>HG995376.1:25212500-26462500 GCA_905333075.3 Atethmia centrago
TAATGTATCATGATCGTACGTAGCGTGTTATGTTTGTGTGGGTTGGGTTGATGTTCTTTGTTGTCGGAGGTGTCAGCTGTTCGCGAGGGGAGCGCGGGGCGGAGCGAGCAACTGGTCGGACTGGTACCGCGCGCGCGCCTTGCATTGCATTATACTCGTGCCGTCCGACCCTCCCGTTTGCAAAACACGCTTTCTTTTGAACAAACCCCTTTACTAAGCAAATGAATGGTCAAAGGATTATTTTGTCCACAAAGAATGACATCAAAGAACACGCGGAGGCTATCAATTAATGTTTACGAAACACTTTCTGATTAAAAAAAAACAGGTAGCGTAAATCACTTTGTAACCTTCCAGCGGGATAGATTGTATCTGTAGTAGGTACGTAACGTTTTGGAAAAGCTGGGGCTTTGCCAACAACACTAAATGCGCGAAAAAGCATGAATAATTTGTTGAAGCGCTTTAGATATGTATTGAATTATTGTGACCTCAACTCAACACATTGGGCGACTTCATTCGAATCTCGCCTGAATGAATAAAACATGTCGTTTTGAGCTTTTTATAGCAGTTCGCTAAATAAGATTGGCGAAACATTCATAGATAATCAAACAATTTTATAGAGCTGATGATAAGAACTTATTGAAGGATTGCCTTGCCAATTGTGGATAATCTTGATTATTTTCTGTAAAATTGAGCTCATGGTTTTTTCAGCGTTTTTCTCTTTAACCTTTAGTTTAGTACTTACCCTATTGGCTAGCTAGCAAACAAAAACATACTGTTTGTTTATCCAAATCCTTTGAGATCTGTAGACTTTAATCTCGCTCGAAACTCATCGGAATTGGAAAGTGGGATCTTCTTATCTTATCATTTGGCACTCGTGAATGGTACACTCACGATTGGCATCGTATTAGGTGGAATTTTTTGGTACTAAATGAAATCGACTTTACGAACGCATGCACTTTTTCGCTTGACGAGATTTTGACGTTTTTGATTTTATGTCTAGTTTGAATTCGTGTACCTATATGATCGAAGTTGAACAATTAAAAAAGTCTACTTTTTCGGGATCGAGTTGTTATTGTGACTGATTTGTGAAGTTGTTATTGTGAATAATAGCACGTTTAGAACTCATTTGGGATATTTTGGACAATGCTCATAAGTTAAATATGAGACAAAGGCGGAATTTGAGACGAATTGTACTAACTATGATACATTCCAAACTAAATGCATGAACACTTTTAGATAACATCACTTTGAAGCTTTTGTCTATCACACAACACAAATAATTCACTGTTGTCTATTTTTAGATTTATAGGTGGATGTCAAATGCGCAGGAAGTTTTTTTTTATGTAACGTAGGTAATGACAGTGACAGTGACAGTGCTAAAATACATAAATTCAAGCAAAGAACACTGATTTGTGAACAATTCAAAAAAAATCAGAAAGTTCTGATATTTTTTTTTTCTATCATTAAATTTCATCAATCTTTTTAAATTCGGTAATTAACGTTTTGATTTGTATGGCCACCCCATGCTAATCAGTTTAGTCGAACATGCAGTCGATTCCAACCTCAATCTCGATTTAGTTCAAGAGTGCCAATTTTCTTAAGATCGGAATTGAAACTGAATCGGATTGGAATACGATCGAGATTGGGATTGATTTCAAGAGTAAGCCTGCTGGGCTGTTGGCTGAGGATCTAGCTATCATTGACAGTGTCTCTGGCCATGGTCACACTGCAAGCTGACGGACGAATATTATGACAACATTTGAGCTATATTCTCATACTGCTAGACAGGGTAAAAATTAATTTGTTAGCGAAACATCACAGACTTTATGTACCTTCCTATCAATAAACAGGATAAAAAAATCTCAAGTCATACCTACTTTAAGTAACAACCTTAAAATAGCAGCGGTCGATGATCCCAAAAAAGGATCATCGATTTTTTGTTTTATCATATTTAAATATCGATACCCCATCACGTCTGCGGTCTGCAGACGCGATCCGTCTGCTCACCTTGTGGTAAGTAATTACAGCCGCACGAGTCAATCGATCAGGTTTAGCTACGCTTACCGCGGTTGGTCCGTAGATGGGTGACCATCTTTACATACCAAGACCCCTCCGTGTCTCGGAAAGCACGTTAAGCCGTTGGTTCGGGCTGTCATTCGTGGATCTTTGACAGATGTTATGGGTCGTCTGAAGCCCGAAAGTCTGACAACCAGTCTTACCAAGGGGTATCGTATTACCCAGTAACTGGGTTGTGGAGGTCAGATAGGCATGTAAAATACTGGTATTCAGCTGTATCCGGTTAGACGACCCCAACGTAGTTGGGAAAAGGCTCGGCAGATTATGATATCTACCTAGGCACCGATGTTATAGACGTATTGATACGTTACATGAGGCACATGCACAATGGTCTAGCGCCGTATACAGAACCTTACTCCCATTTACTTACATTACAAGGCATTATTCAAAATAAGTTTCAACCAATCAAATCAAAAATTTTTAAGTAATGCTTGAGTTTTGAGTGAGATTCTGTAATACTAAGTAAGAGCCATCTATGAGCCATGCTATCTACATGTTGACGAGGGAGAGGTACATTAACGAGAAGATCCTCATCAAATTGAAACTGTATATTGTCTAGTAACATACCACCATTTAGCTAGACAGGATGTAGCCAACAAAGCCACAGAATAAACTTGAGCATGCATCGGTAAAGTTAGATCCTTTGTTCAATTCGCCGCGGTCTGAAGTGAAATGATACGCGCGTTTACTTCTGAAGTTGGTCGTTGTTATATTTCATTATGTACCAGGTGAGTCTTGCTGTTATCAAGCCTTTGCACTGTTAGGAAAATTGTAACAGGGTTTGCACCCTCTGGGAATGTATTTATAATAGAATTTTGTTAAATCTTGACACAAAACTCGGAAAATTCCTTGCTGTGCTTGGCATGCCGACTTGAAGCTGTCTGTCTACAGAATTCCAAAATTAAATACCAAGGGCCGGATACTAGGTACTTTGGTGTCAGCTTAAACATTTAGACACGAGATTTTTTTTTATTCCAATAAAAAAAAATCTCGTGTCTAAATGTTTAAGGACCAATGTTTTAAAGAAATTTTCTATGTATCACACAGTTATACGGAACGAAGTAGGAAAAAAGTAAATAACTCTCTCATAACATGATTTCTACCAAATATCTTTTAAATAAACTTAGATGATATGTTACATGCAGGCAACGCTTGGACTGCCGCCGCTGCACGTCATCGTGCGAGAGGAGGCGGCCCTGGCCGCTTTTAGGCTTAGCATAACAGGAACCCTGAGCAAAGACTAGAATCAAGCACATACGCATAAAGTCATCAAACGTCTACCAATGATGGCATCACCCTGCAATAGAGCCCCGAAACTACACTGCTTTCAAAAGCACTACAACATAACACTCACAGAGGAAAGGTGTGACTACCGAATGAGGTAAGAGTATACACAGACGGACCAAAGACCAACCCCGGAACCGGAGCCGGCGTTTTCTCACACGATCTTAGCATAAACATATCCAGCCCGCTGGGAATGTTCAACACCGTCTACCATGCAGAGTGTGTATGCATTATACAAGTGGCGTATGCCATAGAAGCCAGGAGAGTCACGGAAACTCAAGCGTATACTCTCCGACAGCGCGTCACTTCTCCAATCCATAGGGAGAAAACAGAGTACTTCGAGACTAACACAAGAATGTCTCTTTGAATGCACAGGCGTCACCCACATTAGAACAGAAACCCTCGGGGCACCCAGATTCTACACAGAGGTTCTAAACAGACCAAGAGATGTGATCAACTTCTGGTGGGCTGGTTGGAATGACCACTGAACGGCCGCCATGGCCCACGCACAACGGTCCACCTGAAACACTTACTCCACTTAGTCCAAGTGCGGAAACCAAACCCTCTAACATAGAACATCGGTGTAAGTGAGGAGCACGTCACGTTTAGGAGGAACTGTCTTTGCCACACTCCGATTCAAACATTATGGCGGCTCCGAACATGAGGCGAGTCACTGCGCAGTAACGAATTCATGTGTCAGCGGGGGTGAGTGGTGCGATATTGCGCAGCGAGTAGCGCACTTCAAAGCCGCCATTAAGACGCTGAAAACAGCTAAAGCGCGGTTACTGTCAGACTGCATAGAAAAGAAAGAGAAGCGCGATGACACAACGCTTGTAATTTATTGCGAAATACGAAGCAATTATCAATTTACTCAAAATTGAGTTGAGTAATCCAAAATAAAAAGCAACCAAGTTCTGCATTCGTCTTAATAAACTATACAGATCACAAGCCTTTGGTCATTTGCCTCTTCGTACCTACCACGAGTCAGTGGAGGTGAGATACCTTTGTCGACCAGAAACACAATATTTGCCAATAAAACTATGGTGGTCAGAGTAAACGCTACTGGGGAAACCACACGTCGAACCTGACACTATTAACTGCTGGCCTACATAATGTCACCGAGGGATTACCACTAATCGGCATAGAAACAAGATCCAACAAATGCATATTACAGAAGCCAGCTCATAATAAGTATGCATCGCTCGGGCTTCCATAACGGGCAGTAATGAGATACACCGACTTGTGACGTCATTATATAGGTAAAGCCATTATGTCAGCCTGTCAGCGCACTTCCTAGTCGTTGGTTATATGAGATTAGTGAGCTAAGGCAGGCCAACCCTACTATCTTAACAGAAGATCTATTGCTTTTTTAATGGTACTTAGTGTTAGTCCATATTTCTACTGTTTTTTAAACTTTAAGCGCCATCTGAAGCAAAAAATTCAAAATGCTTGTTTCTTGCGCTTTTCGGTACAAACAAGGGTCTACCGTGTTCAGTACACGGTAGACCCTTGTGTTCAAGCCAAAATTTATCCAAAATTTAACAAAATATAAGTGCTGACGATATGCATTTACGGATTTTCCAACAACTTTATCTACTATGTAGCTTAAGAATAAGAATAAAAAAATAGTAAACAGTAATTCTACTGAATGACTGTTTACTAATTTTTTTATGGTTGATATGCTGTATTTTGGTTTAGTAAGGTTGCAACACTGAGCTAAGGTAACCTAGTTCTGTTGCACTGCACCTGACTGCACACAGGGCTATTAATACTTGTAATAGCCTGGTATTAGTTTGTATTAGCCTCTCTCCGGAATTTCGACATTAGTTTATTTTTAGGTAACAACTAGCACTGATATATTACAATGATATATTTCGCTTGTTTGTATTCCGTTTTGGTCTATTAATCCTCTTTAGTATGGTTAAAATGTAGCTAGTGTTTTTCCTGTATGAAAAAATATCCAGGTAGTCTCACAATTACCATTAAATGCGTTTTACTGCACCGTAGAAATCCTTCTACAATCTGTCATTTTGACATTCGTTTCTAACGATCTGTCTTTTTTTTTTTGGGTGGGAAATTATCAAATAACTCCTCCCGCTGGGCGGAGCGGGAGGGTGTGTCAGACTCTTACTGACTATAACCCACCCGTGTCCCTTCTGTTGCCTGTGTTGCCAGGGGCCTCGGAAACCCTTTTGTACCTTCCCGCGACTCCGGCAGGCATCGGCCCTAGTGGACCTCTACACTTGTGCTGACGACATCTCTTTGAGGCGCGCGTGGAACGCAACGCGCCGTCGACCCGGTCCTGGTCCTTACCGGACGGTGAGCTACCCAATGCTCACCGTCCGCAACCCCGCGCCTACTGTGGCAGGAAATCCGCCCGGGATTCCCGAAGCCCAGGGCGTCTCCTGCGGCGGCTAGGGGCGAGAGGGCGCGAAATTTGCCTTTCCCTCAACCGTCCCGCCTCCTCCTTCGCGAACATTACTGCTTCGCAGAAGGAGGTGACGGCTGCCCCTGCCCTCTCGCTCCGTACCATGGCCTGAACCAGGGCCGGACGCGAGAGATCTCTGCCGCCGAAACGATCTTTGTCTAGGTTCTTTTTTAAGTAGATGGATTTCTACGGTGCGATGTCAAAAATGGAGAAACGAAGTGTCACTTTGTATAGAAAGAGCTCTGTCTATTCTTCGTAGAAATAGAAAGCGTCATGCTAAGCTTGCTGCAACGTAGCAACATGCAACGTGAATTAGAAATAAAAACGATATTTATAAAACTATACATATTATAATTAATATGATATAATAACATTATGATAAAGATTATAAAAATAAATATTTAGCTTATAATATTTATCGTAACTGCCAAATAGAACAATTAAACAACATGAAAATATCCCGCTTGCAGCTGTGCCGAAACATAGTTTTTTTTTTTATTATTTAATTTGCGTTTTCTATGTTTTCAATTACTTAATGAAGCACTAAGGGATCCGTACGTCAACTAGGCAGCATAAAGTCAAAAGAAAACGGTACCGAAAACCATTAGTTACATTTTCGGTAGGTACCTTTTTCTTTTAAACAATAAAATTTCCTTAATCTTGGTAGACTTCCAGATTTAACTTGGCAAGAAGCAACTTTGTATGTAACAATATCGAAGATGGGGCCTTAGAGCAAAAGGAACGAAAAGCTATAAAATACTATGGACTATTACTTCTTAGAGGCCATCATTCAGACGCAGGCGTCGAACAAATCAAATGATGTAGCTTTGAGGAATTGTGCGTTAGAAACATGTTTAAAGTTGTCTATTATTTCAAGTAGACAGTTAGTTTCCATTTTCGGGCCACCAGTCAATAATAATTGTTACCTATCCCTAGGTTTTTTTTATCTTTTAGATTTTGGTTCGTACATGCTACTACTGTTAAAATAAGTATAAATATCAATGTCCATAATTAAGTGTTTTTAACTTACCTTTTTACAAGATGCATCCATACATGAGACTGGTACGAACGATGAAGGGTCAATTTCACCAATGAAACCAAACACGATTAGCACATTTAAACCGCGTTCAACACCTGTCAGTGGCAATATTGCTCTGGCTCTGGCCGTGGCTCTGGTTTCGGTCACTCTTCTTTCTTTGTCCAGGCGGTCTTTCTTTGGAATGGGCTCCCTTTGAACATCAGGACGGCAACTAGTCGGTTGTATTTTAAGGTGAAGGCACGTGAACATATACGTAAGAAGTTG
The DNA here is from genome assembly GCA_905333075.3 of Atethmia centrago. NCBI lineage: Eukaryota > Metazoa > Arthropoda > Insecta > Lepidoptera > Noctuidae > Atethmia > Atethmia centrago. The sequence goes on from HG995376.1 coordinate 25,219,592, forward strand.
GCAAAAACATCCCAGCGCTGTATTGCTGGATTCGTTTTCTCCACTACTGATCGTTATTTCTTCTCTATCGATCGTTATTTCTCCTGACAAAGTTTATTATGTTTGTATGTATATTTCTATGTATTTATTCTTGTATTGTATAGTTATTTTCGTGTTATCTATCACATATGTTGCACCTGCCATGTTTCTTCTCTGCAACCCTAAAGCCGTCTGGTAGAAAATGCTTCAGGCATTAAGTCCGCCTTTGTACGGTATTTTTTTTTACTTGTGCATAAAGTTTTAATAAATAAATATTGCAGAACACTGATGACACTAACAATACCAACTTAAACACGGTTCATCGTGCAATCAACCCGAACGCAATCAGCTACATTTAGTGCTGACCGCGTTCAGTTTGATTGATGAAACTCTCCCTAAGTATGTTAAATCTCTTTAAAAAACCGTCGTGTCATGCATGCACAAATCTTCCACGTTTTTCAGGCTCTTGCAACTGCGATCTTCCGCCACAGTAATTAGACCCCGTCCACGAATTAAATGTCCCACAAAATGTTTAAATGCACTATAAATGTTCTGTGGTTAGCTGCAACCGCAGTTACTCCAGCATTTGAAAGCACGCACGTCATCTTAGATTACCCGCAATAAACACTTTTATTGTTACCTGTACCTGTTGTAGAAAGTGCAACAACCTTTCTGTATGGAACTATTTCTGTTTGATAGTATTGTGTGTGCCTCGCTCTGCTGCGTTAGTATTAAATGTCGTTGGACTGATCCTACAGCTTCGTTGGTTGCGGTTTAGCAATCTGGCCTTTGAATTTGTGATTTGGTGGTTTTGTGCATCCGTCTAGGGTTAGGTTATTGAACCCTATAATTTCTGTATCCAAACATGACAGTAGGGGCAAAAAAAAGAAGGTTCTGAAAGTGTCAAAGCGAAATTGTCGTTCCAATTTTAAATCGATTCTGCAACTGTAGGAGGATGGAAGTAACGGGCGGAAAACGGATTTGAATGGAGAAAAGACTGTTTCCGCTGCATTCCATCCTACAGGCATCGCGAGATTTAGAAAGCTTATTTAGTATTTATAGGTTAGACTCCAGATTAGATTCGAAGTTGGAACGTTCCAGGGTCTACTAGATTATAGCACACGAAATTAGTTAGTGCTTGGTCTGCTTGCAAAGTTGAAAGTACCAGGCAAGACAAGAAGTTTTTATTAGATTGCCTTTCCACTACGAACATGTACCACAACCTCATTATTGATGAAGGATAGAAGTCCTCTAATGTGACTCTCGAAAGTTTTATTTCATTCATTTTATTGTAAAGTTTCTTAGATGCCAGAATCGTGACCAAGTTTTCATACGAGTGAAGATTTCGCGAGGAATATAAAGAAGCATAAAGTTGTGAAAAGTTGGAAACTGCGGCAATTTGTGAATACTGCTTCGATGCGATATGCTTGAATATTTCCGTGATGCTGTAAATGCTGTTTTCATGCATTTGTCATGATTTGATCCTTTACTTGATGTTTTGGTTGTGGTTTCACCACAAATGCATCACTTCATGCATTTTATCACCTGCTGTTTCCTTATATTCTCTTTCTGAGAATTGCTCTCAACCTGCTTAAAACCTTAACGTTGCGTTGCATAATCAGCCTATAGTGTTCACACTGCTGGGATACAGGCTACCTCTGTGAGAGAGAGTGGGCCGTCATCCACCACGCGGGCCCAGTGCGGGTTGGTGGATAAAAAACCCTTAACGTTCCATTGCATAATCAGTCTACAACGTTCCCACAGCTGGGACACAGGCCTCCTCTCTGTGAGGGAGAGTGGGCCATCATCCACCACGCGGGCCCAGTACGGGTTGTTGGATTAAAAAAAAACCTTAACTTTGAATAAAATAGAATAGAAACTAAAGTAGATATATCAAGATTTAAGGCTCCTGCAGACTACCACGATATCGCGGGCGCGACAGGCAGCAATATGCCTGTCGTGTCCACGATATCACCCAGTATGCACGAGCCTTTAAGCTTAGCTACACAGATATTCAAGATATTTATCCCGTTTACCCATCGCCATACAATAGGTTAGGTGAAACCATAGAATAAAACGCCGTATAGAAGCGAATTTATTGAATGCATTTTGTGCACACATCAGATACCGTCGAATTTACCACCTACCGCTCCAAATAGTCCCGACCAGCACGGCTGCCCCATTTAAAAACCAAATCGTTTCATTGCATAATCTTGCTAATCTAAATTAGATTAGCAAGATTATGCAATGAAACGATTTGGTTCAAAAAGTTTCCCTTACTAGGTTTTGAAATGGGACAGCCGAGCACCCTAATTGCGTAACACACTATCAATAACAATCTGAATGATTTTGAAGTACCGTTAAACGCTGCAACATTGCCTCGCAGACACAACTTTGCCTATTATATGAATTTACCAATATCTTTTTAAATATTGGTTGTAGCAACTTCAAATTGTTGGTAGTTATTTAAATCATTACCTGGCAATACGAAAAACCCGCCGCCATGTTTGTTTTCTTTGAAACCACATGACAGTGAGTTGTCAAACGCAATGAGTGATAGCCGAACACAACATTGCCTAGCATTGTTTCTAGTGGTATAAGCAAAAGTGGCTGTTTTGCAATTCTTATCCCTAAGTCCTACTAATAAGGGTTAACTTCCAGTGCAAGAATGATGTACTTAAGTCGTTTAGACGGTCAAAATTAAAGCAGGCAATGTTACAGTTTTGTGGCCCAACTTTGCCTAGTGAATAAGACTGTTATATTTCGAAAATGATACAGAATAATCATAGTTCTAAGTACACTGCCAATGACCATATAAGCTTTATCCCCAACCTGACAAGGGTGAAAAAAGATTGTATTTTTTCGAAATATATCAATGTTACTATAAAACTACGGCAAACTTGCAGCGTTTGGCGGTATATTGCTAATATATTGCTTCATATGTTCGAAAAATTTGTCTGCTCAACGACGTGATTAACGCAATTAATGTTGTTCAACTGTCGAAATGAAACCCATTGCTAACTATAGTGTGTAAAGCAATTGTCCCGCTGCTGCTTTTTTCGGCGCTTACATTATCAGTCTATAATGTTCCCACTGCTGGGACACAGCCTGACACAGGCCTCCTCTCTGTGAGAGGGAGTGAGTCGTATTCCACCACGCGGGCCCAGTGCGGGTTGGTTTCGGCGCTTGACCATGCTAAAACAATACTAGTTTATCATTTCTCACTTCGAGCTGCAATAGCCTTATGTAAGCGGGCACGCCCTTTATGCCTGGAGGCTTTTAATTAGGTATTAAGTTCTATTTACGATTTTTATGTTGTAATTTTTATTTGCTTGAGTACAGTTTGTTCATTGTTTTGTTGGTATACTGGCGTGTGCTAGCTAACATATGGCAAGTGTGTAATTTAATCCAATGTTTTGTGTTTCGTAATGTTAATTACTTTGCATACGATTTGTATAGAATCAAGTTTATATAACTAAACAGATCCCCAGCAGCACATCTGCTGCTGGAGAGTTTGTTCCACCACTTCTTCTTCCCAGCTAAAGCACTAGGAAGTGGTGAAGGGCGGGCATTTTTGGGGGACTGTCTTATGTAACTTTCGACGTTCGAAAAGTGCTGATTTTCAGCCTAGTTTGAATAAATGACTTTTGATTTTGATTTCAATGGGGTAATTTGCGTAGCACACTTAAAATGGCAATCCCTTTCATTTTGACAATTCAAAAACATCCATTGCGTCTAATACGTTATCCAACAGACAAATTATTCAAACATATGATGCAAAGGATTAGCTTAAAAATTACCTTTAGCCTATTGACCGCCACGTCAAAAAAGCAAAAATGTGCCCTCGGCGCCAAGCTACGAAATCTGTCATGTAGTCATGACCGTGGCGTGCTGGGCACATTTTGGTCTGTCATCTATACATGACTGTGGCGGTCAAAAGGTTAAAAATCTTTTCGAAGCAACAACTCTTCCGAAACGAAACTTTGTTTTGTAGCCTGAAATTTTTTTTTTTTTTTTAAAGTAATATCATTTATTTACATAACCAAATTACAAGATGATTATTAACATTAACTAAATTAAATTAAAACTAAGTTAGGCTTAAAAAAGGCCCTCGGGGCATTGTACCGAGGATGCTGGCGGCATTTCCTCGCTGAATTGCAATGCTGATGCGTTGCGCGAGAAAGCCGCCAGCTTTTCGGTCACCAGTTACATCAACTAGACGTTTCGCGATTTCCGCAAATAACTTATGCGCACTGGGACCCCACGGACCGAGGGTCTCGACGCCAAAGGGCACAAAGTTGTACTCTCTGCCAAGGCCTCCATATTTAATAACTTTCAGATTTTCGGCATTTTCTGCCGCTGCACCCGCTTTAGAAGTAGTCCGTTGGAGGTGGGACGGTGCCAGTGTGTCTACACAGGTAGCGTCCCACACAAGCCTGAAATAAAAGTGAATCCCAATATTTGCTTCTGAAATTATCAGACCATATTGTTCTTGTTTTTTAAACGACATTTAAATTAAATTATTTATTTATTTATTTCAGACACAATTCTAGTCCATATTTTTACAAAAATACATTTAAATTAGACTACTTTAAAAAATTGATAAAAACCCAAAATAAAATTATGATTAGTTAAATTAAAATCTTACAAAATGTCGAAATAAAATTGTGAAATTGTAAAATGTTATGAAATGTCAAAATATTAAAATACAAAAATTATATAAATTGCAAATTAAATATTAATACTACAAAAACTTCTAACGTACTTATTTTACATTTTTACCTGCCCCAAGACCGATATACGGGTGCATTTAGATGCACCTGTGTATCGGGCATGCTGAATGATAGCAAATTAAAAATTAATAGATAAAAGAGTTACTTAAATATACACTCAGGGGCACATTTAACCGTCCACCTACATTTTGTCGATTTCTTCAAAATTCTATCGTAATTTAATTAATTTTGTTATAATGATACATTGGGTGAACCTTTACGAAAACAAATGAAACATGTGTAAGTTGTGAAATGGTTTATTTAAAACAAAAAAATAAAAAAGAGAATTTGCAGTTTTCGTACCAAAAACAAAAATTTGCAAAATTTTAATTTAAAAAAAAGTATGCTCTAAATTATCGCATTAATAATGTGTATTTCCTCCTCCTTGTAACCGATTTGAAAGCCCGTCCATTATGTCTTGAATGTCGCTTTGTGGAATGTTCTCCCACTCCTCAATAGCTGCAGTTTTTAGCTCACTGATGGTCGTAGGAGCTGGTGTCCGACTCCGAATCCGTCTTTTTAGGTTATCCCATACATGCTCTATCGGGTTTAGGTCTGGACACCGAGCTGGCCATGGTAATCGCTGAATATTGACGGCGTCCAAGTAATCTGTGACAATTCTCGCGGTGTGTGCACGTGCGTTGTCGTGCATTAAAACAAAATTATCGCCAATGAATGGCGCAAACGGAATCACATGTGGTTCTAAGACTTCTGTCACGTACCTGTGAGCATTAACGCTGCCTCTATCGAATACGACCAACGCTGTACGGGCGTCGTAACAAATGCCACCCCACACCATTATCGAGCCTCCCTCGTAGCCCACTGTTTCAACCACAGCACATTCAGCAAACCTTTCACCACGGCGTCTATTCACGCGCTGACGTCCATCTGGACCTCGTAAAGCGATTCTTGATTCATCAGAAAAGAGAACTGCCTTCCATTGTTCCGAAGTCCAATTTAAATGTTCTCGAGCAAATGCAAGTCTTGCTCTTCTGTGAGTTGCGGTCAGTTCTGGGACTCGAGCTGGTCGAAATGATCCCAGATCCCTCTCTGCTAACCTTCTTCTTATTGTTCTTAGGCTCACACTTACATTTCGTACCTCAAACAAACGGTTACGAGCCTCAGAAGCGGTTGTGAACCGATTTCGAAGAACGTTCGAGACGATGTAACGATCATCTCTCTCTGATGTACACCTTCTACGACCTTGCCCTGGCCTCCTTGTGTAGGAACCAGTCTCTCTGTAACGTCGGATAGCATCTTGAATAGTGGTTCGTGGATATCCAAGCATTCGTCCAATCCGACGCTGGCTGAACCCAGCGTCTGCGAGTGCCACAGCCCGGGCTGCTCCAGCTGCGTCCAGTGGCATTTTTATGGTCTAAATGAGGTCACGGCACTCCAACACCTCGGATTTATTCGAAAAAATGGTAACACAACAATTTAAAACAAATGTATCCTTCACACAAAACCAGGGGCCAGACTGTCAAATTTCGACTTAACTGATTATTATTGAATAAAATCCACAAAAGTAAACAAAACGCGGGTATGATTGTTTTGTTTATTCCAGATATACCCACTTATGAAGTTACGCCTAGTAGTCAAAGCTTAAGTTATCATAAACAAACGATATGGAATTCGATATGAGTGGACGGTTAATTGTGCCCCTGAGTGTAATAATAAAAATCTTTATTCATACAAAAACCTTTGACACAGCTTAAGACTAGGATACATAGTTTGGTCAGAAAGGTCTTGCAGTTAAAGTAAACCCTTTTTTTTTTTTTGAGGTTGGGAAATCATCAAATAACTTCTACCGCTCTGGGCGGAGCGGGAGGGTGTGTCAGACTCTTACTGACTAAAACCCACCCGTATTCCTTCCTGTTGCCTGTGTTGCGGGGGCCTCGGTGACCCATAAGTACCTTCCCGCGACCCCAGCAGGCATCGGCCCTAGTGGACCCCTACTATATGTGCTGACGACATCTCTTTGAGGCGCGCGTGGAATACGACGCGCCGTCGACCCGGGCCTGGTCCTTACCGGACGGTGAGCTACCCATTGCTCACCGTCCGCAAGCCCGCGCCTACGGTGGCCGGGAATCCGCCCGGGATTCCCGACGCCCTGGGCGTCTCCTGCGGCGGCTAGGGGCGAGAGGGCGCGAAACTTGCCTCTCCCTCAACCGTCCCGCCTCCTCCTTCGCGAGCATTACTGCTTCGCAGAAGGAGGTGACGGCTGCCCATGCCCTCTCGCTCCGTACCATGGCCTGAACCAGGGCCGGACGCGAGAGGTCTCTGCCGCCGATCGCATCCACCAGGACACGGCGGTGCTCTGCCCAAGCCGGGCAGACCTCCACCGTATGCTCCACCGTGTCCTCTGGGCGATAAGGTAAACCCTGACTCCATCATGTGACTTAGGAGTCAGTGTTCTGCTGTCACTGATACCAAAATACCTTTTAATGTTGTGTTCAAACTTACAAAAAATAGTCGTCAAAATAGTATATATCAAAGAATTCGACAAAAATTCAAACTTTCTCGGTCGTATCCCGTCTCTATTACTCCATCATAAATCTTTGTTAGAAAACCAGAGAGATATCTATCTATATGCACTTTGACTCTGTCAGTAACGCTCAATAGAATCTTTTCTTAAAGCTAATTGAGTTTACGTTCTATTCTGAGAGATAAGTTAAAAAAAAAATAGGTAGGTAAATGCAAGCTCTTTACAGATTAAAGGCTCGTACAGACTAGTGCGATATCGCGGGCGCGACAGGCAGTAGTATGCTTGTCGCGCTAGTCGCCCCAGTCTGCGCGAGCCCTAAGGCGAAAGCGTAGGGTGACCCGCGAAATTCAAATTTTCTTACGTTTGTTCCAATTTGCAGGTCAGTGTCAGGTAGTATGTTGATCTAAATTATGATTCGCGGCCGTATCAAATATTTATTTGCTAGCACTTCGACCGCGACTTCGTTCGCGTGGATTTAGTACTTTCCCCTACATTTTTTAAAACCCTCTTCTAAAAGATAATTTTTGAAAATTAATGTTTACGATCTTATCATTAATTAGATAACCATTCGGGCTAATTTTCAAGTTCTTGTACAAAGGAATAACATTTTTCATCTAAACTGTCGTCCTCCCTTTTTACCTAGATAGCTTGTTTTAAAAGATAATTTATGAAAATTAATGTTTACGATCTTATCATTAATTAGATAAGCATTCGGGCTAATTTTCAAGTTCTTGTACAAAGGAATAATATTTTTCATCTAAACTGTCGTCCTCCCTTTTTACCTAGATAGCTTGTTTTAAAAACTCGTTTGGTAGGTTTCCATTACAAATGGTAAGAAAATTTGAATTTCGCGGGCTACCTTAGTGGATCCACCTTAAGTTGCTTCTCCTACTTCGCTGGTGCCGCGAGGAATCGCGGCACAGCGGACGGAGCTCCGGCGGGATCTCATGGCGACATGGAGAGTACGGTTGTCGCAATTCAGGGCTGGGCACGCCACAATTGCGGCGATAAGTCCCTCTCTCGCTCTTTGAGGAGTGGCTAGAGAGGTGCCACGGCGTCCTCAGCGTCAGCTTCGGGAGGTTCCTGTGTCGGATAAGGCGGGAGGAAACGCCCGGGTGTCACCACTGTGTGGATCGCCCGGAGGACACGGTGGAGCATACGGTGTAGGTCTGCCCGGCTTTAGCAGAGCACCGCCGTGTCCTCGTGGAGACGATCGACGGCAGAGATCTCTCGCGTCCGGCCCCGTCCGGTTCAGGACATGGTACGGAGCGAGAGGGCATGGGCAGCCGTCATCTCCTTCTGCGAAGCAGTAATGCTCGCGAAGGAGGAGGCAGGACGGTTGAGGGAAAGGCAAATTTCGCGCTCTCTCGCCCCTAGCCGCCGCAGGAGACGCCCTGGGTGTCGGGAATCCCGGGCGGATTTCCGGCCACCGTAGGCGCGGGCTTGCGGACGGTGAGCAATGGGTAGCTCACCGTCCGGTAAGGACCAGGCCTGGGTCGACGGCGCGTTGTATTCCACACGCGCGCCTCAAAGAGATGTCGTCAGCACAAGTGTAGGGGTCCACTAGGGCCGATGCCTGCTGGGGTCGCGGGAAGGTACTAAAGGGTTACCGAGGCCCCTGGCAAAACAGACAACAGAAAGAATGCGGGTGGGTTTTAGTCAGTAAGAGTCTGACACACCCTCCCGCTGCACCCAGAGCGGGAGCAGTTATTTGATTATTTCCCATCCAAAAAAAAAGATGCTTCTCTCTGCAAACGACCTTGAGCGTTTGATCCTTCTCTGTTCCGCCACTGCTCTGTCCCGCTCCCTGCGCACGCCGAATTCACATTTTTTTTTTAATTATTTTAATAAAAAAAGAAGATTAATTTGACACTTGTATGCAATGGCGGGGAAGGTACGTAGAGTAGGTATAATTTTGCTTAACTGTGAATTTCCCTGACTGCACTTAAATCCGAAGCAACTGGGTAGAAGGATTTTCTTGATACCGTTGAATGACGTCACTGGATCGTTATTTATGATATTAAATTGGCTTGTTTCCCTAGAGATCGTTTTTAGGGTTCCGTAGTAAACAGGAACACTTATAGTTTCGTCATGTCTGTGTGTCTGTCCCCAGTTTAGCTCAGAGACACTTAGTACTAGAAAGCTGTAATTTGGCATAGGTATACTCGTACATATTAATCACGCCGACAAAGTGGTAAATAAAACCTTGAAATATTTTTTTTTGGGTAGGCTCCCTTACACATATGTGATATTTTTTTTTCTCGTCTGTCCCATGTGGAGTATCACTGGATAGACCTTTCAAAAATATTGCGGATTTGTTAGCATCATTTTTCGATTCAAGGATCCGGTTGCGTAATAATAAGCTTTAAAGGGCTAATTTTTGTTAAAGTCAAGTGTCCCCCACACTTGACTTTAACAAAAATTAGCCCTGCCAGCTACACCACCACGCGGGCCCAGTGCGGGTTGGTAGATGTCACGTCATGTCTTCGAATTGTTGGTTCTAGGACATGCCGGTTTCCTCACGATGTTTTCCTTGTCCTGTGGTGATGAAATAATTTACACAAAGTTATGCGCCTGCCTGTGTTCGAACCTACGACCTAGAACTCGTAAGTCGCGACCGTTACCACTGGGCTTCCACTTCTCTAGTAGTGTTACTAGAGAAGTGGATACATTGTCTGGTCCTACTACACCAGAAATTGACCGTCTGGTGTAGTACATATAATGCAATTATTTAAAAAAACAAAAAAACCCGACTGCAAAAACACATAACTGAAAAGGGAAAAACAAGCAATATAATCTATATAATTTTTGCTTTGCAGGCGGGGACAATCAAAAGTTACACCATATTTCAGGTTATTCGACTGTCCCGCCTGCAAGACCAAAAGTATATAGATTATAATGCTTGTTTTTCGCTTTTCAGTTATGTGTTTTTGCAGTCGGGTTTTTTGTTTTTTAAATAATTTATTTTATTTCAAGCTTTTTAGTTTTATTAATGTATATATTTGAAGATTACTCACTACTAGCTTTTATTTGATACCAATATTGTTGCAATTAATTAAAAAAAAAACTTCCCCTCCTTTTTTTTGTATTTGCAGATGCAATTTATAAATATTATATAGCCTATGTCACTCCCACAATTAAGACGAATCGAAAGACACCTCATATGTTAAAATCCATCAAGCCGTTTAGGCTACAGAGCGTGCCAAAGAAATAGACATACATACATACATACATACATACATACATACATACATACATACTCTCGAAAAACATTACCCTCCTGAGGCAGTCGGGTAATTAAAAGGACAACTAAGTAGCTTGATAAGTTAACGAGTAATACACAAACTTAAAATAGCTGTTGGATAATTGACGGTGACGTATATCGATGTATGGGAGAACATGTTTTTCGACTACAATGTTAAGTTTGTTTTGGGATAAATTTATCCCAACCACGGAACCTTTCATTGTGCGTGATCCGACACGCACTTGGCCGGTTTTTTACACCCTAAAGTCAAACCCCGCTGCCATAATTGTCATAACAGCCGTCACTGCGGCCGTTATGTGGCGCCGCTCTTATACGAAACCGTACATTTAGTTAGTTTGGGTACGATGTATGTTTTTCTTAGCCAAAGATTTTCTTTCCAGTGTGTTCTCATTTTTAAGAACAGTATTTTATTGCTTTAAGTAGGTAGGTACTCAAGCAACAATAATAATTGTAAACATAAAAAGATTCGCCGTAAAAACCACGCAAGAAAAATCTGAATTTTACGAGAAAAGAACGCTTAAAAAATGTTTGTTTTATGTCGTAAACTGGCTTGCTAATAAACCGTAATTTTATTTGTATCAGTAAAGTACTCAAATCATAATAACGGTATAATTTTATAAATATAAAGGGTCAGGCAGACAGGCGTGTCGCGACGGTGCGACGCGATTCTGGTCGCGTCGCGTCGCGGCTTTCTGGGGGAGCCTTAACCTATTGACCGCCACGTCAAAAAAGCAAAAACGTGCCCACGGCGCCAAGCTACGAATTATTCAGTGGCGTGCTGGGCACATTTTGCTCTGTCATCTATACTTATCTGTGGCGGTCAAAAGGTTAACTCTACATTTTATAGATATCGTTATTGATATTGAAGCCTACCTAATGAAGTATCCCCTGTGATTCTTCAGTAGGTTGTTGTGTTGACGACGTCAGTTTATTATGGTAGCCGCTACTTGAAGAATATTAATAACTTTCAGCATAACCAGATTATGAAAGTTATCAATTATTCAAGGAGCGGCTGGCTACTGGGATCAGACTTCTTCGACATAATTGGAAAACAGGTTTACAAAAAGACATCAATTTATTTAAGTTCTTTGAAGCTTTGAATAAGATGATTCCTTCAAAGTAGCTCTAATAATTCAAAATGTCAGTTTCTGTTTCAAAATTTTCGTTGTTGTACGTTGGATGTTGGTCAAAATTATTGATCGGCAATGATTATAAAATAATAAAAGTCGAATTATTAATTTACTGGAGTATTCTGACATGTGCTAGCTGTCACGCACGTTGTGTAATAAAATGGTCATATTTATTGTAATGGTAAAAATAAATGTATAATAATAAGTATAAAAGTCTAGAATACAAGACCATTTTATTACACAAAGTGACAGCGAGAGCATGTCAGATTAGGTACACCAATGAATTAATAATTTGACTTTAGGTAGGTACTAAATTATAATCAATTAATTCATGAGTAAAATATAGGTCTCAAAAAAAAGCAAAGGAATATTTGAAAAAAAAAAAACGTTAAAAATTTTGAATTTTGCGGGCTAAATTACGTTCATACCTACATTTTAACACATTAAAAACCCGCCTAAAAACAAGGATAAAAGTAAGACACATTTCCTTCAAAAGAAAACTCGAAAATACATAGTTTCTTAAGTCAAAGACTTTGCAGTGTAAAGGCTAGTTGAAACAATGGCCTGTGTGGCTGTTTCTTCCAGTACACACTCAACTAGCGGACTGAGAGCGTTCCTTTGCCATTGTTTTAAACTCTTGTAGGTTGGAGTAAAATAAGGTTTTTTGGGCAGTGTAAAAGAAATCTTATAGATTTTAAAAGCTTTCTACATAAATGTGTGACGATACTACAGTCCGGCCGTCGAGAGAATGCGTTCTTGACATCTGTCAGTTTCGTACTAACGAATATGTGTTTTGCGAATTTGATCCTTATTAAAACTAGAAATTGTCCAACTGACAGGTGTCAGGAACGCATTTTCTCGACGCGACGCTCGGACTGTAATGCCTCATTTACATTCAGTTCACTTCCGCGGCAGGAGCAGTGAAGTCGCCAGGGAAGTCGGCAGCGCGAGTGTACAAACACTTCACTTCTCATGCTCCTGCCGCTGCCACTCGCGCTGCCCGGCGCTCCCCAAATTAGCGGTTTTTCTGCGGAAGTCAAAGAGCGGGCTTGTGTTTACATTCAAGTCCGTCACTCAGTTGTTGTCATAAATAATAAACTATAATATGTTGTTTTCGTGCACCCGACCGCAGTGCATGTGCGTGCTTTCCTAATTTGTAAGCTGCCGAAATTCCGCTGGGCTGGAGAAACGAGAAAACAATTTTGTTTTTGTCGAGTTGTTGGAAATTGAAAAAGTAATATGGGATTCTAGTGACAAAAAGCATAGGTACATTTAAGCACAAAGTCCGAGTAGGAGAATACTCCGATTGACGAATTAACAGCAAAGAAAAAGTCTCATAAGGTCACATTTAGGTCACTTTCGTGGATCGATATCATCCACCATCTTCTATGAGGATGATTTTTAATTATATAAGTTTTTAAACAGTTTACATAGTTGTATAAACTAAGGCGACAAAGGGTTGATGCTGTAATTACTTTTGACGTCCTCCATTGATCAAAGTCGAACGTAAAGTGAGTGACGGAGTGGTAGGTGAACACTTCACTGCCCTCGATCCTGCCACGGCAATATTTCCAGAAGCCTGCAGGCAGCACGAACAGCAGCGGCAAGGGCGGAATGTAAATGAGGCATAAAGTCTATAGTTACGTCTTGTGCAACTGGGCAGGCATCCCCGCGACCACCTTTGCTGACTTGCTAATCCCTAGACGGCGTATAGCAATAGACAAATTACTAAATAATGATGAGAAAGGGACACACTTATTAGATCCAGTAGTAAGTATTAAAATAAGACAATGTGCTCTATCTAACGAAAGAAAAAGTATTTATTGGGACTTGCACAGTAGATCACAAATCAAACTAAAAAACACTCATAGAAACATAAAAAAAGGTAAATGAAAATAAAAAACGAAGCCAAAAGGTTCCTATCACAGCATTATGCTGCGACATTTAAAAATTGGCTGGTATTCTGATACCGCTGTGATGTCACGGATAGATACAGAAATAAATGAAATAAAATAAAAAATAGATGTGTGAAATAACATATAAAAATCAAATACTTATTATCTCCTTCGCGTATGCAAACTTTTTGTTTGGCCCCAGTTTTTAACCTGTGACTCCCGGCCCCACGAAACAGTTCGATTTATTTGGAAACGTGGTAATCCTTAAACTAGGACATGAGGCATTGAAGAATAGCTTGTGGCGACACGAGAGAAGCAGTATTTTAAAAGCATATTTTTTCAGTATCTGTAAAGCCTGTAAAGTTATATCATAGCTAAGACAGCTATGATAAAACTTCGTTAGTTCTTTGGCCAAATGAATTCATTAGTGGAGGCCTTGCTAAATAAGACAGTTGTCGAAAGTCGTAACCATGTGTTGGATGTGCCAACAGTGGTAAGGTTATTCTGTAGTATCTTATGAATAAAAAATCTCAATATCCCTGCAATAAAAGTTGTAAGTTCCAAATAATATAATTAATAAAAACTGTCACCGCTTCGCTTTTTCCGCTTTTTAACACGTCTTACCGAAACAGACTCTGAAGGGGTGAAACAAAACAGCGCTAAAAATAAATTCCTAAAGAAGATTTAAACGAAAAATAAAATCAACAGTTTTCTTTAAGACACAATGATTATTATGAATGTTCCTTTTAAAACATTTGTAGCGCCTGTCTCAAAGGAATCTGCAATAAACGCCGGCGCAATAGAAGTGATAAATGAGGATGAAAACGAGCTGTTTTATAAGCTAAGATGTGAATGGATGGACCAGGAAAAGAATTTCATAATAATATTATGCTAATTGCGGGAAAAAAATTGCATCATTTTGGGGATCATCAGTTATGGAGGACGTATCATTGCCGAGGGATGATTCTGTTTTTGGATTTTGGACATCTCATGCTGTATTTAGAAGAGGGATGTCTATGCTTACCATTACCGTAATTGCGTAACACTTTCAATCACAATACGAGAGTTTTGAAGGATATAGCTAATCCATTACTTCAAAGGTTTGAAAAATTCGTTTGTTTAACCACGTAAATAACTCAATGAATGATGTTGAACTGTCAAAATGTCATTGCTACTGATAGTGTATTACGCAATTACCCCCTCTGGTTGACTTTAAAATATTGCAGCTGCCACAGTCATGTATAGATTACAGACCAAAATGTGCCCAGCACGCCACGGTCACGACTACATGACAGATTAATAATTCGTAGCTTGTCGCCGAAGGCACGTTTTTACTTTTTTGACGTGGCAGTCAATAGGTTAATTAAATCTGTTCTACTATGGGTCATCTGTCCAAATGAAACCCATTGCGATCAATTGTCCTTTTATGTGTGTTACGCAGTTACCCCGCTGACCTACGAAGATAGAACATTTTTGGAAGAATGAACTTTTGAACTTTGAAATGAAAAACAACCATCGTCAGAATCTCTTGCCCTTATCACAATTTATTTGTGGTCGGTAAAACATAACATCGTAATGAAAAAGAAAATGCGTAGTGTGAAATAATGTTATTGAGGAGGACAGGGTAGGTCTTGGGTATTTATAACATCAAGCAAATTACGCTAATAACTTCATCACTGTCCAAAACAAATATTATTCACCATAGCAATCTGGCTTTTTCCAGATTGCCTAAAATATAATCTCAAATTAATGAAGTAGTTTTCTAATACCGAAATCGTTAGAGAAAAAATCGTAAAAAAAAATAATATGACTACCCTAAAGTCGAATTATAAATTCACTGCGAGTAATCTGACATGTGCTAGCTGTCACTTTGTGTAATAAAATGGTCATATTTAACGTAATAGTGATCGTTTAGTTTAATCGATTTATATACATGTCGACGCTTGAAAAGCAAAATTTACTAAGCGACATATGGCAGATTTGACTTTACATTTTAAAGTCAATTTTTCAGAAAAAAAATCATATACATTCTTGTAATCATCCTACAGGCGTAAATCTTACTGTTTTGGAAATCTTATTTATCTAATCATCTAAATCAGAATTTATATGATTTTTTTCAGAATTTATATGAATTTATTGATATGTAAAATAAATGTATAATAATAAATAAGTGTAAAAGTCTAGACTACAATAAAAATTACCATTTTATTATTTCATATTTTCCATTTTATTTGACGGCCAGCAGATGTCAGATTACTCCAGTGAATTAATAATTCGACTTTAGACATTTGTAAACATTTTCTCATCACACAAATGCACCCAAACAAAAAATACCCTCCAAAAATACCCGAGCGAAAGTTGGGTACTTTCATCGTTACAGAAACTAAGGCACAGATTTCGACCTTACTGTAACCCAAATACCGGGCTGCAACTCATTTGACCCGGACCGGCTATGTAGGGCATGACGTCACGATGCGGAGATACAGCCAGCGATAGGGGAAAGTCAATCGGGGTGTAAAGGGTTGTTAGATTCTTGATAGGTGGCACGTGGAGTTTGAAGGGTTGATGTTTTAATTGTCAATAACTGGATGAAAATAGTTTTTGAAGTGGGAATTTCACCGGCATGCCTAAGTTTTTGGTACAGGAAAATCTTAGGGGTTCGCGACACCGACATGCTCATGTTAACAGTTATATTGTAGCTATAAGGGTAACCACTGATATATATATTTTTTGTAAATTTTTCTGCTTCTCTACTGGTGGATTTGAGAGGGATGTCATGAGTTCGTGACGTACTTAATTTGAACATTTAAGAGGTAAAACATAAAATCTTAATTGTCAAATAGTTTTTGCAAAACAGAAAAATCTCCGGTGTTTGATTTGATAGTCTATCATAGTACCTACCTACGTGATATTGGCAAAATGGTGGTAGCTTTTCCACAAAAGCCACTAATGGTTGACTGGTAGAAAATGCCTATGTCATTTAATCCGCCTCTGTACATTTGTATGCTTAAAGTACATATTAAATGACGAGTTGAAGTTACTTTGGGATTAAACTATGTTTCCAAAAGTTTATTTAGTAACTTCAGTAACTTCCTGAAACTTACTAAAATATGAATGATAAATTGATGTTAGATAGAACGTGTTGACGGATTGCCAAGAATCCATATTGAATGGCAAGTAGTCGCTGAAGTCAGGGCCTTGTACCACAGAACTTTACAAATCTACAAAATTCTTAAATTGTAGAAAAAAATGCGTATCACAGAAATTACAACTACATGTATAAGTTACAATTTACAATCTACAAATCACTAGGTACAATTTACACAAGAATAACCTTACAAATGTGTAAATTTTACCTTCACTAGGTACAGTTTATACATTTGTAAGGTTTTTCCGTGACAGTTGTGGCTAAGAGTTTTGCGGCACAAACTTTTATCAGATACTTATACAAATTTGTAAACTGTAAGTCGTAAATTGTAATTGTAAAGTTTTGTGGTATAGGGCCCTGTGGGCCAACTATCACCTCTTATTGCAGTATTATCGGGACCAACGGCTTAACGTGCTTTCCGAGTCACGGGGTCTTGGTATGTAAAGATGGTCACCCATCTACGGACCAACCGCGGCAAGCGTAGCTTAACTTGATCGATAGACCCGTGCGGCTGTTATTACTTAGCCAGAAGCCCTTCAAAGGCTGGGCAGATTATAAACGTTTTTGGTAATAAAGAAATCCTCGTTGAACGGATGTTGAAGGAAGCGCTTCCTAAACGCTGGGTTGCGACTTTGCGAGTTTAAACCTGTAAATTTCTCAAAGTAAGTAGATAGGAGTGGACGAGGAAACTTTTGATGTTTGAATTCTTCGAAGACCGAATTTTTAATCGTTTTTGGTCTAGTGGTCGCAACCGCTACTGCTGAGCATGAGGTCCTGAGTTCTCTTTTCAGCAGGCTTAGCATGACACTTTCTATTTCTTCGAAGGAAAGACACAGCTCTTTCTATACAAAGTGACATTTCGTTTCTCCATTTTTGACATCTCGCCGTAGAAATCCTTCTACAATCTG
Source organism: Atethmia centrago (assembly GCA_905333075.3). NCBI lineage: Eukaryota > Metazoa > Arthropoda > Insecta > Lepidoptera > Noctuidae > Atethmia > Atethmia centrago. The sequence goes on from HG995376.1 coordinate 25,237,213, forward strand.
TCATTTTGTCTTCCGTTTCTAACGATCTTTGTCTAGGTTTTTTACGTAGAAGGATTTCAACAGTGGGATGTCAAAAAAGGAGAAGAATTAGAAAGCGCCATGCTAAGCCTGCAGGTCTGGCAAAGTATTTTTGGGTTTTCCATCTGAAATTACTCAGTAGCAGCCCGGAGTCTGGATTTGTGAGTCCCGGTTGATGGAAATAGGCTCGCCTTCTTTTACATGGGACTAAACATAACTGGCGAAATGTGGGTGTACTATAGGTACACCTGTGCCTAACCCTGCGGGGAAATCAAGCGTGGTGTTATGTGAAGTGCGTTTTGGTTTTTTTTCGGAACCCGTTGAGTCTCGGCAAAGGAACACCGAGAACAGTGGTGGCCCAGTGGAAACGACCGCGACTTACGAGGTCGTAGTTTCAAACCCAGTCAGGCACTTTTTCATCACCACTGCTCTTAAAACGGTGAAGGAAAACATCGTGAGGAAGCCGGCATGTCCTAGAACCAAAAAATCGAAGACATGTTGTGACATCTTCCAACCCGCACTGGGACCGCGTGGTGGATTACGGCCCACTCCTTCTCACAGAGAGGAGGCCTGTGTCCCAGCAGGGGGAATATAGAGGCATGAGGACCAGGGTGTAAAGTTCACTCATCCTCCATAGAAAAGGGAGGATCCTCCGACCAGACAGGTGTCGTGTCTGGTGGGCAACTGCCCGACGGTTGATGTCGGGATGTTGTATATATGCTATTTGCGCGGTAAACTCTGCTTGCGCGATGCAGGATTTTGCGTGACGTCAGTGTGATGCGTAGTTCGCATGTGGCGGCGTAGATGCCGCCACAGGAACATTATAGGCTGATTATGTAAGCTTTCACGTTCCATCGACTGAACGGATTTGGATTAATTTTGGCACATGGGACTTGGGAGGCCATGACCTGGATTAGGACAAAGGATACTTTTTATCCCGATATTCCCACGGGATCGAGACTTATGCGGGCAAAACCGCGGGGCGCAGCTAGTTAGTAAATAAATAACACCGTAAAGGCTCCTACATACTGGCGCGCATTGTCGCGCGACGCGTCGCGACACAAAGGCACCGCTTGAAGCGCTACACGCGGTGTTTTTGTGTCGCGTCGCGTCGCGCGACATGTCGCGCCAGTATGTAGGAGCCTTAACTTGTATAATTACATGTTATGAATAAGATTTAAAAGCCGGTAATTAGTGAGAAATATTATATTCCCACATTCATATCTAAAGTGAACACAATAACGTTACTTTTAATCAACTAAAGGCTTCTGCAGACTGAGGCGATATCGCGGGCGCGACAGGCTTATTGCTACCTGTCGCGTCCACGATATCGCCCCAGTCTGAAGAAGCCTTTACGCGGAGATGTTATCTTACTAATATTATAATTGTGAAAGTTTGTATGTTTGGATGTTTGTCACTCAATCCCGTATGGGATGATATTTTCTCGTCTAACCCATGGTGTGGGATATCGTTGGATAGGCCGTTCGTACATATAATGAAATTAAAAGGAAAACTATCACAGCTAAGTAGGCTTTACAAGTTAACGAGGAATAGTCGACCAACTTACATTTACAGTTGGAGAATTGACCGTGGCATATATCGATGTATGGGAGAACAGGTTTTTCAACTAAAATGTTAAGCTTGTTTTTGGAATAAATTCGTCCCCAGTAATCCCAGCTACGGAACCGGAAATCGTGCGTGGTCCGACACGCACTTGGCCGGTTTTTATAATTTCTTAAAGCTACCTAGTTATTAATTCATATGGTTTTTTCCCCTAGTCCGTTTCAAAAGATCCGTGACCTACTATGATTTTTGAGTACCTACTTTGTACTAGTACAACTTAGTAGTAGTTTTTGAGTACTTACTTACTATGATCCAAAACCTAAAATTAGAAAATAAATAAGATAGATAGATAGATAGAATACTCTTTATTATGTACACCATACAAATTACAGCTATACATGTAGAAGTTTTACATAGGGTGACACAATGGGCGGTCTTATCGCTAAAAGCGATCTTTTAAAGACAACCTATAATGGGTATAATGGGTTTATAAGATAACCTAACATAAATAGGTAAAGTTTAGGTAGGCAGACCAAAATGTGAGAAATAATCTACTGTTACCTATTGTAAAAACTCTTTTGAATTCAAATATCCCGTAAATAATTTCAGATAATTGAACTGACTCTACAATTAAGTTTTAATTAATTAATTCCATCAAAGGTTACTCTTCGCGTGTTTATCTACGGTCATAGTATTTTTTTATTCTGTTGCCACAGAAACAAACAGGAATTTGCATAATTTACTCAATGCTCTGGGTTCTTATTATTCACATGCACACTCATGCTTCTTCCCATGGGGGTAGGCAGAAACTGCAGAATGCCATCTGCTACGATCCTTACATACTCATTTTGCATTTTGCATTAAACTTTTGTAAAATAAGACAATAAAAAACCGGCCAATTGCGAGTCGGACTCGCGCACGAAGGGTTCCGTACCATTATCTACAAAAACGGCAAAAAAAAATCATGTCTGTTGTATGGGAACCCCCTTAAATATTTATTTTATTTTGTTTTATTAGTATTTGTTGTCATAGCGGCAACAGAAATACATCATCTGTGAAAATATCAATTGCCTATCACGGATCATGAGATACAGCCTGGTGACAGACGGACAGCGGAATCTTAGTGATAGGGTCCCGTTTTACCCTTTGGGTAGGTATGGGGCCCTCATAAGACGTGGCCAAACATGTTGGCACGTGCCTCCATACCCATTGTCATATAAAGTAATAAACTGGTTAACTTATCAGTATAATTCGACTCCGAATTTAAATCATACGATATTTTTAGAAAAAGAGAACAATCGCGTTTTGGCACAGACAAACAAGTATGCAGCCTTAAGGCTCCTACATACTGGCGCGACTTGTCGCGCGACGCGACGCGACACAAAGACACCGCGTGTAGCGCTACAAGCGGTGCCTTTGTGTCGCGACGCGTCGCGCGACAAGTCGCGCCAGTATGTAGGAGCCTTTAGGCTTCCTATAAACAATGTCAAATTTATTTATGGCCCGCTTTGTTAATTTTTTACATTTTCAAAGAACAAAAAATTAAAGCTTATTTATTTTAAATTCGACCTTAAGCCCGCCTTCAGTCCTAAAGGGACACAAAAAATAAATTAAAGTCATTCATAATTGACCAAAAAAGTTCGAACAACCGGAAAAATCTTTGACGCATTCGACCTCCTTGGTGCAAAAACCGTAATATGAAAACAAAACAGCACAAGTGTTGCCAGTTCATTATTCTGCCCGTGTCTTGGAGTGTATTATGTATGATGCAGTGGCCTGGCTGCAAACTTTAGACAGATAATCCCTCAAAGCCTGTTGCGGAGGCTACGAGTACATCGAGCCTTATCGGCTTCTACCTTGACGGAGAGATTACAAGCGACGATGTTCAAGTGTTTTGATGTGAAATTGAATGGAAAAGTGGACAATATTGACGGAACGATACTTCGATTTGTGGGAAAAAGAGAACTGTAACAGAAATCTAGTTACGAAGGTGTTTCCATTTACGATTTCGAGCAATTTTAGCAATTTTCAAGACTAGAAACTTAGAAGCTTAGCAGCTTAGCTTTGTCTTTAACCTTTTGACCGCTACAGTCATGTAGGTCTAGAAGACAAAACAAAATGTGCCCAGCACGACTATACGACACGACTACATGACAGATTTTAAGGAAGAAATTGTAGCTTGGCGCCGTGGGCACGTTGCTTTTTTGACGTGGCGGTCAAAGGGTTAAAGAATTCAAGATACTCTCGTCCATGTATCCGAAAATACCATAAGAAAATGCATATCCATCTCGCGAAACTTCGCAAGTAACACTCTAAAAAGCCCTTAAACGTACTGCACACTGAATGGAAAATGAATGAATGTTTTAATTATGACCAGAAACACTGAATATTTTTTTTTGTTTGTGTGTAGCTAAAATCTCCATTTGAATTCACAGTGAAGGCTTACAGGTGTAATTGCGCGTGTGTAGTGGGCTTTACACTGACAGTGTGTAGTCGGCCCTATTATAGTGAATTTTTCGTGAAATTTTTTTGGACTGTTTTTTGGGGGAATTGGTATTTATTTAAATATTTATTAAAACTTGCACAAGTAAAAAATACTGTATAAAGGCGGATTTAATGCCTGAGGCATATTGTTTTTTTGTTAACTTTGAAGTGACTTTGATATTTTTATTTTGTGTTTTAGAATAGCCTTGGTTTAATTAGTAAGTAGCCCACGTTTGACTTGTAACAGCTGCAACCCATTAGAAGATATTTAGAGTATTTAGCTATTGGGCTTATTATTTGTGTCGTATAGATTTTTCTATTTTCTCAAGTCAAAATAATCTTAAGTCTACCTTAATAGGTAATATTTCGTCAATCGAAAATCTACTATATTTTATTATTATATTTTTATTTCAAAACCAGTCTACATGCACACATGTACAAAAAAATTATACATTATGAATTAATTAAAGATTACAAATTAAATAAACATTACAAAAGTCATCAATAAAAACATTATAAATTACAATTTTACAATAACAAAAATATTACAAACAAATATATACAAATTGAATGTTGCTTGTTTCCCAGACTATCAATGTAACTTTTTCCCAATCCTATCATGGATGTAGTATTCCCGAGAGCAAAGAAGAATCATTCCCAAAAGCGTTATTTGCTCAGATCTCAGACATTTCCGGTGGAAATCGCGACGAAAATCACGTCCACAAAGTTTCATCTCATACAAACATAAAGTTTGATTCACACTCGACTGGTTACGATTCGAGTGTCACCTGCTGGGTTATATACGTCAGTAAATGACGTTGGCATGTTAGTCATATGTTGGCAAGCTAGTCATACGTTGGCATGCTAGTCATACGTTGGCATTCTAGTCACGTTGGCATGCTAGTCATACGTTGGCATGTTAGTCATATGTTAGCATGCTAGTCACACGTTGGCATGCTAGTCATACGTTGGCATGCCAGTCATACGTTGGCATGCTAGTCACACGTTGACATGTTAGTCATATATTGTCATGCTAGTCACACGTTGGCATGCTAGTCATACGTTGGCATGCCAGTCATACGTTGGCATGCTAGTCACACGTTAACATGTTAGTCATATGTTGGCATGCCAGTCATACGTTGGCATGCTAGTCATACGTTAACATGTTAGTCATACGTTGGCATGCTAGTCACACGTTGACATGTTAGTCATACGTTGGCATGCTAGTCACACGTTGACATGTTAGTCATATATTGTCATGCTAGTCACACGTTGGCATGCTAGTCATACGTTGGCATGCCAGTCATACGTTGGCATGCTAGTCACACGTTAACATGTTAGTCATATGTTGGCATGCCAGTCATACGTTGGCATGCTAGTCATACGTTAACATGTTAGTCATACGTTGGCATGCTAGTCACACGTTGGTATGCTAGTCATACGTTGGCATCCTAGTCATACGTCGGTATGCTAGTCAACGTTGGCATGCCAGTCATGTCTTGTTTGCGCATGATATAATTATTTAAAATAGTACAAAGTTTTGCAGTTGAATCAAGTTTCCATAATCCGTATTTTTTTATAGAAGAATGGGAAGAATATTGCAAAAGTTCAGTTTAAGGGCAGTTGCAGCTAGGAGTTAGTGCCCATATACCTGATGTAATCAACACTATCTTGTTCGTGGGGCTTGTGGATAAATAATAACAACCGCACGGGTCGATCGAAGGTTGCCATGGTCTGTTCGTGGATGGTTGACCACCCATTACATATCAAGACCCCTCCGAGTCTCGAAGTTGGTCCCGGCTGTCATTCGTAGATCTTTGAAAATTGTTACGGTTACGTCAGAAGCCCAAAAAGACTTGACAACCTGTCTTACAAAGGGGCATCATTTTCCCAGTAGGTAACTGGGTTGTGGAGGTCAGACAGGCAGTCGCTCCATGTAAAATACTATTATTCAGTTGCATTCGGTTAGACTGGACTGTCTCCAACATAGGAAAAGGCTAGGCAGATTGATTAAACCCTATCTTATTGCATGACTTCCTAGTTCCTAGAGCCGAAGCCATCGTACACTACGTTTTAATAAAAACCCAAAAAAAAAATACAAGCAATCGCTCACATTGCACTCACAATCCTTTCAAACAGTCTCCATTCCACCGTGTGGCTCCAGTTATAATTGGAATCGGTTCCATTTTGTCGTTTACAAAGGCCAAATGGAACCGATTTAGATCGCTATTCAAGTAACATGATTAGCCAGTCAGTCAGTCTGAACGCAGACGTATATCGGTAATACAAATCGCATTGAAAACGGTTTTCAACCAGTCAAGTGACTTTGATGAATATTAATCATTTTTGATACCACTGTTGCTATGGAAGGTTACCTTTCTGTACGTTGTATTTATATATTTCTATTCTTGTGTTGTCATTAATTCCAGCTTTTTTGTCGTTTTGTGTCTTTCTACTCGATCAGCTGAAAATGTCAATCATAATTTTGTTTATCTTGAATTCTCACTCTCACAGAGACTGTGCCCAATCGGTGGAACAATAGGTATATAGGCGGATTATGCTTGTGCTATACTTTCAAAGTTTGTTTTTTTAATTTTCGGGGTTTACATAATCTTCTATCAACCACAGTTTAGTTTTTTCAGTGTTTGTTAATAGTTAAGGCGCTGACAAGACCCAATTGACCAAAATGGGCTTCTTTTAAGAAAAAAAAATGCCAAATCTGTATAGTTTGTGGTAGCGGAAAAAATATATGTTAATTTTGAACATATTTCCCAGAACTTGGTTGTTACCAAAACACGTTTTGAAAAAAAAATCTCGATACAAACTAACGTTAAACTAACCTCTTACCTTGAGTTCTAATCCAAAATATCTGCGTTAAATATCAACATACGTTACGTATTTAATTAATAACAAGAACGTCTTATTTTAATGCAGAACTTGGTTGTTTTTTATTTTCGATTACTCAACTCAATTTTGAGTAAATAAAGAATTGCTTCATATTTTGCAATAAATTACAAGCTTTGTATCATCGCGCGTCTCTTTCTTTTCTATGCAATCTGAGAATGACCGCGGTTTAGGTGTTGTCAGCGTCTTAATAGCTAGTCATACGTTGACCTGTACCTGTGTTGTACCTCTGAGTTTGTTTCGGCCTTTCTTCTTAGAGTAGTCAGGTAGGAAACGCCGACCTCATCTAGATTTTGAAATATTATTGACGTGTAAAAGTGTTTGTACAAACCTACTTACAGAAATAAAAATCATTTATCATAGCTATTTAGAAAGTGCAATTTCTTTGGTAATCCAAATGGCATCTCCCCTCATCAGAGCTACACGCTTCTTGAAACATAACCTAACTTAAAATTCTATGAAATTAAAAACTGCCATATTTCTCTATAATAAAAGTATTTCCTCGAAAGGTCGACACCTTGAACAAAGAATGGCCCCTAGCCAACAACACGGAATGGTGAGAGACTAGCCCTTGGCGGCTCGGCTGACAATGGGACAATACTGGCTGGATATAATACATGGCTGGAAACTGTACTAACTTACTTTACTCGTCTGCTGGAAAGAGGAGAGCTGAAAAATTATCTCATCGGGTTTATGGTTATTTTGTTTTTTATGGTAAGTTTCATCCAGTAGTGTACTTTTCGTTTAAGGTTTTTGTTGTCTGTTTGTCTATCTATGGTTATCTTCTCTTTTGGCCGTTTATTGGTTCTGGTATGCTTCATGGAATGGTAGGATTTCACACCTTTCTGCATTGGCTTGACTTATTAAAATTAACATGATGATGGCAAGGATTAGCGTTGCCATATTCCCAAGCGGATTTCCGGCCACCGTAGGCGCGGGCTTGCGTACGGTGAGCAACGAGTCTGACACACCCTCCCGCTCCGCCCAGACCGGGAGAAGTTATTTCAGATGGACACACACCGGTCTGTGACGTCATAAGTCAAGCAGTGCAGTTGCAGTGTTGTGCAACATAGTTAATTATCAGTGAGAGGGAGTGTCGCAGCGGTCGTGCTCTTTGTCTGGCTGTTTATGGGATATTTAAAGGAGGAATTGGTACTTTTTTGATAATGGCACGGTTATTAGCAAATATGACACGTTTATGGAGAAAGTATGAGGTATTTCCTGGATTGTTTTAATTGAAGAATGCTTCAATCTTAAATCTAGAATGATTAAATAGCGCTTAATAGAGCCTATAATTATCATTATAACCGTTGACCTAATGTTCGACATGAACCTTTCTTAACCCCTGGTTACTTGTTGCTTTTATTAAAAAAATGTTTTTTTTTTTACAATACAGGTCAGCCTATTTCACTTCAGAGCATTTATCGTTTTTTTTATTCATTTTATATATACAGGATTTCCCGTAAATACCTACGACACGATTTTTTTTTGTTAATATTGCGCGATTCCTAGCCATGTATGTGGCTATAGGCTGTAAATAATGTTATTTAATGATATTGAACTGGCGAAATGTGGGTGTACTAAAGGTACACCTCTACCCGACCATTCGGGGAAATAAGGCGTGATGTTATGTATGTAATGCAGTTGAAAGATGCAGTTTTGTACCTGCAAAACGTTTCAGGAGGTTGTTATGAAACTCGTGAATAATCATATAACAATACGATACCAAGTCAATAATCAATAATACTTTTTATTTTAGATTTTTAAATTTTCCCTTTTATTTTTTTTTTTCGCGTTTTAAAAAGGAGAGTTCACACTTATCGGTTTCCGTAAATAAGAATAAAATGAAAAAAAAAATACCTGCCCATTTTATTGTTGATTTGGGTCGAGAATCACTAACATAATTACCTCCTAAAATGTTTTGCAGATCCAAAACAACACCTTGTATAAGCAATGGAATTCATTCATTTGTGGTCGTGGTGAAGAAGAATTTTCTTAGTTAAAACGATTTTAACTATAAGTACTTAGGATATATATTTTTTTATAATTAAAAGGAATAATAATAAAATAATAAAAATAAAAATAATAAAATAAAAATAATAAAATAAAAATAATAAAATAAAAAAAACAGCTAAGTAGGCTTTACAAGTTAACGAGTAATAGTCGATCAACTTACATTTGCAGTTGGAGAATTGACCGTGACGTATATCGATGTATGGGAGAACAGGTTTTTCGACTACAATGTTTGCTTTTGATATAAATTCATCCCAACTACGGAACCCTTCATTGTGCGTGGTCAAACACGCACTTGGCCGGTTTTTTTTTTAATTAATGAACCTCTCAAAACTTTTCGCGCTTCTAATGATGCACACTTTTTTAAATAATCGACCCTCTTTTCAACTTTCTGGCATTTTCTCACAGTGGGTCTCAGTATCTAAAGTTGGGTTAGGTTAAAACTGTGCCCAGCCGGGGACCGTGGAAGTTGCACTAGATCCCATGATCCCCGGTGCAAGTGTGGCCCCTCCCACACTAACACCGGGGTGGTTTTTAGTCAGTAACCGTCTTATTACAAAACAAGGATTATCTTCAGACCCAGGTTTAAATTATTGAGCCATTTTTGAATTTCGAACTTTATTCCGACTACATTAAAGTTCTTAATACGAAAACTGGTTCGATGGTTTAAACCATGTCAAAAGAAATTTTTGTTTTGTAATAACACCGTAAGAGTTTGACAGACCCCTCCGCCTGCCCCAGGGCGGAGGACATCCATGAGGATTTTCCGCCCCGGAACAAAAAAAAAAAAGGTTAAAACTGTGCCCAACCGCGCACGAGCCGAGTGAGCGAAGCGAGCGGTAGCGGTGCCCTGGCAGCGTCCGGCGAGCACTATATCCAAGTTGATCGTAGTCCGGGGTCGCGGGAAGGTACTTATGGGTCACCGAGTCCCCTGGCAACACAGGCAACAGGAAGGAATACGGGTGGGTTTTAGTCAGTAAGAGTCTGACACACCCTCCCGCTCCGCCCAGAGCGGGAGAAGTTATTTGATGATTTCCCACCCTAAAAAAAAAAAAAAAAGTTGATCGCAGTTACTTGAGTTATTTAGAATGTTTTAGGACTCCAAACTATATTATTTTAGGTTCACAAAAACAAGCACAACCAATATATTAGAGTGTTCAATAATCTTCTGAGCCGAGAAAAAAATATCACCCCATATTACGTGTAAGGGAGGTTCTTTTTCAAGATTTTGTTTTACCATTTTGTAAATGGAGCAACATTGACACTTATCATATTAAGCACTTCCTTACAACTACATAATTTGTATAATATGTGACGGAATTATCGTACTAATAGCTTATTACAACATTTTGACTTGAAGTGGAAATTAATGGTTTCCTGTTACATAAATTAATTTGAAACTAATAAAGTATTCATTAGAAATGTAACAGTGTGAGTAACAGGAACTGATATGATATCAGTTCTTAGTACCGACATCAAGTAGGCGTTCGGGAATTAATTAGTTACTGGTTACTAGGAATTTGTTGATTAGAGAAATTGTTGGCTAATATAATACTAACTTGACACTTTCCTTACTCCTTGATATGTAGTTCTGAACTTTCATATTTCGGCGAAGAAAAGTACCTCCTTTTCTTCGCCGAAATATACACGTAATTTAGTCGTAAACTAAACGCAGTTATGTTGGTATTAAAGCTATGCTTGCCATGAGGGTATTACCCGACCTGCCCCCTTCTTAGATGAAGTAATATTAAGAATTAATTAATTATAAATAAAATAAATGTACTTACTTAAAAAAATAAACTATTAACTGTATTGTTTTTTTTTACTTATACTCAAAACCCCATCAGGACTTCATCATTATCAAACTGTTGCAGTCAGCTGCTGGACATAGGTATCTCCTAATGCACTCCGCTGAGTAGGTACGATCCTTATGTCAATTTACCTACTTGATAGTAAGTAAAACACTACAAAAATAGCGACAAGCAATCTAGAACATATACTTTATTACCGAAACAATGTTTATGTGACTATAAGTAACAATCTACATTGGTACACTGGTACGTCACCTTAAAAAATAAAACTGGTTATAACTTTTACGTCCCAAGTTCTAAAAATCCAAGAATTTAAAAAGGGCTTGTCTATCGTATTAACTACCAATTAAAACAAAAAATATCCCAAAACACGAAATTTTATTAGCTGTACGAAAGTCCCATACAAGCCTGCCATTCGCCTTTGACAGATAGATAGCCAGGGACGTGCAGACCCTGGTTCAGGCCATGGTACGGAGCGAGAGGGCATGGGCAGCCTTCACCTCCTTTTGCGAAGCAGTAATACTCGCGAAGGAGGAGGCGGGATGGTTGAGGGAAAGGCAAGTTTCGCGCTCTCTCGCCCCTAGCCGCCGCAGGAGACGCCCAGGGCGTCGGGAATCCCGGGCGGATTTCCGGCCACCGTAGGCGCGGGCTTGCGGACGGTGAGCAATGGGGAGCTCGCTGTCCGACAAGGACCAGGTCCGGGTCGACGTCGCGTTGTGTTCCACGCGCGCCTCAAAGAGATGTCAGCACAAGTGTAGGGGTCCGCTAGGGCCAATGCCGAAAGGGATACCGTGGCCTCTGGCAACACAGGCAACGGAAGGAACACGGGTGGGTTTTAGTCAGTAAGAGTCTGACACACCCTCCCGCTCCGCCTAGAGCAGGAGAAGTTAAAATTTCCCACCCATAAAAAAAGGCCCATGGTCATCGATAAACCGGTGACAATTCACGTTATTCTATAAACAACAAAACGAACTAAAAATATAATGAACATAATTAAATCGTTCACTTGTAAAACCAAGTTTTTGAACATAGTTCCTTAACGCGGCTTGCGGTAGAAGTTGATTGGTAGAAATCGTCACGTAAGGTAAAAGCGTTATGCCCCCTCCATGCAACTTTCTTTCTCTGTCTCTTTTTATTATATAAGAGTGTGTGTGTGCGTGCGAATATCGCGTAAGTGACTTCGTTCCTGACGGGAGTTCACGAACCGCACACGTTTTTTTTTATTTATTTTCTTTCTTCTTTCCTAAAATGTTCTTCGACGATCCTGAGGTTCTTAAAACTAGATCTCCTCCAGAGCAATAATTATGAGCAACAATTTGTTGAGGGCTAGGGGTATTCCCTAAGATAGAATTAAGGTCGATAATTTATTGTTAGACCTTTCGCTTCTACTAGAACCTACCTAACATACTACCATGGGCAGACTTTATCTTTCCCTAAGGATCAATTGCGAGATTTGAAAGTTTTGACTAGTCTACTTCTTCATAATTAATCGGATTAGCCTTTTCCCAACTATGTTAGGGTCGGCTGCCAGTCTGACCGGATGCAGCTGAATACCAGTGTGGATGGAGCAATTTCCTATCTGACCTCCACAACCCAGTTACTGGGTAATACTTTTAGATTTTATAAATTTGAGTACCATGGTTTATTATGTTAGGTATGATGTATGTTGAATTAAAAAAGCTTGGCAGTTGAGAGTATGTCATGCTCACTTAAATGTCTCGCTGATGGTGACGCGTGGTTTGGACCATTCGGTTCCCTACAAAATGGAGCTGGATGGTGCTGATCCACGCGTCAATATCGTGAACGGGCGTCGTCGGTTGAGACAATGATAAGAATAATGTACCTACCTACCCAGGTGTTTATAATATCTTGATTTAAAGGAGTGTCCTTGGAGTTTCTTGCCCGTTCTTCTCCATAGAGGTCTTTTTTTTTGGATGGAAAATCATCAAATAACTTCTCCCGCTCTGGGTGGAGCGGGAGGGTGTGTCAGACTCTTACTGACTAAAGCCCACCCGTATTCCTTTCTGTTGCCTGTGTTGCGGGGGCCTCGGTGACCCATCAGTACCTTCCCGCGACCTTGGCAAGCATCGGCCCTAGTGGACCCCTACATTTGTGCTGACAACATCTCTTTGAGGCGCACGTGGAATACAACGCGCCGTCGATTATCGGACGGTGAGCTACCCATTGCTCACCGTCCGCAAGCCCGCGCCTACGGTGGCCGGAAATCCGCCCGGGATTCCCGACGCCCAGGGCGTCTAGAGCGCATAGAGGTCTACGTTTTGGAATGGGCAACTAGCTTCAACTTTCTGACTAACTGACCGACTCTTTGACAATTCAAAAGTGCCTGTAATTGGTTTAATTGAAATAAATGCTTTCCGTCTTATTACAAAACAAGGATTATCTTCAGACCCAGGTTTAAATTATTGAGCCATTTTTGAATTTCGAACTTTATTCCGACTACGTTAAAGTTCTTAATGAAAAACTGTCAACTTAGTACCGGACTAAATAGTCAGTTTTGTATAAAGAACTGCATTTCAATCATAGTAAAGTTCTTATTACGAAAACTGGTTCGATGGTTTAAACCATGTCAAAAGAAATTTTTGTTTTGTAATAACACCGTTTGAGTTTGACTCGATACCCCTTGGTAAGACTGGTTATCAGCCTTTTAGGCTTCTGACCATCCATTACGACTGTTATACCTATGTATGACAGTCGTTATGGATACTGGGAAGTTGAAGAATGGCAGCCGGTAGCAACGGCTTCACGTGTTTTCCGAGGCATGGAGGGCTCTCGGTACGAAAGGGATGGTCACCCATTCACGGACCGACCGCGGCAAGCGTAGCTTAACCTTGAATGGTGCAATGTGCGCCTCTTATTTGGTCACGAGCCCATGACTCACGTTCATCATCATCTGCCTAGCCTTTTCCCAACTATGTTGGGGTCGGCTTCCAGTCTTACCAGATACAGCTGAATACCAGTATTTTACATGGAGCGACTGCCTATCTGACCTCCACAACCTAGTTACTGGGTAATACGATGATACCCTTTGGTAAGACTGGTTGTCAGACTTTCGGGCTTGTGACGACCCGTAACGACTGTCAAAGTTCCACGAATGACAGTCGGGACCAACGGCTTAACGTGTCTTGGTATGTAAAGATGTCCCATGTGTGACTCATGTCTCAGTTATAACCACCAAAATTAAGACCATTTACTCAAACATGAGAAGAAACGGACGCGTTTTGATTAGCTCCGTCGCAACACTCAGTAATCGCGAATCAAACAGAGCTGTCCTTTCAAACTGCATCGTGCGCCCGCGCCTGTCTAACGTCATATGTACTAATCAGCTGGCCGATGCCAATTGGCTCCAACTCGTCCGCAAATTGAACGATAACCGATATCATATTGACTGTGACGTCCATATAACAGTATATTCTTCCTGAGATGCCTATAAAATTTGATATGCAAACCAAAGGATCTACCTACTTAACAAAAATCTTAAATTCATTCACTGACTGAAAATGCACAGCCTAAGCCCGGGTCTAGACTCTAGAAGCATGAAATGTAGATGGAAGGGTTTTTGAAAATTAATAAGAAAGAAAGAAAAAATATTTATTGGGATTTGCACAGATCACAAATTAAACTAAAAACACTAGTAATAGAAACAGAAAAACAAAAACAAAGTAAAATAAAAACAAAAAGTCCTTTACGCGACAAAAGGCTCCTATCTCAGCAGAATGCTGCGACATTTAAAAATAAGTGTCGTAGCGCTGGTATTCAGATAGGACCCGACATAATACCCTAAATGGAATAAATACATAATGGGGTTTCTGCTGGGGAGTTTGTTGTGCCACTTCTTCCCAGCTAAAGCCCTAGGAAGTGGTGAAGGGCGGGCGTTTTTGGGGAACTCGTCGTTTTCAGCTTATGTAATTTTGACGTTCGAAAAGTGCTGATTCTCAGCCTATTTTGAATAAATTACTTTTGATTTTGAGGGATAAATTCCATAGAATTTATCCCTCAAAATCGGAAAAAAGGAGCTTATGACATATCATAAGCTCCTTTTTTCCTAGATTTGAGATAAACCAGTAAACAAGGTTGATTTGGAGATGACTGTCTAGGGAGCCCCGTCACTTGTGGATTCTCTTTAAATTAACCCCTAAGTTTGTGATGATGGTTCATACCAAGTGTTCATAGTAGAGGCCAGCGCACATCGGCGGACGGCGGAGCCGAGTATTTTTAATCTATCAACGTAAATTCGTACGTATCTAATGGATACAAGATATAGATTCCAAAGCTCAGAGACCGACTACGGAGCATCAAAGGGGATTTCTCTCTGCGGTATTGAAGAGTGCGCTGGAAGACACCACGGCGGGATACGCCGGAGTCCACTGGACTGGCATACGATCACGGGGGCTGCCTCTCCCCCGTGGGTGCACTCCGCATTTCCCCCGTGGCATGCCGCGGGATGTTCCTCGAAGCTGTCCTCTGCCGTCCTCCGATGTGCAGTAAGCCTTTAATCGAAAGGAGTAAAACTAAGTGGTGTAAAACTTTGCGCAATTTCATTAACTTATTAAGACTCTGAAATCGAACACGTGGATTGGTCTACTTATAACTGAACTAGATAAGTCGACATTGCATCTTTGAGCTTTTTAAGTCTATTGTGGCTGTGAGTCTGCCTTTTTATTCGGCATTGATTTGCCGTTCCCTCTTATCGACATCTAGTTGAAATCAGCAATGAATAACAAAAAAAACGATTACCTAGCATTTTACTTGATAATTTGTAAGTTAACTATTTAAATTATTCAACTTCTTACATTGTGGCTATTGAATGTCCATGTGTAGCTAATAGTGGCCACTTCACACCCACGCGGCTATTAAATCTCACGAATTTTACGACTGCTTGTGAACTAACTGTGGCAACCACGCTTGACTGTGTTGCAAGAGGAACTCACAGATTAGATGTCCTACATACACAGGGTTGCCAGATGTATATGCGTAACAATGTTACCACAGAGTACAACATTACCTTCATCATACAATCTCTCCATGCACTGCTCACTGGATCAATGTCTTTTACAGATTTTCGTTCTTGATTTATGTCCTATGATCGATACCAGTTATTATTTTCTAATATTATAAATTGCGAAAGTGAGTGTGTTTGTTTTTACGCTTTCACGCTAAAACGGCTGAACGGATTTTGATGAAATTTCGTACACAGATAGTTTATAACGTGGATTAATACATAGGATACTTTATTTAGTACGTTTCCGTGGGATAATTTCCGACGTCAACGCAGGCGAGACCGCGGGAAAAAGCTAGTTACACGACTGCCCAAAAAAGAAATAAAGAAAGAGAATACGTTTATTTGCGGTAAACATGACGCAAAGAAGGCACACAAATACAAAAATACAAACAATTTGGGGGTGAATATGCGTCACATGCACGCAAAATGGCCAATGCTACGCATAATGCTGCGACCCTATGCGAGACAGAGCCCTAGCGCTGGTTTCCAGCGATAGCCGGCGTTGATGTGATGACGTTTACCGGTGAATCCGGTCCATCAAAAAGGAGTGTAATGTGTTTAGGGTTCATGTATGTATCTATGTCAGTTTCTTTGTAACACTTTGGTAGACCATCTACGATCTAGGTTAGGACATAGGATACTTTTTATTCCGGTAGTACAGTTTCCGTGTGATAATTTCCGACCTTTTGAGCTAGCCGAAAAAGCTAGTTGAAATTCATCATCATCATCCACAGCCCGACTTCACCCACTGCTGCCCCCCTTACTTATATACGCCTTTCTTTTCTTGTGCCAATCCCCACGCTCCTGTGCCAGCCTGTCATCCAGGTTCTACCCGCGATGGTAACGATATCGTCGGAACAACGATTACTGTGTCTTAATCCAGGATACAATCTTCCTTCATCTTCTTAATTTATGTTTGATCCGTAATGGCTGCCATTGGTGAGATTGACGACAAATAATACGCAGGAAAAACATTACGGTAGCTTATCAAAATTCTCGCTCTTATACCAATTTATTTGTGGTCGGCGCAATATGTCCCTTTCTTCCATACTTCTCTATTAGTCGTCATCTCGGTAGTCACCCCCTTTCTAGCCATATCATCTTTCACACAGTCCATCCATCGTTTCTTTGGTCTTCCCCTACTCTTATAGCCATCGACATTCATACTCAAAACTTTCCTCACGACATTTTCCTCATTCCTCCGCATCACATTCCCATACCATGACATTTTCCTCATTCCTCCGCATCACATTCCCATACCATGACATCCGATTTCCGCACAACTTTTCAGTCACCGGTGCCACTTTCAGACTCCCTCTTATGTACTTATTTCTTATTCTATCCATTCGTGTCACACCACACATGTGAAGTAGCCTATACCAGGAAACAATCCCAACCTATCAACACTTATAACCTTAGCATCGTTCATGGTAAAATCAGCGGTTTTGCGAAAGCGTTCGCGATGACCAACTGTATAAAGTTACACTGTGGTATTTTAAAGCGGAATGCATTTTAGTGAAGCGCGTTTGTAATAGAATTACACTAGGTAGGAATATTTTGGAGCGAATTGATTTTGAAATATTCCAACCGAGAAATTCAATTCGGTTGTGGAATTTTGCGTTTTGTAAAAAAGAAAATGTATTGGAAAAATCAGTTTGTAAAACCCCGAGTGGTTAGGCAGAGCTTTAGCACAATAAAACCCACAATTCTCCAATTATGTATAGAGGCATGCGGAACAGGGTGTAAAGTTCACTCATCCTCCATAGAAAAGGTAGGATCCTCTAACCAGGCTGGTGACGTGTCTGGTGGGCAACTGCCAGACGATTGATGTCGGGATGGATATAATATATAAATGCTAGTGGCGCAGTACACTCTGCTTGCGCGATGCAAGATCTTGCGTGACGTCAGTGTGTTGCGTAGTTCGCATGTGGCGATGTAGATGCCGCCTCAAGTCCCATGTAATAGGGGAAGAGCCTGCTGCCATAAGCCGGCCTCAAATCCAGACTCCGGACTGCTACTGAGAAATTCCTGGGAATCGAACCCAGGACCTCATGCTCAACAGTAGCGCTTACGACCACGACACCAGCGAGGCAATCAGTTTGTAGTGAGTCACATTCTGCGAAATACTGCAAATATTATTTATTTTCTCAACTTTTTATTGAAATATTGAATAAATACTGTATATTAGTAGAGGCTAAACTAGTGACGACACCACGACGACGATTGCTACATATGTTCGAAAAATATGTATGCTCAACAACGTAATTAACGCAATGAATGTTGTTGAACTGTCAAAATGAAAGCCATTGCTAGTGATAGTGTGTTACGCAATTACCACTCTGATTGGCTTATAATTTTACTACAGCGTTTCATGTATCATACCCATACGTACGACAGAAGAAGACAACACCTAAAGCGCGGTCACTGTCAGACTGCATAGAAAAGAAAGAGAAGCGCGATGACACAACGTTGGTAATTTATTGCAAAATATGAAGCAATTATCGATTTACAAAAAAGCTATAGATTGTATAAAAAAATAAAACACTATTATGCTTAATATGTTGCTTGTAGAATAATTTGACAAAAATCAGAATGATTGCATGTATATTAGTATGGTTTTTAATCGTTAAAAGAAATTTTTAGAGGTATATTCGTGATTTTTTTCTATCGTATCAAATTAATTATATTATGTTTCCAACACACTATCTACCTAGCATATATCCTTAAGAATATCATATATTTTTCTGATTTTGTTTACTGCAGTGGAATATACTTTAAGGCATTAGAAAACTTATAAAATTTGCGTTTAGGTCCTGTAGTCCCCTTAATGACTTACTTTCTGTACTTTTTATGTACTTAGGTAGCCCTACTTATAAGACTAGGTAGTTAGGTCCCAGTTAGTGAATGGGTGTTTATCAGGAGATGTCCAAATAGGCACAGTGTGTGTCTGTTTTGTATAAAAGCTTTTAGAATGAGGTTATCTGTAATACTGATATTTATATTATTAGGAGAGGTAAAAATATACACGATTTTAATTGATGGTGTGCACTTGTTATTGCTTGAAAGTCATTTTGGTTTGGAGCGGCATACTAAATCTTAGTCCTAATATGACACTTATGATTCTTCGCAGCTTTATTACGTCAGATTTACTCGTGTCAATAATAAAAACATCCAAGAAAAACAACCTCCTGAAACAGAATTATTTTTCAAAGAGTTCATATTTATCACCGTCTTGTCACATCAATAAAAGCTCAAAAATATATCGTCCATCACCTGTCACTCTTTTGGCAACCCAAAAATAGTATTTCAAACCACAAAGCTTCACAGTCCATTTCAAGCGCTTGAACATCTTCAACTCTAAATGAAGACACATCCTCTTCCTATTTTCCTAACTAACCCATTTACAACCAAAATGTTACACCATTTATTATTCCAAGCCGTCCAAACTTCCTATGACGAAATCTTTAACCAGATTAAAGGGAACTTCACACGATTACGTGGTGTCGGAAGCCTGGAGCGAAAGCCGTATTCGACAGAATTTCGACACGCAACGCTCCGTTTGGCCCAATTTAGACGCATCAGTTAACTGATGGATTATCCACGTCACTGTATCTATTTGCATTTGCGTATAAACATTGTGAAACGCAGCGTTTAAATGTTTGTGTGAAAAGTTGCGTTGTTTCTAGGTCGTGCAGTTGTGCTTTTATTGCGAATGTCTTATTTTGTATTAGGGATTATTGTTTGGTATGTCCATCATTGTCACCACTAGTCCTCAGCTTGCTATTTGCTTGGGGTTGCACAGCATAATTATTGTTTTCTTCCACACACCTCTTTAGCTGCCATCTCAGTTTTAACCCCCTTTGCTAGTTTTATGATCTTTCACGTTATCCATCCATCATTTTCTTCGTCTTCCACTATCGAACCCATCTACATCTATTACTTGATTAAATACATGAAGCATTTAACTGTGCTTCCCTTCTTCTGCGTGTCGCTTGTTGCCCCAAAATTTCGCCAATTCCACGTTTTCGTCAGCGGCAGCTCAGAGATCACTTAACTCTACACTTCTTAGATTAGCCTGCCCTGAATATAGTTGTATTGACGAC
Source organism: Atethmia centrago (assembly GCA_905333075.3). Taxonomy (NCBI): domain Eukaryota; kingdom Metazoa; phylum Arthropoda; class Insecta; order Lepidoptera; family Noctuidae; genus Atethmia; species Atethmia centrago. Next base: position 25,257,129 of record HG995376.1, read on the forward strand.
TCAATAAGATTTGAAAACGACCGTACAGCTTTTATTATCTACATCTATTACTTGATTAAATACAAGAAGCATTTAACTGTGCTTCCCTTCTTCTCCGGGTAGCTTGTTGCCCCAAAACTTCGCCACTTCCACGTTTTCGTCGGCGGCAGCTCAGAGATCACTTAACTTAACACTTCTTAGATTAGCCTGCCCTGAATATAGTTGTATTTACGACTTAGTAATATTTCGAAACGACCATACAGCTTTTATTATCTTGTAAATATCGGTGAGTTGATAGGAACATGATATCAATTCGATATAGACTCGTCAACAAAGTCACTCAGAATCTACAATGAAAGGTTAACTTTATCATACGGTTATATTGTAAAATTGAAACTATATTTAGGTTAAATAAAGTTACTGTAGTTACCACGAATTATATTCATACCTAAATTATGTTCATCATTACAGATTCGTCTATTACTATTACTAAGTTATTTACTTCAGGCCTCATTTACCGAAACTTTTACAGACCCTAAAGATACTTAGATATTTTACAGATAGTTCCCCGTTCTACTTATTTATAATGAGAAAGTTTATTCAATTATTTGTTTTTGGACAGCCATAAATTCTAAAAGTTTTGGTGCTGCAAGAATTTATTGTTTGAGGCTGTTCCTTTATGGCGAAAATTTAATGTTAGGAACTTTGTTTTTGGTAGTTCCTTAGTTAACAGAATAGTGAATAATCAATGGTCGGTGTAGAAGAAGAATGTAGCAAAAAAAAAGAAATTAAATGAAACTCCTGCGAAAATTTGCCATTGCTCTAACATTTATTATCCAACAGGGACGATTACTAACTGGATTTACTGCAGTTGCTTTTTCAATTTTACTATCGATATAACCAATTGCTCTATGGTTTCGAATCCTTTATCAACAACAAAGTGGGTAGAGAATTCGCAGAATTATGTGAATAGATCCTAAGCTTCCATTTATAGCAATTAAAGGAACAGTTCAAAGCTTGTTACCAAGAAAAGTAAATGAATTAAGTTTAACCAAGGATAAGACAGCAGAAAAGCGTTTATTAGGGTTCTGTAGTAAACAAGGAAGTATGTATGTCTGTCCCCGCTTTAGCTCAGAGATGCTTAGTACTAGAAAGCTGTAATTTGGCATAAGGTATACATATTAATCACGCCGACAAAGTGGTAAAGCCAAATCCTGAAAAAAAAAATGTTTAGAGTACCTCCGTTGCACGTAATGTGGGGACCATTTTTTTTTTCGTCTATCCCATGGTGCGGGGTATCGTTGGATAGGTCGTTCGTACATATAATAAAACTAAAAGGAAAATTGTCACAGCGAAGTAGGCTTTACAAGTTAACGAGTAATAGTCGACCAACTTAAATTTGCAGTTGGAGCATTGACCGTGATGTATATTGATGTATGGGATGGGAGAACATTTATTTTTCAACTACATTGTTATGTTTTTGGGATAAATTCATCGCAACATTCCCTACTACGGAACCATTCATTGTAAGTGGTCCGACACGCACTTGGCTGATTTTTTCATTATCTCAACATCATAATATAGGCATTGGTTATTAAAGTCAGGCGAGGAGGGTCCTGAGTTACAGATCATCCGGCTCTCTTAGATAGGACATGTTAATTTACAGTTTAGAGTCTGAAATTGCAATAAGCAGAACCTATAAAACTAAAAAATACATTTTAAAAAATTACATCTGTTTGAAAGCAGTACGTAGTCAACTACGAGATACCATTCATAAAAATAAAAACTAAAAAAAAAAAAAATCTTAGCTGGACACGCGACGATGCCATTGTGAGAGCCAGACTCATGGGCCATTGGCCCCTTAGTTTATGTTAGTCAACAACAATGTGCTACGGGCCTACGGCTTACCTACTAGTTCAGCAAATTTAAAAAAACAACCGACTTCCATAAAACACTACAAAGTTAAAAAATAACTTTAATTTCGGAAGTCGGTGTCTTTGTATCTGTATTTTAGATTTTTACTACCGGCTTCCGAAATTAGTTATTTTTCACTTTGTAGTGTTTTTTTTGGAAGTCGGTGGTTTCTTTTTTGTAAAAAGTTTTTATATTTCATTTTTTAGTGGGTCAGTTTGTAATTTATCTAAGTTACAGTAGCCTAACGTCAACTGCGCATCACCTCAAAATATTGCTTTTCCCGATGCAGTTTACCGCGGTTTAGGTGTTGTCAGCGTCTTAACGCCCCTTGCGTTAAGACGCTGACAACACCTAAACCGCGGTCACTGGAGGGACAGGCGTATAAATAGCCGTGTATCCTTGCGGGTCGAGGACGACAGAAAAATTATTATCTGGAATGCATAATAATTCAATTTGCCTTTTATTTGAGCAAATTTTCAAAGAGGAATTGGTGACGGTCAGGTGGCGTTTGTAGCCTAACTCCAGCAAATAATGCAAAGCGGTACCTGTGCTTCTCCTGGCGAAAGTCTTGAAAAATCCTTCTGGGCAGGTGGCCACCTTGCTTGCCCGTACACTGGTCACTTGAAAGTCTATAATTTGGATTTAATCGGACGCGGGTTATTATTTTTAATTTTGAAAACGTAACACAGTATATCCCCAAGGATTACGGGATAACGTAATAAAGTTTTGCGGTTTTGCGGGCGCGATGAACTGAGATTGAAAAAACGTAGTTTGCGGTGAGACGAAATGCCTCCGTTCGGCGCCGGTGCACTATGACGTCTGACAGCCATCATTAGCTGTCACTAGCCGCAGGATTCTCTAAATCCCGCGACACACAATATCCGCGGTTGCAATATAAGCCTAAGACAGACTACAGACACCTTATAAACCGTCCACAATCAAAAAAATGTAAGGGGCAATAACTTGCCACACCAGTCACTGTCAGATTGCATAGAAAAGAAAGAGAAGCGCGATGACACAACGCTTGTAATTTATTGCAAAATATGAAGCAATTCTCTATTTACTCAAAATTGAGTTGAGTAATCGAAAATAAAAAACAACTAAGTTCTGCATTCACATAAGCCGTTCTTGTTATTAATTAAATACGTAACGTATGTTGATATTTAATGCAGATATTTTAGATTAGATAGAACTCAAGGTAAGAGGTTAGTTTAACGTTAGTTTGTATCGAGATTTTATTTACAAAACGTGTTTCGGTAACAACCAAGTTCTGGGAAATATGTTCAAAATTAACATATATTTTTTCGCTACCACAAGCTATACAGATATAGCAATTTTTTTTCTTAATAGAAGCCTATTTTGGTCAATTGGGTCTTGTCAACGCCTTAATTGTTGAGGAGTTCTCCTGGTAAGAACCAGGAGAATTGCCACTCACCATATGCATTGTGACGAGCATACATTGCTTAGCAACCATATTAAAGTACCTAATCGAAACGCAACCCGTTAAATACTTTTTATTAAGTAGTTCCGATGGCCATCTGTGGTTTTCATCATCAGTTCCACTTCACCAAATGGTACTCTCCGACAGCAAATGCACGAGTTACTATAAAAAATACCCAAATCGCTATAGGTGTGCCTATAAAATGTAAGGACTTCCATGGGACCATCAAATTCTGACATGGTGGCAATGGGACCACCTCGGGAACATACACCTTCCAAACAAAAAGAATTTTAAAATTCGATCCATAATTGACGGAGAAATAGGTGAACATACATTGTATACAAAAAAAAAAGGAAGTTTGTTCAAAATGCAACGTTGACGCAAATTTCTTGCTTGCATCACAACCTACCAATAAGTTGGCCAACAAAATTCTGTTTAATTCTGTATTTCAGTATATTTGCCAAAACACGATGTATAATTCAACACGGGACGTAGGAAGTAGGCCGCAATACTGACGAAGGTTCGTTCCCTTTTCCGACATGTTTCAAAATACGAAGACTTCCATTTTGATCGTTTTTTCCTGAATATATGTAAAGTTGGATTTGGTAGACGGGCCGATATTGAAATGTTTTGCGGGTTGATAGACTTGGAGCTATTACGCACTGTCGACTAGTCGCCGGCGACACGGTCGCTGGCGACTGTGACTTACTACAGTTTAATTAGGTGGTTACGCACTTGGTCGTCAGTCGCCCAGGCGACTCGGCGACTCGCCGCGTAGTGGCGACGCACAAGCGACTGCCGGTCGCCGGCGACAAGTCGACAGTGCGTAATGAGCCTTATACACATAACTCACACATTCTTCCAAGAAAATTCTTCGAAGAAATACAAAGCATGACGCTTTGTATTTCTTCGAAGAATAGGGGCACGGCTCTTTCTATAGAAAGTGACATTTCGTTTCTCCATTTTTGACATCTCACCGTAGAATTCTACAATCTGTCATTTTGTCTTTCGTTTCTAACGATCTTTGTCTAGGTTATTTTTATGTAGAAGGATTTCTACGGTGGGATGTCAAAAAAGGAGAAACGAAATGTCACTTTGTATAGAAAGAGCCGTGTCTATTCTTCGAAGAAATACAAAGTGTCATGCTAAGCCTGCTGCTCCTTACACACTCCTTTTGCTTCGTTTATGTTCACATAATCGTTCCGATTGCGAGTACTATCGCACCTGACCTTTCTGAAGAACATCACCAATAAGGTCGCTATATATCTTCCTAAGACGTCCCGGCGTTTCCACTCATACCTACCTTGTTTTCCTTTTGTTAGTCGCCTTTCATTCATCCTCTCAACATGAGCAAACCATCGGAGCATGCTCTTTTCATTGATTGATATGTAGCTGTATGAGTCTGAAGGAGAATGTAGGCACGTGGTTCTTTTCTGGAAGATTGTACTCTGTACGCTCCAAACAGGAGCGTACCTCTGTACGCTCCGGTTTGGAACTATCTATCCATGATTCCATGAAGATTGATCTCTATCAATCTTCATGGAATCATGGATAGATAGTTGATTTTTTAAGCAGTGAGCGAGTTCTTTTATGAGCCCATCTTCTCAGACGTCTTGTGGATGTCGGTAAATGTTGCACATTTAAATGTCATAGATTCGTATCTATTTGCTTTTCTTTTCTGCACAAATTCATCAAAAGAGAACACAAGAAAAAGAGAAGAGTGTACAAAACTGTCTGACCAATTGAACACATCAAAAGTACCTACTTGCACCTCATTTAAATCGTTGATTTGACTTTGGGCCGTAGGCCCGTAGCACATTGTTGTTGACTAACATAAACTAAGGGGCCAATGGCCCATGAGTCTGGCTCTCACAATGGCATCGTCGCGTGTCCAGCTAAGATTTTATTTATTTTTGTGTTATTTTAGTTTTTATTTTTATGAATGGTATCTCGTAGTTGACTTTGAGAAGTCGTGACTACTTAACCGGACTATGAGTCCAGCTGAGCCAATGTTTTAAGCCTCTAACTATACCTGTAACGATACGTCCTACCTACACCTTGGTAAGTTGGTATAGGTACCGTTACATTGCATTCGTCGTGCGATTTTAACGTTTTTTGTTCGGTTATTTTTACTGCCTTTCTATTTTCGGTTTTACGTTCTCTTATGTTGATTCAAAGCGTTAATTTTTGTAGGTCAGTGATAGGACCTCATAATTAAGAAGCCTCATGACGTCATATACTTTTAACGTCTTTCCGTTCTACGAGTAGGTATAGTGGAATGAGCTTATTTTTGGGTGGGAAATTATCAAATAATGTTTCCCGCTCTGGGCGGAGCAGGGGGTGTGTCACACTCTCACTGACTAAAACCCACCCGTGTTCCTTCCGTTGCCTGTGTTGCCAGGGGCCTCGGTATCCCTTCCGGACTTACCCACGACCCCGACAGGCATTGGCCCTAGTGGACCCCTGCACTTGTGCTGACGACATCTCTTTGAGGCGCGCGTGGAACACAACGTGCCGTCGACCCGGGCCTGGTCCTTAACGGACGGTGAGCTACCCATTGCTCACCGTTCGCAAGCCCGCGCCCGGAAATCCGCCCGGGATTCCTGACGCCCAGGGCGTCTCCTGCGGCGGCCAGGGGCGAGAGGGCGCGAATTTGCCTTTCCTTCAACCGTTCCGCCTCCTCCTTCGCGAGCATTACTGCTTCTCAGAAGGAGGTGTTCATTCCCTCTCGCTCCTTACCATGACCTGAACCAGGGCCGGACGCGAGAGATCTCTGCCGCCGATCGCCTCCACGAGGACACGGCGGTGCTCTGCCCAAGCCGGGCAGACCTCCACCGTGTCTTCCGGGCGATCCACACAGTGATGATACCCGGGCGTTTCCTCCCACCTTTTCCGACACAGGAACCTCCCGAAGCTGCCGCGTCCGGTGAGGACCTGCGTCAAGCGGAAGGTGGCGGGTGGTCGCCGTGGCGCCTCTCTAGCCACTCCTCAAAGAGGGGACTTATCGCAGCAATTGTGGCGTGCCCAGTAGAATGAGCTTGTGACCACCTTATTAATGTAATCTTACTCACATCTACGCCATTAAGTACCATTTGAATTAAACGAAAAATTCCTATGCAATAATGTAGGTACTCATATTGTAAGTTCCCCCAGAATGTAATTTGCACTCAGCTAAATCAATATCCTTTCAAACTTTATTTTTATAATCCAATCATAGTTTATCAGCTGCCCTTCCACGCAAACTGATAGGATCAATTAACTTACTCAGGCTTACTCATTTGACATTTAATCAACATGCAACCTTTTGCTAGATAACGCACGGTAAACTGCCTTTATTAAAACCAATCCACGTGCACACCGATCTGTTTTAAGCCAATTAGACGACCGCAGACGACCAGCGTTAGCCAATCAGGGAATGGGATGTTAGTTAGGCTGCCTCGTGTCATCTGGCTTACATTGTGTTGTTTGGTATTAGTGCTTTTATAACGGCGATTCTGGACATTAATTATACTTTTAAGTGTGGTATTTCAGGACTTGGAACTAGGAATAGAAGTGATTGTACCTGAAGATAGCCACAGACAATACTTATTAGTTATGAAATACTTGAAAATTAAAATATCCAAGGCAGAGACAAAGCTGAGTTGGGGCAAAGGGAGCTGAGCTGGGTTGTATAACCCGTCTTATGGCATTTTGGCGTACTTATAACTTGCTCAAAAATATGAAAGTAGCTTGAAAGCCTTTGTACAATGTGCATGAAGTTCTGATTGGGAAGTTTATAATGGAACGATTGACACGACATGCAAGCTACGTAAATAGTTTCGTACTGCGTACTTTACTTGCGTACTTTTGTGAAAGTTACAGACATGTAGTTCGACAAGCTTTCAGCTTCAAATTGTCAATTCAGAAACCGGATGATAGTAAACTGCTTAATTACACCCGGCATATAATATGAGAATTTGAAGTTGACTTGTCGGACTCTACTTAAGGTCATTTTTACAATATAATTCAAAATTTCGTACGTTTTGGAAGCAATTTCTTTAATGTGGCTTGCGGTAAGAGTTGTCTGGAGGAAATCGCCACGTAAGGGAAAAGCGTTATGCCCCCACCATTCGACTTTATCCGACTTTAATAAGTATGAATACATGTTTTTGATGTCTGGTAACTTTATGAGAGCTTCTAAAAACTTATACTAGATGGATCTGTATTAAAAACAGGGTTGAGTAAAAGAGTCTATGCGAGATAACAGTTTCAAAGTCTCAAGTTTCAAGTCTCAAGGTTTTCGTTTTTTGTTCTAAATTATACGTGAGAAGGATCTTGGTTCCTGACGGGTGTCCCCCGACACACACGTTTTTTTTGCACAGAAATTTTGAGTTAGTCAAGTTCTTAACTTGAATATCTCAATTCAACAACTGAGCGTTAAGCGTGGAAGATAAAATGTGTACTACGGCTTGTACGAGTAGCTTATGTTACATATACTTAAGGCGATACCAAAATAATTTGGGAGCTTTTTCGTAACCATTTATTTCACGATTACAGCATGAATGGATTTAATTTTTGGATTATGTTTATTGACTATTCAAACGAGTATATCATTAATACTGTGACTGAAGGACAACGCAATTGGGTTAAATTTCCTCGATATAATTTAATTCCGAAAATACCTCTTCTTTTATATTTTTTTCTGTAATTATAAAAATCCTAAGTAATTTCATTACAAAATTGTGCGTATTAGGTTATTCAAAATTCTGGCTGAAATTTATTTTGGTTCCAGCACATTGTTGCGTTCTTCTTTTTCGCATGTGGAAGTAATTGACTCTGTCACTTTCTAATGCGCGCCTAGTTCGCTATGATTTATTTTTTACGTATCACCGTTTTTTTTTGGGTGGGACATTATCAAATAACTTCTCCCACTTTGGGCGGAGCAGGAGGGTGCGTCAGACTCTTACTGACTAAAATCCACCCGCGTTCCTTCCGTTGCCTGTGTTGCCAGGGGCCCCGGTGACTCTTTTGGACTTTCCGACGACCCCGGCAGGCATCGGTCCTAGTGGACCCCTAAGCTACAAGCCGTAGTACACATTTTATCGTTACGGTATGCACCATCGTCTTTAAATGCACTGTCTAGACTAGATCCCTTCCACTCTATTTACTCTATGATTAGTGTAAATGATAAGGAGTTAAAATTAGAAGTGTTTACAAAGATCGTTACAACTGCTAAACACACAGTGGCACTTGATTAATATGAAGTACGCATTGTACCTTTATTTACTCAGGGCGCTACTGTAAATGCTTGTATTTTGTTGAATCTGATCATGTTAAAATGTTTTTAATATTTGGGAATATCTCATGACTTTAATTTATCTTCGACTGTGCAGCAGGCTTAGCATGACACTTTCTATTTCTACTCTACTTTACTCGTAGAATAGAAATCGCTTGTCTGCATTTCTCGGTAGAAAACTGTCAACTGTCTACACGGAAATGTCATTTTTGTCTACTCTTCCGTCGACAAAACGCTTATCTACGGTTCTCGTGCTTAGCCTGCTGGTAATGTTTTTTTTTGTGAGAATCTTCTGTACACGTGAGGACCTTATGTTTGCGTCAGCCAATGTTATTAGTGTTGTCGAGTTCTGGGCCAAACAGGAAATTTAAAATTATATTTGCCATCGACACGATAAGACCAAGAAGATGGAGCGAAGTCTTCGCCATTGCTTTTCGGACACTTGATGGTGTCTTTTGCATAAACAGTTAGTCTAGCAGTATTGTTTGTCTACATGCATTATTATTTTATCGCTTGTATAGTCGACGTCGTAATATATTTTACCTCGCTAAGATTGAACGTCACTTGCACGACATAAAACGACAAGGCTTATCGGTATCATATTTGACTTGTCGGTGTCAGTTATACAGTTCCAATCTTAGTGAAGTTCCAAAAGTATAAAGCAAGAACGACTATACAATTGCAACTTACCTGTAACGGTATTTGATCACACACTCCGCTACAGTATTTTTATCTCCCGAAGCGATGCGCGCTTTACTTGTGGTAACCAAGTGTACAAGCATGCTGTGAATTTGTGCGTGAAGACGAGTGGCGTCAGCACATAACACACGCACGCACTCACACACCACAAAGGCAAAGTCAAATTATTTATTTCAAAAAGGCAAATAAAAGGCACTTTAAACGTCAAAATTTACAAAAAAAATAGAATTGATTCTAGTTGCCCCCCTTCCAAAAGGTAGTTTCGTATGAAGAAGAATTGGCAAGAAAGTCCACCGTACTCTTTTAAAATGTTTTTTAAAATTTTGTATAGGTACATTATATAATAAATGTGAAGAATAAAGCACCAATAAGCACCTTGAATAAAATTACTATACCTAAATAGGTAAATAAGAATTAAAAATGAAGCAATGACAGATAAATTAATTATGTGATTCTCACTTATTTAAAAACATTGTAAAAGTAAGTATAGGTTTTCCAAAAAAAATAAATAAAGTAATACTATAAAAAAAAATACTACTTTAACTCACACACTGACCAGTGTGTGAGTTAAAGTAATCACAGAATTTAAATTCAACCTTGAGTGATTTATTATTTGTATCAAATAATAAATTGTACAATTAAAATAGCAACCAGTTTGATTTTGTCCACTTCGCCCGTATCGTGTCTCGGACGGTACCGAGAGCTCTTGCGTTTACACGCACATTCATAGCGTGTTTGTACTCTTGGTAACCACAAGCAAAGCGCGCGTCGCTTCGGAAGATAAAGACTTTTATAGACTAGGGTGATATCGCAACAATTAAGCATATTAGGTAACATGTACCTAACAAGTACTGCTTAATGTTCCACAGACGTAGGTTTGTATTAAGCTTTACCTAAAGGTTAGCTATGTTCATGAATAGTTGAACACTCTTGAACTTTATCGTCTTACCCTTTCATTTCAGCCATAAACTGCAGTTATTACGCTATAAGTAACAGGTAAGCTATTCAGTGGTTCCAGGGATGGTTTATTGATAGTCCAGTTGTAGCATCTAAGCTAGGAATTATTCATTGGATGGGCAGTATAGTCTCAAAGCCATCATAATGTTTGAATAATTGTTGGCATTTCTTATGTTATGGTCTGGCATTAGTCGTTTTCGGTAAGTTCAGTTCTCTGTAAGCATAGAGGAGTGATGACCGAACTATTCAGCGATTCCTGTAGAAAAATACAAAGAAAATCTATTGCTTCCATTTTCGGAACTCACTATAATTGTATGTCGATATTTTCGAACGCAAAATTATCATAAAATTACTTAGGAGTGTTGCCACTTTTTGGATTCCGTCAACGCAAAAATAGAAGTTGCAGTAACTTATTTTTGTAAGTGCATTCATCAGAACCTCATTACAATATCCAGAATCCTAAAGTACCTTACAGTTCATATATCTTCAAGAGAACGGAGCAGTTTCCCCATATTTCCACACTAATTGGGAACCTAACTCGTTGCAAGAGCTAGGTGGTCGTTCATAAGCTCTAATCAGCTTCGCTTTCGTTCTCAAAGCCATTCTTTGTAAACTGCTTCATAAGCGTTCCTTTTCCACTCGTGTTACTTAACTCTGTAGAGGCTTGTACTTATCGCTCTAGAATAGTGTGGGAGGACTACCTAATATATGGCTGTAATTTAAGCTAAGTTTACTTCGTGATGCTGTGCTGATAGTAGGTATCATTTGTTTTTGTTTATCCTTCGTACCTTGCGTTTATTTGCGACTGTATCTCTCGTCTCATCCAAGCTAGCTAAACCAATCCAAGATATCTTTAAAGATATACAATGTTGTCGTTGGGTTCAACTAGCGTTGCGTAGCGTTTAGCTAGCTTGGAACGAAAACATTGTATATCTTTAAAGATATACAATGTTCTCGTTGGGTTTAACTAGCGTTGCGTAGCGTTTAGCTAGCTTGGAACGAAAACATTGTATATCTTTAAAGATATACAATGTTTTCGTTGGGTTTAACTCGGTATTAATGATTTAATTAAGATCATTTCAATCATCTGTTCTAGTAGTACTCGTATATTGCACATAGATTGTATTATAGACGCCGACTACTTACAACTTCTACTATTAAAGCTCGTGCAGACAGGCGCGACGCGACTCTGATGGAACAATTTCTATGAAAACTTCACGGAAATTGTTCTACCGGTTCCGCGTCCTGTCTGCACGAGCCTTTATTTGGATTTTTATGACCCATGAAAACTTCGTCTGCTCGACATAAATGACGCATTGAATAATGTTGTATTGTCAAAATGAATGACATTGGGATTTTGAGAGTGTTACGCAACGACCCCGTACCCCGCTGTTTTCTTAATCAATCTGTTTAATAAGTTTCAGTCTAGGAATCGGATCATTTGGACCTAAAGACCAAATCCCTAAACCCTTCAGCCCGCAGACAGAGTAGGTGCAAACAAACATCTGTGACTTTCCAGGTGTATATACAGGTTGAAATTGAAAACTTGCGACAAACTGAAATGGGACATTGTATACATCATTATTAACAACTTTTACTAAGGGACCAAAGCTGTAATCCCAAAAAAAAAAATCTGCTTTTCCTACATTTTGATGAGGTATTGCGAACATAAATGTAGGGGACAGCAGTTTTTTTTTTGGGATTGTAGCTTTGGTCCCTTAGTAAAAGTTGTTCATAATGATGAGTACAATCTCCCATTTCGATTTGTCGCATGTTTTCAATGTCACCCTGTATACATTTGCAGACAGAGTTCCTAGAACGCATGTAACGACTTAATCCCTAACATCGCAGTACAGTCGCGTGCTAAATAAAAATAAATACCTCAGTCTGACATATCACGCGAATTGTTTACAAACACAGATTTACATGATAAACAGAAAAGCGACGAATAATGATAATGGTAACACGTGTCAATGTTTTCACCAAGCGTCTAATGTAACTAGAGCTGCAGTGGAAATGGTATCTGGATATTTATTTATTTATTTAATACTTTACGCACACAAATGTACAGAGGCGGACTTAATGCCATAGGCATTTTCTACCAGTCAACCTTTGGGTGATGCAGAGACAGACAGCGGTAGGTGCAATAACGAAAACTGTGAAATAAATATTTATTAAAATATAAGTATATACATACATATACCTATTAAAAACATTATATATAATAGATATACCTAATTATACATAATTATATTCATAACGACGTAGTGAACTAACCACCTACATTATTAGTTTAGTGGCTGCAAGCGTGCCTGCTTAGCGTGGAAGGATAATGACTTTTTTATAATATTTAAAACTGAAAAAAATATTTGTATACTAATAGTGCAACATAGTAATTAGGGGATGATACTAGCTCCTAGCCGCGGTTGGTCCGTGGATGGGTGACCATCATTACATACCAAGACCCCTCCGTGCTTTGGAAAGCACGTTAAGCCGTTGGTCCCGGCTGTCATTTGTAGATCTTTGTACAGTCGTTACGGGTCGTCTGACGCTCGAAAGTCTGACAACCAGTCTTACCAAGGGGTATCGTGTTACCCAGTAACTAGGTTGTGGAGGTCAGATAGGCAGTCGCTCCATGTAAAATACTGGTATTCAGCTGTATCCGGTAAGACTGTAACATACCCCAACATAGTTGGGAAAAGGCTAGGCAGATGACTAGCTCCCGTAATACAGTGTACACTAGCGCAGGAGCTAGAGAATTCAAAAAATGGTTGCTTAATTTATGTCAATAAAGATTATTATAATATTATTATATATTATATAAAAAACGTAGCGTAGCAGGTGGCGTTCTATAGTTTCTGTCTACCCCCATGGAAGAAGGCGTGAGTTTATGTATGTATGTATGTAATATAAAAAACTATAAAAGCTTAAGAAATTGCTATGTTTTAAACGTTTTAAAATGACTCCTAGAGGAGATGGCACTACCACAGAAGTGGCGTCACGACAATGTAACGTCATACGAGTACTAGCGCCATACATTGTCCGTACCGCGCGACAAGGAATATATTTCCATCGATTTTTCTGATTTTTTCGATTATCTCACTTTACTATGCCTTCGTTGAAATTAAATTATGTGTTTTTAATATTAGTCATCATCCCTATTCAAACCCCGGGTAGGAGGGTGATATCGGGTTTTTCTAGTAGAGATTTCTCAGTGAGGTAAATCCCGGATAAATTGATTGGAAAAATCCCGTGTTTGTAATTGTAGTTGTAGCGCATGTAGAATCAAAGCCAACGCTAGGCCCCTTGTTAAGTAACTCTCCTAGGGCCGATACCTGCCGGAGTCGCGGGGAAGTCCGAAAGGGATACCGAGGCCCCTGGCACACGGGCGTGGACATAGGACTAAAGCCATGTGTACACATACGTATTTATTGCCGTGAAAAACTACGGTTTATTCGCCGTTTTTGGGACGATCGTCATTGTTGTATGACTAAGGAAGTTGTTGACAGACACGTTTTATCTAAGGCGCGGTTTATACGCTGTGTGTAAGCAAGGTCGTCAGTGTTGTATGGATCACTATAGAAGCTTGTTGACAGACACGTTTTATCTAAGGCGCGGTTTATACGCTGTGTGTAGGCGCTGTCGTCAGTGTTGTATGGATCACTATAGAAGCTGGTTGACAGACACGTTTTATCTAAGGCGCGGTTTATACGCTGTGTGTAGGCGCGGTCGTCAGTGTTGTATGGATCACTATAGAAGCTTGTTGACAGACACGTTTTATCTAAGGCGCGGTTTATACGCTGTGTGTAGGCGCGGTCGTCAGTGTTGTATGGATCACTATGGAAGCTTGTTGACAGACACGGCGCGGTTTATACGCTGTGTGTAGGCACGGTCGTCAGTGTTGTATGGATCACTATGGAAGCTTGTTGACAGACACGTTTCGTCTACGCCGTACCTTAAAGAAACCGTGCCGTGTACAAAGGGCCTCACACGGTAACGTAACTAACTGGCGAAAATAATACACTCTTATTTCACCAGTTAGGTACGTTAAATAACTAAGAAGAATACGGTGCATAATATATTATGCACCGTCTTCTGCCTATTCCGTCAGTGAATACAAGTAAATCAATCTGCCTAGCCTTTTCCCAACTATGTTGTGGTTGACGTCCAGTCTAACCGGATCCAGCCAAATACCAGTACTTTACATGGAGCGACTGCCTATCTGACGTCCACAACCCAGTAACTGGGTAATACGATACCCCTTGATAACACTGGCTGTTAGACTTTCGAGCTTTTCACGACCGGTAACGATTGTCAAAGATTTACGAATAACAACCGGGACCAACGGCTTAACGTGCTTTCTGAGACACGGAGGAATTTCGGTGTGTAAAGATGGCCACTCATCCACGGATCAACCCCAGCAAGAGTAACTTAACCTGATGGATCGCCCCTGGCTAAGTAATAACAGCCTACGAGCTCCTCTCAGCAGGCCTAGCGTGACGCTTTCTATTTCTTCGAAGAAAACACACGGCTCTTTCTATTCAAAGTGACATTTCGTTTCTCCTTTTTTGACATCCCACCGTAGAAATCCTTCCACATAAAAAAGGACCTAGACAAAGATCGTTAGAAACGAAAGACAAAATGACAGATTGTAGAAGGATTTCTACGGTGAGATGTCAAAAATGGAGAAACGAAATGTCACTTTGAGCCGTGTCTATTCTTCGAAGAAATAGGAAGCGTCATGCTAAGCCTGCAGGTGAATACAGGATTGATAATATAATGTTGGATTTGTCAGTCGCCTTACAAGTAGTCTTATTGCAGTGTCAAGATAAATTGGATGCTGAACAGAGGTTTAATTGTTGTGTAGATATAAGGAAAGTTAAATAAACGACAGTATTGCGCTGGACATTAAAACTTAAGGCGCAATTAGGGTCTGCACGACGCTTGTTATCTTATTGTTTAAAAACGTAACTAGACATGTGTGGAGACTGAATTCACTTTATTTAGTCGTGTAAAAATGCGCAGTCTGTGCAATCGAAACAATACAATGTTATGATTTTCAGACATGCAGGATTCCATATTGTATGAAAGCTTAACCTTTTCACCGCCACAGTCATGTATAGATGACAGACCAAAATGTGCCCAGCACGCCACGGTCACGACTACACGACAGATTTTAAGGAATAATTTTTAGCTTGGCGCCGAGGGTACGTTTTTGCTTTTTTGACGTGGCCGTCCATAGGTTAATGAGTAGTACCATTTCCAAGGAATGAAACTTGGCTGTGGTTCCCAAAAGGTCCCAAAAAATCCTATTTTAATTTGCCGAACTGCTAAAAACCGTATTTTATTACCCGACTGCATGACGCAAAAGAGGGTAATGTGTTTATCAGCCTCTGGATGTTTGTATGTTTGTTCCTTTGTGGCGCTCTAGAGACCAAACGTGGTTCGATTTAGATGATTCTTACGTCAATCGGTTTGTCTTAATCTTGTGAGTGTCAAATAAAGACATAACAGTAATCGAAATTCAATATGGCGACAACCAGACCCTATATTGTGAAAAAGAAAAAAATTAAAGTCGACGAACTATGTCAAGTAAGAACTACCTACGTATCGTCGAATAGGTCTTTGAAAATCATCTTTAGGTTTCTCTAATCATTTTTTTGAATGACCATTTAGGCCCGGACTCCACCAAAGCGGAGACGAGACGAGCGGAGAGATGTTTTTTAAACAACCAATAGAATTTCGTTATTCACGCTTCGCTCGTCTCCGCTTTGGACTTCTCCGCACATCTCCGCTTTGGTGGAGTTCGGGCCTAAGGATCTGTAACGCTAAGCTTGGTTAGCAACCATTCTCACTTTAAATTTTCAAAACTTATAATAAAGCTGTAATGTTCATAAATAATCATAAAATAAGTCTTATTAACGTGAAAATAATTATTAAAATATAACAAAGTAAATTTAAAAAATCCATAACCTGACTGCGTAAAAAATGAACTTTGAAAAAGATGGAAACAAGATGACCTATTTCTATATCTTATATAAACCATTGATGGATTTGTGCCCGGTTGATGGCAATAGGCTCACCACCTATTTACATGGTACTTAAAACGTAACTGGCGAAATGTGGGTATACCCTGGTCCTTTACCATTCAATAAAGAAATTATAATAAAAGAAAAAAAAAAACTGTGTCTTCTAATTAAATCAAATCTTGCGGTAATTTTGAAACACCTTATTTTGGCCTTATTTATTCATTATTATGGCTCTTCGCCTTCACTCGTGCGGAATTGTATCAAAATAGTTACAGGATATTCTTTTCTTATTTCCTGCTAACGACGGATTATTATAAGCCGAAGAAAATTGGTCTAATTTTCCTTTCTCATTAGTTGTTGATTAGTACAGGAAAAGCTGCACTGTGTTTGTTTTATTATGACGTAAATATAATTATTGCGAAATCTTTTATGGTAGGGCCATTCTCAACAATTAAACAATCCAAAATCAATTCCAAACAATCTCATGCAGTCGGTTCTCAACAAAAGGGTATTTTACTTTAAACGAGAAAAAATCTATAAATATATTATTGAGATAGTTTAGGCAAAAAGGAGTCGGAAAATGTTAGTTTTAGTTCATAAAATAACAAAATAAATTTTAAAATTCCATTCAAAGTTTTCAGTTTTTCGAATCTGTTAAAAACACCATGAAATAGTAGCCGCTATGTTATTACGTCATACGGCTATGTTAACAAAAACGTGTCAATTATCATACAAAGATCAGCGCATTTGTTTTCATAGCCCAGTGACGTCATGACCACAGAGCAACATGGCGTCCACTGCCTCCAGCGTTTTCGTCAACCTACGCGCAGAATTTGAAAATGTAAAATTTTAAATGCATTTTTATGGCACTTATCGATTGAATAACAATTGTGTTTTTTTTTTGGGGCATACTCGTATTAGCACTAATATAGAATTTAATTAAGACACTTTTCAAAAATTGGTGTAAGACCCTATTAAGAATACTACTTTCGACTGCATGAGATTGTTTGGAATTGATTTTGGAAGAGGGGCTTGTGGCTAAGTAATAACAGCTGCACGGGTCAATCGATCAGGTTAAGTTACGCTTGCCGCGGTTGGTCCGTGGATGGGTGACCATCTTTACATACCAATCATTTTCCACACTCAAAAAAAAAAAAGGGTTAGGCAGAGGTGTACCTATAGTACACCCATAATTCTCCCTATGTAATCTAAGGGGCGAGCCTATTCCCATCAACCGGGCACAATTCCGGACTCTGGGCTACTACTGAGAAATCCCAATAACACTGCCCGACCCGGGAATATAACCCAGCACCTCATGCTCCCTGCCGGGGTCGCGGGAAGGTACTTATGGGTCACCGAGGCCCCCGCAACACAGGCAACGGAAGGAATACGGGTGGGTTTTAGTCAGTAAGAGTCTGACACACCCTCCCGCTCCGCCCGGAGCGGGAGAAGTTATTTGATGACTTCCCATCCAAAAAAAAAAGCTCCTCATGCTCAGCAGTAGCGCTTGACTGACGAGGCACTGGGGTGGCAACCACAGCCTCTTAGAGCAGCATTATTTTAATATTGCTTCACAGTGGGAAAGAGTTGGAGCTATATACCCTCTGTATAGCTTCATCTCACTCTCACACTGATGTAATATTAAAATAATAGTGCTTTAGGAGGCCGTGGTTGCCCCCCTGGAATAATGTAAATCGGGCATAAAACTGGCAGGGTCAGTGTACATTCACATTATATTTCAATTTGTCATCGTTATCAGTAATTATCTTGAACAATTAATATTAATTTGTGGTAATCACTGTGATAACCATCTGAGCTTAAATCGATTATTAAGATTACATTGTTCACTTGTATATTTTGTATCTTTAAAGTTGAATGAACTGCCATTGTTTCATGTCTAATAATGGGAATAGACTATAGAGTAATTGGGATAGAAAAACGCGCTACATTTGATGTGTAAATTGTTAATGACTTAATTGGTATGATTAATTAAGAATGTAAGCGTCGAAACCACAAACCTGCAAAAAATACTTGAACAACATAACTTTTTCAATAAAAAAGTGCTTTGAATAATTTCAGTATATTGTATGAATGTCGTTATTCTGATTTCATTAGAAAAAATAAACCTTACAATTGTAATCACGGCGCGTTGTATTCCACGTGCGCCTCAAAGAGATGTCGTCAGCACAAATGTAGGGGTCCACTAGGGCCGATGCCTGCCGGGGTTGCGGGAAGGTACTAAAGGGTCACCGAGGCCCCTGGCAACACAGGCAACGGAAAGAATACGGGTGGGTTTTAGTCAGTAAGAGCCTGACACACCCTGACATTATTTGAAGATTTCTAACGAAAAAAAAAAAAACCATTGTAATCATAATGGGTACTTATACACGTGCTTAAGGACGCGTTTGCCAAATTAATAGGTATAGAATCCAACTACTACATTGACACGGGTCACACACACAAGTGTACGCACCTTCGATCAATAATTGATCGAAGGTACGCACGGTAAGCTGCGGGAATAGTAGTCAATGAACTAATTTTGATACTTTGGAGTTTTTATTCTTATTTCGTTATATTCGTACTTACAAAAAATATTTCGTATTGCTCTTTATAATTTTATTTTACTAAATAATATTCTTAGATACAAATACTTCAGTGACTTCTAGGCACTGGAAGCCCTCTACTAGTAGAGAGATGTGGGCTGTGGACTTTAGGCAAGTTTTATTAGTTATGATGAGACCTTACCTCCGGACTTGATGAAGTGACCTGAAGGTGTACTTCGGTGACTGGTACTGGGACTGGTCGACTAGTAGGACTAGGTGTGCCGAGTTTGGGCTCGTTTTGATAGTTATGATGAGACCTTACCTCCAGACTTAATGGTGTGACCTGAAGGTGTACTTTGGTGACTGCTACTGGAAATCTTCGACGAATGGAACTAGTTATGCCGAGTTTGGGCTCGTTTTGATAGTTATGATGAGACCTTACCTCCAGACTTGATGGTGTGACCTGAAGGTGTACTTTAGTGACTGCTACTGGAAATCATCGACGAATGGAACTAGGTTTGCCGAGTTTGGGCTCATTTTGATAGTGATCCGGAGTCAAGTCAAGTCCGGAGGTAAGGTCTCATCATAACTATCAAAACGAGCCCAAACTCGGCACCCCTAGTTCTACTGGCCCACGAGTTCCAGTAGCAGACACCGAAGTACACCTTCAGGTCAGTCCATCAAGTCCGGAGGTAAGGGCTCATCATTACTATCAAAACGAGCCCGAACTCGGCACCCCTAGTTCTACTGGTGGACGAGTTCCAGTAGCAGTCACCGAAGTACACCTTCAGGTCATGCTATCAAGTCCGGATGTAAGGTCTCATCATTACTATCAAAACGAGCCCAAATTCGGCACACCTAGATCTACTAGTCGACGAGTTCCAGTAGCAGTCACCGAAGTACACCATCAGGTCAGTCCATCAAGTCCGGAGGTAAGGTCTCATCATTAATACCAAAATGAACCCAGACTCGGCACCTCTAGTTCTACTGGTCGACGAGTTCCAGTTGCAGACACCGAAGTACACCTTCAGGTCAGTCCATCAAGTCCGGAGGTAAGGGCTCATCATTACTATCAAAACGAGCCGGAACTCGGCACCCCTAGTTCTACTGGTCGACGAGTTCCAGTAGCAGTCATCGAAGTACACCTTCAGGTCATGCCATCAAGTCCGGAGGTAAGGTTTCATCATAACTATCAAAACGAGCCTAAACTCGGCACCCCTAGTTCTACTGGTCGACGAGTTCCAGTAGCAGACACTATGCACGTCAAAAAAGATGAGGCTACTATTTCTCTAACCCAAAAAATCAAAAATAATTGTTTGACAAAAACATCTTCACCTTTTGATTCTCCCAATAGGGGAACATTATCTAGAATTAAATTAATTGAAGGCAAAATTGCCGACGGGGATCTCAAAGGCGCCGCACGTCTTCTTTTTACTAACGACGTGTTGTCGCCTGATACTCCTGATACCCTTTCGGCTTTGCATTCGAAACATCCCCCGGCTCCCGTGATCCCGTATTTTTTCGACTCTCCTACAGCAGACCAGGCCTGCCTCGAAATCGAAGGCAAAGACGTTATTGACGCAATAATTTCTTTTAAAACCGGTTCAGCGGCCGGCCTGGACGGAATCTCACCCCAACATTTAAAAGATTAACTTCTTATTCTGTGGGTGATGCAGGTGAGCAGCTTATTTGCTCAGATTACAAGATTAATAAATTTTATGTTTTCAGGCAAAATCAACGCTGATATTGCCTCACTTTTATTTGGTGCTAATTTGATCGCCCTAACTAAAAAGGACGGAGGGGTGAGACCCATTGCTGTGGGGTCAACTTTAAGACGTTTGGCATCCAAAATTGCGGTGAGACATATCAAATCTAACATATCAAATCTAAATTTCAGTCTGTTTTCGAACCTATACAATTAGGATTTGGCACGAAAAGTGGGTGTGAGGCAGCCGTCCATGCCTTAAGAACCTACCTTTCGTATGATGATTGCGAAATTGTAGTCAAAAAAAAAAAAATGCTTTCAATTCAGTAAACAGGGATGCCATGCTGACAGAAGTTAAGAACAAAATTCCGGAACTGTATCAATACCTGCTTACCTGCTACGCAGAACTTTCAAAATTAATTTACCGTTCCCATGAACTTTCTTCGGAGGTCGGCTGTCAGCAGGGCGATCCCCTCGGGCCAGCAATTTTTAGCTTGGCTATAAATCCGATTATTCAAAATTTTAAATCGAAATTTAACGTTTGGTATTTGGATGACGGAACTCTGGGAGGCGATGTGGACACTGTGTTATCTGATTTATCAGATATTAAAACAAATTTCAAAAATATTGGTTTAGAATTAAATTTTAGCAAATGTGAACTCTTTATTCAAAAAACTTCTTACGGTTTGGATAATTTAAAATCCAAATTAAATTTTCTGGCACCCAATATCAAAATAGTAGACAGAAAGTCACTTTGCCTCCTGGGTTCTCCCATCTTTGAAGAATCTTTTCCTGATTATATTACTAACACTATTTCTAAATTCCAAAGTCACGCAAATTGTTTACTCGAAATCAGTCCTCATTATGCTCTTATAATTCTAAAGTTTTGCCTTTTTGTGCTTCGCTGTAGCCTTTTTTGGAAACATCCAAATTTGCTTCCACCAATAGACGATTTAGTCAAAACTAGTTTAGAAATGATTTTAAATATTCAGCTCAATAAACCATCTTGGTTACAAGTATCCCTCCCTATTCGGTTTGGCGGTTTAGGAATCCGCAAAATTTCGAGTGTTGCTTCCCCAGCCTTTTTGTCGTCCACCCATAGCACGTCACGTCTCATAGGTAATGTCCTTAGGGCTTTGCCCACAAACTATGAGACTGCGGGCTTGGAGGATGCCAATAATGCTTTTCAAATTGCTTGCCCGGGTAAAGAATTTCCAGACAACCTAAAATCTCAAAGGAGCTGGGACGATATTTATTGCGATTTAACATACAAATCGATTCTGAGCCGCAGTTCAGGTCCGGATCGCGCAAGACTTTTGGCGGTCGGAACCAGAGAGGCCGGTCATTGGCTACATGCCCATCCTTCTCCATATACCGGTACCTTCCTGGATCCGACCTCGCTTCGTCTGGCGACTGGTCTGCGGCTTGGGGTCATGGTATGCACTCCACACACATGCCCTTGTGGCACGGACGTGGACCGACTGAGTCACCACGGACTTTGTTGTTAAAAAAGTGCAGGCCGCTTTTCAAGACATGCGACACTTAATGACATAATCCGCCGGTCTCTTGCCAGCATCAATGTGCCTGCTCTTCTTGAGCCGATTGGCATTGTCAGAGATGATGGCAAAAGACCTGATGGTGTGTCTTTGGTCCCGTGGAGCTTGGGACGGATGCTTGTGTGGGACGCTACCTGTGTAGACACACTGGCACCGTGAACCTCCAACGGACTACTTCTAAAGCGGGTGCAGCGGCAGAAAATGCCGAAAATCTCAAAGTTATTAAATATGGAGGCCTTGGCAGAGAGTACAACTTTGTGCTCTTTGGCGTCGAGACCCTCGGTCCGTGGGGTCCCAGTGCGCATAAGTTATTTGCGGAAATCGCGAAACGTCTAGTTGATGTAGCTGGTGACCGAAAAGCTGGCGGCTTTCTCGCGCAACGCATCAGCATTGCAATTCAGCGAGGAAATGCCGCCAGCATCCTCGGTACAATGCCCCGAGGGCCTTTTTTAAGCTTAACTTAGTTTTAATTTAATTTAGTTAATGTTAATAATCATCTTGTAATTTGGTTATGTAAATAAACTAAGTATAACATGTTAAGTTATAAAAACTTTTTGGAATTGAATATATCTGCCTACTTCTAGTATTTTAGAAACCTTAAAATATGTTGATAATAAAACAAAAAATGTACTGAAACTCAACCCGGTATCGTTAATTTTGTGAAAAATGGGAACAGAAAATCGATTTTACATTATAAAAATCTATAATTTTTAACAAAATGGTTACTTTTTTTTGTAGATGAAGTACCAATTTATATGTGGTAGAGATTAGTTATATTTGATTTGGTTTAATTCTGTCACAATATGTACTGAAAAACAGCACAATTTTGTCTGATTTGCAAACGCGCCCTTAATTCTGACATTTAATACAATACTATTGTGACGATCCTCTCGAATATTTTTTCTTTAACAAAATATCAACTTTAAAGTTTTCCGATTTCGGTATTAGCGATATCCCGAAATACCTACACGTGCTTAATTCTGACATTTGATACAAATACAATACTATTGTGAAATCCTCTCGAATAATTTTTCTTTTACAAAATATCAACTTTAAAGTTTTCCGATTTCGGTATTTGCGATATCCCGAAATACCAGGATCCCGCGTGCATTATGCGGGATTAATCCCGATCGAAAAGTTGACTGGCGGGATTACGGAGAAACGAAGCAGCGCGCGACCGCGTGCGAACTCAAACTGATGGATGGAGGCGGCGCGTGGCGCGTGAGAACGCGCGTTGGTTGTTTGTTTACAATTTTTTGGCCAGTTACTACTTGTAACTATGACGCAGAGTTGATGAATGTAAAGTGAACTTTTTAAGATCCGGCAATAGCAATCTTAGGTTTTGTTAAAGAAGTAGATAAATTATTTCGAGAGTAATTTAATTAAGAGTTTAATATGTTAAAACCCTTAAAATTACGTATTTATTACTCGTATGATAAGTTTGAAAAGGCTACGTCCACCCTGCGGGATCCCATCAATACCTGGAGCCCGCGGGATTAAGAAACGTCAGTCCCGTAAATACCGGGATTTAAATTATCTGGTTGGATTGCATTCCCTAGTTCCGTTAAAATTATATTTGCTTAATGGTATAGAGAAAAACTAACAATTACTGATTGTATTTGTTTGTTTTAATTCGCGTTGTTTTTCTTACAACCTAAGATCAAGGAGCGGGCAATAACGGTTTTATTACATTTTATCTCAATTTAATATGTTTATGCTAGTAGATAAATGTATGGCCGCCATAGTGTCTCGTTTGTACTTGAGGGGCTTGTGGCTAAGTAATAACAGCCGCACGGGTCGATCGATCAGGTTAAGGCGCAGATATATGATTTTAGTGACTTTTAAATCTGTTATTATGCCTTCAATGAATGCAAGTAAGTTACGCAAAAAATGTATGTTAAACTAGACCGCATACACATCAATTCTATCTGTGAATATTTTAGTATTGTAGTAAAATACTTTATGAAATAAATTCAGGAAATAATGTCTACCCAAATATAAAAATCGAAATTTCTTCCAAACTACTAAAGATATTTTCATGGTTTTTTTTTTGTATGAATAGACTATTTTGTTATCTATAATTCTATCTGTGAATTTTTTCAAATATTCATACTTTTATTACTAAAAATAAATATTCCCAATAAAATCGAACGGAACGGCCATGCGGCGCTCTGCGCGGGCGACGGGCGGCAGTGTACCGCTGACCACTGTCACGGGTAGACGCTGACACTTTGCGCGACCGCTGAACTTACGTATTTTTTCGACAATATGGGTAAAACAACTAAAGTTCTGAAAGAGAAATGACGTATACATGAAAGAAACATGATACTGAGGTAAGTTTCTCATATATTATTCTAATATAATGAGGTTGGCTAAATGTTATTTTGATAATAATTTGTGCGCGAGTATATCCATTATTTATTTACGAGTAAGTACAAACATAACTTCAGATCCGTATCAATTTTTTTTTTAGTAGGTTAGGAAATAATACAGATTCCCGAAACGAAAATGCGGAGAGCAAGTAAGTACCTAATAAATTGTAAATTACCATTTATTATGGTTTTTTGAGGACAATCCCGTTACAGCAGGTTTGAAACTTACCTAGCTTAAAAAAAACAGGTGTAGTACATTAATACGATTAGGTTTTAATATTTTAGTTGTTGCGACCCGACGGAAATAAATAATGATAAAAATATTGAAAGAACTGACAATGATTCCCAACATGAAAATGCGGAGACAAAGTGAGTACGAATTTGTAGATTGTAGGCATACCATTTATTATGGTTTTATGGGGACAAGCCCGTTATAGTAGGTTAGAAACTTGTCTAGTTTAAATAAACAGGTGCAGCTCATTAATAAAATTATGTTTTAATATTTTGGTTTTTGCGACCCGACGGAAGTAAATATTGACGAAAATAGTGAAAGAACTGACAATGGTTCGTTATTTATTATATAAAATGTAGATTTACAGGTTTTGTTTATATTTCCAGGACCATCAACTGGAATGGAATTAATGATTTTGGTTCAAGGCAAAATACAGACGAAGAAGAGACAGAGAAACAGGATGATCAAGACACTCGACAAGAGAAACATTTATTTCATTTATCATAAAAGTTATTAGTACAAACATAAACACGTACATAAATTCACGACTTCTTCCCAAGGGGCAGGGAAATACTATAAAAAAAAAAAACAACTGACTTCAAAAAAAAACACTACAAAGTGAAAAATAACTTTAATTTTCGGAATTCGGTGGCAAAAAACCTAAAATAAAAATCCAAAGGCACCGACTTCCAAAAAAGTTTTCTATTCAAACACCATGTCACCTTCCACATACCTTATTCACATTTCCTGCCACCTACCACCTTCGTCTTATTCACATTTATATTCATCCCATTCATCTTATATGTGTCATCCATCACAGTCACTATGTATTGCAGCTGTTCTGCTGACGCTGCAAGTAGAACTTGATCATCTGCGTAAAGAAAGCATTTGACAACCCACTCATTAATTCTCTATCCACACTCACCCTCTTCTAAATCTATCAGACAACTATCCATATACAAGTTGAACAGCCGCGGTGACGCCACACAACCCTGTCTAACACCCCTTAACATGCAGAACCAGTCTGTATATGCCCCATTTATCCTGACACAAGCATTGGAATCCTTGGATAAAGATATCAGTGCCCGTACCAAGCGCCAGTCCACACTATACATGGATAGTGTTGACCACAGTTCTTTTCTCCACACTGTCATAGGCATTTTCTAAATCAACGAAAGTACAGTAGACTTTCTTGTGCTTTGCCAGATGTTTTTCGGCTATGCACCTTACGGAGAAGATCTGTCCATACAGCCCATTCCCTCTCTAAATTCTGCCTGCACATCTCATATTTTCTCATCTGTCACTAAAGAAATGAATTGTTTTATTTTGGAATTAAAGGTGAACGGCAGAGTTCGTACCGCTTACTTTTTTCGTTGTTTTGTTATAGAATTTGTACCACATATTAAGGCAACTAAGTCATTTATTTTCATCTAAGTGTACTATTTTTAGAAGCTCTGATTATTTAATAATATAAAAAAAGATTTTAATAACTACAAGTAATTTAGTCGTAAACTTAACGCAGTTATGTTGGTATTTAAGCTATGCTCGCCATGAGGGTATTACCCGACCTGCCCCCTTCTTAGATGAAGTAATATTAAGAATTAATTATAAATAAATAATGTACTTATTAAAACTACTTAGGGTATTGTTTTATTTACCTACACTCAAAACCCCATCAGGACTTCATCATTATCAAACTGTTGCAGTCAGCTGCTGGACATAGGTATCTCCTAATGCAATCCGCTGAGTAGGTGCGATCCTCATCTCAATTTACCTACTTGATAGTAAGTAAAACACTGCAAAAATAGCGACGACCAATCTAGAACATATACTTTGTTACGGGAACAATGTTTATGTGCCTTTAAGTAACAATCTAAATTGGTACACTAGTACATAACCTTAAAAAATAAAACTGGTTATAACTTTTACGTCCCTAGTTCTAAAAATCCAAGAATTTAAAAAGGGCTTGTCTATAATATTAACTACCAATTAAAACAAAAAATATCCCGAAACATGAAATTTTATTAATTTTATTAACGGTACGAAATTCCCATACATGCTTGCCGTTCGCCTTTGTTTATTTAGATTTTTGGCTTTTTATGTGAAATAAAAAGCCAAAAAGTTTTTGTTATATTGTTTCTATAGCTAAGGAGCTCGTTAGTCGCATCACAGCCGCACGGGCCAATCAATTAGGTTAAGCTGTTCTTGCCGCAGTTGTTCCGTGGATGGGTGACCATCTTTACGTACCGAGACTCCTCCGTGCCTCGTAAAGTTGCGAAAAAAAAATCTGCTGTTCCCTACACTTATATTCGCTTAACTCGTCAAAATGTAGGGAACAGCTGTTTTTTTTTTCGCGATTTCATGTTTAGTTCCATAGGAAAACTTGTTTATAATGATGAGTACAATGACCCCTTAAGAGGTTGATGGTGTTTAAAATTACACCCTGTAACAACCAACTTATTCAATGCAAACTATTAAAATAATATAATATATTACAATTTTATTTTATTATCTGAATATTACCTCATTTATTAACACTACATAAAAAAAAAATTGGATGATGATAAAAAATTAGCCAGGACAGTCCTCACCAACTGAAACGCATGGTTACCCTACGTTACGTGCGTATGGTTGCGGGGTCGCGGGGGGTGACGCAAGCTCCTCCCACCCGCTCAAGGTCGCTGGTATTAACCGTCCTCTTAAGCTACGCTTGCCGCGGTTGGTCCGTAGATGGGTGACCATCTTTACATACCAAGACCCCTCCGTGCCTCGGAAAGCACTTTAAGCAGTTGGTCCCGTTTGTCATTTGTAGATCTTTGACCGTCGTTACGGGTTTCAGAAGCTCGAAAGTCTGACAACCAGTCTTACCAAGGGGTATCGTGTTACTGAGTTGTGGAGGTCAGATAGGCAGTCGCTCCATGTAAAATACTGGTATTCAGCTGTATCCGGTAAGACTGGAAGCCGACCCCAACGTAGTTAGGAAAAGGCTAGGCAGATGATGATGATGTACATGAAGTGGATTTTCTGACAGAAGTCAACAGACTTATCAATCTTATAGAACACACTGTGAATTTTGTTATTATACGATAAAAAGCGGCCAAGTGCGAGTCGAACTCGCACACCACGGTTACCCTGCCTATACCACCGTATATATAATATTTAACACTAGGTACATATTTCTTTAACACGTTTCTTGTATGGGGACCGGGACCCCTACAAGAAAGGTTACGAGTATTTTACATTTTGTTGTTATAGCCGCGATGTTGTTGTTATAGACTTGGTAATAACCCGGTCCCTTTGGAACTCTTAGGGTACCGTACCCTACGCGGCGCTCGTGGAACACTACGCGCCGCCACCTCGGGGACACTAAATAACCCGGTCCCTTTGGAACTCTTAGGGTACCGTACCCTACGCGGCGCTCGTGGAACACTACGCGCCGCCACCTCGGGGACACTACCTTGAGGTAGACGAAAAACCATATTTTCTGAATTGTCAATAAATGTTTCGATTTTGACAACCTGTTTACGCCCCGTCAGGTAGCTAGGAATGGTATCGAGGGCAATGCCAGGAATGCCAGTTTGTCGAGGAAGACACCGACAGACTTAATTTGCTCATTGTTTAGATGTTCGAACATTTTCAACGAAGCGTCTTCTGTGGTTTTTCCAGCTCTGGATCCGCTTGCTACTAGTGGCGAAGAGTTCATTTCTGAGGTACTTAGATGCGTGCGAGGTTACTGCCCACATTTGCAAAGCACTGGTTTATCATATTGACAGAGAGAATAGGGTCATCACAGCACTTTAACGACTCGAAAGGACATGTTTTGCCCTTATCCAAATAAGATAGTTTTTTAATAAATTTCCAAATGCCCTTAGGATTGTTCATGGTCTTCTGAAGTTCAGACCTTTCAAATTCGCGTTTCAGTTTCTTCAGTAGATTATTGCAGAACATTCGATAGCGATAAAAAAATATCTATGTATAATACATATAGTATACTAACTATTGCAGTATTTAAAAGAAGAGTGAAAGAACACTATTCTTCCTCTTCGACATAGTTGCGTATGTATTTATTGCTTTAAATTACGCTGTAATTTTTTTTTAATATTCTAGTGATATTTATTCAAGATGTATGTACGTATTTATGTATGTATGTATGTTAGTATATTCCCATATTATTTGTTTTGTAAATTGTTTCGATTTTATGTATTCTATTTTTTCTTCTATTCTTACATACGGTGTCTTCATCTCTTTGTCTACTTTCCTATCGCAGATATGCTGGAAGAGATTTCTTTAGAAATAAGCATCACCTTTGTACGTATTTTTCTGTTCTGCCCTTTTCTGTTTTATATGTGTGTACATAAATGGTTAAATAAATAAATAAAATATATTGTATCGGTACCGTAAATTATTTTTAGTGTTATAATATAACATAATATCGCGCTTGATTTCTCCAAAGGATTAAGCAGACGTGTACAAAAATTGCCAGTTATTTTTAAAAGTCCCATGTATTAGGTGGCGAGGTTTCTGTCTTCAACCAGGCACAAATCCAGTCTCCGGGCTGCTACTGAGAAATCCCTAATGGAAAACACAATAACACTACTACACCAACGAGGCAGTTTTAGTCCAACAACAAAATAAATTATCGATAATCATCTTGCTCGATTCACGATAAGGTTTTATAGCGGTACTAAAATATGAAGTTATCCTATCCTATCCTTCCTATCCCATTCCATCCTATCCTATCCTATCCTAACTATTATAAATGCGAAGTGAGTTAGTTTGTTTATTTGTTTGTTACGCTTTCACGCTAAAACGGCTTGACGGATTTGGATGAAATTTTGTACATGGGTAGACCATGACCTGGATTAGAACATATATTAGGGTGGGAAATCATCGAATAACTTCTCCCGCTCTGGGCGGAACGGGAGGGTGTGTCAGACTCTTACTGACTAAAACCCACCCGTATTCCTTCCTGTTGCCTGTGTTGCGGGGGCCTCGGTGACCCATAAGTACCTTCGCGCGACACTAAGAGTGTCTGAGCTAAGCCGCGGACAGATAGACTGACATGGCGAATCTATAGGGGTTCCAAAATGACTACGGAACCCTAAAAATCTTCTTCTCCTTGTAAAAGCTGCACTAAAGTCGACAAAACCTTCGTTTAAATAAGGCCAACTCAGATCTAAATTAATCCTCTAATCTAACTCATTTCAAATTACTTTTGCGAAAAAGCAGCCAATAAAGTTTATATCCTTCCTTAAGTCCTTCTAGAACAAGATAATTAATTAATTTAAACAGTTAAATGATTAAATGGGATCGATTCCGATTATCCCAGATCTTCACACCCACCTGTATGGCACTATCAATCAACTAATTGATTTGGGACGCTAAGCAATCAATTGATTGAGATGGAATCTATTTGCAGTCTGCTGGGAAATGTGGAAATTATTTCCAACTGTTGCTATGCTCAAATTGTTTACGCAATAAAAAGAGTGTTATTGCAATAACTGGTATATCACACCCTCTTCCATGTTTACATTAAAATACATCTTCCAGAAGAACAAATAACATTACATCACGCCTGTATTTCTCGAAGATTTAGGCAAAGGTGCACCCAGATTTCACCATTTATGTCTTCCAGAAGAAAAAGTTAATATTTCCTGCATTTTAGTTTATGGGGAAAATACTCCGCACATCTTCTCCAATTAGTTTTACATAGTTAAACTGTTCCATTTCTATTGAACAGCACAGATTTGTTCCTGTGCAACCTTCTTTTGTTTTTCTGTTCCATCTTTAAACCCCTCAATCTCATCTGAAGTCCTGGTAATCTCCGTTACCAAAACTCTATCCGTGAAACGTCAAATATCCTTCTATCTGTCCATACACGTGCCAAACATCTACAGCGTACGAGTATATAGCAACAAAGTCTTTGTAAACAAGGCATGTTTCATCATACGACAAGCAAATAACGAGAGGTAATGTCCACTGGTAATGAATGTTACAGGATATTATGCACCGCCATTACGGACACGCATCCAGTTTGTTGGCTGAGTATGTGTACCTTGTCCATAAATTAGGACAGGCTTCCTTTTTATACTGTGGTTTTATGAGGCTTTTGGAATAATGGATGGATGGACAGGAGTTCGCTCAGCGCGCCATGGAGCGGGCTATGCTCGGAGTTTCTTTGAAGGATAAGATCAGAAATGAAGTTATCCCGGAAGAGAACTGGAGTTACCGACATAGGCTGTAGAGTCAGCAAGCTGAAGTGGCAGTGGGCTGGCCATGTTTGTCGAAGGACCGATGGCCGGTGGAGCAGACGAGTCCTGGAGTGGAGACCGCGTATCGGCAAGCGTAGTGTAGGACGCCCCCCAGCTAGATGGACCGACGACCTTAAAAAGGTGGCTGGGACAGACTGCAAGGCGGAGGACAGGGTGTTGTGGCGCAGCCTGGGAGAGGCTTATGTCCAGCAGTGGACTGTTATAGACTGAGTTGATTGATTGGACAGGAGTTTATAAAACTTTGTTAGCGTTGATATGCTTTGCTAATCCTAACTAGTATTATAAAAGCGAAAGTGAGTTTGTTTGTTACGCTTTCACGCTAAAACGGCTGAACGGATTTGGATGAAATTTGTCACATAGGTGGACCTTGACCTGGATTGGGACAAAGAATACTTTTTATCGCGATATTCCCACGGGATCGAGACTTATGTGGGTGAAACCGCGGGGCGCAGTTAGGATATAAAAATCCAACTTTCACGGTCTGGCTATCAACCTTGTTATCTGGCTAGTATATTAAAAAAAAACACTACTACACCAACGAGGCAGTTTTTTTATTAGTTCCTTAGTAGGACCAAATTAATTTATCTTATTGTTTTCGCTTGTACTTATTTGTTTTGGACTAAAAGGGATCTCCTCTTCATGAGGATATTTTCTCGTGTATTAGTTAGTTCTTGCTTGTGTCTCATCGACACACTGGTGTAAAAAATGTAGAATTATACCAAATTTTGTCATTTTTCCCAACTGTTATACATACTGTGTAATTTCTCTTAGTGGTTTGATTGAGATATTTCGTTGAAATATTTTCTTATTTTTAGAAGCTAGTGAAAGAACTACAGATTTCAGAAAAAAACGTTACCTAATAATAATCTACAATCAGTATAGTCCCTCACAATGTAACTACGAAGAAAACGTTACAATGGAGCATACCTTACAAAACCTACTTATTACGCTTGTTTAGGCTCTGTGGGCGGTTTAGCTTCAACAGACATTGTGACAATATACGATTCACTGGAACTAACCTTTCATTATAATCGAAATAGAAAACTATCATTACTCGATGAATCCGTAGTAAGCCTATGACGCACATCTGTCTATCAAAATGTGTTTATCATCCTTCAATATTGTAGTATGAAGGTTATAGTGTACGTGAAAGTGGAAAACCAGCGGGAAAGTGGCTCCTAGAGTGATATGAGTGGAACGTATAATTAGTGCGTAATCTGCTGTAAATGTGCGCCACATACAAAAATTGTGCGCTTTCTCGTTATGGAAAAAAACGGAAAAAGCGATTCCTGCTGGAGTAACGTTCTTCCAGCAGAAAAATTCTAAACGAATGATCGGAGAGAGGAATAGCATTCGGCGCACATTTTTGCACAAATATAAGCTCTGTCCGCTTATATATGTGCAAAAATGTGCGCCGAATATATAATTTGTGCTTCAGGTTTTCGTGATATTGCGTTTCCTTTATTTTATTCAATATAAGTTCTCTGCCCATGCAAATATTTCTCTCTCCGATCATTCGTTTGGAATTTTCCTGCTGGAACAAAGTTACTCCAGCAGGAATCGTTTTTTTTCCGTTTTCTTTTCCAAACAACAAAGCGCACAATTTTTTTATGTGGCGAACATTTACAGTAGATTACGCACTAATTATACGTTCCACTCATATAACTCTAGGAGCCACTTTCCTGCTGGAGTAACGTACACAAGGTTATATGGATGATTTGGCGACAATTAATTAATAATACTATGACGGTATACGAACTCCTCCGTCCTTATAGATAGACCTCCGTGGCGAGCTGTCACTAATGTGACAGCCGGTCATGAGGTATAACAGATTGTCACATGACACGGGAGCTTGCCAAGGGGCCCCGATGAGCACGTTGTGTTATAAAGTATACGGCAAAAATATTAAAGTTTCGCCCTATCAATAACCCGACCCACCCGATTGTAAGACTGTACCCACCTCGACCACAATACATATTTGAAAATCCAAGAATCTGGTTCATCCATTTATCAATCATACGCATTACTTTCTCGTTTCTATTGCCATTGTAGTCATTGTATCCTCGGAGAATAATCCTGGAAACAGGCTTTTGTTTGGCTAATAACATTGGCGACTGCCATACCGTCTGCATTACATAGTGTCTACATACTCGGGCTACATTGTATATTTTGTAGTGTTTAATTATTAATTTTTTTGTAGGTGTACAATAAAGTAAATAAAAATAAATAATACATTTTACTCAAATTACCTTAAAGTAGCACTTAAAAAATACTACATTCAAAATCAAAAGTCATTTATTTCCTGAACGTGCTCAGCCACAAGCTGGACAGCCCCCTTCTGGGGCACTGGGTTCAAGCACAAGTGCGTGTGCCCGGGGCCCCCGAGGGCGGCAAATACTTAAATTAATATTGTAATTTTAAATACTAACATAGTTTTAAGTTGTTTTACTAACAATATGTAAGGGCCAAATATGCCTGAAATAAAAAGATTTTTTTTTAAACTAGGTTGAGAATCAGCACTTTTCGAACGTCAAAATTACATAAGACTGTCCCCCAAAACGCCCGCCCTTCACCGCTTCCTAATGTTTTAGCTGGGATGAAGAAGTGGTGCAACAAACTCCCCAGCAGCACAGCTGTCTGTTTAATTATAAAAAAAAAACATGGCTTCTATACAATAGTATGCAAAATAATTTACACTACGCGCATTAAATTATTAGGCATATGTCAGCTAGCACACCAAAAAGAAATAAAAAGGAAACTATAGGTACTCAAACAGAAATAAAAACGTAAACAGAAATTAATAACTAAATAAAAGCCTCCAGGTATAAACGGCGTGCCCGCTTAAATGCTGTAACTCAGTCCCAAATTCAAACTCAAACTCAAACCTCAAAGCATTTATTTTAATTAAACCAAATGGTTTAATTAAAATAAATAACCGACTCCTTGACAATTCAAAAGTGCCTGTAAATACAGGCACTTTTGAATTGTCAAGGAGTCGGTTAGTTAGAAATATGAAGCTAGTTGCCCATTCCAAAGCGTAGTAGGTACCTATCGAGAAGAACGGGCAAGAAACTCCGTGGACACTCTTTTAAATTAAATTGATACATAAAGATTAGTACAAAAATAATGTTGAAATTATAACTAAATGTGAGGACGATGTAAAACAAAAAACGCGTCCATAGTAGAAAGAGAAACAAAAACAAATGATAAACTAGGACCATCGAAGTAAAATAAATAAACAATTAATTACTAATAATAATAATAACAAAACCATGGTCCACAAGACGACCAGTCACCACAAGCACCACCAGTTCACGAGCATAACGCAAAGATTACCCCCCTCGACATATTCAATCTCAGATCATTAGCAAATGAAGCAAGAGTAGTTGAATTGGAATACGCGGTATCGCAAATTAATAGGTATAGCTGCAGTGAGAAGGCAAGGTAATAAAATTGAAGATGGGGGAGATATCTTCTATACTACTAAGGAGAAAAAAAAGTAGAGAAAGGTGTTGGATTCCTAGTAAAAAAACAATACAATGCAGAAGTAACAGATTTCATCGCGATATCCGAGAGAGCTGCTGTATTATAAGTATGTATTCATGGAAATCTCTATAATCCAAGCATATGCACCTACTAAAAGAGCCACTAAAGAAGAAATTGAAAACTTCTACGCCAATCTTGACGAATCTATGAATAAATGCACAAGAACTATAATATTTTTGGGAGATATGAACGCAAAAATATTCTAATTTTGCTACAAAGAAAATGAAGAATTAGTAATGGGAAAGTATGGCTACGGAAAAAGGAACGATAGAGGAGAAACTTTCATAGGATTCTGCCTTCAATACAACAAAAAAAGTTGTAATACAATTTTCAAAAAATCTAATACGCTAATGGAAAACATCTGATTGAAAATTGAAAACGTAAATGTGATGAGCAAATTGCAACAACCTAGTAACCATAGAATGATTTGAATTACTTTAAATATAGATATAGAGTAAAACAAAAAATTCTGAGCTCACTACCGAGGCAAATCATTTAAATAAATCGAAATTGCAAATGAAGATCTACGGGAGACCTATGGGATTCTTGTCCGACTGCGAAAACGACAGCGTACATCATTTCAATGAGAAAATAGAGACATTCTTACTAAAAGTCTACAAAAAACAAACTGAAGACACAACTGAAAAATAAATAATGACAGAAGAAATAGAAACTCTGAAAAACGAAAACAAGAAAAAAAAGACTAGGCAAGATAAGAAAAGTCCGAGTAAACTATATAGGACTAGACATACAAAAATAAAACAAAACATTAAAAAGAGGAGACTCGATACAATTAGTAAATTCATAGAAGAATCAGCAGAATAAAAAAGTCTTGTAAGAGTTAGAGTTAGAAACTACCAAACATGTCATGACACAACTCCAGAATGGCTCAGGAACCACCGTCACACACAGGTAAAACCTAATGACGATAACTACACAGTTTTGCAGTGTGAAAGGTTCTTCCTCTACTTTGAAAATAAAATCATGAGAAACCAATGTCTAAAAATTATAAACCAACCCAAGAAACGTAATCAGCCTATAATGTTCCCACTGCTGGGACACAGGCCTGCACTCTTCGAGAGGGAGTGGGCTGTAATCTACCACGCGGTCCAGTGCGGGTTGGAGTACCACCTTTTTTAGAAAGCGAGATAGGGATATCCTGACGGAATGACAAACGAAATGATAAAAGTTGCGAAGGGGTATTTTAATAACAAAAGAACTACCAGAAACATGGACATGTTCGGAAATAGTTCTACTTCATAAAAAGGGAGACCCCAAACTGATGTCTAATTACAAGCCCGACAGTCTTATATCCTGCCTGTATAAAATATTTCCATCGATCTTACTAAGACGTGTAACAACGAAGATTGACGAGAGCCAGCCAGTAGAGCAAGCGCGATTCATGAAAAATGTATCTACCAATGACCACATAAACGCACTGAAAGTAATAATCGAAGGGTTTATATAATATGACCTCCCTTTATACGTTGCGTATACATTACTAGAAAGCTTTCTATTAAATTTCACATGACTCTACATGGCGGGCTTTAAACCAGCAAGGACTAGATATAGATATAACTTATCAAAGCGATTTACTTGAGAAGCACAACAAGAGTGCGCCTAGACTCAAGAGGACCAACATTTCAAGTTGAGGATCAGCTTGCTTTACCCCCCGTAAAGCAAGGTGATCCGCTTTCCCCAAAGCTCTTCAATGCAGTGCTAGAATCCATATTCCGAAACCTCGATAGGAGTGATATGGGAATTAAAATCAATGGCATGTACCTCTCACAACATACCTCAGGTTTGCAGATGACGTAGTTCTGGTGTCGGAAGACCCGTGCAAACTGAACCTCGTTATAGAGACCCTTAGGGGCTACAAATCAACTGGGACAAAACGAAAGTTATGACTATAAACGTGGAGAAATACCTATATTCATACAGTCTACTAGTCAACCTATAGAATATGTCGCAGACGACAGAAAAGGAAATCGATTGCAAGGAGAAGAATACGTAGAACAAATACTGGGCTATGAAGGAAATTTTCAAAGGTCCCATACCCACAACCCTGAAAACGAAAGCGATGAACATCAGCCTAACGCCGATTCTTACCTAAGCATACCAGATCTGGGCCTCAAGTCTGCTATTACAATAGTGTCAGATTGGTCTCTTCCGATCTTCATTAATGACGCCATTATATTAGTAGATTACCAAACTTGTCAAAATCAACAATTATAAAATCAATGATAGACCATTCTAGCAGACTTGAGGCCCAAGTCTCTCAAAAAATCACTCTTAAATAAAAGAAGCTGTCAAAGAGGAATACTGTTTACATGAACATCAATTGAAAGACAGAGTCAAAAGTTCACTGAAAAGGAAAATAACAAAGGCGAGACATGCGGTCAAACAGGTCCCGAAACTGAAATGGAAATGGTCAGGTCAAGTTCAGAGAGCTAAGGATGAAATATGGTCACAAATAATTACAAATTGGTATCCACTATACAAAAAAGAAGGAAGGGTAGACCATTTAAAAGATGAGTGACGACATTGTACAAATAGCCGTAAACGTATGGCTCAGATGGGCAACCGATAAAGCCACTTGGAACGGTTTAGAGGAGTTACCCCTTGATTCCCATAT
Organism: Atethmia centrago; assembly: GCA_905333075.3. Classification (NCBI taxonomy): domain Eukaryota; kingdom Metazoa; phylum Arthropoda; class Insecta; order Lepidoptera; family Noctuidae; genus Atethmia; species Atethmia centrago. The sequence continues at coordinate 25,294,284 of HG995376.1, forward strand.
AATTGGCAACTAACAAACACATACTCGTACATCCATCAAATTGTGTTCCAATTACGTCCTTGTCTCACTACAGTGGCATTTGTAACATTTTTGCCTGTTGTTGTCCACTTAGCAGTATAGGGTAATTTAGAGAATGTGTGACGTAGAAGTAAGAAAGATGCGCTTCGATGCAGGTGTGAAAGCCAGTTGTGACGGCTGTTATGTAGTAGGAACAATTTAGCTGGCGATTACATCCTTATGTGAGGCTGTCTGTGTGTTTTCTTTATAGCGCTTGTGATACCAGAATGACTAATCTTAATTTACCTACTTGTTCTTTTCATTTAAGGGTCGGACAATCGCCGTTGACGCAGTTTCATAGGGAAAAAATATTTTTAGTAACGAAAAAATATGAATATTAGAAAAAAATCACAGACTGAATTATATACGTATATAATAAAATAATCTGTTCATACAAAAAAAAAATCATTTGGGTAGACATTACTTCCTGAATTTATTTCATAAAGTATTTTACTACAATTCAAATATTCACATAAAGAATTGACGTCTATGGGTTCTAGTTTAACATAGGTAGGTACAATTTTTGCATAACTTACTTAGAAAGGCGTAATAATAAATTTAAAAGTCACTAAAATCATATATCTACGCCATAGTCATGGATATTGTAATCTTGTCGCGTGGAAGTTGGAAAGGGTTACCGAAGCCCCTGGCAACACAGGCAACGGAAGGAATACGGGTGGGTTTTAGTCAGTAAGAGTCTGACTCACCATCCCGCTCCGCCCAGAGCGGGAGTAGTTATTTGATGATTTACCAACCAAAAAATAAAATCAGGTTATGTTTTGTGACAGTGACACGTAAGGGTAATAATAGTTAATGAAATTACAGAAAAGTTGACCACGAAACGCGACCGCAGTATAACGACATTATTATCGGTTCTCGACTATGTTTAGCCTTTTACCGCCACAGTCATGTATAGATGACAAACCAAAATGTGCCCAGCACGCCACGGTCACGACTACATGACAGATTTGTATGGAATAATTCGCAGCTTGGCGCCGAGGGCACGTTTTTGTATTTTTGACGTGGCGGTCGAAGGGTTAGATAACTCTGAATCTACACTAATTAATATCTGAAGATATTTAATTAAATAAGCCACAATTATTTATTGGAGTATAAGATGAAACATTTTATCGCGCTTCTCGGCTTTATATAGACTACTGATAACCGTTTTACGTTGATGCCTAAATACACCTTTATTATAAAAAGTAACTAATGTTACAGATACAAATCCAGATTTGCATTACATCGTTTGCGTACAGCGAATGTTTGTGTTTTTATGGGTTGTTGCAAGTCGAAATTCGTTTTCTGCAAGTTTGATCTTTTTTTTTTCAATCTGCTATCTTCTGTTATTTGTTGGGATTGGTTTATCATGATCTGCCTATAGCGGACCACCGCTGGATGTAGATTCTGCTTGCAATAAAATTGTGACTATTATTGTGATTTTGTGATTTTGCCATAAATGGACATTGTGTTAGAGCAGTGGTGGCCCAGTGGTAACTTACGAGTTTTTGGTCGTAGCTTCGAACCCCGACAGGCGCTTTAATTTGTGTAAATTGTTACATCGCCACTGCTCTCAAAACGGTGAAGGAAAACATCGTGAGGAAACCGGCATGTCCTAGAACCAAAAATTCGAAGACATGTGACATCTAAAAATACGATAGTCTTCGAAATGCCTGGTTTAAACCACAGTTTACTGAATAAATGAAATACAATGTTCGTGGAAAATCTTTAAATACGTTTGAAAACCCGTTCTCGATGACAAGGTCGTCAGTATTCTTGGCCAGCCGTGTGATTCACTTATAAATTGCGGCGTACGGTTCTTTGTCCTGCAGTCTACACTGCACATAAAGGGGCGTTAGTCATCAGCTACAAGAAATAACTGTCTTGGCACAGCTATGTGTTTCCGCCTTATTTGGTCCACCATAATCGTATACAATTTTTTAATTCATGTGAACTCTCACGCGATTTTCCATTCATCTTATTGTTGATTAGCAGACGGGTACTAGGCTAACATAGATAGGTAGGAAGTGGGTCGGTAACGGAATGTTTAAAATTTACGTTCTATATATAAACTTCTTCAACAATCTTACAAGGAAACATCAGGAAAATGTACCGTTGAAGATTTCCTCGTTCGCAAATACTTCTGTGTAAACGCTGTATTAATTCCTGATTATACGTTTGTCTATTTAATTAGTATTGTTTATGTGTCAAGTCTAATTAACTTACAGAAGGACTTATCAAGGATAGTGTGTACTTCTTTGTGTTAGTGTTGTCATTTCAGTCGTTAATTCGTAGAAACAAGGGTAGTGACTGAACACAGCCGTGTAAAACCGCTTTCAACTAGAACCTCCAACTTGTGAATAATAAAGAAAATTAGCATATAAAGGGTGGGGTCTTATTACTCCATTTTGTTGTTATACGGCTGCTCTGGGTCGAAGTAATCTAGTATAGAGGTTGACGCTCCTTGCGTCCTCGCCTGTCCGGCTTTAATGAAGAGATTTACCGTCACCATCAATTCCAAAGAAGACACCTATTATGCAATCATCGCTTACAGATGTATTAAAACATACTAGGGTAACTATTGTACTGGAAACTAGGACGCGATTTGCAACGGAACGTTTCGCGAACCACTTTGCTTGTTATTGAGGAGGTTCGGCGAACGACGAAAATATTCTTGCAGTGGTGAATTATTTAAGTGGTATTGGAGTAAAAATAAACTGGAAAGGGGGGCGTCGTTTGCACTGTTTATAGGACACACTTCTACTGTAAGATAAATTCAACTGTTTGATTCATTGGTTGGATTTGTATGCTTTTGGCTAAAGGAAATCAAACAGAGATTACATGCAATTTTACCTGTAAAAGAAAAATCGTTGAGGAAATAACATACAAAAAAGTTGAAGCAATCGTAAGTTGCTTTAGTTTGAAACGAAAACATCTAGCCATATTCTAAGAACAATATGATTTGATCTAATAAAGAATCTGGAAAATCCTATTAGCATAGGCGAGATGAAATAAAAAAGTACCTAAAAGTTACATCAGAAAATCCTCGCAACCGTAAAAGATTCGTGTCATACTAACAGAGTAAAATACCAGGATCACAAGAACGGGTGGAGGGCGGATAGGTCTGGAGTACTCTGGAGGTGGCAGGAGGGATGCGGGCGGCGCGACCGGCGACCTAGGCCGAGAGGTCAACTCGGGTCATGTGCCAGTTAACTGGGTCACAGGCTACTGCTTGTGTACCGATGGCTACCAAAATAAACCGCCCTGCATTATACACGATGCTCACAAGGAAACGATAGTCTGAAATGTTCAATAAACATCGGTTTCGACTGTTATTAGTGTTTGCGGATTTTGGGAAATGTTCGTCTATTATTAACGAAGCCATTTTGTTTTTGTTACAGGTATGTATGTTTTCGAGCTGAAGCACTGCTTCGGGCGTTCCGGACAAACTGTGATCGGATTATGCAACAAAGAAGGTGATAAAAATTGCATGAATTCCGTTTGAATTTGTTAGTTCAATGCTTTTATGCAATAAACGGCTATAAAATAAATCGAATGCAACTTAGTAGTGCATTCGATTTATTTTACAACTTCATCCTTTGAAAATAGTTAATTAGTTACTCCACAGTAAATCGTAGATTGAATGTTAAACTGATCTCTTCCATCAAAGGTTTTACGTTTCAAGAGAAATATTTTTAGCTTTACAGAATTAAACCAAGTATAATGTAAGCTATTTGAGTGTCTTAGATCTTGTGGATCCACCAAGGCACCTTATTTAGGTATTTATGAAAACCTTGGCTTGGTAGCTTTCCCATTCAATTAGCTCAAATGCAGGGGACAAACACTGCAACTATTCTTGAAAACAAATTCTGATTGTGAAAGGCAGCACTTCGCATCAAACGACCATTCATATTTTTATGACTCAAACGGACGACGAGGGTTGCAGACTAGCAAGGAGTTCGTTTACTCCTGCTCAAAGACAATGCAATGAGGTCTACTTGCTTTATGAATGTGAATACTGAATATTTTTATCGTTCTGCGGAATAAAAAGTAGCAAAGTTTTTGCTATGGTGAAGGGGTGAAACCCCGAGTTGGTTTTACACTTTTATTGTTAATTTTCATGAAAATTCAGATAAACTTAATTCTTATTTTGTTATGGAAATGAGGGATAACACCTGCTTTTCGGGTCCTCGTCCTTACCTTACAAACAATATTTAGGACATTTTATTTCTGTTCAAACTGAAAATAAATCATCTTCCCTGATTTTCTTAATCAGGGAAGTTGTTTTATTTTCAGTTTTTTCAGCTTATTGTTGTCTTACTTTCCTGACACCAAGAAATTTCTTTGTTTTTGTTTTAATAAGAAATGTTTTTACTTTTTCTATACCGTAGCAACCGTTAGAAAACTGCAGAGCTGGGTTTCACAAAATAATCGTAAACATTTCACTCACAATCTTGCAAGAAAAGAGCTATCTTAAGGCGGAGTCAAATCAATAAGTACCAGGCTCACATAGGTCGACGAAAGTATATCGACACGTTTCGTCAACAGAGATGCAGGGCGAGGGCACCGGGTCAACAGTCTCTGCTAAATATAGGTCGCGCCATTCGCGAGCGTGTCTGCAAACATTCTTTATTGCAATGTTTTTATGATAATTTAGAATTATATTTACACAGGCCCCAGATGTTGGTTTGTCAGTTTCCGGTTTCCAGTTCAATATTATTCTCCCTTTTTGGCAAATAATGCGATTTTCGAAGTTGACATTTGACATTGATCACACACATCACATCACCATCTTCCTACTCAATGTCAGCGGAGCATCTATTTCCAGAAATTTTCTTGCATCACGTTAAATAGCATGTTGGAGTGATTTACAGTCCTAAACTTACTATCGATTACTTTTTAAATGATTTCTGTTTTTCTCATGACCATTCACACATAGTCTTGACAGGTGATTTTAATACTTGTCTTCTTAAAAATGACAGTCGTACTCACAAACTTCAATCTCTCATCAATCTTCTTTTAACCATAGTTTTCAGCCTCTTTCTCTAACTGCAGCCCTTCTCTTTTTGACCTAATGATTGTCTGTAATTCTAATAATGTATGTGTCCACGGACAGCTCACTGCTTGTATTTCTTACCACGACTTCATCTTTATGTCCTATAGGATTCGCCCTCCCAACCGTAAGCCTCAATATATTTTCCTTAGGAATTACAAGGGCATCGATCTGGAGGCATTGCTGCGTGATGCTGGTAGCTTCGACTGGACGGACGTCTTAGGGAGCTCATGTATCAACGATATGATTCACATTTTCAACAGCACAATACTCAGCTTATACGATCGTCATGTCCCTACCAGTCGGGTCAAAGTCAAGTATGCTCCTGCTCCCTGGCTTATTCCTGCCATTAAGGATGCAATGGCAAGTAGGGACAGAACCAAAAAAGGAGGTGGGTGAGTCCTATCCTCCCCACATACTTCCCATCTTGACCCATATTTTATTTTCTCCTTTTTTTTTGTACTGTTCTTGAGGCCTGGAATCAAGCCCATATCATTCCCTTACCCAAAATTCCCATCCGGTCTCTCCGACCGATTTCCGACCCATTTCTCGCTAAAGTTCTTGAGCACATTGTTCATCAACAACTTTCTGCCTTACTATCTTCGAATGACCTTCCTCCTTCCTTTTCAATCTGGTTTTCGACCTGGTCATAGCACAGTAACGGCTCTTTTGAAGGTTATTGATGAAAACCGCTGGGCTATCGACTACAAATCTCTCACCTTGCTTGTATTTCTGGACTTTAGCAGTGCATTTAACTCTGTTGATTTCGACATAATACGGTTAAAACCTGGGGGTGACCTTGGACTCTTACCTATCATGTACCATCCATGTTGTTCAAGACAGTCGCAAAGTTCACTACACGTTCCATTCGTTGAAATGCTTCCAGAGCTTTTTGCCCTTGAATACCATAATCACCCTTGCTCAAACTCTCATACAGCCCATCATAGACTACGCTGATGCCTGTTATTTGGATGCCACGGAGGAGCTTTTAAATAAACTTGAGCGTTTGCAAAATATCTGTATTCGTTATGTTTTTAACCTAAAAAAGTATGATCAATTGACCATGTTTCTATCTTTCGCAAGATTCTTAAGTGGCTCCCTATTCGTCTTCGCAGTGACTCTTGGATATTGTGTCTGCTATTTAACATCCTTCACAACCCTAGAACGCCATCCTATCTGCGGGATGCGACGCCATCCTAACGTTGTTCTTACGCCCGTCCTTCTGATGCACCTTGCAGATCACATCTTAGAAATCTCCATAAATCCCCTCATTCCGCCGACTTCTACTCCTACTTCTTCACTGTGCACGCGGTTCGGTTGTGGAATTCACTTCCGCCTGACATTAGGGACTGCCAAACTGTTGCTGTTTTTAAAAGAAGAGTGAAAGAACACTATATTCCCACTTTTTCATAGTTGCATATTATGTATTTATTATTTTATACACTAAAATTATTTAGAAGTATTTTAGTGATATTTATTTTAAAACTATGTATGTATGTATGTATGTATGTATATTTCTCTTATTGTATGTTTATATTTAAATTAGTGAACAGTTTTAATTTGTTATTTTATGTATTTCGTTTTCTCTTCTACTCTTACATCTCTTTGTCTAATTTCCTATCGCAGGTATGCTGGAAGAGATTTCTTCAGAAATAAGCATCAGCTTTGTACGCATTTCTCTGTTCCTTTCTTCTTGTCTGTTTATATATTATGTGTTTTCATAAACTGTTTAAAAAATAAAAAATGACCAACACATTCAATGAATCATCTGAAATAGTTATTTGTGCAACAAGAGAGCAAAGTTGGTTTTTGCTGCGAGTGTTGATTTTGAATCCTGAATAAGCGAAAGAATCTAGAAAGACACGAGACGTAAATAAGTTTGGTCTCGTGTAACAAATACAACTTTCTACCTTAACAGCGAGAACATTTTACCTAAAGGTAAAAACATACAACATGGTAAAATTAAACCACGTGTGTATTTGTAAAAACAAACAATATCAAGAAAATAAAAAGAAAAAGTGATTGCATTTTTGCAAATTAAAAGTAAAAATATAATATTAATTTACTTACGTAGATTTAAAACCTTAACAGATGGTTTGCAATTTTACGGTTACATGTGTTTCCGAACGTTTTCTTGTTTTGTTATTTCATTTTTGGGCCTACTGGGTATGGAATTTAAAAATCGAACTTCGTACCGACTTGTTTCTATCTCGCTTTTTTCGTATCGACGTGAAAGTGACAAAGTAAAGTTCAAATCTTTCGAATTTTGAGAGTAGACCCAGCACTGTTACTTCTTTTCACGTTCGCAGAAAAATCGAATTTTGCTCACTGTATTTAAACAGAAAACCTGGTTGTTTGAGGTGTTGTGGTGATAAATACATTTCGAAAATAAAGACCCCAATAATTGATTGTTCCATGTTCAGGCAGGATCAAATAAATAAACCGTCACTCATAAACCATCAACAAACTTGTCCGCTGATCAAAGGCCGACTTTCTATTCTGCCATGCTTCCCTGGTAGAACAGTTTTAGTTACACAACTGCAGTCTAATATTTGAAAATCTGCAATCTGTAGATTTCTAATGAAATTAGTATTGATTTCAACTCACCCCGGCCTGTAACAGAAAATACCAGAGCGTGAAAAACGTTTTTCATTCCGTAAAAGTATTTTTGGCGGGTTGCGGATGCGTCTCGCTTTCAAAGCAGAAAGGGTGTATTATAAAATACTGCACTGAACTGGTTTCAGTAACACGGCCCCATTAAAACTGACCCAGTTAATCTCGCTAACTGGATGAGCGTGCATTTAGACCCATGATAGATGGCTCGTCTTTTTTTTCCTTCAAAATGCATCTATGTACTACTTGTCGCTAAATGGGTTATCTGAGTGGTTAGGGCTTTATAACCTCCAAATTTTTGCCAAAGTCGAGTGACCATTTGGTGCCTTTTTTGTGGTGGCCATTGTCGAAACTTTATATATTCACCTATGAGAAAATAATAACAAGGCGAACGAAATTGTATCTCGTAAAGGCTAATCAGACTGGCGCGATAAGCGGACGCGACAGGCAGCGCGACACTTTCCGTGAAGTTTTCATAGAAATTGTGATACCTGTCTACGCACCTGTCTGCGGGAGCCTTAAAGCTTAAAAATCAGTCCGAGCTGAGTTAAATCAGTTCATACAGAATTTTGATAAGGGATTTCAAAATCCAAAACTATGAGTAGGAGTAGAGAACAGTTGTCAAAAAACCATGACATTGATTTCTCAGGAAAATAAAACAGCTTTTTTTGTTTTGGAAAAAAACACTGCCTGACCCATGAATAAACCATCAAAGGCTTTCTTGTCAATTTTACTCACCATCATTCATAAATAAACTTTTACCGACCTATTACCCAGCTCTGACTTTTCTATGAACCCTGGGGTCTCGGACTTTTGAAGGACTTACGAGGGGCCGAAGACCACTCGCAAATGCCGTTAGACATTTTTAATTACATGAAGCACCAACCTACGATTATCCCTGTATGCACTATGGAAGAAGGACCCCCACAGGATAAAGAAAAATATATATATTGGAACCAGCTAATTATTATTCTAATATTATAAATGCGAAAGTGAGTTTGTTTGTGACGCTTTCACGCTAAAACGGCTGAACGGATTTGGATGAAATTTCGCACATGGGCGGACCGTGACTTGGAGTAGGACATAAGATACTTTTCATCCCAATATTCCCACAGGATTGAGACTTATGCGGGGCACAGCGTCAATCGATTTTCTGACGTCAATTTGCGATATATTATAATGGAATCGCCTAATCGTAACTATAATAAATACGTGATAAACCAACGTAATTCAATTGCTCTATCGAATTACGTTATTTGTATGTAAATGGCTCAATTACATGAAATATGCAAGTTTGCACAGCGGGGGAGTGTAATAATTGTTTATTTAGTCCTTCGCAATAAACATCTGTGGTATTATTGATTGTTAATTAAGGTAATGTACTATGTGGGTGTACTATAGGTAATTGCTTTTCCCTTCGGGGAAAACAGGCGCGTGGTTCTGTTATTAAGGTAATCACCCACTGACGCCACGCATGCATTGGATCAATGATACACGAACATAAGTTATGCAAATTGTTATGTCAATCAACTTCTACATTTTGGTACGTTTTTCTAATAAGGTATCGCACGCTTAATAGAATACTGGCCTATTAGAACTCGAGTCACAGTTAAGATTACTGCAATTTTTTTACCCAGCTTTAATCAATGGTTTTTAAAAAGTAGGTATTATATTTAACCGTAAATTACATATTTATTGTATTGGCTAATAAGCCGACCAAACTCCAATTGCAAAACATTTAACGGCAATTTCCTAGAAATCTACTTATTTGAGTTAAGCCAGTACCTATTCTATTAAGCGTGCGGAATGTCAGAAGGAAAACTTTTGTTTGTCACTGTATTCGTGAAAATAAGTTTGTCTGGTTGATAAAGAAGGTAAAGCAAAGGTTTTAATTATAATTTCTTTTTAAATTATATATTTAACTACGGAAGGAACACGGGTGGGTTTTAGTCAGTAAAGTTTTTAGGCCTACGAGCTTCTACGAACGAAGTTATTTGATAATTTACCACCAAAAAAAAAAACCTTCTACATAAAGGCATCATTTTCAAGCTGTTTTTTTAAATTATAACGATGGACAGAAGATTAAGATTACTAAAATCACTAATAAAAACAAGCGGAAAAACGACTCTTTAGAAGCTGTGATAATTTATTTTCCACATGGCCGTTTCTATTAAAACATACTCCGCAGTCGCCTCTTTGTTGGAGCATGTAACATTTCATCATAGACATTAGTAGGGCGTCACGTAGCCCTGAACAATAGTGCTCTGAAGTGCTGTAAATTGATCTGGATACAATCAGGAGCGGTTCCACAATGGCCCAGCTATGCTTTGTGAGTAATGATCCTATACTACCTCAGACCAAATAAAAAACCAAGACATAGCGCTGTCAACAGTGACGTGAGGCCGAAGCCGGCCTCACGTCACTGTTGACAGCGAACATGTGTGCACTTAGTGAGGTGTAGTTTGGTTTAAATAGGTTGTACATGTCCGTGTGAGCGTGTATGCACAGAGCGAGGTGTAGTTTTGGCATGGCTTCACTGTATTGTTCGCAGCGCTGTCTTCGTTGGTCTGAGGTTTTAATAATTTTTTCTCGGAGTGGCATTAAAGTATTGTAGATTGAATTATTTGTATTGGGATTGTATAGCATTTTATTGTGAAAACCTTTGACTGTTTTTACTGTGTAAAGTTGTGCATGTATTTTTCAATAAATAAATGATGTGTGATTTTTTATGCTTTTTACGTCATGAGAGGTGTAAAACTTAGTTTATGGGTGGTAAATATGTGTTTACATTACTTCACCCTACACTGGTGATGTTTAAACAATGCTTTTTTTATGAAACAAGCCATATAAATAATATATCCAACATTCTATCATGACATTGCATCTTAATGAATTAATTCTATTACATTTCTTTGAATTGAATTTATATTTATTTTTAATTAATATTAAGTTAAATTATTATATTATAAGACTCATAATTTTGGGACCTATGTGGAAAGTAGTCCTTTTTTTTTTTTAAGATGATTATTTAATTTTTGTATTACATCTCTATTGTTAAAACGACTGTTCGACACAAATGTAAATTCGTTGATGAATAAATAAATAAAAAATAAATATATCATTTTATTGATATGATATTTATCTACTGAGCACTTCAATCCTGAATTACTGAATTATTAGGAAACCACGAACAAAATACAAAAGCATGCATTTTATTTTTATTTTGTGTTCATGTCACGCGTCGGTGAGAGGCAATCCTAATTGGATTTAAATAAATCAATTTTAATACGAATAACTTCAAAGTTCTTGATTTCATCTCTCCAGTAATCGTTGCAGTTTGCATTTTCTGCGTTTTCTTTTTGATTGCAACTTAATATTTTTGCATGAAAGGTTTACTTTACGGAAGTTTAAATGGGTAAAACAATGCTGTGCTTACTTTCGTCGCGATAAAAATGAAAATACGCAGATTTATAATGTTCTGCGATGCAGCAGGTACAAACCTACACAGTGTAATTTTTCGTAAAGGTTCGTGCAGACTGGTGCGATATTGAAAGTTTTTAATAGGTATATGTATGTATACCCTTATATTTAAATAAATATTTATTCCACAATTTTCGTTATTGCACCTACCGCTGTTTGTCTTTGCATCACCCGAAGTTTGTCTGGTAGAAAATGTCTATGGCATTAACTCCGCCTCTGTACATTTGTGTGCTTAAAATATTAAATAAATAATTATTAGTGCAGACTAGCGCGATATCGCGCTAGTCTGCACTAATAATTATTTATGGGGCCTTTATGCATGTAATTTTTTTCATGACTTTCTTTTATATCAGCCGTAGATATTTTATTGTGATTTACGATTTGATATATTTTTGTATATCATTTATTATTTTTTTCATAATAAGTTTATGAAAAAACCTTGTACCAGCTGTAAAACTGTTTGAAAAAAGTATGTGAAGAGATTAAATAATCTATAACACTGACACATTTAGCTATACTGAACTAGCTGCGTCCCGCGGTTTAACCCGCAGAAGTCTCGATCCCGTGGAATATAGAAATAAAAAGTAGCCTAATCCAGGTCATGGTCTACCCATGTGCCAAACATCCAAATTCGTTCAGCCGTTTTAGTGTGAAAGCGTAACAAAAAAAAAAACAAACAAACGAACTCACTTTCGCATTTATAATATTAGTTAGGATTTTTATAAATCATGATTATTTACCCTTTACCATGTACTTTACTCACTATCTAACATATAATTAAAACATTGTCAAAAAGTAATTTACCAAAAACTTCGCTCAAACACATTCAAAATTATGAAAACCACAAAAAATGCTTTATAATATTTCAAAACCAAGTTTTTAAATACATTAAAATTATTTCGAGTTTGTTTAAATGAAATTCAAAAGTCTGCAGATGTATACGTTAATGTAATGTTTTGAAGACAGGTAAACAAAGTCGATTCCATACAACGAGTAAAAACGCACGTTCATACAGATTTTTATGAAACAGACAATACTCTTTTAAGAAACAACAAGTGAAGGATTGCGCGACCATAACTTCCTAGGTATTTTTTTTTTCTGAAAGTATTTATTGTTATAGAGCTTACTTACATTTTTTTTTCGTCAATTTTTGACAAATTCTGTCTTCAATTGACAAAAACAATTAGTTCTCTAACCCAAGTAGTTGCTGGGAAAATCCGAAAGGTATACTGAGCCCCTGGCAATACAGGCAACGGAAGCAACACGGTAAGAGTCTGACACACCCTCCCGCTCCGCCCAGAGCGGGAGAAATAATTAATAATTACCCTACCAACAAAAAAAAAGTAGTTGCTGAGATCTCCATGGCCGCGCAATCCTCCACGTAACGTTCGCGCGGCTAACTTAAAACCCTTACATCTTCTTTATTTCTACTTTGACATTTTTTTGGTTTGTTCCTTTCGATCTTGACAATTGCCGTCAATTTTTTTTGGCGAAGTTTTTTTCTGTTTGGATAACTTGGCGGAGCAATCGTAATGCACATTACAAATTGATTGCTTTGATTTGATTGTTTAATTACTTAAACCCCAAAATTCTTACTTGAAACCAACTTGGAGATGTTTTTCATTTGACAATTGAGGTTAATATTTGTAACTTAAATTTTCGTCGATGATTTTCAATTACAATTTTATCATGATATTAAAAATAACAGCCGCACGGATCAGTCGATCAGGTTAAGCTACGCTTGCCGCGGTCGGTCCGTGGATGGGTGACCACCTTTACATACCAAAACCCCTCCGTGCCTCGGAAAGCACGTTAAGCCGTTGGTCCCGGCTGTCATTCGTGGATCTTTGACAGTCGTTACGGGTCGTCAGAAGCCCGAAAGTCTGACAACCAGTCTTACCAAGGGGTATCGTGTTTACCAGTAACTGGGTTGTGGAGGACAGATAGGCAGTCGCTCCATGTAAAATACTGGTATTCAGCGGCATCCGTTTAGACTGGAAACTGACTCCAACGTAGTTGGGAAAAGGCAGGCAGATGATGATGATGATGATGATTAAAACAATGGTGATGATGATTAAAACAATAATTGTTGGAAAACGTGAGAAATAAAGTTGAAGCCTTCTAAATGTGAATGTGTAACTAACCCAGACAGGCGCTTTAGTTTGTGTAAATTATTTCATCACCACTGCTCTCAAAACGGTGAAGGAAAACATCGTGAGGAAACCGACATGTCCTAGAACCAAAAATTCGAAGACATGTGACATCTACCAACCCGCACTGGGCCCGCGTGGTTGATTACGGCCCACTCCTTCTCACAGAGAGGAGGCCTGTGTCCCAGCAGTGGGAACATTATAGGCTGATTATGTATGTATGTGTATGTGTAACTAATTCCCTTTAAGGCCTGCGCAGACGGGAGACTTTTGTCCGCGACGATAAAACGTACGGAAATCTACGCAATAACGTACACGTAGGACAAATAGTCTGGCAGGATTTCCATGGGTTTTATCGCCGCGGACAAAAGTCCTTCGTCTGCGCAGGCCTTTAGTGAGTAAATGCGTAAGAATTTAACCTGAACAGAGTTTGTTTACACTTTCATCAGTAACTTTTGTAACAGACAATACTTACGGAGATCTCAAACCAAAGCGCTCGCACTCGATGTACATACGTGAAGCGTCTTTGTGTGTGCGTGCCTTTTCGCTCATTGTATGGAGCCAGCCTTCTCATATTCTATCTCTGTGGTGCCTAGGTAAAATCTCAGTCGCAGAGGACAGACAAGTCGTTGACCCCGTCTGCTAGGGATGCGAAACGTCCCTAGTTTTCGGAACGTGAATTTCATACCTTTTGGGATATGTCTCGTGATTACCTTATAATAATTAAGAACGCAATTCATAGACTTAAGCTTAGTTTTGGAGTCAGTCTCTTGGGGAAAATCTGTATGAAAACGGGGAGTACAGATTTTGTTGTACTGAATTTCAGGCAAATGCTCAAAGTTAGGTTGTTTCTGCATTGGAATAAATGGACAACCCCAAAAAGTTTTATATATGATATACTTTTACATCTTTCACTTTCGTGGTATAGTGCGTTCACTATAACTTGACGCGTGAAGAAGATCGTGTCGAATTAGAACATAATGGAACAAAATAACAAACTTTGTAGTTATGCGGTAATCTCTCACTGTGAAGCTACTATCGTCAGTCAATTCATAACAAATACTTACTATTTGTAAATTCCAGGTGGAATAAGTGAAGAATTAAAAGCGAAAAAGATGACAAAACTGTATCAAATCCACGCTGCATCGTGTTATGGTGACTCTTCTTTACTAGGAAAAAATCAGAATATAAACAAAATAACCTATCAAAAATAAAACAAAAAACAACTAGTATCAAATTCTTTTTTCGTAGTATAGACGGTGTTTCCAACTATAGATTTTCAAACTCCACATTTCTTTTACTTTTGCAGAGTTAGCGTGGCCAGACTCTATTACAGATTGGTTTGAATCATATACATATTATTGCCGCGGCCAGACTATTACAGATTGGTATTAAAAATCACAAAGTACGAAAGTATTGTATATGAAAGTAGTAAACTCTTTGGTAGGTACGGTTTCATTAGGAATTTCTTAATTTGTGTATAATTTTCTAATTATCTTATAAAAAGACTTAAAATATTGTCCCCTGTCTCAGCCCTAGTTAATCTCAATATAATTCGTTTTGAATTTTCACTTGGATGCCCTTTTCGAAACAAGTTCACCTAGGTCATCAACATAATACCTATAGTACATCACAGCTGTATTCTTTAAAGGGGTAGACAGAGTCGTATAGAATGCTCACATTTCGCCAGTTGTACCCAATGCCAGTTGCAGTGTTTTGCCAGTTGTTGTTGTTGTGTTGTTGTTGAGCGAGCCTATCAGCCTATTGGAATTAACCGTACAGATTCAAATGTTGATAGAATTTTTATAGTGTTACGACTGCCTTTTTGATCTAGTGCTCGCAAGCGCTACCGCTGAGCATGAGGTCTTGGGTTCGATTCCCAAGTCGGGCAAAGTGTTATTGGGTTTTTCTTTTTGGAATTTCTCAGTAGCAGCCCGGAGTCTGGATTTGTGCCTGGTTGATGGCAATAGACTCGCTCCCTATTACATGGAACTTAAACATAACTGGTGAAATGTGGGTGTACTATAGGTATAGTTACACCTCTGCCCATTTCTTCGGGGATGTCAAGGCGTGATGTTATGTAAGGTATGCTCGTGACTGACCTGACTCCGGGGTGCTACTAAGAAATTACTCATTGTAAAACCCAATAACGACCTCTCCTCATGGATGCCATGGACATTTGCGAGGAGGGTCTGTAAGACTCTTAATGACTAAAAACCACCCCGCTGTATTCCCACGCTTGCACCGAGGATCATGGGATCTAGTGCCTGCCTTTGCGGGCCACCTCAGGCCCGTGGAGTGAGACTGCGACGGCCTAGGGGCGCGCGCGGTGGAACACTACGCGCCGCAACCTCGCGTCCTGCAGTGTGGGGGGCGACGGATGTCCCCGAGTTCACCCTTGGACCCATTTAAGGGGGCCGGAATAGGGAGATGTCCGCCCTCCCCCGCCGCCGCCAGGTGCGCCTGCTGCGGGCAGGATGAATGGAAGAGATTCGCAGAAGGATACCAACGCGTCCCAGGACTCCTCGCTGCCGACAATCGAGTCGACCACGGCTGGCAGTCGTTACGTCATTAATGATCATCATCAGCCTACGGCAGTCCACTGCTGGACATGGGCCTCTCCAATCGGACGCCATTCAACTCGATTCTCGGCAACTCTCATCCAGCTACTACCAGCCACACATTAATGGTCACAAAAACATATAACTGTCTTTTTTTTATTTATTTATACTCATTTTTTTTTCTACAGATTTACGCGCCAAACCCATTCGTTTGATGGCGAGAAGCGCTTGATTTTATACAAATTTAATATTCTTGTAAAAACTAACCTTTAAATAAAACAAATTATTTAAAATACAAAAAACCCGACTGCAAAAACACAAATGAAAAGAGAAAAACAAGCATTATAATCTATAGAATTTTGGTATCGCAGGCGGGGACAAACAAAAGTTACACCATATTTCAGTTTATTGGTTTTATTAATATATATGTCGAAGTTGAGACGGGCGGTTATTTTTTTAAAATACGCAGAACCGCAGACCTTATTGTGGTTTTCGATTCTGCTATAGCAACAATGGATTTTACGTTTAATCTATCAAACAGACTCAAGGATTTAAGAAAAATAAAAACAAGAACTACTGAATAATGCAATAATTTTTAATCAAACAGGCATAGATTTTACTCACATTGTTTCCTCTTCAAAATTGGCAGCTCAACTGAGCTCCGCGCTCGAGCCGCGCCTTTTATTAACTCGTTTGCCCCACCGGAGACAAACGTCAATCACATAGTATGTGCAGGACGTCCGCTCGTAGAACAATAAGAAACCTATATTTAATGTATAAATGATTGTAATAAGTACGTAGCCTTAAGTTCATTTTAGTATAAACATTCTATTGATTATTAGGAACTTTGTCATGATCGCGAGCGACTCTAGGTCAGGTTCAGAGCAGGTCTGAACTTGTCAAAACCTGTCCGAAACTCGAGCCACCACTACCAGCCTCTGATTGGTGGACCTAGAGTCGATCGTAAACGTAATTTACATAATGAAAATTTGTTGGTAAATTAAAATCATCAAGACAGCGCTACCGCCGCTACTTGTACCTATGTAAATTCATATAAGTATGGGGCAGTTTGAGCCTTCGAATGTATCAACCGATCACCATAGTATCGGCCTATGTTCCCCCCGTTTGCTCATCGGAGTTAGCCCTTCCCCCCCTCTCTGACGACCTTTCCATTCTACTTGGCCTGAGTGACTCCGTTATCATAGCGGGCGATCTCAACGCCAAACATCATGCTTGGAACAGCACCAGGACCTCCACCAGAGGCAAACACCTGTTTGACCTATGTCCCATCCTCAACTTCGACATCATCGCCCCGATGACTCCCACTCACTTTCCCCATGACCCTAGCCATACCCCCGACGTACTTGACATAGCGCTTCTGAAGAGTATCAACCTACGGTTGGATTCTATAGAGGCGCTTGTCGAACTCTCCTCTGACCACCGTCCAGTTGTTATAAAGCTGGCACCACGCCTAGGTCTCCATGACCCTGATAGACCCCCTCTCACCAAGTTAGTTACAGACTGGAGGAAAGTAAGCGACTGCCTGAAATCCACCACGTTAGGTCCCCGACTAGACTCCATTCCCGACCATTTCGACTCTATCGCTGACACGACAGCCGCGATCGACTCATTCACAGTGCACGTACAATCAGTCCTGAACGACTGTTCAAGGGAGGTTCCGGCGATGGACGACCATCGCTGGAAGCTCCCGGACGATGTACGCGAACTGTTGAATGAGAAGAACGCGGCTGTCCGTGCGTACAGTAACTTTCCCAACCACGCGAACAAAGCCCATATGCGCTATTTACAGAGATCTGTAAAAACACGCCTATCGGAGCTGCGTGACGCTGGATGGGACAAGATGCTGAGCGAGTTAGAGCCCACTCATCGAGCGTTCTGGGACCTTCAGAGGAAACTCAAATCCGACGAAGTCGTCTCAATGCCCCCCCTGGTGCGCCCCGACAAGACCATCGCTTTCGATGACGTCGACAAGGCAGAATGCCTAGCCGATAGTCTTGAGGCTCAATGCTCACCTAGCTCTCAACCAGTAGACCAAGCTCACCTGTCCCAGGTCGACGCGGAAGTCGAACGTAGAGCCTCCCTCCCGCCCGTTGAAGACCCTGACTATCCTCTGCCTCCCGTCACTCCAGACAAAGTGCATGATATCATCAAGGGTCTAAAACCTCGCAAAGCCCCCGGCTCAGACGGAATCACCAATAGGCTGTTCCCCGCTCACCTCATAATGCTCATGGCCACCATCTTCAATGGAGCCCTGAGCAATAACATCTTCCCACAAGAGTGGAAGAAGGCCACCGTCATCGGCATACCGAAGCCCGGTAAGCCGAAAACGGAGCCCACCAGCTACCGGCCCATCAGTCTGCTCAATGTCTTCGGCAAAATCTATGAGAGGCTTATCTTAAAGCGCCTCAGAGATTTTGCGGAAACAAAGGGCCTCATCCCCGACCAGCAGTTCGGCTTTAGAGCCCAACATTCTTGCGTCCAACAGGTCCACCGCATCGTTGAACACATAAGCTACGGCTTTCAACGTGGTCTTACGACCGGTGCTGTATTCTTCGACATAGCGAAAGCGTTCGACAAGGTCTGGCACAACGGCTTATTATATAAGCTCTACAAACTCGGTGTGCCCGATCGTCTCGTGCTCATCTTACGAGACTTCTTGTCAAACCGCACCTTCCGCTATCGCATCGAAGGAGCGCTATCCTCCCCTCACCCTATCCGTGCAGGCGTCCCTCAGGGCTCTGTACTATCCCCTCTCATTTTTACGCTCTTCACCAGCGACATCCCGAAAAGTAGAAAGGCGCAGTTGGCTCTGTTCGCAGACGACACGGCCATCTACTACACCGGGTTAGTCCACGACCACATATCTCGCACTCTCCAGACCGAGGTCAACAAGCTTGGCGCTTGGTTTAGAAAGTGGAGAATCGAGGTCAATCCCGACAAAAGTCAGGCTGTTCTCTTCACCAAACAGCGTAGAAACCTCATCGCCCCCCGACCGCTCACCATGTTCGACAAGCCTATCCCTTGGGAGAAGCGAGCCAAATACCTAGGCGTGACCCTTGACCACCATCTCTCGTTCTCAGAGCACATCAAGCAGGTGCGTTCGCGTGCCGCTTTCGCTCTCGGTAGACTTCACTCCGTCCTAAATGCGCGCAGCAAATTGTCCCTTAAGGGCAAATTGCGTATTTACACAGCGTGCATCCGTCCCATCATGACTTATGCCTGTGCAGTCTTCGCACATGCTAAACCCCACCACATCCACAGGATGCAGTCCCTCCAAAACCGTTTCCTCCGAAAGGCAACGGGAGCCCCTGGTTCGTTCGAAACGAGATCCTCCATCTCGATCTTAGAATCCCCACCATCAAGCAGTTCATGAAGCGCATCACGAAGCGCTTCTTCGACTCCGCCACCACCCACCGCAACCCTCTGGTTGTGCAGGCCGCCAGTTATAGGCCCTCCACCATTAGTTCTATTCGCCGTCCAAGGCATACCCTCTCCGACCCCGATGACCCCATTACCCTCCTCCAGGAAAGCAATAGGGCAACGAGTACAGTGCACAAATCACACCGACCTACGTTCCGACCTCGCCGCCGAGGTCCCTCGCGTAAACCCCGACGTAATTGTCCCCCCCGACCCTTGCTCGACGAAGTGCCAGCCCGCGCCGCAGCTGAGCCTGTAGCTTTAAATTCCCCGATTAATAATAATAATATTAACCAGATCCAGCCTGTCCCATCTTGCTGTCCTCCCCCCAGCGACGCCCTAAGCCGAGGTCCGTACCCCACAGGGGGTGCCCTTAGCGTGCAGTCGCTTAGTACTATAAGAAATTCGCCCCTGGCTGGAGGCTTTGAGTTCGCTTAAGGCAGCCACAGGAAAGTCCGGTTAAGTAGTCACGACCTCTCAAGGTCAACTACGAGATGCCATACCAAAAAAAAAAAAAAGCCTTCGAATGACTGTGCTTTGTGAATCCAGATATTACGATCAACAAGAACAATAAATAATCTTCAAGTTTTAAAGAGTTTTAATAAGTGAACAAGCAGTAGCATCCTCCAATCCAGTGCACTAGTGTGAGACCTACAAACCTCACATAGTATTTTACCGCCGAATAAACAGATAACGTTTAAACGTTGCATTTTAAAAAGTGAGTATTTTTTAGGTAGTATTTACAAAACAATGTTCCAAAATAAAAAGTTATTTAAAAATAATCAGAATGTGATTTTACTAACATTACCAGATTTAATTAGTCATGATCTTGACATTAACAGCTTATGTCAAAATCATTACCAATCAAATCCAAGCTTTCTAATTAATTAACAAACATAAAACTTCTGTAAATAATGGTAGGTACAAATGGTATGGTAGTAATAAACTTATAATTACGAAATCAACTTATTTAACGGCCGAATAATCTCCGCGGCGACATATATGTATATGGAATTGACTCATTACTAGCTTTGATTTGATATCAATATTGTTATAATTTATTTAAAAAAAAAACCTTCCCCCTTTTTTGTATTTGCGGATGCAATATATAAATATTATATAGCCTATGTCACTCCCACAATGAAGACGAATCTAACGACACCTCTTATGTTAAAATCCATCAAGCTGTTTAGGCTACACAGCATGCCAAAGAATTAGACATACGAGGGGTGATCCAAAAGTAATGATAATCAATATAAAATAAGGGTATTTTAACTAAAAAAAAAAATATTTCTCTACATAGTCTCCTAGTAAGTCAATGCATTTAGTCCATCTTTTCTCTAAACCCATAATTCCTTTTGAAAAAAATTCTTTGTCTTGACCCTCCAAAAACGCCTCTACAGCAGTCATCACCTCGCTATCGTCCTCAAATTTTTTGCCTCGGATGTGTTCCTTGAGTCGAGGAAAGAGATAGAAGTCGCTGGGAGCCAGGTCTGGCGAATAGGGTGGGTGTTCGAGCAATTCAAATCCCGTTTCTTGAATGGCAGCCATCGCGACGGCGGCTTTGTGAGCCGGTGCGTTGTCTTGGTGAAACAACACTCCAGCTCGGAGTTTGCCTCGTCTTTTTTCTTTAATGGCTTCCCGCAATCTTCTTATTTGGTCTGCGTAGTAAGAGCCCGTAATAGTGGCTCCCTTTTCTAGGTATTCCACCATAATAATTCCTTCAGCATCCCAAAAAACGGACGCCATAACCTTTCCTGCCGAACTTGACACTTTGAATTTCTTCGGCGTCGGAGAAGAGGCTCGTTTCCAAGTCATCGATTGCTGTTTGGTTTCCGGATCAAAATGGTGGATCCAGGTCTCGTCCATGGTCACGAAACGAGACAAAAAAAGTTCCCGATCCGTCTGGAACTTTTCGAGATTCGCCCTCGAAATGTCGACTCGTTTTTTCTTTTGCTCGTCGGTTAACATTCTCGGCACCCAACGCGCAGAGACCTTTTTCATATGCAGTTCGTTCGCAAAGATTCTTTGAACACTACCATATGAGATCCCTGTGACCTCAGCCACATGTCTTATGGTCACTCTTCGATCTGCCAATACGATATCTTCGACTTTTTTGACGTTTTCTGCAGTGAGGGACGTGGATGGGTGGCCCTCGCGATGTTCATCTTCTGTGGATGTTCTACCCAGCTTGAACTCCTTTGCCCAGCGCGCAACCGTGGAATATGGAGGAGCAGAGTCCTCCAATGTTTCCACTAGGTCGCTGTATATGTCTTTGGTAGACATATTTTTCATACAGAGGTACTTGATGACAGCTCTGATTTCGTTTTTCTCTGTACCTCCCTTTTTTTTTTTTTTTTGATGCGGGCTTTTATGCAGTGGTCCCGCGGGGGACCTCGACTGCTTTACCGGGTGTCGGTGGGGCCAGAAGGGCCTCTCACCTATTTAACTTAAAATTAGGCAGCACAGCTAAGGGCATCCCATAGTGGGATTCGAACCTCGGCTTAGGGCGCTACCGGTTACTGAGCAAGCGGGGACTTGTCGTGTTATGTTATTATTATTGGGGAAATTATTTGAATTATCTTGCTCCGCGCGGGCGGGCGGGTTCAAGGGTCGGGGGGAGTGACTTATGACTCTTTTTAATCTAGCTCGCGGAGGTACTCGCCGTCGAGTACGGGAGGTCGGTGTGGTGTGTTTTTGTTTTTGGTTGGCTAACTTCATACTCTCTTGGTAGAGAGTGATGTCGTCATCCATGTCGGTTAGTGCGTGTTTTGGTCGTCGTGTGCGTGATATGCGTGAGGGAGTGTAATTGGCAGCTGCTGCCACTAGTGGATTAGTGTGCGTGGTAGCAGAATCGAAAAAGCGTTTACTGGATTTTTTGAGAAATTGCCGGATGGTGGGCAATTTTAGATCGACATGTAGTTGATCATTGCGTACGAACCATGGGCTGTCCGTGGCTCTACGCATGAATTTGTTTTGGAGGACTTGCATTTTTTTTAACAGGGATGGCTTGACGTGTGCGAACACGACGCCCGCATATGTCATAATGGGTCGAATACACGTGGTGTATATTCGCACCTTGGACTTAAGGGCTAGTTTGCTACGTGCATTTATAAGAAAGTGGAGGCGACCGAGCGCAAAGGCAGCACGGTTACGTACTGTCTTTATGTGCTCGTTGAAGCGGAGGTAGTGGTCGAGAGTTACCCCTAGATATTTGGCCTTTAGGTCCCAGGGGATCTGTTGGCCTGACATAGTGATGGGTCGGGTAAGGGTGCGTAAGTGGCGGTTTTTCTGTTTGCCTTGTTTGACAAACAGTACAGCTGCACTTTTAGATGGATTGATTTCAATCCTCCATTTCTTGAACCATTGCTCTAGAGCGCTGGCTGCTGATTGGAGGTGAGTATGGATGCACTCAGTGCTGCGACTTGAGTGGTATATTGCTGTGTCGTCAGCGAATAGGGCCAACTGACACTTGTTGTGTCTGGGTATGTCGCTTGTGTAGAGCGAGAAGAGGGAGGGGGAGAGCACGGAGCCTTGTGGAACACCAGCTCGAATCGGGTGGGGAATGTACCTCCCGGTAATCGTGTCCTATTTATATGATTTTTTTATGCTGAACTAGTGGATATACGAGGCAGCAAAAAAATTTTTTTTCATATTTTTATGTGCTCTACAAATATCTGATTATCATTACTTTTGGATCACCCCTCGTACATACATACATACATACTCTTGAAAAACATTTTTGTTATCCTCCTTCTGGGGCAGTCGGGTAACTATCACTTACGCACTATTTTGCTCAAGGATCAGTCACATCCCGAACACTGACAGATTCTAAGTACACACGGCCACACACCAAGCCACACATTCCCAGCACAAGCTAATCTCGCATTGTATACGAGTAGGATTTCTCGTTGGTGTACTGGTCGCAAGCGCTACTGCTGAGCATGAGGTCCTGGGATTCGATTCCCAGGTCGTGTATTGAGTTTTTCCGCCAGGAATTGCTTGTATGGAGTCTGAATTTGTGCCCGGTTGATGGCAATAGGTTCGCCCCTATTACATGGGACTTAAACATAACTGCCGAAATGTGGGTGTACTATAGTTACACCTCTAACCCTTCGGGGATTACAATAGTAATGTTATGTTGTGTAAAAACGCATAAATATAAAATAACTAAAGCCCTCCATACACATGAAATAAATAACACTGAATTAAATCACATCAAATATACCGCAGGAGAGCCTGCGGTATATTTAACAACCGCACTTCAGCGGCCAGCCGATGTCGAGTTTATTTTCAGCAGCACACACCACTTTAACACCGTATTCGCTGAATGGTTCAGCTTACTCGTACTATGAGTTTAATTATTATTTCCCTTTGTTTTTAACAGGAATGTTATTTGGCTAAAATATAAAGCTGGATTTCGGCTGTTTAAATACGAAAATAGGTAATTCACTCAACTCAACTTTAAAACTTTTGGATTAGGTACTGGAGTTTTGGCTCTACGAACTGCTTGGCTCACCTTCGATCTGAAATTGTAGAACACCGTAATAAGGTATGGATACGTGTCTTCGATAAGATAGAAGAAAATCTGAAAGGTAGAGTCAGCAATGATTGTATCGCATGAAGTCTCCTTGTTTCCAATTGATGATAATTCTACTTAAACGAATAACAACTTTATGACACTGTAATTTAAGTTGATATTAAAAAAAAACAATCATGTTTAAAGTTGTAGTACAAACTGAATTTTATGTCTGGGTATTAAAGTTTTTTTTTTTTAAACGCATATTTGTTTACATGTTTGGATATTTATTTACAAACGCAGTATATAACTGTATAGAATATGGTCGCTCATGTAAGTCTTTTTCAAATGAATTATATGCAGTTTCTTTGTTTTATTTGCTGTTCTTCACTTCTGACCGAATCCAAGACGAGTGTTTCTTTTTAGCAACTTCCTAACAGTTATTTTATTATTATTGCCTCATTAACATTCCCATCGTGTCACCATAGGCTCAGAATTATCGTCAGTTAATACCGTACCCCGTTATGACATTAATCGGCACGTGTAGGAGACTAATGGCGAGTACTGTTGTAATGTCAATCAAGTGGGTTAGCGTTGACTAATGATACGCAAACGACATGTTGACGTGCTAGCAAATAGCTGGAAAAGTATGGAGACATTTGTGATAGTAAATGGTGGATAAGCACGGACGCTCTTTTTAACACGATGTTTCTTGCTGCGCACTGGATTTTCATCGCTCGGCTTAGCGGCGTGAGTTGAAAATCCAACTGCACACTTTTTCAACGCGCTAGGGATGCACTCTGTTGGATTCTCAATCCTCTGTTCGACGCCGAGAGTTAAAAATCCAGAGCACTGTGAAAAACTTCGCGTTAAAAAAAGCGCTCGTGCCGATGTGGGCTAATATGAGTACGTAATATTTTAATTTCAAACTCAAACCAATTACAGACACTTTTGAATTGTCAAGTTAGAAAGATGGAGCTAGTTGCCCATTCTAAAGTGTAGTAGGCACCTATGGAGAAGAAAGGGCAAGAAACTCCACGGACACTCTTTTAAACCAACATATATAGTTACAAAATATTGTTTACATCATTCATTTTGAAATTAAACATGTTAGAAGGATGCAAAACGTCAAAAAAGTTAATTTCTTGAGACGTAGGTATCGGTGTCAGCAGCTAAGAACGACAATTGCTTAAAATTATTTAATATGGATACTATTGAATTGTTAAAATGACAGGAATTGTCACTCAGAATGTATTACGCAATTAGGATGCTAGGTGCAATTAGCGTCCAGGGAAGCATATCAAATTCTGTTTCATTATTATAGGTTGAATAGACTGTGGGCATGTGTACCTGTACATTATTACATCAGCATGCAGTGTGCACTGATGCACCTGCTTACCCTAAGTGCACTAAGCGACAGAACTACTTATTAATCCTAACTATTTGTTAATTTGTTTTATTTACACGATTATAATATACGAATCATCGTATATTATAATCGCTAATCGTTCTCCCAAGGTAAAAATCGCAACATTTCTTTCATCGTCAAAGATTTAAATCGTCAGATTCGCCCTACCGCGTCAAAACACCTCTGACGTACAATGTCTCAGAGACTTGACTTGATTGTCATAGAAACGCCATTATAAGGGTGCTATGCAGCTATGCTGCGAGATAAGCTACGAAACTATGTGGCCGCGTCCACTAATGCTAAGCTGTGTAGCGGAGCGAGTACGATGTGCTATGAAGGTACCCGCCGCCGCGAGGTAGCTGGGCGAGGAAGATGCGCAAACGCATCCATAGCACGCATCCTTCCATATAAAAACCATAGCTTAGTTGAACCCGTTTCCACCAGTGCTATGCTATGTGGAGCAATGAATATGATTGGTGGATATGAAATCTGTATCCATAGCAACGTAGCATAGCACATCTCTGGTGGAAAAGCATGCACCCTTATTGTGTACTAGCTGCTGCCCGCGGATTAGCCCGCGTGGCTTTTTCTAAAAAAAAAGCCTAAATTACTTCTTATTACATCAGCTATCTGCCAGTGAAAGCCCCGTCAAAATCGGTCCAGCTGTTTCAGAGATTAGCTGGAACAAACAGACAGACAGACAGACAAAAATAGTAGAAAATGTTGTTTCGGTATATGTATTCTGTATACATCCATGTGCATTTAGTAATAAGTGGTTATTTTAATATTACAAACAGACACTCCAATTTTATAATTAGAATAATATTTTTTATTCCACCTTCAATTACATTCCTTTTATAACAATACAATATGATCATTTAAGCTTAATCTAATAAGTTTAACAGAAATCTGTGTCTGAACTAGATAATTCAATATCTATCTGTATAGATAGTCACTTTTCTCAGTGTAGGACGTTTATGCGTAACTTGGTACGGTGAGGGAACATCTAACGATTTATAGTCGTATTCGAACTGATGAATTGAATTATCTCATCACAATCTCAATTCTTTACTCTTGCTACGGCCCAATTTCAATCAATCATTACGATTTATCGAAATTCAATTCGCCGTCGATCTCCTGAAAGCACTTTTTTCTGTTAAATGGCGTGTAACGTTTCGACTTTAATCAAGGATAGAAAACAATGAGAACTGATTTGGTGAGAAATGGAATTATTAATATTTTCTCATATTGTCAACACGGTGCTTGTCGGTTGCTAAAAGTCTTACATCGTTTACCATCTACGTCTTCTCCACTCCATCCAGAATTTTGAAACGCAAATAATCGATTACATTTTATTTCTAGGCCATACATAGCATAATCAATTAATCAGCTTATAATGTTCCCACTGTTGGGCCTGCTCTCGATGAAACGAGGAGTGGGCTCGAATCTATCACGCAGGCCCAGTGCGTGTTGGTAGATGTCACATGTCTTCGAATTATTGGTTCTAGGACATGCTGGTTTGCTCACGATGTTTTCCTTCAACGTTTTTGAGAGCAGTGGTGATGAAATTATTTACACAAAGTAAAGCGCCTGCCTGGGTTACCGCTGGGCCACCAATGCTTTACATAGGCCATATATGCTACACTCAAATCATCTTAAAAACTACCCATAAGACTCGATAATGGGGATTGACAATTATTTTAAAACGTGCGCGGGGTTTGCCGGTGATTTAACCGCGATTTGAAAACGCGCGCTGTTCGCCGGTGTTTTAACCGCGATTGGAAAACGCACGCGGTTCACCGGTGATTTTATTCAGGAAATATGTATTTCTGTATTAGCAGATAAGACTTTCCGATAAGACTTGTGAAAGAGATGCTTCTGAGTAAAATCTACCGCAGCACTGCCATACTCATTCCTACTCAGTTTCCAAGTTAAATATAGGCTTACCTCAAATAGTACTAATATGCAAGTAACAATTGTCGCCAAACCAGACAAATACCTCGCCTTTTGGTTTTACTGGTTCTGTGGGACTATTTTTCCCTCGGTAGTTTCATGGCAAACCGAACTCTACAATTGGGGTACTAAATATCGCGTCCCCACAAGCCGCTGGCATGGAGCCAATTCGCCTTCGGTGTGACGCGCGCTTTACAGCAAATCTATACTCGAGCTATTGCCCGCTCTTATGTAAAAAGGTTTAACGTTCCATAAAAGTGCAGTCTGACTGTTTCGGGTCGTCAGAAGCTCGAAAGTCTGACAACCAGTCTTACCAAGGGTATCTTGTTACCCAGTAACTGGGTTGTGGAGGTCAGATAGGCAGTCGCTCCATGTAAAATACTGGTATTCAGCTGTATCCGGTAAGACTGGAGGCCGACCCCAATATAGTTGGGAAAAGGCAGGCAGATGATGATGATGTAAAGTGCAGTCTGACTGCCTCGTTGGTGTAGTGGTACCAACTGCGACTGCTAAGCGACACTCTGGGTTCTTTCACCAGGTTAGGCGAAGGGGTTATTCATTAGGAATTTCTTAAAATATATTTTATTTCACATAAACCTACATGGGCACTTATGAAACGTCAGAAGCTAGGTGCACGGTTCCAATTGGTCGTTTCCTATGGATTCGCTTTTACAATGTTTTCAAATTACAGTGTTTATAGTTATGGGAGGACAGTGTAGGCCTGTCAAGAAGTACCAGGTACTTAACAAAAGTACTTACTTAAAATAAATGGTCTACAAATTTAGTAAATTATTATCAAAAAACTTCTTTTTTTTTTTGGAGGGTGTGTCAGACTCTTGACTAAAACCCACCCGTGTTCCTTCCTTCCGTTGCCTGTTTTGTCAGAGGCCACGGTATCCCACGCCTTCCGCGCGCCGTGGCAGGAATGGGCCCTAGCGGACCCCTACACTTTTTTTTTTTGGTTGGATAATTATCAAATAACTTCTCCTGGGCGGAGCGAGAGGGTGTGTCAAACTCTTAGTGACTAAAACCCACCCGTGTCCCTTCCGTTGCCTGTATTGCCAGTGGCCTCGGTAACCCTACGGTACTTCCGTGATCCCGGCAGGCATCGGCCCTAGTGGACCCCTACACTTGTGCTGACGACATCTCTTTGAGGCGCGCGTGGAACACAACGCGCTCTCGACCCCGGCCTGGTCCTTACCGGACGGTGAGCTACCCATTGCTCACCGTCCGCAACCCCGCGCCTACGGTGGCCGGAAATCCGCCCGGGATTCGCGACACCCAGGGCGTCTCCTGCGGCGGCTAGGGGCGAGAGGGCGCGAAATTTGCCTTTCCTTCAACCGTCCCGCCTCCTCCTTCGCGAGCATTACTGCTTCGCAGAAGGAGGTGACGGCTGCCCGTGCCCTCTCGCGCCGTACCATGGCCTGAACCAGGGCCGGACGCGAGAGATCTCTGCCGCCGATCGCCTCCACGAGGACATGGCGGTGCTCTGCCCAAGCCGGGCAGACCTCCACCTTATGCTCACCGTGTCCTCCGGGCGATCCACAGTGGTGACACCCGGGAGTTTCCTCCCGCCTTTTCCGACACAGGAACCTCCCGAAGCTACCGTGTCCGGTAAGGACCTGCGTCAGGCGGAAGGTGAGGACGCCGTGGCGCCTCTCTGCAATTGTGGCGTGCACAGCACTGGGTTGCGACAATCGCACTCTCCATGTCGCCATGAGATCCCGCCGGAGCTCTGTCCGCTGTGCCGCGATTTATCGCGGCAGCGGCATGGTTGACCATGACCCTTCGGGCCGCGCTCAACCGCAGGGCTGGCCGCAGCGTCAGTTCGCCCACACAGGAGCCCCGTAAAGCGCCATGGACCGCACGACCCCCGCATAGAGCTTCCGGCAGGAGGCATTTGGACCCCCTAGATTGGGCAGGACCCCTACACTTGTAGGCAACATGGAGTCCGGATTTGTACCCGGTTAGCGGCAATGGGCATGCGTTCTATAAAGTGGGGTCTGTCTCTGTAGATAACATGACACATATGCCAACAAAGCCCAAATATGCCCATATATGTATATAATATGGGTGCACTTCTGCCTATATTTTCGGGGCACAGGCGTATTGTCATATTGTTATGAAATTTATTATAACAGAGTCTACCCAATAAACCTATTTGGCTCCAAGTCACTGTACTTTATGGACCGCGCGTGAGCTTCTTTTTTTTTTTGCGAATATTAGCATCACACAGCATCACAGCTAGCAACCGCAGTTTTCGCGAAAATAAATAAATAAAAATAAAAATTCTTTATTGTTGCCAGTGAATACAATCATCTTAGAGTAATCTAACATATGCATCGATAATGTATTACACAAGGAGTACTGCTACTGATTCCCAAACTAAAGGCTCCTGCATACAGAGGCGATATCGCGGGCGCGACAGGCAGTAATATGCCTGTCGCGCCCGCGATATCACCTCAGTGTGTAGGAGCCTTAAGCTTGAGCTTGTATTTTGGGAAACAGTGTTCAGCCGCAGGAAGTATCACATATCTTACAATGATCTTAGTATAAAATCCGGTAATTCTTATTCTGTGTTCAAATTATTATTATTATTTTTCTTTAAGTTTAACAGATGTGTGTTGTGTTGTGTATGTGTGTGTGTGTGTGTGTGTGTGTGTGTGTGTGTGTGTGTGTGTGTGTGTATGTATGTGTATGGTGTGAGTGTGTGCATGTGAGAGACCTTTTAGCCCCATTTAAATAATCAAATTGACATTTTACCACAGATAATGTAGGAATTTCACTCCTAGGTTGTTCCGTTTTACGTTTCGACAAACTGACAAAGTGACAGCGGATATTAAAAGTTTTTAGCATAAGTAAGTTTATAATTATTTTTAAATACCGTAATGTCCGAACAAAGCTGTACTTCGTTCGGAGCCAATCTCTGTGGTCTGGTTCCAGGTGCTCCATCAATCCCTACCTAGTAGTTAAAGGGCCGATTCCACTGGTAGAAATCTAAAAGTGAGCTATTGAGCTATTCTGTTCATCACGCCGAAGATCCTTATCAGATCTTCACCAAATTTCTATGAGACCAATTCAGAGTTACTAACTTTCAAATAAAAGTATCGAAATCGGATCTCATAAGGCGGAGATATCTAGTAGCCCCCTTTTTTGTCCCCTTTTTGGAGGAAGTACCCCTCCAATTAAAAATCCCCGACGACAAAAAAAATCTATAAAGTCGTAAAACCTGTATGCCAAGTTTCGTCCAAATCGGTTGTAAGATACGACCTGTAGAGGAGTATCAACAAACTGGCAGAGGTCATGCCAGACTTGAAACAGACGCTTCGCTTGCTCGGTCAATTATACAAAAATAAAACATCTCGACTTAAAGTAAATACGCAATGAGAACTTAGGATGCAAAAGCGAGCCTGGTGAGCTTGAAACTTGGGATGCCCCGGCTCAGACAGGTTAGGTTCGAAGGGGATGGCGGGGTCTTTGTTCGCTTGCATCGCTCTCTCACTAGATCCCGCCATCCCCTTCGTGTTAGGTTCACTTAGACCCTGCAGACAGAAATGGGAGGCTCCGTCGATTACGCCTTACTTCAAAATATTTATTTGACCTTCGAGACGTTTGACATTGGCTTTGAAAATGTCCTTAACCTCAGAGCTTGTTGCAAGGTAATATTCCAAGGTTTGAGCATTTTTTGGTTTGACCTTGACTTTTGGGGTGTTGACCTAGACCTTGAAAATGTCATTGACCTCATTATTGCTTGAAACCAATTTAGACCCGCCGCGTGAACTTCCCAACCCATATTACTCCCACTATCCCACCAATTCCGAAATAAACTTGGCGATATTTTTCCGGCACTTATTGTTCTGCTAGTTTTGGGGTTTTCAAAAATACATAATAACTGGCTAAGTATGAGTCGGACTACGCACAATGACGGGTTCCGTAGTTGGGACGAATTTATCTCAAAAACAAACTTAACATCGTAGTTGCAAAACATGTTCTCCCATACATCAACATACGTCATGGTCAATTCTCCAACTGAAAATGTAAGTTGGTCGACTATTACTCGTTAACTTGTAAAGCCTACTTAGCTGTGATAGTTTTCCTTTTAATTTCAGTGCAAAGCTTTAACACTCCTGCAATGTTTTTTTTTTTTTTCAAATATCCAAAAACAACCATTTAGCTGGCAAGGGCGGGGGGGACACTCGACTCTAACAAAAATTAGCACTTTAATGCTTAATATTACGCAAACGGATCCCTGAATCGAAAAATGGTTTTCTTACCTGCAATATTTTTGAACGGCCTATTCGACGATACCCCGCACCATGGTATAAATGAGAAAAAAAATATCATCCCCAATTTGCGTGTAAGGGTCCTAAAAATAAGATTTTATTTTACCACTTTGCCGGCGTGCTTAAAATATATACCCATGCTAAATTACAGCTTTCTCGTACTAAGAGTTTCCGAGCTAACCCATGCCAAATTACAGCTTTCTAGTACTAAGAGTTTCCGAGCTAAGCTGGGGACAGACACACAGTCCCCACACCACGGGATAGACGAGAAAAAAAGATATCACATTTCACGTGTAAGGGAGGTATCCTAAAAAATATTGATCTGCATTTACAGATTTGGATATGTACAGTCAGCAAGAAAATGGGCAGTTTTCACAAAAACTTTTTTGAAGCCAATTGGTCCTGTTTCTTAAGGATCAAAAAACTCTATCGGACCAACTGAAGTTTGAGTACTACAAAAGCCAGTAATCACAAAAACTTTTTCCATACGTTCCTGACCGTTTTCGTGTAGCTACAATGATTCGTTAGTTACTGCCCCATCTCAAAAATCCACCTGTATAAGGAGGATGTTGTTTTATGTAAACACATAAATTATGCGCACTAGTTATGCCATATTTTATTATTTCACTAGCTAAAAAAAATTACCTTTCAATAACTACTATTACACGATACCTACTTATTTTCTAAGCCTAACTGTTTTGTTGTAACCTTGAGCGATTATTTAATGAATAAATAATTAAGCTTTTGTGTTGCGCAAGCGTCGCGTTGCTTTTATTAACGTAATTTGAATATCGAATTAGCAGCCATGAACTTTGGTTGCAATTGTCCTCTGCTGCATGCATACTAATGAGATGTGAATTGACTCTTTTTTTTTTATTTTATTTTTCCTAGCGACTAAGCTTGGGCTTGTGGCTAAGTAATAACAGCCGCACGGGACAATCGATCAGGTTAAGCTACGCTTACCGCGGTTGGTCCGTAGATGGGTGACCATCTTTACATACCAAGACCCCTCCGTGCCTCGGAAAACACGTTAAGCCGTTGGTCCCGGCTGTCATTCATGGATCTTTGACAGTCGTTACGGGTCGTCAGAAGCCCGAAAGTCTGACAACCAGTCTTACCAAGGGGTATCGTGTTACCCAGTAATTGGGTTGTGGAGGTCAGTTAGGCAGTCGCTTCATGTAAATACTGGTATTCTAGGCTAGGCAGATGATGATTTTTCCTAGCGACTCGCCCCAGCTTTGTTCAGTTTTTATTTGACAAAACATTGATTTTTCTTTATTGTGATGTAAGTTAAATATTACTGATTATACACATAAACCTTCTAGAATTAATTCTCTAAATTATGGTAAAAATCGCAAGGAAATCCGTTGAGTAGTTTCGAAGAACAATGCGGTCACACAGACAGACACGAATAGTGACTTTTATTTATAATACACTCACCGCCACGGAAACTTGGCCACATGTGAATTTGTCGATTTACATATCGTTCATTTGCGAGAAGCTTGACATAACTCAAAAAGATTAGTTTTTTGGTATGACTAATTAAAAGTTTTAAAGCAGCGGTAAGAATGCGACGAAGTATAAAGTCACACCTCTCTAGCTCCCTCATTTTTAGTGCTCATCTCATATATACCAACGGCAGAGGCAACTGCAGCCAACTCAAAAATGCAGATTTTTTGTTATGTCACCCTTCTTGCCAATGAGCGATATATTGTTGACACTGAATTAAGGGTAGGTGCACTCTATACGTGTTTCATAAGCTTTTAGAACTTAGTAATTAGATAATGGTGTCGATTCCCTTGTTCACAAACTAGGTAGGTAAACTAAATTTAGGTACAGTGCATCTTTTTCTTTGTATTTCATTAAGAAGAGGACAGAAGATAAATTTAATTTTAGTCCTGTCAAATTAATCAGCGCTTGACGTAAATTGAAGTAATTTTAGTAGGCAAGTTTTTAATCACGTCTAAACTTGTATGGAGTAGAGTGACAGGTGCTCATTAATTTGACAGGACTAAACTAAAATTTATCTTCTGTTCTCTTCTAAATGAAATACAAAGAAAAAGATGCAATGTACTTAAATTTAGTTTAGTTTGTGAGCAAGGGAATCGTTACCAATGACTACACTATTAAGAATGTTTACAAAATTAGGCACTTTTTGCAGCAAAAAAAATATATTTTGCTCTATCCATTTAAAAACACTACAAAATGAAAAAAGTATGTTTCATAATTGTCTCTATGTTTTAATATTGGGTGTATCCTTCTCTAGCCCTAATAACCGCTTACATACGATCTGTCATGCTTTGAATGATGTTTCTGTTATCAACTTGCAGTATGTCTTTCCAAGCGGCCAGTACCGCATTTCCAAGTTGGTTTAGAGTTTCTGGCGGGTTGGAGGTGGAATTAATATTTCTTTTGAGTATGTCCCAGATATGCTCTATTGGGTTGAAGTCCGGACTACGTGCTAGCTACTGCAATTTTATAATGCCAACGTCTTGAAAGTATTCTTCAACGCAACGTGCAACGTGTTGGCGAGCATCATCGTGCATAAGGAGGTTAATTTTGAATTGGTTGTGCCCAATGAACCCCTAATATAGCAAAACATGTTCTTGAAGGACCTCCTCGATGTATCGGGTTGCATTTAAACGGTTGTTAACAATAACCAACTCTGTACGAGCATCGGAACTTATTCCTCCCCAAACCATTATAGAGCCTCTATGAAAACTCACAGTTTGTGGTGGTAATGGGTAGAAACCTCTCCTCGTTTTCGCCACATTCGCTCCCGATATCGCTATCTGGAGCACGTAAAACGATTCGACACTCATCTGTGAACAGTACTCGGGTCCATTGCTCATGGATCCAATTGGCGTGATCTCGTGCGTATTGAAGTCGAGTTACTCGATGATGTCTGAGAAATTCTGGACCGGGTGCTGGTCTACGGGCTTTTAAGACACAACAGCAACTTCACGCTGTTACAATCCTTGGTTGATGCAGGCTACAGCCTGTGCAACCTGTGCTGGTGTTCATGGCATTTTTATTGGTTATACAGCACCTATAGTGTTTGAATTAAAAGCACGAAAACACAATTATTGCATAACTGAACCGTGAACTTTCACAACACACAAATTTAAACTTGCGCTACAGTGCAAATTAAAAGTTACGCTACAGTGCACTCAAACATAACGAATTACCCACTTCAACTAAGGGTTAACATTTTTTGACCTACCTTCATAAGAAACAACCATTGGAAACACTTAAACTTTTGTTATCGCAAGTATTTGCGACATAAGCGCTTGGCCAAGATTCCGTGCCGCTGAGTGTATGTATTGATAAAGATTATTTGAAGTAATTTGAACATTATTCCATTGAAAATTGATAAAGTAGGTGTTCCTGTCGCCTAGTGCCTTTTTCGTGGCTACATAACTCCGTCTTGATTTTATGAAAATTGAAGGAATATAGACTTTTAAACACCGTAGAGATAAGGAAGCAAAACAAAGTGTAGATAGGTAATTTTCATTTCTTAAAAAGACATTAGGAATATCTAATTAAATATATTTTTTTCTTTTTTGCAGGTAAACATTTAACATTTATGTATCCGGTGTAAACAATTGAAGGAAGGAACACAAAAGAAGGTCGAATTATAATTACAAAATAAATAAACATACATATTTACACAACTAACCTATTTACAAGTAAATTAGGTTCCAATGAAAGACTGCAGAAAAAGTTCATATTGAAATCCTCTACCTACCGCTGAACTTGATGAATTTGAATGCTTGTTTTGTTTATTTGCTACAAAAGTCAAAGGCAAATCTGAATTGAATGTCAAAATTTATAAGAAAATATAATTTATTCTAGTTACCCTTTCGAACAGGTTCAGGCTCAATAGTTACTTTTTATGTTCTACAATATTTTGTATACTAACGTAAATAATATAATTATAAAAAAAAAATCCTGAACTGTACAAAGAATTCCCTGCTTGCCATAATTTCCTGTGGCATACCATAAGTTACGCACAATATGGCTAAAAGGGATTAAAATATACAGGGTGGATTTTTGAGACGGGGCAGTAAGGGCAGCTACCTTAACCGTTGTAGCTACAGGAAAACGGTCTTAGGATACTGTCCTTAACTTTTTGAGACACTTAGATCTGCATTCACAGATTTTGAAAAAAAATTAGTCAGCAAGAAAATGGGCAGTTTTCACAAATCTTTTTTTGGTGCCAATCGATCCTGTTTCTTACAGGGATCAAAAAACTCTAATAGACCAACAGAGGTTTGAGTACTAGAAAAGTCAGAAATCGTAAAAAAACTTTTTCCATATATTTCGTAGGAAAGAAACTCAAAATTACTTGGATTCATTGGTCGTTCCATACTAAAATGTCAAGAAAAGAATGGTCTTGCTCTTATTCTGTTTCTATATTCTAAGGTCTTCTAAACCTTTCTTTGCAGTAAGATTTCAAGAGCATTTAAGTAGTGTGATCGAAAATGCAGTCGATTTCTTTTTACAATCGAGCCATACTTTTTTCAATTATCTTTATCTTGCACCATTTTGTCATAAAACATTCTAGTTCTAACCTTAACCGTCTTCCCAAAGACTCTACTATATTACACTCTTACCGCTTTTATGTAACCGTGTCTCGCCTCCACATAACTGGGTGTCTCGCCAGCCAATGACGTGGGGTCGGCGATTCCGTCGCGTTCCTTTGTTGTCTGCCTGCTCCCTGCACCGGTGCAGCCAATAATGCTGTAATGTTGACATAAATGTACGTGAATAGAGGTTTTATTGGTCTGACAGGGGTGTTATACTAAATGAAGGGTTTGAGCGGTTTTGCGGGAATATTGGTAAAGATAAATGCTATCAAGCTGGGTGCGTATTGCTTTTTCGTCTTCTTGACTGTCGACGTTCGCTGTCTAGGAATTCAATATTCAGTATAACTTTAGTAATTAATACACCAGATCACCTCATTGTTTGATAAATAATTTAGTAAATTAAGAAGTGCATGTTTAATATGTGGGATAAGAGGCAGGGGAATGATTGGTGCACGAGGCGGAAATTATGACATGAATGAGATGAGGCATTGTTTATCAATCGACCTTTGGTTCAAAGATAAAAAGTATACTAATTATGCCGTTCCTTTCAATGCGTTGTTCAGACAGAGACCGTGGCGGAAAGTTTCACAGTAATTGTAGTATCTGACATATGTCAGAAAGTACAAGTACTGTCAAAATAATCTGACATTATGTCAGATAGTACAGTTACTGTCAAACTAACCGCCACCGCCACTGCCTCTGTCTGAACAACGTATTAAGAATTCCCCTTTTAGATCTGAATCATGCCTGTAGAAGTAAACAGTGGTGTTCATTAATGAGCGCGTGTCAAAAAGCTACGAGTACCTTTAAAATTCCATTCAACCGTTTCCTAATAATTCGTCTAGTTCTTTCCCCTTTTCACTAACTGCATAGGGGTGTGGAGGTCCCTGCCCCGTCAATTAATCACGTCGTCGCTTTGTTGTCTGCACTCTGTGGCCGCCATCTTGGGTCTGCAGTCTGCAACGTTAGTCGGAAGTAAATCTCGACGAATAGATCAACGCATTGTTAACAGCGACAAGTCTTGTGGAGTGGATGGCGTCTTAGGTAAAAGGTTGAATGTTATGCGGTCTTAGGTTGGTTTGTTCTGTAACGCATGTCAGGTAGGGTAGGGATGTTGGTAGAGAGATTCACACAGGGTATACACTGAAAACTAAGCCATTGGTTGGTACCTTATAGATAGAATTAGTCATGGGTGGAGTTTTATATTTCTGGTAAATATTTTTTTCGAGCAGCTCGCGAATTTCTAGCATTTACCGGTCTGAATAATTTTGAAATACTTGTATTATTATACTTTACTTATTTAGAAAGTGGGTTGTTTAAACCTGTAACTTTGAAAAAGCTCAAGATAATTTGAAGAAAGTCATGGAAACACTAGCTTAGTTATTCAAGGTTTGACATCGCCTTAATAACATTCATAGGCCGAGGTCTATAAAAAAAAATAGCGTGCTTTGACAAACCTCCGGTTTCTGAATTGAGCCTTTGAAGTTGAGACCTTGTCGTACTCTACTTTAGCATTACTTAAGGTGATTCCTTCATTGTGCCCGCGAAATTCAAAATTAGTGATATTTTGAATTTTGCGGGATTTCACCTTAAGTTATTGATAACAATTGACAAGTTGTCAACTCCAAATTATGAATGAATTGTGTAGAAAAATACCAAAACTTAATGTTTACTAAAATTTATGGTAGTATGGTGTTCCCTTTTGATTACTTATATGTCTAGGTGGAGTGTCGCGCTGCAAAAGAACTATACTTATTTTATTGTCTTTGAATTCGTGAATATCCTTTGTCGTCTGCACTCCGTCTGCATGTCAACGCCGGTAATAGGGCTCGCCGAATAAATCAACTTTTTGTCCACGAAACATGAGATGATCTGAAATGTATTTGCATTTAAATTATACAAATGTTTCGGAAAGTTCTATTAGCTTTTTGTTAGAAATTCATGCAAAACTATGTTAGATATCAGATTGTTTCTGAACTAGATGGCTCGAACAATTTTCAGAGAAAGCCTATTCGTACAGAAAGTTTTAACTGTAAAGTTTTAACTTTAAAGTTTTATAGGATTGAAATTTTAATCCACGTAGCTAAAATCCTTTGTTTAGGCCCAACTTTTGGGGAGTGGGACTTTGGGCCAGACTTTTTTTTTTTTTTTGAGGGTGGGAAATCATCAAATAACTTCTCCCGCTCTGGGTGGAGCGGGAGGGTGTGTCAGACTCTTACTGACTAAAACCCACCCGTATTCCTTCCTGTTGCCTGTGTTGCGGGGGCCTCGGTGACCCATAAGTACCTTCCCGCGACCCCGGCAGGCATCGGCCCTAGTGGACCCCTACTTTGTGCTGATGACATCTCTTTGAGGCGCGCGTGGAATACGACGCGCCGTCGACCCGGGCCTGGTCCTTACCGGACGGTGAGCTACCCATTGCTCACCGTCCGCAAGCCCGCGCCTACGGTGGCCGGAAATCCGCCCGGGATTCCCGACGCCCTGGGCGTCTCCTGCGGCGGCTAGGGGCGAGAGGGCGCGAAACGTGCCTTTCCCTCAACCGTCCCGCCTCCTCCTTCGCGAGCATTACTGCTTCGCAGAAGGAGGTGACGGCTGCCCATGCCCTCTCGCTCCGTACCATGGCCTGAACCAGGGCCGGACGCGAGAGGTCTCTGCCGCCGATCGCCTCCACGAGGACGCGGCGGTGCTCTGCCCAAGCCGGGCAGACCTCCACCGTATGCTCCACCGTGTCCTCTGGGCGATCCACACAGTGGTGACACCCGGACGTTTCCTCCCGCCTTATCCGACACAGGAACCTCCCGAAGCTGCCGTGTCCGGTGAGGACCTGCGTCAGGCGGAAGGTGAGGACGCCGTGGCGCCTCTCCAGCCACTCCTCAAAGAGGGGACTTATCGCCGCAATCGTGGCGTGCCCAGCACTGGGTTGCGACAACCGTACTTTAGGGCCAGACTAAAGACATAAATGCCATAAAGTATGCACCTACAAGCGAATGTACATCGATAAAATTGGTCCATCAATATTAGGTACGTTACATTGAGTTCCATGCGATTTGCGCTTAAGGGTCGGGTAATCGCCGTTGACCTTGGCTATACAAATGCGCGTCCCGCTCACACCGCGCAGGCGGCGGGCGTTCGATTTCAGTCATAGGGAAAATTTATTTTTAGTAACGAAAATATGAATAATAGAAAAATTCTCATATAGAATTATATATAGATAAATAATAACATAGTCTGTTTATACAACAAAAAAAAATCATTTAAATATGTTAAGTAGTTTGAAAATAAAATCGTTTTTTTAATGCTTAGGGCTTTATGAAATACATTACTTCCTAAATGTATTCACATATAGAATTGATGTGTATGCGTTCCAGTTTAACATATTTTTTCGCTTAACTAACTTGCATTATAATGAAGGCGTAATAACAGATTTAAAAGTCATTAAAATTTGACGAAAATTAAGCCGGGTTACGCTTACGCTTATCAGGGCCCACCTAACCCAGGAAACCGTACCTTCACTGCTAGTTTAGGACATTTATTTTAAACAACAAATCGTTTCATAATACGTTTGTTTACGCCATTAAATAGTGCTTCAAGTCTCTTTGTTTGAACCGGTTCGTTTCAAGTGTTTACCGGGTTTGTCCACGTGGTTTTATCTTTAGAAAGTGGTTATTTATAGCGTCGGTTATGTTTCATAACAATGTTTACGCCTCCGTTCCTTTTGGTCGCGTTATCTCGGAGCTTTGCAAGCGGCACCCTTATTGCGTACACATTTTAAATCTCAATCTGAAGGATTTTGGGCGAAATTGCTAATCCATTGCTTCACATGTTTGAAAAATTCGTCTGCCTGTCTGTCGGGGTCGCGGGAGAGTTCGAAAGAAGATATTTGATAATTTCCCATGCAAAAAAAAAGCCTACCATTGAGATGGAGGCAAATATTAGTAAGATATTTTTTTTTTGGGTTTGATGTTATAAAAATAACTTTTTCCTGCTCCGGGTGGAGCGGGAGGGTGTGTCAGACTCTTACTGACTAAAACCTACCCGTGTTGCTTCCGTTGCTCGGTAACCCTTTCGTACCTTCCCGCAACCCTAGCAGGCATCGGCCCTAGTGGACCCCTACACTTGTGCTGACATCTCTTTGCGGCGCGCGTGGAACACAACGCGCCGTCGACCCGGGCCTGGTCCTTATCGGACATGGTAGGCTTGGAATAGTTGGAATGGCATCGTCACGAAGATTCAATCCACTGCTCAATATATTCGATCATGATTTTTTAATTTTGGCAACAAAATTGAAACGCAACGTGTAAACCAGGACTTAAGTTCTATGTTAAGGCGCAGATATATGATTTTAGTGACTTTTAAATGTGTTATTACGCCATCATATAACGCAAGTAAGTTACATACACATCAACAATATTAAAATTTGTGAATATTTAAGTATTGTAGTAAAATACTTTATGAAATGAATTCAAGAAGTAATGTCTACTCAAAACATAAAAAACGATATTACTTTCAAACTACTTAAGATATTTTCTTGATTTTTTTTTTGTATGAACAAACTATTTTATTATCTATTATTCTATCTGTGATTTTTTTTAATATATTTATATTTTTGTTACTAAAAATAAATATTCCCTATGAAACCGCATTAACCGCATTTATTTCACAGTTTTCGCTATTGCACCTACCACTGTTTGTCTCTGCATCACCCAAACGTTGACTGGTAGAAAATGCCTACGGCGTTAAGTCCGCCTCTGTACATTTGTGTGCTTAAAGTAATAAATAATAAATAAACCGTCCGGCCGCGCGGCGTGAGCGCGACGCATATTTGTATGGAGAAGGTCAACGGCGATTACCCGACTCTTAAGTCTCAGTTTTGTAGAAGCGATTATTCAGACATTGCCAGCGTTCAATCTTTTTCTAGCAGTTACTCAAACTGTTCATTTTCTGTTCCTTTCAGCGAATCACCTCACACAGCTTATCGTTGATCTCGACAAACGGTGCACCCACTATCCGAGGTCAAAGATCAACAACCCACCCCACAAGTGCATCCATCACGGTAATACTGCATCTAATAAAGAGATAATTGAAGCTGCGTGGGTGGGTGTACCTCCGTCGAGAGGACCCCCGCTGTGCTGATGTTTATATAGTGTTCGATGACA
The DNA here is from genome assembly GCA_905333075.3 of Atethmia centrago. Classification (NCBI taxonomy): domain Eukaryota; kingdom Metazoa; phylum Arthropoda; class Insecta; order Lepidoptera; family Noctuidae; genus Atethmia; species Atethmia centrago. Next base: position 25,335,544 of record HG995376.1, read on the forward strand.
TCAGAATATCTATCGAATAGTACCTACAGCTGGTGCAAGAATATATAAATTTGAGTTTGCAATGATTCTTGGTAGTGGGGTATTAATATGTGTCTATTATGAGTGGCTTTTAAACGCAATTATGCTGATGTAGGAAGATGGACACTACATCATCAATGGATCATGATTCATGAAGTCAAAATGTCATACATTTATAATTTTGCGGGTAGACTGACTGAGTAGAAATGGGTAGAGTTATCTTTTTAAAATTGTGCATATACTTACCTGATCCATCTTGTATTTCCTATAGATAAGAACTGAAGGATATATATGCACATCGTACACATTATAAAACATGTTTTTGCGAAGTTACATACTGAATTTTCATTTACGTTGTTACGCGCAGATTTTAAAATACTTACACATTTTTTCACAACAATATTATGCAAAAAACTTTTATTTATATGCAGTAATCGACCTAGTGCAAGGTGCAGAAACACAACATAATACATATAAAGGTCATAAAACATGAATACTCCAGAAAGTAAGATTATTCACATATTTGCATTCAATTGTTATCGTTTGCACTGTTTTATGCAACGAGCGTTGTCATGAAACTGTAAACAGTATAATTTGTATGAATGTTTAATTCGCATAATGTTGTTGACAAATACGATGTAGAATATCGGACTTCAGTCCGATATTTTCAGTGAGTTTCAACAGCTTTTTGCCAAAGAGTTGGCTTTGGTTTGATTGAAGGCAATTTTTGGTAAGTACTCTTGCAAAGGGTTCTTACTAAAGACTCTTACAAACAAGCGCGACACGCGACGCGACACAAAGGCACCGCTTGTAGTGCTACACGCGGTGCCTTTGTGTCGCGTCGCGTGTCGCGCCTGTTTGAAGGAGCCTTAATACTATGAAACTGTTGAAAATTTAAAATAGTTCTTTGAATTATGGTATAGCACTTGTACCTATGTTATGTTTTAACTTAGTAACGACAAAAGGAGCTGATAATCTTCAAACGGCTGTACAGATTTTTTAAATCATACCTAAGAACACTCGATCAAGTCAAGTCACGTTTCAAACAAAACAAAAAAAATCAGTTAAAGGCTCCTGCATACTGAGGCGATATCGCGGGCGCGACAGACAGTAATATGCCTGTCGCGCCCGCGATATCGCCTCAGATGACAGTTTAGAATATAAAACATTCTTCTGAAATAGTCTCCATAACAAAGAACCTAGACAAATATCGTTAGAAACGAAAGACAAAATGACAGATTGCAGAAGGATTTCTACGGTGCGAAGTCAAAAATGGAGAAACGAAATGTCACTTTGTATAGAAAGAGCCACGTCTATTCTTTGTAGAAACAGAAAGCGTCATGCTAAGTCTGCTGGTGCCAAATGTCCTGCAGGCGGCAAGAGCCTTAAAGATACCTATGACAATTTTACGAGCACAGACGAATCAGTAGACAGTCCTTTGAATAAATAAAGATAAGTTGAAGAATAGGGTTCACTGTAGTTGAGGATTCTAGATTTATTTGAAGCATTTTAGTGCTCTAATGCAGTTTTATTTATTCAGCAAATTGGCTATAATTCTTGAAGATGTCTGAATGTCAATGACAGTTCACTGAAGAGTTTGTTTTTTACAACTGATATATGTTTAGTTTAAACCTTTTCACAATGTGAGTGTCTGAATTGTTCATTTATTAATTTGGCTTATATAGGCTTTATTTGTTAAAACCGGTTTTCGTATATTTCACGATGTTTTTTTAAGTTGTAAACCTGTCGTCTCAATACTCAATACTCAATACATAATGTGTACATAATATGATAGTTGGTATGTTGAAACATCGAATCAATTATGGACCCTGTCGGGCACAGCAAAGTTAATTTTTAATAGGAGAGAGGATGAAGGCGCTTTTTGTTAAGAAAAAACTAAAAAAAAAAAAAATTAAATTAAAATAGTATCATTTGCTTTTATAGTATTTATATTTTATACAAGTATCTATATAATAGGTTTTAAGTTATGTTTTTAAAATATGTATTGCACGATTATTATAATAGACTACATATGATTCCTCTCAACTGAAATCTCTCCTATTTTTGCTCTCAATTGAGAAGAAAAATTCGGAGACTCGGGTTCCTTCGCTACGGTTGTACCTTATTTTTGTTTATCATAGTTGCAACGCCAGATAGAAGAGCCGGTTTTTTGTCCCGGACTTTAGACCACTTCGGACCAATTATTGCAAAAAGGTTGTGCTCGCGAGGTCTACTGTTCGCAGAACTACTAGTTATAATAGGTTGGGGAAAAAGTTTCTTCGCATTTTTCAAGAAAATTCAAAACATTTTTTAATATAGTTTATTTACAATTAACTAAAGTATGGGGGTACCATTTTGTTCGATAACTTTTTGCCATCTTGTAGGTAGGGACATGATCCCATTGCTATAGAAATTTTGGGACTTCTGATCAAAATACCACGACAAGTGGTTTTGGCAGTCCTCTCGTGATGATCCTCGCCTGACACTGCCTAAAGAATTCTGAAGGGACCGAAACAGGTGGAAATCTAAAGGTGCAAGGTCAGGACTATACGGCGGATGCATTAACACCTCCCAGCCAAACTCTCTTAATTTTTGCTGAGTGGCTAAAGATGTGTGAGGTCTAGCGTTATCATGATGAAAAACCACACCCCATCAGTTGATTAATTCCGGCCGCTTTCTCTCAACTTCTTGCTTTAATCTCATCAGTTGTTCGCAGTAGAGTTCAGAATCGATGGTCCTGCCTGGTGGTAACAGCTAATAATGAATAATGCCCTTCCAATCCCACCAAACACAGCATCACCTTGTTGCGAGTTAACCCGGGTTTCGCCACAGTCTGTGAAGCCTGACCGGCCTTTGAACACGACCTTTTTCGCACGTTCTTGTCGTACGTGATCCACTTTTCATCACCAGTTATCAGCTTCTTCAAAAATGGTTCGGTTTCATTACGTCGTAATAAAGAATCACAAATGAGTACACGGTTCATTAGGTTTCTTTCAGTGAGCTCGTGAGGTACCCAAATATCGAGCTTTTTTGTGTACCCAGTTTTTTTCAAATGCGCCAAAACTGTTTTGTGGTCGATTCCCAGTTCTTCAGCTACGTTGTAACTACTTCATCTTAATCCACTTTTTCAAAAATGGCATCCATTTTATCCGTAATAGGGCGACCAGAGCGACGTGCATCTTTGACATCAAAATTTCCGGATTGAAAACGCTTAAACCAAATTTGTGCTACTCTCACAGATACTGCACTAGGTCCATAAACATCGCATTTTTTTTCGCGGCTAGCGTTGCATTTTTAAATTTTTGTAGTAAAATTTTAAAATGTATCGAATTTCTTCATTAGATTCACTCATCTTGACGGTAAGAAAAAATCACACATTTTCCTAATTTGAATTTGGAATTAAGTTCTTTAAAATTTAAACTTTCAATGATACCAAAACCAGCCAGATACAAATAGTATACCCAAAGAGATTTTATTACAAGTTCATACATACTATATAATAATACCATACTATATAATATATAATGCGAAAAGACTTTTTCCCCAACCTAAATAAGTTATATATTTAGGTTGGGGAAAAAGTCTTTGTAGTAAAAGTCAGTAGTTCTGCGAACAGTAGACCTCGCTTTTTACTTCTGCCGGCAGTCCCTATGACTCCCTATTTTTTTATTAGCCTGTGCTGTTCCACTGTTGAACAAAGCCCTCACACAAGTCCTTTCAGGAACTCTTTGCCCCGCCATCTCGAACCAGCAGCCCTCACGGTTCGCAACCAGGTTACTAAACTATAAACATAAAATCCCTCAGTTTGGCAACAAGTCCTATGATAAACCCTTCTGTCTCTCCTTGTCACTAATTATTCACAAATATATTGTAACACAAACATAATTTAATTTCCAATTGAAGACGTGAACGATACATGAGGGACAAGACGAGCGGCAACTTACTCAAATGTGCTGAATACATTTCTAGAGGAGTGGGTTGTGAGGGGCTTGTAGCTAAGTAATAACAGCCGCACGGGTCGATCGATCAGGTTAAGCTACGCTTGCCGCGGTTGGTCCGTGGATGGGTGACCATCTTTACATACCAAGACCCCTCCGTGCCTCGGAAAGCACGTTAAGCCGTTGGTCCTGGCTGTCATTTGTAGATCTTTGACAGTCGTCACGGGTCGTCAGAAGCTCGAAAGTCTGACAACCAGTCTTACCAAGAGGTATCGTGTTACCCAGTAACTGGGTTGTGGAGGTCAGATAGGCAGTCGCTCCATGTAAAATACTGGTATTCAGCTGTATCCGGTAAGACTGGTAACCGACCCCAATATAGTTGGGAAAAGGCTAGGCAGATGATGATGACATTTCTAGAGGAATGGTTACTTAGATTTTTATGAATACTTGAATGAAATGGGGAGAATTTACAGTAGTTGTGCAATCCTGGTTGTTTGTTGAGTAACATAGTTGATGGAATGAAGACTTTGTACCTCAGTTCATCATCATCTACCTAGCTAACAACCCCATCAGCATCCCAACTATGTTGGGAGTCTAACCGCATACAGCTGAATACCAGCACTTGACATGGAGTGACTGCCTGCCTGACTTCCACAACCCAGTTACTGGATAATACTGCTGATAATACTCTTTGGTAAGGCTGGACAACCACTGCTCCCAGTGGTAACGGCCGCGACTTACGAGTTGTAGGTCGTAGGTTCGAACCCTGACAGGCGCTTTACTACTTATGTGTAAATTATTTCATCACCAACACCACTCTCAAACCGGTGAAGGAACCGTCGTGAGGAAACCGCCATATCCTAGAACCAAAAATTCAAAGACATGTGACATCTACCAATCCAAACTGGGCCCGCGTGGTGGATTACGGCCCACTCCCTCTCACAGAGAGGAGACCTGGGTCCCAGCAGTGGGAACATTATAGGCTGATTATATGTGGTAACATTGCTTTCGGGCTTCTGACGACGCTTACCGACTGGTAAGCGTCGTCAGAAGTCATCATATTCGTAGATCTTTTATAGTCATGAAAGATCTACGAATGACAGCCGGGGCCAACGGCTTAACGTGCTTTCCGAGGCACGGAGGGGTATGTAAAGATGGTCACCCATCCACGGACCAACCGCGGCAAACGTAGATTAACCTGATCGATCGATCCGTGCGGCTGTTATTACTTAACCACGAGCCCCTCACTTTGTACCTAAACTATCTCCTGCAAACCAGAGGGCTTAGATAATTAGCTATTGCTTGCAAAGCGATTCTACAAAGACGTTCAACAGGATTGGCATATAACTGACGACTAACTGAGACGTATGTGTGAGCTGTTGATGTACTACTACTTAAGTACTTATTGCTCAATAATAAGATCGATGTTGCGCCTACTCTTGCTCGGGATGCTCATTGTTTGCTCCAGACCGGCTGCAGTGTTCGCGCGTCTGTGCCTCGCGGTGCCTGCTCGCGGCTCCTTCAGTGCGTACCCATACTGCTCGATATGCTCTCACAACCCAGGCGAAAAGCCCTGATAGCTCAGGAGCTGGATGTTGATATATTGATGTATATCAGTAAATTTATGTTTAGTGTTTGCATGATGTTTTTAGTGAAGTCCGTACCCAAAGGGTAAAACGGGACCCTATTACTAAGACTCCACTGTCCGTCTGTCTGTCTGTCTGTCCGTCTGTCACCAGGCTGTATCTCATGAACCGTGATAGTTAGACAGTTGAAATTTTCACAGATGATGTATTTTCTGTTGCCGCTATAACAACAAATACAAAAAAAATAGAATAAAATAAATATTTAAGGGGGCTCCCATACAACAAACTTGATTTTTGTTTGCCGTTTTTATAGGTGCGAGTCCGACTCGCACTTGGCCGGTTTTCTTTCTATTTGTCTTTTTTTTGTTAAATGTTATGTCGTTGGCTTTGGTGTTTACTGTAAGTGCAGCAAGCAATTGTTATATAAATAAATAAGCTTAAATCAGTAGCCCATGTCAATCCCATACATTATTGACTTTGATTTTTCTCTCATCCTTATCGTTTCGCATCCATTCGTTCGCTGACAGAACGTCACTTTCTCCAGGCTCTCAGGAGCTACGATGATGCTAGGCGTTCCTTAAAAGCGCATTGACTGGATTTACACAACACACAATATAAAATCACGCTTATTTTCCCCGACGGGTTAGGCAGAGGTGTACAGTCACGAGCACTAATAACAACACTTAACAACTTTTAATCGGTCAAGGACAACTAATGAGACACAATTGATTTTCTATTGTTTGAAACCGAATCAGTGACGCGCGGGGCTTCAGTCGTTAAAAGCTGTTTTCTCCTGTGTTGATTGTAATTTTATGTCGTTACGAACGTAGTATTTTAGAACCCATGCTATTATGAAATAGAACTTACCTCAATGTTGCAGTCTTTGTTCCACGAAAAAATCGCTTTTGTATTTTGCTAAGTGTAAGTATACATATTAGTGCTTATGACTGTACTTATAACAAACCCACACTTCGCCAGTTGTTTAAGTCCTATGTAATACGAGGCGAGGCTATTGTGTTTTGACTGGATTTGATACAGCTAATTTGTGGGTCTTATTCACTTGTTTCGTGACAGCTGCCTGGGGGCCAACCATCACCTCTTATAGCAGTACCTATTATTTCAATATTACTTCAGCGTGAGAAAGAGATGGTGCTATACTTCCTGTACAGCTCCATCACTTTCCCGCTGTGAAGTAATATTATAATAATACTGCTATAAGTGGTGATGGTTAGCCCCCAGGTCTGTTTGCAATTATAACTAAGCAAGACGTTTAACTTTATGGCCTGATTCATCATCTCCTGTTGAGTCCTGCACCCAATCACATTCTGAATGATTTTGAAGTATATTGCTAATCCATTGCTTCATATGTTCCAAAAAAATGCCTGCAACGTAAAAAACGCAATGAATGTTGTTGAACGGGTCAGAGCCCATTCGTCCCCTAAAATTCGTTCCCCAGCATAAAAGTTGTAGATTCGGCCCCTATATAGGTGCCCATTGGTCTCCTGGTAGGGGACCAATTCATATTTTAATAAAAAAAAATATTTTTAAGGTACCCATTCGTCCCCTCTAATATATATACAATATAAGTTAAAGATTCGGCACCTATTCAGGTGCCTATTGGTCCACTGTCAAAATTAAATCTATTGCTACTAATAGTGTGTTACACAATCACCCCGCTGGTTGACGGGGTGCAGATAATTAAATCTATTGCTACTAATAGTGTGTTACACAATCACCCCGCTGGTTGACGGGGTGCAGATAATTAAATCTATTCTACTAATTGTATTTAATAATAATATCGGCCCCTCGTACGCCTTACAAAGGTCCGGGACCCCAGGGTCCCGAGATATGTCAGTCATTTAAATAATAATAATAATAAAGATTTATTGTTGAACTAGGACTAGATTACATGGCAAGGTAACATAATATACCAGCCCAGAGCGGGAGAAGTTCTTTGATGATTTCAAACAAAAAAAAAATAAGAAAAAGTAATTTATAAAGCAGAAGCATAAAGTTTCTTAATCTAGTTAGTGGGTGCCGTACTGTTCTCCTAGATAGGTTACAAAAAAAACAAACTATTTAAAAAAACTAAAAACCCGACTGCAAAAACACATAACTGAAAAGAGAAAAACAAGCATTATAATCTATAGAATTTTGGTATCGCAGGCGGGAAAAAACCAATAACCTGAAATATGGTGTAACTTTTGTTTGTCCCCCCAGCGATACCAAAATTCTATAGATTATAATGCTTGTTTTTCTCTTTTCAGTTATGTGTTTTTGCAGTCGGGTTTTTTGTTTTATTTCAAGCTTTTTAGTTTTATATATCTATATGGAATTGACTCATGACTAGCTTTTATTTGATATCAATATTCTTGTGATTTATTAAAAAAACTTTTCCCTCCCTTTTTTTTTGTATATGCAGACGCAATATATAAAAATTATATAGCCTATGTCACTCTAACAATGAAGACGAATCTAATGACACATCTTATGTTAAAATCCATTAAGCCGTTTAGGCTACAGAGCGTGCCAAAGAAATAGACATACATACATACATACTCTCGAAAAACATTACCCTCCTTCTGGGGCAGTCGGGTGTGCAACCTGTGTTTAGGCAACCTGTGTTTAGGAGTCATTGAAGGATTTGGTACATAAATACTGATACCAAGGCAGATACGAAAGGAGCAAAAGGAGTATGTAAGGAGCGTAGCAGGTGGCGTTCTATAGTTTCTGCCTTCCCCCGTGGGAAGAAGGCGTGAGTTTGTGTATGTATGTATGTATGTATGTATGTATGTAATGTCTATGCTGTGCCCGACAGGGTCCATAATTATTTAATTATTGTTAGCCTACCAACTGTTTTACCCACATTATGGAAATCAATAAATAATAGTGAAGATGACAATTTCTTTTTTGCCCGTCACGTACCTACCAAGATTATGAAAAAATATTGGACACCTGTTTTATTTTTTACCTAAGCATCATCCCTTTTGTGAATTAAGGCATTGTGAGAGGTCCCGATGTTTCTATGACACATTCAACCTGCAGTCCTGTAGGCACTTGCAGTAAATTGAAAATTCATAATAGCAGCTTCGAAATTTGTGATGGTAGGTAACACTCAAATCTTCGATTTAAATATACTGATAAACGCGTATTATGTTTTAAACATAATTACTATTCGAAATTACGCACTTGGAATTCACTTAGATAAGTATATCTAAGTGAATTCCTTAAGTGCGTAATTTCGTCTGGATCGTTTCAAAATTGGTTAAGGCGCTGACAAGACCCAATTGACCGAAATAGACCTCTCTTAAGAAAAAATTGCCAAATCTGTATAGTCTGTGGTAGCGGAAAAAATATATGTTCATTTTGAACATATTTAATAGAACTTGGTTGTTACCAAAACACGTTTTGAAAAAATCTCTATACAAACTAACGTTAAACTAACCTCTTACCTTGAGTTCTAATCCAAAATATCTGTATTAAATATCAACATACGTTACGTATGTAATTAATAACGAGAACGAACGTCTTAAGGCTCCTACATACTGGCGCGACTTTTCGCGCGACGCGACGCGACACAAAGACACCGCGTGTAGCGCTACAAGCGGTGCCTTTGTGTCGCGACGCGTCGCGCGACAAGTCGCGCCAGTATGTAGGAGCCTTTATTTGAAAGCAGAACTTGTTGTTTTTTATTTTCGATGACTCAACTCAATTTTGAGTAAATAGATAATTGCTTCATATTTTGCTATAAATTACAAGCGTTGTCATCGCGCTTCTCTTTCTTTTCTATGCAATCTGACAGTGACCACGGTTTAGGTGTTGTCAGCGTAAGTGTAAAAATTGGAATGTAAATTTTGAACACATCTCATTTGTGTGCTGAAGTTATTCATTTAGATATAATTTACAAGTACATTATATGTTCTAAAAAACAACGGTCTACTTAAAAAAATACGAGGCAATGGTGCCGATTCCCTTGTTCACAAACTAAACTAAATTTAAGTTCAGTGCATCTTTTTCTTTCTGTTTAATTAAGAAAAGGACAGAAGACAAATTTTAGTTTAGTCCTGTCAAATTATTCAGCGCCTGTCACTACTCCATACAAGTTTAGACGTGGTTAAAAACTTGCCTACTAAAATTACGTCAATTTACGTCAAGCGCTGATTAATTTGACAGGACTAAACTAAAATTTATCTTCTGTCCTTTTCTTAATGAAATAGAAAGAAAAAGATGCACTGAACTTAAATTTAGTTTAGTTTGTGAACAAGGGAATCGGCGCCACTGTAACATTGAAATTAGTCGAACTGACGAATTTAAAATAAGAACATTTAGAACATTACAGGTAAATTAAGTCCATTAGCATGCATAGACCACTTCACGATTAAAAATGCACTCTTCTATGCATTTGTTATGTCCATTGAAATATACAATAAGTTAACGGAGTATCAACAAATTAAAACAATTTCTGATAAACAAAAGCTACTACACATATGACGAATATTTAAGCGATAAATTTCAACAATAATAAAAACTAACTATAACTATATTTTTAACATAATAACTACCTACATTTCTTTTAAAATTTCACTTCGAACATAACTTTATCTTAAAAATTTAGTAAAAATACTGTTATTTTCAAAAGTATATGCATAACAGTGCATAATTAAAAATAATAACATTCTACAAGACTCAATAAAATTGTAAATATGTGAATATACTGATTATAGTACACGTGCAGTTAATTGTTGTGTACGACGGCGGGTGAACAATACTTGTAGTTGTGATGTGTATAGACACGCGCTCTTGTGTGCGTAACTGCAGGTAGCGTCAGCAAGTTCATCGTTATTGAGAAAAATAATATAAGTAATAATGTAAGATAGACTTGTGTTTCGTTTAGTGATGAAATAAAAATATTTTTCGTTTTCAATATTTATTTACATACATGAATATTTACAAATTAAATTACTTGTGTAAAATAAATAGTTCGAATCAAAACTGACCTCTTCTGTGACAGTTTCCTCGTCACAATCATCTTCAAATGTATGATAAATTCAAAGTCGGCATCAATGTATTTCATATACTCAGCTTCTTTCTTCATCACACTATTGCATGTGTTTTGCCAGGTTTTGCTAGATACATTTTCAATACTTTCGTGAATAAGCTTTTCTGAATTTGTCATATTTTGCTCATCGATTCTTAAAGTAACATAACGAAAGAAAATACGTTTATTTGCGGTAAACATGACGCAAAGAAGGAACACAAATACAAAAAAGAAACAATTTGGGGGAGAATATGCGTCACATCCACGCAAAACGGCCAACGCTCAGCATAATGCTGCGAACATAACGAAAGAAAATACGTTTATTTGCGGTAAACATGACGCAAAGAAGGAACACAAATACAAAAAAGAAACAATTTGGGGGAGAATTAGCGTCACATCCACGCAAAACGGCCAACGTTCAGCATAATGCTGCGACCCTATGCGAGATAGAGCCCCAGCGCTGGTTTTCAGCGATAGTCGGAAGAACCCCCATAAGTTCTTTACAGCATTTAGCTCAGGGTGGTAAGGAGGCAGGCGCAGTACTTCAAATCCTTACTTTTGATGTAGTCATCAATTCTGTACATTATAAAATTGATTTTATGTTTTTTTTTATAATATCATATAGCTCAAACTTGGCGCAAATTAAATTCGTGTTGTATGGCCCTTAGCAGTGAGCCATTGCTACATCTCAGATTTATTAGAGGCTGCCGTTATCACAAAATGTTCTGGCAAATTGGCAACAACTTTTCATTCAACCATTTGACACAGTTTTCAAAGCTCATATTCGAATGGTAGTCTCCTGTTACCTACTGAATTAGCTTCATAGACTAAACAAGCGTTATCGATAAAACCGGCATCGGTTCCAGCGTGTACTAAAATAAACCTAGTGCCTGTACTTAGTTTTTTTTTTTAAATGTTTATTTAATGTTTATTTTTTTGTGTCCAGGGTATTATTTCGAACAAGTGTTGTCAAGACGTAACTTTCGTCAGTTCAAGCAATAGGCAGACCTTGGGAGTATTGAATAGTAATAAGGAACCCTTATAGTTTCGACATGTCCGTCTGTCTGTCTGTCTGTCCCCGCTGTAGCTCAGAGACGCTTAGTACTAGAAGGCTGTAATTTGGCATATGTATACATATTAATCAAGCCGACAGTGCTAAAATAAAATCATGATAAAAAAATCGTTATAGGGTGGGTACTTCCCTTGCACGTAATGCGAGGATGATATTTTTTTTTCTCGTCTACCCCATAGGGTATAAAATCGTTATAGGGTGGGGTATCGTTGGATAGGCCGTTCACACCACTTTTCGATTCAAGGATCCGCTTGCGTAATATTAAGCATTAAAGTGCTATTTTTTGCTAGGGTCAAGTGTCCCTCCCCCTGCCAGCTAAATGGTTGTTTATGGAGATGTGAAAAAAGTCATGACATAATTATAATGAAAGCTAAACTGTCACAAGCTAGCAAAGCTAAGTGGGCTTTACAAGTTGACGAGTAATAGGCGACCAACTTAAATATGTACTCGGAGAATTGACCGTGGCATATTATCAACTACAATGTTAAGTTTATTTTTGGGATAAATTCATACCAACTTCCCAACTACGGAACCATCTTGCGTGGTCGGACACGCACTTGGCCGGTTTTGTTTTTTCTTTTAATATTCTCTGTACAGTTCGTTCAGTAGCACCCGTCGCTTCTGCAGTGCGTTGTGTTTCGTTACGAAAATGCGACAAATCACAGTTTGGTTCTTGATGAAATGATGACTTAACATGAATTCATACTCTGTCTTGAGAAAATGCAATTTGCAATCATTTGACGACCCTAAAACAAGCAATAATAATAAATAAATAAAAAAAATAGAATTACGTATTACATGTTACATTTAAACATTATTTACCTACTTCGCTGTGAACAATTTTTCTCCGTTTACTTTCCATGTTGACGGTACGCGACGCAAAATTTTGGCGCGAAACATAGTAATTACTAATTCCATGAGTAGACTAATTCCACGCTATTATAAAGTACATACATCGTAATGCTATGCTATTAAAAAGTACTTACTTATTCCTTGCTCAAGCTGTCACTTCCTGTTACACACTTCCGTCCCTTTTCATGAAATCACTCTCATAGGAAGCGAGAGGAAAAATATTACGTACATCAAAAATCCGTCAACTATTTGGATGACCTAGGGAAATCACTCTCATAGGAAGCGAGATGAAAAATATTACGTACATCAAAAACCCGTCAACTATTTGGATGACCTAGGGAAATCACTCTCATAGGAAGCGAGAGGAAAAATATTACGTACATCAAAAACCCGTCAACTATTTGGATGACCTAGGGAAATCACTCTCATAGGAAGCGAGAGGAAAAATATTACGTACATCAAAAACCCGTCAACTATTTGCATGACCTAGGGAAATCACTCTCATAGGAAGCGAGAGGAAAAATATTACGTACATCAAAAACCCGTCAACTATTTCGATGATCTAGGAATCGACTCTCGCTCGCATGGCAGCTCAACTTGCTCTGCCTTCTATTACATAAATTAGTTTGTACATTACATTGTAGATATTAAGTCTATTTCACAAGCGGTTTAAATGAGCTTTAAGTTTGTGGTGTGCCGTAATTTAGGAGAGTTGACATACTCTTGGAAACCTAAGCAATTAGTTCATAGCTACGTAGTGTTGCTACGTAGTGTACCTACTGCATCATTTAAGCTTGAGCCTTGAAACTCAAGATGCTTTAACAGCAGGCTTAGCATGACACTCTATTTCTTCGAAGAATAGACACGGCTCTTTCCGTACAAAGTGACATTTCGTTAATATTTGGGTAAATTCTGAAAGGACCCATGTCTGAGTTCTTAAGAATACGTAACTCAATTTTATATTCAATTATAGCGCAGTAGCGATAGAAATACTTAATACAATGTGTCGTTTGAATATTTGAAGGTTACAATGGAAAACGGGACGGTTTTTTAAACTTTTACTTTAAGACCCGCGCTCTCGTATCACATACACTACACCCAATGTCGACTCAAACTTGTCGCGCACACGAGTAAGCCCACAATTTACATACGCTAGGTAACCATTCTAAACATTAAAGCTAAATTGACTTAAATTAAAAGTCCTAAACAGGGAAGTTTTCTCAAACGTATTTCGTGAGACCCACAACAAAAAAGGGATTTTTGTGTTTTATGAGCTGAGTCGGTATGCATATCAGAGGTTTCCAGAAAAACAAACAGTTTAGTTAATCAGATTCTGACCCATTCATACGCCGCCGCCGCCTGCGCCGCGACGGTCCTTTGGTCCGCCACCCGAGACAGTTCTCAAGGGCAGGAGGTCCTCGCCTTCTTCATCAAGAATAAAGGTTGCAGAAGGATCATTCTGTGTGATTCATTGTCAAATGCCAATGAATATAGTTATATGAATAAAAAGTCTCCTACACATTGTAAAAATCAACATACAGGCCCACACTGGTGTCCTGTCATTTGACAAAAAACTAATCACAAATTTCCATTTTAAAAATAACGTTAGGTAAATTTATGCTTGATAAAGTTATCACTTTACAAACTATTATTTCTGTAAATAACACATTTGACAAAGTAATCTTTAAAATATCATGTTAATTGGTAAAACAACGAAAAGCTTAAATAACGCTTGACAAAATGCATTGCTTGATAATTACTTACTTATTATAAGAACCGAAATAGTTAGATTAGGTTAAAACTGCGACCCCCTATATGACTAGAATATAAGAAAAAACTGTCATAATCACTATGTCATAGTGTTTATAGAATAAAACAATTGCGAATTAAGTTGTTTGTGAAATAAATTTTAATAGTATATTAAACGTTGGTTGTAAACTACCGTCATTTGTAAAATCGCAAATTTGTCAAACGAAATATTTGGTCAAATGAATTTTTTTGGAATTATATGTTTTTTTTTTGTTTATTAAAAAACCGGATGAAGAGATCGTTAACAATACCCACGATATGTTTTATGATTATATCGATATCGATTGACCCTGTATTTCAGCCTTCACAAGATCGATCTTAAGCGTCATTAGCGGAATTGGTGTCGTCGTCGTATGGTCCTTCTGCACATTTCTATTCGGTATCCTCGTACTATTTATATTATGATTGAGTGAATCACTTGATTAGAGACAATACGTCTGAAAGCTCTTTGTTTTTTATTAACGAGTGTTTCTGCGAATCCCGGCCGATTCCGATCTGTTATGGACGTTGGTGTGATTGTGAAATCATTTCGTCTTGTTTTTGTCGATATTTTATTTCAGAATTCAGAATGGATTTATTGAAATTCAAATTTTCTTACGTTTTTTGCAATTTGCAGGTCAGCGTCAGGTTGTATCTTGATCAAAATATGATTCGCGACAATAACAGATCTGTATTTACAGAATTATAATCATTAGAACGCAACTTACGAGTTGTAGGTCGTAGGTTCGAACCCAGTCAGGCGCTTTTCTTTGTGTAAATTATTTCATCACCACTGCTCTCTAAATGGTGAAGGAAACCATCGTGAGGAAACCGCATGTCCTAGACCCAAAAATTCGAAAACATGTGACATCTACTAACCCGCACTGGGCCCGCGTGGTGGATTACGGCCCACTCCTTCTCACTGAGAGTAGGCCTGTGTCCCAGCAGTGGGAACACTATAGGCTGTATAGGCTGAATCATTAGAATCATTCATACATCTCTCTAAGTTAGATTTGTTCCATAATTCCATTAGTCATGAAATCATGACATTGGGGAACAAATCTAACTTAGAGAGAAGAATTAATGATTCTAATGATTAAATTAATGAATCTAATGTATGAACTTCGTGGGTTACAGCTGTGGATCCACCTTAAGAGTAGAACTGAACTCGAATCCGAACCCCATCGAAAGCAATGTCCAGCTTGGCCGAGTACTCGGTCTTTTTGCAATCGGCCCATCACTACTTTAGAGCATGACGATTAGGTACGCATGACGAATATGAACGAATATGAACGGTTTGAATTTAAGATGGACAGCACTTGTAGGAATATTATGCATTACGTGACAAGACATTTTATTACCGTTGTCATGAAATATGAGAATTCATAAAGCTTTATGAGAATGTAATTAAAAGAGCCGAAAAGATGTTTTTGTCGCGGTGAAGCGTGTTGCCGTGTTGTATTTTATTCTTGACAGATGGGCTGGACACATGGATTTCTATGTTTTTTGTCATTTTTGGTCTTTATGACTTTATAGCAACTAGGAATATTACTAAAGGGACACCTTTTTTTTTTGGGTGGGAAATTATCAAATAACTTCTCCCGCTCTGGGCGGAGCGGGAGAAGACTCTTACTGACTAAAACCCACCTGTGTTCCTTCCGTTGCCTGTGTTGCCAGGGGCCTCGGTAACCTAAAGGGACACCTTAAAGTTCAATTTATACAATTTCTTTAAAAAATGTTACGATTATTCAAATCAAATCAAATCGAATCATTTATTTGCTTTATTCTGTTAAGTCATTCTATTACTCGTATTTTTTAATCAAAGGATAATTAACGAAACTCAAAAGGAACGTTACTTTGAATCATTTAACAGTTTTTATTGAACGTTTCATAAAAAAATGATAGCAGTTTATCTGTTTCTGTTTTATGCCCGTTTTCACTAACACTGTAGGCTTCATTTAGGTATCGCCTAGTGTTACGCAGTCACAGCTGTCATGAAAATAATGGCACTGGAGTTTGACTTCACGGTGTCAAAAAAGAAAACCCATCATATTATTTTCATAGATAACGTTTCAGTGACGTCATTCGCTGGTCAACTGCAGAGGCAATGTGGCGGCCACCGGTCTTCTAGGAAACGATTTAGTGAAAAAAAAAAAACGTTAGTGAAAACGAGCATTAATACGGTTGAGTTCTATTGTTGTTCTAATCAAAATATTTATTTTTCATCCCATCTATTCGAAAAGACGCGAAGGGTTCCTCTATAAGTGCGAGCAAAGTGGGTCATTCCGGCGCACTTAATAACAGTGACGAAATAACTTTTGAATTTGAAACACTATTTAATTAAAAAGTTTGAACGCGTCTGCCGATGGCATTGGTTAATCAAATTAAAAAAAAAAATACGCGAGAACTTCTTATCCGTTTTTTCATTACTTTTTGTCAAAATATTACAGACAATTTTAATTTAATATGAATATCAATTTGTAATTTGGTTATGTAAATACATATACATATACGTCACTACTAAAAGCATCTCTTATTTATTTTTCTCATAGAGGGAGATGAAAAGCAGAGTGTGCCACACGGTACGGTAAAATTATTTAACCTCGAGCGACGTACTTTGAATCCCTCGCTACGCTTAGGATTCTACTCTAGAATCCTTCGCTTCGCTCTGGATTCAAACAATCGCTCTCGCCCTCAATAAATTATTTTGGTCCCTTGTGACACAATCTACTATTTACTCACACCTACATTATTATGATACTAAGACTGGCCAAACGTCAAACGAAGTTTAATTATTGGATATGATGCCAGCATGCACATGATGCCACTTTAAGTAATTAAACTAGGTAATTGAAATAACTAGATAGCTCAACTAACTGGTCTTCTAGGACCAGAAATGTTACACACTGTTCATAATTATGAAACTTTGACACCCGCAAGTCCTAAGGAATTAACCATACATACATACATTGTCGATCTTACTGATAAAGTTGAAAAGTTTCATGTGCAAAAAGCCATATTGCCATTTCATTCAACTATTTTAATGTTGGTAATTGGCATAGTTTCAGCTCCAAACATAATTTAGCCCATTTACAAGTCTTGACGTTTGCCTACAGTACCGAAATAGATTTGCAGTAGCGAAATTATACCTTTCCTTGGTCCAAGGTTTGCCTTGGAGTTAACCTCAAGCTTTTTAACTTTAATGGAGTCTACACACCAAACCCGCCGACCCGCCGACACAGCCCGGCGGCTTGGTGTCGGCGACCCAAACCCGCCAACATGTGTCATGGGGCTGTGTCGGTGAGTTAGTCGGCGGCAAGAAATCAGTACAACTTTTTTAGTTAGTGATTGCAGTGTGTACGAAAGTGACGTGTTGTTTTTCTCGAATATTGCAGCCTACAATAAACATGGATACTGATGCTGATCTAATAATAGCAGCATGTGGAATAATTTTAGCTGGGTCCCTGAAGAGAAAACGACAGTGTTGGGTTAGACCAAGCTGGAGTGTCGGCGGGCAACTGAGCGTGCGCGTACGCAAGTCGCCGGCCATGCCGCCGACTTGCACGCGCGGGTACGAGTCGCCGACATGATTCTTGAAGCAAAGTCGCCGACACCTAGCCGCCGGGCTGTGTCGGCGGGTCGGCGGGTTTGGTGTGTAGACTCCTTAACAATCCTCTGATTAAACACGTTCTAGTTTTGAGCTCATCTAGAAATGAAAGAAAGTTGAACCGTTACAGAAAATTAGTTATTTGGTTTTCATACCGCTTTTATTGTAACGATGGATTTGTTAAAAGAGTATTCCTTGTTTTTGGCAGTTTTGCTTGACGAGACCTATCTATGAGTATAAAAAACCATGCCTTTTCTTCATTAGATAAATAACGGTTATCACACTTTCGTTATTTCGATATAAACATAATTTTTCATTTACATTTTAAAATAACTCTAAAATGCGGCTCATTTATAAAATATAACACAATATCTATCGTAATTTGGCCGTTACTTTTCTAATACCTCATTTACATTCAGCTCACTTCCGCGGCAGGAGGCAGGGAAATAGACTGGTATGGGGGTAGCGCGAGTTTGCAAATTCCTGCCGCTGCCACTCGCGCTGCCCGCACTTCCCAAATTAATTTTGTGCGGAAGTCAAAGGTCGCAATGCACTTCTGTCAGGCGCTAGAAAATAACCTAGCGATGCAGCTGAATGTAAACACTCACTGCCCCCGATCCTGCCACGGGAATGTTTCCACCAGCCAGCCAGCAGCGCGAACAGCAGCGGTCAGGGGCTGAATGTAAATGAGACTAAATGTTATAAATAAGTGTATTATAGGTATAATTTTACATGTTTATGATCATAAGTGTTTTAATATTTAACTCATGAATGCTATAGCGGTCGCTGTAAAAGATCGCTTTTAGCTATAAGACCGCCCATTGTCACCCCTTGTGAAATTTCAACTTTAATATCTGTAATTTTTATGGTGTACATAATAAAGAGTATTCTATTCTATTCTATCTGTTAAGGGGTTATTGTATCCCTAGCGCTGCGGCCAGCCCGCCGGTTGAGCGCGGCCCAAAGGGTCATGGCCATCCCGCTGGTCCGGGGATACCGCACGGTCTCCTGTAAGGCAGCGAGCCTCTTTGCCGGATTGGCGCCATGGCATCTGGAGGCAAAAATCCTCGCGCACGTATGAGAGTGGCGCGAGGAGGTAAAACGCCGGGGCGTAACTCCGCTGCCGCAAGAAATTGCTGCACAGCGGACGGAGCTCCGGCGGGATATCATGGCGACATGGAGAGTACGGTTGTCGCAACCCAGTGCTGGGCACGCTGCAATTGCGGCGTGGCTAGAGAGGCGCCACGGCAGCTTCGGGAGATTCCTGTGTCGGATAAGGCGGAGGAAACGCCCGGATGTCACCACTGTGTGGATCGCCTGGAGGACACGGTGGAGCATACGGTGGTGGTCTGCCCGGCTTGGGCAGAGCACCGCCGTGTCCTCGTGGAGGTGATCGGTGGCAGAGATCTCTCGCGTCCGGCCCTGGTTCAGGCCATGGTACGGAGCGAGAGGGCATGGCCAGCCGTCACCTCCATCTGCGAAGCAGTAATGCTCGCGAAGAAGGAGGCGGGACGGTTGAGGGAAAGGCAAATTTCGCGCCCTTTCGCTCCTAGCCGCCGCAGGAGACGCCTTGGGCGTCGGGAACCCCGGGCGGATTTCCGGCCACCGTAGGTGCGGGCTTGCGGACGGTGAGCAATGGGTAGCACATCGTCCGGTAAGGACCAGGCCCGGGTCGACGGCGCGATGTATTCCAGGCGCGCCTCAAAGAGATGTCGCCCAGAGCGGGAAAAGTTATTTGATGATTTCCCACCCAAAAAAAAATGGGATTATTGTACTCATACTTATGAAAAAAAAATACTACGGGACCAAACCAGAAATAGCGAACACGTTCGCTTATCTCGTCAAAATGTAGGAAATATCAGATTTTTTTTCGGGTGATTTCAGGTTTGGTCCCATTGTAAAAGTTGTTCATAATAATGAATACATAGACCCCTTATGAGGTTTACAGTTATTTATTTATTTAAGGATTAGCAATAACATACAGTACAATAGTATTTTGCAATAATAAAAACTTTTATAAATATACATTATCGTGTAATTCACACTCAATTACAGGTAACCCCAGCACACATTACCGAGTATACATGCTCTGAATACGCTATAAATTATAAATAAGAATACCTACATTTTTTTTTTATATGTATATACGTACATGCTGTATATATAAAAAAAATTACATGCTATTATAAAAGTTTAAATTTACAATAATACAATCAAGCAAGTTATTGTCCCTGCCGGGGTCGCGGGAAAGTCCGAAAGGGATACCGAGGCCCCTGACAACACAGGCAACGGAAGGAACACGGGTGGATTTTAGTCAGTAAGAGTCTGACACACCCTCCCGCTCCGCCCAGAGCGGGAGAAGTTATTTGATAATTTCCCACCCAAAAAAAAAGAATAGCAAGTTATTGTAATTACACATTGTATGTATTGCCGTCATTCTCAAAATCCAACGTTTTGACAATCGCGGCAAGGAGGTAGCCACTAACCATCCATCCCTTAATTCCATTGAATAATGTTGAATAAGTCATAACTTTTACTGCAACCTAAACCAGAAATGGAAACAGGATCGTATACGAGTAGATATGGAGATGCCATCGTTAATATGAAATTACGAGATTTGCTCTCAGGAATGCATTTTGACTCACTGCTAAATCTGGACCGGTAATTTGTGGTGTCGACAGCCAATGCAGAAGCATTGGCTGTCGACACCACAAATTGCCGGCACCGAGAGATTAATATGTTTACGTTTTTCCTTTTTCTAACTCTTTGGATAATAGTAACGTAATATTAAATCGGTTTGCTTCTCCTTTATTTCAGTACGATCTGGATCACTGGTTTCTTGACATTCCTACATAAACTCGCTCCTTTTTCGCATTGGGGTAAGCAGAAACTACAGAACGCGACCTGCTACGATCCATACATACTCCTTTTGCTTCGATTTCCTGACTTATTAGAAATCTTATGTTTTACTAGTCGTTGCTCGTAATTTCGTGAGCATACAAACTTCCGACTTATGATTTAACACAAAAAAATATCATTCTGACATGTGCTCTGCACTGTACGTTTTCTATCGAGCATTAAGTTGTTTGATATTTGTAGAAACTCTTTAGTTGTCCGTATAAAAATAAAATAAATCATTAAGTTACGTCAAACAGTATTAAGTCTTCTTTTGCGAATTGTTCCATTTCTCGCTAAATCTTGTTATGTTCAATAACGCAATCTGTAGTTTTGAAGTTATGAGCACAATGACATATTTCCTCGACACAGAATGTAGCTAGTAAAATATTATGATACTCATTATTTTCAGAGGAGACTTCATTTTGATGCTTGATAAAATTTGTCATATTGTTCTACTTTTGTCTTTTTAGGAATTTCGGTGTTTTACTTACCTACTCTGTCGTATCTGCTTCAAATTAAAAGATAATCCTTTGTCAATTCAGCCGTTTTTTTTTTTTATTTAGACCTAATTCTAATTATTTTGTTTTGCTTGTTTTATATATGCTTGATTTTGAATTTGCATTTTGAACAGGGGGGTAACCATCACCTCTTATAGCAGTATTATTTCAATATTACTTCAGCGTGAGAAAGAGATGGAGCTATAAGTCCTGTACAGCTCCATCACTTTCCCACTGTGATGTAATATTATAATAATACTGCTATAAGAGGTGATGGTTACCCCCCAGTTCTGTTTAAAACCCAGCTATCACTACAAACTACCTGCAGTATTGTCTCTCCTGCTCCCTTAACCCATCCAAAGTTTGTCTTCGATCGCATTTAGCGATAAGCCCGCCCATTGTGTCATCCTATGTAAAATTTCTACATTTATATCTGTAATTTTTATGGTGTATATAATAAAGAGTATTATATTCTATTCTATCACACTCCAAAGCAGCTATCTACATAAGCTAGTAGTTTCCACAGGTAAAGGTTTGGTCCTTCGATCCGTTTCGACCAGACAACTGACCATGTTCTCAATTGCAATTAACAATATCCTCAACAATTTAACCCACATTGCTACCGCACCAACATCTGCGTGACCTAGGAGGACATAATGAAGACATATTAAACTAGCTATCACGACACGACGTGAATAATACGTGACACCGTGACAGTACTCACACCAGCTGCCGGAACTGCCGATGATGTAGCAGCGTGACAAACGGCCGGATGTCGGCGTGGTGTAAAACCAATTGACATGACACGCATGAATACATGGATGATATGATTAATTTTCCAGGCGGGTTTGGCAATATTTCGATATGCGCCTAATTTTTTTGGTTCTTTGTTCCTATTGTTTAGTTTGCATGGCAAAGGCGAACCAAAGATTGCTTAGCACAATATTGACCCTTGTAATTAAAAGTCTATCTTTATTCAAGGAAAAGGGAGAATTTTTGAAAAGATGTTGCTTGACACTACGTGGTTAGATAACAACTGTGTAAAAAGAATGCCTAACAACTACACCTACACTACCTACAGCCTATGTCTGTTCAGTTATTTGCTACGGCATAGTAGTGTGGGGACACTCCTCAGAAATAGATCGCATTTTCATTGCTCAAAAAAAGTGTATCCGCGCAATTTTGAATATGGAATTGTCTGATTCGTGTAGGCCTATATTTAAGTCAACCTAACTGTAAGTAATCTTTTGACTGTACACATATATATTTGAAGTTGCCAAGTTTCTGAGATCTAATTTTGCATTATTTGAACGAAGGGATAATACAAATAAAAGGAAAGTTGCACATTTAGATTTCGAGATACCTGTTCCTAAGTTGCAACTCTTCCGAAAGAGTTGTATCTACATGGCTCCCCTTATTTATAATTCTTTGCTAAAGTCAATTACCCAACTACACTACGGAAGTGGCTGTTACCTACAGGAATGTTTTTACTCAATTCACGAGTTTTTTGTAAAATGTTCCTGTATTTATTTTCTCTTGATCTGGTATCAAAATAGAGGCTTATGTAATTATTTAAGTGATACTATGTTAAACGTATTGTTTTATTTAATGACATGGTAAAATTAGTGCACAAAAGTGTGTTGTATGTATATTATAATAATTGAAATAATATTTAAAATTTTAAATTAATATAATGCAAATAATGTAAATTGAAAATTGATGTATTTCTTTGATTTTATGTAATTTTAAATTGATTTTGCATACCGTTAAAACGGTGAGACATGTAGCACTATTGCAATTTTAAGAACACCTGTGTAAACATATGTTTCTGGCAAATAAATATTCTACTCTATTCTATACAGAAACTAAACGTCCCTCACTATTTGAAAAAAAAAGCTGCGATCTCCTGCTGATGTTAGTATTACTATTACCAGCGCTGATGATGCAGATATTTCAGTCTCGTGATTGGCAGAAGGTCTATGAACAGATCTCAACGAGTGACCACGATATTATAAAACTCTCTTTTAGGGATAGACAGAAATGTTAGTTCTGTTTAAGAACCTATCGTCAACTTTATTGTAACCTTTCGTGTAAAACAATGTTTTTGTTAGTTATGTCACGCTTGGAGTTAAAATGGGCACAAAGCACGTTTTTATTTAATCAACTGTAATTTTAGACTTTGTATGAATGTGGAACTTAGGGCTGCTACGTTGGCTTTAACAAGAGTTTTTTTTATGTATTATTTTTAACGTCTTCAGAACAGGAATACCTATTTAGGAATGATGGTATTTTCCGGAGCGAAGCACCAGGACGCCTGCAGCAAATTTGCAATAGTGTCTCCGTTAAGAGTTTTTACAGATTTACTATACAACATCTGTCAAAACTGTCAAAGGCGAGACCACTGCAACGTTTGGAAATGAATATACTTAGACCTCAGAATATTGAAGATTGTTTGAACCCCCGTTACTCGCTCGATAGAATTTTTAACCACTCTTATAGGAACACAATTAAAAAAAAATGTAGTTAGACTTAAATACGATTATTTAAAAAAAACATGAATATGTAAAGCTTGGTATTTAGTAAAATTTGTTTTCGTTCTCCTTTTTAAATTGATATCTACTAAATGAGGGTTTTCTGAAATATCACTAGGCACTGTGACGTCAGGTCCGGGCATCTGTCAAAAGTGTCAAAGCTCCTATATTTTCTCTAGTCATGACTGAATGACGAAAGAATTAATGAAACGAATGATGAACGTCATCATATATTTTATATTTATTGTCGAATTGGAAGACCTCTTGTCAAAGTGGCGCCAACTGGTGGCGTGAATTATCTTAAAAACCCATCATCATTATTTTGAGCTTTGTCCCAGTTTTTCGTGGAAATCCGCTCTGAGTTCAGCAAAATAAAACCGATTATGTGGAACGGATTATGTCGCGTTAATTGATTTTTTTTAAATATTTTTTATAAATTTTCTTACGGATTACAGATTCTGTTAAAATATTGAAGAAATGCAATTATTATGAAATGCTCTCGCTTGATTCCGAGAATCGGAAAATAGGTACTTTAAAAACTTGCAATTTTAAAACCTCTGTATTGGGTTAAAAGCCCCATGGGTTCTTTATCGACAAGGTATGGTTATGCATAACATCTTGCTTTTGTTGACCTTAAACACAGAAAGAACGAAAATCATTGGTATCTAATTTTACCGCTGAAAGTTAGTAGGTAATTGTCAAGTTTTAAGACCGCCATTAACTATGTAAAAATGATATATCTATTCTCTACAAATTATATATTAAAGTCGCTTTTCGAATTTATTTGTATGACCGCATTGTTCTTCTAAACTAGGCACCGGATTTAGTTGCGTTTTTATAGAATTTATTTGGGAAGGTTTGTGTGTATAATACAGTAATATATAACTAACATATAATAAAGACTTGTGGCTAAGTAATAACAGCCGCACGGGTCAACCGATCAGGTCAAGCTACGCTTGCCGCGGTTGGTCCGTAGATGAGTGACCATTTTTACATACCAAGACCCCTCCGTGCCTCGGAAAGCACGTTAAGCCGTTGGTCCCGGCTGTCATTCGTAAATCTTTGACAGTCGTTGCGGGTCGTCAGAAGCCCGAAAGTCTGACAACCAATCTTACCGAGGGGTATCGTAATTACCTAGTCACTGGGTTGTGGAGGTCAGATAGGCAGCCGCTCCATGTAAAATACTGGTATTCAGCTGCATCCGGTAAGACTGGAAGCCGACTCCAACGAAGTTGGGAAAAGGCTAGGCAGATGATAAAACATATAATAAAGACTTCTCGATTTTTGTGCGGGTGTCAGTTTCTTTCTGATTTTGACGGGACTTTCGCTGGCAGATAGATAGGTGATGTTACAAGGAGTAGTGTAGGAGTAATAGCTTATATTGGTGCCGATTCCCTTGTTCACAAACTAAACTAAATTTAAGTTCAGTGCATCTTTTTCTTTCTATTTCATTAAGAAAAGGACAGAAGATAAATTTCAGTTTAGTCTTGTCAAATTTGCGCTGATTAATTTGACAGGACTAAACAAAAATTTATCTTCTGTCCCTTTCTTAATGAAATAGAAAGAAAAAGAGGCACTGGTCTTAAATTTAGTTTAGTTTGTGAATAAGGGAATCGGCACCAATATTTTAGAAAAAGCCACGCGAGCGAAGCAGTTATTCGTTAATAAATAAAAGGTTTAGTAAATCACCGTGTACCAGCCCTGCCACTGCAAATCGGTCTTGGTTATGTTTCGTTATTTTATATCGGTGTCAGGGCGAAGTTTCATAGATATGTACTAGTATACGCACAGACACCGATATCTAAGCGTTGAATGTACAAGGTTAGGTGAGCGGCCTGGGACACTCAGGTCTAGATATTAGACGTTCTACTTCTGGTTTCCATGGCAACTGTCGGTAACGGATTTGGGTTAACAGATTGTTTGGTTCGTTGCCATAGTAACCGCTTTTGTTTTGTGGTTGACGTACAATAAGACCAACTAACAAATGGATGGCCAGCTGTATCTACTGATATTCTGTTAATATCGATGCAGTTAGAATGCCGTAATAAAATCTTTAAATAATTAAGTAGGTCTATGTTTGTTTGTTCAGCAATTGGCCTTGTTAGTTCAGTTGTTTTAGTGAATGAAAATGATATTTCTTTAGTTTAAATAAATAAATTAATGTATATATATATAATAACATCTGCTAACAATTTTGACTGGACCGAAAAATTCTAACTTTAGACTATAGTTTTAAGTAATAGATTAATGAAAGAATATGCTTAGAAAGACGTTTTTTATGTACTTTCTGCATAAAAAGCGTACTTACCAAGCATTAGTGCGAAATAAAACCACAGCGTTTCCCTTTCGGAAAGGCAAATTTCGCGCTCTCACGCTCCTAGCTGCCGCAGGAGACGCCCTAGGTGTAGGGAATCCCAGGCCGATTCCCGACCACCGTAGGCGCGGGCTTTCGGACGGTGAGCAATGGATAGCTCGCTGTCCGATAAGGACCAGGGGGGTAACCATCACCTCTTATAGCAGTATTATTATAATATTACTTCACAGTGGGAAAGTGATGGAGCTGTACACGACTTGTAGCTTGTAGCTTTCTCACGCTGAAGTAATATTGAAATAATACTGCTACAAGAGGTGATGGTTACCCCCAGGCCCGGGTCGGCGGCGCGTTGTGTTCCACGCGCGCCTCAAAGAGTTGTTGTCAGCACAAGTGTAGGGGTCCACTAGGGCCGATACCTGCCGGGGTCGCGGGATTGTCCGAAATGGATACCGAGGCCCCTGGCAACAAAGGCAACGGAAGGAACACGGGTGGGTTTTAGTCAGTAAGTGACACACCCTCCCGCTCCGTCCAGAGAGGAAAAAGTTATTTGATAATTTCCCACCCAAAAAAAAAGCGTTTCCCTTTAGTGGATTTAACCTTTTATCCCATAACAAAAACACTGAAAATTTTTCTCCTCAAAGCTATATTTTCAGGAAAATTCTAAAGTAAAACTTCGCAGATCGAAAATAAACAGTTCTCTTTCCATCAAACTAGCAAGTAGCTGTATTCCATTTGTCCATCCCCCGGGGATCAGTCGGGATGGATAGGTTGGATAGGATATCGAATACCAACACTTGGGCCATCCACTCCCGACACTCGAGTCTTTAGAGACTTCGGGGGACTTCGGGTTTTATCGTGGATTATGTACTTTCTTTGTTTGGGTTGTCGACCTGTTGATGTACGGTGCCAGAGTAAATAAATAAACAAATTGATTTGTTAAGACCTGTTTGTTCTTGTTGCAGGACGCTTTCTATTTCTACTCTACTGCTCAATAGAAATCGCTTGTCTACATTTCTCGGTAGAAAACTGTCAACTGTCTACACGTTAACGTCATTATTGTCGCAGCGAAACACGACGCCGTCACTTCGTGTGCAGGAGTTTTTAAGTTTGTTGTAGAAAATATTTATTAGTTTATAGTTATTGTTTTTATACTTATTTATGTATTGTGTTTTTAGGGCCTTAAATAAATAAATAAAAAACAAAAAAAAAAAAGCCTTTTATTTCATGCATAAAATAAGATTAACAATTATAGATTGATTTAATTTCATAAATATTATTGTTTAATTTTCATTTTCATAATTGCAATCAAAAATGTATTATTTAACTTAACAATATCAATATAATGTACAATGTTATTAATTACAATATAATATTAATTAATTAAAAGTTAATTTCTTATATTTTATTTATAACAATATTACTAATTAGATTTCAATATTAATATTAATTAAATAAAAAAAATAGATTATTATATATGGATTCAGAAATTTAAGAAATAAAATAACATGCATGCATGAACCCCTCAAATATTGAGGGTGAAGGCCTCCTCCAGAGAATCCCAGCGGTCACGGTCTTTGGCTACTGTCATCCAGTTTTTCCCTGCAACTCTTGTGATGTCGTCTGTCCATCTAGTTACAGGTCTTTCTCTTTTCCGAGTGCCTGTCGGACCTGGCCATGACGTTATGCGGATTGTCCATCGCTCTTCGCTCATTCTCGCTACGTGACCTGCCCATCTCCATTTTAACTTTAGAGCGTAGGTTAGAGTATCTATAACTCCTGTTTTTTGCCTGATGGGCCTTAGTTGCCTGAAATAAAGAACATTATTGTTATTATTTTTGTTTCTATATTTGTTTTCCTCGGTCTAGCCGGAAGAACTGATGGCACGGCCCAAGTGTCCAGCAGTGGGGGAATATTATAAGAAGAATCCGTGGTAGACGAATCTATATTTGAGTGAGAGTATTGGTGCAAGTTGTCCGGCTCACACTGAAGAAATTTTCTAACTAGCCTGCATGTGTTAAGTACCACTGCCTTCTGCAGCAGGTGGTAGGTGTTAGATGGCGGGTAAGGGGACTAAGGGACTGATGAAGCTGTTTAGGTATTACTCCTGTTGTAGATAGCGCTATGGGGACTATTGTGACTTTTTTAAGATGCCAAAGTCGGGTTATTTCGTATTTTAGTTCGGTGTATTTAGATCCTTTTTCGGTTATTGTAGTCTGTAAGTTATTTATGTGTATTTGGCACGGCAATGTCCATTAAGAACCATGTTTTGTTAACTTTATTCATTAATGTGATGTCGGGTCTATTATAGTGAATTGTGCGGTCGGTGAGTATGGCTCGGTCAAAGTACAGTTTTGTTGTGGGGTTCTCTAATACCGTTTCAGGGTTGTATTTATAATAAGGTACTACAGTGTCTATAAGTTTGTATTTGTGAGCTAGTTTTTGGTGTTTTACATTGGCTACTTGACCGTGTCGATGTTTGTAGTCTATTTGGGCTATTGATTTGCAGGCGCCGGTTATATGTTGAATTGTCTCTGGAAAACTATTGCACTTTCTACAAGTATCGGTTGATAAATTCTTTATAACATATTTTCTGTAATTTTTGGTCTCAATTACTTGGTCCTGAATTGCAATCATGAACCCTTCAGTCTCCGGGAATAGTTCGCTTCGATTTAACCATGCGTT
The DNA here is from genome assembly GCA_905333075.3 of Atethmia centrago. Lineage (NCBI taxonomy): Eukaryota > Metazoa > Arthropoda > Insecta > Lepidoptera > Noctuidae > Atethmia > Atethmia centrago. The sequence goes on from HG995376.1 coordinate 25,364,365, forward strand.
CGACGCATCTTTGTCGACATTTAATTGGCTTAAATCTTGACGATATCTCCCGTGTAGAGACTTCTGGGTACACTCTTGACATTTGGTTCTGTCATCACTCACTTTCTCGTTTTTTTTTGTTCTGTAGTGTCTTTTAAATTAAAAGGTGTAAAGTGTCGGTCGTTGTGTGCTATTAGTTTGTGGAGTGGGGAAGATTCAGTTTTGGAAAAGAAGTATTCCCTAACAGCTGTGTTCTGCCTGTTGTGTAAGTTTAGGATATCTATAAGTCCTCTGCCTCCTTCTTTTCTCGGTAACGTTAACCTTTGTGAACAAGATCTTGGGTGATGTTTGCGAAATTTAGTCATTGTAGTGTTGATTTTCCGTTTTAGGATTTTTAGGTCAGTTTTAGTCCAGTTTATTATCCCGAATGAATAGGTGAGCACAGGTATAGCAAAGGTGTTGATTGCTTTGAAGGTGTTTCGTGCATAGAGCTGTGTTTTTAGTATTGTATTAAGGCGCTGACAAGACCCAATTGACCAAAATAGGCTTCTTTTAAGAAAAAAAATTGCCAAATCTGTATAGTTTGTGGTAGCGGTAAAAATATATGTTAATTTTGAACATGTTTCCCAGAACTCGGTTGTTACCAAAACAGGTTTTGAAAAAAAATGTCGATACAAACTAACGTTAAACTAACCTCTTACCTTGAGTTCTAATCCAAAATATGTGTATTAAATATCAACATACGTTACGTATTTAATTAATAACAAGAACGTCTTATTCGAATGCAGAACTTGGTTGTTTTTTATTTTCGATTACTCAACTCAATTTTGAGTAAACAGATAATTGCTTCATAAATAAATAAAAAAAAAATAAAAATCTTTTATTTCAGACCACTTAGTCCAACATGTTAGTAACAGAAAAAACTTACGATCTATGTTAGTAATCTCAAACATATAATGAAACACTAATGAATTCATCGACCTGCACCTCTCACATGCAGATTGATGAAACGACAGAGCACAGCTGAGTCTAACCTGTCCGCTATCATTTTCAGTATTCTGTTGCTACTCCCCCGTATAGCCTGCATAACGGACGCCGATTTCTTACGCATGATTGCATAAAAATCATCTATATGGGCGTCCGCAAACATGCCTGAAGCACTACAATACCGGGGTAGCCGCAACAGAGCCCTGAAAATGTTATTATATTGGACTCGGAGGGCATTGTAAGCGCTCTGCGTGAACTTGACCCATAGTCCACTCGTGTAGTAACTTTGACAATAAGCTTTAAATAATGTCAGTTTTACCTCAGTTGTACAACGAGTGAATCTATGAGCTAGCATATTTCCACGCACTGACAATGCCCTCCGTTCCCGGTCAATATCCAGGTCATCTTTTAACTTGTCCGTCACAATGTGGCCAAGGTACTTAAACTGGGACACACGGTTCAAAGGTACTCCATTTAAATAAATAGGAGGCACACTATTGGGGCTTTTATTGTTTCCGACAAAGACCATAAATTCGCTCTTTTTGTCATTGTACTTTAAACCATGTCTCTCAGCATACTCTTCACATACACTCACTAGCTTTCTTAACCCACTGATTGATGGGCTGAGCAACACCATGTCGTCCGCGTAGCTTATGTTATTAACACTAACGCCATCTATGCGGCATCCGCCATGCATGCTGCTCAGTCCCTCAGTCAATTTGTTTACATATAAATTGAAAAACCGTGGAGATGTTAAACCTCCCTGCCTCACACCTGAAATCAATTCATACTCATCTGAATACTCATTTGCCCATTTTACTACATTCTTCTGGTTACTGTACCAATATGACAAAATCTCAATTACTTCAGAAGAGACGCCTTCTTCTTTCAGCTTATCCCACAGTAGGTCATAGGATACTAGATCAAAAGCCTTGGATAGATCTAGGAAGCAAGCATATATAGGCGTTTTTCTTTTAAGGTAATAATCAACGGTATGTTTAAGTGTCAATATGGCACTTTCCGTTGACAACCCCGCTTGAAAACCAAACTGGGCATCCTGTAACTGTATGTGTCCACCAAGGCGTTGATCCAGTACCCTATCCAATATTTTTGCAATAATAGTTGCAAGTGATATGGGCCGGTAGTTACTCTTATCAGTTATGTCCCCAGTGTGATTCTTAATAAGAGGTACTACAACAGTTTTGACTAAGTCTGGTGGTAAATATGAGTGCCTAATACACAAGGTAAATAGCATAGACAGTAATCTATGAATGTGTATTCCTGCATATTTTAGGTGTTCCACACTGAGTCCATCATGCCCTGGTGATTTTCCCCTTTTCATATTGTCAATAGCACTTCTCACCTCCTGAGAGGTAATTCTAATTGGTTGTGTAACATTACATTTGTTAGTGCCTTTGGTTTTATACACTTTCAGAGGTGAGTCTACCCTAAAATGCTCTTTAAAAATATTGGCGATCTCTTTGGGTTCACTGGTGCCACTCACACAATCAGGTAGGCCCGGCTTGCCATTTAGTTTTTTAGTACTTAGCCAGAACTTATTAAATTGCTTAGCAGAGTGTTGTGTAGCCAGCATATCCATTTTGACCTGTTCTTCGTGTTTTTGACAATATTTAAGCCTTGATTTAAATATTTTTCGACTTAAGTACATTTTGTCATAGACAGGTCCAGTTTCAGGCTTACCATTCCACACATACATTTGGTATTCAAGCCTAGCCTGCCTGTGCGACTCGGCAACATGTTTATTCCAACCTAGTATTTGTTTAGCTTTCACACGTGTCATCGCGCTTTTATTATTACTATCTATTGGGGCTTGCGTGATCACGTTTACAATATTATTATATAATTTATTCAAGACCGATTTGTGACCTTCAATACTACACATATTATCCGCACATTCACTTAATTCACTAGGGAAGTCTATTAGTTTTAAATTCGTATTACAATAATCACTAAATTTATCAATTTCATCTTGATTCCTAATACCCCAAATTACATTATTTACATAATTAGTTTTATTCGACTTAGTCTTATTATTTATTAGGCCTAGGTTACATACAACCTGCAAGGGATAGTGGTCAGACCAATATGTGTTGTATAGCACTTGAACATTCGTTATAGTATAGAAAGCAGATTCACTTACCACACAGTGATCTAGCCACCTTCTGCACCCATGCGCCTCACTCACAAACGTATGGGTATTGGAAGACTCACCAAGTGATTTAACATCTGCACAGACCCATTGCCTTTCCCCACAAAAATTGAGCAATTCATCATAAAAGGGCGCAGAGGGATGAGCGTTATAGTCACCTAACATAAACACTGTTTCAACGTCACTGTTCTCCACAATTGCATTTAGTTCCCCCAGGCACTGGGTAAACGTTAACACATTATCAGGTTGATCCGTAGGCATATACACGCACATTATTAGAATCTCCCGCAAGTCTATGGTTAACGCTTTTATTGCAACGGTACGTTCACTGGTACACTTTATTATTGACACGTTTTTTAGTACATCTTTCCGCCACAATAACGCTACTCCGCCATGGGGTCTGCCGCGTAGCACACCGGACGATAAATCAACCGCTGATTTACCCGTGTAGCTAAACTCACTATCTATACTTCCGAGGAATGTCAGGTCGTGTGGCAGGAGCCAGGTTTCCTGCAGTGCCACCACATCCGCCACTTTACATAACGATCTGACACATTGTAAGCTTCGCTTGACATTTTTACAATTGAAACTTATCAATTTACTATGTTTCTTTGGATCCATTGGTAGAAGAAGACTGCCTATCCCCTGTTGGAAATTTCATGGTAGATGATCGATTCCGAAAGTGCACAAAGCGTCTGAACTTAATGCCGTCCGGCCACAACTCATCGTTCAAGTACATATCTAATTTATGTTTAGACACAAATATTTTGAAAGCATTATACGGCCATATTTTGTAATAAATTACAAGCGTTGTGTCATCGCGCTTCTCTTTATATTCTATGCAATCTGACAGTGACCGCGGTTTAGGTGTTGTCAGCGTCTTAAGTCGGTGTTGAAATTGTTTTTTAAGTTTTTGTTTAGTGTCTTTGTAGTGTATCTGACGGGATTGATTGTAGCCTAAGTATTTATAAGTGTCTAGTTCATCCAATGGCTCTATTCGTTCTCCTGTACCTAAGGTGTATTGGTGTTGATAGTTCTGTCTTATTCTAAGTGAATTTATTTTGCATTTATCTATGCCGAACTCCATTTTAATGTCCTTTGTAAATGTTTCTGTTAAGTTAGCTAGTAAAGTTGACTCTCGGTTTCTGCATATAGCTTAATATCAAACATATACAGTAAATGATTTAAAACGTCTTTCTGTGAGTCAGTCTGTTGGTCGGTAGCTGTAGAATGTAAAGGGATTCCTAATTAGGTAGCGTTTAATATTTTAGATAGGGGATTTAGAGCAAGGCAGAACCATAGTGGGCTTAGTGCATCTCGCTGAAAGATTCCTCTCTGTATTTAAATTGGGCTAGTATGTATGGTTTTGGTTGGGGTAGTGAGTCTTAATACTGTACACCAAGTTGTCATCATGGTCTTTAAAAATGTAACTATTGTTGGGTGTATTTTGTAAATATCCAGCACTTGCAGTAGCCATGAATGGGGAACAAAATCATATATTATTATTGTCTACTCTTCCGTCGACAAAACGCTTCTCTACGGTTCTCGTGCTAAGCCTGCTGGCGGTATAGGATCTATGTTGATGTTTTTTTTTGTGTCTAAGTAATGTTGAAGGATATTCAAACTTTTTTTTGTGTTGCAGGTACGTCCTGGTCCAGTCTTAGAATGAAAAGGTATATGAATCAAAAAAACGTTGTTAGAAACATGTGGAAATAAGCCAGACTTATGAATAAAACTCGTATCAATAAACCATTTTCTCTGAAAAAAATCTAAGAACTTTACGTGACAGTAATTTAATCGCAGCAAATTGCATTTACACAGCTTGTTTTTCTTCTTATAATTCGTCTGAAACCGACAGGACTTGTCTAGGTGAAGTAAGCAACTTGTCAAGTTCAATATTGTTCCTGTCAGCTCCATTCTCGTTCGTATTGTAGATGTAATGTTATTTCAAAGTGAAAGAATCTAATAAAATCGGTTTTGGGTCCTCGCTCCTGAAATATATCTGCGCTCACAAAATTGGCTCATAAAAGGTGGTAACTGACAGCTGTCAACAGCACGTCAAAAAAATAATCGGTCCTTAGGTTGTGGTCGGTGTGCACAAGGACTAAAGAAAACGGCGAATTTTTCGACGTGTTCTTTTTCAAAATCAAAATCAAAAGTCATTTATGCAAACTAGGCTGAGGATCAGCACTTTTCGAACGTCAAAATTACATAAGACAGTCCCCCAAAACGCCCACCCTTCGCCACTTCCTAGTGCTTTAGCTGGGAAGAAGAAGTGGCCAACAAACTCCCCAGCAACGTCAATAACCCGAATATGCACTTAATTCAAAACTCAAGAAACAAATTCCTATTTGTGTACATTTTTAACGCATTACTTATTTTACAATTCATTATTTTATGTTGCGTTTTTTTAGTGGAATGGAACGCAAACTCAAAACGCATCGTCTTTGACAATGTCGGAAGTGACGAAAAATTCTATGTGAATAAAAACCTATACTTTGCAACGTGCTTGAAATCTCACTAAGGTAAGTAAGTGCGATTTCTGCTTGATAGCATAAAAAATTATTTAATTTAGAAAGAGAAAGAAGAAAGAAAGAAAGAAAAAGTATTTATTGGGACTCGCACAGGAGATCACACATTAAACTAAAAAAAAAAACACTCAGAAATATATAAAAAAAAACAAAAAGTAAAATTAAAATAAAAACAAAAAGTCCTGTACGAGGCCAAAAGGCTCCCATCTCAGCATAATGCTGCAGTACTTAAGAAATAAGTGTCGCAGCGCTGGTATTCTGATAGGGCCCACTGTGATGTCACGGATAAATTCAAATTCAAATTCATTTATTGTTTGTCACAGGTGAAATATCAGTTCTTATGGTTATTATAATAAAGGCTCGCTGCAACATACCTATAAGGTGTACAATATTTCATGCTTGTTCAATAATTTTTATTAACATTAAAATCATTATTCGTCCTAAGTCAACGTACATCATTCATCATGCATTAATATAAGTTGTTTATTCACATAGTCAGATTTAAATTATTCAGTCATGTCATACAAATTAAATTACTCGTTACCTAATGATGCAGTCCCCAGTATTTTTGTCATTAAAAAAGTCATTGATTGAATAGTAGGCTTTACTTATCAAGAATTCCTTTAGTTTCTTTTTGAAACTATCAAAGGTTACATTGTTTTTTAAATAATTTGGAAGTTTGTTATAAATTTTTACACCTATACCAAAAATACTCGTTTTAAACTTAACTGTCCTACATCTAATTCCGCTTAATTCATTTTTATACCGTGCACTTCGCAATGTGTCATAATTATTAATGTCGCGTTTTATCATTACTGCTGCTTCATAAATGTATAATGAAGGTATAGTCAAAATATGTAATCTTTTAAACTCTGTTCTACACGAATCAGTCTGTTTAAGCCCACATATACTTCTAACACACTTTTTTTGGACCTTAAAAGCATACTCTCTGTTAGTTGAGTTACCCCAGAAAAGAATACCATATTTTATTGTAGAACCCACGTATGCATGGTAAGCGCTTAGTAATGCTCTTTCGTTAACAACTTTTCTTAGCATGTAAAGGGCATATGAAAACTGATTTAACTTTTTGCAAACATGATCAATCTGCATTTTCCAATTTAGTCCTGAGTCAATATGAATACCAAGAAACTTAGTGTTGTTCACTTCTTTTAATTGTTCGCCTTTATAATGTATATGTACTTTTATTTTTTTTGAATTTTTATTTGTGAAAACCATATAATTAGTTTTTTCAAGGTTTATTTTTAAGTTGTTTACATTTAACCATTGTATAATATCTTTAAGTGATTCGTTAATGTTAGTTTCATAGTTCTCTTTATCTTGGTGCGTAAAAATAGCTGTACTATCATCTGCAAATAGTACCATTTCCTGTTTTATAATTTTCGGTAGATCGTTTATGTAGATGATAAACAAAAGAGGCCCAAGAATACTTCCTTGGGGCACTCCATAGAGAATAGTTCTAGGGTCTGATATATATGATTGTTCCAAATTTGTATCATTTGTTATTTTTGTTATTTGTGTTACTTGAAATCTGTTTGATAAATACGATTTTATAAGATTTAGAGCATTTCCTCGCACTCCATACTTTTCTAATTTTCCCAAGAGTATTCGATGATCCACGTGATCAAAAGCCTTTGACATGTCCATAAAAATTGCAGTTATATGTTGCTTGTTATCCAATCCTGTCATTACATTCCTTAAAAAGTTAAAAAGAGCGCTGCCGGTAGACCTGCCTTTACGAAACCCGAATTGTTCATCTGCAAATATGTCATTAACTTCAAAGTAGTTATATAAGTTATTATATATTACCCTTTCAAATATTTTTGCAAAGACTGGTATTAACGCGATTGGTCTGTAAAATTTCATCTCTTCTTTGTCTTCTTTTTTAAATAAGGGATTTATAACCGTTACCTTCAGTTTCGAAGGAAACAGTCCATGTTCAAGGCACAGATTTATAATGTAGCTCAGTACTGGAGCAATGAGATGCGATACACTTTTAACTATTTTCGTGTTAATATTATCGTACCCTGTACTATTAGTATTTTTAAGCATTTTTATTATTAGGTCTACATCAAGCGGGTGAGTTGGTTTCATAAAAATTGAATTGGAGTTATTGTATGTCAGTGTTTTTTTAGATATATACAGACATAAAAAAAAATAAAATAAACGTATGAAATAACCTATAAAAATAAATAGTTATTAAATAAATATTCATATAATACTAAACCGCGTGTCAGAACCCGACGTAACATCAGTTACTTGTCAATGCCATTTGAGTTTGTGGTACTCTATGGTATCGTACTACTTATTTGTGTTCTGTGGTGATGGCATCGCTGTGACAAGTACAGAGACGCGGGCGCCGACATTCCGGCAAAAACTTAAATAAAAATAAATATTAGAAAAATATTACGGTTGTAATTTATATGATTTGGGGCTAAAAACAGATGTAAACAAAGCAGTTTCATGGTGAATGACGTCACATCATGATCGCGACAGAAACGGACGGCTGCGCTGTAGTAGAATTTTTAATAATTTGTTGGAATTCTTAATATTTTTGAGGAATACGCAGTAGGTGAATTTAACTCTAATTACTTTTCATGGGTTTCTTGTCTTTTATTGAATTAGTGAGAAAAAAAAACCTGCATATTCCCTATTGGCATATTGAACTGCCCTTTAGGACAGTATACTGTGAACAGTATGCCTTTACAAAATTTTCATTTAGAAAAACATGCACTTAGGTAGGTTTTACTTCCAAATAAAGTTTTCGTAAAGTTTTTCAGCATTTTACCGTTACTGTGCTTGGTTTTATTGGTAAAATAAAACCAAGCACAGTAACGGTAAAATGCTGAAAAACTTTACGAAAAAATAATCTAATTACTTTCGAAGTTTTCCTACCATATTATTATTCTAATCGTGTTTACATTCCGCGCAGGCTCGCCAAACTTTTCAGACAGTTGTGAGTTCTTAATCGAAACTGACTGTTTAACATTTTTTAGGGTTCTGTACCCAAAGGGTGCCAACATGACCATATTACGGCTCCGCTGTCCATCCGTTCGTCTGTCACAGGGCTGTATCTTTTGAACCGTAATCGATAGACACTGAAATTTTCAGTGTGTACTACTATGACCGTTATAACAACAAATAAAATCAAGTAAAAAATAAGTAATAATAAAGGGGTCCCATACAAGAAACGTGTTTATTCGGCGTTTTTAGAGAATTTTGATAAATATTGTACTGTCAGTGTCAAAAATATCGGGACGAACCGACTGTTCAAAATGATCTCAACAACTAAGAAAATTAAACTTTATCTCGATTTGATAAAACTCTTGTCAGAATGACAGTTGTCGTGTACTTTCTTCATTTTGAAACAGTTAGATTGTGTCATTGAGTTAATATTTAATTTTCATAGTTGTTTAGATAATTTTGAACAGTCTGTTCGTCCCGATATTATTGACGCTGACTGTACCCCTTCGTGTACTGTGTCTGACTCGCACTTGGATGCTTTCTTTATATTTATCTTTTACAAGTACGCGTCTTCTACAAGATGGTCGATGAAAATGGACCAATAAAAGAGTAGAGAATTAAAACCATCTTAGGCTGGACATTTTCCTGCCGGGGTCGCGGGAAGGTACTTATGGGTCACCGAGGCCCCCGCAACACAGGCAACAGGAAGGAATACGGGTGGGTTTTAGTCAGTAAGAGTCTGACACACCCTCCCGCTCCGCCCAGAGCGGGAGAAGTTATTTGATGATTTCCAACACTCAAAAAAAAAAAAAAATAAAAAAAAAAAACTGGACATTTTCGCTATTAGCACTGACAAGTCAAGCCGTAGGAACGCGTTATTTATTTTTCGTGCTTCGAAATTCAAATTCTGTCTGTTGACAACATGTTTGAATTTCGCATAGTTCTGAAAACGAATTCAAACTTTTTAATGAGTTTCTGCTATTTGAAATTTTCACCGAAGGTCATTGTCCTGTAGTTACGAATTCCGATGGGAGATGAAATGTTTGCAATTTTAAATAATGCATAGTCACGTCGCCTGTTACGTCGTACCTAGCTATTGCAGTTTCACATTATGGATTTCTGAGATGCTTTAGGCTTGATTTACATTGCCGCGGAACGGAATGGAAGTGATTTTTTTTTGCACAGAGCATAATGAACTTGTGTTAATTGTGTAACGTACAAACTAGATGGTCACAGGGAACAGGTTGCACGTTTTCTGGAGAATTGTCGCGCATTCTCGGTAATTCCCGCAGTAACAAACTCGTATCTAGTTGTACAACATCGTGCAATATCGTTACAAAAACTCGCTTCCATTCCGTTCCGTGGCAATGTAAATTGAGCCGTATTTTTTATGGCTTATGGCATAGCTTGTGGTCCATTTTCACATGTTCTTAACCTTTTTCTGGTCAAATTGTGGTATGTAACCATTATAACAACTTCCGTCAGACGGGCATCTATTGGGAACTGCCCGATAGTTACGGAGCGGTCATCCCGCGCGAGCTGGCAATGTCGCAATTCTAGAAGGTTTTCGTGATTATTTTATTAAATTTATATCAAAGTATTATTTTTTTGGCCAAGTACTAGATCGTGTTGTATTTTATATTATTTTTTGACATTTACTGTAAAGTAAATAAAAATATTTAATCGTAATACTGCAAATAGAAAATATTTTACAATATGTCAATGTTTGTGATTACATACCAAAATAACTGTCAAAAAATAGCATACTTACATACCAACGATCTAGTACGTGGCTGAAAAAAAAATGTATTTTGATTTAAATTTAATACAATAATCACGAAAACTCTATAGAAATGCGACGTTGGCAGCTCGCGCGGGATGAAGGTTCTAACTTCATCACCTCCATCATCTACTTAATTGAAGTTCCCGACTCCCGAGCGACCGTGTTATTGCAAAGAACGGATGGATAGGTAATAAGGTACTAGATACTGAAACAATCTAGATAAAACTTCTCTCTATATATTAGAAATTTGTATGTTTATGTGGAGGCACATGGAGCAGTTCACTAAAGCAAGCGATGTTAGGTCTCGAAGCCGTCGCGACCCCTACAGGCTCTCGTTAGGTGTTCTGCTTAGGCTTGCAAAATATAACAAAATCTGCATGTACATGTGTTTCCCGAATATATAATAAGATACCAGATGAATTAAAAACATTAAGTACAAGATTATTCAAAATAAAATTACACAAATGGCTGTCTGCTAATAGCTTTTACAGTGTCAGGGAGTTCCTAGAGCATAAAATCCGATGATGATAGTAGTTGTATTGAATTGTTATGTTATGTATGTAAAATTTTGCACGCTTATATTTATGAAGCAAAACATGTATGTTCTACAATTGTATTTACCTTACCATCCTGTATACCATGTTTTATGAAGCAAAACATGTATGTTCTACAATTGTATTTACCTTACCATCCTGTATACCATGTTTTATGAAGCAAAACATGTATGTTCTACAATTGTATTTACCTTACCATCCTGTATACCATGTTTTATGAAGCAAAACATGTATGTTCTACAATTGTATTTACCTTACCATCCTGTATACCATGTTTTATGAAGCAAAACATGTATGTTCTACAATTGTATTTACCTTACCATCCTGTATACCATGTTTTATGAAGCAAAACATGTATGTTCTACAATTGTATTTACCTTACCATCCTGTATACCATGTTTTATGCAAATAAATCATATTCTATTCTATTCTATTCTACGAAACTAGCTTGCAATATTGGTCCTCGTAGTCGGTCCTTAAACTTTTGGATGGACCTATCACTGTGTGTGTGTGTTCTATTACAAAAATTTGATTCCCTCATGGCTTTAATACTCCATTTATCTCCGTCTATTCTGTAACTTTTAGTCTGAGAGTGCTCAAAATCTAAATATTTTATTTCACATAAACCTACAGAGGTACTAATGATACATCAGAAGCTAAGTGCACGGTTCCAATTGGTCGTTTCCTATAAAGAAGAGCCGGCAAGAAACTCCACGGTTACTCTTTTAAAAAATAATTGGCTTTTACAATGTTTTTAAATTACAGTGCTAATAGGTATGGGAGGACAGTGTAGGCCTGTCAAGAAGTACCAGGTACTTAACAAAATAGGAAATGGACAAAAAATCAAAACATTTATGTATTTACAAGGCCTACAACGTGCTCACATTCACAAAATACAGGGTTATTGGTTTTAAACTAACAACCTCATAAGGGGTCATTGCACTCAGGATTATGAATAACTTTTACTATGGGACCAAACCTGAAATCGCGGAAAAAAATCAGAATTTTGCGAACATAAGTGTAGGAAACAGCTGATTGTTTTTTCGCGATTCAGGTTTGGTCCCGAAGTAAATGTTGTTCATAGTGATGAGTACAATGACCCCTTAAGAGGTTATGAGTGTTTAAAATTCACCCTGTAGAAGAGAATCTACAGAGTGGCAGATACGTATTGCACGCGCGCCTCAAAGAGATGTCATCAGCACATAGTAGGGGTCCACTAGGGCCGATGCCTGCCGGGGTCGCGGGAAGGTACTAAAGGGTGACCGAGGCCCCTGGCAACACAGGCAACGGAAAGAATACAGGTGGGTTTTAGTCAGTAAGAGAAGAGAAAAAAAAAGGGTCTAGAATCATGTGCTGAACCTTAGTTCGCCGTAGTTCTAAGCCATCTTTGGAGTAAAAGCACTATTCTCCTAACATGTGGTCCTTTTGTAACATTCTGAGTTTTTTCCCGCGCATGGTATGCTACCTGGATCGTTTCCGTCGCGCGGTCATCGCTCGCCGCTCGTTCGTCGGGACGTTGACATCGCTTTGTCTTGCTCCGATCGAATACAGTGCAACCCGTCTGCACTATGCAGTCGACATGGAGTAAGACGGAAGCGAGCGTAGTTGTGCGAATGTTGGTATTTGAGGTATTTTTTTTTCTCTATCGTCTGTTCGATTTTTATAAAACTTAAATTGGTTGAGTATTGTTTCTTAATTTTTCAGGGCACTTTTTAACGAATTATTAATTACAACTTAAAAAAAACTTAAATAGATACCTAAGTACCTGCCTACTATTTGTTTAAGCGTGCCTAATAGTTTTTAATTAGTTTGACTTTTAGCCATAAAAAGGATTCGTATAACTTTCTACGTGAAAAAACAACAAGTGACATAAAATTGTTCGCAAACTTAATTATAAAGCTTTCATTTTAATTACAAGCCCTTTTAACTTACGTCGTCAACCATTACATTTTGACAATAGTTCATTGAATACGAAACGAGCAACGTAGGTACAGTATATTTTTTATAATGCTCGGTATTTAAAACTGTGTTCTTGTTGAAAAATTTACCGATTCAAAAATATTTCAAAAGCTCAGTAGTCTCTTCATAATAATAAAAATTTTGTAAGAAGCAAACTATTTTAATAAAAATAAAATATTACTTTTCTGGTTAAATCTGGGGCTTTCTTTAATTTTATACTTCGTACATATACTTAACACTTAATTTCACAAAATTAATGTTAACAACTGTAACTGCATAACTTAAAAAAAATATGCATAACAAAACAATTTAAGTAAAAACGAAAAACAAAAGTGATATTTTCCTACATTAGCGCAGTGAGACAGACATTTACATAATTTCCACGGGCGATGGTACCGCGAAGGTTGTTGAATTTATGTGTCTGGTCGACTCCACAGTCTGGTATCGTAACGGAGTCGGAGTGCAGGACCGCTGGCTGCACATTGCAATGTAGACTGTGCACTGGCAGTTGTGAACGATACTTGCCCGCGCCGGTCACCCACGAATTCCGCGAACATCGCTCATCCAAAAAGTTTGTGCTTTTTCTTCGTAGTTCTGTGTAATCAGTGACGGATTGTTAGCTTCGCCGCCGCACAAAGAGGTGGGTTGATTAAACGTTTATTTAATAAATTTAATTTTTTTTGTACGTTTGTTCAAGTTTTACATTGTTTCGTTCGGTTAAATTTCACGTGGCAAAGTTTGTTCGAAAATTGTTCATAACGGGGATCAATTTCCAATTAAATATTTTGGTACGTTTTAACTTTCTGTTACCATGGAGATTACTGATGAGAAATTATAAACTGAAAGGTCACTTTCGAATAATGCTTCTCGAATAAATTAAACGTGAACCGTTTACCTTATTTTTAAAACGAGATAAGTAGGTTCATGAAGGTAATTTTGTGAAAAGTAAGTACATTTTACATCGTCTGTCGATTTGCTGAAATATGAAACGTTTCCATTTCCATAGAAATCACATTATTATTCTAAAGAAGGTAGGTAAGTAGAGCTGAATTCCACTTAAATTGCTGTTCTTCCTCGTCTAAATTCAATTTATAATAACAAGATGGCCGATGCTTCAATTTCAGTTTTAAAATAAATAAACCTTAAAGAAACTTTAAATTTAAGTTATTCGAAACCTCCTCGCTGAAGTTCTTAGTAATGTCAGTTGCTAGACATGTTTAAATTTAGGAGTCAAAGGTTGCTAGCAGAACTATTGGTTCCAAAGTATTGATTCACAAAGAAAATTGAAATAAGAAACCGATTTCACGAGGAAAAACTTGATGAAAGGAAAATTATAGGCACTATTTAAGTGCACGCGGAACACCCATTAAAGAAATTAAATGTAATTTCCACCGGCGGCAGAGCTCAGGTGTTTTTTAATGAAAGTTCTCAAGAACAGAACGCAATCCACCTAAGTGTAGTTTTTCCCTCTTGTGTGTAGTATTCATTCAAGTATGGTCTTTTGAGTATGAGATTTCAAAGGACCAATTTCAATTATTGTGCAAACGGCTGATTTAATGATTTTGTATCGTTAAATCAGCCGTTTGCGCAATAATAATAATTTATAGGTTTAATAATAATTATGAACAATAATAATATAATTTAATAATAATTTTGAACAATAATAATATAATTTAATAATAATTTTGAACAATAATAATATAATTTAATAATAATATAATTTAGAATGATAACTTTAATTTCGGAAGTCGGTATCTTTGGAGCTGTATCTTTGTCTTTGCTACCGACTTCCGAAATTAAATTTACTTTTGACTTTGTAGTGTTTAGTTTGGAAGCCTTAGTTTGAAAAAAAAAAAAAAAAAAAAGCGGGTGTTTTTTTATATTTAGTCGGAACTAAATTTATTGTACTTGAACGATAGAACTTACAGCAATGTTTTTTTCCAAATTCGATCTCATGACCTGTTGTTTATCAAAGTTATGCCTTAGCCCAAAATTAATATTTTTATGACATTGGTGTCGATTCCCTTGTTTACGAACTAAACTATATTTAAGTTCAGTGCATATTTTTCTTTCTATTTCATTAAGAAAGGGACCGAAGATAAATCTAAGTTTAGTCCTGTCAAATTAATCAGCGCTTGACGTAAATTGACGTAATTTTAGTAGGCAAGTTTTTAATCACGTCTAAACTTGTATGGAGTAGTGACAGGCGCTGATTAATTTGACAGGACTAAACTAAAAGGTATCTTCTGTCCTTTTCTTAATGAAATAGAAAGAAAAAGATGCACTGAATTTAAATTTTGTTTAGTTTGTGAACAAGGGAATCGGCACCAGTGAATTAATTGCGTTGGTGTTAACAACACAATTCAATGTCATGAAAATATTAATTTAGCGCAACACAAAAACAAAACATAAAAATGACACACATTTCATCTTAATTAATAAGTGTGTCACACAAATTCGCAAGAGTTGACAAATTCTGAATAACTTAAAACTTTTAGGAAGAAAGCCAAGTATGTTTCATTGTGATAATATTTCCGATTCTTTTAAAAAAAGAAGATTTTAAAATAACGGTATTTCTGAAAAACTTACTCATCTATTAGTAAGTACCCAAGTAGCATTAGGGGTTCTATAACGGTTGACTAATGGTACACATTTATTATTTAAGCTGTCTAAGTAAGCTGTATGAAGGCTGTATAGCACGCTATACAGTCCTTATACCACCGGTTTGGGCACAAATTATGCAGCACTTTAACGGCAGTTTAAGAGAGAACCTGTGGTCTTAAAGCTGATCAACGGCATCATATATGATTCCATGTGGTTCTTCATACAGACAAGAGAGTTATAAGAAGTAACGAGTGAACAATTATACGGCCTCTATCTCGTATTAAGCTCACAAGTGTACCCTAAAAACTAGTAGCGGCCGCTTTTTCTTCAAATTATCAACTGAGTACTACATTCATTTGTAATAAATATTACGTATTTCGCTCGTGAGTGTCTATAAACAGCCAGATTTTTTAATGTGACTTTATTATTACGGTAAGTACTCTGTGTTAATTATATTGTATTGTGTTAAAATTATGGGTAATGCAAATTTATTGTAAAGTATATACATTTATAGAGTTAAAATTTTCACGCGCCTCGGGTATAATGCCGTTTTATCAAAAAAATAATTCTAAATAAGCAGAGGCGAACAATTCAATTTTTGATAGTTGTGTTTGTATGGCATTAAAATCAGTCTATGGTTTTTTATTTGAACATTAACCACACAATTAATCATGAAAACTCCGTAGTATGCGATAAAATCGTAGTTAATTTAGAAATATTATAGGTTATGAGTGAAGAAAATGGTGGACATTGTCTCCAGCTACAGTGAACCATTGTAACTCTAAATTATAGTTGTGAACTCTTTAAAGTCTCACGTGTGTACCATTATAATGTCGTGAGCTCTAGAAAGGATCACATTGTCTACCATCTTAATGTCAATTTCTGTACTACTTATGGTCGATAAGCTCATATTCAGCCCTAGGTGGGTAAGCAGGGTAAGCAGTTCTTCAATAGTTCACGTGAATACCCTTTTCGATTTTTTAGAATACTAAATTTTAGGGATCCGCATTGAAAATTAGAATTTTATTTTAATACCACATGTTGCTTAGTATACTCGTAAAGTCTACGATAATAAATGCAGCAGGTGTTATGATTGAATGAATGCGTTAATTTTAATATACGAGATGGTATTGTTAGAATACGGACTGAAATAAAAAACAAAAATATGTTATGACGTTAAATTAAAGGTAGATACATAAAATAATTATAAATACCTGTCTATTACATATTATATCAACTGAATACGAATTCATAACAATCACGGGCATTCCTTGTGAGAGATGTACTTATGGGTATAAGTGAGAGGTAAGTGCTTACAAGCGGAAACGAGATGCCACTAAATTTCGCTATTCGATTGTCTCATCAATTCATCAGTTGTAAAATAAACACGAAAGTAAGCGCACGCCGCGTTGCCTATCGCCTTCGTCAACGTCATTGTTTCTTTACTTTAAAGAAACTTTTAACTTAAACATTTAGGTATATACACTCAGCGTCACAAAAATCGCACCTCTTCGAAAATAAGTTTCAAGCATGTCCCGCCAGCAACGAATACATTAAACCCAATTAATATTGCTATCAATTGAAAGTATGTTTAACGACCTTTAAATTAACAACAGTTAGAATTCCTAAACACAACAGATCTCATTAGCACGTAACTTTAAAAAAAATGTTGTCAAAATACGCATTACAACGGCCACTAATTGCACCTCCCTACAAGGGTATAAAACGGGCGACCCAGGTTAAATGTGGGTCATCCGCTATTCAACCAGTGAACCAAAAAAATTCAACAAGTCAACACACGTGAACTGAGCAAGCTGCTGTAATTGAGCAAGAAAAATACCCCAGAAGATGGATACCACTGCAGATGAAGCCGCTCAAGTCATTGCACTACTGCAATCAGGGATGCGGCAATGTGATGTTGCTCGGCAACTAAACTTGAGTCGTTTTTCCGTTCGACGAGTGGTTCAACGCTTCCAAGAGACTGGTGGCTATATCCGAAGACGTGGATCTGTAAGACAACGGTGCACATCCGAAAGAGACGATCGCTTCATTGTTTCGACGTCTTTTCGTAATCGGTTCTCCAATGCTGTTGAGCTGCAACAACAACTGCGATCAGCTCGCAGAACTTCTGTAAGCGTCTCCACAGTTAGAAGAAGAATGCGGGAGAAGAACATTGCAGCTCACAGGGCTGCTACAGGGCCAAAATTGACTGCACAGCATAGGAGAGACCGGTTGCAATTTGCCCGTGACCATGTGGATTGGACAATAGACCAATGGAGGGTTGTGCTCTTCTCGGATGAGACGAGGGTGTGTCTTTTCTGAAACGACAGGCGTCGAAGAGTGTACAGGAGGCAAGGGGAACGATTCGCACAAGCCTGTATTCAAGAGACAGTGGAATACGGGGGTGGCTCGTGCATGTTCTGGGGCGGCATGTCAATCGACGGCAAAACGAACCTCGTGTGTGTTTCTCGGACTGGAAGTGCTCGCGGGCAAGAGTCGCTGACTGCTCCTCGGTACATAACAGAGATCTTAGAGGAGCAGGTTGTCCCTTATGCTGGTTTTGTTGGCAGTGGGTTCACGTTAATGCACGATAACGCCCGCTGTCACACCGCTTTAATTGTAAGAGACTACCTGCAAGAAGTTGGGATCCCTGTTATGCGCTGGCTGGCGCGAAGTCTAGACCTGAACCCTATTGAGCACCTTTGGGATGAACTGAAACGGCGAGTACGGGCACGTGATCCTGCCCCTACCACTCTACAAGATCTCCAAGATGCCGTCGTTGCAGAATGGAACAACATTCCTCAAGAGACTGTTGTCACATTAATTAGGTCCATGTGAGAACTCATGGAAGCAGTCATCAGGGCTAGGGGGGTAACACTAGGTTTTAAGTTGTTTTTAAGGACTTTGTTGTAATTTTTACTGATAAAATAAAATTTAACTTTTTAATCATTTGCATTAGCTTGCTGTCTTTTATTCCCTGGTAAACAAAAAAACAAATCCATTGATTTATTCTGAAATTTAAATAAATTGCCTTTCCAATGACACCTTATAGTCATATGTCTACCATTGATTAATAGGGTCAAAATGACTTTAAAAGGAATTCTTATAGAGGTGCGATTTTTGTGACGCCGAGTGTATATACTATGGTTATTACTCAGTGTTTATTGTATTATAGTATTTTTGTGGTGATGTGTGAAGGAAAGGAGTGTGAGCAGTTTACTTGTGAACTTTAAGTGGATGAATGAAAATGAAGAATGATGGATGAACGAAATCATTTGTTGCTGTTTAGACTGTAGGCATGGGGAATGTAGTATGATAACTAGTTTAATTATTTTTTTAGACCATGCCGTTCAAGATTGTACAAACAGTTGAAAAGGGGCGACGTAGACTTGGTATTGTACCTTCTATTTGGGAAGAAAATAGGAAGCTATTTTGGCCATCGGAAAAGATCTTTTTGAAACAGATGGCGATAAAAAACTTTATGCAGACGTCTTTATTGATATAATTATATGAAAAAAACAAAAAAATCAAAGTATTGTAAAAATCCTCGCTATTTTTAAGATTTTCGATCCGTTTCAAAATATTATTAATGGAGTTGTGAATTAAAATAAATACAAGATGTAAGAGACTGAAAGTTTACGTTTTGTTATGTGATTTAAAAATAAAAATTATCAAACATTTATAAAGTTGTATTATTTATTATTTAAATGTATGTAACAGAGGTATGAAGTATTGGAATTCCTTTTATTCAATGCACACTAATTAACGATATATGTTTTTCAAAATCGCATTCATATTCACTTTCACTAGAACTGAAATCACCACACTCAGTTTCTTCTATGTTGTGTACGGAACCATCATAAATTAAGTTTGGAATCACGCTTGAAACCGTACTGCTGGTCTTAGCGTCCTACTTTTAGCTCTGTATTATTTACGGAACCATCATTATATGTCGTCGTAGTACTAACAGGAAGCTGTTCTATGTGTTGATTATATTGGTTATTTGGTCTCACTGCCTGTAAATATTC
This sequence comes from Atethmia centrago, assembly GCA_905333075.3. NCBI lineage: Eukaryota > Metazoa > Arthropoda > Insecta > Lepidoptera > Noctuidae > Atethmia > Atethmia centrago. Next base: position 25,383,942 of record HG995376.1, read on the forward strand.
TTTTAAGATTTTTCTTCTGAATCCACCGGTCCTCACTCTCTTTTTCCAATTGGTTTTATGCATTTTTATTATTTTGGGTTATTACGTGTTATTAGAGTCGTCCAAGTGTTAAAGAAAACCACGTTCACATAATTATTTTGCTCAGAGGATAACAATGTTCTACTCGTGAACAAATAAACAGCTGTCAGTGTTATAACAGCTTTTGGCTGCATTTATGTTCACATTTGTTGTATTAAAATGCCAGCAATATAACACCGTACATGTGGACCTTTAAATAGCCGGTGCCGTATTTATTCCCGCTTAAATTGCTCTTGTTCGGCTTTTAAAATGAAAGCTGACTTGAAGGTTAATGTTATCCTATTATAACACCAATAGTTACTTAATAGGCTATTTTTGAACTTCTATACATGCCTTATACAGGTATCAGTGAATTTGTTCACTTTAGTACAGCCAATGAACCATGTGTGGCCAATGTAAATGCTTAGAGATCGCCGGTGAACTAAATGTGAACTATTAAAGAGAACAAAATGCTACTTGGGTAGGTATACTGAATCTGCTTTCATTTGAATCACTAGGTTTTTGACCTACTGCGTGAGTCGTTATCCAAGTAATATGAACAACAGACTTGTATCCCTCTCAAAATTTTGTTTTAAATAGCATTGCAGTTTTAAAAGTTGAATCGACATGGTATGCATGTGAGGCGGAGGAATGAGGAAAATGACGTCAGGAAAGTTTTGAGTATGTACGTAAATGGCTATTCGAGTAGGGGGAGACCAAAGAAACGATGAATCGACTGTGTGACTACCGAGATGAGAACGAATAGAGAAGTATGGAAGACAAAGACATATTGCGCCGAATCTAAATAAATTTGGATAAGCGGAGGAGGGTGATGATAACTTTCCAGTTTGATTAATCTTATTTTAAAGAAGTGGTAGTTCTTTCGTTAATTTTGTTTCCTAAATCTAAACGCGCCTTTATACCTGTAGCTGTAGTAGTTGAAGGTACTCCCGGTACCTTCATAGGTATACCTAACTCTTAATCGAACTGCTACTTACGGAACTCAACAACAGGGCAATGGACGCGAAGTTCAGCAAATACCATTTTCAAAACAGTTTTAAATTCACAAAAATATCACGTTCGGGCCACCAACAAACTCCGAATAAAGAACCCAAAACACGGTACTTCGCTTTTTTTGGAAAATAAATATTACCTTACCTTATAAATCCATACTAAAGATACCATATGCTCACGCCTTTTCCCATCGGGGTAGGCAGATACTACAATACTCCACCTCTCCAAATCCTTACATACTCCTTTTGCTTCGTTGACTTCCATACTATAAGACGCTGACAACACTTAAACCGCGGTCACTGTCAGACTGAATAAAAAAGAAAGAGAAGCGCGATGACACAACGCTTGTAATTTATTGCAAAATATGAAGCAATTATCTGTTTACTCAAAATTGAGTTGAGTAATCGAAAATAAAAAAGCAACCAAGTTCTGCATTCAATTATGACGTTCTTGTTATTAATAAAATACGTAACGCATGTTGATATTTAATACACATATTTTGGATTGGAACTCAAGTTAAGAGGTTAGTTTAACGTTAGTTTGTATCGAGATTTTTTTTCAAAACGTGTTTGGTAACTACCAAGTTCTGAAAAATATGTTCAAAATTAACATATATTTTTTTCCGCTGCCACAAACTATACAGATTTGGCAACTTTTTTTTGGTAAGACAAGCCTATTTTGGTCATTTGCCTCTTGTCAGAGCGCCTTACATATTATAAAACAAAGTCGCCCCGCTACGTCTGTCTGTCTGTCTGTCTGAACGCAATAAACTCAAAAACTACTGCACGGATTTTCAATCGGTTTCCGCCAATAGACGGAGTGATTCGTGAACAAGATTTAGGTGTATAATTCATTGAGGTTTTATGAAAATTGGCTGAAATATGACGATTTTTTTTTTTCATTATTGACATTTATTTCATTTGACGATTATTGTTGAAGATGTGTGATGGACTTTGACACACGGATAGACCATGACCCTGGGTTAGGACCTTTTATCTCGGTCCTACATTCTCGAGGGATAATTGTCGACCTCCACGAGGGTAAAGCCGCGTCTGTCCAATGTCGTACATGACAGACACTAATGGTACAATATCGGTGGTTCGATCGTGTGACGTCAGTCATCGATTTCTGGTGCCGTGGTTAAAAACAACACGTGTCATTAACTTCTAAGACCCAGTCCAATGTGGTTTATGTCCTAATTGGTAGTCAGTTTTTCAGACAATCGATTGGTGTCCAGTGTCTACAGTAAAGTTAGACACGTGTATGTTATGTTTCAGAATTATTTACTTACTAAAAGTTGATGCTTTACGTGATTACATCTGATTTGTTGTTGCGTTGTGTCCGGTTTTATATTTAGACGGGTGGACTTGGAATTTCGGATGCAAAGACATCAGCTACGTATTTCCCAATATAAAATGATTAAAGAATAAACAACCGACTTCCAAAATAAACACTACAAAGTGAAAAATAACTTTAATTTCGGAAGTCTGTGTCTTTGGATCTGAATTTTAGTCATTGCCACCGACTTCCGAAATTAAAATTATTTTTCTCTTTGTAATGTTTATTTTGGAAGTGGGTTTTATTTCGTTTCCACACCAATTCGTATACGACTTGCTATGTAAAGATCAAGCACGTTTTTGTTTACAAAACCGGCCAAGTGTGAGTCGGAATCGCGCACGAAGGGTTCTGTACCATTATCAATAAAAACGCCAAAAAAAAATCATGTCTGTTGTTTTTTAGTACTTATTTGTTGTTATAGCGGTTACAGAAATACATCATCTGTGAAATTTTCAACTGTCTAACTATCACGGTTCATGAGATACAGCCTGGTGACAGACGGACAGACAGACACACAGACAGACGGACAGCGGAGTCTTAGAAATAGGGTCCCGTTTTACCCTTTGGGTACGGAACCCCTCAAAATACCTTGATCCCTAGACACTTGATGTGTGTATTATAACATCATCAAGCTCCACAAAGTGGATTAAATACGTATCGAATCTAACTCAAAAACTACCCAAGCAAAGATAATAAAACGTATGTGGGACCACCGGTATGTACACCGCACAAGCTTCGTCTACCAAATGAAAATAAATTTTTAAATTGGTCTACAATTGACGAAAATATCGATGAACATATATAAAAAAACATACAGACCAATATTATAACCTCCTCCTTTTTTGAAGTCGGTTAAAAACGATTACCTGTCATTGACATTCCTTCTCATTCTATTTATTTTTATTATTCAAAATGACATATCTAGTCCCATGAAACATGAGGCTCCAGGGACCACCAGCTAACCACCTAGGGGTCGGTGCATTTCATTCATTCATTCAAAATGTACGACATGTCATGGAACCCGGGACCCTGGAATCCCGAACCTTTGGAAGGCGGCCCGATAGACACTCTTAATAATTATTATGAGACTGGTGTGTCCTACTGCGGGACAAACACTTGTAACAGAAAAAAAAACATAAAGTATTAATTATTATTTATTTGCGTAGAAAAAAAGAATTACTTAGCTTTTCTCTTAACTTTGACTAAACGATTTAGCTGTCAGTCATGAAGTTGTAAACAAACATAGACTTATTTATTTGACTTTACTTCGGACACTATTACAGAGTTTTTTCAAGCTTTTCCAAAGAAATTGTTGACTAAGAACTATTTACCACTAACCTTTTTATGCCAATATATTTTGTTTAGAATGTTTTGATAAATTATCTAACTTATAAAACTGTTTTTCTATAAAAATCTTATCAAGTTAATTAATGGACTTAATAAAAACAAAAGACCCAAATGAACCTAAAAAAGATGGCGTTTATTTAGTAATTAATGACTTCGTATGTCACGATAATTCTGTTACGTAGGTAACTTTTGTATAAGTTCATTAACCTGTGTCTCAACACACTGTTCTGTTAGCAATATATAATCAATCAGCCGACTCCATTTTTGGATAACCTAGCCTTCTGTATTGCACCAAATATCTTTACAATTCAAAACAACAGAACTCGTTTCTCACTCAGAATCCAGCCCAATAACAATCCGCTTTACGAGTATTAATTGCTCATAAGCTACCAGTTCGGTTTCAATTTCCTTAATTGATTTCTCAATTAAGCCCGTTATTTGTAAACACAGTACTTCACGAAAACAGGTTTTATTACGCAACGTGATTAGGAAAAGGTTAAACCTACCAATCACGCAACTGACCAATCTGCTTCTAATGACTTAGCTCTTAATATAGGCGTCCCTAAAGACCAGGACCAAATACGAAGTGCCCAAACACTAGTAATGGATGCCCTTTTGAATTTGAGGGCAGAAAGCCGAACTGAGCGGGAAACACCTCCGGAAAACAGTTGGAAAATTCAGACTTGATCTATGATTAATTTACACGACTAACAGTAGATTGTATAAATAGAACGCATGGACCATTAAGAGTGAATAAAAAAGTAATAATAATGAAAAATAAAAGCACGCAAAAAAACCTTCAGCTGTTACCAGCTATTTGCTATCGCGATGCAAATTAACGTCTAAAAATAAATTCTGAATGAAAATTTGCCATATAATGAGGTCAAGTGTTCATAATAACATACAACTGGACTAGTGACCGATATGATATGAATGTGGATTGTACGAGTAGCTCTGCACTCGACATGCCGCAGTTTTTACTCATAGATGCATTTAGCGACTGTTTCGTGGTTTTTTATTAAACATTTCCGCGACAACTCTATATTCCGAAACTGTACTGTGGGAGAATGAAGTATAATTAAAACTTCTTTTTTCCTCCAACGGTCTTTAAATTGTGTGTTTGAAAAGCGAACGCGTAATAAAGAGTATAAAGGCTCCTACATACTGGCGCGACATGTCGCGCGACGCGTCGCGACACAAAGGCACCGCTTGTAGCGCTACACGCGGTGTCTTTGTGTCGCGTCGCGTCGCGCGACAAGTCGCACCAGTAGGTAGGAGCCTTAATAGCTGCCAGTGTTATTTTGTATAATGGTAATCCTCTTGCGTGTGGAACCAACGCGGCAACGGTTGATTCTATTGTTCTCAATTTGAAAATGAGTTTTGTCTCGAATTTTCGATAGACTCATAACATAAAACAGGTTACAGTGTGTATTTTATTTACCTTCTTTACGATTTTAGTTCCCAACAATTTATTTTACAATTGGGAATAAAACAAAACCTTTTTCTGTTTTGTGAAAACTCTTTCATAGTTTCAAGTCATGCATGTTCTTCATTATTAAAAGTTAAAAGTACCTCACGTAAGTCTACGTCTCATTTTTGTCTTGATTTCCGAGATAGAAAATTTAAACTTTTCCTTGTTGTTAACTGTTACAATTTTACGAAGAAAATGCTAACATGAAAGAAGTATTTTCAAAGTAATTCCCAGTCACAATTCCTGGTATATCAGATCATATCATGATAAAGCTTGCGAGAATTTTATCTAAATGGACGAAAATTACTAAATATTAAAACCATGTGTTTTTACGTTCCTTGTTTAGCGTGTGACAAGCTATGTCTCTGTTACAGAGGTAACCATCATGACAAATAATAATGTATTCCATAATAGCCGAGTTCGATGATATACAAAAGCCTGTTTTGGATACTTGACAATCAGAAAATTAAGGGGACTACAAGTTTTATACTCGTAATGCCTAAAAGTATATGATCAACTGCAGTAAACAAAATAAAAAAATATATATGATATTCTTCAGGATATATGCTAGGTAGATAGTGTAAAAAACATAATACAACTAATTCGATACCAACGATAGAAAAAAAACACGAAGATACTTCTAAAAAAATATTTTAACGATTAAACAACATGCAAACATTCTGATTTTTGTCAGATTATTCTAAAAGCAAAATATTAGCATAATAGTGTTTTATTTTCCTTTATCTAATCAATAGATTTTTAAATAATTTCATGCTCTCAAAACGGTGAAGGAAAACATAGTGAGGAAACCGGCCTGTCCTAGAACCAAATATTCGAAGACATGTGACATCAGCTACCAACCAGCACTGGGCCCGCGTGGTGGATTACAGCCCACTCCCTCTCGAAGAGAGGAGGCCTGTGTCCCAGCAGTGGGAACATTATAGGCTGATTATGATGACGATGATTGATTATGATAGATTTTGAGTAAATAGATAATTGCTTCATATTTTGCAATAAATGACCAGCGTTGTGTCATCGTGCTTCTCTTTCTTTTCTATGCAGTCCGACAGTGACCGCGCTTTAGCTGTTGTCAGCCTCTTCTGAGAGATTTTCAACACTGGTTCTTCTAGTCACGACTTTCTGCTAAAGGATAAGCCAAGGTAGTGACTGGGAAGATAATTTATTTGACGTCTGGAATTATTCAAGCTCAAGTTTTAAGGCTCGTACAGACTGGCGCGACACTTTCCATGAAGTTTTCATAGAAATTTGCTACTAGTATCGGGCGCGTCGCGCTGTTGCATGGCGCCTGTCTGCGAGAGCCTTTAGGCAGTCCTACCATATTTGTCAATTTGTCAATAGTCTCGCAAAATGCACCACTTTTGAAACTTTACGTAGTCTCTCCCAAAATCTCTTCTTTACCTGCCAACAATTTTAACGCGATTAAAATATGTCCTACAAAAATTTTATTTCCGTAGTACACAGCCACATGACGGTACAAATCGATCAGATTACACACAACAGCACAATTGGCTGGCACGCTACTCGTGTCAAGGACAAAATCAGATCTTACCAGCTGATAGCATGGGTCAAGGTGTGATGCACTGATTGGGGGCTTCCTTCATAGTAAATCTTCGTTACAGATTGTCAAGGAAAGGATTTGACGTTGATTTGTGTTGTTGATATCGGTTTTATCCGCATTTGATTTAAGGCTCCCGCAGACAGGCGCGACACGACACTAGTAGCACAATTTCTATGAAAACTCCATGGAAAGTGTCGCGCTGCCTATCGCGGCCGCGATAAAGCGCCAGTCTGCACGAGTCTTTAAGACGAACGCGTTAGCCCGCGAAATTCAACTTTTTGTACGTTTTTCTCGTTACGTTTTTTGAAATTTACATTGTTTCAGATTATATGTTGATCTATATAGGATTTGCGACCGTACCAAATATTTATTTATAGAATTAACATATTTTTTTTTTTAATTAAAATATTTATTTGTATTATCATAAAATCATCAATACAACTCTCTACATTCATCTGCCTAGCCTTTTTCCAACTATGTTGGGGTCGGCTTCTAGTCTTACCGGATACAGCTGAATACCAGTATTTTACATAGAGCGACTGCCTATCTGCCCTCCACAACCCAGTTACTGGGCAACACGATACCCCTTGGTAAGACTGGTTGTCAGACTTTCGAGCTTCTGACGACCCGTACCGACTGTCAAAGATCTACAAATGACAGCCGGAACCAACGGCTTAACGTGCTTTCCGAGGCACGGAGGGGTCTTGGTATGTAAAGATGGTCACCCATCCACGGACCAACCGCGGAAGGCGTAACCTAACCTGATCGATCGACCCGTGCGGCTGTTATTACTACTACATTATTTCTCAGATTTATACTGTATTTTTGCAATTTGTATTTTTAAATAAATTGTATTATTTTTATTTTTAAGTTTATATTACCCTATTGAATGACTATTTCATGAAATCATGACATTTGAGGCCAATTCTGACTTAAGGAGTTGTATTGCTGATTGTAATGATTACAAATCTGTACAGCCATATTTGTTACGGTCGCGAATCACAGTTTAATCAACATGCAACCTGACCTGCAAATTGCGAAAAACGAAAGAAAATTTGAATTTCGCGGGCTACCTTCGCGCATCCCCCTTTTAAAGTGATAAGATTTATGTAGTTTTATTCATTTCAGTCGTGATTCAAAATATACATGTATTGTATAAGCCCTTGGTGGCAATCTTGATACAATGTCGGTGGTCTGTCCCTCGGGGGGGTATTTTCGTAACACAATTACAATGGCAATGCCTTTTATTTTGACGGTAAAAAAAAAACATAGGCCGTCATGGAGACTGCTGGCAGAAGTAAAAACTTATCGGTCAACGCGCCTAAAGAAGCTTTCTCTTCAATAAACCCCAGTAAATCCCACTCAGTACCTTAGTATCAACTCCATGCCAGAAAAGGCGCCAAATCGGGCTGATAATGATGAAGGTTTCGTAACGGTGCGGCAATGCTCCTACGGTGGCCGAAATGAGCCTGCGTGCCGCAAAGCCGAATACACCGGTGTACATCACCCGCCTACACTACACCACTTAGGCGGAGGACATCGTGGAGTACGAGCTCCAGAAGACGAGGTACACGCCGAGGGTGCAGTTACTGGAATCGTACCGGAACGTCAACTTCAAGGCGTTCGTCGTACGTGTACCGAACTGTTATTTGCCCCTCGTTATGGAAGAAGACTTTTGACCGCAGGTCGTGGTGTTCCGTCGTTTCCGCGAACAAGTTCCACAGGGCAGCACAAAGTCTAGCTAGTGCAAAGTGAAGTGCTACTAATATAGTATAGCCTTTTTATCAACCCAAGTTTTGTTTATTAAAATATGTATGTTTAGGTTAAGGTATTTTTCTATGGGCCTGTGTAGCCTGAAATATGTGGTATTATTATTAATAAAATAATGATTATCTAAAACAATTTTAAACAATGCAAAGTATACACAAATTAAACTTTGCACGTGGTCAATTTAACTTCACTTACGGCGCGGGCATGTCAGTGACGCGAACCCATAAGTTTTCCCCAACCAAAAATCGCTCAACGCGCCTAAAGAAGTTTTCGCTTCAACAACGTTCATTGCGATAGCAATTTACTTCAAAAATCTTGTGACTGAAAGTGTATTACGCAATTAGGGTGCTGGTCTATGCCTTGTAGTAGCCCAGTGCAGTTATGGGAACTGTGTGTTTTTGAGACAGATGGATTTTTCGCTCATCCACTAAAAGTAAGAGATCCTCTGTCATCATCATCTGCCTGCCTTTTCCCAACTATGTTGGGGTCGGCTTCCAGTCTTACCGGATACAGCTGAATACCAGTATTTTACATAGAGCGACTGCCTATCTGACCTCCACAACCCAGTTATTGGGGTAACACGACACCCCTTTTTTGTTTTTTTTATGGGAAATCATCAAATAACTTCTCCCGCTCTGGGTGGAGCGGGAGGGTGTGTCAGACTCTTACTGACTAAAACCCACCCGAATTCCTTTCGTTGCCTGTGTTGCGGGAGCCTCGGTGACCCATTAGTACCTTCCCGCGACCCCGGCAGGCATCGGCCCTAGTGGACCCCTACATTGTGCTGACGACATCTCTTTGAGGCGCGCGTGGAATACAACGCGCCGTCGACCCGGGCCTGGTCCTTACCGGACGGTGAGCTACCCATTGCTCACCGTCCGCAAGCCCGCGCCTACGGTGGCCGGAAATCCGCCCGGGATTCCCGACGCCCAGGGCGTCTCCTGCGGCGGCTAGGGGCGAGAGGGCGCGGAACTTGCCTTTACCTCAACCGTACTATGGCCTGAACCAGGGCGGACGCGAGAGATCTCTGCCGCCGATCGCCTCCACGAGGACAAGGCGGTGCTCTGCCCAAGCCGGGCAGACTTCCACCGTTCCCGGGCGTTTCCTCCGCCTTATCCGACACAACACGATACCCCTCGGTAAGAGCTCTTACACACGAGCGGCATGTTCCCAACGGCAGCAGTCGACCTGTAGCGACACTTGCAGTTGTAGTGTGCCGCGAAGTTGAAATGTCGACGGCTGCCGTCGACGCGTCAACGGAAGCCGTCGACGCGTCGACGGCTGCAGTTACCTCTGCCGTTGGGAACATGCCGCTCGTGTGTAAGAGCTCTAAGACTGGTTGTCAGACTTTCGAGCTTCTGACGACTGTCAAAGATCTACAAATAACAGCCGGGTCCAACGGCTTAACGTGCTTTCCGAGGCACGGAGGTGTCTTGGTAGCTAAAGATGGTCTCCCATCCACGGACCAACCGCGGCAAGCGTAGCTTAACCTGATCGATCGACCCGTGCGGCTGTTATTACTTATCCACAACCCCTCTGTATCTTTACCAAAAGTATAACAATATGCTTTCATTTTTTATTATCAGCGATATCTATTTCAAATATATTTGAGCGTATAAAAATTTTTGGAAAATCACGAAGTTTTCCCAGGTTCCTATCTCTTATTAACAGACTGTCGTACATAATGTTGATGTTATAAGCAAAATCTGCTTGACATGGTTAAGCACTTTGACGCAAAGGCTTCAAAGTATAAGCAAAATATCACTTAAAGACTCTTACAAACAAGCGCGACACGCGACGCGACACAAAGGCGCTTGTAGTGCTACACGCGGTGTCTTTGTGTCGCGTCGCGTGTCGCGCCTGTTTGAAGGAGCCTTTAAGGTAAAGTCGCGTCTACACACGCATACGTTTGATCAGCCGCGCATTTTTTGGTCTCCGTTGTCGAAAATGGAAGCATTATAATTTCTTCATGTCTGTCAGTTTGTATGCCCCGTTCACTTAAATGTATGTATTAGGCATTTGATTAAGATGAATTATAGCATAAACATATTTTTTATTTTCTTTGCACCTGTTTTGGTTCTTAGCGCTAGTTTTATGATTATCATTGAATATACTCGTATTATGTAGATCATTTTAATGTGGTTTATGTATGTATGTATTTATTGTAAATATGTGAATGGTACACCACAGACTACCGGCAGTATTGTCTCTCCTTTCCACCTAATCCATCCAAAGATTGTCTTTAAAAGATCGCTTTTAGCGATAAGACCGGCCATTGTGTCACCCTATGTAAAATTTCTACATTTATAGCTGTAATTTTTATGGTGTACATAATAATTAGTAATAAGTATTCTATCTATCTATCTATCTATCTATATATCAAATATCCTCATTGAATAGAGTTAATAATTATTTTCCGTTAATTGTAAACATAACAACATCAACATAATCAGCCTATAATGTTCCCACTGCTGGGACACAGGCCTCCTCTCAGTGAGAGAGAGTGGGCCGTAATCCACCACGCGGGCCCAGTGCGGGTTGGTAGATGTCACATGTCTTCGAATTTTTGGTTCTAGGACATGCCGGTTTCCTCACGACGTTTTCCTTCACCGTTTTGAGAGCAGTTGTGATGAAATAATTTACAAGCGCCTTTCTGGGTTTGAACCTACAACCTACAACTCGCAAGTCGCAGCCGCTACCACTGGGCCACCACTGCTCTAAATGTAAAAGATTCTCGTTAAAAATATCGATATGATATTTTTGGTTTTTTCCACCTTTCATTGCGTATAGTGTGAGAGATTCTTTACAGAGCCTAAGGATGATATGGAGTGGCATATAGTTATTATATTCCGTTCTATCCTTGACTTCCAGTTTACACATATCTTTTTACATAAATACATAAAATCTCGCTTACGATCCTGCCTGCTGGAGCAGTTACAATTTGTGCCAAAGCTTAACTTAGAAACAAGTTAGCTTTTCAGGTTTTATTTTACAACATCGTTCTATCAGTGTAGTTAGCAAAAATGGTTGTAGAGTCAGACTTGCGGATCTTAGGACCAAATTTGAGTAGGTCTAGTTCGGAATTTAGGTCCCGAAGGACCAGATTTTTTGTTGTTCGAAATATTCTGTTAAAACGGCCGTGTATAACTTTAGCTATGTATGACGTTCGCTGAAATATCCTACCCATCTGCATAGTACATAAATTATCTGGGTAGTATCCAATCATCCCATTAAAGTAATCAGTGATTCCCCTTACCCTTTACAGATTTCTGCCTGTTATTCGAAAAATATTCAAATATCGAACATTGCGTCATTGGCTGATGTAATTAATTTGTTCATAGAAGATTTCCCCGAATTTGCATCGGTTCGACGAAGCGTGGGGATGGAACAAACTTTTTATACATAGATTACACTGTTTCGGGGAATGGAAGACTGTCAGTGGATTTACTTTCTATTTTGGATGGAGAATATAAACAATTACACGTGAGTAATTGTATTTTTTCTTTATTAATCTGGTGTCAACTCATGAGAACGTCTGTTAATCGATATAAACAATATTTCATCGGTTTCATGTTACTGAGGTCGTCGCAACACGTTTTCTTTCTCCATTCTCCCCTGTCAACCGTCACGCTATCCGTTCACAGACCGGGTAAACTATCAAAAATCACATTCCCAAGGAGGCTTGGAGGGTTGGGAGGGTCAGGCGGCCGATTGTAAAACTGCCAAAACATTAGGCAATATAAAAAACTACTAGGTACTAATTTTTAAACGACTTCAAAAAAGGAGGAGGTTTCTCAATTCGACCGTATATATGTATATATTTTTTATGTGTGTTCGCCGAAATCTCCGTCAATTATGGACCGATTTTAAAAATATTTTTTATTGTTTGAAAGGATATGCTCCCGAGGTGGTCCCATTGTCACCAAGTCATAATCTGATGAGGGGATCCCATAGAAATCGAGGGAAATCCTCAAATTTTAAAGGCACACCTATAGCGATTTAGGTATTTTGTATAGTAACTTGTGCTTTTGCTCTCGAAAAGAATTGGTCTTGGTGAAGTGGAATTGATGATGAAGACCACAAATGGCCACCGGAACTACTTAATGAGATGTATTTAACGAGTTGCGATTCGATTTGGTAGGTACTTTAATATGGTTGCTAAGCCATTTATGGTCTTCACAATGCATATGGTGAGTGGCAGTTCTCCTGGTTCTTACCAGGAGAACTCCTGAACAATTAATGTCTCTGCATTTTGTAAAAAGAGATGACATTAGGCTATTGTAACTTAGATAAATTACAAACTGACCCGCTAGAAAATTAAAAATAAAAATCTTTTTTCAAAAAAAAAAAAACAATCGACTTCCAAAAAGAACACGTGAAAAATAACTTTAATTTCGGAAGTCGGTGGCAAAAAACTAAAATACAGATCCAAAGACACAGACTTCCGAAATTAAAGTTACTTTTCACTTTGTAGTGTTTTTTTGGAAGACGGTTGTTTTTTTTTTTTTTGTAAATCGTTTTCATTCAGATGATACATAAAATGTATGGAACGACGCACTCATAAGATCTGGGCCTCAAGTCTGCTAATACAATAGTGTCAGAATGGTCTATCATTGATTTTATAATTGTTGATTTTGACAAGTGTGGTAACCTAACAAAAATCTTTCAAGATTTTATTTACCACTTTGTCGGCGTGATTAATATGTATACCCTTGCAAAATTACAGCTAGTCCTAAGAGTCTCTGAGCTAAGCCGCGGACAGACAGACAGATGGACATGGCGAAATTATAAGGGTTCCTTGTTGACTACGGAACTCTAAAAATTGCTATATTTCTCTTTTTACCTGGTTTAGAACACGCTACATTTAACACATACCTATGTGTATTGATCGTAGACACTTCTCTTCTTGTAGACATAATAGATCTCTTCTCTATTATACTGAAATATTAAGTAAAATGCTCTACTTATATGCTCTTCTTGTATACATAATAGAGACACTTTCAATTCGTATCGCGCTTAATATATTTTTCATATTTTTTGCGATACTTATCACTCGTCTCGTAAAAAGGTATCTGTAATCTTTGATTTCGTAGCATCCCGGGCGTATCTGAAATGGAATTAAAAAGTGGATTAATGAACTACTGAATGTTATGTAAGTAGTTTATTAAATATTTTTTCAGCATCTTACAGCTAAGAATGAGTATTCGAAATTAATTCCTGTTTCACGATAACAGCGATAATAGCGTATTTGACTGTTCTTTTTTCATTTTTTTTCGAAACTTAGAAAAAATTAAAGCCACAGTAAAAAGAAAACTTTATATATCTATAAAATGCGAGTTGTTTGCGTTTAAAAGTCTAATGCTAGACAGAAACAGCACTACTAGCATTGGATGTCACAACAAGGACAGCTATATCAGCTATAGCAACTTTGCGTCATTCAGTACAATGATCGTTTTGTGTGACAAGGATAGAAGAATGATATCAAAAGCGTATATTTTCTCTATTTTTCTACTGATTTCATGTTTTTTTTTACATAGTCTCTTTTTTAGTAATGTTACTAAAAAGATTTAAAATAAGTATTAAATTCATTTAATTCTTTGATTTGAGTAGTCAAATACCCTATTGTGTGAATCGGGCCAAACCCTACAGATGATAGAAGGACTAGGAAATAGGAGGAGCCAAGTTCCAAATCCATTATCATTATCGGCAGCCTTGCCACTGCTGAGTATAAGCCTCTGCCTTTTTGCCAAGCTCCCTTGGTATGCCGACTTAGAGTCGTCGTCCAGGGGAGCATACCAGGCGGATTCTATGCTTAGCAATTTGGGAGATTCCTGGTCTGAGTCAGGAATCTCCCAAATTGCTAAGCGTTAAATCCGCCTCAGGGGAGGCTGCCGATAATGATAATGAATTTGGAACTTGGCTCCTCCTATTTCCTAGCCCGTAAATTCAGAAACAAATCGAGACATACAATATGCTTCCTAACGACGGAAAGTCCAGCCATTCTCTACATAATAATAAGAGACATCGTTAATGAACAAAAAGACTGTACTATAAGTTGACAAAAGTCTGGTAAAGACTTAAAAATGTCACAAAAAGTAAACAAATGATGTAAATGACAGCGACAGACTTCAGGATACAGAGGAAAGGGACGACGTAGTTAATTGTATAACACTTCAACTACATAATCAAATTTGATAGGCTTACGGTTATGTTACGTAAGGAAAAATATTTCCCTTGATTACCAATGGCAAATACTTTGTAAATATCATGTAACACGCACAATATTATACGTTGGTTTATTAGGCAGGCTAGCTTCGGGTTTCTGAAAGTCTGATTTTGACCAGTAAGACTGCTTTAGAATCGAGAAAAGAATAACCGTAATAATTTCAATTTCAACTTGCCGCCCAGAGCCTGGATGTGTGCCCAGTTAATCGCAATAGGCTCGCCCCCATTACATGGGACTTAAACAACGGAATGACATAAACATGGCGAAATGTGAGTGTAGTTTAGGTAATTTTTTTTTTGAGTTACACATCTGCCTAATGCTTCTGTGATCATATAAAAAAAAAAAAAGATGATGATGGTCTTTTATTTTATTAATTAACACATTCCGGCGCGGTAACGGCTGTAACCGTATTTTAAAAGTTCGTGGACTGACAGTACGGCCACAGCCGTATAGTTAGCTACTTTTTTTACGTCAAACACAGCTGCCGCAGTGTAAAATTTATTTGCTTATTGTATAGACTTTATGCTTAATGCAATAAGGCTGAAATCACGTCGATTTATTGTCAAAAACAAGTTGTTTACGTGCTCTCAATGTGTGCCATACCCTCACATAAACAGATTTCATCCACAATGGTAGTACGGCTACAACCGGGTTGGTTACTATGAAATGTCATACTACTGGAAAGTCAGTGTCACGCTAGCGACGGTCAGAGCTGGGTGTGTGGGCGTCGGTTTGCGCGGGAAAATTACCGACAACCAAAGCTCGCGGTAAGTGATAACTATTGACTTCTTAGCCTAAACATTGGCAAATACTTGCATTATTATGTTTTATCTGATATTAGATGCTTCATTTTACGTGAGTGTTGCATATTTTCAACATGAAATCTGTTATTTTATAGATGAGTTGGCGCAAAGTTGATGATGATCGCATTATGAAGCTTTTAGATGACACGTCTACGCCTGAAGTATCTTGCTCAGAAGAAGACCCTTATTGTGACGACGGAAAATATGGCTATGATAAAGATTTTGAGCCGGATCACAACGAGCTTTCTTCCGATTCGGACGGCCTACAAAAGAGACAGCGCCGTGCAAATTTGAGTGTGCAGCATTCAACCAGACATGAAATAACAGGGCAATCTGATACAGATGTGGAAGACGAGGTGAGTGACGTTGATACCGGTTTACTGGATGACTCTATTCCTGTTGTCGACAGAACCCTAATCCCAGACTACAGCCCAGCTCACAGCCAAACTTCGCTTGACCAAACAAATTTTACTCCTGGATTGTCACCAACAAATATACAGCAAAATATAGTTATTGCCGAAGTACATAGACCAGAATATGTTGAGCCGAATAAAAACTCCACCTCAAGCCAAAGTGTGGAAAAGTCTTTGCAGTTACCAACCTTGATCCATGTGTTAGGTAGCTCAGTTGATATTCAGTACGAGAAAACAACTAGCGATAATCAACCTGCAGAGAATCCCAGAATATCGTCTAATCACGATGAAATTACTACAATTGCAGCTGAAGTTTTTGATGAGCCCCAACTTTCATCTAAACAAACATGTCTACAAGAAAGTGAAGCAGCCCTACCAGCCACTAGAAGAGGTGTATCTCCTATACTTCTATCAGATGATATATGGCATGAGACTACGGAACCTATTCCAGTATTTGATTTTGACTATTTATCTGCCGGTCTTCGCGTAGGCATTGACGAAAATCTTTCAGAACTTGATATGTTCAAATTAATGTTTTCTGACGAACTGCTGGAGTATCTGGTATCACAGACAAACTCTTATGGATTAAACTTGACTTTCACGGAAAGACCGCATACAAGAAATAGTAGAAAACAAGTTTTTCGTGACGTAGATAAGGAGGAAATGCTTGCCTTTCTTGGTCTATGCCTCTTGCAAGGGCAATGCAGCATTCCGAATACGAGGTCCCTGTTTTCGTACTCGAATGCCCTATATTACCATCCGTATTTTTCTTACACAATGTCTCAACGGAGGTTTGCACAAATTTTGAGATGTGTATACATAGGTGAAATTGGCGCACAGCGGGAGAAGAAAGTTGTGGACTTTATCGAGGCATTGTGTAACAACTTTCGCAGGGTGTATGGACCAAATAAAGAGTTGTCCCTAGACGAGTCCCTGGTCCTGTTCAGAGGTAGACTCGATTTTCGTCAGTACATCAAAAACAAGAAGGCTCGTTATGGAATCAAATTTTATGAGTTGACATCTTCAGATGGATTTGTTCTGAACATAATAATGTACAGTGGAAAGGAGGAAGACACAGATGTGACGACAAAGAAAACCGAAAAGATAGTAATGAAGCTGCTAAACCCATATCTGATGAAAGGACATCACGTTTATATGGATAATTTCTATAATGTACATTGAGAAAAAGCAGAGTTTCTAATCCAAAGGTTCTTACCAATGCTAAATTGAAGAAGGGCGAACATTTATGGCGTCGTAAAGGGAATGTTTACGTGTCTGTGTGGAAACACAAAAGGCCTGTTTATGTAATTACTACCATCAACCATCCAAAATTGCAATGGGTGTCCAACCGATTTGGCAAATATTCAAATAAGCCTAAAGAAGTGGCTAAATATAATCAGTTCATGCGCGGAATAGACCGCAAAGACCAAATGGTTTCTTATTATTCGTCACCACAAAAAACCATTCGGTGGTACAAGAAGGTATTTTTTCACATGTTTGACGTGACAACGTGGTATGCTTTTTATATTTATAAGAAATACTTCAAACCGGATGGCAGGTACGAATTCCTTGACTTCCGAGACGCTTTGATAAAACAAATGACCAAAGTTGACAAAAAACTCTCAGGAAGGGACTTGGTGAGACTTGGCAGTATATATGCTAGCAGAAAAACAAATACTGCACAACCAGAAACCTCAGCAGAGTCACAAGTCATTTCTGGCGGACACTGGCCTGAACTGATTCCATGCTCTGCAGGCGCTAAACGAAAGTTTAAGTTTCTGAACTGCAAGCTTTGCACCAAAAAAAAAGTTAGACGTGAAACAAGATATAGGTGCAAGGGTCGTGAAAGTAATACTCCTCTTTGCCCTGATTGCTTCGAAGAGTGGCATGCTATAGAGGATGCCAAAGATAATTGAAATTGTGATTTAACATTTTGCATAAGACTGATTTAACTGATTCCAAACAAATGAGACTGATTAAAATATATGTAAAATTAAGCTAAAACAAAATAATATTTTGTAAAAGATTTTTATTCGTTATTAATTTGATAAGTTATGTATGACATACTTCTAATAATAAAAAACCTTTGATTGAATTGAAATGTATTATTAATTATAAACACCATTTGATGCCATAGCAGCTAGATAGTACCTACATAAAAACTAAAGTCTAACCTCTAACGGTCATAGCCGTATTGTCATTAGTATTTGCGGATTGTCACTTGAGATGGTCAGTACGGCCACATATGTGTTACTGCTGGTGCCGTACTTGCGCGTGCTATATGTAATATTGCATACAGTTGTGTCAGTACGGCTTAAACCGTTAAACGGTTGTACCCGTACTGACGAATAACAAAGATTTTATTTCATACGACCCTGACAGTACGGCTATATACGGATACGGTTGTAGCCGTCTTCCGCCCTATGTAGACGATTTGATTTTCCGTGATATTGTAAGTACGGTTGTGACAGTATTGTGATTTTGTATGAAAAATTCTACTGTCTTTCCGTAATAAAGGACCGCGCCGGAAGGTGTTAATAAACAAATGTTCGCTCATAAACTTTTGTTAGCTGCTATGATTGGTTCCATGAAAAAACAAAAGCCAATCAAATCGAGTGATTTGATTGGGATTTTGTTTTTTGACATGAGACTTGACAGCAAATCAAATTGAATAGGATTCCGAAATTTGATGTAGAATAGCGATGTTCAACTGTTTTCTGCCACAGCTTCTTTGCAAAACAGTTGAGAAATCAAGGATTATCTTGTCTTGAACATATTTGGGCTGGTTAAAGAGATTCTTAAACGTTGATAATTTAACCCTTAGCCACCTGACGGGTTTTTCAGTTACACTACCACCTGACTTCGGTCCTGGAGACCGCTTGCGTATATTCCATGTTTAATAACCATTGTTTAACATATTACATTAAATAAAACACACACATCTCTATTTATTTTCATTATATTTTTTATCATTATAAGTTTTTAAACTATGCAAAAGTATGCATCTACTTATCAAAAATTAAAACTTAAAATAAATAGGTATATAAAATTTTGCAAAAAATCTAGGAACTTTGAAAATCTGAGATCTGACTAGGAAATTTCACTATAACTTAATAGTTTTTACTTATTCACGACAAGTTCGATATATAATCTCTAAATTAAAATAGTTTTTGGTACGATTAAGGCACAATTATTACAAAATCACAACCCACAAACATTCACAAGTTGCGATTTTAGCTGCATTCAATGCAAATCGGATTCTTACATGCAAAACACATGTAAGCGGTTTTTTCTTAGGGTCACTGGTTGAACATGTCTTGCGTTTGTCATTTTTTTTTAGAATTTTCTATGTTGTTGAAGTGACCCATTACTTCAAAAACTGAAAATTCTGAAGAATTTGATCTATTTTTACGATTCGACGAATGGTGCACTGAAATTCCCTTTGTGTGTTCCCTGAAGTTTTATAAGTATTATAAAAGGTCTTCTGCCAATTTTTTAATGAAATTCAGTCTTTGACTGAATTTTTTTTCATGTTAGTGTTCGCTGCTGCAGATATGTCAAGCATTCTATAAAATATTGCCATCGGCCATCGTTGAGTTCTTCGAGACGTGAATACGTGAATAAATTGCGCTTTTCTGGTCTAGCATGTCAACGCCGCCTTTTGTGCTATTGTAAAATATATATAATATAATATTCATATATATTATCATTATAATCATTTTCGGTTTTTTGAGTATTTGAATTAATGGTTGGTGTGTGGTGCATGCTGGATAGTAAAAGCACAGATTTGTTTTGCTTTGGTATAAAATACGTCAATGTAGCATCCTGTTGTGAACCCGAAAATGGCTGACCCAACTTCTCGATGACGGTTAGGAAAAAACTGAGGCGGGATTTCAAGTTTGTTTTTCTTCAATGTCTGTTCCACTAGGGTCAGATGCTTTTCTTTTAGCTCATTCATAAGCTCCACTGATGTGAACCATTATCAGTTGTCACATTTCTGTGCGTACCTTCTATTTAAGTTACCAGACTCAAAACGGCCTGGGTAAAAAAAAAAAATATACAGTATAACCATACTAACGTAACTACCTGACGTCGGCCTAACAGAGCGCATACGAAATAGAAATTACCTAAAATGTTTAATGCGCGCATGTCTGAAGCTCCCGAGCGCACGGGGCGTACTGTCGGGGTGGGTTAAAAAGTACATGGACACGCAATTGCGTCGCTTGCATAGTAACGGAATGATTTGAAAAACAAAATTACTAGTCTCTGAGACCGGCGTCAGGTGGTTAAGGGTTAATTGAGGAAGAACAGGTTGTATTTAACTGCAACAAAAAAATCGGGCTCTCCACAGCCGTTTTGTCTCCGAAAGTAACTTTATGCAGTTCCGGCTTGTGATGCCAAAACAAGTGTTGGAAGGCTGTTTTTTCTGGGACAGAAAACGAGACACATTAGTAACATTATTGTTTGCCGTACTTTACTGAAAACAATTATACTAATCAGTGTTTTCTATCACTCAAACATGGGTACGAATAACACATTCCTATACATAATAATCAGAAGAATGACGTACACATCATTAGGCAAGCACTATCGCTCCCAATATTGATCCGTTTAAAAATAACTTGAGAACGTCAATCGAAAATCGGTTGTTTTTCTTCATTTGAAATCGATTCTAAATTTAAACGAATCGATTCTTTAAGTTCGGTGCATTCCCCTTTCTGAAGGTCGTTCGGAAATATTCTAGTAGCGATGCATGATTTCAACGTTTTCCGTACAAAGTATTTTTTTTATACTAATTTGTGCAACGTAGTACTTTGTTATCTGTCAACGATAATGTCGATAATGCATGTTTGTGTCTTGGCTACATTTACGAAGTGAGTGGAATATTAAGCAATATCTGTGTGTGTACTTAAATGTATCATCTCTCAACTTGAAACCTGAAAATGTACGTACCTAAACATTTTTTTTTGTCGTCAAAGTCTGTGTTTTCACTCGACACAAAAAAATAACTGAAAATTACTCGTCCTCGGATTTCGACCATTCTTTTAACATGTGTTTCAAAACAATGGCACAACAATGACATTAGCTGTTAACTCGAATACAGAGCTCGCCCATTAGTCAAACTCACCTTATTTTACCATTCACAGAACATTAATATTGTTAACATCGTACTTCTATTTAGAATCACGAAATTCGGAGAAAGGCACCTTCACCATTATTATTGTTCTTCGTAAAATATACGTCACAAAAACCACTCGTGTGAGGCAAATAACTAAATAAAGTCACTCAATAAAGATAAACAGTCGTTTCACAATTCGCGTAACTTTGGCGCAAGAAAGGCTATTTATCAAATGATTGGAAACTTGAAATACGTCCATTCGAGTGCGTTGACTTGATTAAATCACTTTCCGGACACTGCGTCGGAATTTCGAGTCTGATTGTTAGTCCTTTAAGATGCTGTGTCAGGCCTACGAACCGTTATCGCCCGGAGGACACGTTGGAGCAGTGGAGGTCTGCGTCTGCCCGACTTAAGTGGGGCAAAGCCGTGTCCACGTAAAGGCGATCGGCGGCGGGCGGTGGGCGTCGGGAATCCCAGGCCGATTCCCCGCTACCGTAGGCGCGGGGTTGCGGACGGTGAGCAGCTCGCCGTCCGAGCGCGTTGTGTTCCACGCGCGCCTCAAAGAAATATCAGCACAACTGTAGGGATCCGCTAGGGCCGATCCTCGCCGGGGTCGCGGGAAAATCCGAAAGGGATACCGTGACCTCTGTCCTCTCTGCTCCGCCCAGAACGGGAGACGTTATTTGATAATTTCCCACCAAAAAAAAAAGAAAATGAAAGGCCTACGAACCGTTATGTTAGGCCTACGAGCTTCTACGAACCGCTACGTAGGGTCTACGAGCCTCGAAATTGAAAATTCCAATTTTATTCATCCATTTTGTCCTTTTAATGGAACTAAGGAGCAACCCCGATAGAAAGTGCCTCTTACAAAACAATGAGGTGTGGTCCTTCATGTTCAGGTCTGCACTAACTAGACCAAATGTTGTTAGCCTAATGTTTACACGTGTCGTTGACTTGTAGTGCGCAGTTTTTTCCGATGGTATTTGTATGACAATTAAGATAGAAAAACCGAGATTTCTGAGACAGCATAACTGCCCCAATTTATGTAAGCACAAAAATCATTGAGAGTCATTACTGAAAGCTCTAAGCAAAATATCAAAATTCAGATCATAATTAAACATATTTCCGAATCAAAATTATCAAAGATAGAACCCAAGAAAAGTATATGACATTGTCCTATCCAAATTCATAAATATCTATTCTCTAGCAAACCGAAGTCGTCATATTATCCTTTCAACGCCATTGCATTGTAAGTAATATTTGTTCTACGCATCGCTGTATCTATATAAAATAATATAGTCTCTAACATTGTCCATTTGTCCGCACTATTTCCCGCGAGCTATGATTCCTACCCGCCCCCGCGTTTGGACTGAATTTCTTTCTAACGCACATCTTCAGGTTCATGGCTACTTAGTTATTTACGTATCGCGTGCCAACATTAGAACATTCATTCGTGACCTTTCACGATTTACTTTTCTAACCACTAAACTACCCATAATTATGTATGTAGAATCAGCTGTCGAAGAGTCTAGACTCGTTGTAATTATGATTTGTGTTACTGCGTCGATATCGTATTCCTCGATAAGGCTCGTGTTATTGTTTTGATGCGCTCTTGGTCGCCTCATGTTGCATCGCTTCGACAATCGCTCTTATCAGACTTATATCGAAATTACGTTTTCAGAGAATCGCCCGCGGCTAGCACAACCTTGCGATTGGAAACGTTTTAAACTTTTCTACAAACCGGTTTGATTTGCTTGGAGTGTCGGGCGCGACTCTTCGAATTTTTTAACGAAATTGAGTACAGCGAAATCTTCTAATCTACTCAATGTTTACGTGTTCATTCACACGCGTTGTATTGTGTGCGTGTGGCGTCGTTGCGCCTGCGCAGAACGCCCGCGATCGAGCCCTCTTTGTTTGTTGACAAGCGGACTGCTCGACTCAACAAGCTGCTCTATTCGCGTGTGGACTTCGTGCGCGACGGACGTGTCCCGCGTCGACACTTACTTTGTTTAGAGCTAACGTGTTATCGCGTATATCGGCTAAATTTAGTGCAGTTATTTTAAAGATTTTTTTCTCTTCTGCGCAATATTACTGTGAAGTGTTGTGCTTTGGAGCTCTGATCCGTCAGCATTTGTACCGAAGATTTTTTACCACATCTAAAATTACGCATTCGCCACTGTGCCAGAAGGTAATTCGTTTTCTTTTATTTTTCTCGGACATTGTACGTAATATACGGGATTCGCGGACTGGTGCTTCAAAGTAAGATTATAATCTATAATTTTATATCGGGAGTGTAGCAAATTTATAATATCAGTAGAGTCATCGATACATATCAATGCATATCAACGTCTTTCAATGCAAATTTGTGCAGCTCATAACGTCGTCTTTTAAACAAACAACAAAGGTATACAGTGTTTATATACCTATTCACACACTCGATTGATCATCGCGAAATGTCAGTCAGGACAAGGATTGGAAAGTGAGTACCGACATGGTCATTACTGTGGCACCGCACGATTTCACCACAAATGAGATGCTTGCACATGAGCGACTAAACACCAACTTGCGACTGCGTTTATTCTCCATTTCGGTTGCGACTTGCGACTAGATACAGTTATAATTTGGCCGGTTGCCGTAGAAGGCGTGTAGCGGTATCTTATGGTCGTCTGGTGGCCCGGTAACTCGTCTCTTGGGGTAACGGTAAACTTATTGCACCGTACGTAGTTTCTCACATACACAAACAATTACACTAGTGACACGATGATTCAATTTTGCGGTCAACTGATCCGTATGGCACAAATGCGGTCAACTTACAGTTACGAACTAGTAAACAAAGGTCGCGAAACATCGATGATATCATTTTTGTCAACAACCTTTTTCCGAACTATACTACTTTCAGTCTTCCGTGTCAAATGACAGTGATGTTACTGCAAATGTCAATAAGAGGTCATAAAACTAATGTCCTCTATTGTTTATTTATACTTTTATTGCATAATTTACAAGTCATGAACCAACAGAGATAAAGTGAAGTACTCGTCATTTCAATGCAGTTCCTCGAAACGTGTTGTATCAATATCTATAATATTTGCAACTGCACAGAAGTTGTAAAATACTTAGTTTTGTCGCTCGCTCTCCAGTTTTTGAAGACCTTTTCAGGTAAACATCTGCATACAATGGAGCCAAACTTAGTGCTACTTTCTTTTACGTTTATTTTAAAAGGCTTTCTTTACTATTTAACACAATTTACAATGAATGTAGTTTGCCTATTTGCTATTGTTCAATAATTCGTTTGTGCCCTGTTCATTCAAGAGCTGCTTTAAATTCTTTAAAAGTAATTACTTTTCCAAATTCCAAACGCTTAGTTGTGTTAAAATCCATAGTTTTAAAAGGTTTTGAACAGTAAAGGAATTTTATCTCGTCCTCGTCTGTTGACCTCTCGCAGCCGTGATTGCTCGGATAAAAATAATCTCGAGTGAAAGTTGAATGCGTATTTGAATAATATTCATGAACATATTATAATATCGGGTGTGTTAATAACGTTATTTGGCGAAAACACTTTGTTTATGTAAATTTTATGAACTGAGAATAACTAATACGAAACTGTCAGTTGATTGTCGTACAGTTGAGGAAAATAGACAACTTTATATTTAAAGATAATGTGAAACTGCGCATTAGAAGCGACTATGTTTACATGCTGAAAACTGAGCAAAGAAAAACATATGTTCATACATATGTTTTCACGACATTGTAAAAAGCAATTAAGGAAAAAGGGTTATTATTTATTATCGTGTTCGCTACAATGTGCTGCGTATAGTTTCGTTTGGTGCTAATTAATTACTATCAAAATTTGAAGAGCTGGATGTGGCAGTGTTTTCAATTCTCAGTGTATCGAATTCTATCCTCCGTCAAAATAAACATTAGGTACGATCTACATCTTTGTTTCATCCATATGTTTGATATCTATGGCACTTTGCATCACAGTCTGTGCACTATTTGTTTTCCCATCACCCAGAACTTTCCATCCATTTAGTAGGCAGGTTTGTTTAGCAATTTAGTAAGGAACCTTTAAATGATCTCAAGCTTTAGTTTAACTTCTACAACAACTTTAGGCACCATTACAATCACTACCAAATGTATTAATAGGTACTACACTAAGTTTATAACGCTCTCAACGAAATTAGTGTTGTGCCAGCTTCAAACGAAAGAAAGAAAATCTCTATAATAATACTGGTGAATATCCATGAATATCCTTGGATGTTAGGAGAAGATTATTCTGAGCTTCTTAAAATAGTAGAGATTTCCGAATGAGTCCGGAAGTTATAAGTTTAGAACCACTTTCGGGAAATATATTTTCTGTATTCCTTTGTGGTCTCTAGCAGTGTCGTAGCATCCATTAACTAATGAAATAATTATCAAAATTGAATGAACTTTTAAGAGACAACAGGTGCCCCATATTTATTCATGTCATGCACAATAATGTAGTCAGATTACTTAATGACAGTAGTGTTCCCAAGAGTCACCATCTAAAGGGCTCATTGCCATTTGACTGTGAATTTGCGTAACTGGAAAACCCACTGGCTACATCTTATCGATTTGAATCGAACTCAGGTTATCTAAACCCATGTGTATTGACACCATAATGTTTAACAACATTGTTGATTTCTTGGTGATCTTAATTTCCATGTAGATCAACTTCCAGACTTGCATCATCTTCAACAACACACTCAAATTCCTCACTGCTATAAACAGACTCCACACCATCTTTCAAGATCCACAAAGTGATGGTCAAGTCAACAAAACTCTGATTCACAGAGAAAGTTCCTGTTCGTTACTTTACACGTTTTCTTGTGCCGTTGGCTTTAATCCAGAGAACGTGTGCGCCTTTGTAATACACTAAATCTTTTGTAATTAACTAGAGTTCAAGCAACAATGGATTTTCGCAACGTCTTGATGAAATTACAGGTGATTTACTTAACGTGTATGAGTCATACGGACTTTTTGTTAGTACTGTCTTTGTAGCATTTACGTTTGTCAGTGCATTGTCTTTCTTTGTCGTAGTTGATTATTGCAATATTTACGATGCTACGACCGCTCATCGTAGATACGTACATAATGAGGAGGCTGTTGATAAGGAGTGAATGTTTATGTAATTCAATGATATCCTACACACATGAATATAATTAAACTTTGAACAAGACTGTCAGACAACGGGTATTAATTTAGGTTACACGTAATTTACTTTAAATTGATGAAACCAAAATGGACCCATTCTTAGCACACTGCAACAGCACAACAAAGGCAAATGCATTCTCGAACGCCACAAAGTCCGATGCAGCCAAAATATCCAATGCATTCGTAGGCCCGTAAAATAAACCACAAAGCTAATCTCAGCTATCTTTGGACTGAAGCTCGTGACTGCAACAGAACGACCGAAACGCACGAGTACACGATAGATCGCCTCTTGTCTGTCGATTCTAACTCTCCTAACTGTAGTAAATTGTGCAACCATAGATACCGTGAGGTGCCCACACGTTTTTCTTCAGCGCGGTTTATCCGCCGTGTGTAGGCACGTTCGACAGTGTTGTATGGATCACTTTGGAAGCTGATTGACAGACACTTTTTTTCTACAGCGCGGTTTATCCGCCGTGTGTAGGCACGGTCGACAGTGTTGTATGGATCACTTTGGAAGCTGATTGACAGACACGTTTTTTCTACAGCGCGGTTTATCCGCCGTGTGTAGGCTCGGTCGACAGTGTTGTATGGATCACTTTGGAAGCTGATTGACAGACACGTTTTTTCTACAGCGCGGTTTATCCGCCGTGTGTAGGCACGGTCGACAGTGTTGTATGGATCACTTTGGAAGCTGATTGACAGACACGTTTTTTCTACAGCGCGGTTTATCCGCCGTGTGTAGGCACGGTCGACAGTGTTGTATGGATCACTTTGGAAGCTGATTGACAGACACGTTTTTTCTACAGCGCGGTTTATCCGCCGTGTGTAGGCACGGTCGACAGTGTTGTATGGATCACTATGGAAGCTTGTTGACAGACACGTTTTTTCTACAGCGCGGTTTATCCGGCTTGTGTAGGCACGGTCGTCAGTGTTGTATGGATCACTATGAAAGCTTGTTGACAGACACGTTTTTTCTACAGCGCGGTTTATGCGCCATGTGTAGGCACGGTCGTCAGTGTTGTATGGATCACTATGGCAGCTTGTTGACAGACACGCTTTTTCTACGGCGCGGTTTATGCACCGTGTGTAGGCAAGGTCGTCAGTATTGTATGGATCACTATGGCAGCTTGTTGACAGACACACTTTTTCTACGGCGCGGTTTATACGCAGTGTGTAGGCACGGTCGTCAGTGTTGTATGGATCGCTATGAGAGCTTTTTGACATGCGTGTTTCTTCTTCGGCGCGGTTTATACGCAGTGTATAGGCACGGTCATTAGTGTTGTATGGATCGCTATGAGAGCTTTTTGACGAGCATATTTTTTCTTCGGCGCGGTTTATACGTCGTACCGTAAAGAAACCGTGCTGTTTACAAAGAGCCTAAAGCTAAGTATCCACTATGTTTTGCGCACCAACATTAAGTTCTGAGTTGAGATACCCGATTTCTACCAAATGCGTGCACTGATTGGACAGGTCCACTGAAATCTGTGTGGTCCTTTCCTCATAAGACCATATCAGACACTTAATCTGCATGGTCCCCATACGATCTGACGAAGATAATGTCTGGTCTTCCAAAGAAACTGTAACCTTTGACTCTGAGTTTGCTTCGGTGTTTCTTTTTACAGTAGTTGGATAGGAAACACGGCCCTCTTTTTTTTTTCTTGACTTGTGACAGTGTTTTTTACATCCAATGTATAGAAATATACAGGGACAAATTAAATTAGTTAGCAAAACTGATATTTCAAGTGACTAAATGAGTACACTAACTGCGATTGGTGACCCAAAAAAAACTTTTCATTTAATGACTTTTTTATTTTATTATGTTTAGATATTGATACCCATCACGACTGCGGAGTTTCGCTAGTTAATTTAATTTGACCCTGTATATAATTTATCATCATTATGATTACCATGGTCCACGCATCTCCTTTGTCGTCGTGGTGCTGGCCGTTTTTATCCAAACACTAATCAAACGCACGAAGCACAGTTGGTGCGCGACTATAGTGGATGGTCACCTTAACGTAGTCAGTGTCACTAGTTTACGATCGGTTACTTCTACGCTAAGTAATCAGTCGTAAAAAGTTTTAAGACGGTATAGTTCGTAAAATTTTATAAAATCGCCCAGACAGTGAACTCTCTTTGTGTCACTGATCTCTTAGAGTACCTACAGACGACTAAGGGTCTTCCAATGCGGAGACAGTCAGTTATTTGGCAGTAACGCTTGGCAGGCGGTCTGCTGATTCACAGACACATAAACCAGGAAGCGAATTGACTTTGTAGTCACTGTCTGTGTAGGACGTTTTTCTGTGTTAGTTTTCCAATTTTCCCACTCCTCAACTGTGAGCTTATGTTTACAAACTTTATGAAAATGTATGAGAATTAATTCACTAGAATAGATCTCAAGGTTATTGAACTACCTTGATTCACAAGCTAAAGAAGACCAGACAAACTACCTAGAACTGCACATAATTTCATAGAAACTTTATTTCAACTATAAAACTGCAGAGAATCCATAATGGAGCTCGAAATTGCATACAAAACTTTAATATTCCACCTGCAAAATTTAGATGACCTTGTGAAATAAGGCAGACAAAGGGACACTGACATGCTGTAACATGTTGTGACTTAATGATGTAACAGATTACTCCGTGTTGTGTCAACTTATCAATACAATGAGGAAATAATATAGTTATTACTCCGATAAAATTACGAGTTGCCACGAGTTCTAATACGATGACTTTTTGTTTGAACGCGACTTCATCGCTGACATAGCAACTGAATGTCAAAATTTTCCTGCATATAACACAATCGCTGCATCATGTCCGCTGTATTGATTCCTGTGCAGGGTTACGCAATTCAAGAATCGCAACGGTAAAATGCAGTGACTACAACTTATCGTAAACACAAAAAAACCGTCATATACAAGACAAGACCCTTACTGTTATCCCCAACATTACAGCTACACTTGACATTGATCGCAAATTGCCAAATTGCATATATTCATGTAATTAAAGTGAAATCTGCCCGATTAACCGGTCCTTCATTATTGTAACGGGTACAGGGATACCGTTGCACTGCAAGCCAGGGAAATGATCACCTAAATAAAGCAACTTTAAGGTATTAACTCGTCTCGGTAATTTTGGCTCCCGTCCAACGAGTTTAAGGAAAATATTTACACGAAGGCGACTTGAAATACCGAAACCCTTTGTTGTAACTACGTACTCACTCCTTCCTATTGCGTCTCAGATCTTTAAAACGTGCCACTTTAAAATATTCGTTGTAGTTAGAGAAAATGCTCTGTCCTTATTAAGTCTAATCCTGCGCAGTTGTATAAAAACAGTGCCGGAAAATTAAATTTCTGTCTCGTTATACACTCTAATGTCTCTTACTTAAAATCCTGTTTTATTTTGGTTTTACTAAAAACTGCAGTTTTGCCTCTTGTTACGTCACTTTTAATTAGAACACTGTCTGTAAACTGTGCGATTTATTTCATTGTTGTATGTACTAAGCGTTCCCAAGAATTTGTAGATGAATCAAAAGTTCGTAAAACTTTATGATTGGTAGTCTGTAAAAATACATAAATGGAAACTTCAACATAAAATGCATTTATTACCTACCTAGCATCGAATAGCCAATTTCATTTTACCGTAAAATCTATATTGAAGTAGTTTATGTCCAGACAGTGGGGTGTACCTACTCGTACATAATATTGTTACAATAAATTCTCTCTGCATTCTCCCGTCTAGACATGCGTGCATTAAACTTGAAACTGCATCTCCCTTTCCCCCGTCTGCATCGAAATTGCGATCCTTATTTTCTGCAGCACCAGGATAAAGTGTTGGAACATCGTCTGGACAGTTTTCAATTTAGTTTTTATTATATTCTGCTTCTTCGACGTGTGTATTAAGTTCTAAGTTAGAGCAATAAAACGCGATGGGCGAAGCGTTCGGTGATTTTAAATGTCTGGCTATTGTGCCCTGTCTAGCCGGCGGCTAACTTCTGTAATAATATCCAGCCAGTCCTAGGACTGTTGACAGAGTACACATTCATTGCTGAACGCTCCCTTTTGTTTCTTTTTAGTCCATTTTTACCTGCTCTGTCTCTGCGTATTTAGTTTCCTATTTGATTTTCTAGACTTGGTAATTCTGAACTTTCTTTTGTTAGTTTTGCTGTCATATTTGTTTTATCATTTACAGGTTTATATAATCGTGCCTCATTTTAAACTTATCCTAGTTTAATTTCTAGATTATTTCTAAATAATTTTAGTTTCTTTTGCTTTAGCTCTGAAAGAAGATGTTTATTTACATCATAGTTCGAGACGTAGCTTGGTATTAGTTTTTTCTCACATATTGGAGACGTCTCATTTATTTTAGGAGTATCTCGTCTCGCAATCGACTTTGCTTCATGTCTTTGGGTTTCGAGATCTTCGCTGCATACTAATTCACTTCGCTTGAGATTATTCGCGTCTCCGTGAATCCAAACGTTGCCTTGCCGCAATTTGTAAATTGCGCAATCCCGCTTAGCTCTGTTTTGGTGAGCTTAGAAATGATAAAATATGAGACTAATGTTTTAGTTCAAGATTTCATCTAATATTTATTTTGTTTTTCTGTTTCTTTAGTTTTGTTGTTCTCGTTTATAATATTCTTTTTACATTAGTATATTATCATATACATTGTAGACTACTAAAACAGTCTAAATGTTTTTGCCTTTGTCTGTTTTATTTTTTGTCTTAAACCTGATTTTAATAAATAACACAAAAAGTAGCTGTATCTACCGAATGTTGTACATTAGCCTTTGTTATGTAATTAAGCACTTCAATATTGAATAAAAAGTTAATGTTTTCTTATGAAATTCCTAATTATCTATCACCTGTAATGGAGGATACATTATCGTTGTTAAAATTTGAATATATTCAATGTCAAGTCATTATATACGAAGTGCTAGATGATCATCTATTGGTTGTTGTAACAAGTGCTTTAAATATTACAGCAAAATATTATGGCGGTATACATATAGAAGTTCAACTTCATGGAAAACCAGGCGAAAAACAAAACCCCTGAAAATTTTGCTTACACGTTAACTGTAGGTAGTTTGGGTTTTGCTCAACATCATCCTCCTGCCCTTAACCTAATTTATTTGATGTTGACGCAATATCCATCTACGGGAGACGATGCATCTCTATCAGCCGTTAACTTAGTATTCACCAGCTTTTCTAGCCATATCATCTTCCACGCAACCTGCATAAACTGCTTGTGGTGTTATAAGCATGTAATATGTACATCATTTGTACATCATTTCCAAATAATGGTTGATCTTCTTTGCTACCGTTCTCTGTGGTGACAGGTACCATCAAACAACGTGGATGAAGGTTACCGCTGTATGCAATTATGACAACAGTCCATTTGTACGTAACGTGATATATCATTGTCATTATTTTTATGTCATCGTCGACAGATTCTCGGCTTTGTTACATAATAATAAATAATAGTCTGTTGCTACTTTCTGATGAGCAGGTCTAATTATTACTCATTATTTTTTCTTTATGTTATTGATACGATCTTTTGTTTTGATTACGTTTCTACTCAGTTCAGTAAGAAAAGGAAAATCAATTTGTATGTATGGAAACTTCATTGATTGAAACTAAGGTACACCTAGTACACTCATCCTTCCTTATCATTAACATAATCAGTAACCTTCCTGCTGGCAGTGAATAGTGCAAATCAATTGGAATAATAGATAATGGATAACACACCGCACATACTACAACTTTCTCAACAAAAATAATTATGCAGTTTCTAAAACTAAACTTATTCATGCATTTCGCTATGACCTTTAAAATAAAGCCCATTTCACTAACCCAATTCGACATAAATTCCAGTATATTTTTATTCAGCACGTCCGAGATATAAATCCGATGATTTATCTACTTTTAAGGAGTCAGGACCATTGACTGGAAGATTTCGGGGGCACTAACCGGGGGTACTTCAAACAACGTTGACAGAATTGGAATAAACTGGACGGACTTAGAATCTGATAGCGCCTCTGATTCGTTGATATTGACAATTACTATATTGTAGTCCCCACTGCGTGTGACTGGAGCGTTGCAGATATAAAACGCAATAGTTTACTGTTACTGGCTTGTATTGGTAGTTCGTACAACCTCAGCTAAAGAATCTTTTATCTTGTTTAAACTAAGAAAGCTTTTTCAATATTCTACGTAATTCGATATATAAGTCAATTGCTTTTATATTAAATTAGGTTTAAACATCGATCCTCTTTCATTTTCCTTTATTACTAAGTCTGACATTAAATACGGTTTAAAGGTTAAAATGTTAGAAACTCGATTTATCTCTACTCTTAGTGAATGCACAACATTTTTCAAAGTGACAACCTTATTCGAATCTGGCCCAACGGACGCCCACCATAAAAAGACACGTCTATTTTTAAAATGACAAACACGAAGCTCTTCTCTGTTTGTTGTTACGAAAACCGACGTAAGATACATACCTACAGGTACCTACTACAATAATTCGTGTAGCTTATGTTTTTTCTACAAGAATCTTATTATGTCAGTTAACATGAAAGAAGTCTTGAAAAAGCTACATATCAATTTAAAGTCATTGGACCGGAATAAATGATTATATAATATAATAATTCATTTAATTCAAGTAACAAGACTCAACGTGTTAGTAACAAAATACTTACAAACTATGTTAGCAAAACATTAACACAAACAATATGTGACCTCACTACTGCAAGGTCACAGGCCCAGCCGATACGCTGCAGCAGTGGTTCACAAACGCACCATCTAGCCTGCTTGCTACCATAGACAGGATGCTGTTGGTGCTGCCCCGCACCCTACTAACCAGGGATGCACCTTTTCCATAATCAGAAAAAACACCCTTTTTTTGCCATAACTGAAGTCATATTGGTTGATTTATGACGGTGAATGATTAGTTATAAGAACCTGTTTCTTAAACAAATGTTTAGACAGACAATTGATAATGATTGAGGACATTTACCTACTGTCAAAACCAGGGGTATCCAAGCTACACACGTTTACGAGCCAATAGAAATTATGACATAGACGAACGCGCGCAGAAACAAATAATAATAATAACAAATAAAAGATTCAGGTGACATCGTTCACATGCTTTATTGTTTCTTCCTTCATCATCTTTTACAACACTTTCAATAACCATGTCAACATTCGATGTAGCCAGACGAGATGTGTGACACACATCTCGTCTGGCTACATCGAATGTTCAAGGTCATCACTTGTTCACACACTGTTTGACGCCGTGCGTGAACAAGTGTAAATCCGATAGTGAAGACCTATACAACGTGTTTTTTTTTTACATCCCATAACTCTATGGTTATATTCTATATGTAAAAATAATACAAAAAATCCTAGAATATGTGGTCCAAAAATGCATAGTTTCGAAGATATCATAATACTAACACTAGACTCTCGATGTGTGTAGGTATCTAAGTTTCATTGATAAATACGAGTAGGTAATTAATTTTGATTCAAACCAATCATTCATATTTTAAGCTAAGAAAATGAGATGTTGTTATATTTCACGTAAAGGTGTTTTACATTAATCGTGACTTTGTATGAAAAATGAAAACAAAAGAAAATGATAATTGAAAAATAATTAATATGCCAGTTGATATGGTCTCTTTCATATCTTAGAGTTATAGCCTATAGGATATCAAAAACAACACCTTTTATTTCGATTTTATACAAATAACAAACTTGTATGCACAAACTTGACGAAACGTACAACAACACAAAATCTGTACTATTCGCCTTCTATGCTCCACAAATGTTTTTATAAACTTCTGTTAATTCGGAAATTCACCTTAAAATATAAAACAATAACGATGTTGTTGCCATACGAATAAATATTCTATTAATTATTTATATATATACTTTATTGTACACCATAAAAATACATGACAAAAAATAAATCAAACACTACAAAATATACAATGGGCGGCCTTATCGCTTTCTGCGATCTCTTCCAGGCAACATTATTTGGGATGCCAGAAACTAAACAAAATTATCATCATCATCATCATCATCATTCCAGCCGAAAGACGTCCACTGCTGGACATAGGCCTCCCCCAATATTAATATTAATATCCCGCCACGCTTGGCAGGCGGGTTGGCGATCGCAGTATGGTGTTAAAATGCATAGAGAACGCTGCAGCCCATTCTCTAGTAAGTCCCTTAGTCGCCTTTTACGACACCCACGGGAAGAAATGGGATGGTGCTATTCTTTACGTCCGACACCACACGGAACAAAATAACAAAATTATACCAAATATAAAACAAAGCTAATGCACCAAAGCATCTTTTGTATGGGCCCAAGTATCTTCCGTCTTTTCTCAGAACTGAAAGCGATATAAATACCTTTAAAAATAAAACTACACGAATTGTTGTTAAATAAATTTTATTACTCTATAAGAAAATTCCTAAATGACAAAACATTGAATCATATTATTTTGTAACATGACTAATTTGATATAAATGGTATACTAATTTAATCTTAATATATTATTGCATGATAATTTGATGTTTTGTATTTTAACTATGTAGGTATAGTACGCGTCAAACTTGATGGCGGCTCTTAAGGGGGCTAGCTTTATAATGCCGAAAAGTATATGATCCACTGCAGTAAACAAAATCAGAAAAATATATGATATTCTTCAGGATATATGCTAGGTAGGCAGTGTGTTGAAAACATAATACAACTAATTTGATACGATAGAAAAAAATCACGTAGATACCTCAAAAAAAATATTTTAACGTTTAAAAACCATACTATACTAATATACATGCAATCATTTTGATTTTTTGTCAGTTTATTCTACAAGCAACTTATTAACATAATTGTGTTTTAATTGTTTTATCCAATCTATAGATTGTTTGTAAATAGATGATTGCTTCATATTTTGCAATAAATTACCAGCGTTGTGTCATCTCGCTTCTCTTTCTTTTCAATGCAGTACGACAGTGACCGCGCTTTAGCTGTCGTCAGCCTCTGAAGTGCGCTACTCGCTGCGCAGTACCGCACCTCTCACCGCCGCTGACACATGAATTCGTTACTGCGCAGCGACTCGCATCATGTTACGAGCCGCCATAAAGTTTGAATCGGACTGTACCGAACTTATAATATGAAATTTGTATGCCTCAATGGCGGGACATAGCAGACCTACCTGTAACTAACACAACAGCTTATGAACCTATAATCCACAATAAATGATTTGAATTTGAACTAGAAATATATTTCAGGAAATTAATTACTAATACAAAATATTAAGTACTAAGTAAAATATTAAGTAGTCTTAGATTAAGAATACACGTTGAGGGCCACGAAAATGTAAGCGGCGCGCGGCCGGTCGAGCTTTGGACAGCTTTTATCTAAACCGTTTAAGAAGAATTCTCATCGATACGAGAAATAGCATCTAAACCGCTTAGAGCTGAAACAGTAGGTGCATTCCGTCAACAATTCATCAGCACAGATTTTGTTGCTGGAAACGGAACGCCTTAATTACGTGAAAGCTACTCATAAACACAATGCATAATAAAGCGTGTGTGATCTAAAAACCGTCGCGATCGTGTTAACGAAACAGCTAATTTGCATAGAGCCAGCGATTCAATTCAATGACCCGTGTCAACGTCGTGTCGTCAATCGATTGCTGCGTTTGTTCGAATTCATTCACCCCACATACACCGATATATCGAAGTGGGAGCAATGTACTCGATTCGAAATCTGTAGGGATTCGTGGAATCGAGTCTTTGAATAACACCCTATTAACCCCCAAAGTTACGCGAGGTTGTTAACTCTCTTAATATTGACTCAATCCACGTCTAGTGAATTTGAAAACCATTTTTCAATGTGTTTATTCAGTACTGCGTTTCTAAGCCTGTTTGGATTTAGTTGGTCGTAACTAAATTGCTGCTCCTATTATTCTTTATTATTAATTATTTATCTTATATCTGTATATAATAGTATCTTTATTCATTAATTTCATATCTTGTACAACAATACTCTATTGCTAACTGTGGAGGCCTATTAATGGCTTGTCCTGAATTCTTCCCAAAACTATTACTTCTGTAAGCCACGCAAAACTAGACATTTATACTCGCTATAGGTATCGTGTGTTGCTTAGTTTCAAATCTTAATGGATCATCATTATTTGATTAGTGATGAGATTCATTGACTGTTTTATTAAATCAGCTATTAACATCGTTATCATTTTGATTTCGTAATGTGTTAGTCGATTAATCCTTGTCGCATCACTTTTATCACCCAGTTGACTTGGTTAAATAAAATTTTAACGTAATCAAATGATTACGTTAAAATTTTATTTCACAATATAAGCTTACTGTCAAATCTCAAACCTCTTCAATGGCATATGTACTATAAAAATATTTTTTTTTATTCAAAGCTAGGGCGTTAAACCCAAGTAATTACGATGTTCGAGTTATCTGAATCAATTCAATGGAACTCCCACTGTTTGTTAAAAACTGTTTACGGTCGCAAATCAAGCGTGGGATTGTTTGAACGACAGCTACTAAGCATTCTGTGAATTTTTTCGCTGATCATGCTCTGTCCATGATGGCTTGGTTACGATTTCGTTTATTACAACATAGCTTTTTCTTGCAGATGCACTTATAAGAAGAGTACTAGGTTTAAAGAGACTCACACTTTCTAAATGTTTCTAGATAACTTCTGCTTTCTCTTCATTATCATCGTCCTAAAGCAGTCTCCTATATGGGATCATGAGTCTCTCTTATCAAATCCTACTGAGCTTGATCCTTAGCCAGTCTCAGCCATCCATTACTTCCCTTACTCTACCAATAATCTTCCTTTCTAACTTTCAGCTTCTCATTTTTCGACAAAAGGCATCCTCTCCTCGCATGTCGTGAATTTCGTTGTCTTAATTAATTCAACGGGTGACCAGTAAATCGTGAGAAAGGCCTGAATCTAGACGTTCTAATTTAATACCTGAAGATTACAGCTGCGATAAACACACGATGATATTTTCTTCAAAGTTCATTAGCATTAGCGTTATTTGCTTCACTCCAAGCGGATATAGGCTAATGTTTCTTGTAGATTTCTGAATTAAATTCAACGTTGGCAGACTTAAGTGTTTATATTTTTATATTTTTTAAAACCTCAACACTTCGTTTCATATGATCGTAACTTCCATCAACTGTTTCGTAAGTAGGGCAATTAAATGAGATCTCCGAACATAATTAATCTTCGAATTATATAAGCAAATATAATAATAAAAATAGCCCCAAACGTTACCAAGGTTAATAATACTACTTTAAAATCTGATGCCGTATAAAATTTATGTTATTAATTTGTAATACAACCTTGAAAGGTCGCGTTGTTATATAAATAACAACGCGACCTTTTAAAGAAAAAGAAAGAAAACGAAAAAGTGATTCTTTCAACAATTTATAAATATAAATTTACTACTAGTTCTGCAAACAGTACACCTCGCCAACACAAACTTTTTTGCAACAACTAATATAAGTGAGCAATTCGAGGAGCTATTCTGCTCATAACGCCGAAGATCCTCAGCAGTTCTCGAAATCGGATCTCATAAGGCGGAGATATCCAGTAGCCCCTTGTTGCCCTTTTTTGGAGGAAGTACCCCTCCTAGCAAAGATCCCCGACAAAAAATAAATCTATAAAGTCGTAAAACCTATATACCAAGTTTCATCCAGATCGGTTGTAAAAGACGACCTGTAAAGGAGTACCAACAAACTGACAGAGGAAAGCAAATTTTGCTAGACTTGAAGCAGAGTCGTTTCGCTCGTTACTCTCGCTCGGTCAATAAATTGTTGAAAGAATTACTTTTGATGAATTTAGAGACTGACTTCACCGAACTGGTCCTGCATTTTGCTTTATCGAAAAACCACAACGTCAAGAATTATAAAGAACGTTATGTCAGATCTAAAGTGTGGTGGATTCGGGTAATAACCTAACCTTCCATTAGACATACCTTACAATGTCCATACCTGTTCAGTGCTTGAAATAACATCTCTGACCTACTGACATACGTTCGGGCCGATGTCAAAGTCAACATGCCTGTAGCCCATAGCCCGTAGCCGTAACACTTTTTGGTAAAATGCTTTCAATGGATTTAGCTAGTTGTTTCACAGTGAAGTAATCATTGTTTGCCGCATTCTATGTTTTTGTATAGGTAACCAGAGATTTTCTCCAGTATTGTCTTGCCGCTGAAAAATTCCTATCAATGAACGTAATATCGTCTATAACTACGCGGGAAAGTCCGAAAGGGTTACCGAGGCCCCTGGAAACACAGGCTACGGAAAGAACACGGGTGGGTTTTAGTCAGTAAGAGTCTGACACACCCTCCCGCTCCGCCCAGAGCGGGAGAAGTTATTTGATAATTCCCACCCAAAAAAAATTATAACTAAGTAACTATGTTTACTGTGGCTTATTTACTTTCACATTATGCTAAAAAACTCATTAACTTGTCCTTCACTGTAATTTATTGGTAAGTTCCACATGCATGCAAATTTCACGTGTTTTTTTTTTTTTTCATCGTAAATTTTTACCTATCCGAATGTATCTACGATATCTTAATGCTCCACTAAAATATTTTGTGATGGTGACGTTTTCTAACTTATCCATTTCTTCACTTTCAAATTGATCAATTATTTTAATGACATAATAAATACAGTGATTTAGACTGTACACTAATTAACGTTACAAAAATGTATGTAATGATCACAACCAATTCTGCAGGTAACAATTACATAAATTATAATTGCGACAATAAGTTATTACTAGTGTTAGACAACTCCACAATAAAATTGTACTATTTGTTCAATTAGTAAGAATTATTTCGTAATAGATAAATTATATCTATAAACACACGTGCAGTAGGCGGAAGACTAGGGACCTACAAACAAACAGGTTTGACCAGTCGTCAGTCTAGCCGGAGCCTTACTGACGACCAATAAATAAACTCTGATTATTACTATTTACTCAATTTATTCAGAATGGACATGAACACCTTCGCTTGCCGACGGTTTAAGTGAAGAAGGTAGTCAACTGAGTGTAAACGTTGTAATGACGCTTTCTTTCTTCTGCACGCGTATGTCCAGATTTGAATTCGACAAACGTTAGCGCACTGTGGGTTTTTTTTTAAAAACACTACCTATTTACATATGTCAGCCATAATGTCGACACTGAAAAGAAAACTTTAAAAACGATCAATTCAAAATATTTAACTAGTGTAATTTGATAATTTAAAAATAATAATTATTTATTTAAAATTAATTCAAACCCAAGACATTATTAATAAGGCGCCTTTAGAAGTTCTAAACTCTCAAAATTCCATCTGTCTAGCACATTTAAATGGATCGAAGGGCTCCAGAGAGCCATTTATACTTGAAGCGAATTTAATGCAAACTAATTTCGTGTATATTATTTGTTAAAATTCAATTTGTATGTCAAAGTCATGGATGGAATTGCAATTGACGCTCGTCTGCTGTGGAATAAGGTTTTAATTTTCATAAATGTCATATCATTTATTAATTACGCACATAAACTTTCGCTGACACTTATTCGGTGTTGTTCAAATCAATATTGTTTAAAAAGTTTCTCTATAAATAGAAAAAAGTCGAATGAACATCGTCCTTTCACTTTCTCTTTGATGGTTTTATTCAATTATGTATTATTTATTTTATAAATTTAAAAACCACGATTAATAAATCACCACTACCTTCTTTAAATTAAATATGTATGTGCTAATAATATTCGAACTACTCATACCATTAGTCAGACTTACTAAAACTAAAAAATGTATCTATTTCTTTCTGCGAGCTCAATAAACCGGTTTTAAAATCAGATGCATATTTATTTTCAATAAAAAAAAGATGTCAAGTAAAGCCAATATGAAAATAATAACACTGGCCGATTGACGATTCCAGCACGAACAACATAAACAATAATATTCTTACTGTACCATAGATTCACAGAAAACCTCTGTGCAACAATGTCTTTGCTATAATCCATAACAGCTGTCACAAAGGGTTCACGGTCGTTTGTTTGTGGTCAGCTGTTCAGCTGACCA
Organism: Atethmia centrago; assembly: GCA_905333075.3. Taxonomy (NCBI): domain Eukaryota; kingdom Metazoa; phylum Arthropoda; class Insecta; order Lepidoptera; family Noctuidae; genus Atethmia; species Atethmia centrago. Next base: position 25,424,378 of record HG995376.1, read on the forward strand.
ACTGACACATCTGCAAATGACTTTCGATTTTAAGTTGTCATAAAATCTATAATAAGTACGATAGATGTTGTATTGTTTTGTTTTGTTATCAATATTTTTCGGATTTTAAGTCTTTCATACTAATTTCATTGTTTATTTTTTCAGGTAATTACATTTTCGTGTGAGACAAGAATCCTGCTTTCTCTTGCCGTCAGTAAGCATAAGGTATTTACAAAAGTAGCTGCTTCTTTAAAAAATATAGGCTCATTATTGTTTTGACTACCTACGTAAAACGATCACATGGTCAGATAAAATAACTGGTCAGAAATACGTCACTGATAATGATAAATTACAGCTTTGCTAATTACCTACCAACATAATGTTTTTTTACTTTATAAAAAACGTAGATCCGGAGTTAATACCCGGTAGGTACTGGTTTTGTCTCTCCAAATTTGTACAGGTACGAGTATCATTTTAATGTCAGTTTATGGTAAGATCTGGTTTGTTTTTACTTTTTACCGCTAATTTTGCCTTCTCTACTGCACGTGGGTTGTGTGATATTCTATTTGTATATACAGAGTAGGAAAAACAGAAGGCCTAAAATACAAACAATGCGCCAAAGTTAAAAAACCATGCCACCGAATCGGTCGAAAGATTGAATTCGAAGCTGCTGAAAATCTATTAAAAAGAATTAGTAACATTGAATCACCTTGACCCCTAAGTTTATGCAGACGTTCAAATGTATGATTGCCCTTGAAAACTGCACCTGAAATAAACACTCAGACAAATTTACTTCACTCAAAACCGTCTCGGTTTTCATAACATACCATATCATAACGCCTGTATTCCGTGTAGGGTTAGGCAGAGGTATACCAATAGTACCTACACCCACATTTTGCACGTTATGTTTAAGTCTCATGTAACAGCGGGCGACCCTATTGCCAACAACCGGGCACAAATCAAGACTGCTGGGCTGCTACTGAGAAATTCCAGATTTGTTGCAAGATTGTACATTAACTGTAACTATACACATGGTGACATGAAACTGTCAGATGCTTTAAAAGATCTTCCACTAACGACGACACTCGATTACTACGTTAGGCACACCTTGGCCACTCAGCCCTACCAACCTTGCTGGTGCGGACATACATGAGAGAAGAACATCCAAAACTAACGATCGACGTAAATTTCCGTTTATGTTCAGTCGTATACGTTTGTTGTATGATTTTTCGTACTTCTACAAAGACTGTCAACTGGATTGATTATAAGCTTTGCGGTAAGCTTATGTCAATGTCATACATTTTTGACTTTCCAGCATCGTTATCAAATGAAATGATTTTATTATCTGTAAGTAGGTTTGTACAAACACTTTTACACGTCAGTCATATTTAAAAAAAAAACTAGATGAGCTCGGTGTTTCCTGTCTGACTACTCTGAGAATCGCAGATAGAACCTCACTTTGTCTAGTATTGGATTAAATTTTATAATTAATTCTAGGTTGTATGCTACATGTCGTTTGCCTGTTTACTGTTATATTGTAACGCCAGATGACGCTACTTATGTATGCTGTTTTGTTCCTGTCATGTCGTTAAAAAACTTTTACGGTGCACTGTGTGAACTAACAAATAAAACGTTTATTAAGTGCAAACTCAAAGAAATCTTGTTTATTAACTTAATCTCAATATCTAGGGCCTAGACAAAGTGACTCTAGGCCCTCTGGTTCATTTTAGTATTCTTACCTATCATGCCCTTTATCAATCGTAATTTCTGTATCTCTTCCTCTAATTTGACCTGCACCATTTATCTTTTCATGTATATCTCTTTCGTGCTCTGAGTATCACAAATACAACCTCGCTATCTTTGTCCTATTTTGCGAATGCTCCACATTCAGCTTCACACGTGGCCTGATAGATAACAGACTCATAATCACTTCTGTAAACATACGATATAACAGTTTTGACAACAACTGCGTAACAGTTCTTTGTGCTTTGTGTTATTCGTTTTCGAGTGATTTATCTTGAGCAGTGGTTGGATGACTCATGAAACGTGTGTTTTTGTGTTACGGTTTTCTGAGGTTGTGGCACTGCGCAGTCTTATGCAGTTGTAAATTTTCGCTAAGGTGCATCAAACGGGCTATTCTGGACCATAAGTATAGATACCTAAAACTCCTATTTGCTTCAAATGCAAAAAATACAATAAATTCAGTCCTTGCTACTTTGAAATTCTACAAGGAATGCTGTATTAATAGACTATCCTACAGCCTAAATTGACACCCTTTTTCTATTGCTGTTATCTCTACCTACAAAATTTCAGATTCAGGTCAATGCCCTACCTGCCCACATTCAATAATCTTTGTACATTTTCTTCCATACACGCCAAACACTAAATCAACATTTATAAATACACATCACATAAGTTTATATAAAAACTTTAAGGTCAATTCGCCCTCTTTAGAGTCTAATGGCTCTAGCATACAAAAGGTCAGTGACAGACATTTGATATCCATAGCTAACTTTGTGTAGACGACGCTAGTTCATGCCCTAACTAAACTGCCAATTGTACGACAAAATTGAGCCAGTACCAGCCTTGTAAACCACTATTGCACAGTACATTGATTTCCTTCACAAATAGACCTGTGTTTTCTGGTTTATATTGTTATTGCTATGAAGCGCTACTGCAGCATGATGGTCCTAGGTTCGATTCTCAGGTCGGGTAAAGTGTTATTGGGTTTTTTCATTAGGAATTTCTCAGTAGCAGCCTGCAGGCTTAGCATGACACTCTATTTGTTCGAAGAATAGACAGGGCTCTTTCCATACAAAGTGACATTTCGTTTCTCCTTTTTTGACATCCCACCGTAGAAATCTTTCTACATAAAAAAGATCATAGACAAAGATCGTTAGAAACGAAAGACAAGATGACAGATTGTAGAATGATTTCTACGGTGAGATGTCAAAAACTGAGAAACGAAATATCACTTTGTATAGAAAGAGCCGTGTCTATTCATCGAAGAAATAGAGAGTGTCATGCTAAGCCTGCTGGAGTCTGGATTTGTGCCCGGTTGATGGCAATAGGCTCGCCTATTACATGGGACTTAATCATAACTGGTGAAATGCGGGTGTACTATAGGTACACCTCTGCCTAATCTCTCGGTATTACAGGCTTAATGATATGTTATGATGACCAGACACGAACATGAAAAGTATGAAGATAAGGTGCGACCATGATGTGACCCTTTATTGATATAGGCTGGCGCGAATGGTCTTTTTTACTTGTTTGATGGCTATAGCGATGTTTAAGGCGCTGACAAGAGGCAAATGACCAAAATAGGCTTGTCTTAAGAAAAAAAAATTGCCAAATCTATATAGTTTGTGGCAGCGGAAAAAATATATGTTAATTTTGAACATATTTCTCAGAACTTAGTTGTTACCAAAACAGGTTTTGAAAAAAATCTCGATACAAACTGACGTTAAACTAACCTCTTACCGTGAGTAATATCTGCATTAAATATCATCATACGTTACGTATTTAATTAATAACTAGAATGTCTTATTTGAATGCAGAACTTGGTTGTTTTTTATTTTCGATTACTCAACTTAATTTTAAGTAAATTGATAATTCCTTCATATTTTGCAATAAATTACAAGCGTTGTGTTCATCGCGCTTCTCTTTCTTTTCTATGCAGTCTGACAGTGACCGCGGTTTAGGTGTTGTCAGCGTCTTAAGTAGTTGTTTTGCTTTCCTTTGTAGGATCCAACGTTTTTGAAATAGGAAGTATGTGTTTTTTGATCAAATAGATACCAGCTCTAATCTGCAAAACCAGTCTTGCGTGAGTCACTGCCAATAATATGACCTTGTCAATTACAGCAAAAACTGTTTAAAACACTTTCATTACCTACAGACAAATCCTTTTTATTTCTGGGTTTCTCTTTAGTTGTTATTTGTAACCAAACTCAGTACAATTTCCTTAATTGAGAATTTCATTATCACCATTTCTGACAAAAACAAATTCACACTAACGGACTGCATAACTGTTTATGAAAAATAATTATTCAATATCATTATAATGTAAAGCTTCCCCATATCTTATCACTATCAAAACATTCGAATGTGTCGGCAGATATAAAGATTAATATAACGGGGCTATCGCGTAATTGAGAGTTCGGATTATAGACTTATAATTACGGGCCGAGGATGTTGACAAGAAAAATAAAATTGACAAATATTAGGACAAAGAAATAACACAGAAAAATTACTGTAAATGTGTTGCGGAAATTCTAGATAAGAGTTTAGGGCAGATAGGCTGTTCGTGTCGCATAACCTCTAACCGATAAAAACTGCCACTTACTCACTTCAGATGTCGCTACTATCCAACGTCTAAGAATTTGGCAGCTGTCACTTTCAATGTTTTTTTTTTTGTTGTAAACAAGCGACTTCTTTTATGCATAATTAAGTAATAAGCCCCGTTGCGCAGCTGTTGACTGCAAAAATGCGGGGACCCATGTATTTGCCAAAGATGTTAAAAGACGAAAACTGTTGAAGAAAGTTCTCGGAAAAAGAAATGGAAACTCGATATTTCGTCGAGACTACGAGTACGTGCTATCCTTTTGAAACCTGAAGACGTTTATTTATGGAAGAAGTTCATATACAGGTGATGCTCCCAAAGTCAAATTATATATTTCAAATAGGCACATAAAAGGCACCTTTGAACGTCAAAATCTACAACCGAACCCAGGCAGGAACTTCACTTTGTGTTATTAATTTCATCACCACACTACTCGCAAAACGGTGAAGGAAAACATCGTGAGGAAACAGGCATGTCCAAAAAATCGAAGACGTGACATCTACCATCCCGCACTGGGCCCACGTGATAGATTATAGCCCATTCCCTCTAGAAAAGAGGAGGCCTGTGTCCCAGCAGTGGGAACATTATAGGCTGATTATGCTTATGCTATGTTTCAAAATTCTGCTGAATATGGCTTAACACGCCATTGTAACGATAATAATCAAAAGAAGAAAGTGTCCAGTAGGAAGATTTCTGGTTATAGACATTGTTGAATAGAACTCAGAGCCAGATCTAATTTGCTGCAGTCCAGCAGTGATCGTTTATACTAGAAGCCTCCCATTCCTTGGGGACATAGAGCCTGTTCATTATTAATCACCAGTAATTCAGGTTTACTTATAATACGAGGCTTTTGACGACTTTGTATTATTAATAATAATAATAATAATAATAAAAACTTTATTTCGGGTGGCCCATAGAAACTTTAACCTAGTACATATTTCTTAATATGTTTATTTTCCATGACTCGCCACACCTACACAAGACATGACCCATGACTCTGAAAGGGACAGTCAAAACGTACAGCTATTGCGTTCAGAATGCTGTTGTTGCTACCCCGTATACGGGCCAGCAGCGAAGCTGCTTTTTTGCGCATGGCCTGAAAACCATCAGTGCGCGCCTCAGCAAACATCCCAGACATGCTGCACCTCCACGGCAGACCCAACAACATCCTGAAGGCATGATTGTATTAGTGTGTATTTTGTGTATAAAAAAAATATGGGCGTCTTGTTTGTGCAGAATAAACAATTTTACTTTCTTTAATTTTCTCTTCTTACTTAGAATACCTTTACCATACTACTCAGTTATTTCACGTAGTCCCAATTCCGCGTAGAAGCCTATTAGAACCCTCAAACTAATCGACTCATCTCGTAAGGAATTGGAGCATCTCAGTTCGGGCCTATATTCTCGTTAAACCTAATCAATTAGACTTTACCGCATTTAACCAATTATAACTTGGCCTAAACCTTGGCAGGCAAAAAAAAGATAATAATAGATTATTTATGGTCTGACACAAAGGAGATGCTAATGAATAAAAAAAAACGATATACTAAAAAGTTTTATTACAAAATTGGTCTATTCCGTGTTCAAATATCTTTTAGTTTTAACGGAAAACAACAATATTTTCGCCGTGTTCTAAATTCTTGCAAAAACTTAACCTTGGTCATTCACGCTCGATTAGGACCAAATTGAGTGAAAGATGACTTTAATAAACTTAGTTTCCAAAGCCTTTGTGTCAGAACATGGCCATATGGCTGACAGAATAGCGACGCAAAATATTTTCCAAAGACGATAAAAAATGTACCTATCTGAGATACTGATTAAAGTTGGAAAACGTTTAAAAGCTTCAAAAAAGAACAACAATAATACTACATGTAATAATAATAGTAATACTGGAATTTATTTTGCAATTACTTTAAAATCCGGTTGACTGCGTCAAAAAGAAAAATAACAAAAATTAACACTTTATTCGCAGAAATAATACAACCTTGGTAACAGTTAAATAGTTCAGACTAAAATACTCAATAAATAAAATAAAGCTACAAAGAATTAAGCACTTTACATGAAGAGTGCTTAATATTCTGCTCATGTAAGCAAAACAACGTGCCGGCAGACATGAATACAAATATTTACTGTCCTATGTGCCGAAAATAGGGATTAATCGAATTTAGGAGCCTTAATCCTCTATGTATTGATGGATCAGTAACCATGATTGATATAATAATTCAAATTGTGTGGGCACACTGTTACAAAATCAATAATAATGAAAGAGGTACAGAACAAAGAAGGTGATACATTGAATTACTTTTGTCCTGTCCTTTTCATCATCATCATCATCAGTCTATTATAACATTCCTCTGCTGGACCTATTTTGCGTTTATGTAAATTTTTATCTCTTCTGTCATGTTTATCTTTGTTAGCCTTCGGCTCCTTGCGTGTATGTAGTAGATAAATATCAATAAGTACTTTACCTGTCATTTAATATTCTATATCAGCTGCACCTGTTGCTTCTGTCAAATGTCAACGTCAAGTGCTTAAACGGTGATCAGGATGAAGCCATAATGGAAGTCTTATGACTGGCAGGACGACAGGACAAGCAAGGCATGGCATCAAAGTGCTATTTAATCAGCCAGACAATTAATCAAATATAGCTTGCCACAGTCAAGTGCTGGTATGATCCATCTTATTTGCTTCATAGTTCTTAGTCCTTAACCTTTTACATCCAGTATTCCTACAAGGGCTTCATCAGCGAAAATAGATTTACAATTGGTCCCAAATCTATCTAAGTAGAAAACAAACATTGAAAAACACGAAAGAGTTGATTATTTAAATACCTTAGAGGTCACAGTTACAAGGTCGGTTATCTCCAAATTATACAGTTACGTATTTAAATCCGTTATAAACACACACATGAGTATATAAGTTAATTGCCCAAATGACTCAGCTGTCATAATTTTGGAAATTACCACTGTGACGGAAACACTTTTGATTTCAAAGAAGTTTTTAAGTTGATCCACATTTTAGCATAATAATATTAAAATTTTAGAGCCGTTATAAATAAAACGAGTATAAATCAAGCTGGACATAAGGAAACTATAAAGGTTCCATGTTTTAATACGCACCACTCATGTTAGAACCATTCGTTTAGAATTAAAACCGGCCATATTGGATTTATAAGTTTTCCACTTAGTGACTGTTAATTTAGCGAAGTCAGTTCAAGCGTGAAGCCATTGCCACAAAACTTTGAGCAACCAGTTATATAGGCCAGTAGTGTCTAAATCGACAATTAATATTCCTAATTAATGTTTATTTATAACTTTAAAACTACCAAAAGGCAAATAGTCAGCCAAATAATTTCAGACATTTAGGAGGAAAAATATGCAAAAAAAAAACTGATATGCAATCTTCGTATAGTTCGCAGTAGATGGATACGAATAAAAACGCAAACATTCTCTGATACAAATATTATTGTTATTGCGAAATCTATTTCCATGCCTTGTTTTGCATCTACTCAAATTGTTACACTGCGCAGTTTTGTCTAAGAATCATCGTAATATTTTTATCGGTTGATGGATTACGTCGATAACCAATTTGTATGCAATAATAAACGGCATGCAAACATGGCAGTAGGGTTTTTGATCACTGCAGAACTTAGTCTGTATCATCCCAATGCATAGCAAAGGCGGAAGGCCTTTGCTCACCTTTTTCAAACTTGTATTTGTTGCACATGAGAGCCATTCCTTTCGGTATAGGACGCGATGTCACCACAACTCACGGAGTCCGTTAGGGCCGATGCCTGCCGGGGTCGCGGGAAAATCCGAAAGGGATACCGTGACCTCTGGCAACATATAGGCAAAGGAAGGAACACCGTTAGGTTTTAGTCAGTAAGAGTCTGACACGCCCTCCCGCTCCGCCCAGAGCGGGTGATGTTATTTGATAATTTCCCATCCAAAAAAATATTATTTAAGACGCTGACAACACCTAAACCGCGGTCACTGTCAGATTGCAAAGAAAAGAAAGAGAAGCGCGACGACAAAACGCTTGTAATTTATTGCAAAATATGAAGTAATTAGCTATTTACTCAGAATTGAGTTGAGTAATCGAAAATAAAAAACAACCAAGTTCTGCATTAGAATAAGACGTACTTGTTATTAATTAAATACGTAATGTATGTTGATATTTAATACAGATTTGGATTAGAACTCAAGGTAAGAGGTTAGTTTAACGTTAGTTTGTATCGAGATTTTTTTTTCAAAACGTGTTTTGGTGACAACCAAGTTCTGGGAAATATGTTCAAAATTAACATATATTTTTCCGCTATCACAAACTATACAGATTTGGCAATTTTCTTTCTTAGGAGAAGCCTATTTTGGTCAATTGGGTCTTGTCAGCGCCTTAATAAAAAAAGGTCGTCACACCATCTTCGCTTGGTCTGAACACGGGCCTTCTAAATTAACCCCTACTAAAGCGGTCTTGGTTTAGCCTTTATCACCAGGCTTGGGCAACTCATTAGTAATGGCAGTAACTATCTTGTTAGTGGTCCTCAGGAGGATGCTCCTTCCCAACCTCATGACACTTATTCTCAGCCCGAAGCCGTACATACGCAGATCGTGCAACTCGGAATTACTATAGATGATTTAAACGGTATAATTTTTAATGTATCTGTTTTGGCGCTAAATATAGCATGAAAGCCGGTCGTAACGAGTTTCTTTTAAAAGATATTTGCCTTTCTTGTGGATTCATAAGTGATTTGTGTGTTTTAAGTCCAAAAGTACCTATATATTTTTTTAAGTGTCAGTTGTGAATTTATTTGGTTTATTTTGCATGTGATGAATGATGTGCAGAATTCAGTTCACTTGCTTATACGTCAACCTTATTAGCCATGTCGTTTATAATATTTTCAGCAAATATCGCAATTGGTTTCTCAATTTCTCCAGTACGATCACACATTCCAAATTCCAATTAAACGATAATATTCATTTGTAATCGTCTTCGCATGTTTCCATAAGTCAATACATTGGCGTGAAACAGATTCTTACGTGTGTCTTAATTAGTGCATTCTTGGCACAAGCTGCAGCCCTACGTTCATTGACATTTCGCGTGTACATTATAAATATCTTTGTTTTTATTTCCGTGTCGGATCGGGTGCGGAGAATCGGTTATTTTAAATAATTATCGATTCGTGTGTTCATGCTTTATAGTGTTTGGACTTGCGCAAGATAGGAAATAGGCGTGCTCCATGCACGCCTATTTCCTATCTTGCGCAAGTCTGAAAAATTCACATCTTCGTATTGAGTTTAAAAATTTTCTTACTCTTGGCTTCCTCTTTCGCTTCACTATTATATTTCGCATAGTTACCGAGAGTAGAACTATTAATTAACACGAATAGTTACTTAAAATGTATTCTTAATACAAAACGATTTTATGAACAGACCCAGATTAAGAACTCTCATCTTCAAATTCTCCTTTAATTCATACAAGATGTTTAAGAAGAGATATGTTACAAGACCTAAGGAGCAGAATAAGAAAAGGTTCTTGCCTTGCTGTAGAGTGTAGACTAATTGAAATTAGAGAAAGAGCAAAACAAATCATGAGCGTCGCATTCAATCTGTGTGCTAAAATATTCATATACTATGGGTATTATGTTTCATGCTTGTTTCTTCCAATTGTATCAATTCTCGGCACGATCGTATCTCCATTAATTTATTCCGCGTGTGTCCTCATTATAGTTGATGTCTCTCTGCTTCCTAGACGTGTGCCATCGGTGACTACTGCGCGAAAATATTCTGTTTTTGGCTGTGAGAAAATGTTTCTGATAAAATTTAGGTGAGTGACCACAGTTGTAACTAGTAGTTCTAGTATATCTCGTTTGAATACGGTATTTTCAACTTCTTTTCTAGATTGTGCAATGTTTTTGGAAGAAAAACGCGTTCTCGAATTGTATGCCGTGATTTACGTTAGACAATTGTATGTTCTTCAATTTTTTTTATGATGGTGAAACGTAAACAAACTACGTCATTTTGCAAGTATATCTAGAAATCGACGCAAATAGTGATTTAAAATGATTTTCCTCAGTTCACAGATGTGTGTGGTAAATCTTAAATGCTAACCATCGTCATGTACTTAATAATCAAGTAGAAACTCACTTATTACCGCGGAAGTTGTTTCTGTATGTCGACTCTGCAACTGTTTATACGCGCTAATCAAAGGAAACATATGCCTTTGTAGCAAACAATACAAAGTGTACTCTATTACTTTGTGCTTTGATTGAAAATTGATTACCAATAGTCCGCACAGCCGGTTTCGCTTCGGCCAGATTATGTAAATGGCATACACATTACACAGCTGTGAGCCAGCGTGCTCTACTCTGTAAAAGTGTTTATCGTCTGTTCCAGCTGATTATGTGCCGTATAATGAAGGTATAGGGATCATAATAGTATGTGCTAGGGTTAATGCGCAGCCAACGTTATCTGGTTGCATAAGAGCGAGGACTATTGTCTTTATCAGTTGTTGTTCAGGCGTGTTTATCTGACGCAATTGCGCTCTGAACCCGAGCCGATACGTCGTGTGCGATTACACGAATAACTATATTAATCGTCAAAATAAACAGATTTAATCCGACGAAAATATTTACCAAACACCTGAGTTCGGGCGAACTTTCGAAGAAGTATAAGGAGAAAAATATCGTTTCCGCCTTTACCGTGGATCGCGAATTTACTTCGGAGTTTTCTATAGATATAAATCAAGTCGTAAAGGTAAACAGTGGATTTGCCGGTGGGTTATTAATAGACAAGGGAAATACTGGCGCGGTATGCGTGTTATCGTGACTTGTAAGAGATAAACATTTCAGACGACGGATGTTTTTAGTTCTGTCATCGACCATATCTATGGGAATTGGAGAAAGTTCACTATCAGCGATAACGCTAAGACGTTTGCTACCAAAATTTTATCTAGAAATCATGTTTACGTTAGTTAAATATATTGCAGTGGCGAAATTAGTAAGATACATTTGAATATCTATAGGAACCGAAGAAATCTTGAATCAAATTATAAATCAAAAGCAATAATAATCAAATCTGATAGCAATGAGAATAGAAATAATAATCCACGGAATAATAACGACCTTCCATCGTCATAGGAAACAAGTGATAAACTTTTCTCTTTGTGTCCAACTCCAACGTCAAACGACGTTCGATTGCATCGATTACGTAGTACGTAGCGTTGCCGTTGCAATTAACTTCTGATCTCGGTAAATGGCAAATTGTCATAATTGCAATAAAGTGGAAAACTCACGACATATATATAGCCATTTATAGAACTTAAGTATACGCCAATAGCTGTTAGTAAATACATGATATAATGAGCATTTCTTGATGTATGACGAAGAAAGGCATTATGAAGAAGGTAAACAAGCTATATACCTATGTATTCTCCGTAGATTGATGTTATAGGTACAGTGCTCCTACACAAATACGCCTTGACGTTGACGATGATGATGAGGGCTACATTTAAAAAGGATAGAAACTGAATACTCAACAGACGGACCAAAAAAACATGTCCTGAGTAGTCCCGACCTACAATATTAACCCAAATGAGTCCCTAACTTTTGGCATCAGATTGGCAGTTGGACTAAGAAACTATACTCCTAAAATTGTAACTGACGATAATGACGATTGATGATCAGCATGATATAATTCTTATCTCGTCATGGTTTCTGTTGCGGCTGGTAATAACTAATCAGATATATTATATCATCTATACTAAATTCTACTGACACTATTTTAGCATTCTTCATAAATAATATCCCAATACTATAAAATATATTGGTCCGATTTTATAGTATCTAAAAATCACGTCTCATGTCTTGAAGTTGAGCTATATTTTGATAGATATCCAGCGAAATCTCGGAGAAAAGATAACCTAATAAAAGCCAGTGATGCACAATCATAAATCATAGCCATTTCTCTTTCAAAAATGTAGCGCCAAACTTTGCAAAAAGTAATTTATCTGGATGCAGTAAATTCGCCAACGCCTAGTCTATATTAAGACTGCTATAATTAGGAACATAGATGATCTTCCCAATCAACCTTGGCGTTAATTTAACTTTCAAGATCAATAGCTGTTTACGGGTGTATCTGCCATTAGTGTCATTCATACTTATGGCCGTCTCCAGTAGCATATTTATTGACAGTTTGCGATCATCAGTTGTTATTCGCTTTTATAATTTATAATGTAACGTTATTAACGTGGACGCCCACGGCATCACGATAACACAGGGAAGTAAAATGTATGGAAATATATGAATGACGCTTTTAAATTTCAGACTACGATAACAATAATATATTTTATGTATGTATGTATGTATTTATTGTACATATGTGAATGGTACACTACAGACTACCTGCAGTATTGTCTCTCCTTTCCCCCTTAATCCATCCAAAGGTTGTCTTTAGTAGATCGCTTTTAGCGATAAGACCGGCCATTGTGTCACCCTATGTAAAATTTCTGCATTTATAGCTGTAATTTTTATGGTGTACATAATAAAGAGTGTTCTATCTATCTATCTATCTGTCTATAACGTTAGAACGTGCACGTATTTCCGTAGGTACATGTTATGGACGTGGACGTCCACGATAGAAATTGTAAAAGCGCACAATGGGTCAAGCGTGGTCATTCTTGCAACTTATTCTTTAGCCGTTAATTTGTTGCTTGATTATACAAGGCTATATCCGAAAGCATATAGTGATATTATATTAATAATAACAAAAAAATCATTTTTTTCTATGTAAAAAAATAAATAAACGAAATAATAATAATAATGAATACGTTTGGACACGGCGCGTATCGTCAGGAGGTTCCTCTCTCAGGAGCCCTGACCACCGCACAGTGGAACGAATGTATGGGAGCGGTTGGACGTAGACATGTCCGAAAAATAAGAGTAAAATTATGCCAAACTAATGATGCCATCTTATTCGATTACTTAATGCCTTCATAAATTGTGGTGATGAATTTCTTCATAACTCCCATATTTCGGGAGTAATTTGAGAAAATGTGAAATTTTACTATGAAAATGAGTGTATCGAGCTCTCTCCCTCCTGATTCCGGGCTTGTTTCAAGTAGCGGTCTCTAATATCGTAATGCTATTACTAAGAGCTATATTTAATACTAAGACACATAGTGCGCCAAATGTGCACTTTCTGGGATAAAAGGAAATGAAAATTTAAAAAAAAAAACGTTTTTTCCCCATTTGTATTTACTTTAAACCGCAGACAGACTTATTAAGAGGTCTATAAATATATTATATATATACAGAAATATATATTAACAAAAATATTCACAAGAACTGATGAGAGTATGACTTTTAAGTAAGTTGATAATAAATTACCTAGTTTCATTAAAAGTACAATAAATAATTAAGATGTAAGCTCTAATTTACTAAGTTACACATTTTAAAACAATAACATCATTTAATTATCTTCGTCATCATCATCATCATCAATTAATTCAAATTCAGAATCGATGTCCGCTAAATCATTTATGTTAACAAATTCGATATCACTTTTCTCAGAATCCGTAAGCTCATAAAATTCCTTAAAAGAAGATTTTTTTACAAACTTATTTCCTTTTGGACGGATACTTGTAACAAGTGGATCAGAAGACAGTAAAAGATTGTGCATAATATCTTCATTGCATGAGATACTGCTATGCTTTCGAGAATGCCCCTCTCTATATTTTCTAAAATCTTTATTTCTAGCCTCAGATGCCTCTTCGGATAGAAAACCAATGGGCACAATTGACATGTTCTGAACTATGTCTGGCCCATGCATTAAAATTTTATGAAGTGAAGAAGGCATATAATACCATGGGTATAACTCCACGTAAAGCTTAGCAGTATCAAAGCAGAACTCTCGGAATTTAGTTACGTTGATCTTCTCTCCTGATGAAATACACTGCAAGATCACACAGATTTTTCTTAAAAGCATAGCATCTATTCCGGTCAGTTCAGCAGATTTAGTGTAGTTTTCAAAAAATCTCCTTGCCGAGTTGCCATTGTTGGTGGATCCACTGCCTTGTTTCACAACATCGAGAAGTAAGCCCGTTTCTCTTCTTACAGCCTCTTGAACTCTTTTCTTCCTGTCATCAACTTGCCTTTTTGCTATATCACCCCTTACTTGCCATGATTTTATGTCTAATTTGTAGGAAATGTGTAATAAGCATTCCATTGAGCGAATCCAAGCGTGAAGGGTGCTTAAGCTATATTTATACATGTCCTCGTTTGCGTGTTTATCTTTGATTAACTCTAAATTATTCATTTCTTTAGGACAAGCCTTGCATATGTCACACACTGAAGCTGCTGTATTGGATATAATGGAATGAATTTTACCATCAATCATTGTCAACAGCAGTTGGTGTTTGACACTAATTCCATCAGTGATGGTGGATGGAGTTAAGGCTTCAATCTCTGCTTCGATTTCAGCCATCTCTCTCTGCACATTTTCTTTGGTTTCCTTTATAAACTTAAACAATATTGGCCGGCAAAATGAAGTGGAAGATGGTCGCTCGTTTTCCCAAATTGTTACACCTTTTGAGACGAGCCGCAGTGGTACAAGACGAATCATAAAATTACTAGCAAGATCGATTTGCTCATCTTCACTCGTCCTTTGATGATAAATGCTTTGGCTAGATGATCCGTCAAAACCCCATTTGCTGGTCAATACGAGCTGTTGATTGGGATCAACAGGGGTTTCTAACGACCTAATAAGTCTTCTTGAGGTTAAATCCATCAAGGCTTGTAATTTGATTTTTGCAGAGCTCTCTGTAACTGTGAGATCTTCTTTGGCCGGATAGCACTTAATTTTTTCTTTAACTAACATGTAGTAACTCGGGTATTGAAGAGCTCCTTCTTGAGTGTTGAAATCCCGAAGAGTGTTATAGCGCCATTTCGATAAGTTCATCGATACATAAAGAGCCAATGCCTTCAAAGGGGATATTTCCCGTACCTGAATTGATTTACCTTCAATGAAGGCTTTGATTTTTGAGGCCTCTTCTGGATTCTCCGTCAAGTATTTCATAACATAAGCTGTATCGCTTTGTCCTGCCTTTTGAAGCGCCCTTTCGGCCGAAAACATAATTTCAGCGCTGCTACTGCTGCATGAAAGACTATCTTCAGTGCGTCTTCTTTTTTGCCGGTTACTAAGGTCCTCAAAAGATTTACGAGGACTAGGATGTGTACAAGTTGAAGCATCAGATTTAGCAGGAGAAATTATGGGCTCGATGACGTCACTTATATTTTCTGTAGAAGGTTCCATATTTTCATTCTGTAATTCCGGCCATTGAATTGCAGCCTGTAGCCAAATCTCATGTTTCTTCCGAAACTTATCTGTGCTTCTTCCAGACTGTGTCCATTTTGCATAAATGCGGTAGCAAAATCGACGACACCAGTCTTTTAAACTTGTTTCAGCACTTTCACATAACTGAACACAACTGTTATCTTTTAAAACACTGAACAAATAGTTAAAGTCGCGTAAATCTTTATGTGCGCGTGCGCATAAAGCAACGTGAATATCAAGATTTGTATTAAAATTTGGAAAATACATTGCGAGATTAGCTTGGATACAACGAGGTGTAAATCAACACTGATTTTAAAGTTACTAATAGTGACCTATTTATATAAAATCCAGGTATCCCAGGTATCCTTTGTTAAATATTGCAAGGTAATTAGTTATTGTGATAATTAGTAAATGATGCATGCTAAATTAGTGTATTAAGAGCCATTTAGTAATTAAATAATAGCAATGTTCTTATCAGTAATCATTAGTGCATCAGTTTTATATGTAAACCTTAAGTCCCTAATTATATATCCTAATTAGCTTATATCTTCTCTAATTGGCTGCTCAGAAATGTTATTGTAATAAGGTAAACCTTTAGAAAAACGGTTTTAATCAACAAAATAAACAAAAAATAAAAAAATTGTGTTATAAAATAAACATCACTCTTTATCCCAGATGTGTCTTAGTATTAAATATAGCTCTTAGTATTAGCATTATGATATTAGAGACCGCTACTTGAAACAAGCCCGGAATCAGGAGGGAGAGAGCTCGATACACTCATTTTCATAGTAAAATTTCACATTTTCTCAAATTACTCCCGAAATATGGGAGTTATGAAGAAATTCATCACCACAAGTTATGAAGGCATTAAGTAATCGAATAAGATGGCATCATTAGTTTGGCATAATTTTACTCTTTTTTTTCGGACATGTCTACGTCCAACCGCTCCCATACATTCGTTCCACTGTGCACCGGTAGCTTGGACCCTGTTCCCGATACCGCTGGGCTGCCATTTTTTATATATTTTAATGCTCTTTTTTTTTATATTTTTATAAAAATATTTAAAAATGTAAATAATAAGTTTTTAAATGGAATGAATGGAATAATAATAATGACATGTGTCGGGCATGCCACCGTCCGGGTGAGTCTATCTGACATATTATCTCTGGTTGTTCTCGTTTGGCTAATGGCGAGTACTTGCACATACATTCATAACCAAGTAGCTAGGATTATTCACCAGCAACTTGTTTGGAAATATAAACTTGTGAACTCTGAGGTACCGTATTACAAGTATGTGCCCGACCTAGTTCTCGAAAATGAACATGTCACGTTGTACTGGGATCGGTCTATCATTACTGATAGGACTATTGTCGCCAATAAGCCTGATATAGTGGTGATAGACCGATTAGCGCGCCGCGCAATGATAGTCGATGTTACCATTCCACATGACGAAAACCTCGTGAAAGCTGAGAAAGAGAAACAAATAAAATATCTCGACTTAGCTCACGAGGTTGTTGACATGTGGAGTGTGAACTCGGCTATCATTGTGCCGATTGTCGTAACGGCCAATTGCCTGATGGCCGAAAGCCTCAACCAACATCTCTCGAGGCTCTCGTTAGGCGGCTGGATCAAGGGCCTGATTCAGAAGGCAGTACTCTTCGATACGGCTCGCATTGTGAGGAGGTTCCTATCTCTGGAGCCCTAACCACCGGTAGCTTGGACCCTGCTCCCGACACCGGCGGACCACTATTTTTTATAATTTTAAATGTTTTTTTATACTTTTTTGAGAAATATTTAAAAATATATTTTATATGTAAAAAAATTAATAAACTACACAATAATAATCTTTATTACACAAGAAAGAGGTTACAAAATAGTGTGAAGTCCCTGACTCCTGTGCTAGGTGGTAGACCTGTGTTACAAGAGCCAGACTATTACTATTATGATTTGTCCGTTGGACTAGTGGTTGCAAGCGCTACTGCTGAGCTTGAGGTCCTGGGTTCAATTCCCAGGTCGGGCAAAGTGTTATTGGGTTTTTTCATCTGGAATTTCTCGGAACCAGCCTTGAATCTGGAGTTGTACCCGGTTGGCGGTGGCATTAGACTCGCCACGTGGGACTTAAGGCGCGGACAAGACCCAATTGACCAAAATAGGCTTGTCTTAAGAAAAAAAAAATCCAAATCTGTACAGTTTGTGGTAGCGGGAAAAATATATGTTAATTTTGAACATATTTCCCAGAACTTGGTTGTTACCAAAACAGGTTTTGAAAAAAAATCTCAATACAAACTAACGTTAAACTAACCTCTTACCTGAAGTTCTAATCCAAAATATCTGTATTAAATATCAACATACGTTACGTATTTAATTAATAACAAGAACGTCTTGAACTTGGTTGTTTATTTTCGATTACTCAACTCAATTTTGAGTAAATAGATAATTGCTTCATATTTTGCAATAAATTACAAGCGTTGTGTCATCGCGCTTCTCTTTCTTTTCTATGCAATCGGACAGTGACCGCGGTTTAGGTGTTGTCAGCGTGGTAAAATTTGGGTGTACTATACATACACCTCTGTCTAACCTTTCGGGGAATACAGGTGTCATGTAGTGTAGTTTAATGTAGTGGCGTGATTTGTCTTACTACAAATAAAAAATGTCCATAGAGGTATTCACAATCTCCTGTTATTAAACTGTCGGTAGACTATACGGAATAATCCCAGGCCGATTCCCGGCCACCGTAGGCGTGGGCTTGCGGACGGTGAGCAATGGGTAGCTCGCCGTCCGGTAAGGACCAGGCCCGGGTCGACGGCGCGTTGTGTTCCAGGCCTGCCTCAAAGGGATGTCAGCACAACTATAGGGGTCCGCTAGGGCCGAAGGGTCGCGGAAAAGTCTGGAAAGGATACCGTGGCCTCTGGCAACACAAAAACAACGGAAAGAACACGCGTGGGTTTTAGACAGTAAGAGTCTGAAGACTATACGTAATCGAAAACATGCATATGTATGACATGTCTTCAGACACATGGATTCCTCCATATGGAGGAATGGCTATAAAACAACAATGTTCTGAAATCATTAAAGAAACAAAAAAGCAAACGGAGCAGTGGTGGCCCAGTGGTAACGGCCCCGATTTACAGTTGTAGGTCGTGGGTTTGAACCCAGGCAGGCGCTTTACTTTGTGTAAATAATTTCATGACCACTGCTCTCGAAATGGTGAAGGAAAACATCGTGAGGACACCGGCATGTCCTAGAACCAAAAATTTGAAGACATGGGACATCTACCAACTCGCACTGGGCCCGCATGGTGGATTAGAGCCCAGTCCCTCTCGAGGAGAGGAGGCCTGTGTCCCAGCACTGGGAACATTATAGGCTTATTATGCTAAAGTAAACGGAAGTCGTTTAAACTTTCAAATTGCATAAATAAATAAATAAATAAATAAACGAGTGTGTAAATATTTACATATTGTTGTTCTTAGTAAGGTATTTTCCATGTGATATCCGCAATTTATGTATGTATTATATTAACTTGAGCTGATCATGATAAAGAGTCAAATTCTAGCAAGGTGCAAAATTAAATGACGTTTATTTAAACTAGGTCAAGGATCAGCACTTTTTGAACGTCAAAATTACATAAGATATAATCTCCTAAAGCGCCCGCCCTTCACCACCGCCTAGTGCTCTTTTTTTTTGGATTGGAAATCATCAAATAACTTCTCCCGCTCTGGGTGGAGCGGGAGGGTGCGTCAGACTCTTACTGACTAAAACCCACCCGTATTCCTTCCGTTGCCTGTGTTGCGGGGGCCTCGGTGACCCATTAGTACCTTCCCGCGACCCCGGCAGGCATCGGCCCTAGTGGACCCCTACATTGTGCTGACGACATCTCTTTGAGGCGCGCGTGGAAAACGACGCGCCGTCGACCCGGGCCTGGTCCTGGCAAGCCCACGCCTACGGTGGCCGGAAATCCGCCCGGGATTCCCGACGCCCAGGGCGTCTCCTGCGGCGGCTAGGGGCGAGTGGGCGCGAAACTTGCCTTTTCCTCAACCGTCCCGCCTCCTCCTTCGCGAGCATTACTGCTTCGCAGAAGGAGGTGACGGCTGCCCATGCCCTCTCGCTCCGTACCATGGCCTGAACCAGGGCCGGACGCGACAGATCTCTGCCGCCGATACCTCTTAGTGCTTAACCTGGGAAGAAGAAGTGGCGCAACAAACTCCCCAGCATATCCCCTATGTTGGGTTCGGCTTCCAGTGTAAACGGATACAGCTGAATACCAGTATTTTACATGGAGCGACTGCCTATCTGACCTCCATAACCCAGTTACTGGGTAACACGATACCCCTTGGTAAAACTGGTTGTCAGACTTTCAAGCTTCTGACGACCCGTAACGACTGTCAAAGATCTACAAATAACAGCCGGGCCCAACGGCTTAACGTGCTTTCCGAGGCACGGAGGGGTCTTGGTATGTAAATATCACCCATCCATGGACCAACCGCGGCAAGAGTAGCTTAACCTGATCGATCGACCCGTGCGGCTGTTATTTACTTAGCCACAAGCGCCTCTAACTTGATTCTATACAATAAGTAATTAACATTACGAAACACAAACATTAAATTAAATTATTTGTCTTATGTCAGCTAGCTCACGCCAATACACCGGCAAAAACATTGAAAAGTATACTCAAGGTTAAAAAAATAACAAAAAAAACGTAGACAGAATTTAATACTTAAATAAAAGCCTCCAGGCATAGAGGGCGTGCTCGCTTACATTACATTACGGGTTTATATCCCTCATTGCTAATTTTTCTTTTGTTATCGTAATCATTTTGTTTACTATCATCTTGAATAATACCATCGTCAGTATTGGGTTACAATTACAAAACTTAGATTTTTGTCGTTTGCGAGTTACAATTTATTCAAGACTGTGGCCAATTAGCCAGCCGTAGCTATCAATTCTAAGTTGTCTTTTACCCTGTTTGAATTAATCGCTAATGTTTCCTATGTATTTTTCCTGCTTCTATAAATTAATAAACATTATTAATTTACATACTGTGGAAACAAACAGTATCATATAACAATACTAGTATTAATATAATTTGCATGATCAGTCTTTCTAGCCGTGACCTTCATATAGCGTGGGACCGTAGTTTACATTATAAATGATTTTATAAATACAATTATCAAATGGTAGAGGAAAATTTTCATTACAATCAATGCATGTAAATAATATATTATTGAAATGTGATGCTTCCTGAAATAGCAGATGCACTGCAAGCCTTATTGATAGGGAGAAGATGTCTATTACTGACTGACCAAAGTCCTTGTCTAGGAAATAGTTTTCCCAGTCTTCTTCCTTACTTTGAACCTGGAGACTTAATTCGATGGTCTGCAGTACAGGAAAGATTGTAAAAGGGAATGGACAACATGCATGGCATTAGGAGAAAATAATGATATTGCAGCATATCTCAAGAGCATGATCCTTGGCATTCATCTCACGTACTCCTCTGTATTCACAGCACATCGCAACTGATTGGTAACAGTTGAATAAAGTTACAGTTCTTACATAGTGGATGCTGTCCATCTTCTGACTAAAGGTAATCCCTGCAGTCCCTCATAGTACGTGGGCGTGGTACCGATACCGTACGTCAAATGACTAAACTTAGCATTTGGCAGACGTTCGCCAACTATCATACTATACGTCGACGCTTGTCACACATACAAAAATATGTATGTATTGGCTAGGCTTACAACGAATGAACACTAAATATTGTTGCATTACTTAGAAAAAAAACACACTATTTAACAAAACAAAAACCCCCGGCAACGTCGACGCTTGTCACACATACAAAAATATGTATGTATTGGCTAGGCTTACAACGAATGAACACTAAATATTGTTGCATTACTTAGAAAAAAAACAAACTATTTAAAAAACAAAAACCCCCGGCAGCTAAAACACATAACTGAAAAGAGAAAAACAAGTATTTATAATGTCTAGAATTTTGGTATCGCCGGGAGGGACAAACAAAAGTTACACCATATTTCAGGTTATTGGTTTGTCCCCGCCTGCGATACCGAAATTCTAGAGATTATAATGCTTGTTTGTATATGATATATAATATATGGAATTGACTAATTAGTAGCTATTATTTGATATCAATATTCTTGTAATTTATTTTAGATAAACCTTTTCTTTGTATTTGCAGATGCCATATATAAATATTATATAGCCTATGTCACTCCCACAATCAAGACGAATCTAACGATATCTCTTACGTTAAAATCCATCAGCCGTTTAGGCTACAGAGCGTGCCAAAGAAATAGACATACATACATAATCTCGAAAAACATTACCCTCCTTCTGGGGCTGTCGGGTAACAAGCACAATTTCAACATCATCATCATCGCTATTCGCAGCTTCTACTTTACTTCTTTTGGGCCAATCCTCCTGTTCTCTAACGATCTTATCTATGGCCTCAACTTACTTAACTACAGAATGTTCAACGTTTTTATTTTCATATGAGGTAATCCCTAAAGTGCTAATTGGATCTTATCGTACGAAAACACGAATCTTCCTTCGCGGTATCTTCCAGACATCTCTCGCGACTTCCCGTAAATACAGAGCCCTGTTGCGATCTTCATATTTTTCAATATTAATCATTTCATTTGCATGTAAAAAGCCTTGTACATACATTTATTATAATTATATGTAAAGACAATGATAATGTAATTCAATTCAAACCCTCATTGTTGCCAAGTCCTCTCCATCCTGTTCAAAGTCCAGTCAGTCACTGATGCAATCAGCTGGTTTCAAAGAGTGAGCCAACACTAGACAGATTTAAGCCTCATTTACATGATGCAAGTTTCTTACCTGTGCCATACAATAAAATTGAAGCAACAAATGACTTGCATTGTACACAAATACTGTATAGACGGTGGAACTTTTATTGTTGCTTCAACTTATGGTAGGTATGCCACAGGCAACTAAATAGCACCGTGTAAATCAGGCTTTAAGGTAACACTAGATTGCGATCAAAATATGTCGATGACGATGTCATTGATCTTCGCCAATGGAATGCAGTCTACTTGCACCCTTAAGCAAAAGATATCCGGCATGATTTCTTTTTTCTAAGCTTTACGCATCGCGGAATCGCTGTCGTTACGTTAGTGATCGCCTAGCTGTAGTGGCTTGTGAAATATAAGTAACTGCTTAATAAGTGCCTAAGTGTAAAAACGAATAAATATATCGCATAGGAAATGAGGAACCTAGTCACCAGGATTACAGGAAACAAACTACATAAAAGCTTAAAAAAAACTAGTTTTACTGTTAATAGAAAAGTAAGAGCGGAATACATTTACTGCAATAATAATGACATAGTTAAGATTTTTTTATCGATAATCACAAATCGGTCATTCTTATAAATGAAAGCCATCGCTTAATGTGTTTTCCAGTCATTATCACCTACGTAATTGTTTATTTTGTTATTCTTTAACCTATAACGATAAAATATCGATTAGATAGTGATTAGGATTTGTTTTGTTTTCTTTATTTTGTTTTCTTTGTTTTGTATTTTGCGTCGCTACTTGGATTCCGGTTATTGAACTTCTGTGGAGATAGTGGGTTGATAACCCTTTTTTCGTGGGGAAACCCTTCGTCTGGGTAGGGGAAGTACCCAGACGAAGGGTTTCTATACGGATGACCCCACGAAAAAAGGGTTATTAACCCACTATCTCCGGAGAGTCTTATTGTAGACTTGATTCGACTAAAACCCCACAGTGTTTCTGCTGCTATCACGAATCGGGAAGTGTGGGATATAAATAATACATTAACGATGCATATGTTAGATTACTCTAAGATGATTGTATTAACTGGCGACAATAAAGAATTTTTATTATTTATTTATAAATATTATATTTGACAACCTTAGGCATATAGAGTTCCCTCTTTGAGGAGTGGCTGGAGAGGCGCCACGGCGTCCTCACCTTCCGCCTGACGCAGGTCCTCACCGGACACGGCAGCTTCGGGAGGTTCCTGTGTCGGATAAGGCGGGAGGAAACGTCCGGGTGTCACCACTGTGTGGATCGCCCGGAGGACACGGTGGAGCATACGGTGGAGGCCTGCCCGGCTTGGGCAGAGCACCGCCGTGTCCTCGTGGAGGCGATCGCCGGCAGAGACCTCTCGCGTCCGGCCCTGGTTCAGGCCATGGTACGGAGCGAGAGGGCATGGGCAGCCGTCACCTCCTTCTGCGAAGCAGTAATGCTCGCGAAGGAGGAGGCGGGACGGTTGAGGGAAAGGCACGTTTCGCGCCCTCTCGCCCCTAGCCGCCGCAGGAGACGCCAGGGCGTCGGGAATCCCGGGCGGATTTCCGGCCACCGTAGGCGCGGGCTTGCGGACGGTGAGCAATGGGTAGCTCACCGTCCGGTAAGGACCAGGCTCGGGTCGACGGCGCGTCGTATTCCACGCGCGCCTCAAAGAGATGTCGTCAGCACAAAGTAGGGGTCCACTAGGGCCGATGCCTGCCGGGGTCGCGGGAAGGTACTTATGGGTCACCGAGGCCCCCGCAACACAGGCAACAGGAAGGAATACGGGTGGGTTTTAGTCAGTAAGAGTCTGACACACCCTCCCGCTCCGCCCAGAGCGGGAGAAGTTATTTGATGATTTCCCACCCTCAAAAAAAAAAAGGCATATAGAGTTGTCAAAGTAATTACTTGATTGAAAGTGTTGAAAGTAATATGGATATACAGCATATGAAAATGGGAAATGTTTTTTAGGGTATTTTTCGTGCTTGTAAGGGGGGTTAAATGGACGTAGTACCTACCAATTTTTGTTTTTAAATGATTTATAAAAGAAACAATTTCTAAACATAAATTACCTTAATCTTTATATTAATACAATGTTAACACTGCTTCCGAGTTCCACAAAGTTAAGTATTCTCTGTATAGATAACGTTTATAATAAACACTTAAACTATTCAGTTAATGTTGCCATTAATACCTAAATTAGTTTGATTCCTTCGAATTACTAACAGTCATTGGTTAATTAATAGTAACAATATTGAAGCATCATAAATTCAATGTAAATTATAGTTTAGCATATATATATAAGATATTTCTTATCATATTAGGCGTAATAACAAAACCCAAATGTGTTGCTTCTGAAATCAAAGAATTTATTCAACATTTCAGTTTTACTGAAACATACCTGAAATTAAAGAAATGACATTTAAAGTATTTTAGTCACATATGTCGACTCTCCTTCTAATAAATTTTAAATAATAAAATCTTTAACAACTAAAAATTAATATTGTATTTTTTTCATGTCATCTTGACATCTCTACCTTTTTCAAGTTGACATCCGTACTGTCCGTATCCGTGCTGTCATAAAGAAACTCTTTAGTGTTAATGAGCAAAAAGTATAGAAAGAGAAGATTAAATAATAAGAAATACATTTTCTTTGCATATATAAAAATAATGAACGTCGATGGCTATAAGAGGAGGGGAAGACCAAAGAAACGATGGATGGACTGTGTGAAAGATGATATGGCTAGAAAGGGGGTGACTACCGAGATGACAACTAATAGAGAAGTATAGATGAAAGGGGCATGTTGCGCCGACCCCACATACATTGGGATAAGGGCAGAAGAATTATGATGAATAAAAAGACCCACGAGGTATGGTAATTTAAACGATCCGAAATTAAAAGGAACCGGTAACCTTTGCCCACCGATTTACATACAATAGCATTTACTCATATTAAAATGTAAATAATGCCTAAAAATAAAAATAATGGCCTCTATTATAAGTAGGTCAAAGTTTGTACGTGCGGTTGACCGATATGACTGATAAACTATCGTCCCGTCAAGGACGTTGTTATCAGTAACTGTTTGTATTATTTCCCCGTTAACATAATTTTCTAATTATTTTATGCGTATATGCGACGTAACTGTGCACGGTGCAAGGGTCAGAGTATATCGCTTCCTGGGGTCAGGGGTAAGTTTAAAAGTTGTTGAGATATTAATGCATATAATGGTCGGAAAAATAGGGCAATGGCCGAGTGAAAAGTGAATATGAACAGCAATTCGGTGCAAGGGTCAGAGTATATCGCTTCCTGGGGTCAGAGGTAAGTTTAAAAGTTGTTAAGATATTAATGCATATAATGGTCGGAAAAATAGGGCAATTGCTGCGTGAAAATGAACACGTGGGTATGAACAGCAATCCTAAAATATATTAATTTAAAAGAGTGTGCATGGATTTTCTTGCCCTTTTTTCTCCATAGGAACGTACTACGCTTTGGAATGGAGAACTAGCTCTTTGTCTGACCGACTCCTTGACTACTCAAAAGGGGTCATTCGTAAATTACGTCACACTTTCATGATTCTTGGAGCCTTTCACACACACCTTGGTCCTTGGTCCTTGTCACAGGTTGTTTATGTGACCCCAGGGGACCAACCATCACCTCTTTTAGCAGTAGTATTATAATATTACTTCATAGTAGGAAAGTGATGGAGCTGTACAGTACTTATAGATCCATCTCTTTCTCACGCTGAAGTAATATTGAAATAATATTGCTATATGAGGTGATGGTTGCCCCCCTGGGCCTCAAGTCTGCTATTACAATAGTGTTAGAATGGTCAATCATTGATTTTATAATCGTTGATTTTGACAAGTTTGGTAATCTACTAATATAATGGCGTCAATAATGAGGATCGGAACAGACCATTCTGACACTATTGTAATAGCAGACTTGAGGCCCTGGTGTGTTGTCACATATTTTGCGATTTATTTTAAAGTTTTTCCTTAGAGTTGAAGTTTAGAGTTTTAATACTTTCGATTTCTTTCGATTTATAGATGTGACAAAGCTCATGACTGGTCCCCTATTTGTCACACTTCGTTGATTCCCTCCCTCCCCTATAACGTGTGACGTAATTTATGGATAGCCCCAAAATACCTGTAATTGGTTTGGTGCATTTAGTTTGAGTTAAAAAAAAATCTTCTGAATCCTATAAACAATTACTTTCACACATCCGTCTACAAATTGTCAACCGTGGTGATTTAAGGGTATGCATATCTTACAAAGTAAGTAATGTATTTCTCAATTTTTTTTCAGTCCTCAGCATCTTTTACAACCTTCCTGGTTGCTGTCAGGCTTATTATTTCACTTTGATAAGAGATATTCTGATATTGCTTTCGCCGGTATACACGAGGGATACTTTACATTTTAAAAGTCACAACCTCAGCTCACCCCATTTATTATTAGCGTGTATTTTCATGACTAATCAGTCTGCCAGTTAGTAAGTCTAGACGGGCTTTAATAATAACATATAGCTATGTTAAAGAACCAAAACGTGATGTGAATTTAACTAGACCTAACTAGAATGAATGGTGAACTCTGAATTAAATTACATTTGTTTCAGAGTTGTTCAACGCGTTGCAAAAGTTTTTCTAACTAAACTGTGGGAAAAAGTAAAAAATAAACTGGTGTTTTTTGGGAATTCCGAGTAACAATGTACGTAAGTTCCTTACATGTTTATAGGTACAGACAGGTCAAAAGTAATTATATGTACGTAAATAAAGCCAACACCAAAAAAAATGATTAAACTCGGGTAGGTATGGTAACTATAGAGCATTATACCTTTTATAAAAACTTAGCGGATCTGCGTTAATCCGTGCAAATTAAACAGAAAAAACCGTAAGCACACCACATTGTTCTATGCCGTAATCTCATAAAGCAAAAAGTAGCAGTTTCATAAAAAACCGGAAAAGTGCGAGTTGAACTCGCGTGGTGAGGGTTCCGTACAAAGAATATGTTATCTACCATGTTTTTTGAAGATGATCCATACATTCCAACTGCAAATGTAAGTTTGTACGTGTCCTATAAGAAGTCTATGGTAAAAATACAGTAAAAAGTATAATAGAACGATTCTCTGTATTTGTTTTAAAAATTTTAGGCTCAACCGTATCGAAGATAAGGGGGAAATGGTCAATTTTCATCTATTTTCTTTAATAGCTTTAAATATTAATGATACCTATATATATATATATATATATATTCGAAATCCTCACAACAAGCTCTTTCATTTGATATGTCTCACGGTACAGTTCGCAAAACTTTTTTTTAAATATTCAAATTTGCCCCCAAAAGTGACCCTCTCATTCAAAAATCATCAAGATAGAAAAAAAATTGATTGAAATTTTGTTTATGTTTTAGAGTGTTTTACAGAATATGGACCTAGGTAACCTAGGGGTCTGCTGGGGTCGCGAGAAAGTTCCAAAGGGATACCGTGGCCTCTGGCAACGCACAGGCAACGGAAGGAACATGGGTGGGTTTTTGTCAGTAAGAGTCTGACACGCCCTCCTCAAATTATTTAACAATTTCCCGCCCAAAAAAAAAGTAACCTAAAGTGAACGAACCGAAATACGAGAATTGATTATTTTGCTCTTCAGTCGAAAAGTTGATTGGAATCTAATCTAGATAGAAAATGAATAAACAATCTAATTGCAACTCAGTATTTTTAAGAACGTAGATAACAAGTATCAAAATTAACAAAAACTTGGAAATGGTCAATGACCGCTTTTAACAAGATTTTCTTTCTTGTTTTAAAGTATCAAATGCACTGTAGTCCCTGTGTATTTTTATAGAAATACATACCTAACATAAACTCGCGCATTTTTTCCTCCTCCTTCTTTTGTAGAAAGTTATGAGTAAAACAATTTTAATAATTTTCTTTCCACTTGAACTAAAATTGTATACACCCGTAAAGCAATAACAAACGAAAGTTGCCAAAACAATAAAAAATAAACTAAATTATCTAACATATATTAGTTGATTATCAAGGGACGGAATGTCGCAACGTAAAGTGATAATTTCCCAAGCGTCGTTAGTATTGTTCATACAATATGCATTGTAGAGCTAAACGCTTCTGAAGGTGTTGCAGCAACCAGCAATGTCTGGGAACAATACGACGCTGCCCGCAGTTGCGACATGAAGACAGTCGGCAATACAATGTACAATAACTGTGGAAGGCACGGTTTATACAAATCTAGGTAGAATTGTTTTAAGAACCAAAAAATTAGGACGACGAAAGCTTGTCCTCCTTCGTCATTATTGAAAGCCATTAGCAAAGAAATTGATGAAGACATGATTAAAAATGAATAAATCACAATTTCACAAGCTTCTGCCTTCAAAGATCACGATACAGGTGATAACGATGTTAGTAACGATTATATCAACATCATCATTATCATTGAGCCGAAAGATATCTACAGCTAGACATAGGCTTCGTGACCAAGCATTGCCTCAACGACCGGTCGTTTGCTTCTCGCATCTAGCGAAAGATTATAGTATATGGCTGACTATTATTACCAGATCTTTATGCTATGAAAACATCGTGAGGTTTCCTCAGCATGTCCTAGAACCAAAAATTCGAACACATTTGACATCTACCAACCCACACTGGGCCCGCGTGGTGCATTACGGTACGGCCAACTCCCTCTCACAGAGAAGAGGCCTGTGTCCCAGCAGTGGGAACATTATAGGCTGATTATGTAATTATGCTATAATCAAAACCAACATTTACCCAAAACAGTACAA
This sequence comes from Atethmia centrago, assembly GCA_905333075.3. Taxonomy (NCBI): domain Eukaryota; kingdom Metazoa; phylum Arthropoda; class Insecta; order Lepidoptera; family Noctuidae; genus Atethmia; species Atethmia centrago. Next base: position 25,453,604 of record HG995376.1, read on the forward strand.
AACAAATACAGAGTAAGTTAACAATCAATCCAATATAATCAAACGTATACTAAAAGTCCTGCATGCAACTCTAACAAGCATATTGAAACAGGCTATCAAGCCGATCGGACTCTATTAGTATTTGTAAGCTCAATGCTCAAATAGCGCACACAATTCTAAACACAGAGCATAGATGTCGAAATAGTGCACGTGTGCTTAAATTTCGCAACTGTTTCTGCACCAATTCTGGTAGAGGGAGAATTATTAGCTTTTAGCGAACGAATAAGGGACTCTGAAGTAAATTTATTGAGTAATGTTGAGAACATTTGTTATAGTCGATTGTGATTGTTGATTTGTTAGTAACGGCCACTAGATTGTAAAATAAATGAAGTAATTGCTACAACACTAAAATCGGTATTTATTTAGTTTCAGTCTATGGTATAGTACTCACTCTTTCCCCTCAACGGGATCTTGTACTCAAAAACCCTATAACCGATTGCTTTAACAGAATATTTAGCCTGAAACCATGGAAACATCGACTAGTCTTAAACGTGTCTTTAAAAGATGTACTTACAGAAATAAATATCATTTATTAAATTGTTGTCTTATGTAAAATACAATGCAAATAAATAAACTGTTTCATTTAATTATAATATTTTTATCATAAGTATTTTAAATCCCAATTTATTTTTTCTAAAACAATGATTGCCCTTTAGCAATTGGATAAAAATGGGTAAGTCTAAAAGAGAGTGAACGCGCCAACTCCACGCACACAGTTACGCCCGCTTTGTATGAGTGAAATTTGCAAAGAATAACCTAAACTTGACGACCCGCTAGACGTAAACGCTCTTAATATGACAAGTAATTTCTCTTTGACCTCCACGACCCGTAGGGACTTAATCAACAGTGCGTGCTCCACCAATCAAATGTGAATTTAATAGCTTTATATCTAACATAAGTCTTCCAAGAGAATATTAAGTGCTGTAATTACTGGTGCGATCCCTTATTTATAAACTAGCCCCATTACAATACAAAAAATATCGTTTAACATTCAGAAGAATGAACTTGAGCCGACTGACTTAAAGTTTTTATATCAAATCATGTTCGGTATTTGATTAAACAATGTTTTTTGGAAAATAGTTAATGATCTTGCATTTATTATTTAAGCTAGTTTGTACAAACTTCAGGGAGACTATACTATAGACTATAATAATATATAGGTGAGTTCCGGTTACCGAGGTCCCTGGAAACACAAGCAACAGAAGGAACACGAGTGGGTTTTAGTCAGCAAGAGTCCGACACACCCTCCCGCTCCGCCCATAGCGGGAGAAGTTATTTGATAATTTCCCACCCAAAAAAAAGAGAGACTATATGTATTAATCGGCACCAATTGCAATTTTGGAACCACTGCAACTAAACTAAAGGATGTTTATGGTATTCATAACGTTGATGACAGCAGTAATAATTATGGTGATGAAAGTAATGAGATTACAGCTAAGAGGACATTATTAGATGAGACAAATAATTATGAGGTCAGTGCTGGTACTTGAGTTCGAACGAGATTTTATTGTGACATTGTTGACCATTGACAAGAATCGTTCTACGAGGCGTATTCTAGGAAATCCTGAATATATGTACTAAAAACAGTCCAACAAATAACAAAAAGAAATAAGTAAATAGTGATAAAAATGTAAAAACAGTAAGATTTTATAATGTCTTTAAAATTTTATATGTCAAAATATTTCTAGGAGATACAAAGTTTAAATAGGAAGTTACACCAAACTTCGAGCCATTTATGCGGCATCGATGAATTACGAATTATTTAAAGATACATCCATGATTTAACCACATGAGATTCCAACAAAGAGCTACCCTATACTAACCAACAATCAATAAACATAAGAAACCAAGTCTTAACTATGACTAAATCCAGATCGTGACCAGCACCAATCGTATCTAACTCGTGTTTTTGTACCATGCAAAATGAATAAATAACATTTAATATATGAACAAAATCTGGTAAAACACTATTTGTGATGGATGGCAAATTGATTCGTGATGTCTTAGTGCCAATTTGACCAAAGAAACTGAACGCGATTAACACATCTAAACTGCGCTCAAGACCTGTCAGTGTCAATATTTCACAACAATGATGACACTGCCTCTTGTACGTGGCTTAAATGAGCTGAGCGTTCCATTGGTGAAATCAGCCCTTAGTTATTTTTGTTGAGTCCTTTTATAAAGAAGTGTAATCTCGATAACTATGGGAAAATGATTCTATTGACTAACCTTTTAATGTCAGCAGTGCATTAACTCGTGCTCTATTTGTCCTTTATATGAATGCAAATATTTTCCTTCTTAACGTCACTTCTTGTGTTTATTTTGATTGCTCCCACCTTTGATTTACAGTAATGTCTGTTCATCTTCCTCATTTACGTCATAAGTATATTCTAGAATATTTTCTTCGTTTACTTCATCGAAGAAAAATGTTTAATCAATCTTTGATAACGTGTCGATAAAATCAAGATCTGTTATGAGATTCTTGAAATGAAATCAAGACTCTTCACTTTCGCAGTTTTATGGCATCGTAAAGTTCTTAGAAAAGTTCTTATAATTCAATCTATTTCTTACAGACTGTAATCTATCATGTCGAATAGACGTATTATTTTCTGTAATAGCTTCATCTTACATACATTTATCTTTACAAAGAGCACTATATTTCTGATAAAATACCCGCATTTAACACTATTTGCCTGCAATAAATACAGGTAAAACAATCTTACTAGTTTATCGACATATTTATGTCGGTTCAATATAAATCTTTAGCGTCTGTGCTTGCTAGCAACTGTTATATCTGAAGCAACGTCTTTCGCTTTCTTTCTAATCAATCAATCAATTTACAGTGTCCACTAATAATAATTGCTATCAAAATCCGTTCTCTAACAACTTAAAAATTCTCTCACAACATACGAAACCTAAACAAACAAGCCATTCAAAGTGTAACACAGAAAGGACACAATGACACAGCTAACACGAACCGTGTCAATCAGTGCAGTACATTACAAACACTCCTGCTCATTCTAGCTGTAATTGGAATACGGCATTGTAACTAGTTACCAGCTGAACGATGTTGAAGGTTCTGACTGATGATGATTGTAACTACACAACGCATGTCTCCAGCGTAACAAATATGGCTTTACCGAATTATAATCATTACAATCAGCAATACAACTCCTTAAGTTAGAATTGGCCTCAAATGTCATGATTTCATGAAATAGTCATTCAGTAGGGTAATATGAACTTAGAGAGTTGTATTGATGATTTTTATGATTATAATTCTATGTATAAATATTTGATACGGCCGTAAATCATATTTAGATAAACATACAACCTGATACTGACCTGTAAATTACAAATAACGTAAGAAAATTTGAACTTTGCGAGCTACCCTGTCGCTTTCAGCTTAATCAATCGGAATTCTGCCAAAGTGAGAAATGGAGAGGAGCATGATGAATCTAAGACTACTAGACAAATAGAAAGCCACTAAAATTGGAAACATCACCAAAGTGGCTGACGTTAGAGTCAAAACGAGAACACTTAAATGGAAATGGACAAGTCATATGATGTGAGCTAAGACGGAAAAATGGATCAAAAGGGTCACAGATTGGTACCCAAGGAATGAAAAAAGAAGGCGAAGAACAGCTCTGGACAGGAATAAGTGGAGGGAGATAGAAGAGGCCTATGTCCCAAGACAGCCTGACCTGGTAGCTGAAATAATAGTTAATTTGCTAATATAGTCATTATTTATTCTCCTGCCCTTATTCCAATTTGACATTTTCCTCATTCGACAACCGATTTCCGCACAACTTTTCATTCACCGGTGCCACTTTCAGAATTCCTCTTATGTACTCATTTCTTATTCTATCCATTCGTGTCACACACCACACATCCCTGTTAGCATTCTCATTTGCTAATATAGTAAGAAGCAGAAATGATTATATGATTAAATGTTATTAGTTTATCAAGAACTTGTTTATGTACAAAAGGGTCAGAGGAAATAAAGGCATTTTTTTATGCATCTGTCAGACCACCTATCATGGTTCTGATTTCTTCTTTATTCAAATCGGCTGGTGTTTAATCTTAAAACAGAAGGAACTTGATAAACTCAGTCGTTGTTTTCCGAGCTTTTAAGTTATATTATGTATGCAACAAACCCAGTTTTAAGGCCAAGTAAGTACACAAATGTAGGTCAACTGGATTTATTCCAAAATTTCAGATAGTCAGGCTTAACGGCTAATCCGTACATTGAAACGGAGCTGTAGTCATTAGCAGAATGAGCCTTCATGTTTTTACCTCCTATTAATTTAGATTTTGGAGGTAAACAAAATAATTGGGTTAACTATTAATGGGTGTGTTCTTTTCGGTGCTGGGAATAACTTCGCTGATCCTATAGCCCCACCTGCGTTATATTGTTGTATCAATGATGAAAATGACTACCATGATCGTCATGATTATGACCGGACAATCCGTAGTCGATTTGGTGATCGCAGTTTGATTTTATAAGCATCAGAAGACGAGGCGTCTCTATTCTTGCAAAAGCTTACTTCTTGTTTAAATTAGATCATTTCATACGCAGTAAATACTTAGTTATATATTATTTCCATTACATATATCATCATTAATTGACCTCATCGGGGTTGAGATTCATAAAGAATAATAAATTATGAAGATCATGTGTTCAGTATGAGTAATACTCAACTCGTGTCGTCAAACATTGTTGCCAATATTGCTAAACAAATGAAACAAAGACTTGTCGTTTATTGGTCATATACATGCATAACAGCTGACATATTAAATATGTTCTAGATCCCAACTTAGAAGAGGACAATGCCTAGCAAGGGTCTAATACCTACTAAGTATGTTAATTGATTGTCTAATTTGTTATGTGGTGCCAATATCTATCTGTACTACTCGTAATAATAAAGCTGAAGTTTTTTTTTTAGTTTGTTTTTTTGAACGCGGTAATTTCTAGAACCACCAGTCGGATTTGAAAAAATATTTTTGCATTTGATCGCTCAATTCTCGAGGAAGGTTATAGGCGAAAACGAAGTTATACCACAGGAGGGCGATGCGATGTGATGGGTTGCGGACAGAAGCTAGTTAAAGATAAGGGCACAACATTTCTTCCTAAAACAGTACAGTCAATAAACCATGGCCCAACATTGGCTGCCAATAACAGAATCATATAAAAATAAAAATTTTATTATTGAAACAATTGTGACCACTGACAAATGACAATAAAAGGCACGTAAATAAAACGATTACACTAACTGCGCAGGCTCATGTCGGAGATTCACGTTGACATTAACACAAATCATTTGGAAAACAACACGTTTTTGTTTTGAAAGTATAATGTTACTTTTATTTAATTATAATCGGAACGGCTCGTTGGTTTAGCGGTCGCAAGGGCTTCTCCTGAGCATGAGGTCATGGGTTCGATTCCCAATCCCAAGTCGGGCAAAGTATTATTGGATATTTTCATCAGGAATTACTCAGTAGCAGCCCGGAGTCTGGATTTGTGTCCGGTTGATGGCAATAGGCTCGCCCCCTATTACATGGGACTTAAACATAACTGACGAAATTAGGGTGTACCTACTATAGGTACAACTCTGCCTAACCCTTCAGGGATTACCGGCGTGATATGATATTATAAACAGGATAGGTATGTTATTATGGTATGTTAATTAGAATTATCTGCGTTATGTAAAATATTTTGTTAGGCTAATTCAAACAATACCTGTTTCCTGAAGTCTAGAATAGATTAGCCTTCAGTTTTTCAGTTAGCATTTAAGGTGAATGAACTGAAAACGCAAAACGTTTAAATTGGAAAAATAACTTTTAAGTATATCTAATTCATTCATCGTTTATTTGAAACGCTGCCTACTAACTTAATATACAATTCAGAATATTTATGTTTGACCCACGAAGTGTAAAGGCTCGTGCAGAATGGAGCGACAGGCAGCCCGACACTTTCCATGAAGTTTTCATAAAAATTGTGCTACTTGTGTCGCGTCGCGCTGTAGCGTCGCGCCTGTTAGCGCCCGCCTTAAACTGACTCCAGTAAATTTATTTACGTATAATTTTATAACTTTCTTCAGTTCCGTTCGACTCCATTTTTGGACAAACACCTCTAGTAACGACAGTTTATATTCTGCAACACGCAACGAACAAGAAGTGGGACTCAAAACTTATCACGACTAGCTTCGTGATAAGTTTTGAGTCCCACTTCTTGTTCGTTGCGTGTTGCAGAATATAAACTGTTTCCTTCCATTCTCGGGTCAAATACCTTATAATTCATAGCCCTTCATACTGATGCGACTACCGGCTGAAATTCATACTATTGAACTCAGTCATACTACAAAAATAACCCGTAATAGTATGCTTAATAACGTTAGTCCGTTACGAAAAAAATACATTGTTAAGATGTTAGCTTCGATGTTTAAAAATATCACGGAAAATAATAACTTTTTTTATGCTGGTCCTGCTCCACAACCACAACCAATTGAATAATTAACATTTGAAAATACTGTTGGAGCAGCTGATCATTGTAAGACTATCTTTGCATTGTATAAATTCAATCTACTTTGTATTGTATAATTGCATTGCACAGCAGGCTTAGCATAACACTCTCTATGTCTTCGAAGAATAGACACGGCTGTTTCTATACAAAGTGACATTTCGTTTCTCAGTTTTTGACATCTCACCGTAGAAATCCTTCTACAATCAGCAGGCTTAGCATGACACTCTCTATTTCTTCGAAGAATAGACAGGGCTCTTTCTATACAAAGTGACATTTCGTTTCTCAGTTTTTGACATCTCACCGTAGAAATCCTTCTACAATCTGTCATCTTGTCTTTCGTTTCTAACGATCTTTGTCTAGGTCCTGTTTTATGTAGAAAGATCTCTACGGTGGGATGTCAAAAAAGGAGAAACGAAATGTCACTTTGTATGGAAAGAGCCGTGTCTATTCTTCGAAGAAATAGACAGTGTCATGCTAAGCCTGCTGTCATCTTGTCTTTCGTTTCTACCGATCTTTGTCTAGGTCCTTTTGTATGTAGAAAGATCTCTACGGTGGGATGTCAAAAAAGGAGAAACGAAATGTCACTTTGTATGGAAAGAGCCGTGTCTATTGTTCGAAGAAATAGAGAGTGTCATGCTAAGCCTGCAGGTGTGAGTACTATGTATAATGGAGCTACCATTTAACGGTTAATATGTAATTGACATGAATGGGCCCTGGCAGCTGAGAGTATGTCGTGCTCAGTCAGATGTCTCGCTGATGGTGGCGCGTGTGTTGGATCATTTAGTTCCCTTCAAAATGGTTGAGCTGAATGGTGCTGATCCATGCTTCATGCTCGTGAACGGGTGCCGTCAGTTGGGACTGGTCACCTCTTAGCTTCCTCGGCTTATTTGTAATTATTATTATTTAGAAATTGTTTTTCTTTATTTTGATAAAATGGACGCGTTTTTTATTTTACATCGTCCTTACATTTAGTTATAATTTCAACATTATTTTTGTACCGATCTTTATGTATCAATACCTATAATTTTAAAAGTGTCCATGGAGTTTCTTGCCCGTTCTTCTCCATAGGTACCTACTACGCTTTGGCAGCTAGCTTCATATTTCTAACTGACCGACTCCTTGACAATTCAAAAGTGCCTGTAAATGGTTTAACTGAAATAAATGCTTTGAGTTTGAGTTTTGAGTTTTTTCGAGCGTCATTCAGTTCTAATAAACAATAATAAAAATAGATCGGATTATGATAATATGGATGATTGTAATTTTCATTAACGCTCTGCCTGAAAATATTTTATATATTTTCGGTTTGGTAAGCAATGGTGGCCTTGTGGTATCGACCCCGACTTACAAGTTTGTAGGTCGTGAGTTCGAACCCAGGTGCCTGCACTTTACATAGTGTATTTAATTTCAACACTACTGCTCTTAAAACAAAGGAAAACTTCGTGAGGAAACCGGCATGTCCTAGAACCAAAAATTCGAAGACATCTGACATCCACCAACCCGCACTGGGCCCGCGTGGTGCGTTATGGTATGGCCCACTCCTTCTCACAGAGAGGAGGCCTGTCCCAGCAGTGGGGACATTATAGGCTGACAGTTATTGTTTTGATTTTTAAATATTGGATCTAATCTTTACTTAGGCACTACAAGTGAATATCACTTAACCATTGCGCCAAACTCATCCTCGCTGTTGTCAAATAACATAAACCTGTCTGGAGAATGAATGAGTGTTAAAGTAAACTACATAGTAATGAGTTCGACACAATGACATTGTTTTATAAAATATCCAATAATATATTTCCCTTTACCTTTGTCTTCTCTCTAAAACAGGAAGGCGGTTATTTTTATTAGAGTTTTAATGGACGTTAACGTTTTATTTCGTTTGTAGGTCATAAAAAAATTATTACATGAAACCATAGACGAAACAATGACATTTTATAACGTGCCTCTGGTTGCTTGATATCGTTCTAAATTCAAAAGTAAAATTGTCTATTCCGTTTTCATGAAGCCTTTTCGACCTGTGTGCTTACACTGCTTACCTACTAACACAAGTGTACACAGCCTATTTTTAAATACAATACTTACCCCATCTTTGAAACTCAAAGTATGATGGTGGATCACCTAGCATTGTATAGTTGCACAGCACATTGTTATGTGAGTACTATGTACTATAAAGCTGCCATTTACTGGATACGTCTTTCATTGACTTGAATGTGTCCTGGCGGCTGGGAGTATGTCGTGCTCACTCTAATGTCTCGCTGATGGTGGCGCGTGTGTTGGATCATTTAGCTCCCTTCAAAATGGTTGAGCTGAATGGTGCTAATCCATGCGTCATGTTCGTGAACGGGCGCCGTCAGTGGGGACTGGTCATCTTTTAGCTGCCACGGCTAAATTATTAATTTTTGAATCGCTTTTTTTTTTGTTTATCTTTTTATTACGGACGCATTTACGTTTTGCATCGTTCTCACATATATAATTTCAAAATGAATGATGGAAACAATATTTTGTAACCATAAAGGCTCCTACATACTGGCGCGACTTGTCGCGCGACGCGTCGCGACACAAAGGCACCGCTTGTTGCACTACACGCGGTGTCTTTGTGTCGCGTCGCGTCGCGCGACAAGTCGCGCCAGTATGTAGGAGCCTTTATACGTTGAGTTAAAAGAGTGTCCGTGGAGTTTCTTGCCCGTTCTTCTCCATAGGTACCTACGACGCTTTGGAATGGGCAGCTAGATTCATCTTTCTTAGTGACCGACCGACCCCTTGACAATTCAAAACTGCCTGTAATTGGTTTATTTCAAATAAATGCTTTGAGTTTGAGTTTAGGGTCAACACCCTAATTGCGTTTGAGGGAAAGGCAAATTTCGCGCCCTCTCGCCCCTAGCCGCCGCAGGAGACGCCCTGGGCGTCGGGAATCCCGGGCGGATTTCCGGCCACCGTAGGCGCGGGCTTGCGGACGGTGAGCAATGGGTAGCTCACCGTCCGGTAAGGACCAGGCCCTGGTCGACGGCGCGTTGTATTCCACGTGCGCCTCAAAGAGATGTCGTCAGCACAAATGTAGGGTCCACTAGGGCCGATGCCTGCCGGGGTCGCGGGAAGGTACTAAAGGCTTAACGAGGCCCCTGGAAACACAGGCTACAGGAAGGAATACGGGTGGGTTTTAGTCAGTAAGAGTCTGACACACCCTCTCGCTCCGCCCAGAGCGGGAGAAGTTATTAGAAGACATCCCATCCAAAAAAAAAAAAGCACCCTAATTGCGTACCACACTATCAACCACAATCGGAATGATTTTGAAGAATATTGCTAATCCATTGCTTCATATGTTCGAAAAATATGTCTGCTCAACAACGTGAATAACGCAATTAATGTTGTTGAGCTGTCAAAATAAATGCCATTGTTACTGTAAGTGTATTACGTCATTCGCTGTCATTTAATGGGTAATTCATCTGCTTTTTCTCCAGATAATCTCCCTTATCGCCTCACAATAATTATGAGAAGTAGGTAAGTTGGCTTATTCTTGTCTATTCTAAAATATCAACAGTTATAATTTCCCATACTAGTATTATATCTCTCTAATAACTTCCTTTTGTTTTTTTTTTGCATGGGAAGTAGCACAAACGGTACTGTTTGAGGCGTATAACATTAGCACTCCGGATTTATGAAGCACTGAAGTGTTACACATCGACGAACAACATTAAGTTTAACATTTCTTTCTGAAACATGACAATGCTCGCATTTCAAGTAGGCCTTAAGGCTCTCGTAGACACGCGTGACGCGACTCTAGTAGAACAATTTCTATGAAAATTTTCCTATCGCGGTGCACCGTCGCTCGTGTCGCGCCTGTCTGCGGGAAGCCTTATTTATTGTTTTTTGTAATTTGTAGTTTTTAACAACTTTTTTATGGTTGTTTCGTGTCTGCCAGTTAATTTAATTTGCCCTCGTACAAGGGTTATTCTAGTTTGTATGGGAATACTAAGATTCCGTTTAGTGGATTTGTTTCTTACATAAAATAAAACACTCTTTTTAGACGATGTTAATGGAAATAGCTAAAAATACTACTACTAATTGCTATTTAATAATTGTTACTTTGTTGCATTAAATTCAAAATGTGCCAATTGCCCAATACTATACAATATTTCTAGAGCTGTCGATTCGCCCGTTTCGGGCGAGTAAATTCATGAATCCGAATCGACCATTAAGCCTTAGCTACGCCACGCTACGCTACTTGCATTTTTAGGGTTCTGTACCCAAAGGGTAAAACGGGCCCTATTACTAAGACCCCGCTGTCCGTCTGTCACCAGGCTGTATCTCATGAACCGTGGTAGTTAGACAGTTGAAATTTTCACAGATGATGTATTTCTCTTGCCGCTATAACAGTAAATACTAAAAAACACAATAAAATAAATATTTAAGGGGGCTTCCATACAACGGACATGATTTTTTTGCCGTTTTTATAGATAATGTAACGGAACCCTTCGAGCGCGTTATATGCTTATTTATAGAAAAGTAGATCTTTCTATAAGTAATAAAAGGACACCAACAAAGTCGCAGCTATCCGTCAAAATCATCAGATGGCAAACACTTAAGTAATTGATCGTGCGATGAATTCACCAACAGCACTGCAGTAGGGACTATCAATCATGTTGCAATATGATATTTAGTTATATTGCCATCCTTATTAAAAAATAATATCTACATTAAATAAAACACGTCTTGTGTGAATGCAAAAACACTAAATTACTACTTATAATGTGACTTCAAAAAAAAACTCACGCTGTATATAAAAAATAGTAATCCTTCTTCAAAGTCATATCCGCGTGCATTCTAGGTCAAGTTTATCTTCAATGATGATCAGGGGTTATTAGCCGATCAACAATGCGTTACTGAGTCCCACATTACTAGATACCAGCCATTCTTAGAACTATTACACATTTCACCGGACAGAAATGCCATAGACAACGTTCTAACTTCTAATATTTCTTATACCTAGGTTTATAGTACATACTTATTCCATGCTTCTAATAGACCGATTGCATTGAAACTTTGAAACCTAGATTATAAATTCGAAATAAGTGTGATTCAATCAAAATCAATGATCGTAAATAAAACCTATTGAAATTTTGATGGACGGAATAAATTATGTTAGAGCGTCGATGCATCGATAGATTGTTAGTGACTAAGGAAAATAGAAAAGCAAATATTTTTTGTAGATTCTGCGTTATTCTGCCTCGATAGGTATTCCTAAGGTTAGGTCCAAGTTAATTGTGTAGAGGTACCTACATCTTCTGCCGGGGTCGTGGGAAAGTCCGGAAGGGTTACCGAGGCCCCTGGCAACACAGGCAACGAAAGGAACACGGTTGGGATTTAGTCAGTAAGATTCTGATACACCCTGAGCTCCGCCCAGAGCGGAAGTAATTTTCTAAACAGATTGGTGAAATGAAATAACAGTGGAAAAAAATCAAAAATTGTCAAATTCTGTTAATTCCAATTTTGTCCTCTTTTTTTTGCAACTGAAAACAACCGGCCCATTTAATTGTCTCACTCTAGGTATGTATCTATTCTATATCATTAGGTATAGGTACTATTTCATTAAATTTGAATTAAGATTAAATAAGTATCACAAAGTTATGAATGTAGTCAAATGATTACTGGAGCATATCGGAGACATTATTCTAACAGGCTTATTCATAAAAAATCGTTAATCAACGTCTTAAAAATTACTTAGCTAAGTAACTGATTAACCCTTAAATACTAATTAAGTATTTCTTATTCATAAACGATATTTAAGCATTGCCTAACTAACCACTACTTAACTTTTTGTACACTGGCAACTAGGTGGAGTTTCGGTAGAATACCGTTAAATTGGTCTATGGTGCTCGTGTCAAACACCGAACAAAAAAAAAACAAAACTGTCAGTCTGTCAGATTAGCTCGTGTTCATTTTTGATAAATTTCAATATTTATTATTAAGCTATGGCAGGTATAAATGGATTCGGCTCGCGTTTTTCCAGTACAAAACGAAAGACAGCAAACTCCCTCTGTGTGCGACTTTGATCAGCAAACGTACTAGGCATTTATATGAATTCTGTACGCCTTCTGGCTAGCGCACGACCAACTCTTTTACCTAATGCGAGACATCGTAAGTTAAATTTTATCTAGAACAGATTCAAGACGATAGTGGTGAGTTGCACGCCATAAGTCTATGGCGTGCAACTCACCACTATCGTCTTGAATCTGTTCTAGATAAAATTTAACTCAGTCAATCTGTACGACTGCCTACCTAATTCTATCGCCATCGCCTCGTATACGTACCTTAGTATGTCCACCTACCACATGCCGCCCCCAGTGCCTAATCACAGCCATTATTTGAATATGTACATTGTACAGGTATGCCGCCGCCTCTTGTATCCACTGTAATGTCATCTTTTACGAGATTAATTATTTTCGTCATATTTTCTTTGGTACTTTATTCGAAACCCCACATTATCGTAATCTACAATAGGATGCAACTTTTAACATTTTGAACTAGGTCAACTAAGTTCATTTAAATCTTCTACATCTTGCTCAAAAAGACTTAAATCGTCATCGAAGTCAAAATATTCTATTACCACTAGTATCACTAGAAAAGTTTTCACAATGCACTCCAACAAGTTAGAAATGAGTGACAAAGATTCAAACAGATGTTAGAAGCAAGGATTTCGTCCGCCATTTTGTTGTTTAAGTCCGAGGGCTGTTTAATTTGACAGCTACTTAAATAACTATTTAAACGTTACTTAACTCTAAACAGCGTTTATGAATGCAAAATATTTTTAATCACTGCATAAAGTACTGTTTAAAAGTTAAGCAAGGTTTATGAATAAGCCTGTAGGTAACATTGCAATATGAACAAGTAGGTAACATTTTTGTTTCGACTCATTCACGAATCGAAAATGGTATTTTTTTTTATTTTTATCAAAAACGGTGATCTTTATTTCATTGGCTCTCGTCATCATAAGTATAGGTACCTATAGTCCATTAAGTGCATACACATACATAAACTCACGCCTTCTTCCAATGGGGGTAAGCTGAAACTACAGAATGCCACCTGCTACAATCCTTTGACCTCGTCCATTAGTGCAAATAATTAAAAAACGTAAAGAACATCTCAACCTAGCAACAAAAATCAAGCCCATCTCTGATTTGATTAGCATTTTACACTTACACTGATTCGGCCGTCGATTCTACAAATGACATGGTGTACAAAACCAATAGACAAAAAGTCTGTTCATAAGCGTCATACAGTTCCATGGACAAGCTGGGTTCTTCACCCGCTGGTCAATGCTCGACTACCGCGGCGACCTTGTCGCTCCAATGCTCGAAACTCGAGCGCTATCCTGCGAGTCACTATCAGTGTTAATGATTCTTATGCTTAAAGCATTCAAGCACGTGATTGTTTTTTCTAATTCATTGTACTTAGCTATTGGACCGTTTACCTTACAGGCAGTTGAACGGTCGACGAATTCAATTAGGTTGGTGAACGAAATCAGAAATAGACTTACATATATTTAAAAAAAGTTAATCGAGGTTAGCATAACTAATTTGCACTTAGTTTAGCATCAAAGCTGAAAAGTGATGCAATTACAAATATGGAATTCGCTTGAAATCTGGCATGTCGCCAATGCTTCTGCGTTTTTAAATATCAAGTGATTTAATTATTTTATTAATAGAAAGTGAATGTAGAAATACACTGTCCCAAGTCCCAACTAAATTATAATGTCGCATCAATTTTAATGGAAAGAAAAGCACTTCAGTGTAAGTCTTCACTAAAGTAAGTTAAAAAACTTACTTTAATATCTTTCACACTATCTAAGACAGGCTGGTAACAAAATTGACTGACAATTCATTGCATCATTACGTCATTTGATGACACCTATTCGATGCGCTTACAGCACATAGAATGATGCTCAAGACTGGCTTCCCTTGGGACCAGTGACCTCCTTTTTCTAAGGCCTGCCACAGAAAGGCGATTCTTTGAGCGCCGCCGAGCGACTAGTCACTTCAGCTTGGCCAAATGAAGCGATCGAAAGTAGCAAATTCTAAATGCTGCTTGCACAATTATTATTTCGATTTCTATTCTAAACCGACTTCTGGAACACATGCCATCATAATATAACCAGAAAAGTCTAGTCTTGAAACGTGTGTCTATCTTCAGCTATGTGTACTATCGCGGGCATCCAAATCGGTACACTTTCAAAACATCGCTAGAGCTTGAGTCAAAGTTAGGACTTCTGCATCTGTTTTGCACAGATTTAGGTAATCAATGGTTTTTTAAATTAGGTATTTAACTGTAAATTAGGTACATATTTATTATATTGGCTAATAAGCCGACTAGACCCCAATTGTAAAACATTTAAAAGCGATTTCCCAAAAATCTACTTTTTTGAGTTAAGCCAGTATTCTATTAAGCGTGCGACATGATGTCCACAAAGATCACATCTGTTTACCGCCCTTTTTGCGTCGACCAATAAAAAATAATTTATTTAGCTTAGCCCTTGCGGTGGTCCGATTTCGATGCCCTCGATAGTACACTTCAGCAGACATCTTGGTATCTAAAGGTGGCGACAACCACTCACCAAATAATATCACGATTTTCATTGGCAGCCTTATTCCACTTACTGCTAAGTATAACCTTTTCCTTTTTGTGCCTTGTCCTCTAGATATACGACGTCCATACCAGGATCCTTTCAGTTCTTCAGATTCTAACAGCTCTTCTTTGTTTGTCAACAGAGGGTGGCGGGATCAAAGTGCGTGCGCGCTGCGCGGTGCGAGGGCGCGCGCGGCAGGTGACCGACGGTCTTCCCGGCTGATGTGGGCGGCGAGCGCTTGCTGCTCGCGCCAGGCAGGTCTGTATCTAAACTGTGATATTATGATATGAAGTTCAGCACCTTAATTACGTAAGACCATAGAACATGGATACATGGCGATTCCGTGCTCTGTGCGTTAAACACCCTCGACCCCTTTGATATCTCAACAATCTGTTGATCTTGGCACGGAGAAGACGAATTTTCCAAACAAGTTGTATTTTCAAGTAATTCGCGCAATTATGTTGCTGGACTTTATCTAGAGGGGACCAAAAGCTAGAAAACTTGACCAAAATGGGCAACTAGTTTCTGGACTGTAAAACGCTGATTGGCTCTGACAATTAAACATTTGGGATCAGTGTCCCGATTCGAGCTTGGAATCGCAAGAACCCAAAGCTGGACCGGCGTTGTACAGTTCCTCGAGACTCATTTAACGTAAGAGACAGAGTGTCATGCCATCAAGCTAAATGAATAAATATCGAATGTCTTGGGAGACAGGTTCTATTAGTATTGCCTGCAGGCTTAGCATGACACTCTATTTCTTCGAAGAATAGACACGGCTCTTTCCATACAAAGTGATATTTCGTTTCTCCTTTCTGACATCCCACCATAGAAATCCTTCTACATAAAAAAGGACCTAGACAAAGATCGTTAGAAACGAAAGACAAAATGACAGATTGTAGAAGGATTTCTACGGTGAGATGTCAAAAACTGAGAAACGAAATGTCACTTTGTATAGAAAGAGCCGTGTCTATTCTTCGAAGAAATAGAGAGTGCCATGCTAAGCCTGCTGCTAGAATATTTATATAGGTATATATTATATGCGTTTGTTTAACTGAGAAATTGAAAAACTAAATGAATCTGGAAATTCTATTATGATAGTCAAATTAAATGTTTATTGCAAACAAGACAGGTAAAAACAAAATAGGCAGACACAATTCAAGCCAGACTTTTTCATAGCTCCATTAACAATGTAGACAGCTGTTAATAAAAAGCTAATTAATGACAGTTTTCAAAGCTTTTTTCCATTACCACCTGTTACTTAATAGAAACACTAGTGGCAAAAAAAAACTAGTGCTATTTAGGTTAAAATAAGACCCTCAAGTACAGTCCAATGCAAACTTTATGGCGGCTCGGAACATGAGGCGAGTCAGTGCGCAGTAACAAATTCACGGGTCAGCGGGGGTGAGGGCTGGGGTACCGCGCAGCGAGTAGCGCACTTCATAGCCGTCATGCATACCTAACATGCTCATTTATGTGTAGTCTGTTAAAAATGGGTATACATCCAAAACTGCTTGATACAAAACTGTTTACCCAACATTTATTGCTGATAATAATCTTCCTATTAATAGACTTAACACGCAGCTGACTGATGGCATAGCACACGTAATCTTATGACCTAACGTTAAAGACATATACACAATGGGTAGCCATAGTTATATGGTTGAATCTAATTAGAATTCATGTAATACACTGTCCCATGAGTGCTGTTACTTTTCGCCCCACGTGCACTATACTCCTGTGGCCGCGATTGAGATTACAGTCGACTCCAAAATCAGTTTCTGACTTTGTTAGGAGTTTAAGTGACTAAGGTTATCTGGGTAACCCTTTCGCGGACGGCAAACGAGACACAATAGAAGTTGTTATGAAGTCTATAGGGACAAATGAAATTAGCTAGCGCACATGATAAACCAAAAAAATGTTTAAATTTTTTTTTTTCTGGGTTAATATAGTCACTTGAAAATATTTGTTTGCAAATCTGTTTTTTTGTGTAAACTTAACAGACTTGATAGGCATCGATAACTTAACACAAATAAAAAACAAAACAGATTTTCTCAACTCATAGATCCAGTAACAACAAAACAAGCGACCGTTGATCCCAAAAAAAGTCACAAATTTTTTTTTTTTCCTCTTTACATATCGATACCCACCACGTTTGCGGAGTTTCCCTAGCTAATTCAATTTGACCCTGTACAGACGTCAACCGCCCGCGAAAGCGTTTACCTAACAACGTCAGGGTCTAGAGACCAACAACCCAGTAGCGTAACACAACAACCGATCCATTCTGTAAAAATCTCACCATGAAAATTTAGGTGAAGTGAGTTGTCAATAGTGTTAATCCCTAGGAATGGAATGACAGCGTACTTCAAACTCACTTCACCTAAGTTTTCACGGTGAGATTTTGACAGACTATACCGGCCGTTTTCAATTTGCCACTGCTGGCAATATCTATTGCGTTAAAGACGTACTTTCCAAATACTATTGTGAGTGAGTTACACAATAAAGATGCTGAGTTTCTAGTTGTTAATATGTTCTGATTCACCCTAGAACGCAGTCAGGAGTTTCCATGATCACAGTTCTAACCTAACCTCGTTAAAGTATCTACTTTGGTTAGCTCGGAATCAGATTAGAATTGTGACCAAAGTAGATACTTTAACGAGGTTAGCTTAGAACTGTGACCATGGAAACTCCTGCTTTCGAACAAATCTGAAGCTAAGTTATCCCCGGTAAACTTAATTTTACTCACTCTTTAAACATGACCCGTAACATACCCAGAATCTAATGGAATATTATGATTCACTTTCATGGGTACTCTTTCTACTTAATATGCAAGCTCTTTGTGAAACAGCTTCTTTATCCAAATAGAATGGCTAAGCTGCACCTAGATGAGAGTAAAGCCTTCAGAAAATTGCATTTTCTTTTACGATCATTCATATTATTGGAGTTGTTCCAAATCTTGAGTGATGGCAAAAGTAACACTTCTGCGCATACAATTTGCGATATTCACCTTCCCGAAATCAATGACCTTCTACAATACTGGGAAACTACTTTCGTTATAATTGTGGTCTACGACTTCTTGCTACTGTTATTCCGGTATTTCACTAAAGAATATTCTGAAGCTTTAGCTAAACAGAGATTTAGCCTGTTAATTGTTTTGATACTTACATGTCTATCATTAACAGCAATGTAATAAGCACTAAGCTTTATTTTGCCACTCAGAACTACCTCATCCCCATTTAAAATCCAGCAAAAATTCCAAAAAGCTACCTCAGAAACTGGATCACAAAGAGCCCATTACTATCTCCATGGCGGCCATTCATAGTGCACTTAGGGCGCCCGCCAGTAGCTGTAGCTGACGGCGGTGTGTGTTGGTAGCTAGCAGGCACTCATGCGTGACGGGGTGACTAACCGAGCCGGGGTGGCAGGCGAGGGCGGCGGCAGTGCCACGGCCGCGCGCACTCCCGTGAAGACCTTCCAGGCTTACCTGCCGCCGGCGCACCGCACCTACAGCTGTATACACTGCCGCGCGCACTTGGCCAGCCATGACGAGCTTATATCAAAGGTATAAAGCACATTTTATCTTTAAACTTTCCTATCCTAGCATATAAATTTTCCTCTATTATTTATTTATCATCATCATCATCATCATCATCATCATCATCATCATCATTAGAAGCCTTATTCTACCCACTGCTGAGTGTGTAGGCCTCCTCCTTTGTATGCCATGCTTCCCTAGTCTGTGCGAGTCTCATTCAAGTCTTACCCGCGATCTTCTGAAATCTATTATTATCATCCTCAAAATGTCGCTGTTCTCAAGTCAAACGCCAAACTTTTTTACCATCAACTTCATGTCTCATTTGTTCTGTAAATTACTTCAAAACTGTTCTGTTTCTTATATGAATTTACATAAATTTTCTTGTCCTTTTGACGAGATGAGCTTACGTCTATTAAGGCACCTTAATTGGTGCAAATGCTTTTGAAAGTATTTTTTGTCTTTTTTTTTTCATTTTCTTCATTCCTTCCCTCTTATTTCTTCACTTATTTTTTTCTTAGCAATTAGGGCTTTTTAAAGTAACCTTCGCATTAGTCTCTTTTCGTTCTAAACCTCAGAAACTTTGTTTCTATCGATTCATTTAAAAAAATTACCTTAAGAAATTAGTAATGAATGAGCGAAAAAGTGATGATGATGTGAATGTTGGCATTCAAATTCGCGCAATCATTGCCCGAATCTGTTATTGACAGTTGAAACCAACAGAAACAGCTCGTGAGCCCTTTGTTCAAATTAATATCAACAGCGGCAATTAATGTTCATTTTTATGAAGTGCTTTGTTTCCTACTCGCTGTAATGTTTATTAATTGGGTCAACACACTAGGCCCACTTATTTCTGTCATCCCTACTTTTATGACATCCTTTAACCTTTTGACCGCCACAGTCATGTATAGATGACAAACCAAAATGTGCCCAGCACGCCACGGTCACGACTACATGACAGGTATTAAAGGATGAATTCGTAGCTTGGCGCCGAGGGCACGATTTTGCTTTTTTGACGTGGCGGTCAAAAGGTTAAATTATTATTGTTCACGTTCATTTTATTTTTTTTACCCTCAGCATAAACTACTAAATTGAGAATAACTTTAATATGGACAGTTACTTGTCTCTTAAGAAAAAGCTCGCTTTATTCTATAAGTTTTCAATTAAAACAAACGCCTGTTGCTTCTGCAGTCCGCCATTCAGAAGCTGTTTCTGTTACTTATTCATGCTGAAACCATTCTCCAATTATGCTATTACAATAAGAATATATTTCTTCTTAAGCTGCATTGCTATTCGTAATTTTAATAAGATTTTACATTAACGAAATTATGTTTCTGTTTTCCAGTCGTTTCAAGGCAGCCAGGGGCGTGCGTACCTTTTTAATTCAGTGTGAGTAAAATAATATCAACGTCACTTTATATATTCTACTTTACACAAGCATGTTTTATGTAAGCGACCTGCAGGCTACTAGGATTTCAACACCCGTATTAGCATTATTTACCTCGCGGAGTGCTAACTTTCCATATCCCATGGCGCTTAAAGCGAGTTTCGTCAACAAATAAGCCGATATCGAGATTATATTCACAATAGACGGTTCTATTGTTAAATGATTGAAACTTGATGCGCGTACTTCGCTATGTGCAATTGCTGCAACCTCAGAAATTTTTCCATTGAAATATTCATTACACTGCTGAACCGTATTGAATGTTTCAACGGGATAATAACAAAAAAATTGGAAAACTCAATTCAACGGTATTGCTATTTAGATTTTTTTCCCTTTTTTTCCCTGACAATGTGACTTAACATGTTCTTCATAAATGTCACGGTCAACTGAGTTCGATTATACGTCTTTCACAAATATTTGCCTTGAAATCATTGAGATAGACGGATAGTATTTGTAAATAACTGTACCTTTCGGTCGTCTGAACATTTTAGTGTTTTAGAATACACTTGATATTTTAAAAGCAAATTCGTTGCTGCCAAATATGTTACCTTTACAAACAAAATGGAAGCAAATAGTGACGTGACGTGAAAGATGGCGCGAATATGTTATAAAAATGCACAGATACAAAACGATTGACATTTCAAAAAAAGAACAATTTCTTTGTGAATGTAATTGACATTCTTCGTTTAATATATGAGTTAGGTACTATAAAAAAGGTTTTCTCTCTAATTTTCCAGTGTAAACGTGGGTTGCGGTCCGGCGGAGGAGCGCGTGCTACTGACAGGCCTGCATGCCGTCGCCGACATCTACTGCGAGTGCTGCAAGACGATGCTCGGATGGAAATATGTAAGTGTCTACGTCATGTTGTCCCTTTTTTGTTAGCCATGACAAGTTTGAAGGCCTCGCTTGCAATTTTTCTTGCTTTGCACTTAAATTTCTTTAAGATTTGTCTTTGTAGTGCTTCTTAACGTAGAAACGTTGTCGCTGCTCTCCGAGCTATAATAAGATCTCTTTAGCATGAGGATCGCACTTAATTCCAAGATCTCTAACTCGACGTTATATCTATGATTTCATTACAATTAAATTAGAAAGAAATCACAAACCGTCCATAATTCTATAAAGTACCTATCATGTCTAGAATTGAATACCTAATTCTTTTTGAGTTTGGAATTGAAAGCATCTATAGGTGATGTCAGTTGGTCTCGCACGTCCAATATTCTGTGAAAGCGATCCTCAAATACCGTTGCATAAGACCGTGCCTCTCATAATGAAAAATAATGTATACAGGGTTACTGTTAACTCGACGTATTCCTTGCAGGACGACATAGTAGGGTTAAAATGCTACAAATGAAGCCACCAAATGTTCTACCGAAGTTCAGTAGTTTTTGAGTTAGTTATATTTTTAGTTTTTTTTATTAAAAAACACAGATTAAAAGAAATTTTCAGAATTTCCATGACACTTTGTATTAACTTTCATACCTTTTTGAATAGCTGATGATAAGACAAGAATATTTCCCTAGTAACGTGTACATCAGGCGTAGTAATTTTTCTAAGTCAAAAATAAAATGTTTGATAAAGAATTTTTGAACTTTTAATAAGTTTGTCTTTCAATTATTGACAAAGATCTGCTACGGTATCAACTATGATAATAATGTAGGAGCGCTGACACATCGTTTTGTATTCTAGATTCGTGCAGCGCCCGGCGACACCAGTTCGCCCGTAACCGCCGTAAACTATAGACGCGCTCTTAAACTGATAAGCTACTACTTTGTAATATTTCGTAACAAGTTTAATAAGTAAAGAATAACTTAAATTGCAATAGAGTCGCGCTGTAAATCATTTTTAATCATTGGCATGAAATGATTTAATCTGGGATTTTTTATAAATAACAATAAATCTAAATAAACTCAAAAACTACTAATCTTCGGTAGAAGATTTGGTGGCTCAATTTGTTGAATTTGAACATTACTAGACGTCCTACAAGGAATACGTCGAGTTACCAGTAACCCTGTATACAATATGTTACTTTTACATCAGCATGGTAGAGTTTAAAAACTTCGTGAGGGCCCAGTATTGGGTAGTATAACATTATGCTACCTTCATGAATTGGTGTTAAATCATAGTGATGAAGGAAGCCTAACTTTTTACAATTTATAACTATTTACGCTGGGAATGTATAAGATTATCTGCATAGAACTTTTACATGGCGTGGTATTTCCTTATTTCTCGTTTTAATATTCCGTGTGATTGCCACTAATCATTAGATATCATGTCCATGTTCAGCTGTAGACTTTTACGAGCAAATGTATAATCGAACTTATTAAAACTTAAATCTTGTACCAATTTACTTATTCAGTCCAACTGTTGCCTAATCTAAATGAAAAACAAGTAATTTTATAACCATTTAGAAACTTTTCTCCAAGGGCTGTAAAACTAATTATTTTCTGTTCGTCCCAAATTATAATCCCAAAATAGTCGACGAGAATCTAAAGAGCGATTTTAACTTAGATAAACTCGATCTTCGTGCCCTTTTTGTTTTAATATGTAAATGCAGTCCTCCATTGTAATAAGCAGCTGTTGTATTAATAAAAGTAACATTTTGATAGCCGAGGTCAGCAGGCTTAGCACAAGAACCGTAGAGAAGCGATTTGTCGAGTAGACAAAAATGACGTTTCCGTGTAGACAGTTGCCAGTTTTCTACCGAGAAATGTAGACAAGTGATTTCTATTTTAATGTTAAGTAGAAATAGAAAGCGTCATGCTAAGCCTGTAGGCCATCGAAGACTAAGTGATATCGAAATTATCAAATACGTATTTAGTTTGTATTCATTTAGTAGAACGTTCAAATTGGTCTTTAATTGGTTCAAGACTTTAGTGACCTCTAATAACCGTATTATCTATTATGTTGTGTCGATGAAAGATTTATCATCTCAAATCGCATAATTTGAACGTCATTCGAACATCCGATTTCGATGATTTCTTAAGTCGAACAAAAATCCTAAACGTGCACATGATGTTTGTGACTTATAGATAAATGATAAATGATTTTATTTCTGTAAGTAGGTTTAAACTGGATGCGGTCGGCTTTTCCTATCTGACTACTCTGAGCAGAAAGGCAGAAACAAACTCAGAGGTCACAGTCTCTTTTAAAGTCCAGACATTATCTTGGTCAGATCATGTGAAGACCATGTCGATTGGTGTCTGAAATGGTCTTTTGATGAAAGAACCACACAGATTGAGTGGACCCGTCCAGTCAGTGCACGCATTTGTCAGTCGTTGTGCAGCTCAACTCATAACTAAAGGAGCTCAACGATTCAACGAACAATACCAAAGATAGGACATTTGGCTAGGCCGCAAAAAATACTCAAAACAGCCAGACCATGTTAAAAACTAACGAGAATAAAACAAAATTAAACAATGATCCACATAGTCTTCACATTTACAATAATTAAAGAACTATAGAATATGAAGAACTGTCTCCTAATCTTACAGAAAAACAAGTTATCATCACAGCCTATTCGAAAACCACGGTCTGAAGGCTTTTGGCAAAAATGTAACTGGTTCTCTTGGTCCAATGGCTTGTTTTTTTTTTACTGATTCCACAAAAACATTTGTCTGTAGTCCTTTCACGTAAACAGAACGTTTCAATTCATCTAACCCCTGCCCTCTTTAATCTTTATTAAACTGCATTCAGCTCAATGTTCATTGAGGTAGAGTAGGGCACGTGCCAGGTGCCAAGGACATTGAAATCGTGAGGTCATTCAAAACGTGTTTATCTTGTGTGCGTTGCTAATACAATTCCACCCTTCTGTTTCAGGAGCACGCGTTTGAATCAAGTCAGAAATACAAAGAGGGCAAGTTCATAATAGAGCTGGCTCATATGGTGAAAGAGAACGGGTGGGACTAGGCGCGCGGTCCCCCAGACCGCGCGCCAGACTACGAGTGTTTCGGGCCGGACTTTAGGCCTCAGTGACTATAGTGCTGTTGTGATACGATTGGTGGCCAAGCGATGGAAGCCCACAAACCGGCGCAACTGCAAAAAAGACTTTCCGAAGCGTCAATTACCCACAAACATCTGATACGCACCACGAGTGTTCGTTTACGGCTATAAGGCCTCGATAGGCCAGCAACGATGAACTCCCGCCGCCAGATAGAGCCTTCGTGATGACGTGGCAGGCGAGTCGCACGGTAACGCTCGCCTTACTCCTTGGGACGATCGGGAACAGTCGGCCCTTTACGCCAAAGCTCATTTAAAACGATACCAAGTAGATATAAAACCCTTTGGCGTATAGGGACAATCTTTAAAGCTTCTATAGCTGTACAGATTTAGTGTCGCCGCGTGAATCGGTCAGGTTCGATTGCATATTATTTTTATTATCACAACTGATTATTATTGGGAGATTGAAGCCGACCGACTTGCTCGGCGGGCGACTGTCGTGTGACCAGTGGGGACATCGCCTTATGTGCTCTGTTACTTTTAATCGGCTTCAGCGCTTTGGCACCGCCAGTCAACGTAATGTTATATTGTTATAAATATAAGTAATCGATCTCAACCGCCCCACGTAAGGGGCAATGGGCTTAGAATTTATTATTAATTTTAAAAAACGATTTGATTCACGCCGCGCCGTGGCCTCGGCGCGGTCGTTAGTACATCGTAAGTTGTCTTAGTTTTATATTATGTAGCTACGTATGTACTGTATTGAGAGAACACTAATACTTTCTCTTGTCCCTTTTAACCTGTGATAAGTATGTTAGTAATAGAAATTTTGAATTTCTTGAACGTATTCTTTCAAGAAGTTGCTCAGATAATGTCAGTTGTATGTTCCTAATGATTTCAGCTGTACAATTTGCTTTTTATTTTGTTTTATTTTATTTTTGTGAGGAAACTAGTCGAAACTTGAATGTGTTGTGGGAAGATGATTTCCATTTTATTTTACTTTGCGTCTGATTTAGTGATTTTAAGTTAGTAATTGTGTCATTTTCGACTATTCCTCGTGTATCTTTGGATATTTTACACAATTTTGTTTTTTTTTCTAAATTTATTATTTTTTGTTTGACTTATTCGTTGGTAGTCGGAAACGAAATCTGAGCTCATTTTTATATGAACGAATACGGTGAGTTAGCCATCGGACGGTTTTATTATTCATTTATTGTTTCCATTTAATAATACGAATTAGATACCTTGTACCCGTATATTTTATCTTCATCACATGGTACTTCATTTATAATTGTATAAACTTATCATTGTAACAAATTGCATGAGCTTCGATTATCTATGATTACGTCTATTGCAATCGATCGTAAACTCATACGCACTGATTAATTTCCCGAAATCGATAAATAGTTATAATCGACTAACTTGACGTCCGACTTCAATAGTGATGTAATTGGAAGTAATTTTTTGTATTTGTATTATATGACATTGCCGTCGCTTGAGTGTGGAAGCTCACTAGGCCATTCGACCCACACGACTTAAGCTTTATTTAGAAGAAAATAAGGTGCAATTTTGATTATTTTTTCAATTTCTTTGATACCGCCTAAAGTTAATTAGCTCAAAAATCATTACAATCTTCCATACTTTAACCTTATCTACCAATTTTAAGGCCTTAAACTATTCAGTAAATATATGTCACCGTAAGATTGTGAGAACTTTAGTTTATAATCTATCGGTATTATTTCCGTTAGATTATAAACTGTCAAAAAATTGTGAACTGAGTGTAATGGGTTAGGTCAAAACTGAGACCACCCGCGCGCGAGCCGAGCGAGCGCAGCGAGCGCTACTTTCAAGTTGCTCGCAGCTAGGCGGGCTATTTAGTACCTACTTATTAGAGCAAGGTGCGTTACGTCGCAAGCAAGTTTGATACCAGTTCACAATTTGGCGGTTTCCCATGGATAGATTTATTAACTATCCAAATATAATGCGTTCGCTTGTAAATGGTTTGTTGCATTTCACAATTTTTCGACAGTTTATAGTCTAACGGAAATAATACCGAAAGATTATAACCAACGGAGTTCATAATTATAAGGTGACTTGTATAAATGTGTGTAAAATAAAGCATTTGTGAACTATGAACTTAGTGAGCTTTTAACTACCAGTTGATATCAAGAGCGTTGATAACTGCCACTAATATATACAATGTAATATACATAAATATAATACAAATTGTAAGTGAACGCTCGTTTGATCGAAATAATGCGTGTTTCTGGACACATTTAACGTGAAACTACCAACGGGTTCAATATTATTTGATATATTATATTATGACAAATATATTTATATTTACATTATACTCAAAAACGATTACGACTTATTATGTATTGTGTACAAAATCATGGAATTTCATTATAAAAGGCAATATTTTCACTAAATTTGTCCAGAACTATCTTAACATTCAGAGTCCTCTATTAAATAAGGCATTGTGGATAATATTTATCATTATCATAATTATCATTGTGGATAATTTATCATATTTATATTATCACCTGTATGCTCGCTCTGCTAGGCGGTAATAGTGGACTCTGCCCTTAAAAGCTTTGTCTGAGTGAACATTTTGTTAGAACATTTGACTGCACCATTATTATTATTATCATTATCATAACATAAAAGATTACTTTTTCTCGATAATGCAACATTGGCAACATTAAGAAATGCAACAAGTACTCGCAAATATTAATCTACACGGTATGTATACATATAAAATTCAATTGCCGTGCGTTAGTCTCGCAAAACTCGAAAATAGCTCGACCGATTGTGATGAAACTTTGATAAGTTGCTGTGTACCCCGGAAAGGGTTCCTAACAAGAAAAAGGCATTGCATTAGCTAGTTATTATTAAAGACAGGTCGTGGGTTCGAACCCAGGCAGGCGCTTTACTTTATATAAAAAATTTCATCGCCACTGCTCTCAAAACGGTGAAGGAAAACGGCATGTCATAGAACCAAAAAATTCGAAGACATGATGTGACATCTACCAACCCACACTGGGCCCGCGTGGTGGATTACGGCCCACTCCCTCTCGAAGAGAGGAGGCTTGTGTCCTAGCAGTGTGAACAATATAGGCTGATTATATATTAAAGGCAGATTTAACGTAGAAGGCGCAGTAAAATGTGATATCATTAGGTTAGTCAAGACAAAGATTTTATATTACATACTTATTTTTACAAAAAAAAAACATAGTTGGCTACATAGAATGTCGGATAACCAAATGTAAGTCACATTCTAATATAATTTTATTTGTTGTTCATCAAAAGACGTATTTGGGGTTAGTTTTTGTGCTTGAAATATTTCACATATTTTGAAAAAAGATTACTGTTTTGTTTTTGCACCGCCTAACTTTATTTGCCAAAAAAAACATCTTTGCACAGGGGCCATATTTTTATAAAATACCACGCAAGATGTTCCTTTACCAGTGAAAGATTTTCGACTATTTAATTAAAGATTTCGAAGGGTCTTTAAATTATTTTTTTTTAATTATAGTCATGTGAATGATAATAACAAGCGATTTTAAGGAGACGTCCTCTAGTTCTTACACAGATACAAGAAGACAGTTGATGAGGAAGTCTACTTTCTCCTTATTCGATAAGGTCCTATTTCCTAAGAACTGCCAACAGATACGTCTTTTAGAAAAACATATTCAATTCATCGTAAAAATAAGGTCAAACGATAATGCATTACAAGTTCACAATATTGTCTGTTTAATGTAATCGTGTTAACTGTTATCATAGGGTTAATGTTAAGATTTTGATGCACAATGTTCAATGAAAATGTGTGAGGCTGAGTGCTAGCGGATAGATAAAAACCCCATTTGTATAAAGACATGTTCGAGTGTGGTCTGTGTTATGTGAAAGAATATTGATTTATAGAATCTGTGACATTTTCATACTTTTGATTTTGACGCCCCACCGTGTTTTAGTGCTCATTTCACAAGTATACGAATTTATCTGAAGTGTAAAAATATATCTGCCTTTGTCTTTCTTGACTTACTTGGCACATTGGTGTAAAAAATTAATGGTATATCAACATTTCTTATTAAGTCATCGCCGACATATTGTTATAAAATGTTCAAGTTATTGTGGAACGCTATAGAGATCTCTACTATAATACTGGACGTAATGATTCGACTGACACGCTATCAGTACACGCCATTTTGTGAAACTCGAAAGATTGGGAGCAGTATTCTAGAAGAAAGCCCTTTAATAGGTATAGATATATCGATGCTGTGGATTTCAATCGAATATCGATAGACGGTGCGTATCTGTACAATCCGCGCGGAAGTGCTAGTCACCTCTGAGGTACGTGAGCGGTGAGACGGGGGAGGGCGCGATTGACAAGATTGGCAGACTGAGTTAGCTTGGCCTTTGTCTACCTCTCCCGTCTCACCGCTCACTTACCTCAAGCGGTGACTAGCACTTGCGCCCGGACTATAACAAAAATGCTTTAAGTCTCCGCTCTATCTATCGATATCGATAAATGTTTAGTTTTATACAGAGTGATGTAATATTTTCATCCTGAACACGATAATCGAAACTTATCGAGATTGTCACAGTAGTATAGATTAACACTCTTAGACCCACAATGTATTCTTTGACGCAATTCGACATGACACAGAAGAAAATAAATATATAAAAAAATTAAATTATATCTTGATGATAGTGAGGGAAAATTAACAAAGAAGCTAGATTTCTGTGAGGCATAATTAAAAGTATTTTTCTACTTGATCGTTTAGGAATGCTATTAGATATTTTTGGACCATTGTTAAGATAAAAAAACTATGATCAGTATTGTGGAGTGAAGATGTTGAGTTGATGTTAGTTTTTGTGGTTGTTGGTCGAAGTGATTGTTGATGTCGAGAATAGAGAAAAGCGCTTTCTAGCTCTAGACAATGCACCCATACACATTACCGTATAGTTTTAGGGACTTCTAAAACATGTTTCTAATAGTCAAAAATATAATGCATTGTCGACACGTTATGTAATTCATATCATTAAAGGTTTTATCACGAATATTAAAATCGATATAATTATCACAGAACTTTTTAGTTTAGTGGTGCGTATGGGGTATTGGGGACCATTTTGCCTTTGTGTTGTCTTTTTATTTGCAACGAAAACAACCCATGATTGAAAAGGCATTTATTTGAAGAATAGTTTACCAACTTCAAAAAGGAATTTCTCAATTCTCAATCCGACCTTTTATTATCGATATTAAAAACATGTTTTAGAAGCTCAAAAACAAAGGTCTTGGAGTGTTAACTGATGACCAAGATGAATGAACAGCGTATTATAAAATGGTGCATTTCATTAAGTATGTGTATGTTTCGCATATTTTTAAGGTATCCCGAGTAGTTGTTTACCAAGAAACCGCTTAATATTTTTGTATTTTCCTAGTATGTAATGATGCATTATAACAAAAAAAATCGTGGTGTCTTCTTACGATTGTGTACGCGTTATGCTATAGATCAGTAAACATATTTGGTTGAAATAATAAGTGCGTAATAAAACACATTTTCGTATTAAAAATCCTTTCGCATTTTTATTTTTTTTTGTAACAAGAATTTAAAATCACTCTTATCCTGTCCCTATTAACAAAATCACTTTAGTATTACACTCAGGCTTAGAAAACTATCCACTTCCTACATTGAACAATCACAAAATAATAATTATGACAAACGTCAATCATATAAGGCGCTGTTTCTTTAATCAGTTAATTAATTGCAAGTCTGTGGATAACCCACCCTTCGACACATTCGAACACACAATCCCAATAAAAATAAAAATTCTCAAAAAAATCAAAAAAACTTAAAAAAAAATCAACAAAACGATAATCATATAAGAATTTTTGAACGAATTTTCTATTATTACGTCATTATACGACAGAATTTTTTACTGTACTTATTCGAATACGATGTCAATTAAATTTTTTAGAGTTCGCTACAATACTGCCGATGAATCATGGCCGATCCGAACTTTGCGCAGAACGCTGCGCAAAAACATTTTGTAGGAACCAAGGTGACATGGTGAGTAAGAGTACATGCGCGAAAGTTCGGAGAGCCTATATTCAGACTGGCCATTATACATTGGCCTTATTGTACGCGTGCGTTTGCGAAAACCATACGCAGCCAGTCAATTAACAATCAATTTCTGGATACGCTGTATGTCCTACGCATATAATCTGCTATATTTATACAGTGTGTATTAGAGACATCGACGCGCAAACTGTTACCATGAATTCAGCACATGATTCTAGACCCCAGTGTAGAAGTTTGTCGCCAAAATATAAATGTGCTGTTCAATAATTGAATAACCTATATGGGTTATCCAATTTTGTATTATTTATTTAATACTTTAAGCACACAAATGTACAGAGGCGGACTTAATGACATAGACATTCTCTACCTGTCAACCTTTGGGTGATGCAGAGACAAACAGTGGTAGGTGCAATAACGAAAATTGTGGAACAAATATTTATTTAAAATATACGGATATAAACCTATTAAGAACTTTAAATATAATATACTTAGTTATACATTTAATAAATACATTATAGATAAAAAAGTTATGATGGAGTATGCAAGGAGCGAAGCAGGTGGCGTTCTATAGTTTCTGTCTACCGGGTCCATGGGAAGAAGACGTTAGTGGTGACGTCGTGGGAACGTTGGTTATTAAAAAATAACCAAATAACATTTTTTACGCTGGTGGATCTAGAATCATGTACTGAACTCATGGTAACAGTTTGTGCGTCGACGTCCCCTTACACCGTGTATAATCTGCTAAATTTAGATAAAGAAATCCCCTCTTAATAATTAATATAAAATATATCTATACAAGGTGTCGTTTTGCATCCTCGTCAAATTTTAGGAGGCTGCTATGAAAAACATATTTATAATCTAATGGAATTACGATACCAGCTCAATTATTAATACATATTTGTTTTTTTTGTTATTTAAGTTTGACAGTATTTTAGAATACACCACTTTCACAGAGCAGAATCACCCCGTTGCGTATGCGGTAGTGTGTGTGTAAAAGGGCAGTTACAGTGCGGTATCACACGGGCCGCGTTTTAACATGCGTGTCCCGCACATGCCGATTTCCGAAAATTATAAAAAAGAAAAAAAAGACCTACTTATTTTATTATTGATTCGTGTCGACAATCATTAGCATAGTAACCTCCTTGAATTTGACGAGGATGTAAAACGACACCTTGTATACAGGGTGATTGGAAGATGGGTGCAAAGCTTTAAGGTGAAGATAGTATAGACAATTTAGAACCATTTAAGCCATGGTTGTCTTAGACGAAGTCTTACCAAATTTTTTTAACCAAATTTTTAAGTTTTTTTTCGGAAATTCTCAAAATTTAATGTAAACTGCATAATTATGGCCAAATTGAATGATAAATGAATTATTTTTTTATTTATTTAATTAAAGTAATGTGTAAGCAACCAAGCAAAACATGTTTTAGGCTTCTGTGTCATTAGACATTTTTTTTACAGATATTTAAAGCTCAGAAAAAATAAAAAATTTGTACAATACGTCTTTTAAACCTTATTTAAAAAAAAAAAACGGAGGGTGCTTTTTTTGTTCAAACCTTTTTGAAGACATGCTTGATAATCGCTCTTTCTTTTGAGGTATCATTTATGCAGATATCTTACAAATTATTGAAATTAGGACCTACAAACCAATTCGAGGGAGAAATTTTAAATTTTAGGCAGTCTAACAAAACACAAAATTTTTGCTTAAAAGAATACTTTATGTGCTCGAAATGATAACATTGTTCAATTCTAAGAATTTTTGGCACATGCAGGAACCAATTGAGGGGAACCCATTGAGGGGATTCTCTAAACAATGGCCACCGAGCGCGGTGCGACGGCATTTCCAGGTAGAACGCCCAATGAATAGCAAAAAGCGATAAGAGTTGGTTTTTACAGCAAAATGGTCTTAGTTACTGAGGCAACAAAGTCGTTTTTCTTTAGTCAGGGTCAGTCTGTCTGTGATGAAGCCATTACATCTTTTACTTATTAGTCGAACTACTGCCCTTGTGAGTGGACGTTGTCGTGTTGATTCACAATTTACCATGTTCAGTTGTAGCCTTTTGCGTTCCTGCACGTGTTGTTTGCGTTAGTTTTGAACTTTTTTGTTTCACCGTGTCCAGTCGTAGCCTCGCGCTCCTGCACGTGTTGATTTTTGACTTAAATGTGTTGAGTTGACATTTAGTGCGCTCCTACGCCGTTTTTCTTAATTGTTAAGTGACTATGGCTACTTTTTCCAATCAAGAATATGCGGATATCGTATTTATGTACGGTAGAGCAGACGGCAATGGATCTTTGGCGCGACGGATGTATCAAGAGCGCTATCCGAATCGCAGGATACCGAATGTCCGAGTGTTTTACAACACGTTTCGTCGTCTTGCCCAAGATGGGTTTCACCGCGTGGAACCTGGAGTCGACCCGGGTAGACACGAAACTGCCGTCGACGAAGACATTTTAGCAGCATTTCAAGCGGATCCTACTACCAGTACTAGAGCAGTAGCTCGAAATTTAAACATTTCTCAATGGAAGGTGTGGCATACAATGCACCAAAATGATAAGTATCCGTTCCATGGCAGGAGTGTGCAAGGTCTAGTAGAGCAAGATCCTCAAAGAAGAATTCAGTTCTGCCGTTTCCTCCTCAACAGAGACATCGAAGATGCGTGGTTTCTGAAATCAATCTTGTGGACGGATGAAAGTAAATTTTCAAGGGAAGGTATTACAAACTTTCACAACATCCATGAATGGGCCGACGCAGACAACAATCCACATTTTAAGAAGCAGGTGTCATTTCAGATGAAATTCTCTGTGAATGTATGGGCTGGAATAATTGGCAGAACATTGATTGGGCCCCACTTTTTGCCTGATCCATTGAATGGCGAAAATTATTTGCAATTTCTGCAAATTGATTTACCACTGCTGGTAGAGGAATCAGGTGTCCCGATCTTCGAAAGAGACAGAACAGTCATCTTTCAGCAAGACGGCTGTCCAGCGCATTGGACTTTAAATGTAAGGGAACACCTCAACAATTGCTTTCCTGATAGCTGGATCGGCAGGGATGGACCCATCCCTTGGCCCGCTTGCTCCCCAGATCTGACCCCGTTGGACTTTTTCGTGTGGGGCCGGGCCAAGGAACTGGTGTATAACAACATAGAAATAAACACTAGAGAATTGATACAAAGATTAAATTCAGCGTTTGAGACAATGAAGCAGGAGATGATGTTGAAAATAACGACTACAGAAGTTAGAAGACGGGACCGTGCTTGTATTAGGAATCACGGCCGTCATTTTGAACATGAAAAATAAATAATTTTAATTCAAATGTTGTTTTAATTAGTCTGCCTAAAATAAAAAAATTCTCCCTCAAATTGGTTTGTAGGCCCTAATTTCAATAATTTGTAAGATATCCGCATAAATGATACCTCAAAAGAAAGAGCGATTATCAAGCATGTCTTCAAAAAGGTTTGAACAAAAAAAGCACCCTCCGTTTTTTTTTTAATAAGGTTTAAAAGACGTATTGTACAAATTTTTTATTTTTTCTGAGCTTTAAATGTCTGTAAAAAAAATGTCTAATGACACAGAAGCCTAAAACATGTTTTGCTTGATTGCTTACACATTACTTTAATTAAATAAATAAAAAATGAATTCATTTATCATTCAATTTGGCCATAAGTATGCAGTTTACATTAAATTTTGAGAATTTCCGAAAAAAAACTTAAAAATTTGGTTAAAAATATTTGGTAAGACTTCGTCTAAGACAACCATGGCTTAAATGGTTCTAAATTGTCTGTACTATCTTCGCCTTAAAGCTTTGCACCCATCTTCCAATCACCCTGTATATCTACTCATTTAACAGAACTATTTCAGTCTTATTACAGTTACTATAACTAGTTTTTTTACTAAGTTTCATTAACAAAGCCTCTTGTCAAAAAGAGCATTGCCCATACACTTTCATGCATTCCTATAAAGTAATTAAATAAGAATATAATAATTTAATATCTCGCTATAATCATATATCTTATTATAACATCTTGAATTGCTACTACAAACAGTATTATTCTGTTGTATCAATTTCAATAAATCAGTAAATAAAATTATGACCTAAACAAAATTTAATAGAAATGGAATAGAAAAGAATTCTATTGGTGATCTATAAAAAAAGATCACCAATAGAATCCTTGACTCGGCGCAGACAGATGGGTGACATCAAAGGAATTTCTTGACATTCAATTTTAGGCTTTATTATCAGATGTCATAAAGTGCAAACGCACCCGCGCGAAAGCGACCGTTTGATGACTGAGTTAATTTCCGAGTAGTCATTTAAAATTATACTTTATAACGCTTCTGATAAAGTTTATTTTTCAATGTCATCACATAATCCTCTTATTTGCGCTTCCCTCGGTCTCCACCAAAAATCCTACTAAAGACTATTTCCAACAGAATTACTTAGATTCCTATCATCACTCATACTTTTAACTACAATCTGCCCATCAACAATAGCTTCTACTTCCAAAATAAAATTATCCGTACGCGTCTTAAATTCAGAATCCATACCATGTACCACTTCTCCATTTTGTATATAAACTACGTTTGTACCTGTGTCTTGGACGCTGTGTGTCACATATTGCATGAAGTCGTCCATTAATATTTCCTCTGTTGGTTTTGTTTCTACATCATCCATTTCATTGCTATCTTCTGCATAATCTTGGTCATAGTTAACTTCCTCATTTGTAACTTGTTCGGTCTTGATCAGTGGCGGTGGGGAAGAAAGTATTTCGTTTTCATCATATTTTAGTATGACTTTAGATTGTTTTATTTCTAGTTCTGTCATAGTTGGCAGGGTTTTGAAGAACATCTAGAAAGAAAAAGGTACGTTTTAATAAAAAAAACTAGACAAGTGCGAGTTGAACTCGCGTGGTGAGGGTTCCGTACAATGAATACGTTATCTACCATGTTTTAGCTAAGATAATTTATCCCAAGAACAAACTTAACATTGTAGTTGAAAAACATGTTCTCCCACACATTCCAACTGCAAATGTAAGTTTTTACGTACAATATTGAGAGATTTACCATGTTATTTTAACACCCTAGACTTCTTATAGGTCTTCCTGTAAGCTGTAAGTAAAGAACGGTTAACAGTATTTAAAAAAAAAATTGTCTCAGTAGTTTCGGAGATAATGGTAAATTTTCATCTTATTTCTTAAATAACATTAAAACTATTTTAAAATTATAAAAAAAAAAATATTTTAAATGCTCAATCATTTTATGTCACGCGTACAGTCCGCAAAACTTTTTTTTTTTATTTCCTAGTTTAGCCCCAACAGTGACATCTTATTACAGTCGTATTCAAAATTAATTTATCTGTACTAAATGTCAACTTAATCGGTCCAGTAGATTCGGAGCAAATCGGCTGTCACAGACAGACGGACAGAGAGTCAGACAGGCAGTCAGACAGCCAGACAGACAGACACACAATCCAATAAGGGTTCCGTTTTTCCTTTAGAAGTATGGAACCCTAAAAAAGGTCCGATCTTCTCACTTTTCAGAGGAACACTGACTCTTAGAAAGCTTGTAATAAGAACTAAAATTACAATGCGTTCTCACCTTGCGAGTGATGATCGACATTCCATGCGCCCTCTTCATGTGTGCTTTGAGTAGAGACATCCTGGGATATCTAGAAATAATAATGTTGGTTAAATCCAAAGGCTGTCAAGACAAGGAAACGAATTAGGAAACCAGACATAATTGATCACATCATCACTTACCATCAGATGAGATTGATCAAACAAACCTCTCAATAACATAAAACACATTATTCAAGGTTTTTAACTTAAGTAACCAGATAAAACAGCCAATATGCACTTATAACTCGACGATATGTTATCGCACTTTGGATTTTCAACGCACTGCCTAGCGCCGACAGTTGAAAATCCAACAGTGCGCGTTTTTAACGCGCCGGGATACGCTCTGTTGGATTCTCAACACTCGGCTCAATACCGAGAGTTGAAAATCGAGTCCGCGAAAAATACGGTCGCGTTAAAAAATCAACAGTGCGAACGATAGGGTTTTGACTGGATATTGACCTCTTTGGACATATCTGACAAGCACAGGGCGGTGGTAAGTTCCTATGAACTCTGTTGACATGCAGCATCAGCGCAGACTTCTGAGCGAAACGACGATTGCACTCCTCGCACCCGTGTTTACGCATTGCTGTGAACAGGTAATGTAAATTAGTAGCGACAAAATCATCCTTTCTGTTGTTGAATATTGAAGAGGGGAGAAGGCCAAAGAAAAGATGGATTGTGTGAGGAATGACATGAAAAAAACGAGAGTGAATAATAGCGTGATGGTTGACAGGGGAGAATGGAAGAAACGTGTTGCGACGACCTCAGCGACAAGCGCGGGAAGATGATGTTGTTGGTAGAATTTCAAACGAGTCTAGCCTTCATACGCAGTTCACCAGTTCACTTTTTTGTTTATCCGTAAACTATCGTTGTATACAACGAGGTTTTGGGAACCATTGTAACGTTCAATTGAGCAATTCACCTTATACAATATGTAACAAAAACCCTGTTGTTCCTTCTACCTACGTTTTAAGAATCGGTTTACTAAGCGATAAAGCAAGTCATTTATAAAAAAACTGTTCAATAAAAAAAATTAAAATAAATATTTAATTATTAATATTTGTAATGTTTAATCGATTTGTTACCTCTGCCATTCTGCATGAAGCGATGACGCGAAACCAGAAGTAGATAGAACGTTTCCGCCCTCTCTTTGATCAGTGCCGCCGCGCCGCCGTTTATCTACCTATTTTTCTACACAAGTTCGTAACCTTGTCAGCTGTTGTTTATCAGTATCACTTTAACGAATTAATCTTTGAAAACCTTGGTTTACACAGTATTTTTAAGCACAATTGATAATTGTTAAAACTACATTTAACACTTCACTACGTTAAAAAAAACAAATTCGCCGCGTCTGTCACATAAAACCTGATGTACCTATTTACATTTTAATGCATTAATTTATTATGATATCTACTTGACGGCCACGGAGTTGCTGTTCGATATGACCACGTTGTACCTCTACACTTCTTGGCTCATTCCAGTCACATTTCCGAAGACACATCAACATATTAAAATATTCTACGTTAGAATAAGACAATGTCAACGTTTACGTAAACAAAACACAAGTCACTAGGCACTAGTCACTTAGGTCAACAATAACGTCCACTCGGAAGAAAGCTGCGCGGGAGACTAAGAAGTGCTTCGCAGGGAGACGGGTGGCGGGGCGGCGGGGTAGGTAGGCACGTGGTACCGACCCGCCGACATACGCGGCGGATGTTTTTGGCGGCACCTTTTGTCGCATTCGAAGAAAGCCGCTAGGAGCTAGTAGGCTATTTAGCGAAATAAAGATGTACTTGTAAAATCAGATACTCTAAACATTTTTTTGAATGTGTCAATTTTAATAGTTATTTGATTTTGACCTCTCGACTAGCCAATGCTTAATTTTTTTTAATTATAATTTCATCAATGTTCTGCTTATAGGTAAATGTATACGTTCCTAAAAGGACCAACAGGGTTTTTGTTACATATTGCATTTACCGATTCTTGGTGACCCAAGAAATAACGGGTTTTTGAAAGCCAGCAGCAGTCTAGCTAGCTAAATGTTAGTGACTTACGTTTGTGCGTGTCCATGTGAGCGACTAGCGCGGCTTTGATCTTGAACGAGCGGGTGCAGTGGTCGCAGATAAACTGGGCATCCGAGTGCTTTTTAGTGTGACGCTGAAAATAAAGCATATTGAATATATAACATTCAAAGACTTAGATCGAAGGTAGAAAAGCAATGTATTAAACATATGGGAAGAGATGGGAATGAGAATTGAAGTATCACTTTTGACAACAATACGAAGTAAATTAAAACTTCACCATGATTTATTTTTAGATTACTTTTTAGATAAAGCTTTTGTTTATTCCTGGGAGACTAAACTGTTAGCGTACCTACGTAACTGTAAATTATAAAATTCTTTTTATTTATATTATTATTTTTATATAGGTATCATTGTTTTTAATTTGTAAAAACTGTAATTCTTATTAAACGATTATATCTAATGTGAAATTTCCTTCTTGAAAACTTACGCAATTTTAGGCACCTCATATTAATTAGCAACACTGAATCGACGGTGCCGTCATCTTTCAGTTCACAGATAAGTTGGTAGGATGTAAACTGGCAGGTGTTCGATTGAGAGGAACAATGAGAATTCTTTATTAAAATTATTAATGATATACAAATACAAATTAAGTCGCAATGTTTACCTCGTCTAACGAACTAATTATGTAGCTAAAATTTTAATACTTAAACAAAACTTCTGGGCCACGGTAACGTTATCGCAGGCAGAACTGTTTTTGTCCAATAACTAAAAAACTATTAGCACAACAAATTAAAAATCTACGCAACAACTACAGAAGCTGATGTCCTAATTATCTATTAACCTTTTGAACGCCACGGTCGAATATAGCCGACAAACGAAAACGTGCCAAACACGCCACCGTCGTCTACAGCCGACAAGAAAACGACATTTTTTTAAGTACAAAATAAATATACGAAAATAAGTTTTCTGTGTTTCTTTTTCCTATTATTTAAAACTACATTAATTACATATTGTAAAATGGCACAAAGATATATTCATTACTTACATTTCACTAGAAAAACAATCATCAAAAATTGCTAATCGAAATCCGTAAAAAAGTATTCTTCCTCACGCCACAGTCGTCAAGACACGACAGCTAGTGATGGGTAAGTAAGGTAATTAAATATTTTATTAATAGCAGCTCACTATTACTTCGACAATTATTTTTTTAATGAAAACTATTCGTATCTTAATATTCCTAACGCATAATATTTATAAAATTGTGTAAAAAAATCATAATTGATATCCATAGATCGATAGTTTACTGTCCACTCTCGCGCATCCCTACGCAAAAGCGCATAAACAGTAACCTGTACGCCACAGTCGGAAATAGACGTCAAGCGGTGACGTCATTAGCGCTACGGGAGACTGCTAGTGATTTCCTACATTTATTATTATGATTGGTGGATTTTTTATAATTTTATTTAGTACTTGCGAGAATAACGCAATTAAGACTGGTTCTATAATTTTCGTTTACCAACTAGTTTTATTAGGTATTTTAGTTTAATTTCAGATGTCACGAAAATCTTAATTGAATGAAATTTTTTGCATAGTCCAGTAACTTATGTCAATATACTGAACGTTATTAGAAAAGTACGACAGCAAAAGGACTGGGATGGCATAAGTTTGCCAATTTACGAAGAATCAGAGTAATAATTATAAGTAAATTGATTAAATTGTTTTAAATACTATATGATTATTATTTATTATGTCCCACAATAACACATCCCTACTCGCATGCGAGGAAGTTGTCAAAAGTCGTGCCAGCCACGCCAGAGTCGTGTCTTCCAGACAGCGGATGACGTCACGAACGAGATTAGTGATGTACCTTATTATTATTTGATTTATTCGTTTGTAGTTCTAATGTCTGCATTTAGGTTGTTGAGAACTTTGTAACTGGTGTTTAATAATAGTATTATACCAAATAGTGACAAATTAAATAAAAGAATAATGCAACAAGTCATATTTTATTTAAAAAATATGGAACGAAAAGCACTGATTAATTGGTTAACGATAACATATCGATAAGATGTTGGAATCCCTATTTTTTTTTTTTGTAGCGTTTGCGTTGAATTTGTGGCTTGGCGTAGCAGTGGCGCCGATGCGTTTACGGTCTCGCGTTCAAAAGGTTAAGTACACTCAAATGACGATATTCGACATTTTCTGGCTGGGGTAACGCACACTAGAACTTGTCATTTGATGACGTGCAAGTAAAATTCAACCTTAGGGTGGTGAAGCAATTACGAGGTCGACTATACACCCATATTGAACCGTATTGATACATTATTTTTAGTGCAAAAGAACCTTTACATTGAATTATTTCCGTAATCATTTATATACGTGATGTGTACTTACCGAAAGCGCAGAATAAGACGTATAAGCGCACGGACAGGCGTGACATCGGAACGGCCGCTCGCCACGATGCAAGTTCTCATGAGACTCCAGGTTACTCTTAGTTATGAACACCGCAGAACACAGCGAACAGGGAAATCTTGACCTTAAACATTGATTTAGTTAAGAGATTGAAGTCCTAAAGTTTTGGTAGTAATTCTATGTACAGTTGAACCAGAAAAGTTATGCGCTTCGGTAATCTTTTTGGCAAAAACGTCGCGCCACAGTTTAACCCCTCAAAGAGGCAAAGATTCTCAGTTTTGTACTGTCGCGCTTTGTAGTAATGCACCTATCATTGCGCGTATATGGAGTTTTCTATCCGTCGGGGTACCGACTCCGGTCAAAGATCGTCATTTGTAATTCAAGTTTTGAAAAGTTTTTTTTGTTTCGTATTTCCGAAGATAGACGATGATTCCCGAAGCGCAAACTATTCTTTGGATTAAAATGTCAGTAGATCAAACTTTTATTTCGTCCTTAGCAGGTCTAGACCTGCAATACCTTGGCAGTACCACTGAACCAATTTATGTACTTATCGATGAAACTAAAATGATAAGTGGACCTAGAATTGAACCTTGAGGAACACCCGTGGTGATAGCAGTTTCTACTTATTCGGAGACAATTCTCTCTGAGAATCCTCTGAATTTGGTCAAACAAAAAGTTTAAAACGGGATTAAATTCCCTATTATACATTAGTGTAGTTTTTGGACCAATTCTAATTATCAACACCATCAAAAGCCAAGTTCAATAAGTCATAACTTAAAATTTGCTTGCAAGTGGAGGGAGCTAGACAGGTGAAGTTTATATGGTTAGCATAGGAAGCACGTAATAGTATAGAGGCTACTTTTAGTAACTCAGTTCTCAAGTTGCCCTTGATTACATGGGAATTAAAAACAACTAGTGTACTAACTCTGCCTCCTCCGTTGGGAATACAAGCGTGATATTATGTTTGTTATTGGACTTACTTATTCCGCTTAGTAGAGAACTTGTTGAGCGTGAGGAAGGGTCGGCCTCGCCCCTTACGGCCGAGGAACACGGCGCGCGCACGCAATACTATCTCCGCATCCGGAGCAATGCAACGCTTCTCATGCTTATACAGGTTTGTAGTGCTAGAGGTTAGAGAAAAGGATATGTAACTGGTGTAAAAAAAACGCTTAACAAAGCTGAGTCATTAGTACTCCCCGTTATTGTGATAATTTTTTTGACTTGGGAATCTTCTGATCACAGAGAAATGTTGAGTCAATGTTACTTACATATGTCGATGGACATAATGCGTGGATAACGGCGATGTGATGGGTCTTTTTACACACTCCAATATTCAGGATATTGGAGTGTGCCTGACAATCAACGGAAATATCACATTTTGCTAGATCACAGAGCACAGAAACGTCTTGGCGGCCGCTGCTCAAGACGGTATTAACAAAACTTTTCATATAAACCCAGAGTGCGTCATCGACAGGGAGCGTCATCGTTTACTCATAGAAACTGACGTCCTGACAGAGCCTCTGAGAGCCAAATTTGAGCTCAGCAATAATTGCTCAGCCACAAATATTATAAGTACTGGCGTCTCTAGTGGCTGCCGGCACGACGTGACGATTGCTCTGTGTGCTAGACGATCAAAATCAAAATCAAAAGTCATTTATTCAAACTAGGCAGAATATCAGCACTTTTCGAACGTCAAAGTTACATAAGACAGTCCCCCAAAATTGCCCGGCCTTCATCACTTCCTAGTGCTTTAGCTGGGAAGAAGAAGTGGTGGAACAAACTCCCCAGCAGCACATATGTCTGTTTAGTTATATAAACTTGATTCTATACAAATCGTATGCAAAGCATTACGAAACACAAAACATTAGATTAAATTACACACTTGCCATATGTTAGCTAGCACACGCCAGTATACCAACAAAACAATGAACAAACTGTACTCAAGCAGATAAAAATTACAACATAAAAAAACGTAAATAGAACTTTATACCTAAATAAAAGCCTCCAGGCATAAAGGGCGTGCCCGCTTACATAAGATGATTAGATTATATAAATTAATGAAATATATTTTATTTTTCTCTATGATTTGTAATGACTTGTATAAGTTATACTACTGGCGGGTTTGTTGCGCCACTTCTTCCCAGCTAAAAGCTAGGAAGGAACCTTGAATAAATGATTTTTGTTTTTGATAGTCATTTCAAACAAGTAATTTTTAAATTAATGTCATGACAAGACGTAAATGTCATGCTATCTACTCATCAATGCCGCATGGATGCCTGACACATGACCTGCCATCCGAAACCCTCAATAAATGTTGGAACTTTCAGTCAAAATTTTGGATCCTGATTTACTAGACCCAGTTTTATAAATATAAAAATATTAGTATTAACAATTTCAGATTTCTCTGTATCCAACTTTTCGATTTTCCTTGAATCATTTGGAATTTTACAAGTCTCTAATGAACATCTGTCAAAAATTTGCTTGCCTTCTAAAATCAACACCACATGCATAGCACACTAAATATCGCTGTCCATGCTTTTCCTGGTAATGTCGACTGGCCGCTGGTATTGTGTCCAACAGATATCCGCAGTGTGCACACCTGGAATGATAGAAGTATACTACTTAATATTTAGCAGATTAAATAGTATTTTGACCTTTGTATTTGGAACAATATTTTGTGTTCCAGGATGAAAACTATTTTAAATTTAGGTAAAATTAGTACATTTTACATCTACTTAAACAATGAATGTGACTTTATTAGTAATGCTGGTTTATTTTTTTACAAATGATGAGCACTCTGCAAATAAAACACAAACATAACATCATGCCTTGTTTCCCCGAAGGGTTGGGCATACCTGTAGTACACCCACATTTCAGCAGTTATGTTTAAGTCCCATGTAATAAAACAATAAGAAATATGGAAATTAAGAAGCTAGAAAAGGCAATTATTAGTTTTAGTACAAAGAAGCTTTATCAGTTGGAGATATTAATTTCCCAAATAAAATCATACTTACTCAAACATCGTACTATTCATCATATAGAAATCCTGTGGAGGAGGTGGAGGCTTCACTGTGCGCATAATTCTACCCAAAGTATTGACTAGTAACTCTTCATCGTCCCTCAATTCCTCATACCGTTCCCTGAGTTCTGCTACAAAAGACCGTTGCTGCCATGGCTTTAGCATAGCAAAGCGGTGTCTATCAGGTTTTTGAGATGAGTTGTATTCATCTTCAGGAAAATATTCCTGATCACCATTATCTAGTTCTATTTCGTCTTCTACAGGTTCGTCTTTGATATGTGGTTGGTGATTTGATCCGGTCTGTGAATGATAGGGTTACAAATTGTTTAGAAAAATAGCAACAGGCTCATGTTTTGTTTTGAATGAGGCTATTGCTAGAGCGTTTAATGTTAGAATAAATAAAATGCAGTGCATAATATTAAATTTTACATTTAACAGTCTATTAACATAGTAAAAAGTTTAATATTTTAGTTTCAAGTGCTTACCTCAGATGTCATTCCATCTTCAAGATAATCACACTGGTATTCGTCGTCTGAGGGTTCTAACTTTATTGTGATGTACTCTCCATGCTTCTGAGCTGTTTCAATTATATTATCCACTTCTATACAGGCTTCAGAAGGCTCAGAAGGCGGAAAATCCTTTTCGGAAGTGTTGGCCTTATCGTCATCGTCAACAACAACCAAAACGATCATATCGTCTTCAGCCTCCATAGCTCCAAGATCAACCAATTTCATAAATTATAACCTGAAAAGGATACACCATTCTTACTGTTGGAACTATTTCAATAAAATAAATAAAATACAAAATATTTTCAAATAATTTTGACAACCCCAATGAGCGCCATCAATTTTTTTTCAGTTTTCAACAATGCAAAGGTCTCTCATTACAAAACCTATAAGTTGGGTAAAAGTTTATTCATTTCGATGTAGTTATTGTGAAACAAAAAGGATTTCAAAAACTGACCAATTATTTAGTATTTTCAAACATTTTTAACACGTTATTCTCAATAAACAAATGCCGCAGCAATTCACAAGAAATCTACAACGTAATCCATTTTAATTTTATTCCTTTGCCTGACTTTTGAGCGCAGATTAAAAAGACATGTTACTGGTTGAGGTTGTCCGGTTTTTTTCACTGTATATGGGAAATCCTGATTTGCTCACTTTCATAGAAAAAGACTGCAAAATAAAGTACTATAAGTATTCTGGTTCACTATTAAAATTTGCAAGTAATCTCAAATAAATGTCTTGTCCTCACACTTTCACTCGAAAACTGGCATACATTTGTAACTTTTCCCGCTTTTCCCCTTCAATTTCCGAACCGTCAAAAATATGACTTTGATTAGCACTGACAATTTGACACGACATTTGACACTTGGCATGACAGCAGGTTGACAAGTTTTAACAAGAGTGATTACTGATTTGTTTGTGATCTTATTTCTATGATTTGAGAAAAATTGTTATGTAGTTGTGTAAATACCACAAGTTTTCGTCAATTTTCATTCAGAACATTACGTAAAACAGCAGAATA
Source organism: Atethmia centrago (assembly GCA_905333075.3). NCBI lineage: Eukaryota > Metazoa > Arthropoda > Insecta > Lepidoptera > Noctuidae > Atethmia > Atethmia centrago. The sequence continues at coordinate 25,498,378 of HG995376.1, forward strand.
CACGGTCTAGCTGAGAACACTTCCTGCATTGCGCTGACACGTTATAGACAATTCTATTTATTTTTGGCGCTAAATTTTGTTAATCTTTTCTTTAGCTTATAGTAAGAATGACTTTGATCAACATAACTAATTCATTTTCACCAGTGCTCTCTACGAATACAAGAGTTTTAGCATTAGAAAAAACATTATATCAAAGCCTACAGGACCTCAAAGGTAAAGTTTTTAACTCGAGTTTGTTTATTTAAATTACTCTATCCTTGAACTAATAATGCCATGTAGATAAAAACATTTTGAACTACTCTATCTTTTTCTCTGTCGCATCTACAGTGCTGTTCTAATTTTGTATTTACAATGTATTTTCAGATCTTTTGTCAGACTTCGAGCAGCTTCACAGTGATTATGATAGTTATAAGACACAATTTATTAAACAACAAGAAAGATGCGAGAGGTACTTATGCCTTATGCTAATTAATATCCAGATATTTTAGTTGGAATCTCTGAAAGAGATTTCATTACTAATTTTTTTTTAAATAATGGTATTTTGAACAACTACAGAAAGCCTAGTCTCTGTTACCTGCCTTGCTGAATTTTGCTTGCTGACTTATAGTATTGTGACAAAAAAATACAGACATGAGCAAGGATTCTCATTCTTTTATAAACTCGGTTCACTCATGTAATTAGTCCCTTTAATTTGTAGCAACACTTGCAGTAGTGCTGAGGCTCTAAAAAGGATTATTGAATCAAAAGACAATATTATACAATTAGTGGGTAAGTGATAAAATTTATTATGTAATAACAAAGAATGGTAGGTTTACATAACATTAAAATATTTAAAAAATAAAGAATTTCAACTAGTCATGCCTTTTCATTATATTAAAAAAATATAGGTTGACCATCCTAAATTACAAATTTTTTTATTGCTTCAATGTTTTTTTCCCTTTTTCAGCTTCCACACTTACTAGATTAAATGAAACAAAAGACCTGAAAATATTAGATGAAGTATTCAAAATACTATTTGGAGAAACCACAGCACCTGTGTCATTGTACCAAGATCACATGAAGTGTAGGAATATTAAAAACAAAACATCACCAGCAAGTGTAAAGAAAGAGGTGCACTCTTCTTTAGAAGATTTGTCCTTTAGAGATGAGTCTGTATCTGAGATCGAAGGCACGCCTACAACAGGACGTAGCAGTCCTATAATACCAACGAAAAAACTTAAGAGTTCTTTAATAACTTCAACTGATTTTAGAGATAAGAAAAAGTGTCCAGATAATTGGTGAGTAAAAGACGAATTTCCTGTAAAATCTTAAGTTACTGTTTGTAATGGCATACCTACATTGCTTGTCATTATTCCTCAAAGGGGTAGGCAGAGTTCAATAAGAATAGCAGATTTGGCTAATTCTGATATAACTCACATTTAAGAGCGAGCCAGCACCCTAATTGCGTAATACACTATAAATCACAGCCTGCACCGACACAGGTGCACTCACTCTTCCCTCACACTCATAGTCCGATGGGATCCAGCATGACCAGGGAAAGATTAGGAGCAGGAACAGCAGCTTAACCTTCGCACTGAGGCATGGGGTTATCACACTGCCAACTTCCAAACACCTGCCGTTACTGAGAAATCCCTGATGGCAAAGCCCAATAACAATTTACAACCTGGGAACCGAACCCAAGTCCCCACGCTCAGCAGTTGGGCTTGCGACCATGAGACAAATAATAATAATTCTTTATTTTCAGACATACTTTTTTAGTAAAAAATTGTTAGTAAGAAATAAATTGCATAAATTGAAAATAGGAAATAGGACGATTCATTTTGGCCTTGATCGAATATCCTACTAAGAGGTTATTCGATCAAAACCTGGATGAAGGCCTTCATAATTGGAGAATCGTATTTCTCCGCAATCACCCGCAAGATGCTGTTAGAACTACCGCGCAACCTGCTTAATAATGAAGCAGTTCTTTTACGTATGATGGCGTGGAAGCCATCAACCCTTGCTTCCGCAAATGTGGCCGTCATTAATTACTGTACTGATATTTATAAAAGAATTTATTTGATAGGTCTGACAGCCTTCCAGAAGCGAAATCTCTAAAGTTAACCTTCTCAACACCACCGGGCGGCAAAAAGAACGGCAGGCTGCGGCAAGTGCGGCTGAACTTAGTCAAAGTGCCAGAGAGCAACATTATAGATATCACTAGTTCACCGGAATTTAGTGGTGGATGTAGGAGCAGTAGGGAAGAGAATGAAGGAAATGTAGCGGTAAGAGTTATTTTTGTTGATTTCACTCCACACTGATTCATGACTTATGCCCTGTGGTTGGTTATACAGACCAAACACAATGATCTACATTTGTCTTCCTGTCAAATAATGTTTATTGACCAAAAGAGTATCATCAGTCTCATCCCCTTATCCCAATTTATTTGGGGTCGCTGCAACAGATTTTTTCTTCGCCTACACTGACTGATGATACGTAGTTTCTCTATGTAGTCTGTGGACTAATGAATTCTAACAGATTAGTTCTGACTTCTAAAATAATATCCGACCAAAAACATTTCATGTAAAGTAGGTTGCCAAGACTAACGCTTTCACTGTTAAAAAGTTATCAGGGATCTAATGTAGAGCCAAGCCCCTAACTCTACAACGCCTAATGCCCGATTTCACAGCCCCCCCCTGGAAAGAATGGTTATGGTGCTGTTAGAAGGTTTCTGTTACGTTCAGTTAAACGTTAAAAGGTCCCCTAAATTTAGGTGGTCAAGTAAACGTAAGTGAACTCTCAAGCAATAAAGATGGATAGTGATTTATATGAATTTCTTGCAAATTTTGTAACTGTTTATACCACATATATTCGACGTAAATAACAGCCGTAGACCAAAAATATATCGGTAGTATAAGTCTAAAAACCTTCCATTTTGGTTAAAATGTAAATGTCTGTCGTATTATACAAAAAGAGTAAACATATTTAGACTAAAAGCAGGCTTTTTTACGAGCGTTACATGCGCGTCGCCGCGCGTACAACACAATAAAACCGCTCTACAAGCTCAACAGGTGCTTGTTCAAGCTGAGCACTGCAGATTGCGCGCTGTCGAAAAAAAATTATAAGTCCGTAACATTACTGGAGCTTTTTATTTTATGTTACAGCCTCTCATTAAGAAAGAATCAATAGAAAATGACGACACCATTTTGCCTTCACCTACCAGTGGACCAAATAATTTTAAGTAAGTAAACGCCATCTTATTTATTTAATACTTCACATGTACAGTCAACAAAAGAAATGAGTATCCAACTTAGAAATTAAAGTCTATATAGGCAAAATCCATTATCATTTCGAGTACAAATATTTTTAAATATAATGCCAGATTTATTTATGTTTTTGGTAATAAAAAATATACCCTATGCTTATTGGAATACAGTTAATTTTGTTCTCACGAAATAACTCGAATATTTGCGTAAAAGCGCCAAGCTTAGTGTGAGAAACAATGAAAAAGAGCGAACGCATAGAAAAAAGTTCTAGTTACAAGTTAGTTGTTTGGTTAATCTAATATAATATTACTTTTATTGTTTTCTTTTTCCACAGCTTCAAGTCTAAAGAAAGTCCAATGAAATTCAAGAAACCTGCATTAAGTTTGAAAATTAAACCTGAAAAAAAAACTCCTAAGAAGGTTGATCAGAACACAAATCAAACAGTTATAAAACAGGAACAGACTTCGGAAAATATATTAATGACAGATGTTAACAAGACCCATAGTGTTACTTTCACTCAAGATGATTCTATTAACTTACTGAATCCTAAAAGGTAATAGAATTCATGGTTTTTGTAGCTGAAAATCGTCCAGAAAATATGAACACGAGAATCAAATACTTAGTTTGATTCTAAATTAAGGCGCTGACAAGACCTAATTGACCAAAATAGGCTTCACTTAAGAAAAAAATTACCAAATCTGTATAGTTTGTGGTAGCGGAAAAAATATATGTTAATTTTGAACATATTTCCCAGAACTTGGTTGTTACCAAAACACGTTTTGAAAAAAAAATCTCGATACAAACTAACGTTAAACTAACCTCTTACCTTAAGTTCTAATCCAAAATATCTGTATTAAATATCAACATACATTTACGTATTTAATTAATAACAAGAACGTCTTATTTGAATGCAGAACTTGGTTGTTTTTTATTTTTGATTACTCAACTCAATTTTGAGTAAATAGATAATTGCTTCATATTTTGCAATAAATTACAAGCGTTGTGTCATCGCGCTTCTCTTTCTTTTTTATGCAATTTGACAGTGACCGCGGTTTAGGTGTTGTCAGCGTCTTAATAGAAAAAAAACAACATCATTCACATGTTGCTAAATACTTTTTTTGAGGAATTCTGGGTGTTCGCACTGCTCTATACCAAAATCCAAAAGGCAATACGAAAATAGTAAATAGCAATTGGTTTTTATTAGCCTGATTGGTGTGACCAATGGCATTATTGCCAACAGGACCTAAAGATTATGTTTTTCTACGATGCGACCTTAATTCCGTAACATACTATCAATCACAATCTGAGGGGCTCGTGGCTAAGTAATAACAGCCGCACGGGTCGATCGATCAGGTTAAGCTACGCTTGCCGCGGTTGGTCCGTGGATGGGTGACCATCTTTACATAAGACCCCTCCGTGCCTCGGAAAGCACGTTAAGCCGTTGGTCCCGGCTGTCATTTGTAGATCTTTAACAGTCGTTACGGGTCGTCAGAAGCTCGATAACCAGTCTTACCAAGGGGTATCGTGTTACCCAGTAACTAGGTTGTGGAGGTCAGATAGGCAGTCGCTCCATGTAAAATACTGGTATTCAGCTGTATCCGGTAAGACTGGAAGCCGACCCCAACATAGTTGGGAAAAGGCAGGCAGATGATGACTATCAATTATTTTGAAGGATATTGCTAATCCATTGCATCACATCTCGCCTATCCCTATTAACATTGTCGGATGTGAAAATCAGCAACATTACAAGAGAGCGTCTCAAAGTTTGAATTGCAATTTTTTTTTTCATATAGAAATTAGATTGTCAAAAATCAACAGAATTTTAATAAATGTTCTTGACTCCACTAAAACAAGGGACTTTTTAAGAGTGATTAGTGAAATAAAAAGAAAATGGCAAAAAAACATATACGACAATGTTAATAGGGATAAGCGATCTGCTCAACGACGTAAATAGCTCAATGTATGTTGTTGAACTGTCATATTGAAACCAATTGCTAGTGTTACGATATTACCCCGCTGGACTCGCATACCTGCTAATTTTGTCGACTATACTATGTCGTTAATAAAATTACAGACTACCCAAAAACATCGTAAAACATTCGCCCGTGAAAGCAGAACGTTTTAACGACGAGACTTACTGTGACACACAGTCTAGCATATCTCTGTTACATCAGGTTGATCAGCTGGAGAATATTCACAGAGTTGGTAATGAATGCAGGTGAGCTTTTTATTTTTTTACGAGTGTAGTTAAGCTTGTATTCCAAGGGGTAGAGCAGAGGTGTATAATATGCTTTTGTAAATTTTGTAATAGTGGTAATTTATTGCTGTTACTCATGCACAAATCTAGACTCTGGCCGGGTCATTAAGAAATTCCTGATGGCAAAACACAATAAAACTTGTCTGACCCAGGTCTCGTACCCAAGACTCAAAACACAATCTAGCTCACAATTTGAGACCACTATGCTTCAATTCAGAAGCAATCTCAGAGAATTTACATTAATTGCCACTTACTCAATTTTCTACTTCAGCGTTATGTAGCCACTCAAGAACATAGAGTTGATTTTTGAGTGACCAAAGTTAAAATCTTTTAGATGCAATGGAGTTTAAACTTTGTCATGCATGATATTAAGTTTGTAATTCCAAAACATTATCTGAGATGCTAAATTGATTAGACCTGGCCCACTTACACCACAAATCACTAAATGCGTTTAGTGCTAAAAATATTTAAAACATCATTCTGTCTTGGCCATCTTCAAACGTTTGACAGAATCAGAGCAATGTTTTAAATATAACCTATTAAGCAATTTGTGGTACAAGCGGGCCCTAGACTAAGGAGGCAGTCATCAAATTGCAGATTCATGAGTTCAATAATGGTGAAGGGCGGGAATTTTTGGGGGACTGTCTTATGTAACTTTGACGTTCGAAAAGTGCTGATTCTCAGCCTAGTTTGAATAAATGACTTTTGATTTTGATTGAATAGTTACTTTATTCCCTGTTCTATTTGCTTGCATTGAACGACACCCCCATCTCCTTCACCTTAGTTTAAAGACTAACATTTTGGAATATATTTTAGCCCCACAAAGAGGCCTTTAGCTGAGAACATTAATGTCACAAATATGCAAGACGATGTCCATATCCAGCCCAGCATGTCCGTACTACACCGAGAACCTAAAGTTAACACAAAGGCTGTAGATAATGTTAAAAGGTAAGGAACCATTGATTTTTAAGACGCTAACAACAACTAAACCGCGATCACTGTCAAACTGCATAGAAAAGAAAGAGAAGCACTATGACACAACGCTTGTAATTTATTGTAAAATATGAAGCAATTATTTATTTACTCACTACTTTTTGAGTTGAGTAATCGAATATAAAAAACAACTAAGTTCTGCATTCAAATAAGAACGTTCTTGTTCTTAAATACGTAACGTACGTTGTTATTTAATACAGATATTTTAGATTGGAACTCAAGGTAAAGGGCTAGTTTACCGTTAATTTGTATCGAGATTTTTTTTCAAAACGCTTTTTGGTAACAACCAAGTTCTGAGAAATATGTTTTTCAAAATTAACATATATTTTTCCCGCTACTACAAACTATAGAGATTTTGCAATTCTTTTTTCTTAAGACAAGCCTACTTTAGGCGCCATCTCCACGGACGAGAGAATCGCGACGATAGTCACGCTGTGCCTTCAAATTATCGCCGTTCTATTGAATTTGATGGCACGGCGAGAATGTCGCCGCGATTTTCTCTCCTGTAGAGATGGTGCCTTAGTCATTTGCCTCTTGTCAGCGCCTTAAGCAAAACGATTAGTTCGTGTGTGTGTTTAAGCTTCCATTTTTTTAAAGTATATTCTTACAAAAAAAATGGCCTTTTATTTTATAGCCGTATACTGCCGTTGGGCTATAAGGCCGAGATTCAAAAACCGCACTTTGACGTTACTAAATAAAGTTAACATTTCTTTCGAATGTGAACCTTATTTATCATTTGAATAATGTTAATATCCTTATAAGTATAAAAGTGAACTAGCGTTTCATACTAATATGAACTTTATTCTTATTTGCAAATTAAAGTCAAAGTGCAGTCTGTCAATCTCGGTTTCTTAGAACAGCGCCGGCCGCCGTCACATAACGGCGGCAGTGACGGCCGTCATGAAAATGATGGCAGCAGGGGTTGACTTTCCTGCTGGGGTCGCGGGAAGGTACTTATGGGTCACCGAGGCCCCCGCAACACAGGCAACAAGAAGGAATACGGGTGGGTTTTAGTCAGTAAGAGTCTGACACACCCTCCCGCTCCGCCCAGAGCGGGAGAAGTTATTTGATGATTTCCCACCCAAAAAAAAAAAAAAAAAAAAAGGGTTTGACTTTACGTCATTAAAAAACATGAAACACCAACTTACTTTCATAAATTACGTTTCAGTGGCGTCATTCGACGGTGAATTGCGAACGCTATGTGGCGCCCTCCGCTATTCTAGGAAACCGCAGCTTTAGCCCGCGAATTTTAAATTTTCTTACGTTTTTGCAATTTGCAAGTACAACCTCACACTGTTCTGTGAAGTTGTATCTTGGTCAAAATATGATTCGCGGCTCTAACAGATAATATGTATTTACAGAATTGTAATCTATAATTCTGCAAATAGCAAAAAACGTAAAAAAAAAATTACAACGCGGGCTACAACTGCGGATCCACCCTTCACTGCTTCTGTGAAAATATTAGCATAACGGTCGAAGTCATTCATTACTTTTCTCATTCAATGTTTTTGTTTGATATTGAAATACAGCGCCGGAAAAATAACGTAAACTATCTTATCACTTATCAGTCTAATAAAGTTTTATCACTATTAGATAATGTATATTATATTCATAGATAAACAAGAAAACAGTCATACTCGTACGGCATGATTACAGAACAATGTTTTTTTTTATAGAAAAATCCCAGAATTAGCTGAAATTGAATATGATGAACCTGTGAGAAGAACGAGAGCAGAAAAACGTCAGTTACCCGGATGGAGCTGTGAAGAATGCAAAGAAGTAAGTGTACTTCTGTAGAGGGTTAATCAATCTGCCTAGCCTTTTCCCAACTGGGTAATACAATACCCCGTGGTAAGACTGGTTGTCAGACTTTCAGGCTTCTGACGACCCCTAACGACTGGCAAAGATCCACGATTGACAGTCTGGCCCAATGGCTTCACGTGCTTTCCGAGTCTCGGTATGTAAAGATGGTCATCCATCCACGGACCAACCCCGGTAAGCGGAGTTTAACCTGATGGATCGACACGTGCGGCGGTGGAGGTACAGGTAACATGTTGGGAAAATGCAGGCAGATGATGATGACGTTCATGGGTTACTACAACGATAAGTTTAAATCAGGGATTCCCAAACTATTTTGGGCAAGAGACCCCTTTTCCATTACGAACTGATTCCTCAGACCCCCATAGCAATGTTTTTTTCATCTTGTACGAGCTTGTGCTCGCGTATCGACTTGTTGAGTTTTTAAAAGTACAACAATGATACTTCCTACTAAAATATTAGTCATTCTTATAACAAAATGGTACACATAACACAACTTATACAGTATCTTGAAAGTTTCAAATAAGAACTTGTGTTAATTAATAGGTGTCGATTTTTAGACCTCGTCGACCCCCAAAATCAGTTTTCGTTTATGTCGACCCCTGGGAAACTGATTTCGACCCCAAAGGGTGTATATCGACCACTTTGGGAATCCCTGGTTTAAATGGTAGGGTAGTATTTATGTCGCGGGAAGGTACAAAAGGGTTACCGAGCCCCTGGCAACACAGGCAACGGCAGGAACACGGGTGGGTTTTAGTCAGTAAGAGTCTGACACACCCTCCCGCTCCGCCCAGAGCGGGAGAAGTTATTTGATAATATCCCACCCAAAAAAATAAAAATGTAGTATTTTGTTTATATCCTACTAGTGGCCTAGTGGTAACGGCCGCGACTAACGAGTTGTAGGTTGTAGGTTCGAACCCAGACAGGCGATTTACTTTGTGTATATTATTTCGTCACCACTGCTTTCAAAATGGTGAAGGAAAACATCGTGAGGAAACCGGCATATCCTAGAATCAAAAAGTTTGAGGACATGTGACATCTACCAACCGCCGCACTGGGCCCACGTTGTGGATTACGGCTCACTCCCTCTCACCGAGAGGAGGTCCCAGCAGTGGGAACATTATAGGCTGATTATGGCAAGGTGTAAAACATGTATTCTACATAATGGTGCCGAATCCCTGCTTGACGTAATTTTAGTAGGCAAGTTTTTAATCACGTCTAAACTTTTATGGAGTAGTGCCAGGCGTTGATTAATTTGACAGGACTAAACTAAAATTTATCTTCTCTCCTCTTCTTAATGAAATAGAAAGAAAAAGATGCACTGAACTTAAATTTAGTTTAATTTGTGAACAAGGGAATCGGCACCATTGTCTACTGTCTTTGGTTATCGTTTACTTACATCTAAAAAAAGTTGTAAGATTTTTTCGAGGTTGACCAGTTTTCTATTCAAAAGTTGTCAAAAATTACAAAAAGGTGAACGAATGATATTTTTTTATACACGACATGATTTTGAAGTCTTTTACAAGTCTGGTCGAAAACAAGTATCAAAACTTGTATATGGGTAAGTCCCATACAATGCTCATACAAATTACATTTTTTCAGTTCTTCGGGGAGCTCTACAAGAATGATCCAGAGATGTTAGCGAAGAAAATAAACGAGTGTTCTCACCACCGCGGTGTAACCAACCCGACAGACAAGGCCAAGCCGACGCCTGCGTTCTGGAACCCTCGGTGGAATGTTCCAACTGATACTGAGGAGTTTAATAGAAGGAATAATGTAGCGTGACAGTTGTGGGCCATTTTGAGTTGGTTATATTTTTTTCTATTTGGGGATTTGTTGTTAGTAATTAATTAATGGTTGTGTATATTCCTGGGCTCTGTTTAATATAACTGAGAATTTGAAAAATTTACATATTTTCACGACATAATGTTTATAAAGCTAACTATTAAAAAACTTATAAAATTGTTAGATTATTGACGCTTTACCAAATAGTTTTTAAATTACGACGGTCTTATTCCTTTTGACGTCGCTGCATTCATTTGTTACCCCCCTAAAAGGAGAGGTACACAGCACAGCCCTTATATTTTCGAAGAAATGCGTGAGGACTGGTGGGTATCAAAACAATGCAAGCGTCTGGAACTACATTTTGGAAACTTATAGGAATTAGAGTTTCAACTGTGGTCTTACTATACTTAGTTTTAGCCTAAATTAATGGAATATTTCCTTGATAAGACTGGAAATTGGGTGATAGTACATTTGACTGTTAGTCGTTAGCGAAAAGCGGAATTTGCGCCTTTTTGCTATGTTAAAAACAGTAGGCGGTGTTTATGTTGAGGCAATCAAAGTCAGAATAACACGACCTTTGAGTTGCACTAATTTCACGTAAATGCGTAAGCGCATTCTAGATACAAATCAACTAAAGTATAATTGACAGATCAGAAAACATCACAATTTGAGAAAAGTTTAGTTTTAAGACGCTGACAACACCTAAACCGCGGTCACTTTCAAATTCCATAGAAAAGAAAGAGAAGCGCGATGACACAAAGCTTGTAATTTATTGCAAAATATGAAGTAATTATCTATTTACTCAAAATTGAGTTGAGTAATCGAAATTAAAAACAACCAAGTTCTGCATTCAAATAAGACGTTCATGTTATTAATTAAATATGTAAATTATGTTGATATTTGATACAGATATTTTGGATTAGAACTCAAAGTAAGTGGTTAGTTTAACGTTAGTTTGTATCGAGATTTTGTTTTCAAAACGTGTTTTGGTAACAACCAAATTCTGGGAAATATGTTCAAAACTGACATATATTTTTTCCGCTACCACAAACTATACAGATTTGGCAATTTTTTTCTTAAGCGAAGACTATTTTGGTCAATTGGGTCTTGTCAGCGCCTTAATTGTTATTTCGATTTTAATAGATCCCTCTGATTAACAAAAAAAAAATATTTAGTTCGCTATTTTACCAATAAAATCACTTAGAATAAAAACAAGCATTGACGTGGGAACATTATCGTATAAATTCGTTTTAGTTTGTAACAATATAAATAACACCGGCTGGCGGCTCCCCGACCGGCGCACACTGGTCCCAAATGATAAAAAAGGGGACATTAAGAAATTTTTGACAAAAGGTCAACCGATTCAGCTTATTTTTTTTTTGTAGACAGCTGATGCAATTACAAATCACTTTTGTACATTGAGTTTTTGCCAAAAAAGCCGTATTTTCAGAGAAAAAAAATATTCAAATATTTTTTGTATGAAAGAAATCCTAATTTTGTCTTTATCTTCCAAGATTCAAACGTATTCAAAATAAAACTTAGCGCAGCTTGTAGAGGGGCTAATTTCTCACTACTTTGTCATAGACACTCAACTGCGATTTTGTGCTCCTTTTGAGTTACATGCACTTTAAATATTTTTTGTATGAAAAAATCCTAATTTTGTCTGTATCTTCCAAGATTCAAACGTATTCAAAATAAAACTTAGCGCAGCTTGTAGAGGGGTTAATTGTTCATCACTTTGCCATAGACACTCAATTGCGATTTTGTGCTCCTTTTCAGTTACAGGCACTTTAAATTTTTCGTTGTCGGATGAGCTTTACTAGTTTTTTGTAGACAGCTGATACAATTACAAGTAACTTTTAAAGATGTATTTTTTGTTAAATAAGCCGTATTTTCAGAGTTAAAAAATTAATTCAGGATTAGAAATAATCTTGTTAAAGATAGACTAAGATGTAATAACATTTTCTTCATTAATAAGTAACTCTTATAAATGTCTTTCTATTAAAAAAAGTCTTATTTTAAATATATCAAATAAACAACTTGGATATCTCAAAACGTGTACAGACATGTTCAGGTACAGGTAATTTATTGTGTGACTCATATTCAGATTATAAGCATTTTTTGGTAATGAGTCATTGCTTAATTAGCCGATTACTTACAATTTGGGCTATATTTGGTCATCTAACGCTAGTGAATGCGTCGGAAACGCTGAATGATAAAAAGGTATAAATTGCAATTAAAACTTTTCCTTCGTACTTTAACGGGCTTAGGACCGTCAAAATACAAACCTATATAATAATATAGGTATTGTATTAAGGCGTACTTAAAAAATTTGAACTACCTGTAACCCTAACGCTTAATTTATCTTTACATGCATGTTTTGTTTATTTATTTATTTTATACTTTATCACTTAATATGTATTTGATTTAGGGCAGGGATCTTGGCGTGCTTATCTGTTTTGGTCACTTTCTTCAATAATAAACGGCACTTGCACTATTAACAGTCTTTTAATTATAGTTCCACAACAAAACACACGCTTTTACAATTATTTTCACAGGTTAATTCACAGAGCAATGTTCGTGCGATCAAGATTCAATGTCAAGTCATTGTCACAATAAAATATCAGGGTATAATAAAAATAAACAATATTGTTCTACCCTACTTTGTCCTAATAAGTCATATGAAATGTAAAATACAACTTTTTATTTGACTACCCCAACAGTGGGTAGTCTTTGTTTACAAATGTAATACTTTGCTAGGGCTGTCGTCAACATAATATGAATAAATAAATAAATAAAACAAACACAAAAAATAAAACAAAGCGCATTTTTTTTTCAGTACCTGTAAACTTAATAACTAAAGTAAACTATTATTTTACAAATTTAAATAAACTAGAACATAAATTAATTTTAAGCGCATTTTTTCTCAGTACCTATAAACTTAATAACTTAAATAAACTAGATTACAAACTTACAAACTTAAATAAACTAACATGAACGTGCGTATGTTACAATGTGAATTATGCTAGCGGATCTTGTGGGGGATTATTCTCAATGTCGACGTATACTTCTTCCTCATCAGCAACTTCTAAATCGAGTTCATTGGGTGAAACGTCATCCTTTAGAAGATTTTCGGCTTCTTCAAACCTCTGCTGCTTTTGAATTTTGGTGAACTTCGGTCTTATGTTCGTAATGTACGGATCGGAGCTGATAAGTAACTGGTGTAAAATATCTTCATTTGTTTGCATTCTGCCTATCTTTCTAGTATGCTTTTCTCTGATTGAACGAAAATCTTTGTTTCTTGCTTCTGAGGCTTCTTCGGACATCATACCAATTGGAATAAAAGAAAAATGCTGGCAAATATCTGCACCATGCACTAAAAGTTTATGTACACTCGAAGGCATGTAATACCACGAGTACTCGCTGACATAAAGTTCTGCTGTTTCTCTGCAATAAATTCTAAATTTTTCAATATCTACATTTCTCCCAGAAGATATTGCCTGCAAAATTACAGCAAATCTCTTAATCAAATTAGCATTAACTCCTGTTATCTCAGCTGACCTTTCGTAATCATTGAAAAACCGTCGAGCTGTATTGCCATCGTTTGTTGTCCCAAAGCCTTGTTTGACGATATCAATCATTAAGCCAGTTACAACAAAAAACTCATGCTGCGTTAACTCTTTTCTTGATTTTCGGAGCAGTTTGTCCTCACCCCGAGCCGCCCATTTTTTGAAATCTAAGTTGTAAGATATGTGCAAAATACATTCCATGCATCGCAACCACATGTGAAGTGAAGATAAACCATATTTGTACATATCATGGTTTTCTGGTTTGTTAAAAACGAGGTTCAAGTTGTTCATATCTTTCGGATTTGTTAAGCAAATGTTGCAATTGGCTGCAGACTGTGTCTGTGAAAGTGCCGTGCATACTTTGCCGTCGATCATCGTCATATGCAATTCATGAAATACTTCAAATTCGCCATCAAATAACTTTGTTGGTAGAAGGTTCTGAATTTCTTCTTGTAATGTTGCTTCTACTTGCTGAATATATTCTTTTGTTTCTTGTTTGAATTCGAACATAATTGGTCTGCAATAGTTTGTTGAAGAAGGGCGCGGATTTTCCCATACTATCACATCGTTGTCACTCATAAGGCGAAGTGGCACAAAACTAACCATAAATACAGAAGATTCTGAAAATATGTCACCAGTTGGTTTTTGTTTGTAACAACTTTGTGAAGAAGCTCCGTCACAGCCCCATTTACTAACTAGCTTCAAAACACCACCATTAATATTTGAACCAGTCACTTTCAAAATCTTCTCGGCAGTTAAATCTAGAACTGCCTGTAACTTAATTTTAGCTCCTGACTCCGATATCACAATATCTTCTTTTGCTGGATAGCATTCTTTCTTCTTCAACAGTAACTTCTGGTAAGATGGAAAAGCCGCTGTGCCATTTGTACTTAAAATGGACCTCAAAGTTAGATATTGCCATTTTGATAAACTCAATGCTGTGGCAAGAGCTAAGGTGTCTTCCTCGGAAATCGATTTATCAGAAGCTTTATATAAAAAGTCACTTACTTCTTGCACCTTTTCTGGCTTATTTGAGAGGCACTTAATAACTTTAGAACAAACAGTGCGCCCGTTTTCATTAAGTTTAGCAATAAGAGCATAGAACAGCTCTTCTTCGGAATGCTCCAAAAGAGACAAAGAACGTCTTTTCTTCTGCTTATTTGTTAAATCTTCAAATGGTCGTTTATTTCTAGTTCTGGGAGTATTTGTGGTAGCTTCTGATGTAGATGCACCCGCTTCCTCTTCGTACGATAAATTATGCTCTTCTACGTCTACTGAAATGTCCTCTATGGTATATTCTGGATCAAACAACATAGGAAAATTCACAGAAGTTAAAGTTGGCCACAAAATTTTAGACTCCAACCACTCCTTGTTTTTAACACCAAATCTTTCGTTTCTACCTGAATTGTCCCATCTTCTAGCTAGGTTTGACGTATAATTTTGGCAAAACTTTTTGATAATACTGAGCTCTTCGTTTGGAATTTCACTTGAAATACGATTTATAATGGTTTGACACAGTAAATCACTATTTTTAAGGCACCCACTATTACTCAAAAAAGAAAAAATGTCTAAATTAGTCACAAATGTAGTCATTTTGATACAAAAATGTTACAGGCAAATAAATAAAAGTTACAATGTGGTGATAGTTGATAAAAAAATGTGTTGTTTTTACGAGCACAAGACGCGTAATGAACAAAAACGGGTTCCGCTTGCCCTTATACTATTGATATATGACTCATTACCCAACTATCCCGTTACTTAATGGGGTAGTTAGATAATGGCTCATTACCTAACTACCTCATTACTTAATGGGGTAGTTAGATAATGAGCCAAATATTCTTGCAATTTGGATGAGTCACGAGAAAATAAAACATACTAAGATGTGCTCCTACATAAATACCGCAAAACTACAAAGGGAATTTTTAATTGCAATTTATATACCTATTCATCATTCAGCGTTTTCGACGCGTTCGACTAGATGACCAAATAGAGCCGAAATCGTCACTTATAGGGTAATTAAGCAATGACTCTATACAAAAAAAAATTTACATACGAGTCACACAATAACTTACCTGTACATAAACATGTCTGAACACGTTTTGAGATTTCCTTGTTTGTTTATTTGATACTGATAATTTCATATATTTGTAAGAGTTACTCTACAAGCTGCGCTAAGTTTTATTTTGAATACGTTTGAATCTTGGAAGATAAAGACAAAATTAGAATTTTTTTATACAAAAAATATTTAAAGTGCCTGTAACTCAAAAGGAGCACAAAATCGCAGAAGAGTGTCTATGACAAAGTAGTGAGCAATTAGCATCTCTACAAGCTGCTTTAAGTTTTATTTTGAATACGTTTGAATCTTGGAAGATAAAGACAAAATTAGGATTTTTTCATACAAAAAATATTTAAAGTGCATGTAACTCAAAAGGAGCACAAAATCGCAGAAGAGTGTCTATGACAAAGTGGTGAGCAATTAGCTCTTCTACAAGCTGCGCTAAGTTTTATTTTGAATACGTTTGAATCTTGGAAGATAAAGAGAAAATTAGGATTTTTTCATACAAAAAATATTTAAAGTGCCTGTAACTCAAAAGGAGCACAAAATCGCAGAAGAGTGTCTATGACAAAGTGGTGAGCAATTAGCACCTCTACAAGCTGCGCTAAGTTTTATTTTGAATACGTTTGAATCTTGGAAGATAAAGACAAAATTAGGATTTCTTTCATACAAAAAATATTTGAATATTTTTTTTCTCTGAAAATACGGCTTATTTGGCAAAAACTCAATCTATAAAAGTGATTTGTAATTGCATCAGCTGTCTACAAAAAAAAAATCAGCCGAATCCGTTGACCTTCTGTCAAAAATTTCTTAATGTCCACTTTTTTATCATTCGGGACCAGTGTGCGGCGCGGCGACCGTACCTAGTGATGACGTCATGTAACGGTACTTAACAAAAAACTGAATTGCGTCGCAGCTTTAACAGAAAAAAGAATTTTCTTTCAACAAGAATTTATTCTAAATTGCATCATTGGTTAGTTATCTCCCGAAGGGGTAGGCAGAGGTAACTAGAAAACCCTTTACGGAAAGTTTGTTGGATATCACTTTGTATTTTATTTTAAATTATTAGTCTAATAAATACACTTGTGCGAGTGTAATTTATAGGAATTAAGTTACACCTTATATCTGTGATGGTACATTAAAAAAAGTATGGAATAAGTAGTTTAGAATAAGTAATCCGGATTAACCTCATTAGATTTGAATTGTAAATAGGGAAGAAAGAACAATTAATGCGGGTAACAACCTCGCATTTATTTGTTTGTCATAGAAAGTTATTTAAAATTTTAAAACTGTTTATGTAGATACTGAATTCCACAGTTTTTTAAGAAATAAATAATTGATGTAATATCATTTTGTTTGATTTTTCTTAATCTGTACTAATGCTATAGAGGTAAAATTTGTCTGTAAGTTTTCATGTAGGGGGTATCTCTGGAACTACCAGTCGGATTTGAAAAAATCTTTTTTGCATTTGATAGCCCAATTCTCGAGGAAGGTTATAGGCTATTTAACATCACGCTACGACCCGTAGGGGCCGAGCAAAAAGAAAAAAGTCAGAAAGAACTAAGCGAAAAAAAGAAATTTCACTCAGATGAAGTCGCGGGCAGAAGCTAATTTAGAATAAACAAAGAGTTACATACACCTACAAAGTATTGTACCTGAACTATGTATTACTTTACAGTACTTGTTTAGAATGAACAGCTGCTGTTTTCTCAAATCACCATAAAGGTTGGTCATGCTAGTTGCATGGTAGTTGCCCTTCTACTGTTATTGTTCAATGTAAACCACTGCTTTGTAAGGACAATGAGGTCGCCATTAGTACCTACTAGAATTATCTAGGTGGCTCACTCATTGAGAATGTAAAGCTGCAAACATTTGATACTAGTGGTAGCAAGATAGGGACAGTTGAGAAATACTGTGGCTGTCTCAGGTCCCACTTTTGAAAATATTGCCTGCCTTGATTAGTGTTACCAGAGGGCCAACCACCATCTCATAAATAGCAGTATTATGTTAATATTGCTTCACAGTGGGAAAGAGATGGTGCTATACCCCCTGTACAGCTTCATCTCGTCCTCACACTGATGTAATATTAAAATAGTACTGCTATAAAAGGCAGTGGTTGGCCCTCAGATCTCAGGATGCCCAAGTGCAGTCATGGTTGCAGTAAAGAAAATCTTGTATTAGAGTTATACATACAAACATTTGTTTATGTTGAAAATGTAATTGAATTCAGTGATTCACTGCAGTGTGTGCCAACAAGTTAAAATAACATGACTTGCTAAATGTATGAGTGGGTGGGTGAGGTGAAGGAAACAACCACTTGGAGAACACCTTTTATTTATCTCAATAAAACAGAATATTATAATTTTTCACTAGCTTATGTTAAAAAAGGAAATGTTAAATCAAATTAAAGATTAGTAGGTATATTCAAAATGCGTAACTTTTGTAGTAGTTAAGTGTCAATTGACACAATGAACCTCATAACCTCAGCTTTGGGGTTGCAGCAATTCCCCATTTTCTAGACTATTTTTTTTAGATTTTTTTTTAAACATTTTCTGTTATAATTATTTCACTTACAACATTGTGGTACAAATAATGCAATTTGGAATTCATTCAAAAAATAGTTCCATTTACAAATAGTTCAAACTGAAAATTTATGGTTATTCTGATATACATTATTATTTTTAATGCTACAACAAATTTACAGATGGGTCTATGAGAGTTTCTTTGCTTTCTGATAAAGAGTATCAACAACCTTACCCATGTGGTGAATCGTCTCTAGGACGGTCTCATAGGTCTTCTCAAGAGGGGACTCGTCAAACACAATTAGAACACCTTCACCTTGATCAAGGATACCATTCAGTTTCTTATCCAAAATCATCTGGGAAAGCTTTTTCTCAACTTGTACTACAGGCAGGCGGATACAACGGGCTACATGGTCAACTTGGACTCGCATATATGGTTCAACAATGCGACAAAGGTTTTGCTCCAACATTGTGTCATACAAAGCTCCAAGGTGAGCTCTTACCACTGCATCTTCTTCCAGTTCACGTTTGTAAGTTTTGAGAGCCGCCTGGAAGTCTGCTAAGGACCTCTTATGGGAAGCAGTAGCAACAGCCCGCATTGCTTCTAGTTCTTTTCCTGCATACTTCATTGCAGTCTTAGTGCTACAAACTGATCCTACTTCTTCAGCATTGTTCAACATGATCTTGGACAATAACATGTACTTCAAAGCAGTTAAAGCTTTTGGGCTGTCGGCGCCATCATAACCTTCAAATGCTTCATAAAAGTATGAGTAAGCAGTTTTGAAGTCACGTTCATCAGCAGCATGGAGTATACCAGATTGTAAATCAAGGGCAGCCTGCATTTTGGGTGGACAGTAAATAGCATTCGCGGTCGTTCTGCCAGATGTCAGCGAAGCACGGGCTTTAGGTAGATTGCTAAGGGCATGATAAGTTTTACTTTCTAAAAGAAGCACTTCAACTAGTAGGTTTTTGTCATCTAACTTTTTGAGCTCTCTGAGCAAAGCCGTGGCCAGGTCCAGGGCTTCCGTGTACATACCCGTGTCGAAGTAGAGCGCGATCAGTCTCGCTTCGAGAGACTGTCGCAAGAACGTACGACGCTCCTCCTTGGCCCATTCTATACACTCTTTACACAACTGAACTTCGATGCCAATGCCAGCTTCCAAATCCAGAAAGAAATCGACGAGAGAACGCACCAGTTTTGCTGCTTTCGCTTTACTTATCAAGCTTAAGAAAGGTCTAGTAGCTTTGATCAGTTCCGCTAGTTCTTTAGCCTTGCCTTCCTTCTTGTATTTCTCGCCAAGGTTCAGGATCCCCTGCTCCTTGGCTCTTATGTTTTCTTCATCATCTTCGGGAACCTCGCCAGTGCTAACCATTTTGTCGGTCATGCGGACGTCCTCGTCTCTGTTCGTCGACGACGAGACGCGCGATCTCTCGAATAACATCGCTCCAGCCATGTTGTGTATTTATATGCTTACACTAAAAAACGTAGATAAACTGTAAAATAGCACTACAACGGACACACTTTTTCTTTGTAATTTTGTATAATCGCAAAGTCATCGACGACCTCTTCAGAAACAAATCGTAGACGCGTACAGGGTTACCAGTTCTAAGTTTTAAAAGTCTTCGTATTGGTAGAAAATAATTCTATTATGAAAGTCTAGTGTAGACTGTAGAATATTGTTCATTAAAAATAAAAGGCTAGAGTGTTGCAGAAACCTCAAATCCACTTGAAGAAGTATATAAAGTTAGGCGTCCACTAGACGGCCGGCCAAGCTGCATTGCAACGCTAAAATCAGTATATTACTTTTTACAGTGTTATTCTTTTTGCTTGAAACTGCGTCAACTACAGTCCTTCCACAATGATTTTATCTAATTTGCATCAAACCAATTTTTATTATCGTTGCTATAGATTGCTGAGGGTTAAAAGGACTAAAAGTCTGGGCGCGATGGATGGATTTCAAAATATGTACTAATATACCGGCATGGCATCGGCTCCTACAACAACAAGAGCCGACTATCTGATTTACGCGGCGCGACCGCGGCGCCGGCGAATGGGAATGAAAACGCAGTGTGAACAGGTGGCGTGGCATGTCCTTGACTCATAATAAGGCACTGTCAGTTTTTACTCCGCTTTTCTGGTTTTTACTACTACTACTGCTACGATCAAATTTTGATCGATATAATTTGGGATACCATATTAGCATGGAACTCAAGGTACCAAGATAGCTATTCCACCATCAGACAGTAAGCAAAAATCCTCGATTTTTTTGAAACTGTAAAACTGCGACTTCTAGTCGCTCTAGTTACATTTTTTTTTGTACTGACAGTAAAATTTTATTCACACTCGTACTCTGAATCGTAATACTTTTTTTAATTTATGGTCGAGACCGACTGTCAGTGTCCACGTTTCGCTTCGGCACCGTATGTCATAAACTCTTAACGGGAAAAACGCACTGATTGATCTCTTCATTGAATCTTCAATCAATTGACATTTAGTTTGCATTTAATAGACATGGTAATTTTTGAGCTTATGTGGATGGATAATTATCTAAATGGTAATTTAATTGACATTTAACTTACTATTTGGCATCCAAATTTCATTTTAATTAAATTTAGTTTACATTTAACTTACATTTGATTGACATTTAATTTACATGTAACTGGCATTTAATTTACATTTAATTCTCATTATGTTTACCCGACATGGAATGGACATGGTTGTGTTTGAACTTTTTATGGTTGGACATAAAAACAGTAATATAATTGACATTTAATTCTCAGTTTTTTTTAAATTCTTTATTAATAAGGGGTTTTTATACACACGGATACGTCAACCCCATTGTACCTTATGCTCTATTTACACACAACTATACATAGGTATATACTATGAAAAATTAAAAAAGAATCACCGCCTAGACTTCTGAATTAAGCCACAAATTATACGTTTAGTCCTTTCTGATTTAGGGTAGGTATGCCAAAATATTTTGAATAAGACCAACATCCCACATATTATTTAAATTAAACTCTCTAGCCAGAGATTCCCTTTCATGCTTGTTCTTAGCACATTCCATCAGCAAATGTTGCACATCATCAACTTTGTTGCATGTTTCACAATTAGGCGATGCAGCCTTTCGCATCAAGAACGCAAATTATGCCGATGGAAAGTGGCCAGAACGAACCCTTAACGCTAACTTAACATAAATCCTATTTAAACATTTATCATCAAACCAGGGCCCACGAGGAGGCTTGTTTTGGATGACCTTATACCAAATTCCTTTTTCTTTGGACATTTCATTGAAATATTCTTTCCAATTGTCGAAACAAACTTTCTTAAACCTTGACGAATATTCCCAGTAATCGGACATACCTATATGGGGTAACATTGCCCGTCTCAACTGCTAGTTTCGACAGTCTATCAGCCTCCTCGTTACCGTGTAACCCTATGTGCGCTGGCACCCATTGCAACATAATCCTAATGTCATCTTTGTTGTAGCAATGAATAAGCTTAAGAATATCATAGGCTATCGATGCGCCTCTGCAACCAGAGGTACATCGAGCCACATGCTGTAAAGCGCTCTTGCTATCTGTAAATATAACTACTTTATTTAGATTTTCACTAAGTGAATATGAAACCGCTTGATATATTGGAACGAGCTCCAGAGACATAATACATATATTTTCATTAATTTTATACATAGCGACCCGTACTTTCCGTACTTTGAGCGAAAAAAGCAGCACCACACCCATCTTTACTTTTTGATCCATCTGTGAAGATTTTACGCCAATCACTATATTTGGAAGTTAATTCAGAAACTACTTCATGCACCAAAGCATTGTAATTATAACATTTTTTTGAATGCTTTACACATTCTAAGTCAGTTTTAATAGTATCTTTAATTTGTAAAGCAGATATCCAAATGTCTAAAGATAACATTTTAAGACTATCTGAAGTATTAATTTGCAGTTGTCCTAATTCTTTAAAGGTAGCCAGTAGAGGTTTTCTTTTATTTGCCCAATAGCTACTAGTAGTTAGGGAATTTTGAAATTGTGTTGACCGTTGTATTAGGTATTAGACCATGACAATGATTTTAGAATTATCTTGTATGCGAGATATTCTCTTCTCAAAAATAATGGTGGTATGTGCAGTTCACTCTCCATTACATGGATAGGTGAGCTTCTTATGAAACCTCCTACTATTCTAAGTGCTTGGTTTTGTATTTTGTCTAGTTTGCTTGTATGTGTTTTTGCACTAGAATCATACAAGTAACAGGCATAATCAAGTCGACTTCTTATTAGCGATATGTATATATTCTACGCATATGTGTAGTATGCACTCCCCAAGAAGAGCCTGCTAGTACTTTTAATATATTGAGGTATTTTCCACATTTATCAACAATCTCACCAATATGTTTCCGCCAGAGTAAACTTCTATCCAACCAAACTCCTAAATATTTGACACATTCAACCACTGTTAACGGCTGACCATACACTTTTAATGAAGGCAATATTCGCCTTCGGCCCCTACTAAATATACAATAATTAGACTTGGTTGGGGAAAAAGTCAATCCAATCTCACTCAGTAATTTAATTATACAGTTTATGGCATCCTGTAAAAATCGCTCACATTTGTCTATTTGTTTGTCGCTAAAATATATAACAGTCATCTGCGTATTGCGAAACCATAACGGTTTTTATTTGACGACAGATTTGATGCGTGAATAAATTAAATAATAAAGGCGACAACGGGTCCCCTTGTGCCAATCCCCTGTTAGTCAGCCTTGTTTCAGAACCTTCACTATTAAATGATTTAATTTTTAATTGCCTTTCATTCAAAAACGACCAAAGATAACTACAAACTCGAGACCCAACCTGAATTTCATCCAATACTTTTGTAACATAGTCAATTGAAATATTATTATACGCATTTTCAATATCCAAAAAACATGCAACTGTAGGGATGTTTTTTTGTAAATCCAACTTGAATGTAGGAAACTAGTCTAGATAGAGCATCCAAACATGATTGTGCCTTTCGAAATCCTACTGTGTATGGAGATAGGAGTTTGTTTTTTTCTGCAAACCACTCTAACCGCTTACAAATCATAAGATGAAAAACTTTACACACACACATCAGCGAAATAAGCCTTAATTTAATCTCACCATTAACATTATTTGCAGTTTTTGGTATGGGAATAATTTGAATATTACGCCATTGGTGTGGAACAATACCATATTTAAACATTTATTTGTATATTTTCAATAGAAGAAACTTTCCCGAGTCCGGCAAATTATATAACATTGAATAAGATCCGAATCCTTTTTTTTAAGACAACTTTCAAGTTTTTGACGAGTGAATTCGGATTCTAAAATTTCGTTACGAGACTTAAAGCTTGGAATCAAATTAGGAACATAGTCTGGAGTCAGCGAACGTAGAAGATCAACTTGTTTGTCAATAGGAGGACACCATCTTTGTTGTTTTTTAAAACCTTTCATCCATTTCATACGGCGCCACATTTCCTTTGCCGACGTAGTTTCATCTATAGAGTCACAAAATGTTTGCCAATCATGGCACCTAGCTTTCTTAATTAATGTTTGAGATTCTAAGGTCATGGATTCTAATTTATTTAAATTATCAGGGGTGGGATTTTTACGGAAATTTGACAAGGCCAACCTTCGCTGTGCAACTATTTCAGACAATTTACCAGTAACTTTTC
Source organism: Atethmia centrago (assembly GCA_905333075.3). Lineage (NCBI taxonomy): Eukaryota > Metazoa > Arthropoda > Insecta > Lepidoptera > Noctuidae > Atethmia > Atethmia centrago. The sequence goes on from HG995376.1 coordinate 25,522,334, forward strand.
CGATTAAATCTTTCATTTGGCTTTAGACTGAATTTATAATAAGGTATATGTTTACTAGCCGCGTATTCAATATAATTTATAAAGGAGTCATACATTTGTTGCACGTTGCCATTAAAAGATGCTTCATTAAACATTTTAATATTATCAGAAATCGTTTGACGATATTCACTCCAATTTGCATTTTTTAAATTACGTTTCTTAACAATATGTACATTACAAGTTAAATTAGCTGTAATTTTAATAATCATGTGATCACTTCCCAAATTCTCATTGAACACCTGCCAATCATATTTTATTGCAACGTCAGAGGAAACAAACGATATATCTGGGGATGTCTGTTGCAAATAACCATTTACCAACTTAACTCGAGTTGCGATGCCATTGTTAAGCGATATAAAATCATTTTCCAATTCTCAGTTGATTTACGTAAAATACACAATCTCGCCACACACAATGTGCTTTTGGGTAACACTTGTGTTCAGAATGTTGGCTGTTTTTCGGTGATATTGTGTTTATTGTGACTTGTTATTGTGTTTGTTTTTGTGCTGTATCGTTGTAACCTGCTACGTTCGTTTTGTGTTTGTTTTTAACGTTATTGGTCACCAGTATTCATATTCAATATGAATATGGATAAAAATAAACCCCCTGACCCTCCTGATGATATCCCTACAACCCTCTTTCAAGTTTCAAGTCCCACACCCAACCCTTTAAGCCAGTTTGCAGATGTGGTCTGTAAATCTGGAGTCCCATATCCTCTCATCATCCTCAGCCTAACATCCGTAAAAGTCCCGGCAACGAAGAAGATGTATCCAATCGTCCTACCAAACAACCTAGAACCCATATAGGTCGTGTTAGGTACCTACTCAGTTATTGATAAAGGACCTTTTGTCGTTCAAGTTTCCTGTCAGGAAGCCCAAACAAATTCTGCAACTACCCTACATACAATTTCATTCGGGCGCTTTTTGGCCAATGAAAATATATCCAATATTACTTCAGTGAAGCGAGTCGGTAGAAACCGCGTCTCAGTTGAGTTTTCATCCCCTCAGGATGCAAACGCCTTTATCTCAAATAATGGTTTAGGGACAAATGTATGTGAGGCTGTAATTCCGTCTTTTAATATAACCTGTATGGGTGTTGTAAGTGGCATTCCTACTGGGTACTCAGAAGAGGAAGTTCTGTCATTTTTAAAAGTTCTAGTCGGTTGTGGCCCAATACTTAAAGTTAGGCGATTATACAGGAAGGTTAACAAAGACGGTTTAACTGAATACAGACCCACTGAAACTTGTGTCATCACATTTGATGGCCAAGTTTTCCCGAAACGAATTTTCTGTTTTTACACATAATTAACCGTAGAACAGTATGTTTACCCCACCATTCATTTGGTCATTCTATATGACCTTTGTCGTTCCAAACCCCGTTGCAGCAAGTGTGGCAATGATCACCCCGGGGATGGTTGTAGCATTGCTGGGAGTGAAGCCTTCTGCGCGTTGTGCTCTGAAAGCCACTTTACTAATAGCAGGGCCTGTCCGGAGTACAGTAGGCAGAGGACAATTAAAACAATCATGGCTGAGACAGTAATTTCATATTAAGAAGCAAGTAAAACTGTTCCAAATTCTACTCGTAGCTACTCGTATGCAGACACCGCTAAATCATGGACTCAGTCATATCGCAAAACTGTATTTCTTAAACCAAAAACCCATGCTCCCCTTTCTCCCTCCTATAATAAAACAGCTCATCAGCAGCTCATTAGCACTCCCCAATCTTCTCAGCCTAATGGCTGTGCCCTCAATAATCAACTATCAGAATCTCCTGAAAACATGTCTTCAATAATGGACCTATTTAGTAAACTCCTGTTAACTTTAATATCTTCACCCAATAAAATTCAATTACCGTCCAACGTTGCTTCTTCACTTATTAATTCACTCTCATAATGGCTCGGTTTGTGTTCCTTCAATGGAATGTGAGGAGCGTGTGGCATAAGAAGCACGAGCTCACATTTCTACAAATACAAACCTTTAGCTTATTCCCTTGCTGAGACTTGGCTAGTTCCGAGTCTTAGTTTCCGTTTACCTTCTTTTAATATTCTCAGATGCGACCGATCTGATGGCTATGGCGGGTCGGCTCTCTGCGTGAACAATCGTGTTCCACTTGTGACTGTATCTCTGCCTTCACTAGGTGATGATATTAGCATTGTGGCTGGTAGGGTAGAAGGTATAACCCTCTTATCTGTTTATATTGCTCACTCTCACCAAAGTTTCCTTCCAATCTTAAAATGTACGTTGGAAAACATAGTCGGCCCTGTACTTGTTATGGGGGACTTCAACTACCATCACTTTAGGTGGGGCTCTGAACGTTGCGATTCTTTTGGGGTAGTTGAAATCTTAGATGATCCTAACCTGTGTTTCTTAAACAATGGTTGGCTAACCCGTAGGTCTCCTCCTGGACAGCATAAGAGTTGTGTTGATCTCACCTTTTGCACACTAGATATTGCAGCGTCGTGTCATTGGGAGTGTACCAGTTTGTCACATGGCAGTGACCGCCATCCAATCTTTGGCTGAAAAAACTTTCCTGGAAAAATCGAGCCCTCCACTCATGATGTATAATTTGTTGTCAAATCCTGATTGGTCAAGGTATGCCTCATTATTGGAGGACAAAATTGATTCACTTCCAAATTTAATTTCCCATAAGTTTAATTCTCTTGGTCCCTTCCATGGCAAACTGTTACAATAACCTCATTTCTGCCATAACAGCTAGTGCAGAGTCATGCTTCCCTATAAAAAACAAAAAAAATCCTAAAAACTCAGCACGTGGGCGGAATTCCTTCCCACCACGGTGGGATCAGGAATGCACAATAGCCATAAGGGAAAGGGATGACACTGAAATAGTGTACAATGGGGCGATGGTTATCGGTTGTATGGAAGAAGATTAACCGTTTTAGATCTGGATGTTCCCCTTCAATTTCTTATCCCTTCCCTCGAGAGACTGCTGAGCAGATAATATCATCCCAACATTCCCAACTACGGAACCATTCATTGTGCGTGGTCCACCACGCACTTGGTCGGTTTTTGAATTGCGATGTGGCCTAGCCTGGGCCATCCCGTCCGCCTAGTGGACGCCTAGCTAATACGGCGCAGCAGTAACTGAAAAAAAAAAAATAAGTACACGTTGAGGCCGGCGGGGCCGACCTCTGTGAAAGTGAGCGATTGCGATGCGATTTAATTAATCTGAACTCTTGTTGATGCTAATCGTTTAAGAATCGTTAGAGACTTTGAAAGAAAAGAATAAATATTTGGGAGTAATTAGTTTATATGTATACGATTTTAATTTTTTGTGTGAAGTTGGCCCCCATTCCCGCAAAAATGTACTTGGATGTTTAATTTAATTTTTTAATCTTTTGAGAATCGTTTAAATGCCATTAAAATGTGAAATAATAAAAAATATAATAAAAGGATGTCAAAATAAAATTGAAATTGTCCTTTGACCACAGAACACTGTTACGCCTTGAGGCCTTTGACGTGACTTTGAACATAATATTTTTGTGATTTTTGTAGTGATTTTTATACATAATATATTTTATTGTATCACTATGTTAGAATCAAGTGAGGATTTAATTTTTTTGTCTGATATTACAGAACAAATCAAAGACTTTTACGAGACTGCAGTAATATTTATTACCCGAAACGATTTCTCAGATCAAATATTTAATACACAGTGCTCTATTCGTGCAGCATTACGAGCGGGAGACAAGAATCGCATTGTTGATGCCATAGTAGAATTTCATTTACAATGGTTACGGGCGATAACTGAAATAGAAAAATTTATGAAAGACTTGACAGAAAATTTCCCAAGGGATAAAGTGTACCAATCTATTAGTTTTACTATAGATGCTATGGGCCATCGCTTAAAGTACTACAATAATTATATGGAAAAGTATCGACCTGATCTATCCAATGAAAACCAAGCTAACCTTCTAACCGATTTGGAAATAGTAGAAGAGATGCACAAAGATGTGACAACAGTCCTTTTAGAGAAACTAAAATGTTTTAAAAATTACGTTTGTTTTGAAGAATTTAAGGTCGAAGTACATGAAGCAATTGATGAACTACTTTCCTGGTTAGATAAAAATTATGATGGGTTAGCTATTAGATTGACTAATTATATGCATGCACAAAGTTTAGAAGGTGATTTGACAAAAACCCTACAACGAATCGTTGATGATCTTCTAACTGACAAATCCAATCCAGCTACTACAGAAATGCTGAATCAGTTAAAAAAGAAAGGCAAACCAATAGGTAGTTTAGTACGACGTTGTGCTAAGCACAAGCTTGAGCTTAGCAAGATAATTGCTAAAATTAATGAACTGGAAGAAACTATTAAGGGACTGGCAGATGTAACGCTTAGCGCACCCGTACGGGCTTTGATACATAATAAAGAATATCTGGAAAACAGAGTAGCTAAACTCGAAAAATTAAAAACTACTTTAGCCTGCATTAAAAACTTATCGGATATTAAATTAAAGGGTGATACGGAAGAATGTCCATGTCTAGATTTTTATCAACTGAAAGTGTTCAATCACTTACTTCCAGAGGAAAGCCGTCAACGCTTAGTTACGGATTTATGTTATTTATGGGATTTAGCTGTTTTTGGTGGAAAAAGTCATCTATCTGTAATCTCCATCCTAAATGCTACTGAAAATAAAGAAGAATTTACTGATGAACTTGGCACTTTTCATATTGATGAACACAGTAGAAAAGTATATACATCACCAGAAGATGGTGAGACTCTGTTGCAGCCCAATGAACATGGCGAGTTAGTAACTATTTCAGATGATTTAGATCACATTTATTACTATGACAATTGTGGGCGTTACTATATTGAATCCACAACAAGGGACATAATTTATAAGGCTCGTGCCTCTTCTAGTGAATATAAGATGGACTCAACAGGAGTGTTACTAAAAGTAAAAGAGGTAAAAGATGGAATTGCATATTACTATGATAATTGTGGTCGCTATTATATAAATGACAAGGGTAAACGTATTTATCGGGAGGAAGGTCATTTGAGTGAGTACGAGAACGACGAATTAGGAAACATAGTGCGTATTCGCAGCCAACTGGATATTTTTCAACCATGCCCTGATGACGCGCATGTGACGGAAGACTTTAAATATTTAAAACAAACAGTCGGTCAAGCATTACGTGTATGTATTGCCGACGTTTTACTACACCAACCTGCAGATCCAATAAAATATTTATCGACGGCTCTTGTGAAGTTTAGGGAAAATATGGAGCTCAAAGAGACACGCTTACGGGAAAAAGAAGAATTAAACGTTCAAAGGGAAGTAATAGCTGCTGAGGCACGTGCAGAAATCGAACGATTGGCCTTGGAGGCTATGACACAAGGAGGTAGTGAGGCTAGCTATGATTCTAATTTGGTGATGTACACTTCAATGCAACCAGACGCACCAGTTTCGGTTGGGGGGGCTAGTTCAAAATAATACCAAGAAGAACAAAATTATGTCTCACATTGTATTAGAGTTAGACCTGCTTTTACTTATTGATTTTCCAGTGGTTTAAGTTAATTTTTCTTTCATTAAAAATATTTTATTCATTAACGTGATGCTTATTTTTAAACGAATAAGGTTTGGGATACGTTTAGTTTGAAACAAACTACCATTCCTTTTTTTTTTTCCCGTTGGTAATTTATTAATTTTTTTATCTGTTGTCTTTTTGACAGCTCTGAACTGAGCTCTCCTGGCTCTAGTAGTCGGCCATTTGTGAATGAATTTTGTAAAAATCTCCACTGGCACTGGGTTCATTCCGTTGATTTTAGCGCATTGTGTGTGGTGGTCGTTCATGTTTTGGAAATATAATTGAACTCGTTTCTATTCTATAAATTAAGCTTCAGAAGAATGGTAAACGATGTTCCCTAATACTAGTTGGTTATTATTGACGAGGTGAACCCAGACCAAGTGAAAACAATTTCTACTATAGTGTCTACGTACTTCCTACAATGATTAATCATTTGGGGCAAGGTTCTTCAATATTTTATGTAAATTAGTATGTATTGGTGTAGAGTGACGTATTGTGCATTAAGTGTTGTCATCACATGCGAGAACGTATACGGAGACTACTTGTGAAGGTTTGAAGGGTCGTCACTTGAATACTGAATTGCATGGTATCATTAGGTTTGTAATTTACTCAATTGCGTCTGATGGCATTTGGCGACGGTGTCTATTAGTGTTGTGTCGTCATGGGACCGAAGCCACCGCCACCGCCTGGACCTCCGCCTCCTCCGGGTCCGCCGCCTCCCCCTATTTTTGGCGGCAGCTCGAAGACTGGTGGGGCTGATGATAGAAATGCGTTATTGAGTTCTATAAGGCAGGGTGCAAGGTTGAAAAAGACACAGACAGTGGACAAAAGTGGCCCATATATACCTGGGAAAGTGTCAAATGTGTCTGGTGGAGGCTCCCCGAGTGGGGGCAACGCGAGGAGTGCGGCTCCCCTGCAGAATGGCGGCGGTGGCGCTCCGCCCGGGCTGGGCGGCTTGTTTGCTGGTGGAATGCCCAAGCTAAGGCCTACTGGTAAACTGGCAGGTAAGAATACTCCATGAAAAACACAATTTCACTGTCATAGAGATAGTGGTCCTCTTATCAGTACAAGTTTCGTATCTTATTACTAAAGTCTTAGAGGTAGGTACAACTGTTAACACATGGAGCAATAATCAAATCTTTATACAGATGTTGTGAAATTGAGTATATAATTATCAGTAAATTGACATACTATTTTATCATATTGTATATTATTTTGATCTAGACATCAAAATTTTCACATAAAATTCAAATAAGTAAACATTTGTTACAAGCAGGCACTAGAACCATAGAGATGTGTTTTGTCGATGGAAGAGTAGACAAAGTGACATTTCTGTGTAGACAATTAACAGTTTTCAACTGAGAAATGTAGACAAGTGATGTCTATTCTACAGTATTTTTAGAGTAGACATGGAAAGTGTCATGTTAAGCCTGCTGCTTAGTCAGTAATCACCAATGTTTAAATGTTATAAAGAGCAAGGTGTAAATACTTAATTTATTTTGGAGAGGTGTAGCCTAAACTACTGCTACTACTGTTTCTGTTATATAGGAGAGATTGAGCACAAGAAGAAAACAGTTTCATGTCTTAGTTTTTCTACATATTTAATAATTTCTTCTTTTGATATTGACTGTATTCCTTTTGACATGTTTTTTTCTTGTTATATACTTTTGCTTGTCTTCTTGTTTTTTCCTGATGTGTGTCAATAATAAATTTTGAACACAACATTAGTTTTACAGAGTTATTTATTACTAGGGTGATAAAAATATTAACACCTATATTTTAAAGTATTAAACTGTAGGATAATAAGTTATATTTTATCCAGCAGTAGACTGTAGGATAATAAGTTGTTTTATGAACAACTAGCTGTTGCCCGTGAGTTTGTATGCAATCCAGGATGAAAAGTAGCCTATGTTCTTGTCCAGATTATGGTTTACCCATGTACCAAATTTAATCGAAATCTGTTCTGCCGTTTTAGCATGAAATGTAACAAACAAACTCACTTTCGTATTTATAATATTATTTAGAATGCTCTTGAAATTTTCACATTAAAAATGGTTAACACGGTTCAGTCTAGTCAGGGTTTAATAAAATAAAATAGAAATGTATTCAAAGAGGTTATATTCAAAATCAAAATCAAAAGTCATTTATTCAAACTAGGCTGAGAATCAGCACTTTTCGAACGTCAAAGTTACATAAGACACCTAAAATGCCTGCCCTTCACCCTTCACCCTAGTGCTTTAGCTGGGAAGAAGTGGGGCAACAAACTCCCCAGCAGCACACCTGTCTGTTTAGTTATATAACCTTGATTCTATACAAATCATATGCAAAGTAATTAACATTACGAAACACAAAACATTAAATTAAATTACTTGCCATATGTTAGCTAGCACACGCTAATATACCAACAAAACAATGAAAACTGTACTCAAGCAGATAAAAATTACAACATAAAAACTTAACAGAACTTAATATCTAAATAAACTTTAATCTTCCTACAGTTAATATGCATTGGTACCTAAACCATTTTTTTTTACATGTATGATTAATTATTGATAGGGAGGAGCTCATGGCTAAGTAATAACAGTGGCACGGGTCAATCCATCAGGTTAAGCTACGCTTTCTTGGTCTTTGGATGGGTGACAATCTTTACTTACCGAGACTCCTCTGTGCCTTGGAAAGCATGTTAAGCCATTGGTCCCAGCTTTCATTTGTGAATCTTTGCCAGTTGTTATGGGTCGTCAGAAGCCTGAAAGTCTGACTACCAGCCTTACCAAGGGATATCATATTACCCAGTTGTCAGATAGGCAGTTGCTCCATGTAATATACTGGTATTGAGCTGCATACGGTTAGACAGGAGCAGAGCCTCATCTGCCTAACCTTTTCCTAACTATGTTAGTTAGGAAAAGGTTAGGCAGATGATGATGGACTATTGATAGGGCCCAGAAAGAGCTTTTTTTGGGAAAATCCATTTACACCATGAAGAAAATATTTCAAAAATAGACGTCGTTTTTGGTATGGATATATTACTTTGTTGTTGTTGTGATGTAATTAAACCTTATACATTCAGTTATAATGACAGTCTTGCTCAGGACAAAAAACCATTGATAAGTCCATTTGTTAACCTTTTGACCGCCACAGTCATGTATAGATGATAAACCAAAATGTGCCCAGCACGCCACGGTCACGACTAGATGACAGATTTATAAGGAACAATACGTAGCTCGGCGCCGAGGGCACGTTTTTGAATTTTTTACGTGGCGGTCAATGGGTTGCATGCAATCAAGGAATGAATAATATCAAATTCAAATATTTTTGTTATTACATAATAAACAATGAGATTCATTTGTTTACAACTTGTTTACAATATTATCTCATAAATCATAACATTTGTGATACTTTTTAGGTCAAGGCTTCATTACATTGTGGAAGTCACTATGGGGGTTACAGTTATTTATTATTACATGATCTGGTTTAGTTGTCTGTATTAATAACTATAGTCACAATTTATGGTATAAGTGTTAAAACCACAAATAGATCATGAAGGAAAATAAAATTAAAATTTGATAAAATTGTAGGTTGATCCAAATGAGGGAAAATTGTCAGGGAATTCAGAGAACTAATATATTTAAAGTAATTATGTAACAGTTATCAGCAAACAGTTTATGTCATACTAGGCATTGGGTTCTGTGACGTTTTAGGAATATCTAAGTCAACAATCATTGCATTACTATAGACTGACACCCTGTTTCTAAAAACTTAACAGTTTGTGTTAATTTTTGCTGCTGTAGTTGGTTGACCAAAATGGCAGCAGTCAATCAAATCTCGTTATGAGGTTTGCCATAGGTTAATTTGCTGGCTTCCGAAAAGAAGTTTCAAATAGCCACTGTGCTTAAAACATTTAAGTATACACGAAATTTCATATTAGTTTCTGCCACCAAAATTATGAACGCGAATTCGCGAAAGTTAGAATGTATGTCTGTTGCTCAATTTCGTCGTAACGGCTGAACGGATTTGGATGAGTACAGAGGTAGAATACATCCTGGGTTGCACATAGGATACGCAGTTTCGTCATCAAAACCATTTGGCGAAAGAAGTCTGGCCCGACCGCTGCAGCTGTGGCCGTGGCCGCATCAGTCTAGAGGCATACACCACAACCTATATTTGGTGAATTGCTAAAACGAGAACTTTAATTTTGGTAAAGTCCATTTGGTTTGTCATGCCAAGGTTGGTTAAGCCATGTTCCGCCATAGACCAAAATCCTTAGCCATACTCAATTTTAATCCAGATTTATAGGTCACCATAAGCACACTAGACTGGTGTTGGTATGTCTGTTTCATAGCCGATACAGCTCATAGAGTTACATCTATATACATATAAACATTCACGTTTATATATCATTAGTAGGACGTATTGAATACGTCATTCGAATAGTGTTATGAGTAGCCAGTAGCCATTCTGGTTTATGAATGTGAAAAAAAAAAAACAATAGAGTAAAATAAACTGCTTCTTTCGCATCCGAATCCGAAGTGAATGAGAATCATAACATGATACTTTGTAGAATACAGACGATAATTCAATATCTATTATGGGGCAAATATTGCGCCCAACAGTCACACATTAAGTACGAAATAGCTGTCGAATATGAATTCTCCAATATTTACTCTAAATATCATTCAAAAATGAAACTACCTTTCACAGCCTAGGATTCAACACGAGAAGTAACCAATACACTTTCACAGGTTCCACACCCAATGGGCAAGTCAAAACCGACGCACCGCGGTTCCCACCGCCACAGCCGCACCAACCACCACCACAAAGGTCTTCCCCAGACAAGGTCCGATCAACGATGCCTCCTGCCCCAACGAGCAACGTTGGAGCATTATCAGCGGCATTGTCAGAAGCATTGGCAGGGCGTGACAGAGGCACGACTGACCATTCTAGAGAGCATTCAAGGGAACATTCTAGAGAAATACACAGAGATGTACCAAGAGAACCCCCCGCGAGACCTGCGGTTAGAAGACAGCCGAGCGATATCAGGACAAGAGGGCCCCCACCACAGCCGCCTACGCAGAAAATGATGCCTTTGGTAAGTCGCACTAAAAATTGCTCACATTTCTGCATGTTTCTTTAGATCTTGAATTCCTGACTGTAAGGATCCTAGGTAATTAAATTGTCAACAAACAATCAAGCACTAAAATGCTAACTAATTACACTGTATACATTTATCGGTAAGATAAAATTGATTAAATAAGCTCGTGAAAGCGATTGTTCTTGATAGCAACGTGGACAAAAATATTTCGAAACTTAATTCGTTTAATTTTATGTAGGTGCCAAAAGAATTTCCCATGGTTTGGTGCCCGTGGTAATTAGCTTGAATGGTGTTTAAGGTTGATTAAATGACATGTCTAAACCTTAAACCTGTAATATAAATCTTGAGGCGACGACGGTTAAAAACTTCTTTCGTATCGTTGAGTTATTCCCACATTTATCGGGTTCCGTGGCTTTCTAAATAAACTTCACCTCGCGAAGTGTCAACAGACATTATTATTTCCTGAAATCGGTCTTTATTGTGCGAGACAGTACTGTCATGATGCTGCGATGCCCTCAATTCATTGATTAAATGAATCGTCATTACTTAATCTTGAACGGTTCCACGAACATTCAGCGAAGTCAGCACAAAAGGAAGCAAGTCAATCCGACAAAAACAATCTAAGGAGTTCCAATTACGAATGAACTCCTTTCTTTCCTAAACATGGCGATTATGATGACGTCAAACGGCTGCCAATAAAATATCTTCTTTATTGGGTATCGTAATAACCTCCTTTTTTTGAAGTCGGTAAAAACAATGTTTTAATAAACCAAAGTATCTTGTTCAATTGTTATTTACATCACCAGACGTGTCGGCTCGTGGAGAAAGTTTAGAACTTCGTCGTTGTAATATTTGAACGCGGCTTACGTCATAAAAATATACGTGATTAAATGTGCTTAAGAATAAGCTGCGCTGCGTTATGTCAAATATTATAAGAGAAGATGTTTCTAGCCATTTTAAATTAATTTTAAACTAGAATTCTGGTTAAGGCACATTTCGTATTCTTATTGACATAAGCCAATTTACAAAGGTCTGTCATAATCAGTCGTCCAAGTGGCGAAAACAGGCTTAGATATCATTGACCAGCTAAGCTCCTCCTGAATAAATAAATTGGCTTCGCCCTGAATTACGCACAAGTGGAGCTCCAAATAAATTAATCATAAGCACCCTGAACAACCTTTGCTGATACAAAAGGCTCAAGACAAAATAAAGTTTCCATGAACGCGCTCTATTTATGACGTGGTAGCGGAGTCGAGTTCAAGGTCCCTAAATGTCAAAAATGAGCATTATTTGATAGAGAAAAAATGATAAAGCATTGCATTTCTGTACACAAAAAATTGGGTTAGAAAATGCTACGAATTCTAAAACTGTAACTAATAGACACTTGGCAATGAAAACAAATAATATTTCTGCGCTTAAAATAATATTTTCCACCCACGCAAGTGTTGTGAATGTAAAAATACCCTAAGCGGGGATGACGGCCACGTGTCGCACTAAAAAATAAAATAACTCCATGTGGGAGGATTTCGAACGGATTTGGTAACTTGTTTATTTTGTGCCAGTGCGCACGATGCGCCACCGCAAACTTTATTCTTAACTGCATGCCGATACAGATTGCTAGCTACATCTGGATAGATTGGAAGACGGACTTTATTTACACACTTCATCTCGAGCTTGCACTTGATTACTATCAGCAGATTTTGTTCTTTGATTGCTAAGGCTACGTTGGGATCCTTCAGTCAGACAGTCTGAAGAATCCCCCGCAGGACCGACCGAATCTGCAGGACCTAAAAAAGAAAACTATTTGTTTTCTTTGTAAGAGAAAATCTGACCCGATAAGATTTGTATCGTGTCAAAGGGCTGCCATACTCTTGTTATTCTGTCATGGATAGGAAGGGTCAAAGCGCTCATAAACTTCAGAAATCAGGCTTATCATACCCGCCAGATTCGTGTCGTTATTGTTGTATGGTTTTATTTATTTAATACTTTAAGCACACAAATATACAGAGGCGGACTTAATGCCGTAGGCATTTTCTACCAGTCAACCTTTGGTCGATGCAGAGACAAACAGTGGCAGGTGCAATAGCGAAAACTGTGAAATAAATTTATTTAAATATAAGGATATACATACATATACCTATTAAAAAACTTTAAACATAATATATATTCCTATTTATACGTAAATATAAGACCTAATCAATACATATAAATACACGAATATACTAAAACAGATAAGACAAACAATGGGAAAACATTACCGTTGTGATGATACTGCCAGCTTCTAACGAATATGCTCGCGAACTTTGACTCTAATGGATAATCGGTTGGTTGCCATCCTGATTTCTTAGGGGAGCGCATTCCACAGAGAGATAGACTGAACGAAGAAGGAAGAGTGAATGAAGTCAGTGCGGTGAGTGGGACATTGAAGAAGACGATTGTGTGATGAACGTAGGTTTCTACTGTAGTTCGCGCAAATGTACTGAAAGTTGGGGGCGAGATAACCATGGTTTCGTGATAATCCGATTTTACAAAAAAAAAAAATCTGAGGTTTGTCATTTTGCCATTACAAAAACCACGTTGCCATAGCAGCCGCCAGGTGGGATACTGAAGAAGAAGGTAGGAAATTTATAGAAGCTATATGCTTGAATCAAAAAAGGGTATTTCACAGGGTAGGCTTATGTGTGAATTGGTTCAGGCGGAAATGATGATGAAACCTTTCACGATCACAATAAAGAACAAACAGTATCCACTGCTAAAGTCGACCATTTCCATTTATGTAAATATATTATGTTATATTATTTTTTTTCTCTAAACGATCATTGATAAAATTTTATAACGCTGTTTGCTGTCATACAGTTAAACGTCAACAATAATAAGATAAAAAAAATACGAAGCCAATCAGTGAAACTAGCAACCGCAAAGAGTAGGTATGTTTACGCGAACGTAGCCATTTGTTTGAAAGTAAAAGTAGAATAAATCATAGTGTTTATCGCTGCTTATGTAGCCTTTGACATGCGGATTAATCATCAAGCTAGTAAAATGATTAATACCAGTGACCGTCTCCTATTTCGTTTGTGATTCAGATACTTCATCATCATTAACCATAGATACATAACTTCGTCTGTAGCGCCTATGGCAGGTCATCTAGCTTCCAAACCTTGCTGACTTGCGGGTAGTCTTTCCTCTACCATGACATTGTCGTGTGGATCGTACGGTAGGCCGCACGTGGTAACAAAACCACTACAAGCTAGCTTATAATATTGAAATTCCGTACCGCGCTAGGCCACCTCACTCCCTGCCGGGGTCGCGGGAAGGTACTTATGGGTCACCGAGGCCCCCGCAACACGGGCAACAGGAAGGAATACGGGTGGGTTTTAGTCAGTAAGAGTCTGACACACCCTCCCGCTCCGCCCAGAGCGGGAGAAGTTATTTGATGATTTCCCACCCTCAAAAAAAAAAAAAGGTCCAAGTGTGACTGCCACTACGAGAGGAGAAAAGTTGAACATCACCCTCAACGAATTCTTTTCCCTTTAATGCATGTTCATTTGTTGCACATAGCAGCTTCCAAAGTCAAACGGCCAAGTACCTAATACAAATTCAACAAAAAGTTCTCTTCGTTTTTAAAAATAGAGCTGACTAATCTCGGATAAATCGTTTGTATTTGTATTTCTTATTTGTAATGTTCCCATTAATCTTCGTCTGCTCATTAATTAGACCTAGACATTCGTAAAATACTGATATTGAATGACTGTTCTTTTATGGAAAACAACTTTCTGGTAATGTCAAGGATATATCGAATGTTTGCTAAGAACAGTTTTATTTCTGTGCCGATCGCTTTCAAGCCCTATCGAAGTTTCTAGATGATTACCGATTTATTGCTGAAGTTTTTCTTTCTGTTGAGTTTGGCAGTAAAGAGGATAAACCTAAAACTTAGTTAGGGAAAAGGATATATCCTCATACTAATTTCCGATACTGTATTGTAGGAAATCTGTGACCTACCTTAACTCTACAAGGATTTGCTCAGTGACGATAAAAGAGAGTTAAATGCTTAAAATAAGCTGGCAATCTGTTACAACTACAAAGTTTTAATTGAAATACCATCTTTGTGCCAAACGTTTCAAGTACCTACCTAGTTTTGGCACTAGGAATCATGTTGGGTGCAATGTTATATTTGTTAGATAAATCATCAGATGAAAGTTACTTTTTACCCGACTGCCTCAGGAGGGTAATGTTTTTCGAGAGTATGTATGTATGTATGTATGTATGTATGTATGTTTGTATGTATGTATGTATGTATGTATGTATGTATGTATGTATGTCTATTTCTTTGGCACGCTCTGTAGTCTAAACGGCTTGATGGATTTTAACATATGAGGTGTCTTTCGATTCGTCCTAATTGTGGGAGTGACATAGCCTATATAATATTTATAAATTGCACCTGCAAATACAAAAAAAAGGAGAAGTTTTTTTTAAATTAATTGCAACAATATTGGTATCAAATAAAAGCTAGTAATGAGTAATTTTCAAATATATATATTAATAAAACTAAAAAGCTTGAAATAAAATAAATTATTTAAAAAACAAAAAACCCGACTGCAAAAACACTTAACTGAAAAGGGAAAAACAAGCATTATGATCTATAGAATTTTGGTATCGCAGGCGGGGAGAAACAAATAACCTGAAATATGGTGTAACTTTTGTTTGTCCCCGCCTGCGATACCAAAATTCTATAGATTATAATGCTTGTTTTTCCCTTTTCAGTTAAGTGTTTTTGCAGTCGGGTTTTTTGTTTTTTAAATAATTTATTTTTACAATTTACTTTCCCTTACAATTTAGAATCTAGATTTAAATTAACAGTCAACAATCTTTGTAACTTTTTTGCAGAATTATCGTCATCTTTATCAAAATCAAAAGTCATTTATTCAAACTAGGCTGAGGATCAGCACTTTTCGAACGGCAAAATTACATAACCCTTCGCCACTTCCTAGTGCTTTAGCTGGGAAGAAGTGGCCAACAAACTCCCCAGCAGCACAGCTGTCTGTTATAACCTGCCGACCGCTACAGTCATGTATAGATGACAGAGCAAAAAGTGCCCAGCACGCCACGGTCACGACTACATGACAGATTTTAAGGAATAATTCGTAGCTTGGCGCCGAGGGCACGTTTTTGCTTTTTTGACTTGGCGGTCAATAGGTTAAACATACAAATTACTCGTGATAAATGTGAACAGACAGACAATAATAAGGCTTCAGTTCAACGTTTTAATTATAAAATTAATAGTTGTAATGTCATCATCGAAGGTTACAGGCTATCTAATTACGACGCCGTGCTAATTATCGAGAATATTAAGCAAGTCAATAATTAAGATAGCAGCCCCATTGCGTTGGCGAGATTGTGGGATTAGAAATCCATTCATGTGATATGTACTTGTTTTAATTAAATAAAAGATTTATCTCGTGATGATTCATTGGGATATGAATAACGAGATTTCATATTTGCCGTGAGACATTAGTGCGAACAAAGGCGTCCTAAAATGAGCCTTATTCGACAAAAGCATGGGTGGTCCGTAACTTGTTTTGTTCTTTCTGAAATGACGTAAGATTTTTCTTGGATAAGAGATTGGTGACACGATTCCTAGTGTAGTCTAATCTGTGCCCATGGAAATGCAGCTAGTTGGCTGGCAGGGATATCTGAGATGACCGGGCAACTCCAATTAAAATCAGCATCGGATACAGTTTGAAAACAACATCTAAATTCGAGCTGATGACACAATTAAATTTTTTATATAGTAACCTCTTGTATGATTTTTATCGTGTTCAGGTTGAAACCCGAAATTAAAATACCCACAAATAACGATTAATCCGGATTCCGTAAAATATAGAGCTCGTAAGTTGGCAAGTCCATCCCTATTGATAGTATCATAGTGCGAAATCTTTTTCTCCCTAGAGATTATGCGGAGGTCAGTTTGCAGCATCCCAGCATCGTACCTTTTAATCCGATGAGACTTTATGATCATAATTTGGTCCATAAAGGACTACATGTACTACACGCGTTTATCCGGACGTACCAAATGATGCAGAGTCATGTATTCAAAATGTTTCCGGCACAAGCAAGGGATTACTGAGGTCAAACGGGGAAAATAGGGCGTGGTTCGCATTCAATTTATTATTCTTTAACGAAAAGGATTTGTACAGGGAGATTGGGGGCAACAGTAATTTGGGAGGAGCAAAATAATTGAGTGATACTCAATCTTTGAAGACCAAAGGGGAGTTGTTCCAAAGATTACTTTGGACTTCACACGGGCGTTGTTTTTGGATTGATACAAGAAAATGTAGAAAAGATAAAAACACAATGGCAGACAAGCGTGGTCCTAATCAGTACAAAGGTTTTTGCAAAATACAATCAGATCGGAATTACTGCTGTGATAAAAATTGTGTAATACATATTCTGCTCTTTTTTAACCACGGGATAAGCAGTCTATTATTAACGGCAGACCACACAGCTGGTAAGAAAATACTGTAATAATTAGATCTTCCTATACAGCATGCATGAAAAAATGCTCCGTTATTTTATAGCTATTGCAGAAAACCACAGTATCAGTAGATTGAATTGTTATCGCTTTGCCCGTTAGCTGCCTCGAGTATTATCTGATAATTATCAATAATACGTATTATGTGCACGCTTTCATTTATTTTTCATACAGTTTTTCCTATTAGTTGATATCGCAGTATTTTTGGCAGCAATATGGACGATATGTTTGTATCTTCTGGCAATTTTCATTTGCATAGGGTAAGTAGAAGTGGGATTTGATATTTAAGCGGATTTTGATTAAAAAAAATCTCATTCCAACATGCTGGACATAACGAAAAGCTATAAAGGTATTGATAATTTTTAAGTCGATATCATTCCTGTATTCGTGTCAAGGTTCGGTACAAGTAAAGTGATGCAAAGAGTTGAATCATTACGTTAGAATAGCATTGCGTTACATTAATGAGTTATATTTTTAACTTCAGTAGTTTTAAAAGTGTTAATTAAAGTAACGTTATCGTAGATGGTTTCCTGTTGGTCTCATTAGAGTAATGAGGAGGTAGTAAGGCGTAGTGGATACTACCATATAGCGCGGTTTGAAGCGAATATTCTGATGCCGTCTAGACTAGAAAATTTCTTTTGCGGATATTTTGGCCCAGTGAACATTTTGTTTACTTCAGTGATATCATTTTGCATCATTGGTGTAGCATCCATAGCCATACATCCAAAATTTAATATGGGTTTCTGATAGTTTTGCGTAGTATGTATTTATATGAAGAGGGTTTTCTTTCTGGAGAACATTTCTTTATGGTTGCACTTGTTTTGAGTTCTGTTGTTGATCTTTAGAATCACACTTTCTTTAGGATTATTGTCAATTGTGCTAAGAGGACAATGCAGTGTATACGGTTGTCGCAACCCAGTGCTGGGCACACCACGATTGCGGCGATTAGACCACTCTTTGAGGAGTGGCTAGAGAGGCGCCACGGCGTCTCACCTTCCGCCTGACGCAGGTTCTCACTGGACACGGCAGCTTCGGGAGGTTCCTGTGTCGGATAAGGCGGGAGGAAACGCCCGGGTGTAACCACTGTGTGGTTCGCCCGGAGGACACGGTGGAGCATACGGTGGAGGTCTGCCCGGCTTGGGCAGAGCACCGCCATGTCCTCGTGGAGGCGATCGGCGGCAGAGATCTCTCGCGTCCGGCCATGGTTCAGACCATGGTACGGAGCGAGAGGGCATGGGCAGCCGTCACCTCCTTCTGCGAAGCAGTAAAGTTCGCGAAGGAGGACGTGGGACGGTTCAGGGAAAGGCAAATTTCGCGCCCTCTCGCCCCTAGCCGCCGCAAGAGACGCCCTGGGCGTCCCGGAATCCCGGGCGGATTTCCGGCCACCGTAGGCGCGGGCTTGCGGACGGTGAGCAATGGGTAGCTCACCGTCCGGTAAGGGCCAGGCCCGGGTCGACGGCGCGTTGTATTCCACGCGCGCCTCAAAGAGATGTCGTCAGCACAAATGTAGGGGTCCACTAGGGCCGATGCCTGTCGGGGTCGCGGGAAGGTACTAAAGGGTCACCGAGGCCCCTGGCAACACAGGCAACGGAAGGAATACGGGTGGCGCTCCGCCCAGAGCGGGAGAAGTTATTTGATGATTTCCCACCAAAAAAAAAAGTGTGGGCCGTAAGTAACAGTATTTAACCAGAATCGTGCTCATTTCACGTAATTAGTGAACCTTACTACTAATTACATTCATTGTGATAATGTGACGAAGCCCCAAAGGTTTCAGATTCACAAGTAATTAAACGGAGTTAATTACGTTTTATGACATGATTATAACAACATTGTTTATTAAGAACTCTGAATTCCATATACGTAACGTAGCAGTGAAATAGAAATAAAACTATTCCGTTGATTAGATTTCCGGACGTTACACTTTGACCGCGTTTCAAAACAATATGATACAGAAGGACATCGGTGCTGCTAAAATGATTACTGGCCATCACTGTGTTATGTAGTGCGCGATTAATTTTGCAGCTCATGGAATTTATGAAACAGTTTTGTGAATTACTAGTCATTCAGAAGTTCCTTAGAGGGTGTGGAGTTGTAGGACAAGATTTTGTAAAATTCAACCCTCAAGCTGGTCCAACGGAGGCGCAAGATTGTATGCGAAATGCAGATGAAGTCGCTGGAAATAGCTAGTCAAAGGTTAGGCGGATTGAACAAATTTATAAAGATAGAAGTCATGTAAAGTAGGTGTCGCGTGAGAGTTGCTCATCTTTGGAGCGAAAAATTTCACCACCTTGCTCCGATTTCATAAACTAACATCAATGTCAAGTAAATAATAGATAAGAATGATAAAGCCTGAAAAATGCTTGATAATATTACGCCAGATAAATGGCATTGTGTGTGTATTATTGGTTTTATATCTGTACATGAAATTGAAAGTTTTCTCTCGTGCACTCGACAGGTCGTTTATTTCAGCCGACAGGTCACGCGCCATTTTGAAATTCGTTTTTAAACTGTGTAACCGAATGTCACTTTTCCTTGGAAAGGGCGCTTGTTGTTTTTAAGCTGTATTTGTGAGTGGCCAGCTCTAAATCCAGTTCATCATGCACTCATAAGGCAGAGTGAGTTGCTGGCATGAAATACTTCGCCAGATGTTCAGCTGGAATATTAAATGTGGAAGACGCGTTTTTTTTAATACTGGTTTTAAAGTATAACCATACTGCGTTTAAAGTGCTAAATATTTGAGTAGTATGTGATGCAATCGACGAATAAATATAAATATTTTATGTATGCTTTCTTTGACGTGATACGATTTCTTTACATAAGATGAACTTATGGAACTGCTGTCGATGACACATTACATGGCGTAGACTTATACAATTTTCGATCTTTTTGAGGCATACATTTATGACAGTTAAAGTTCTTTGGGTTATTAAAGTCAAAGTCAAATTATTTATTTCAAATAGTATAATAGAATTTTTATGTGCTAAAAGGTAGTTTTGAACATCAAAACTTACTAAAAAAATTGTATTGATTCTAGCCGCCCCTTCTAAAAGACAGTTTCGTATGGAGAAGAATGGGCAAGAAATTCTACCGTTACTCTTTTAAAAATGTTTTACAATATTTTGTATAGGTACATTAATTATACGTAAAGACGATGCACCTAGAATAAAATTACTATACCACAATAGGTAAAAAATAATGAAAAATTAACCAATGACAGATTAATTAATTATGTGACAGATACACGGTGCTCACATATTTACAAACATTGTAAAAGTATCGTTTTCCTAAAAAAAAATAAAGTAATAGGTCAGTGTGTGAGTTAAGGTAATCAACTAATCACATAATGCAAAATCAATTATATCTATGCGTTTATTTTACTCATATAAGCTAACATAGTCCCGATATATTTATTTTGGACTTGGCCGTGTGGTCTCTAAGAATAGAACTCTGCTTCTTACCGCGTTTGTTCTTGTTCTTTATTTCTTAGGTTTGCAACACCATCTACTTTAATAATGACATCATCTTAGAACAAGAAACTACCATGGCCTAGTCTAGTATTTGGTCCTTGATTCCAAACAATCGAATCATGCTGTACTAGTCCTATAGATACTTGACAAAGAAGACCTTTTCCAAGTTACTCCACAACAGTGTAGCCTTTGCTTTTTGCATATAACCATCTTCAATTGCCTTCTTCAGGTTTTCGCTCCTTAGTGCCTTCGTTCTGCGGATATTTGATACACGCTGAAGATTATAGAGACTAATCCTAATTCTTTTCTTTCATGAAGTCGGATTTCTAAGATTTTAAAGTTACGTATAAGTACACTTTGTATTCATAACTAATTAATTCCCAAGCTAACAACTTCTTAGAACAATTTAATAAAAAGACAAAGATGTAGCCTTAGTCATTGTCACAGGTAGTCATGTCTGACCGTGAATATCAATGTATTGTGAATCACAATAGTATGCGATCAAAATAAGGATTAAGAGTAGGAATGACCTCTCGCCATATTGGTATTTGTGACAGCTGTCAAACTGACATTAGCCTGCATCAAAACAGTCTCGATGGCGATACTCAAAAAAAAAATTTTTAGCGCCCCCTGGGCAGTTCTCATATTTGAAGTTTGATTTTGGATTTTGTTTACATTAGGTATAATGACGTCGAAACGAATTCAAGTGAAGTGAATCCTTTTTCAGTGGCTCGGTCAAGTGCAATGATATTCCAATTTGGTTTTGATAACAGTATATGCATTTATCCCTCTATTGTTTACAGTTCTCGTAAATTCCAAGTTGAAAACATAAAATTTAATATTCATTTAACGTAAATTGAATCTTGTTGGTTTTCCTTTTGAAGTTCCTCTGTCAGTAAATTGGGTTATTCTTCTGTTTTCCTGATATTTTGCAACTAATTTCATATTTGGGATTTCAAAATGCCATAATTGTGTTTAATTCATTTTGGCTTGCATTATTAAGTTAATCAAGTTTTTTTGGTTTTTTTGATGAATAGTCATTAATATTGGCGGTTTGTGGTTTACAATATAGGAAAACTGAGTCATTGATCCAAACATTGTCTTACGTTTTAGTATCTAGTCTCGCACCGTTAGAAAAAGTACTCATTCCATTTTAGGTCATACGAGTAAGTTCTTAATTACCAATAGGCAAATTCTTTCTGCGTCATAGATGATTGTTCTTGAGGCAACCATGTGGTTTCTCCTCTATGGAACTTGCTTCCATAGACTATCCGAGTTATCTGTTAATGTTACTTATGTATAAACCCTTTTGAAATTGGAACTGGTCATCTTGATACGAGACGAACGAATTGTGACGAGAATCTCAAA
The DNA here is from genome assembly GCA_905333075.3 of Atethmia centrago. Taxonomy (NCBI): domain Eukaryota; kingdom Metazoa; phylum Arthropoda; class Insecta; order Lepidoptera; family Noctuidae; genus Atethmia; species Atethmia centrago. The sequence goes on from HG995376.1 coordinate 25,544,378, forward strand.
ACGTGTCCATTACCTTTTATAACTATCTTACTTCGTAAAATGTGAAACAAAGGGACATTTCATATTTGACATCTAGACAAAGAGTAAACGTTTCCAGGCTTACTAAGGTACGGATTGAAGACGTGATGGCGATACGAAACATCAAAAGATACATAGGAATTGCCGTCTGAACAAAATAGTCTGGATTTAGTCATAAACACGTACTTACATAGAACCAGTTTTGTGGCCCTCAGCGTGGGTCGCAATTTCGGCCGTCATTAACACTGTGTGCCTATTAACGTTATGTCAACAGCCTCTTGGCACACATTGGGCGGGACGTTACATAAGTCCGAGAAGCCAGTACACCTTGCTCGTCCAAACTCTTCCCTTGCCGAAGTTGTCAATGGCGCCGATTCCCTTGTTCACAAACTAAACTTAATTTAAGTTCAGTGCATCTTTTTCTTTCTATTTCATTAAGAAAAGGACAGAAGATAAATTTTAGTTTAGTGCTGTCAAATTAATCAGCGCCTGTCACTACTCTATACAAGTTTAGACGTGATTAAAAACTTGCCTACTAAAATTACGTCAATTTACGTCAAGCGCTGATTAATTTGACAGGACTAAACTAAAATGTGTCTTCTGTCCTTTTCTTAATGAAATAGAAAGAAAAGGATGCACTGAACTTAAATTTAGTTTAGTTTGTGATCAAGGGAATCGGCGCCATTATCAGATATCGGAGCTTTGATACGATATTGACTAACGACATTTTATATTACGTGCCGAAATTCGTTGTTTTGAAAAGAGCCGGTGTAGAGGAATTCGTGTTGTTGTTTTTTCTGGATTTAGTAACGGGACATGGAATTTAAAGGGAGTTCATTGAGAAATTGTGATAGTTCTTCGTAAAGCACGATATGCGTCCTACATTTATATACAAGCCTTACTTATGTAGCTTATTTTAGGGACAAGAATATCAACAACAAAAAACAATTACCGTAACTATTTTCTGAAATAATACGTGCCGCTCACAACACTCTTATCAAATGCACATTAGACGAAAACTATTTTATTAAGTACACGTTGGCCTATCTAAAGAACCGATAAACTAATTCAATTTAGATAAGAACAACGCAAATATTTCCTGAATCACTTATGGCGTAGTAATGTAATTATTTTAATCAACGTTTTATACAGTTAACTCTTTAGTCCTCCTAACCTACAGCTGTTTCTCGTTACGATCTCTGATTCATCTCATTCATTGAATGGAGAACAAAATACAATATTATCATCTCGTATGGAAGTTTTCTGTTCCGGGCAAATGGTTAATGGTCATATCGAGAGGTTATAGGTAGTGATTCAGAATCATTTCCACATAGAAGACCTTGGTATCAAGTAACCTGTGTTAATGTAGTTTCATAAGGAATCATTTGAGTCATCAGTGATTCATTGGATAGGTACTACTGCCAATGATTCACCGGAAAACATGTCTTGTATGATTGTGTTAGGGTTGGTAATTAGTTGCGGGGTAGGGCGCGGTTAGGTCCGACCGCAGGCGAGTCGCTATGTGCATAATGATGTCAAGCTACTACATGTCAAGCTATACATTTCCAGCTGACCTTTCATTGTACAGAAATCCTATACAATGCGAGATCAGCTTATACTGGAATCGTATAGCTTGATATGTAGCCGTGTGTTCAAGTCACATATATTTTTATTAAATATAGATTGTTGTGGGATTTTCTCCTTTATGTATATTTAAAAACAAGTTTAAGTTGGAGTTCACACGTTGTGAAAAACAATAGTTACAAGAATCTTTAGATAATATGTCCGCGGTCATGTAAAGAGTAACCGTTTTAATGTTTGTTGTTAATGTTCCACAAATTCATTAACATTTTTTTGGCTGTTATACAATGAGAATGGGGGAAATAAACACGCCAGCATGATTTATTTTTAACTTTAATTGGATTAAAGATTATAATTGAATACATTAAGGCGCAGATATATGATGTTAGTTACTTTTAAATCTGTTACTACGCCTTCATATAATGCTAGTAAGTTATGCAAACAAAATATGTTAAACTAGAACGCATACACGTCAATTCTTGTGAATATTTAAGTATTGTAGTAAAATACTTTATGAAATAAATTCAGGAAGTAATGTTTACCCAAAGCATAAAAAACGATATTACTGTCAAACTAGGTACTTAAGGTATTTTCATGTTTTTTTTTTTTATGAACAGATTATTTTATTATCTATAGTTTTATCAGTTTGTTTTTTTTTTTTCAAATATTCATATTTCCGTTACTAAAAATAAATATTCCCTAAGAAACCGAATGGCGGCACGGCGTGAGCGCGACGGGCATAAGTATGGCTAAGGTCAACGGCGAATACCCGATCCTTAACAGCTAATAGAATACAAGAGTCTGGTATAGGTACCTAGCACAGTTTTGTGTCCGTTTGAAATATTGTTTGTACTTTTAAGATACATGGTATTGCTAGCAGCATAAGGGTTACCGAGGCCCCTGGCAAAACAGGCAACGGAAGGAATACGGGTGGGTTTTAGTCAGTAAGAGTCTGACACACCCTCCCGCTCCGCCCAGAGCGGGAGAAGTTATTTGATGATTTCCCACCCAAAAAAAAAGCCTTACGTATCTGATTTACATAAAAGTGTTAAATAAATATGCATAAGCAACTTAAAAGCTATGCTGCACAGAATGTCGTTATGCTCTTTGTGCATTTGTCTTTGCATTGGCAAAAATGATGGGGATTTAATCTAGCCGTTAACTCGGTACATAGCGTCTAGTCCAGTCATATTAGGGGTTTCACCTCGGAATGAGAGATACTAAGCTGGAAACTCGTATATCGTCGGTGATATTCTGAAACCGCGGAACTAACAGTGTTTAAAACCGCGTAAGGTAGGTGCAGTGAATTTTACAGAAACGAGGAAAAACGTAATATTTACTAAACCACTTGAGTTTCTATTGTTTAAACTTTTAAATTGATAAATTCCTCTTAATATTGTAGGCATTAGTTGTGTAAAATATATATTAATGAATTAGAAAATTCGAAATCTCGATTTTGCTACTTTTGTAAATACGCGGTTTTAAACACTGTTAGTTCCGCGGTTTCAGAATATCACTGACGATATACCTTAATTTTGGCGTTCTAAAAGATGTCTCAAAAGCCTCATAAAATCTCGTGTCTGCGCCGTAAATTATGGTGTGGTAAAATTATTAGCCAGTCAGCAGACGGGCTGACTGCCCAAGTTGTACCGAACGTAATTTGAGTAAGTATAATAATGTCACGAAACTGCATCACATATTTGCAAGGAAACTAAGAGGCAACAAATCTCCTAATCCAAATGCATGATGAGTTGATGACCTAAAAATGCCGCTTCAACGTGGCTTTAAATCTACTGGGCTTAAACAATATGAATCAAGGTACCGTCATTACGAAAATAAGAAGAATCTCGTATCTAAAATCCGCGGACCCGCTAACATATGTATGTAACGCAGTCTCATCATATTTACGTAGGTAGGTTTTGTCGGCGGGCGGACACTTTCGCAAGCTCTGACTCACACACTGATAACAATTATATCAGCACAATATTTATTTACCATCGTAATTGCTCATAATCGATATTATTGCGGATCGAGTCCATCACAATAACTTCTATAATTACGTTTATCCCTATTCATAGCGTTACAATTGTGGCTTGATGGTTGTGGCTTATGTATTTCCCTTTTGCGTAATTGTTGTGGATGATTCAGTTAAAAGTTTAAACCTAAATGACGTAGAATATATCGGTTTTGGTCTATAAGTAGGTACCTACAGACCATTATACTTAGAACCATAATAGGTTCTAAGTATAATGGTCTATATACTTAGAAGTGGTTGTGGTTGATTTGAACTTTTGCGTTGCTATGTGGTCGTATATTGAAAACTTTATGTACAATTTTAAGTAACTGTACAGAGGCGACATTTTCTACCAGAAGAAGAAGAAGAGGGAGAGGATGAAATAAAAGAGGAGACAACATATTTTAAACGATAAACTCTGCCTAGACTGTAAGACATACACATGTACATTGTAAGAGTATAATAGAAGTTACGCTTCTATTAAATTGTCCAAATCGGATTATAACATCCGCCAGCCAGCCAGACAGCTCTCCCAAATCGGATCATAACATACGCCAGCCAGACAGACAGCTCCACCAAATCGGATCATTATATTCCCTCCGCTCTCGGTGTTCACACTCACTAACTACCTTCTTAAGTTTATCGCTCTGTCTGGCTTGTAGATATCCCACGCAGCTTTTGTGGATCCGTGATCTCGTAGACTTAAACCAGCTGCAAACTTACATCAGCAGGCTTCGCACGTGAACCGTAGAGAAGCGTTTTGTCGACGGGAGAGTAGACAAAAATGACGTTTCCGTGTAGACAGTTTTCTACCGCGAAATGTAGACATTCGATTTTTATTCTACAGTAAAGTAAAAATAGATGATAGAATGGGGCTTGTGGCTAAGTAATAACAGCCGCACGGGTCGATCGATCAGGTTAAGCTACGCTTGCCGCGGTTGGTCCGTGGATAGGTGACCGTCTTTACATACCAGGACCCCTTCGTGCCTCGGAAAGCACATTTGTAGATCTTTGACAGTCGTTACGGGTCATCAGAAGCCCGAAAGTCTGACAACCAGTCTTACCAAGGGGTATCGTGTTGCCCAGTAACTGGGTTGTGGAGGTCAGATAGGCAGTCGCTCCGTGTAAAATACTGGTATTCAGCTGCATCCGGTAAGACTGGAAGCCGACCCCAACATAGTTGGGGAAAGGCTAGGCAGATGACGAGTAGAAATAGAAAGCGTCATGCTAAGCCTGCTGATTGTAGTAAGATGGCAGTTGCCAAATTGAACATCGACATATTACGTATTCAAGCTGATTAGCCAGACAGAATTCCTACATGGGCACTTATGAAACGTCAGAAGCTAGGTGCACGATTCCAATTGGTCTTTTCCTATGGAGAAGACCCGACAGGAAACTCCACGGTTACTTTTTAAAAAAAGAATTTACTAGAAGCCGACCACATTTCAGCCAAAAGAGGTCCTAACCACTGCTGGACATAGGACTCCCAAAGAGGACGAAAATGTCTACTGATGCATGAATGCGCTGTCCAATCATCTCCTGGGGCCACTAAAATATTTTCATCTACTATTTCGGAAACTAACGATCCATTGTTCCTGACAACACTTTATCCTTATACGTTTTAGAAACCTTCAACCTCGTAAGCTCACGACCGATGGTATCGTTTTTATCGTTAGGAACCATATGCAGACATAAACTATTGTGCTTGAACTTCGTGCACACAAGTGCCTAGTGGTGGCGGGTTTCTGGACCTCTGCCAATGCACGTCATAAAGAGCCTATTTCTAAGTAAGCTTGTGTTTTTTATGCGGTTGCAGATAATGACACATAAAAAGCCATTGTTTAGTTAGCTTTTTAATATTTGTGTATGTATCATGTCAGTGTGTACGTGATACCCAGGCGAGGCACATTCAAACATGCAGAGTATTTTTTTCCTGCGTTAGTTTTGACAGTTTTAATACTTTTTAATCGCCTTCAAACAGGAGGAGGTTATAAATTTGACATGTTTATATAAATATTTTTTAATTTTTTATGTATATTCGCCGATTTCTCCGTCAATTGTTGGCCGATTTAAATTTCTTTTTTGATTTGAAAGGGTATGCTCCCGAGGTGGTCCCATTGTCACCAACTCATAATCTGATGAGGGGATCCCATGGAAATCGAAGGAAAGCCTCAAATTTTAAAGGCACACAGTGATTTAGGTATTTTTTGTAGTAATTTGTGCATTTGCTCTCGGAAAGCACCATTTGTTGGAGTGGAATTGATGATGAAGACCACAGATGGCCACCGGAATTACTTAATAAGAAATATTTAACGAGTTGCGATTCAATTAGGTACTTTAATATGGTTGCTAAGCCATTTATGCTCTTCACAATGCATATGGTGAGTGGCAGTTCTCCTGGTTCTTACCAGGAGAACTCCTCATCAGTTTACGTTTGCTTTTCTTGATGCAGGGTGCATCAAGAAAAGCAATATTTTGTAAAAGGTGTTGACATTAGGCTATTGCAACTTAGATAAATTACAAACAAACCCACTAAAAAGAACTGAAAAATAAAAAACTTTTCCATAAAAAAAAAACAACCTACTTCAAAAACATCACTAAAAAGTGAAAAATAATTTTAATTTTGGAAGTCGGTGGCAAAAAACTAATTTACAGATCCAAAGACACTTCCGAAATTCAAGTTATTTTTCACTTTGCAGTGATTTTTTTGAAGTACCTAGATTGTTTTTTTTTTTTTTTTTTTAAGTTTTTTATTTTTCAGTTCTTTTTAGTGGGTTTGTTTGTAATTTATCTCAGTTTTTTAAATGATAGGTACTATCTTCTTTATACATAGAAATAAATAAAATTGAAGAGTCTCTTTGTAACTTCGATCAATATTATATTATATAATATATAATTGATCGAAGCTTTGTAATGTCAAAATAACAGCTTTTTACTAATTGCATATGACCAGTATATACGATATTTATAACAAACAACCATTTTTTTATCTGCCTGTCTGTTCCGAAAAGTCTGGACCGATTTTGACAGGACTTTCACTGGCAGATAGCAGATGACTGGAGTAACATACTTTTATTTTAGAAGAAGCCACGCGGGTGAAGCCGCGGTCAGTAACAAATTTTTAAATAAAATTGTAATTATTGGTAGAGGTGATCTCATCTGATCACTGGGTCGGAGTTAAAAGGAAAAAATATTTATTTGTCACAGAAACACGGCTATGATAATTCAAATAACAACAATACAAAACACTAATACTTATGAGTTAGTGTCGATACTAAAGCTAGTCCTTAGTAACAAAAAACTCCGCTTAGTTATGACTATCACACTTGTGTATGTAAAACAAAACACTGATATTTGTTTAGCTTAGAAACCGTATCATCATAATCATCATCATCTGCCTAGCCTTTTCCCAACTACGTTGGAGCTAAACGGATGCAGCTGAATACCAGTATTTTACATTGAGCGACTGTCTATCTGACCTCCACAACCCAGCTACTGGGTAACACGATACCCCTTGGTAAGACTGGTGGTCAGAATTTTGGGCTTCTGACGACCCGTAACGACTGTCAAAGATCCACAAATGGCAGCCGGGACCAACGGCTTAACGTGCTTTCCGAGCTTAGAAACCGTATATTTGGGGGAAATGGTAGGCGAGTACAATCTACTAATACTACTAGAACATACTACTTAGGTTACTAATAGAATGACATTATTTTTGCAGTATCATACCTATCACCTTATTTGGAAACTGAACTAAAGTCGAATTATTAATTCACTGGAGTACTCTGACATGTGCTAGCTGTCACTTTGTGTAATATAATGGCCATATTTATTGTATTCTAGACTTATACACTTATTGTTATACATTTATTTTACACTTATATAAATCGATTAAACTAAACGATCATCATTACATTAAAAATTACCATTATATTACACAAAGTGACAGCTAGCACATGTCAGAGTACTCCAGTGAATTAATAATTCGACTTTAGTTCAGTTTCCAAATAAGGTGATAGGTATGATACTGCAAAATTAATTTCACCTCAAATGTCGTTAGTTTATTCGTAACTGTCATAGTTACAACGCTATTCACCTTCACCATCTGGTAAAATCAGCCAGCTAATTGGATGCCTCGGCCCTTCATTAAACGGCCAGCACCCAATTAAATAGCTGAAGGACAACTAGAACTTTGACCAACCACGCGCGCAGAAGTGGTAGCAGTAACTAAGCCAGGGCACTCCGATCAAATGGGTTAGGTTAGAACTGTGACAAACCGCGCGCGAGCCGAGCGAGCGAAGCAAGCGGTGCCGCGGCAGCGGCCGGCGAGCGCTACTTCTAACGGTTAGGCTGGTAACTAAACGGCTAATTAAACTAGTTGGCTGCGACGTCAAACGCCGGCGTTCAATTAACGGCCTAGGCGTCCAATTAGCTGGCTAATTTAACCAGATGGCTGCGACATCCACAGCGCCTTCGGTTTTACCACTGATGTGTGGTTGACTGTTTCTTCTCATCAAGTTTCATAGTTATTTAATTCCATATAATGTGTTGCAGAGTTCATCAGATTCGGTGCTAACGACGAACTCTATACTGGACCGCATCAGCAACCTTCAGCAACAGACTTCTGATCAAGGAATCGCTCCCCATGTCGCATCTACATTGCACAGGAATAAGAGTTCTCTCCATACTACTGGACAGGGCGCGCTGGGTAAATATTATTTAGGTTTTACTTGCCTAGACTGACCATTCTAGGATAATCTTTGTTTGGAACATTACCTACATATAGTGCTCAGTACATCAGGTTTTACGCAAGAGTAAACTGCATTCTCCTTGATATATTTTTTTTATGTTTTTCTCTGTTTGTTCTGTCCATAGTTCTGGCCATTAAGGCACCTCTGCCATTCAAGCCATTATCATTATTTCTATCTGTAAAGAGGAGGCTGCCTTACTCAGGAGCTTCCCTGTGCGATGGACATAGCCCGAAGATTTGCCAAACTTACAGGCAGATGGGGCACGTTGCTCGCAGAACGGATGTCGGATGTCTGGTTCAGCAGAAAGTCTTTCGGCGGAATTATGATGACGAATATTTACGGTGCACAAATCTGAGATAATTATCAAGTTTTGGAATAACAAGCTCAATATAACGTACATAACGCAATTTAAAATCCATTAAATCAAATCAAAATATTTTATTTTACATAAACCTACCTAGCTTCTGACGTTTCATAAGTGCCCATACTTATGAAACGTCAGAAGCTAGGTGCACGGTTCCAATTGGTTGTTTCCTATGGAGAAGAGCCAGCAAGAAAATCTATGGTTACTCTTTTAAAAAATTGGCTTTTACAATGTTTTCAAATTATAGTGTTAATAGGTATGGGAGGGCAGTGTAGGCCTGTCAACAAGTACCAGGTACTTAACAAACAGTAAATAGTCTACAAATCTAGTTTATTAAGCCTACATCGTTCTCACATTTACAAAATATAAAAATAAAAGCCTATTTAAACCAAATTACATTTTTGCCATTAATTAATTAAATTAAATTAATTAATTGTAATAAGTCTGAATGAATATTTTTAAATCAAAATTGTAGATATATAATGTCAAATAATGAAAATATGATTTCAAGGAAGTATGTATAAAAAAAAAGAAAAAAGATCGCAACTCTGCAACCCAAATCTTTTTAGGACGTTTTTAATACACATCACTCAAGGTCAGTCAAAGATCAGGCTCAAAAACAAATCTTAAAGTCGATAGTTGAGTAGGAGGCGAAAGAATTTTAATTGTAAAGAATTTTATGGATCCAAATATGTACTTATAAACCTATTTACGTTTCCAGGTGGTAGCATGACTTCTCTGTCATCCGCGTCGCAATCTCACGCCCCCGCGTCTTCGCTGTCCACGTCGGACCTGTGCGAGCGACCTACGAGAGTTAGCCACGGCAAGCCCAACCTAGCTCCCAAGCCCCCGCAGTTAGCCCCCGCGCCCCCGAACGATACCAGGCCTTCGCCACCGCCGAAGAAGCTGATAACTAACGGGAAGGTTGCTGGCAGGACTCAGAGTATGAGGATGCCTAGGTGAGTCAAGTTGTGATTGTATGTTTCTATGCAGTAACGAACGCGTAGTTTTTCTCGAAAAATCTTTAGATACAGATTTTTTTTACGGGTCATGTCATGTCAAAATTACACTAAGACTTCACGTTATGTCATTTTGACAGGACCCCAGTGCAGGATAAAAGCATCTTCTCATTTACGAAAGGAACAAGCATTGATCAATAGTATAAAGCTTTATACTATGATTGATCGCTTGCTACCACCATTTTGGTGATTTCAAATCATTCCAGTCTGGTTGTCTTTACGATTTTTTTCCTAGCAAGTTGCAATCGCAAGATACTAAATAAGTAACGTTTTTTTAACGGTTTTGTAAACTTACTACCTTTATTTTAATCTATTTGTTATAATTTCGTCAGGTCTCCGCCGACATCGCCGTCGTCACCACAAACGGGTGGAGGGCGACCATTCAACTTGCCCCCCGCGCCTCTAAACCCGCCTATTGGTACAAAAAATCCGGCTTCACATTTTGGTAAGACCTTTTTTTTCGTATTTCTGTTAATCCATTCTACATTGTGAAATGTTGTGTTACAAGTAGGTTTATACTCTGCTCCAAAAGTATCTGTTGAAAGTGTAAACAAACCTTGTTCAGGTTAACTTTTTACGTAATCACTGACTAAAGGGGATTAGTAACACATTCATATGTATTTATAAGGTTACAATATTATGTCTCACCACTTTTCCAACAATTATTGTTTGATTAACATTTTAAATTGTAATTGAAAAATCATCGACGAAAATTGAGGTTATAAAATTAACCGCATCAGCATTGCAATTCAGCGAGAAAATGCCGCCAGCATCCTCGGTACAAGGCCCCGAGGGCCTTTTTTTAGACTTTACTTAGTTTTAATTTAATTTAGTTAATGTTAATAATCATCTTGTAATTTGTTTATGTAAATAAATACAGTTAATATTTAACCTCAATTTTAAAATAAATAACTTTTTTATGGCAATTTAAAATTAGAATTTTGGGTTTAAGTAATCAAAAAATTAAATCAAAGCAATCAATTTGTAAGTGTCACCACAAGACACGTTTTTTGACCCAATTGTTTAAATTTTCAACTGGTGCTTTTGGAAAAGACCGTTAGTAGTGCGGAGTTCGAACCCACAATTACTCGCTAGTTCGTACCTCAACCTTTGGGTATTGGCCTATTGAATGCGTCAAATTGAAATTGGCCATTTCAATCAGTCCACATCTCGTATCTTCCAGAAATCAATCGTTCCTTCACACATATTAGAAATGATGACTTTTTGACTTTTCCAGGAACACTGCGCGCCCCGCGCGGCATGCGCCCCCCGGGAGTGTGCCCGCCGCCGCCCCCGGGCGCGCCCCCTCCGCCCCCGGGCGCACCACCTCCGCCCCCGGGCGCGCCCCCGCCGCCCCCGCCGTCCCGCCACGCCAGCCAGCCGCCGCCGCCCCCGCCGCCGCACCACCGTCAATCTGTGAGTTACTTGTTCCACTACAGCACGAGACGCCAGCCGCAAGACGCCCATTACTGAACATAAGCCTCACACAACCATCGCCACAACAACCTGATGTTCTTTTTTTTTTCATATTTGTGACGTGACGTTGTTAAAGGACACGTTGCATTTTTTTACTTACTTTACAACTTGTGAGTTGATGATCACCTAACTGTATCTAATGACAGTGGTCATTAGATACAGTTAGGTTAGAAATGTATGGAAAACGTTTTTTGCGATTTATGACTTTTTTAGTACTCAAACCTCTGTTGGTCTAATAGAGTTTTTTGATCTCTGTATGAAACTGGATCGATTGGCACCAAAAAATTTTTGAAAGAAAGAAAGAAAGAAAATAAATTTATTTGACCCAGGTTAAGACACACAATATTCATACAAAAACAAAAAAACAGAAAGTGGTTAGAACACAGTATTGTGTGCCTCACTAAATTTCAAAATCTGTGAATGTAGATCTAAATGTCACAAAAAGATAAGGATGGTCTCCTAAGACCGTTTTCCTGTAGCTGCAACGGTTAAGGTAGCTGCCCATACTGCCCCGTCTCAAAAATCCACCCTGTATAAACCGTTATCACTATCATTTTACCCAATGAATTAACTCATTTGAACCATTTATCTAATTTATTTACTTTTCCAGAGTATAAACGGCGACGAGGGCATAGCGCCCCTGCCCCCGGTCCGCGGCTCGTCAATGCGGTCCCTAGACCTGGAGGCTCGCTTCGCAGACCTGTTCCAACATCCGTCGAGCTTCCCTGTACCGGACCCTTTCATGCGCATCGCGAAGGGCTATAGCAGTGCCACAGTCGCCGGTAAGTACGCGTGAACGGTTGTAGGGAACTTTTGGTAATGTACTAAGGCGGCGCCACTGGAATCTGCATTTTGCATTTTGCGGTCGATCAAAAAGTTGTTTTCTTAACGATCGGTCAAAAGTTTTTTGATCGGTCAGTCAAAGTTTTTTGAACTGTCGGTCGAAATTGTTTTTGAACGTTTGGATAAGGATTGCTGTTTGATCGATCATTCAAAATAGTTCGTTAGTTCTTGTTGGTGTAGTGGCGCGAGGAATGTTCGATAGAAACAGTTTAACCTGTCTATCTAAACTTCTAAAATAGTGGTGTTTCGATCAGCTCTATTTGTTTCTGTTTCAACAACACGTTCAGTGTTGACATGTCAAATAAGTATTTCGCAAATTATTATGATAACGCGATCAAATCACATCGTGGCATATTACAAATAAATGATGTCATTATTTTATTAGGGATGATCCTACATTCTGAAGTAAAAATTCAAATACTTTAATTGTACTCTAGTACACTAGTATTTTAATTGAGAACATTTGCAATTGTTACAAATAAGTAAAATTGCTGATAAATAAATAAAGAGATGTGTATTTTAACATCGATATTTCCGATCGAGTATCGATACTGCTTAAAACAAAGATTACAAATAGTATCGATATCTTTTTCATTTTAGATATTTTTAGAGCAAAACGCACAAGCACGCTCTAATTAGTCATATAATGTTAACGTAGTATATTTAGTTCTGTAGGCTTATCTCTAAGTGCAATCGGTACAAGTCAAAATTGACAAGCATAATATCTAAGTAGAATTATTATAGTCATGAATATTTTACGGAACTTCGTCTTGAAGATTAAAATTGTTATAATATTATTATGATAAAGTATTATTTTTGTTATTAAAATGTTTATTTTTACGTGCATGACCGCATGACGTATGGTTAAGTGTCTTTATGGAGACTGAAATTGGATTAAAGGTTAGTGCGCAATTGTAAATTTTTAGTCTCGAGGATCGATTTTTTCTTATACATCCCTGCTGATATGTTTTCGCTTCTATACAATTTTTCCGATTAAAAGCAACAAATAAATAAATAAACATTGATTTACAACTCAATACATTTCTAATACCGTCTACCATTTAAATATGATCAAAAGACAACATAAGAATACATTATAATGAAACAGTTGTTATCGAAGCGAAGATTTATCGACAATGGAATAGTATCGATAAAAGTATGAATTGACATAAATAGTCTCGAGTAATTTAGTGTGTCTTTGGAACACTACGTTTATATATAAATCACAAATGCGCGCTACATAATTTATTTGTACTGAACTATACTTTGCTAGACACTGCACATCGTAGTATAGACTAGTTAAACTCTATGCTTACAAGTAATATTGTTTCCAAAATTGTTCTTTTTATAGTACATTTTTGTTTGAGTAGAAAGTACAGTGATTATTTTCCAAAAATTTCGCATTTAATATGTCATTCCAGGAACACATTGGTATATTTGGTTGGTTGTAGTTTTAATGCAATAAATCATGGTCGTGGATATTTCATATCATAGTGTTCCATGTTACTAACAAACAAATGAATGACGTTCTGATATTGAAGTACTGACTTAACTTTAAGACGCTTACAACACCTAAACCGCGGTCACAGTCAGATTGCATAGAAAAGAAAGAGAAGCGCGATGACACAACGCTTGTAATTTATTGCAAAATATGAAGCAATTATCTATTTACTCAAAATTGAGTTGAGTAATCGAAAATAAAAAAAACAACCAAGTTCTGCATTCAAATAAGATGTTCTTGTTATTCATTAAATACGTAACATATGTTGATATTTAATACAGATATTTTGGGTTAGAACTCAAGGTAAGAGGTTAGTTTAACGTTAGTTTGTAACGAGGTTTTTTTGTTGTTTTGGTAACAACCAAGTTCTGGGAAATATGTTCAGCATTAACATATATTTTTTCCGTTACCACAAACTGTACAGATTTGGCCATTTTTTTTTTCTTAAGAGAAGCCTATTTTGGTCAATTGGGTCTTGTCAGCGCCTTAATAACAGCTTAAAACATACTGCACTATGTAGGGTAACTGCCAACCCGTCTTAACAAGGGGAATACCCCTTGTTAAGACGGGTTGGCAGTCCACAGCGCAGTTACTGGGTAACACAATAGTGTTACCCAGTAACTGCGCTGTGGAGATCAGATAGGCAGTCGCTCCATGTAAAATACTGGTATTCAGTTTTATCTGGTAAGACTAGAAGCCGACCCCAACATAGTCTAGAAAAGGCTAGGCAGATGATGTAGGGTAACTACTACAGTAACTGGCCACTCATAACAAGAGGCAGAAACAAGGTACTATTAGTAGGTTACTATTGCGTGGCCAATTACTGTAGCAGTCAAAATCAAAATTTTATTTCACATGGGCACTTATGAAACGTCAGAAGCTAGGTGCACTGTTCCAATTGGTCGTTTCCTATGGAGAAGAGCCGGCAAGAAACTCCATGGTTACTCTTTTAAAAATAATTGGCTTTTAAAATGTTTTCAAAGCAGTGTTAATAGGTATGGGAGGATGGTGTAGCCCTGTCGAGAAGTACCAGGTACTAAGCAAAAAATAAATGGTCTACAAATCTAGTCTATTAAGCCTACAACGTTCTCACTCAAAATATTATTATAATAATAAAAATAAAAACCTATTTAAACCAAATGACATGTTTGCCATTACAACTGTAACAAGTCTGTATTAATATCCTGTCCACAAAAGCCACTAGTAAAAAGTTTTAAATCAAAATTGTAGGTATATAATGTCAGTTACCCTATGTTACTCTACCCTCTGAGAAATCAAGCATTAAGGCTCCTACAAACAGGCGCGACACGCGACGCGACACAAAGGCACCGCTTGTAGCGCTACACGCGGTGCCTTTGTGTCGCGTCGCGTGTCCCGCCTTTTTGAAGGAGCCTTTAGGGTAGAATTTAAAGAACTTGGGACTTGATAAACTATCATTTGGTTCAAGATGCCTATAAGATAAATACTCTGCTTTTATCGTTCAATCGCGACATAAGCGTTGGGTGGGTTAAAGGAAAGTCACATAATGGTACCGATTCCCTTGTTCACAAACTAAACTAAATTTAAGTTCAGTGCATTTTTTTCTTTATATTTCATTAAGAAGAGAACAGAAGATAAATTTTAGTGAAGTCCTGTCAAATTAATCAGCGACGGTCACTACTCCATACAAGTTTAGAAGGGATTAAAAACTTGCCTACTAAAATTACGTCAATTTACGTCAGGCGCTGATTAATTTGTCAGGACTAAACTAAAATGTATCTTCTGTCCTTTTCATAATGAAATAGAAAGAAAAAGATGCGCGGAACTTAAATTTAGTTTAGTTTGTGAACAAGGGAGTCGGCACCAATATCATCTTCAGATCGATTTTTTTATTTCAAATTTATAAGTATATTTTAATATGAGATTCAGTTCACATTCTTTGAATTATAATTGACAAAATGATAAATGATTTTATTTCTGTAAGTAGGTTTGTACAAACACTTTACACGTCAATAAACTATCTCTATATTGATATTTCATCGACGGATAAAGACCCGGTCCAAATCTAATCAGACCCAACAGATGTAAGTACATAAGTGTTTAGGAGTTGAGTCAGTATTTCGATTCACCACACTTTGCACACCAATGCAAATCATTCGTTATCAATATCACGATTAAACCATTCAATTAAATACCAAATTATATTCGTTTATTATGTAAGCCTCTTATTATACACACGGAGTTTTTGTTTATTATTTAGTAAATAAATAATAATTCGCCAAGATAACCGGATAACTTTCACTCCTGGAAAAATATTAATTACAAGGAATATTTATGGGCTCTGATGATTTTAGCAAAAAACAAAATATTTTATTGATATAGCCTAAAAATATCAACGTCCAATATCCTTCAAAAAATATTTTTTCGTGATATAAAGTTGACAAGTTATTTTTTGGTGAGTAGTACGTTAGGACTTCTACCAATGTATCGCGTTGAGTCATTAAGTATATTTATATTTAATTATATTTTTATTATTATATTATAATTTAGTTTATACATACTGGTTCGGTTGTTTCGTGTAGCAAATGCTTGCACGATGTAGCACTGTTGGAAGGTTATAGACGAGAACTATGTTGTGATTCTTTTTTATTATTAAAGAGAGGTGCCATTACTGCAGATTTTTTATGCTATTATTGTACCTGTATCGCTTCATGCCCATTTTATTTCACCCAAAAGCTGTTCAGTAAATTGCTTAACTGCTAACTAATAATGTTGGCTCTTTGGTGTCCAAAACAAAATTCACAGGGATTTAAAATGCTTGTCCGGGTAAAAACGCGCTTCATGTTCTGTCGAAAAATCTGCAAATTCGGCTTCATGCAAATATTCACAGTAATATTGTAGTTTTGAGCTCAGCTAACATTCGCACGTGACAATATTTCGCCGACGCATGATCTCGGGCAGAAACAAGATAATGACTGTGTTTACTCATATGATTTCGTTATGGCGCGAGTAAATGCAGCGATAAAATGTGTCGCATGCGTTCTCACATATAGAAGCAACAAGAACAATGTACCCAGGATTTGTAATATCTTGATTTAAAAAAGTGTCTTTGGATATTTTTGCTCGTTCTTGATTTTCATAATTTTTTACAAATTTTGCAGTTAAGAAATTTAGTGACGGGCCGACAGTTACGCTTTATGTATTGAAACGCAACCGGTATTGTGATAGTGCTGTGTACGACGCTCATAGTATTTATAATATTATTATTATTTTCGATAATAAAAGATTAATAATTACCAATCAGTTGTCCTGTATTTTATTGTCCTAACATTTGTGTCGTCTGTGCTTGTTTGTGTACGTCGGCGTTCGTGCTGTAGTTAATTTTTAACTTAGATTTCGTAATAAATCGATTAGGTTTAACTTTATTAGTTACAGTATTAATGAATATCTTTAATTTATTAGTTGACAGACTTCTTGTAATTATTTGCAACAGATTAAGTACTCTACGTAAAAATATATTTTAGTTTATAACAAAAAGATTTTGCTAGAAATACAATGGAAAGGCACAAGAGTAATTATGATGCTTTGTACTGCATTTCTGACAAAAATAATAAGGTTTTTACTTTCAAATATGTTTTTTTTTTCTCACTAAGTAAGTATTCTTTACTAAGAATATAGAATAGACTTCCTCTACAACTGAGTAGATAGAAAATAGTGCTTTTATTAAAAGTAGACTTCCTGAACTTTAGAAAACACGAAATATGTGACTAGCTCCTTTCCTATCCAACTTCGTAGGAATCAAGCATAAATATATGTGTAGTTTCTTTAATTATGATAGTCAGAACTGTTTCTTGTAGCCAAGATACTATATAAAGTGTATGATTGTGCTCTACAACCATATGATCTGCATGTCAAATGGGTAAGTTCCTAATTATTATTTCAAGCATGTTTTCCATCTTTCATGTGTACATAGTCGTTTTAACACTGCATGGAGCATTAAGCATGAACATTTTATAAAAATCATTGATTGATCAATGGTCAAATTCTCAAACGCTACTCAATTTTGAGTAACTAAATGTTAAATTATTTTATTTCTGTAAGTAGGTTTGTACGAACACTTTTACACGTCAATCATATTTTTTTAAATTAGATGAGGTGGGCGTTTCCTATCTGACTACTCTGAGAAGAAAGGCCGAAACAAACTCAGAGGTCACAGTCTCTTTTAAAGTACAGACATAATTTCGGTCAGATCATTTGAGGACCAGGTTGGTATCTGAAATCATTTTTTGAGGAAAGAACCACACAGATTTGATTGGACCTGTCCAGTCAGAGCACGCAGTTCTCAGTTTTCAACTCAAAACTTAAGAAGCTCAACGATTCGACGAACAATACCAAAGAAAGGACATTTGGGTAGGCTGCATAAAGCAGTCACAACTGTCAGACCATCATCACCAAATCACATAATTAAAAAAATACTTTACAAACTAAATATTCATATAGTTAAAATGTTGGAGGAGTGCGACCTCTATTCGGTGTCAATTGGGACTTAGCGATAAAGAAAAAGCAAATATAAATAGCTAACAAAAAAAAAAACTTAAGTCTTATGCTGTCTTTGTTAATTAAAGGTCAAAGTATCACTTTGAAGAGCAGTTTCAAGTTAAGTGGCGTTTGAGAATTAAGGGGTTAGGCTGGTTATCCACTGCCGAAAAATATTCAAAGGTGTCAACCGGGTGCCTGCTATATATAGCTCTAAAATCTAGTTGGTGGCTGGTTGATTTCTTGCCTAGTGCATGCATGTACGTACTCCTTTACGAAAAATATATGCCAAAATATTAAATACATCTAATGTAATCTATTTTTTTGAAGGAGTCAAGATTGTTTTTTTTTTTCTGGTAAAAAAACAATCTTAAACTGCAACAAAGTCAGTACAGTCAACAGTGGCATCTTTACCCATGAGGTACTTAAATAGGACACTGGCATGGATTGTGCATTTTGCATAGCATAAGGACTTGGATTCTGGAGCCTAATATTAATAACCGATATTAAAATATTGTTCCAACATACTTCTGCTATTAACCTACGAAAATATTTTGAGAAAATTAATACTATAAATGTGTTTAGAATTTTGTGACTACCTTAAAACACGTTGCGAAAATAAAAATAAACTAATAATAAATTGTAGAATACACCTGAATTTAGCATCTGTTCTTTTGGGAAATGGGGGCCTAGACGGACACATTCGAAAATATTAAATAACATTAAGCTGTTCTAATTTCTTGTCGGTATTTCCAATTTCATACATTTATCTTTGACTTTTGTTTGTGTGTCTAGTCCTTCAAAACTATGTTTGTGAACGAAGTATGTTTTCTGAGAGAACTGGTGATAACTTATGCTAGGTACACAAGCAGCAACTTTAGTCGCCGGAGATCTTAAAATCACACATCATACTGTCAAAATCTGTGTGGACACAGATCTCAACAGCAGATTTGACGCTATCGATTTCACAATCTGTGTATGGACGTGAGATTCGAAATCGCCAGGGAGTTGCTGCGTGTGTACCTAGCATTAGGCTCTATGTCTTATTGGCTAATGTAAGTTGTGTGTCGGGCAGTGAGCAAAGCGCAGGCGCCGCCGCCGCCGCTGTCGGTCCCGCTAGAGGGCTGGACGCGCACCTCGTCCGCCTGCTAGCGAGCCCGGGGGGCCCCCGCCCCCCCGGCCCCGCCGGCCCCGCCGGCCCCCCGCTCGGGCAGCACGGCGCACCTGGGCCCGGCCGCGGCGCCGGCGCACGCGCTGCTGTCGGTGGCGCACGCGCTGCTGTGCCCGGCCAACGCGCTCGCCGCCACGCTGCTGCCTGCTTGCGTACAGGAACCTGCCGTAGACCTCAACATACTACCCATAGAAGAACCCATGACGTCCACCGATGACGTCAGCGACTTGAAGGACGTCTTCGACGCTATCAACAGATTGTGTGAAACGATGAGGACTTCCACTTACGATGAAGTCGCGGATGATACGCCTGAAGAGGATAATGTAGAAGTAGAAGATACGATTAGTAGTAACGCGGTCAGTGTAGCCGAGACCATCAGTGTGATTGAAGTTGACGTGGCGCAGGTCGTCGAATGCGACACGGAACTGGTAAGTCCTTCAGAAGTGTCGATAAGGACTATAGAAGCGTACCGCGCCGAGCGCTGGAGCGACGCGCTTGTGTCGCCACCTACCGACGAAACGGACACGTTTCCCTCCGATACAGAACCCGCGAACGCAGCGTGCGAACCAATCAGTGAAATGTACTATACCGCGTCTTCCGAAGTGTCTTTACTATCTGATTTGGATTTGCCCGAAAGGCCGACCGTAGATGAAGACGTAGCTCCGGAAGTTACGGATAAAGAGGAAAAGAAAGAGGTCGTGCCTATAGCCGGCCATGTGGCCGCTATGAGAGAGCGGTTCGAGTCTATGACCCGGACCAACACCCCGTGTCCCGACTTGGCTCGTTCAACGTCGCCTTCGCTTGATGTGTTCCGAACGACTCCGTCGCCTGATTTGCTCGGGTAAAGTGAAGTAGACGAATGTTTTATGAACAGTAAGTGACAGTTGCTATGGAACTTAACTTATTATGGAACTTCAGTTGATGGGGGGTTATTGCCTGTGGTAATCACGTTGATACGGTGACCGCAAGGCATCTTGCGCCAAGTATTATGCCTAATGATTTGGATGGTTCACATGCCTTTAGGTTGATAGAGCTGCCTTGATTAGTACCAGGGTAAAGAGAAGAAAACGAGGTCCTCAAGGGAAGCACGGCGTTTCGAACTTCCCCAATTTAGCGCCATTAACTTTAGAGAACTATGTGACTGGATAACATTTTTATAACCTCTAATATAACTTTAATCAGTATTCGTTTCGTATTCGATCGTTGCTAGTCCACGTTGGTAATTTAAAACTTGAATTGTAATAGTCTGAACGTGCCAAATGGTGTGTTCGTAATTAGCTGAAGGGTTGTGATTTATTTTCTTTAGCCTCGTCAGTCAGGTCGCAATTAAATGAACAGTTACATATCGACAAAGATTGGTTGTAGTCTAGTATGTATGTAGCCTTACGTAAGGGCAGTTTATAATATAAGTAGGAGCTCAATATTCGCGGGCTAGCGGCCGCTAGGAGTATAATCGTAACTTTCGAAGCATTCACATTAATCTACATTATTCGGCCACATTTGTGACCTTTGAAAGCTCAAATTTTGTAGTTTTGTAACTAAATCGTCGTAAACTTGCAGTGAATTGTACACCTATTATTTCGTCTGACCAAGTAGCGTATAGTGCTCAGCTTAGATGTTACGGAACAGATAATTAATTATACAATAGTTCAGTAATCATTGCCACTTACAATTTTTACAGTTTAATGAGGTGTTTGCATTTTAAATTGCGTTTTTTAAATGTTGCCATAAATAGATGTTAAGTATTTGTTGTGAAATTATTTTAGAAATAACATTATTTGTTTATTTGAAATTAATTGTTGTGAATTTATTTACTAAAAGATTTAATTGGGTTGAACGAATCGTTTAATGGTGATACTAGTTAAATGCAATATTTGTATTATTACTTGAAATAATTAAGCCTGTTGTAATTCATGTACTTTAGGATATGGTATTATAATATTTCTTCTAATAACGATTTAGCGGATAGTTGTCGTGTATAAATGTGTTATGTGTACAGACGAGAACTTATTATAATTCATTATACAGCTTTATTATATGCAAACTTTTATTTCATTTATTTACCTATTGAACTCTGCATCAGTGGATGAACGTCAGGACCGCGGGACCAAATCAAGATTTTGAGTGTTGAATAGCATAAATAATTATTAGTACAGATATTCTATTTCACGAAGTCCGTTCGGCTTTGATTGTAGTAGTGACGTATCCCGACAAGCGCGCGTGTGTGTGTAAAAGTAGGTAACGTTAGCAAAAAAATCTGATATATATTCAAGTCGAGATTTAATAATCTAAATAAAATTTTGGTTTTAAAAGTATATACATTTTGTAAATAAATTAGATTAGGTTGCAATAAGTACAACAATATTAAGAATATGTAGGCATTTAATTAAGCATTGGTGTTACAGAATGGAAACGAAACAAGTAGGACTATTCAGTATTTTCAATCACTATCAGATAAATTTTCGATTTCCGATTCCGTTTTGCTGTCTTCAGAATCATCTTGTACATTGATTATAAATTCAAAATCGAGATCAAAATATTTCAAGTAGTCTTTTTCAATTTTTTCAACATGAGCACAAGTTTTTTGCCACGTTTCACTGCTAACTTGGCCCAAACTTTCATTGATCAGTCTTTCCGTATTCGTCATATTTTGCTCGATATTTTTAGATGCGACATAATTTTTAACGATCCCCCAAATATTTTCAATCGCATTTAATTCTGGGTGATAAGGGGGAAGGCGTAAGACATCAAAACCCTTGCTTTTTATAAAATCGTCAATCTTGTAGATTACGTGTTGGGCTTTGTACTTCTTTATTGTATCGTACAATTCCAATTTAAGAAGAGATTCATCAAATGCTATACCCTTATCCCTGAGCCATTGCTGCATATCGGCTTTCTTTGTAGATTGCGTCGGTAGTCGTTCAGCCCGTGTGTTGTGATAAGATGCATTGTCTAAGACAATGACAGAGCGCGGAAGTAAATTGGGTAGCAACTTTTCATTTAGCCATTTTACATAGTTATCATAGCTCATATTTGAATGATAATCACCAGCTGTTGAGTTGGCCTTATAAACCAAGGAAGCATTTTCAATAAAACCATCCTTGGTTCTCGCTTGCACTAAAATAAAGTGAGTGCCTGTGCTATTTTTTTTTAAAAACGGAGTTCTTTCCTTTTTTTTTTGCCCAGGTGTTGTTTCGCACGTGTGTCGAAAGGACGTAGCTCTCATCGGTGTAGACAATGGGCCGACTTTGAAAGCGGTACTCTGTTATTTTTTTAAAATATTTTAAACGCCACATTTGTATATCATGACGCTCCGTCAAGACTTTACGGTTGTTCTCTGTTTTGCGCCACTTGTAACCTAATTTCAACAGTAACTTGCGAACAGTTTCTTAACAACCTTCGAATCCGATTTTTTCATTCAATGCTGTTCTTAACACTTTCTATGCCAAGCACCCAGCATATGGGTCGAAAAATAATTCGTTCGTGTGCCCACAACTCGCATCCGAGTCGTCGCTATATGTAGCTAAAGATGACTTCTGTTGATTGAATTGTTATAGATTTGCAATAAACATTATATGGCATGCCAATTTGTATGTATTCTATGTACTTAGCGGTGAAAGTGTTAACTTAGCTAATGTTGGAATTTCTTTATGGACAATATGGAAATCTTGTACAGTACTGCGAACCACATCGGCTGTAAAATTATCTATATCCACTTTATTATCTCGCTTTCTCCTTTTCTTCATAGGTGAAGTGAATTTTGATGAAGTGGATGGCAATTCCTTCTCTTCTTTTAATATTCTTTGAACTTTTTTTTGGCTCACACCCGTAGCTTCAGCTGTACGGCGTGTAATGTCTCGTAAATGAGACAAATCACAGTTGAGTTCCATTAATGATTTTGTAAATTCATATTCTTCTCGCAGAAAATGATAAACACTAGCTATCATGTTTCGACCCTAAAACAAAATGTAATCAAAATAATTAAGTAATATAAACATTTTATAACACAAAAAAAACATTCATTTTATAAATACTTCTATTGCTATATTAAGTATCTTTGTATAACATTTTAATTGAAAACGTATAAATAAATATTACCTCACTATGGACAACTCTTCTTCGTTTTGTTGCCATGCTGACCTTACTCCGTGAAACAATTTTGGCGCGAACTAAAAACCACTACTGATCCGGACCGTGTCCCGATCGACACTGAGCGCTCTCGAGGTTACGCACACAAAAACAATGTGCATGTGCACGCTTGACAACATTCATAGCCAAACGGACTTCGTGACATAGAACATGTGTACCTTTACTAGTGCTTGCCCACTGGTCGATCTCCTGCTTACAATCTATATAGTCCTTACTAATTCCGTGTTATTATAACTATTATAGCTTCAACCAATTTAGATATATTGTATTTTTTTGTTCCTTTCATTGCCAACTCTATTTTCATGAAGCCCAGCGAAAAAAATTTTGAGAATGGTTTTTTTTATAATTTGCTTTATTTCAAGCTTTTTAGTTTTATTAATATACCTATATATTTGGAATTGGCTCATTACCAGCTTTTATTTGACACCAATATTGTTGTAAATTTATTAAAAAAAAACCTATCCTTCCCTTTTTTTGTATTTGCAGATGTAAAATACTTATGAATATTTTATAGCCTATGTCACGCCTACAATTAAGACGAATCTAACGACACATAATAATATGTTCAAATCCATCAAGCCGCTTAGGCTGCAGAGCGTGCCAAAGAAATAGCCTATACATACATACTTTCTAAAAACATTACCCTCCTTCTGGGGCAGTCGGGTAAAAAAATAAGTAAAAACGTAACTTGGATCACTTGTTTTGATTTTTATTTCATACATAAAAAACCGGCCACGTGCGAGTCAGACTCGCGCACGAAGGGTTCCGTACCATTATTTATAAAAACGGCAAAAAAAAAAAAGCATGTCTGTTGTATGGCAGCCCCCTTAAATGTTTATTTTATTCTGTTTTTTTTTTAGCGGCAACAGAAATACATCATATTTCAACTGTCTAACTATCACGGTTCATGAGATACAGCCTGGTGACAGACGGACAGCGGAGTCTTAGTAATAGGGTCCCGTTTTACCCTTTGGGTACGGAACCCTAAAGATTACTAGTGATCCAAGTGCCAAAATAGTCTGATATATTAATTTAACCTGTAAGTATCTATATGTTTTTTTACAAGAAACTAATATTTCGAATTTTTACGATATAAAGTGAAAACATTACAGAAATACATTAAAATATGGACGTAATAAGCAAAAATGTGTTTTGTTTTGCTTAATACCTCGACTTATAAAATGTCAGGAGGATCACTTAGCTATCTATTCATTTTAAGACGATTCACTAGTGCAGTGTAGATGGTGGTACCTACCTATGCCTATCAGAAGAAAAAAAAAACATTTTATCACATTATTTTGAATTCTATTTCGTTTATTTATTTTTTTTCATACATAATAAATACATTTTAAAATATTTCCATAAATAACATGCAAGAAACATTTAAAAATATTAAAAAAAAATGTGGTCTGCCGGTATCTGGAGCAGGGTCCAAGCTACCGGTGGCTAGAGCTCCAGAGGCAGGATCCAAAATCAAAAGTCATTTATTCAAACTAGGGGCTGAAAATCAGCACTTTTCGAACGTCAACGTTACATAAGAAGAAAATCCCCCTCAAGATGCAAGCCGTATCGAAAAGTACTGCGTTCTGAATCAGGCCATTGATTAAACCACATAACGAGAGCCTCGAGAGATGTTGATCGAGGCTTTCGGCCCTCAGGCCATTGGCCGATACGACTATCGGCACAATGACAGCCGAGCACACATTCCACATGTCAACAACCTCGTGTGCTTCGTCGAGATATTTAATTTTTCTCTTTCTCAGCTTTCACGAGGTTCTCGTCATGTGGAATGTTAACATCGATTATCATTGTTCGGCGCGCTAATCGATCTATCACCACTATATCAGGCTTATTGCCGACAATAGTGCTGTCAGTAATGATAGACCGATCTCAGTACAATGACATGACATGGTCATTTTCGAGAACTGGGTCGGGCACATAGGTATTTGTAATACGGTACCTCAGTTCCACAAGTTTATATTTCAAAGCAAGTTGCTGGTGAATAATCCTAGTCACTTGTATTTGCCTGTGCAAGTACTCGCTGTTAGCCAGACGAGAACAACCAGAGTTCAGTTTCCCCGAAAAGATCCCCAAAACATAGCCAGGATACGGCCGTACGCTAAGAAATCTACACAGGGTTTACGAAGAGCCCGATAGAAGCGCCGGTGCAGCTCCTTGCTTTGCCATACCTTCTTGCGGTCATCGGTAGTAAGTATGTTTGCGCCAGTTCTCTTTAGCCATGGAGAACAGGTTGAGCCCCTTGTCCACTCCGACCAGATCACGGTGCATACCCACTTCGGCTTTAAAAAAAATATTCCCTGAGACTGCACACCTCGCGGTTGTGGAGGGTCTTCACATTTAAAAGCCTCGACCCCCGCTCTTTCGCGGGATGTATAGTCTCAACACCGATGATCGTGGGTGATGCATCCGGTTTGCGGTCGGCAGTGTACGGACTCTCCTATCCAGGGCGTCGAGTTCGGGCCGAGTCCATTTTAGTACGCCGAAAGAGTACCTACATCAAAACCGGCATGACCCAACCGTTGAAGGCGCGTACCTTGTTTCCGCCTGAAAGAAGACTAGTTAATACCTTCTTCAGGCGACCAAAGAGGCGAATCCTCCTTTGCCCCATACATGACCCAAGAATTGCTTGTAGAGTTGTATCTATCTATCTTGTACAACTCCAGCATCCTCATGAGCCATGTATGTGGCGAGTCGTAGGTCTTCTTATCTATCCAGCACGTAGATAGATCCTTGCGAGATCGACGAACCTGTTGGCAATGGCCATTTCGATGAGGAGTAGCTCCTTAGTACCACAAGACCCCTCCCTATCAATGTGCAGGGGCGTGCCATCCATAGAGGCAATTAGGCCTAGCCTGCCCTACCAACAACGCCAAATGCATTTATTTTAACTATGTATGACAAACACGTGATCGGTCTATAGAATTCTATTACCTATTATTATGGTAGAAGAGATAGTCAATATTTTTTTAATATTTCAAAAACACAGTGTACCTGGCCTACCAACATAAAACAAATTAAAATGCTGTAGAAAGTTTCATATCGCACGTTATACTCGACAGACTTGCATGACTAATAAATATAAATGATACTTTGCACACTTGGCAAATGAGATTTAGGCCGAAATCCGAAAGTCTTAACATTTTGACAGTAACGACACTAGTGTTTAACATCTTTCCTCTCGCTTCCTGTGGGTATTGTTTCGTTAAAAGGGACGGTTGTGTGCAGCATGAGTATGGAACAAGTAAGTACTTTTTAATAGCACGGAATTAATAAATACTTTATAATAACATTGAATTAGTAATTCTGCTTTTTAAATGCTGTCGCTGCTGTTGCTTATTACCAATGTAAAATGTCAGATGTTACACATCATATGAGACTACTGTAAGGGTAGCTCGTTAACTTAAACAATGGTACATGCCACTTTCGCCTCGCTAGTGTAGGTATTGGTTGAAAAAAAAAAACGGGTAGGTATGCGGTTTTTTATGTCACTGCCTATTTTGTCATTATTCTTTGATAATGTAATGACGTTTAGCTGTCAGAAGTTGTCAATCAACGCGCGCCAAATTTGATGTCTGAGAAGTACTTTTAGCGGGACAAAGTATAAAATATTCATTTACGTCTACAAAAATTCAGGTAAGTATTATACGTTATTTTGTGAATAATATTACATAATATTCTGTGGAATGCAAAATTATGACATTGTTTGATTAATTGGTCAAGGACAGCGGAGACGATTGATTTTCTATTGTTTGACTCCGAATCGGTGTCGCGCGGGGCTTTCACTTGATGAATGAGAGCTAGCCCGAAAAAAGTGTAACATTTTCAGGGTTATTCCCGTTCGTCCACACTGCGGACTGGGAAAGATGCGTTCTGTTCGGTCAGTGTAGACGAACAGAACGCAACATTCCCAGTCGTCCGCACCTCGTTTCAGAGTCAATGGCGCCGATTCCCTTGTTCACAAACTAAACTAAATTTAATTTCAGTGCATCTTTTTCTTTCTATTTCATTAAGAAAAGGACAGAAGATAAATTTTAGTTTAGTCCTGTCAAATTAATCAGCGCCTGTCACTACTCCATACAAGTTTAGACGTGATTAAAAACTTGCCTACTAAAATTACGTCAATTTACGTCAAGCGCTGATTAATTTGACAGGACTAAACTAATATTTATCTTCTGTCCTTTTCTTAATGAAATAGAAAGAAAAAGATGCACTGAACTTAAATTTAGTTTAGTTTGTGAACAAGGGAATCGGCGCCAGTGTAAAGAAATTTTAAATTAAATAATTTTTTTGCTGGTAATACAACACCAAACGCTTAATCCACTTTTATCTGCTCTTCTAACATAATATTGGTGACCTCCATGAAGTAAAATAGTCCCGTGCTTTCTTTTTATATACACGAGCACAGTTTGGTCACTTGAACCACCAGCCGGTGCAACTTAACCCCGACATGATCCCGAATGCAAAACCTCATCGTCACTTTATTGCCATAGGTATACCATGGGCTTGCAATATGCAGCGAGCTGATTGGCTATTTCAAGGCCATGTATCTATTGTTTATTCCCGGAAGCGTCGTCAAAACTAATAAGCAAAGACTATCTTTTATTGGAGGATCGACAGGGTGCAGGTATTAGTTGAGTATATCCAGGCGATTGTAACTTTAAAGCTTTTTACATAATAATTGCATTTAAACTGATATTGATACAATACCCAATGTGTAAAATTAAAATGTGAAACATTGGCGCCGATTCCCTTGTTCACAAACTAAACTAAATTTAAGTTCAGTCCATCTTTTTCTTTCTATTTCATTAAGAAGAGGACGGAAGATTAATTTTAGTTTAGTCCTGTCAAATGAATCAGTGCCTGTCACTACTCCATACAAGTTTAGACGTGATTAAAAACTTGCCTACTAAAATTACGTCAATTTACGTCAAGCGCTGATTAATTTGACAGGACTAAACTATAATTGATCTTCTGTCCTTTTCTTAATGAAATAGAAAGAAAAAGATGTACTGAACTTAAATTTAGTTAAGTTTGTGAACAAGGGAATCGGCGCCATTATAATATTATGCTATACATTTATTATGAAATACGAAAAAAAGCTTTAGATTTACTAGGTATGCACTTTTAAAGTATTTGCCTTACTAAAGTAATAAAGCTAAGTATATAATATTTTAAGAGTACCTACCTATGTTTATATATAAGGAAATACTATCATCATATTTTCTTTATTAACTCTTAGACTAGACGTGAGATGACGGTGTGGACGAGCGGGAATGACTCCATTTTGACAGTCACTTTTTTTTCTTTTAGTTTCTCTCTAGATTCGAGCAGGAGATATCCGGTATAGGCAGTTTTCTTTTGACCATTCATTCAGATTAGTTACTTTCTCGAACTAACGCAGTACCGTAAAATGGGGTGAATAGAAATCGCGGGGTGAATAGAAACAAACTCGGAAGTTTGATAAACTTGTCTCTAGTGGGTCTATAGGCTATGGGCGAATATTTATTTCCACTATTTATTACATGGCAATATTTTGCCTTTATACTGGCTACCCACAAATTTACGTCAAGTGTAATGACATAAACAAAAAAGCGGTTAAAGTGAACGTGTGCGTACGAGTGATTTTAGGCTGTTTATAACTTTTTGCTAAACTTAAGTTTTTCAGTGTTATCTCCTAACAAATTTGTCTTTTTGAATAGTTAAGTTGATCATCTTTTACGGATAGAAAGGTAAGTGGCAATATTCAAATGTATCTTTCTTATTTCAAGTAAAATCAGGATGCTTCAAGTTTTTCTTGAATTCGAGGTGAATGGATACGGGTGAGGGGTGAATAGAAACGCCTTTAGGGGGAATAGACACGAAGAAAGGGGTGAAAAGATACGAGTGAGGGGTTAATAGCAACGAAACAGGGGTTAAAAGAAACACGATTTTTAGGGTTGTCACTTAGAAAAATAATCATACTAATAATATAAATATATATATTTATCTTTTTGGCTGCCTGTCTGTTATGTTTTACTAAACTGCTGAACCAATTTTGATGAAATTTGATGGATTTGTGTCTTTTCTTCAGTGAATACTTGATATTTATTTTAAACAGGTACACCACATTGCGCTGCGCTCACCATGCCCAGAGTTTACAAACCAGATCCGCGGGGTAAGAGATATAGAAAATATCCTAAGGAACTGCTTGAGCAGGCTGTTCGGGAATATAACCAAAATAATGATTCCTTGACCTGCATCGCCAAAAAATTCGAAATCGATAAGTCTGTCCTTTATAGGCATACCATAAAAAATTTAAAATACAAGGGGCCAGACAGTTCTGTCCAAAGAGGTGGAGTTGTTGTTCATTAAATATATCAATATCTGTGCTGAATGGGGGTATCCTTAAGGGTTTTAGTTAAAAATTATTTAGATAAATTGGGTGTTACTGAAAAACGGTTTAAAAATAATATATGGATGAGGATGGAGGGCCGGATTTTTCAAGAAATTTTTTAAAGAGGCATAGTGATAAAATATCACAGCAAGTGTCACAGAACATTAAAAGAAATCGAGCTGCCGTCTCTACTGAAATTATTCAGACCTACTTTGATCATTTAAAAATGTCGATTTCTGATGTACCAGTAGGAAATATTAATTACGACGAGACAAATTTGGCTGACGATCCCGGCCGAAAAAAAATCATTACCAAAAGAGGTACAAAATATCCAATATATATAATATTTTACTACAAGGTACCTACTTACCTAATTTTAATAAAAACAAGTTTTGACAGCCCTAGCGTTTTATTTCTAGTCACCCCTCTTTCGTATCTTTTGACCCCAGTTTCCAGGTAAATAGAAACGGCCTACATTTTCGTAAATAACTAATAATTAACGTATTTTTACATATTTAAAACATTAGTGTTTGGTAAATCACGACGCGACTCACAATTACACAATGTTTTAATAACAGCATAGATAGAAAAAATGTAAGAAAATCAGCTTCGAACTTAAAAGTTGTGTCTATTCACCCCATTTTACGGTACTAGATTGCATTATGGAGGGGGCCTCCAACAAGTGCCTATTATTTACTGGACATTTGCAGTATCACGAAATCCATCAGAAGCACAGGCGCGTTGGTTAAATTAACAACTCGCATATACACGAGATAACGCTTGTTCACCTGTTGTTTGATGCAGAGGTAGTTGTGGATAATAGAAACGTTTACCTGTTAGTGACATCTACATTGGGACGGCCTCGTGTCTGTTCCACTGACTGGTGGAAAATCAACAATTATTTCCACAAGAAGCAGGTTCATGAGACATTTAACCTTTTTTTTTGGCGCCAAGGGCACGTTTTTGCTTTTTTGACGTGGCGGTCAATAGGTTAATTCATCATATTTGTTATCAGTTCCACTGCTAGACTAAGACCACCATATTTTTGAGTTCTCTTTACGTTTTAAATTCTCCGACCAATCTGGTAAAAATCCTCATGGCAAAAAAATGCACCATTTCGGTTAATGCAGTCTCCCACTGGGATGTGTTTCAGACAATGGTTTCGGATCTACAATTGCGGCCTGAGACTTTGTTTAAATGTATGATGAGATTGTAGAGAATTTATTTTACAATTCCCTGGCTGAAAAGGGATCTAGAAAAAAATCATGGGAAAATAAAACTAAAGTATCATGTCCAGAGCATTTATTGCGTAAAATAGTCAAAATTCTACAAGAGTAGGCAAACGTCACAACTTTAATGTGGAAACGCTTAGAGAATCATCAAGGCAGATAACATTTATTTCATTATTAATCTTACACACATCTCTTAACACCAGAAATTTAATTAAGAACGGAATTCACTACTGAAATCTGCTGTTGACAGTCTATGTGAGAGCTTAGTGGTAAGGTAGGAATATAATGACTTATGCTAAGGGACAGGGGGCCGCCAATCCAACAACACTAGTTGTGACAGGAACGCGTCGCCTGCGGTCGCCTGCGGCCGCCCGCAGGGAACTGCCGGCCCAGCCACGGCACGCCGGGCGACGGGATCACCTGTCCGGCGTGCACGCCGCCGCCTTACCTTGTCGTTAGTATCCCCTCACCGCGTATTTAGCAACGAGCTTCGGACACACAACCGGTCAAGCGGACGTATATAACGATTACTACGGAACGAGCGCCTACCTTCGCTCGGGGCGGGCCGGGCCGGCCTGTCGGACGGCAGCGGCGAGGCGGGCGGCCGCGGCCCGGCTATCGGTAGCGCGGCTGCATGACCATGCCGCCCGGGAACATCGCGCCCATCGGCATCATGCCGCCCGGCAGCAGCATCCCTGCACACACAAAGGCTCGCTCACTAGGCGCCGAGGCTCAGGCGAGCAGCAACAGGGGACCGCGCAGGTCCAACACACGGCTGGGCCGTTGTGACTGCTGAACAATCGCCTGTCACCCGGCGTGACGTCACGGCCGCGCCGCGAGCTCGGCGACTGATAAGGTGCAGTATAAGCAAAGGAACACAGGTAGGTAGGATAAATAATTCACATGAAAAATCACACTTCCAAAATACTCGGCGATGTAATAATCGTAATATCCGTAGTTCATGCATGTTTCAGTGTGATCCGAGAATGGTTGCTCGTAGAATCCAATTCAGCCAACGACTATTAACTCGTTCTTTTCATGCACATTGTAAAGCGACAAAACTACTGTACGTAAATATAATATTAGTGTACCCACCCGTAAACCGACAAAGTCATATTTTATATGACACTACGAGAAAATCGAGACAGTAATAAGATAAGAGCTACTACAATAAGCAAATCCATTAAGGAATGTGAATAAAATTACCGCTCATTTTCATTCCGTTCCTCCGATAGTGCGGATGGCACATCAAAATCACAGTTTAGCTCTTGACAGTGTTTAGTCTATGACGAGTGGCTCTGTACTAGGGGGGTGAGAGGTCGGTCCAGTTAGTGGGCGTTAGGGGTGAGTATCGACAAGCTGTTATGTGTTTAGATTACTGAGAGACAGATATCGTGTATGTCGCGGGCACCGGAGCTAACATCATCCAGTGCTATCATAATAATATCAAGTGGCACCCACCGAGCGACAGACCGCAGCCTGCTCTGTAAGCCAAGCACTGAGTGTCTTGTGCTGCCTTCGAACTTTAGCGAACTAAGTGAACAACTGCTCCACGCGCTTAAACACAAGCGATCATTTCCTTACACACAGACAAGGTACTAAAGCTAGTCAAGTCTTAATTAGATCATACATGTTGTCGTGGAAAATAGAAAAATAAAATCAGTCAAGTGAATGCACTTTTTATTTGATTATCAAATGTTCATGACACTCCATTTTCCACGGATATTGTAAAAAGCACGCGTCGCGTGAGTAACAAGAGGAATCAAAACAATAGTTGTTTTACTGTCTTCTTAAACTAAACTATCGTAAAGCAATATTATTACTAAAGAAAACCACCCATTCTATATTATTCTTAAGTTCAATAAATGCAAAATAATACCATGTGTCAGTGTTACAGAGCTACATTCAACGTGTGAACTGTGTTCTTGTCAATATAAAAATATGGACGACTCTAGTGAGTTTTCAATCGGAATGTACTAAAATCCAGTCTTTTAACTAACCTTTAACATTACATAATTTCTTTGGTTTACATTGTACAAAAAATTTTCAACGAGTCTCGGCTTTGGACCATTTCAACATCAAAAAATACATTTTGTTACAAGTAAATACATTTAACTTCATGTTCAATGTGCAACATCAAAGACAACGAGAATATATCATTACGAATTACCTAATACTTTGATATGTCCTACGTTAGAGTATATCATATCCATACAAATACATCATAATACTGTTCATTGGGGGGGTCATCTGAAAGGACATCAGAGGTTTAAACACGGACAAGAAACGGATAGCAGTCGTAAACATACGAGCAGCTCATCTAACCAGCATATAACGAGAACTTTTATATAATTCATCAAGGAACACTGGTAAACATGATAAAAAGGGGGATGTAAACATTATAAAACAATGTCTAAACATTATCATACTTCACAGAATGTCCTCAGAAGTCATTGAGCGCGGGAGGCGCTAGTGATGTACCTGGGGGCGTTTGCAAAGTGCTTTATGACCACTTAGTGGTGTAATATTATGCTTAAGTAACTTAAAGAAAATATGTGAGCACTGATTTCAGAATTTCGGAAACGTCAATCAACTAGGAGTCGAAAACGTGTCAAGAATTTTCAAAATGGCAGCTTGCAAATGCCTTGAGTTGACGCAGTTTGCAAATGCCGCTTGTCGGTAAGGGAGGCGAGTTCGCCAGAGGTCTAGCGGTATGGGTACTCGTTTGGCGCATAGTGCGGGTACTGACCGGGCTGCAGCTGGCGCACGAGGTTGAACTGGGGCATGACGGGCAGCATGGGCACGACGGGTGGCATCTGCGGCACGGACACGGGCACCTGCACGCGCGGCACCATGCCGGACGGCGGCAGCATGCCCACCATGCCGCCCATGCTGCCCATGTTGCCCATGCTGCCCATGTTGCCCATGCCGCCCATGCTGCCCATGCCGCCCATGCCGCCCATGCCCATACTGCCCAGCACGCCGCGCCGCAGCGCCGCGGCCGCCTGCTGCTGCCGCGCCGCGGCCACTGCCGCGTTCATATGTGCTGCCACCTGGCAAAAACAAAGGACAAAGTTAGGTCTACTCATATTCTGTTTCTATACGATGTTTACTATCTATTGGGGATGCGACTAGCACTTTATTCGCTTGCATGTAGACAGAATTATGCTTGAAAATCTTACTTTTTCACAGCTAGCACAATGCTATGAATATTGTTGACTTGTAATTGATTAAGACTGTACGTAAATGAATCCAGAGAAATTTAGAGGTGACTACTAGATTAGGAATATAAATAAAACTGAAGCAGTTACGCAGTCTCTACAGCAGAACTTAAAATATATCTCCTTGTTTAAAACAAACATTGGAGCTAACTATTCTGTATAATCGACCCACGCAAATAAACATTCCACACTAAATTTCTCGTATCTTTAACATTAAATAAACATCTTCTGAACTCAATCTTAAAATTCCACACAGGTGCTGTTAGATTACAAAAATGTATTTTCATCCCATCCATTCGAAAAGAGGCTCCTCGACAAGTGCGAGCAAAATGGGTCATTCCGGCGCACTTAATAACAGTGACAAAATGCCTTTCGAATTTGGAACACGTATTTAATTAAAAAGTTTGAACGCAATTCGCTTTGATTAATTCCTGGCTGGTAATAAAAAAGCGCGCCTCCCGACGAGACATTGGTTAACCAAATAAAAAAAAAAAACTTATTCGTTTATCAGTACTTTTTGTCAAAATAATACAGACAATTTTATTTTGATATTAATAAATAAATTTGTAATTTGGTTATGTAAATATAAATAGTCGTCACTACTAAAAGCATCTCTTTTCTCATAGGTGGGGATGAAAAGCAGAGTGTGCCTCACGGTACCAAAATTATTTAACATCGACCGACGTACTTTGAATCCCTCGCTACGCTTATGATTCTACTTTAGAATCCTTCGCGTCTCTCTGGATTCAAACAATCGCTCTCGCCCTCAATACATTATTTTGGTCCCTAGTGACACAATCTACTATTGTGAACTGGATCGAGTTAGTTTTTAAAATTGGAATGCAAGGGATTATTTACTATTGTTTTGACAACAGGGTCAATACAGTAAAGCAGCAAAAATATTACAAAGGTGCAAAAAAAAAAATCGTGAGCAAACTACATCAAAGTGCTTTCAAACAACATAAATAGATAAATATAAAAGAACCACTAACCCATACCTCTGCTTGACTCGTACTGGGTGTGATCATGGCGGGGGCGGGCGCTGGCTGTGCGGCTGGCGCGTCCGGCTTGGGCTTAGCTCGGTACTTGCCATTCCTCGCTCTGATCTCTTCTAAGGACACGTCTTCGGGCGGGTGAATGATCTTGGAGCCAGCGCCCGTGGCCGTGACAAGAGGACACGCGTTCACCGCAGGAGGCTTCACGTCCCCGTTCTCTCTGTGCTCCGAGCTGCTGGAGGGCGTGGTCGTCGTCGGCGGCGCACTGATCGTCGCGTTGCTGTAGTAGGTAGTGGTAGTGTTTGATCCAGAATACATACTGAGGTGGGAGTTCAAATGGAATATAGTTGTTGTTTGTATCATTTAAATAATCTTTTACATACATAGTCCATACAATAAGGCCCATTTGCACCACAAATCACTAAACACGTTTAACGCTAAACGAACTTTGAAACATCGCTCTGTTTCTTTGAAATGTTTGAGAGTGATAGAGACACAATATATATAATTTATTTAGTTTAGTTTGTTTTCTCTTCAAAAGTTATGAACTTAATCCTAAAATTTGGCAGTAGTGCACAAGGAGCTAAGTTTGTGAGGGAGTCTGAGGTAGGTTTATAAAAACCTGTATCCGCCACCACCAGATGTTTTAACCGTGTTTAGCGCTAAACGCGTAGTGATTTGTGGTGCAAATGAGCCCAAGTCTAGTTTGCTCGAGTCTAATCTCGTTTAGAGCCATTTTGCTATCGTAGTTGTTAATTTGGCTTGAGAAATGATAAATTAACTAAAATAAGGGAATTCGGTATAATATACTGTGACTTGAAATTCTCGGTCAATTGCGCGTCTCTTGGCAGAATATTATCTCTTCATGTTAAACATTCTACTTTGTCACAGTTACATTTTGCAATTTCTACAGCTAAACTATCTTACTCCTTTCGACACAAATAATCTAGCATTTAATAAAATCCCAATAGAAGCACTAAGTAATTGTTTGTATGTTTGAGCATCAGGCTAAAACTACTAACAGATTTCATCAATATTACGTACAGGGGGCCTGGCCTACCATCTTTTATAGGGGGTCAATTTCTGACGAAAAATAACTTTTCGTGCTAGTTGAAGTGAAGACTTCTTTAGGCACGTTGGGCACTTTTAGGATGGGGAAAAGCACTGAACTCGCGTTACTGTCACACAGATATACAGGGTGAAATTGAATTCATGGGCATCCTCTTAAGGGGTCATTGTACTCATCATTTTACCATGGGACCAAACATGCAGTGGCGAAAAAAAAAAAACTGCTGTTCCCTACATTTATGTTCGCTTTACTCGTCAAAATGTAGGGAACAGCTGTCCCATAGTAAAAGTTGAGTACAATGACCCCTTAAGAGGATGCCCACGAATTCAATTTCACCCTGTATACACATGTTTACAAGTTTGTGAAGCTAAGATGTTTTCACTTCTGACGTGCAGTTTTTTTTTGTACCATGAGCGCGCCAAGTAGCTCGCGAGCCAGCGACCACGTGACCTAAACCGGTGAGTGACTACGTCACAGCATTTCAGCTGGCTGACCTGCAACTTATCCTTACCATCAAGTCTTTTTTGACATTTAAACATTCAACAATTAATTTGCCCTGCCCTTATAATCTGCAACCTTGTAAAACTAACTTTTATTGAACTGTTTTAATTAAATTTAGCGAGTTCAACCGCCCTGCATTTGGCAAATAAAAGTTTATGGTAGGTAGGCCCCCAGAGTTCAAATACATCCCAGATACGACACGATACTATTTATCTATAAATGTAAATTATTTTGCCTAAGATACGAGTCAAACCGCGGGCAACGGCTAGTGTATTACAATGACGCAAACACTGGAAAATAAACAATGAGAAATAATTATCTATTGTAGAACTTTTTTTGTGCAAATTCCTAGATAATGTATAAGTATTTATAACTGTCGATGTAATTAACACAGCTATTTTACAACGTAATTATTGAACACCTTTGTGATATAAATTGGCACTTTTATGAGACAAACTCTATAAGTTGGCAGACATTAGGTGCCAAATATCTAACAACCAAGACAAAAATTCGCTAGGCATTTTCGTTGAACGCGCGATTTCTAAACCGAACAGCAGCGGCCTTGAATTTAAATACAGGTATAAATTAGATACCTGTATTTAAAGATAAATTACATATTCTGAAATTTGCCAAGATACTTTGTACGAAAATACACGTGATTTTAGGTAGGGTTTAGTCTAAAACTTCACCACGTATCAGCCGGGGGTTAAAAAGTTGCTAAAACAAACGTGATTAATGGAAACCCCTAAGCAACGTTTTCTAAAGGTAATAATAGTTATCTATCGACAGTTGAAGGGATACTAATATTATAAAGAGAAAAGATTTTAATTAAAAAAAAAAGAGAAAAGTTTGTAATGGATAAACTCAAAAACTACGTTTAAAACTGATTTTAAATATTCTTTCACCTATATAAAGCTACATTATCAGCGAGAGATGGGCTGTATATTTTTTTTTTATTGTGAGATCCCTACGAAAATTACAATAATGTAACTACAAGGTATCAAAAATTTTCCTATAGTCATTATTTGGCGTGCGCTACGGAAACTATTGATGATACATAAAATAATGTACTGCATATTTATAGTACTCATCATTACCCACAAAAAAAGCGAGGCTAATGTCTAACTGTTATAATTAAGTCACAATAACCGTTTTTGTTCAAATTAGTCAATCAAAACACGTAGAATCGAAAGGTGATGCGCGATGCTCTCTGGAACAGCCAGTCGGATTTGAAAAAATCTTTTTGCATTTTATAGCTCAATTTTAGAGAAAGGTGAAAGGCTATTTTATCATCACGCTACGACCCTTGGGAGCCGAGCAAAAAGAAAAAAAGCCAGAAAGAACGCTAAGCGGTAATAGCGCGGGCAGGCGATGGGATGCGACGCGGTGGATCGGGGGCCGAAATTTTTCGCGGACGAAGTCGCGAGCCTAGTTAGTAGCCGGCCGCGGGAAGCTAGTTAGTATAACAAGTTAGTTATATTTAGCGAACGTACCTATAGGCGGGGAACGTGGGTTTACTGGTCGACGTGGGGGGCATACTGGCCGCCGGGAACAGTGGCCGCATTCCTTGCATCATCATCCTGAAACAATTACATTATGCATTATTTTTAAATAGTCATATTTTGTAGGGAGGCGTTTGATCTACAGTAGGAAACAACATAATAAATATTTGGTAGATATTTCATAGAAAGTAATAAGCGTCGTTAAATGAATAATTTTCTAATTAATTTAACTCATCTTCTTTGAAACTCATTGTTCTTGATGTTAACTGTTACAAATGTCTAAGTCGAGGATTCGTTATTTGCATCAATTTGCAATTTTCCTTAATGCATGTCAAAAAGGTCAACATTATTGTTTTAAAGCGGCCATTGCTATGCTGAAATAAGATGTTGGCCCGTTCAAACTTCTACCCCCTTAACCATATGCAGAGTAATGTTACAACCAGTAAGGGCCTTATCACACTAGCGGTTTGCGAGCGGCTGCGGGGCGGGGCAGACGCGCAGCGAATGCGTCGCGAACACGCCGCGGTTCAATAACATAGACTAGATAAACAGTCTTATAAAATTGGACACAGTCTGTAGTAATACTACTGTCTCTGCTAATTAAAATGCATTAACACATGTTCTCAAATCTCATTAATATGTTAAGGAATACATAGTAAGCATGTGTCTGTTATGTTCATAAACTTATGCAAATTCTGTACTGTGTTATTTACTATGTGTCCCACATTCTGAAACATTTGTTTTCATGATAAATTATATATTACAAAGTACGCAGACACAGTCATGTGTCTTACTTCACAGCAACACTATGTCATTGATGATAGTTTGTCGCAGAGGTATACCAGTTATGTTTTTAAGTCCCATGTAATAGGGGACGAGCCTATTGCCATCAACTGGGCACAAATCCAGTCTCCGGGCTGCTACTGAGAAATTCCAGATAGAAAAACCCAATAACACTTTGCCTGACCCGGGAAAAGACTTCATGCCATGCTCCTCATTAAAAAGATATTGGTAATGAAAATGGCCATTGGTAAAATACTTATCAGCTTTTGGCTTCAGAATATATGCTTATCTAAATTATGAACCTTATAAGATATTATATACTTTTGTTATTTTCAATAATAAATGCATCATATGCGAGTATTGGAAATTTTGTTTGACTATCATATCATTAGTTAAAGCATGCTTATCTCACTAAGTAAATACACATAATTATACCATAATATCCATACTAATATAAAGTTACAGGATTTGGATAATATTTGGCACATGGATAGACCATGACCCTTTTATCCCGCTAGTATGTTCCGATAGGTACGTTCTAACACAAGCAATTCCTTGCTTAAGGCCGTGCGCTGCGTTAAGCGGGCGTCCGTCGCGGGGACCCGCGCCGTGCTCCGTCGCGGACAAATTTAACCCGTCGCGGACGCCCGCGACGGTCTCCGGCCTCTCGCAGCGCCGCCAGTACAATTTTTATCGCGCGGGTGTACAGCCGATATCATGGATTATTTGTTGATATACTACCTAGCCAAAAGACGACGTAGACAAGAGCGACAGCCAATCAGCCCATATGTCACGTCTAGATTGTTGTGTGGAGAATTTGTGTCCAAGTTTACGTTATTAAGAGGAAATGAGAAGAAATTTACTAAGTACTTTAAAATGTCAACGTCTACATTTGAAGAATTATTGCCCTCCTTTAAAAAAAGCCGCGAGAAAAAGCCAAGTCTCCCAAAAATATGATAAAAAGACATAAGCTACCATTTTTTACTACAAAATATGATTCAGAAGCAAGTATTGACCTTCTGGTATTCCAGTATTGGTACAAGGTGAACAACATACTAATAAGTTGTTGCATCAAACCTGCATCTACCTGAATTGGATTGTAAGTTAGAAGTTTCTTTTTTGTTGTTTCATAAAATTCTTTCTTACATTTTAATAATTCAAACCTTTTTTAAACCAAATTCTATTCTTTTTGTTAAGTTGAATATTTTTATTATAAATAATGTTTCTGAAATTCCATGTAATTCTTAGCACAAGAACTTTTTTATTTTTTTTCAACCTAAAATTGACCCCGTATTTTGTAAAAGGAAGATGCTTGGTTCCTCAAGGAACCACAATAGTCAAGCCAAATGAGGGCCACTTTGATCTGAATTTATTTATTCTTAGAATTACATAAATAAGTAGCAACTTACCTAGGTGCCTGCATAAATGGAGGCATCATTTGCATTTGCATATGTCCTGGGTACATCCCAGGAGGGACTGGCCCCATAGGTGTGGGTAATATACCCTGTGTCACCTGTGATGGACCTGGACCAAGCTGTTTGATAAAAAAAAAAAAAAAACAAAGTTAATAAGTAGTCTTTATTAGTATTATCTATGAGATAACATGACATGTGTTATTGATAAGAACAATAATAAGCATGTAGGTAGGTACTGGTGTACTTGTGTGTGTTATTATTAAATGGTTTTTGTAAACTGTGTCAAGAGTGCAATAAAAATTGAGGAATCATGAAAACTGGGGCAGTAAATACCTATGAAGTTTTAGAGCCACAGTTCCAGTGTATTTTACTTGTAACAAAAAAAAAAAACTATTTCTTTTTTGAAGCATTTCAAAAAAGGTTGTTACAATTTGGTAGTACAGCCCTAGAAGTGTCAAATGGCAAGGGATTGATAATATTAGCTTACCAGTGCTGGTGTTGCTTTTTTCTTTGCAGCGGGCTCATCATCGTCACTATCTTCCTCACCTTTACCACCACCTGTACAAATTACCACAAATAAAACAAATTCCCTCACAAAACTTCACAATATTGACCTACCTCATTGTTGGAACATTTAACAAACTACACACCTATGTACATTAATAACTAGTGTCCCAAGCAAAATAAAGAAATAGTACATACATCAATCCAAATTTGTTCAGTTGGCGGCCAAATAATAATGTTTTTATACCTGACTTTTGTTTCTCATGCTCCTTCACATCTTCTGGCGGTATACCTTCCATGCCATAGATTTCTATTTCTATATTTGACCTATTTGGTAATGAATTTGGTACTTTATCTATGGCTTCTTTGTGAACCTGTAACAGAATGAATAGAATTATTATTATTATTGAGAGTAACACATGCTATGTGTAGAATTTAGAAACGTTTTTTGTTAGATCTACCCACCCAAGTGAAAATAGGGAAAGACATTATGTGTAGTACTGCTATGGGAGCAGAATTGGGCCCGTAAGTCGCGCCAAAATACCTATAGATACCTATAAGTATGAGTTAAAAAAAGCGAGTGCGCGTTGGCCGTGGGCGGGCGAGGCGGATGCCAAGCCAAAACTATGGTACTGACGCACATACCTGCATACAGTGTATTGACAGTCCAGGTCCCGTGTACAGTTTCTTGTGACAAATGTGACATTTGAAATGTTTCGCCTTTTGATGTTGGATCAGAATCTTTTCGTCGTCGAACTCCCTGTTGCAATACCTGTATTATGGCTAAGGAAACTTATTGTGATGGTATATCAATAATACAAGTTATATTAACGTTTGACCTGATTACGAAGGTCGTGTACAAATCTAATTTCGTAATCCATTTAGTATTTATTGGAAAAGGATACCAGCACCATGGCTTAGATGCCTTCTTCTTCTTTCTGCCCATTGTAACGTAAAAGACACGAAAACTTAGAATAAAATAAGATTAAAACAATAAGATATATTACACTACTTAGTTACTAACAATCACAGCTTCGCTCTAACAAACAATTATTATTTTAGTTAAAACTACAACAGGCCACACGATTGCAAAGGAAAAAGCAACGCAAAATGGCGACCGCGATAACTAAATGTCAACGAGGCCACGCCAGCTTTGTGTACCATAGACATAGACAAGAAATGAGACTATGCTTTAGATTATGTTCGTTAAAAATACCGGTTTTCTGGATATTTGTGTCAAATTATTTAATAACCATATTTAAGAAAAAATGAAAAATTTAATGAGTGAATGTTTTAAAGTAATAACCCTACGGTTACACTGTCGCGCTAACGCGAACTTAACTCCGCGCGCTCGCTGTTGTATAGCGAGACGTCGACCGATGTGCGAGAGAGAGTGCGGGAAGTAAAGTTCGTGTTATCGCGACAGTGTAGCCGTAGGGTTATAAATGATGAGGAAAATAAATAAAATTATAAGCGTTAGTTTTCGGTTTTTGCTTAAAAAACCGCAAAGTGGTCAAGTTACGTTCTATGACTTTTGTTTTTTTTTATTATTTTGGGTTAAAAAGCTATGCTAATCAAGTTCATACAGCCTGTATATTATCGCGGACAGGATCTCATCCCCATTGAGTAGATATCTGGTTCGCAGAGTCATTTAATTTTAAGTTTAATTTTAAGTTTATTAGTTTTTTCTCATGTTCCTACTATGGATTTTTATTATCCGAAATAAAGAATATTTTATTTATTTATTTTATTTATTATTGTCGTCAAAGTAAACATATTTATTATAAAACAAACATGGCATTTAATTGCAGTAAGGTGTAATTATAAACGGCTGTTTAATTTATTGTGCCTAACTCACTTGCTCTTGTGGCACCACGTATTGTACATTTTGTGAACGCACCTTAGAATACGCGGAGTCTTTAGAATTTATAAGTTAGTCAGGAACGCATCCTTGTTAAGTGGCAACACTAAACTATGATCCGGGACGCTACCGTGTGTAGCGTCCCCATTGTGATAGGAAAAACATATTTTTATAGGTCAATGAGCGTCCCTCTCTTGCTTATCAACCGTTGCGAGACATGGACAAGATTTTAAGTCATTAGTTTATTTTTCCCTACTAGTTTAATTATTATTATATTATTTTGTTTTGCTTTAAGGCGCTGACAATAGGCAAAAGACCAAAATAGGATTGTCTTAAGAAAACAAAATTGCCAAATCTGTATAGTTTGTGGTAGCGGAAAAAATGTATGTTAATTTTGAACATATTTCTCAGAACTTGGTTGTTACCAAAACACGTTTTGAAAAAAATCTCGTTACAAACTAACGTTACACTAACCTATTACCTTGAGTTCCAATCCAAAATATCTGTAAGTATCAACATACGTTACGTATTTAATTAATAACAAGAACGTGTTATTTGAATGCAGTACTAACCCATAGAGTCACAAGAGTTACACGAACTATCCGGTGGCAATGGTAGTAACGCCGAGATAAGTAGATGATAATACTTATCAAATCACACATAAGTGGCGAAGAGCCTGCCACTTTTGTCATAGAACTGAAAATTATTAAAATGATTGACTGTGTACAATATGTTAGTAGCTAATGAAGAAAGTCTTGCCAAAAGATTAGGTGGGTGATTAGGTGGTCAGGACCAAAGTTTTGACGTAATTGCACAACGGCAATGTATCACACTGGAAAATAAATATTGTGCTACATTTATTTTCCAGTGTGATATGTTTCACCATGGGATCCGGAGGCAAAGGTCCTCACGCACATATGGGAGTGGCGCGTGGATGCGAAACGCCGGGGCGTAACTCTGCTGCCGCGAGAAATTAGGGCACAGCGGATAGACCTCCGGCGGCATCTCATGGCGACATGGAGAGTGCGATTGTCGTAACCCAGTGTTGGGCACGCCACAATTGCATCAATAAGTTCCCTCTTTGTCCAACCCTGGTTCAGGCCATGTTATACGGAGGTATACCATGGTAGGCGGAGCGATAGATAGATAGGGCAGCCGTCACCTCCTTCTGCGAAGCAGTAATGCTCGCGTAGGAGGAGGCGGGACGGTTGAGGGAAAGGCAAATTTCGCGCCCTCTCACCCCTAGCCGCCGCAGGAGACGCCCTGAGCGTCGGGAATCCCGGGCGGATTTCCGGCCACCGTAGGCGCGGGCTTGCGGACGGTGAGCAATGGGTAGCTCACCATCCGGTTGTATGCCACGCGCTGCGGCGCGCCGCAAAAAGATGTCGTCAGCACAAGTGTAGGGGTCCACTAGGGCCGATGCCTGCCGGGGTCGCGGGAAGGTACAAAGGGGTTACCGAGGCCCCTGGCAACTCAAGCAACGGAAGGGACACGGGTGGGTTTTAGGCAGTAAGAGTCTGACACAGCCACTCCTCAAAAAGTCCCCTCTTTGAAGAGTGGCTAGAGAGGCGCCACGGCGTCCTCCCCTTCCGCTTGTCGCAGATCCCCACCGGTCACGGCTGCTTC
The DNA here is from genome assembly GCA_905333075.3 of Atethmia centrago. NCBI lineage: Eukaryota > Metazoa > Arthropoda > Insecta > Lepidoptera > Noctuidae > Atethmia > Atethmia centrago. The sequence continues at coordinate 25,588,883 of HG995376.1, forward strand.
GGAAGGTTCCTGCTCCAGATAAGGCGATAGGAAACGCTCGGTTGTCACCATTGTGTGGATCGCCCGGAGGACACGGTGGAGCATCCGGTGGAGGTTTGCCCGGCTTGGGTGGGGTACCGCGCCGTGTCCTCGTGGAGGCGATCGGCGGCGGAGAGTTGTAGGTTGTGGGTTCAAACCCAGGCAGGCGTTTTACTTTGTGTAAATAATTTCATCACCACTGCTCTCAAAACGGTAAAGGAAAACATCGTGAGGAAACCGCCATGTCCTAGAACCAATAATTCGAAGACATGTGACATCTACCAACCCGTACTGCACCCGCGTGGTAGATTACAGCCCACTCCCTCTCACAGAGAGGAGGCCTGTGTCCCAGCAGTGGGAACATTATAAGTTGATAATGTATATCGATTTAAGGGAGAACATGTTTTTTAACTACAATGTTAAGTTTGTTTTAGGGATACATTCATCCCAACTTCCCAACTACGGAACCCTTCAATGTGCGTGGTCTGACACGCACTTTGCCGGTTTCTTTTTTTGGGTTTGAAATTATCAAATAACTTCTCCCGCTCTGGGTGGAGCGGTAGGGTGTGACATACTGTTACTGACTAAAATCCACCCGTGTTCCTTCGGTTGCCTGGGTTGCCAGGGCCTCGGTATCCTTTTCAGACTTTCACGCGACCCCGGCAGGCATCGGCCCTAGGGGACCCCTACACTTGTGCTGACATCTCTTTGAGGCGCGCGTGGAACACAACGCGCCGTTGACCTGGGCCTGGTCTTTATCGGACTGCGAGCTACCCATTGCTCACCGTCCGCTAGCCCGCGCTTACAGTGGCCGGAAATCCGCCTGGGATTCCCGACGCCCTAGGCGTCTCCTGCGGCGGCTAGGGGCGTGAGGGCGCGAAATTTGCCTCTTCTTCACCCGTCCCGCCTCCTCCTTCGTTAACATTACTGCTTCACAGAAGGAGGTGACGGCTGCCCATGTAGGGTTGCCATCTCTAAAATTTGGCAACCAGGACGAAAAGCGCAAAATCCCCGGATTTTGGAGCTCAGAACCCGGACACGTCAACAATTTTTTTCTAAATTTAATTTAGTCAGTATAAAAAAAAATAGTTCAAATTGTCATAAATAGTTTATTTCTTTATTTTCAAACAAACTTTTAAGTAAATTAAGTCACGTTTCTTCGTAATAAGACAAAAACAGAACATTCTTAAAGTTTTGAAAAACTTTAAGAATGTTCTGTTTTGTCACTTATTACTTATTATTTTAGATAAACAAAAAATATATATACCGAACCTCCGTGCCTCGGAAAGCACGTTAAGCCGTTGGTCCCGGCTGTATTTTGTAGATCTTTGACAGTCGTTACGGGTCGTCAGAAGCCCGAAAGTTTGACAACCAGTCTTACCAAGGGGCACCGTGTTACCCAGTAACTAGATTGTGGAGGTCAGATAGGCAGTCGCTCCATGTAAAATACTGGTATCCTCCTTATAACCGCACCGCTCCAACGCAGTAATCGCCTCGAAAAAATCCAGCCGCTTGTCGCCAAGGCGCCGTCAGCAAGACGACCGCTCGCTGTTGGCACGCCACCGGTGAGGTGACAACTTTTTGTTCAGGCGCTGCTTACTAATAAAAAAAAGGTTTTTATAAGGCTGAATTTGAGATAGCTGTAATGCTTTGATTAAAAAAAACAACTAAAACAAAAATTTCACTGCGCTGTTTCTCGGACAACCAATTTTAAACATATTTTTAGTATAGTAAATGTGGTTTTGTAGTATAAAAATAAAATGGAAAAATAAATAAAATACTACACTTTTCATGTGGCTCCTCAGTCCTGACGTTCTCTGAGAAATATATGTACCTACGTAACTACTAAAATAGTTGATTAAATCAGATAACTATAGTACGAATACTTAATAGAATTTCCTACTAAATATTGGTGTAATCCAACATCCTATGCTTTCCTCCAGACCGGGGGCAAGAAAAGGAAAACTAGTTGCCGCACACGGCGAAACTCAATTGCGACCAAATACTTCCTCTAACGCAGAGAATGTGTTAAAAACGCGATCGCTTTACATCGTGATTTCTTTAAATTTTCGCAATGGTACTTTATTAAGGTACCCCACTATCAAAGTCACAAATATTCTGCTTTTGTTTTCAAGATTGACCACGACAATAACCCCACAGAATGAAAGTCAGGACGTGAAATTATCAAAATGGTATTCGTTACTTGTGATGAGTTGTTAGAAAAATTTTGTATACTTAGCAAAAAGGAATGTATGCTATTGTAGAAAGGATAGCTGCTGTTGACTTCCTATTTCCATTAGCCGTCATCCGCCCCAACGACGCCACGCGTGGATCAAATTTTACCTACAACTTATATTAAACTTAATTAAACGGCCAATACATATTATTTTATTACTTTTTAGAGGTTTGGAGATTTTTTATGTATTTTAAATACACACAGTGTTAAAAGACCCATCAAATATCCGTTATATACAGATTCTGTACATCAAACTAAGTAAATTAAGCTAAAAATATTGCTAGGAACCGACTTTTATTTTTTGTGTGACATCCGTTGGTTGACGACCAATCGATACTAGTGTATCGATTATACATAGGAAAAACATACGAAGCATACATGCGAAATTACATAGGAAGTTGTAGTCAACTTCCTATGTATTTTCGCTGTCCTATGAAACGTATGCCCTTGCCCAGACCTAAAAGTTTTATCTTTGATTTGTAGATGACACTCGGCCTTCCTAACTAGCTAGTCAGAGAGAATTCACTCGCTCGTAACGTGTTTTATTTTATTTGTATTTTTACCAAGATATGTCATCAGTCATCATAGCAGATAATATTTTAAAAAGTCATGACAGGTCTTAGCTACCACGGAGGGACGAGCAGGAAATACCAAATAATTCAGCGTCAGCCACTCCATTGATAATAACACTTTATAGCAAATTAGAGGAGGGGCTCGTGGCTGAGTAATAACAGCCGCACAGGTCGATCGATCCGGTTAAGCTACGCTTGCCGGGGTTGATCCGTGGATGGCTGACAATCTTTACATACCGAACCTCCGTGCCTCGGAAAGCACGTTAAGCCGTTGGTCCCGGCTGTATTTTGTAGATCTTTGACAGTCGTTACGGGTCGTCAGAAGCCCGAAAGTTTGACAACCAGTCTTACCAAGGGGCACCGTGTTACCCAGTAACTAGATTGTGGAGGTCAGATAGGCAGTCGCTCCATGTAAAATACTGGTATCCTCCTTATAACCGCACCGCTCCAACGCAGTAATCGCCTCGAAAAAATCCAGCCGCTTGTCGCCAAGGCGCCGTCAGCAAGACGACCGCTCGCTGTTGGCACGCCACCGGTGAGGTGACAACTTTTTGTTCAGGCGCCGCTTACTAATAAAAAAAAGGATTTTATAAGGCTGAATTTGAGATAGCTGTAATGCTTTGATTAAAAAAAACAACTAAAACAAAAATTTCACCGCGCTGATTCTCGGACAACCAATTTTAAACATATTTTTAGTATAGTAAATGTGGTTTTGTAGTATAAAAATAAAATGGAAAAATAAATAAAATACTACACTTTTCATGTGGCTCCTCAGTCCTGACGTTCTCTGAGAAATATATGTACCTACGTAACTACTAAAATAGTTGATTAAATCAGATAACTATAGTACGAATACTTAATAGAATTTCCTACTAAATATTGGTGTAATCCAACATCCTATGCTTTCCTCCAGACCGGGGGCAAGAAAAGGAAAACTAGTTGCCGCACACGGCGAAACTCAATTGCGACCAAATACTTCCTCTAACGCAGAGAATGTGTTAAAAACGCGATCGCTTTACATCGTGATTTCTTTAAATTTTCGCAATGGTACTTTATTAAGGTACCCCACTATCAAAGTCACAAATATTCTGCTTTTGTTTTCAAGATTGACCACGACAATAACCCCACAGAATGAAAGTCAGGACGTGAAATTATCAAAATGGTATTCGTTACTTGTGATGAATTGTTAGAAAAATTTTGTATACTTAGCAAAAAGGAATGTATGCTATTGTAGAAAGGATAGCTGCTGTTGACTTCCTATTTCCATTAGCCGTCATCCGCCCCAACGACGCCACGCGTGGATCAAATTTTACCTACAACTTATATTAAACTTAATTAAACGGCCAATACATATTATTTTATTACTTTTTAGAGGTTTGGAGATTTTTTATGTATTTTAAATACACACAGTGTTAAAAGACCCATCAAATATCCGTTATATACAGATTCTGTACATCAAACTAAGTAAATTAAGCTAAAAATATTGCTAGGAACCGACTTTTATTTTTTGTGTGAAAAAACGCTGTTTACTGCAGGAGCAATGTAACGCACGTAAGCCATTGTGCTTATGGGTGCATGCAACGGTACAGGAGTTGTGTTAAGTTATAACATTTAAAACTTGTATTCGTGAAAAACGTAAATAAAAGTTAAAACTTTGACATTCAATATCTCCGTAACCAGAAATTCCCTAATGTTAGTTACGCAATTCTAAATATGGCAAGCGATTGCAAGAGCTACATTTCGGGCTCGCATTCTAAAAGAAAATGTGTTCCACAATTATCTGCACCCGCCTGACACGGGTCCTCACCGGACACGGCAGCTTCGGGAGGTTCCTGTGTCGTATAAAGCGGGAGGAAACGCCCGGGTGCCAACACTGCGTGGATCGCCCGGAGGACACGGTGAAGTATACGGTGGAGGTCTGCCCGGCTTGGGCAGAGCACCGCCATGTCCTCGTGAAGGCGATTGGCGGCGGAGATCTCTCGCATCCGGCCCTGGTCCAGGCCATAGTCCGGAGCGAGAGGGCATGGGCATAGGGTTGCCATCCGTCCAGGTTTCACCGGTTTTGTCCTAGTTTAGAGGGCGTCCGGTGAGCGTCCGGTGACAAAACAGAACATTCTTAAAGTTTTTCAAAACTTTAAGAATGTTCTGTTTTGTCACTTATTACTTATTATTTTAGATAAACAAAAAATATATATTCTGTCAACAACAAAAAAATCTTTAAGTTACAACTTTTAAGAGACCATTTCAGTATTAAGTGTTAGGTTTTTTTACTCTTTTAACAGAGTAATAATTACCTTAAAGTTTTCATCAGCAGCCATATTATGAACCAAAAAAAATCCCTAAGAAACTTAAGCTAAATATAGTCTTCTTAAAAGTTAAAAAGTCTCAAGTCGCGCTGCCGCCCAGCGGCGACCAAAAGCCAGAAAAATTCAAACCCGGACTACAAATGAAACCCCGCCCGGACGCTCACCGGACGCCCTCTAAACTAGGACAAAACCGGTGAAACCTGGACGGATGGCAACCCTATGCCCATGCCCTCTCGCTCCGGACTATGGCCTGGACCAGGGCCGGATGCGAGAGATCTCCGCCGCCAATCGCCTTCACGAGGACATGGCGGTGCTCTGCCCAAGCCGGGCAGACCTCCACCGTATACTTCACCGTGTCCTCCGGGCGATCCACGCAGTGTTGGCACCCGGGCGTTTCCTCCCGCTTTATACGACACAGGAACCTCCCGAAGCTGCCGTGTCCGGTGAGGACCCGTGTCAGGCGGGTGCAGATAATTGTGGAACACATTTTCTTTTAGAATGCGAGCCCGAAATGTAGCTCTTGCAATCGCTTGCCATATTTAGAATTGCGTAACTAACATTAGGGAATTTCTGGTTACGGAGATATTGAATGTCAAAGTTTTAACTTTTATTTACGTTTTTCACGAATACAAGTTTTAAATGTTATAACTTAACACAACTCCTGTACCGTTGCATGCACCCATAAGCACAATGGCTTACGTGCGTTACATTGCTCCTGCAGTAAACAGCGTTTTTTCACACAAAAAATAAAAGTCGGTTCCTAGCAATATTTTTAGCTTAATTTACTTAGTTTGATGTACAGAATCTGTATATAACGGATATTTGATGGGTCTTTTAACACTGTGTGTATTTAAAATACATAAAAAATCTCCAAACCTCTAAAAAGTAATAAAATAATATGTATTGGCCGTTTAATTAAGTTTAATATAAGTTGTAGGTAAAATTTGATCCACGCGTGGCGTCGTTGGGGCGGGGGACGGCTAATGGAAATAGGAAGTCAACAGCAGCTATCCTTTCTACAATAGCATACATTCCTTTTTGCTAAGTATACAAAATTTTTCTAACAATTCATCACAAGTAACGAATACCATTTTGATAATTTCACGTCCTGACTTTCATTCTGTGGGGTTATTGTCGTGGTCAATCTTGAAAACAAAAGCAGAATATTTGTGACTTTGATAGTGGGGTACCTTAATAAAGTACCATTGCGAAAATTTAAAGAAATCACGATGTAAAGCGATCGCGTTTTTAACACATTCTCTGCGTTAGAGGAAGTATTTGGTCGCAATTGAGTTTCGCCGTGTGCGGCAACTAGTTTTCCTTTTCTTGCCCCCGGTCTGGAGGAAAGCATAGGATGTTGGATTACACCAATATTTAGTAGGAAATTCTATTAAGTATTCGTACTATAGTTATCTGATTTAATCAACTATTTTAGTAGTTACGTAGGTACATATATTTCTCAGAGAACGTCAGGACTGAGGAGCCACATGAAAAGTGTAGTATTTTATTTATTTTTCCATTTTATTTTTATACTACAAAACCACATTTACTATACTAAAAATATGTTTAAAATTGGTTGTCCGAGAAACAGCGCGGTGAAATTTTTGTTTTAGTTGTTTTTTTTAATCAAAGCATTACAGCTATCTCAAATTCAGCCTTATAAAAACCTTTTTTTTATTAGTAAGCGGCGCCTGAACAATAAGTTGTCACCTCACCGGTGGCGTGCCAACAGCGAGCGGTCGTCTTGCTGACGGCGCCTTGGCGACAAGCGGCTGGATTTTTTCGAGGCGATTACTGCGTTGGAGCGGTGCGGTTATAAGGAGGATACCAGTATTTTACATGGAGCGACTGCCTATCTGACCTCCACAATCTAGTTACTGGGTAACACGGTGCCCCTTGGTAAGACTGGTTGTCAAACTTTCGGGCTTCTGACGACCCGTAACGACTGTCAAAGATCTACAAAATACAGCCGGGACCAACGGCTTAACGTGCTTTCCGAGGCACGGAGGTTCGGTATGTAAAGATTGTCAGCCATCCACGGATCAACCCCGGCAAGCGTAGCTTAACCGGATCGATCGACCTGTGCGGCTGTTATTACTCAGCCACGAGCCCCTCCTCTAATTTGCTATAAAGTGTTATTATCAATGGAGTGGCTGACGCTGAATTATTTGGTATTTCCTGCTCGTCCCTCCGTGGTAGCTAAGACCTGTCATGACTTTTTAAAATATTATCTGCTATGATGACTGATGACATATCTTGGTAAAAATACAAATAAAATAAAACACGTTACGAGCGAGTGAATTCTCTCTGACTAGCTAGTTAGGAAGGCCGAGTGTCATCTACAAATCAAAGATAAAACTTTTAGGTCTGGGCAAGGGCATACGTTTCATAGGACAGCGAAAATACATAGGAAGTTGACTACAACTTCCTATGTAATTTCGCATGTATGCTTCGTATGTTTTTCCTATGTATAATCGATACACTAGTATCGATTGGTCGTCAACCAACGGATGTCACACAAAAAATAAAAGTCGGTTCCTAGCAATATTTTTAGCTTAATTTACTTAGTTTGATGTACAGAATCTGTATATAACGGATATTTGATGGGTCTTTTAACACTGTGTGTATTTAAAATACATAAAAAATCTCCAAACCTCTAAAAAGTAATAAAATAATATGTATTGGCCGTTTAATTAAGTTTAATATAAGTTGTAGGTAAAATTTGATCCACGCGTGGCGTCGTTGGGGCGGATGACGGCTAATGGAAATAGGAAGTCAACAGCAGCTATCCTTTCTACAATAGCATACATTCCTTTTTGCTAAGTATACAAAATTTTTCTAACAATTCATCACAAGTAACGAATACCATTTTGATAATTTCACGTCCTGACTTTCATTCTGTGGGGTTATTGTCGTGGTCAATCTTGAAAACAAAAGCAGAATATTTGTGACTTTGATAGTGGGGTACCTTAATAAAGTACCATTGCGAAAATTTAAAGAAATCACGATGTAAAGCGATCGCGTTTTTAACACATTCTCTGCGTTAGAGGAAGTATTTGGTCGCAATTGAGTTTCGCCGTGTGCGGCAACTAGTTTTCCTTTTCTTGCCCCCGGTCTGGAGGAAAGCATAGGATGTTGGATTACACCAATATTTAGTAGGAAATTCTATTAAGTATTCGTACTATAGTTATCTGATTTAATCAACTATTTTAGTAGTTACGTAGGTACATATATTTCTCAGAGAACGTCAGGACTGAGGAGCCACATGAAAAGTGTAGTATTTTATTTATTTTTCCATTTTATTTTTATACTACAAAACCACATTTACTATACTAAAAATATGTTTAAAATTGGTTGTCCGAGAAACAGCGCGGTGAAATTTTTGTTTTAGTTGTTTTTTTTAATCAAAGCATTACAGCTATCTCAAATTCAGCCTTATAAAAACCTTTTTTTTATTAGTAAGCGGCGCCTGAACAAAAAGTTGTCACCTCACCGGTGGCGTGCCAACAGCGAGCGGTCGTCTTGCTGACGGCGCCTTGGCGACAAGCGGCTGGATTTTTTCGAGGCGATTACTGCGTTGGAGCGGTGCGGTTATAAGGAGGATACCAGTATTTTACATGGAGCGACTGCCTATCTGACCTCCACAATCTAGTTACTGGGTAACACGGTGCCCCTTGGTAAGACTGGTTGTCAAACTTTCGGGCTTCTGACGACCCGTAACGACTGTCAAAGATCTACAAAATACAGCCGGGACCAACGGCTTAACGTGCTTTCCGAGGCACGGAGGTTCGGTATGTAAAGATTGTCAGCCATCCACGGATCAACCCCGGCAAGCGTAGCTTAACCGGATCGATCGACCTGTGCGGCTGTTATTACTCAGCCACGAGCCCCTCCTCTAATTTGCTATAAAGTGTTATTATCAATGGAGTGGCTGACGCTGAATTATTTGGTATTTCCTGCTCGTCCCTCCGTGGTAGCTAAGACCTGTCATGACTTTTTAAAATATTATCTGCTATGATGACTGATGACATATCTTGGTAAAAATACAAATAAAATAAAACACGTTACGAGCGAGTGAATTCTCTCTGACTAGCTAGTTAGGAAGGCCGAGTGTCATCTACAAATCAAAGATAAAACTTTTAGGTCTGGGCAAGGGCATACGTTTCATAGGACAGCGAGAATACATAGGAAGTTGACTACAACTTCCTATGTAATTTCGTATGAAATCATGTATGCTTCGTATGTTTTTCCTATGTATAATCGATACACTAGTATCGATTGGTCGTCAACCAACGGATGTCAACGGTTTTCATGCATTTTTATTTCCGACCATGCAGCTGACACACCTTTTGTCAACAAAGAACTCTGAGGGATTGTCCGCTTTTCACGTGAATTTTATAGGGAAGGAGAATTCTACAAAAGTTCAAATTCGAAAGGTTCCTAATAGGTACCCAGAACTCTTACTAACAGTAGTAGTAAGAACTTATCAAGCCTAAGCTATTACCTAAATGAGTTTCATAATTTTACACTTACAATCGTGCAATACCAAAAGATTGCGCACTAGGGAGTTTTTTACGGCAATGCAAGGAACGTGCAGATAAGATAATGATTGCATTGAATGCAATACTGCATTACACTACACTAAACGTCTCTTAATCAGAGATTCGCTACTGTAGAGGTTCTATGATAATCAGTGATAGGAATAGGTAGTGCCTATTAGCCTAAACTTCGAAGAACAGAGACAAGAAACGGAGACTTCCTTAGGACTAAATTATTTCCGGCACATCTGTCTCGAAATTTCGAGACAACACTTAAATACATTTATAAAAATGTGTTATTTGGAATAAGTAATTCGTCTATATTTATCTAAAGTTTGTCTATAAATGTGATAGTTTGTATGGATGTCCATTACTCAATGCCACTGAAAATGCTGATTTTGGTAGTGATATAGATTAAGGTGTGGAATAGCACATATGCTACTTCCTATTAAAAAAAAAAGTATAGTTCCCATGGGATACAAAAACAATAGTACACGCGGGAAAAGCCGCGCGCATTAACTAGTTAAAAAAAAAACGTAAGGGTCCTTTCACACCACCGATATTGTCTGGCGATTTTTGGAGATTTCTATGCAAAAAAAAAAACGAAAGAAAAAATGCTCAAAAATCGCCGGTCGATATCGCTCTAGGTTCATTAAATAATTAATGGGCTCTAAAGGAAAAATAAAACACATAGAATATTGTTGTAACAAATATATGTATATTTATATTATTTTAAAATATGACGTAATTGGAAACCATGAAACAAAATGTACAGAATGAAAGATTTAAGAAACAAATTTATGTTTATCTATCTTTAAATATCTATGTCATATTTATTTTACTGACGTTGAGGGATGCAATTTTTACTCAAATCAAAGTACAAATTAACCTTTGAAGTTTACAAATTAATATTTGAAGCATTTAGGACAATCAGTTTTAATACTGAACTACTAACTGTTCGGTTTTGATAAAGAACTTGATGCATCAAAAATTGCTAAGAATTTGAAAATCTTTATTTGTGTTACAAATACCATAAAAAATAAAGAACGATTTTAATTTAATCATCGTGATTCGATTCGTCAAGTTCAGTATCAGAACCGAAATTTTCTTTGTCAGATGAGTCATCTAAGTTAAAATTCACAATCATATTTTTTTCTATATTTTCAACTGTCAGGCGATTTCTTTTTATGTTAAGAATCCATTTATAAGTTGAAAATGACCTTTCAACATCAACTGAGGTTAAAGGCGCGTACATATAGTATGATCGCTCATCCTTTCCTGCTGTTATCGCTTCACATATGTCTCTAATTTTATCTAAACCGGGATTTCTGTCCATGACATTTACGAGTTTATTTTTTATAAGCTCAGATGAACACCAGCTAAGCACAGTTCTCACGTGATCAAATATTTCAAAGGATTCCGTTAGAGTTAAATTCGATTTTTGTAATTTCTTTATTCCAATTTGTATATCTTTAAAATATTCCTCAATGTAGTCCAAGTCCGATTTCAAGTTTTCCTTTTGAAGAACATTTTTGGCACACCTAATAGATAGCGCGTCGGAACTTCTTAAAAGATTTACAATTGTTTTAATTTGATCATAATATTTTGCATAATATGACACTGCCTCCAACCAAGTACCCCATCTTGTAATAACGGGTTCTGGAGGAAGCGGCATGTGGGGAAAGGTGTTTTTTAACAAGCGCACTCTATCAGGTGATTTTAAAAATATTTTTTTTACGTTTGAAATTAATTCATCTACATCTGAGTATTCGTATCGTATTTTTTCTGCCACGAGATTCAGTGCATGTGCTAAGCAAGTGACGTGTATCATGTTGGGCAAATAATTTTTCAGCACACGTCCCGCTTTTAGCATATATGCTACACTATCAGTGCATAATACAGCAACGTCTCCTACTTTGGATTCATACAAATCGCACCACATATTTTCAAAGCAGTCTATTACAAATTGGGCAATTGTGCTCCCATTAACAATTTCTAGTACTTTGCAAGCAACTAAAAATGGTTTTTGTGTGATCGCATTTAAAGGTTTTACAAGTAAATGTACCATGTATCTGCCTAAAAAATCAGTTGTCTCGTCTAAAGATACCCACAGCTTTTGATTTGCAATTTGTTCATAAATCGAGTCAATTTTAGTTTTAAAAATCTTATCTAAATAAACTTTTCTCAGCAATGATTGCTCAGGAAGCTTTTGTCGATTTGTACAATTGCAGCAAATATATTTATGGAAGAATTTTTTGAAAGCGGGGTTGTATACTTCAATCCAAGGTATATTACATAATATGAGAAATTGTACTAGGTCCAAATAAAATTCTTCATTTGGTTTTTTACTTGTCCCTTTGTGTTTCGGACCTTTAACGTGCCTCTTGACACTACTAAGTTTAGCTGTTATACTGCTCTCGCACTTAGAACAGTAAATCAAATTACTGGCCGGGTCGTAATATAATTCAGGATGAAGTCCAATCCAACTTTGTACTGTTGCTTTCTTAGGCTTGTTCGCCATTTCCAATCTTACTGGTCTCCAAAAAGATGTACGATGGCAAGTACCTAAAATAAAATAAATTTTTAAGTTTTCCATGCCTCAAAAGGAATAACGAACCTTTATAGATACAGGGAGGTGGAAAGGAAAGCGGGAGAGGTGCGCGCATTCCAGCTAGGTGCATCGATTGTATCGATTTAAAGATTTTATTCTTTCATTTTACGCTTTATTAAAGAAAAACGGTTAGATAATATGAACACGCGTAACATCATTGTTATTGAAATTTTTTTTTCGCATTTTAGTCAATGCGCAAAAGACATATTCCTTTTTGGTTCAAATATTAAAAGAACCGGCCAGAAAAATAATATATTTTGATAGAATTCGTCCACCTTAGCAATTCTTTATGACACCAAAGATATAACATTACTATGCTTGGTAGTATTGAAGTTCACTTTTATATTTGAACCAAAAGTTAAATGCGTATGTTTTTTTTTCTTTAACTACGTTTCATACACAATAATTATCTTAAAAACTCCACTAAAAATATCAAGTTCATACAATTGCATATCAATCTAGACTGTCAAATTGCTAGTTTAAGATAAAATAATATATACATTAATGTTCTTCTTTATATCTACTGTTTGTTTCCCTACAAGAAATAAAATAAATAACTTTAGCCAAAACATTAAAAAGTAATAAATGTTGACTTACCGTATTATTTGATGTAGACAGACAGGAACAATGTTATTGCAGCAAATCGTAATCCATAAATTCAAGCCAAAGTAGTCGTATTAAGAAGATCCAATGAACCAAAAAACGAGCGAGGGTGAAAAACAATATTCACAAAAACAATACAGGAAGATGCGCACTTAACAAACCGAAGTACAGGATTGAAGTGAAGGTAACCTGCGCGCACGCGGGGCGGTAAGGAGTAGGGTGGGAGGGGGTATGTAGACCCTCCCCGCGCCGCACAGGTATGCGACCATGGCGGTTACCTTTTGTAATTTCTAAGAATAGATAACGAAACGCGCTGCCGTAAAATGTGATAATGTGGTACCATTATTATGCAATTATTTTAATATCATGCACATTTTTAAATATACTTTAGAAATATATTTCATTAAGATGAAAGAAAAAAAGGTATTTGTATTTTCATTTGTAACTAAATATTTGCACATCATGTATAACGGTAGAATGTAAAGGGACCTCATTAATATTAAGATCATACCACTTTATATACCTACATTCTGGCAAATAAATGAATTATTTATTTATTTTAAATACTGATAAAATCAAAATCAAAGCATTTATTTCAAATATACCATTTACGGGCACTTTTGGATAGTCAAATGTCGGTCAGTCCATGAAAAGTGAAGCTAAATTGCACGTTCCAAAGAGTAGGTCTCTATGGAGAAGAACGTGCAAGAAACTCCATGGACACTCTTTTAAATCATATTATGTGTTACATATAATGCCTTTTTTACACTTGAACTTTAGAAATCTCATTAAACGTAGCCGAGAGTGAGCTAGAAAGAAGATATTTACTTCGAAACGTGTACGGCTTCTTATTCAAACATTGTGATTCATTGTGTATTACGATCAACAAGTCATTTACAAAATGTACTCCAAAAAAAAATTCAGAAAATTTTATGGTTGTAACGACTGTGTATGTTATTTATTATGATATATCTAGTCGCAAACTTTAGGTAAATATAGACGAATTACTTATTTCAAATAACATTTTTTTTAAATGTATTTATGTGTTGTCTCGAAATTTCGGGACAGATGTCTCGGAAAAAAAGTTAGTCCTAAGGAAGTCTCCGTTTCTTGTCTCTGTTCTTCGAAGTTTAGGCAAATAGGCACTACCTATTCCTATCACTGATGATAATGCATCCTCCTAGCCGCTACTTGACACTGGCAACTTAATAAAAATAAATATTTAAAATCGGAAGATAGATTTGAAATTATGAATTGTCACAGACAGTCTTTAATGAACTCACAAAGGAATATGTTGTATTGAATTTAAAAAGATAAATATATTAACAGTTATAAAAAAGGAATATTATTTTTTAATGTAGTACGTCCCGCAAACTTCAATTGGTGGGGGCCGGTAATAACAATAATTTCTCCTCCGGTTTATTACATCCTTTAGATATAGATATAGCTTGGAACTGCTCCAAGAACTCTTCAATCGATTCATCAAAATGGCCAGAAAAACATGTACCTCCTCACACGGTCCATTTTGTCGATACCCTGTTTTGCACGATTAAATTATAATGTAAAATTATACTTCTCTGTTCTTCTATATAATATACTCGTATCTCCAAGGATTCCTCTCGCGGACGATGGGAGCGTTTTTTGCTGGTAGGTATTTTATTTTTACTGGGATTCGACCCGGCCTACGTCCCAGCACACTACAGTACCAACCTAAAAAGTTAAAGGTCAGAATCATGGGTCATCATCTGCCTAGCCTTTTTTCCAACTATGTTGGGATCAGCTTCCAGTCTTACTGGATACAGCTGAATACCAGGTCAGAATCATGGGTAATTACCAAAAATATGACCAAGTTATTTTGAGTTTCATTCTCTTGTCCTTATCCCAATTGCATTGGGGACGGCACAGCATGTAGCCTCTAGCCACATCAGCTTTCACATAGTCCATCCATCTTTCAATCGTCGCCAATATACGTCAAAAAATTTAAAGAAATAGTATATAATAGTAGAATTGAATCTCAAAAAATCTAAAAAACCAAAATACAAGATGATAATTAACATTAACTAAATTAAATACATAAACATACAAATCGATTCTGAACCGCAGTTCAGGTCCGGATCGCGCAAGACTTTTGGCGGTCGGAGCCAGAGAGGCCGGTCATTGGCTACATGCCCATCCTTCTCCATATACCGGTACCTTCCTGGATCCGACCTCGCTTCGTCTGGCGACGGGTCTGCGGCTTGGGGTCACGGTATGCACTCCACACTCATGCCCTTGTGGCACGGACGTGGACCGACTGGGTCACCACGGACTTTTTTGTCAAAAAGTGCAGGCCGCTTTTCAAGACATGCGACACTTAATGACATAATCCACCGGTCTCTTGCCAGCATCAATGTGCCTGGTCTTCTTGAGCCGACTGGCGTTGTCAGAGATGATGGTCGGAGAAAAGACCTGATGGTGTGTCTTTGGTTCCGTGGAGTTTGGGACGGATGCTTGTGTGGGACGCTACCTGTGTAGACACACTGGCACCGTCCCACCTCCAACGGACTACTTCTAAAGCGGGTGCAGCGGCAGAAAATGCCGAAAATCCGAAAGTTATTAAATATGGAGGCTTTGGCAGAGAGTACAACTTTGTGCCCTTTGGCGTTATTATAACTTGTTAGTCTAACAAACAAGTTATAATAAATAATTCCGAAATAATAATAGTTTTTAACATAACATAACAGAACAGCACAAAACAAGTTTAAATTATTCAGTTGCCCACTGCCTAGTTCTAAAAATAGGTTACTATGGAATTTTAGAATCTTTTGTAGGCATTATAAATACATAAAATAATTCAAGTTTTGTAGTTTCTAAAGCAGTAGGTAGGTTGAAGATATTGGAAAAATACTGGATGGAATTTGGTAA
This sequence comes from Atethmia centrago, assembly GCA_905333075.3. NCBI lineage: Eukaryota > Metazoa > Arthropoda > Insecta > Lepidoptera > Noctuidae > Atethmia > Atethmia centrago. The sequence goes on from HG995376.1 coordinate 25,604,671, forward strand.
CTTGTTTGGGCACTCATCTAAGTAGTTAATGGAAGCGAAGATACCGGCCTACTATTATTTGAATTTGTTCAGACGTAGGAGCGAGGGGTATCTGTCAAGTTTAGGTATGATATCAACCGCACTACTGAACTAAAAAAGGTGCTCGCAGGGATCGCTACAATTGTGTGTGACGAAGTGATTAAAAGGACAAAGAAGAAATCAATGACTGGAAGAAGCTGGATGTAAATTTTGGCCTGTTGGTCCTTCTTTCCCAGCACAAAAATGTCACCAAGCAAATAAATTAAACAAATACAATTGTGCTAACTCTGTCACATAAAACAACTCGGAGGCACGGCTATGAAGGATTTAGATTCCTATTTGTCATGGCATTAGCAAGATTACTTATCATTTTATCATATTTTTGCGACACGACTGTGAGACAGGCATGGACCGCACTACGAGCTCTCATGACACTCATGAGATGAGGGCGTGAATGAATACGAAGCTCTCATTGACTGATGAGAGTTGCAGTTACTACGAACGGTTTTATCAGTTCGAGTGTGTATGGAGATTAGTGTGGAGAGGTTTGAGACAAATATGATGTGATAATGAATGTTTGAGTAAAAACATGCTTACTGTGAAGCTGATATTTGAAGAAGGTCTGTATAGTAGACGAATTTCTTAATTTTATTTTTTATTACGGAACCCTAAAAACGAGCGAGCCTTACAGTAGTCGCATATGATGAGACATCTTACATCTGACCGTGGTAATAAGCAACTGAGCAGCGACAGAAATTAACCTCCGAATTTAAAAAAGCTTAATCCTGAAATATTCTTCGAATAATATTCATTACTAGTGGGCGACCCTCTACTTACAATCTACATATATAGTACTTACTAATTCCATGGGTACACTAATTTCATGCTATTATAAAGTACTTACTAATTCCATGCTTAAGCTGTCACTTGCTGTCTATACACTTCCATCCCTTTTCACAAAACCGACAGAAAGCGAGATGAAAAATGTCACACATGAAACATAAAATTCTACTAGCCGATTTACGCCGATATCTTGATCATACCAAAGTCATTGTCGATTTCTTTGATCACGCCAAAGACACCACCACCACCAGACACCTGTAGAAATCAGGAAACACCTATCTTGTTTGGATGTAGCTACTTCCAAAGTGAGAAAAATGCTCTTCATTCGTCATAGGTATTAAAAATCCGCGTGGACAAACTAGACTAATCATTTTTTCGTAATGTTAAATACTTCCTTCAACTCGAATGTTTGTTTCCAAGATGAAGAGATGACATTGTTCATTTGTTTTGAGATTGCTAACAATCACATAACAAATAACATACCTAGAACATGTGTCATTTTGTTGGACATACGAGTTTCTTGGAACTAAATATCTGTGTTTATGCCTGACCGGTGTTTGTTTGGTGCAGACAAACAATCAAGAGAGTACCTACGTTTGCATGTGTGTGATGAATTTGACTGCTTTCCTCGGAGTTCTCCCATTGTTGCAAAAAGAGTGTCTATGACTTTTCTTGGCTGTTATTCTCCATAGAAACGAATTTTACTTTGGAATGGGCAATTTCGTGTTTCTGACTGACCGACTCCTTGGCAATTTGCCTGTGTTTGGTTGAAATAAATGTTTTCAGTTTGAGTTGCATTTCCTAGGCTGCGTATGATATCTTTCAGAGCAGCTCAGAGGCGAGTAGGCTAGAAACTGATGCTCGGCAACCAGACCCCTGTGCAATATTTTTCAGATGTAGTTTTTCCGTGAGGATTTCCAAAAAATACAAATAAGTTACATCCTCCTCAGATTCATCTTTTGCTACATTCAGTACCTACATACTATCTTTCGTTCGTTCTGCTTCTACGGTGGTCTTGCTACTCTACGTGTGCTGTACCTTTTAAATGGCGGATGAAAGTTAAGGTTCGTAGGTACCATCTGGTGAAAAACAGAAGCCGATTAAGTACTTCACATTATGATGCTGAGCACAGAGCATTCATAGCTAAAGCAGGTAAATATAGGTTTTATTTACGATTAAGGCCATGATTTGCCAATCACTGTGAAGGATTTGCATTGAATTGTATTGCTTCAGGGATAGGTGTAAACAAAGTATTCTTTGTCAATGCCCAAGAGTCAATTTTAACGATATTCAATAGATAGGTATAAGTTAAATATAACAGTTTTGAATCTCGATTCAGCCTTTAGCATTGTAATTGGACGATGATAAGTAATAATATGTCAACACACAAAAGTCAAACTCGGAGATACTGATGTATTCTGATAATGCGTCGTATTTAACATTATGCAAAAGAGTTTCAAGTGACTATATATCAAATAAGTACGGAAAAAAATAATCTAAATCATAAAACAAATGGGAAATCACTTAAACAACATGAGTCAATCCGTCGTCAAGCTCCTTAACACGGTCGAAATTCAAAGTAGCGTCATCTGTCGTCACAATAAAGAAGTTATGAGACTTCACACTGTATTGCGAAATGGCATTCAATTATCAACATTCTCCTACCCTTATACAAAATTTGTGGTTGGTGTAGCATACCTTCTTTCATACATCTTTATCAGCCGCTACGTTAGTTTTCACCCCCTTTCTAGTCATATCATTGACCATCTTTCTAGCATCTCATTAAACCTGTCTTGAATTCCGTACGTCTGTTTCGGGTGACCACTGAAAATCAGCACTGTGCTGTGGGTCCCTCCAATACCAAAGCATACCTTCTTTCATGCATATTTATCAGCCGCTACGTTAGTTTTCACCCCCTTTCTAGTCATATCATTGACCATCGTTCTAGCATCTCATTAAACTTGTCTTGAATTCCGTACGTCTGTTTCGGGTGACCACTGAAAATCAGCGCTGTGCTGTGGGTCCCCCCAATAGCACAGCATACCTTCTTTCATACATCTTTATCAGCCGCTACGTTAGTTTTCACTCCCTTTCTAGTCATGTCATTGACCATCTTTCTAGCATGTCATTAAACCTGTCTTGAATTCCGTACGTCTGTTTCGGGTGACCACTGAAAATCAGCGCTGTGCTGTGGGTCCCCCCAATAGCACAGCATACCTTCTTTCATACATCTTTATTAGCCGCTACGTTAGTTTTCACCCCCTTTCTAGTCATATCATTGACCATCTTTCTAGCATCTCATTAAACCTGTCTTGAATTCCGTACGTCTGTTTCGGGTGACCACTGAAAATCAGCGCTGTGCTGTGGATCCCCCGTAGCACAGCATCATGCTGAGTGGAAGCCTACTTGTCACAGTTATGACGTGCAGCTGCCGACTATGTGTGTTTTGTTCTCGTGATTGCGTGTGTGTTAGTTTGCTTTATTATGTTTACCTACTCGAGATCTTTTTGTATGCACGTGTTTTTGTGACAAATAAACTTTTTCTTTCTTACTTTAATACATTTATTTACATAACCAAATTACAAGATGATTATTAACATTAACTAAATTAAATTAAAACTAAGTTAAGCTTAAAAAAGGCCCTCGGGGCATTGTACCGAGGATGCTGGCGGCATTTCCTCGCTGAATTGCAATGCTGATGCGTTGCGCGAGAAAGCCGCCAGCTTTTCGGTCACCAGTTACATCAACTAGACGTTTCGCGATTTCCGCAAATAACTTATGCGCACTGGGACCCCACGGACCGAGGGTCTCGACGCCAAAGGGCACAAAGTTGTACTCTCTGCCAAGGCCTCCATATTTAATAACTTTCAGATTTTCGGCATTTTCTGCCGCTGCACCCGCTTTAGAAGTAGTCCGTTGGAGGTGGGACGGTGCCAGTGTGTCTACACAGGTAGCGTCCCACACAAGCATCCGTCCCAAACTCCACGGGACCAAAGACACACCATCAGGTCTCTTGCCATCATCTCTGACAATGCCAGTCGGCTCAAGAAGAGCAGGCACATTGATGCTGGCAAGAGACCGGCGGATTATGTCATTAAGTGTTGCATGTCTTGAAAAGCGGCCTGCACTTTTTTGACAACAAAGTCCGTGGTGACCCAGTCGGTCCACGTCCGTGCCACAAGGGCATGTGTGTGGAGTGCATACCGTGACCCCAAGCCGCAGACCAGTCGCCAGACGAAGCGAGGTCGGATCCAGGAAGGTACCGGTATATGGAGAAGGATGGGCATGTAGCCAATGACCGGCCTCTCTGGTTCCGACCGCCAAAAGTCTTGCGCGATCCGGACCTGAACTGCGGCTCAGAATCGATTTGTATGTTATGTTATCCTTTTATTTTTATGTTATTTCTTTCTTTATTTCTTTTCTTTATATCATAAACAATGATTGATTGCATTATTGCAGTATCATCATCATCCACCTTGCCTTTTTCCTACTATGTCGGCTTCCAGTCTAACCAGATTCAGCTGATTATTGCAGTAGGTATCCTCATCAACAACATTTCAACCGAATGACGTCCACTAGGCCTCCTCAAGCGTCGCTACATCGACTGGTCCTGTACATCTCGCGTGCAGCGGATTCCTGCGACCTTTACTATGTCATTGGTTACCTTGTGGGGAGGCTTTCCAACGCTGGCAATAGGTATGTAATTGTTTTTTCTATAAAATGTCATATTTCTCTCAATAGAATCCTTTGCTCAACCTGTCATCATAATGTTATCTATAATAGGTTTATTGACTCTACCCACGCGCTGTTGCATGTACTTATGAAGTCTCATAATTACACAGTTTACTATGTTGATAAAGAGATTAGTCTTAATCAGGAAAACAGATGTCTGCGTGAAAGCAGGTACTTATTTAATAATTTTCTTATGTTTTTTTTACTTATCCTATACTGTCCCACTGCTGGGCAAAGGCCTCCTCCAACGCCTTACAGGAACTCTTTTGACGCGCCACCTTTCTATAAATTATATTATAAAACAATAAGTATTTTATGTCGACAGTATTCATTGTCCAGTTGGAAAAAGCCTAGGTCCTACCTACCTTTATATCCGCTTTTCAAAACATGACATAATCAGCCGGTCTCTTGCCAGCATCAATGTGCCTGCTCTTCTTGAGCCGACTGGAACCGATTGTCAGAGATGATGGCAAAAGACCTGATGGTTCCGTGGAGTTTGGGACGGTGGGACGTTACCTGTGTAGGCACACTGGCACCGTCAGTGGCGTAGCGTGGGTTTTCGCCGCCTGGGGCCGACCGGAAATTTGCCGCCCCTTATTTTAATTATTGGTTATTTAAAGTTTAAATATTTTATTCAACGGATCTAATGTATATCGTACAACTTATTGCAAGTCAGATAAATTACCACTGCTTCAGAAAATACATCTATGAGAAGCAATGGCGCAAGACACCCACAGGATTTTTTTTTTTTAAATGTCTAATTATGTTAACGCTAGGTATACACAACAATAAATAACAAGTACTAAATCCGTTTGTTCTTTTTTATCGATAGTTTATTCTTTTCCTATTTTGTAACTCCTTCCATTTGCAAAACATTTTCGTTTTGTTGTGCACTTGATTCATGATTGGCTACCTTTTTTTTTTGAGTGGGATATCATCAAATAACTTCTCCCGCTCTGAGCGGAGCGGGAGGGTGTCTCAGACTCTCACTGACTAAAACCCACCCGTATTCCTTCCGTTGCCTGTTTTGCCAGGGGCCTCGGTAACCCTTCAGTACCTTCCCGCGACCCCGGCAGGCATCGGCCCTAGTGGACCCCTACACTTGTGCTGACGACATCTCTTTGAGGTGCGCGTGGAATACAACGCGCCGTCGCCTGGGCCCTGGTCCTTACCGGACGGTGAGCTGCCCATTGCTCACCGTCCGCAAGCCTGCGCCTACGGTGGCCGGAAATCCGCCCGGGATTCCCGACGCCCAGGGCGTCTCCTGCGGTGGCTAGGGGCGAGAAATTTCCTTTTCCCTCAAACATCCCGCCTCTTCCTTCGCGAACATTACTGCTTCGCAGAAGGAGGTGACGGCTGCTCATGCCCTCTCGCTCCGTACCATGGCCTGAACCAGGGCCGGACGCGAGAGATCTCTGCCGCCGATCGCTTTCATGAGGAGACGGCGGTGCTCTGCCCAAGCCGGGCAGACCTCCACCGTATGCTCCACCGTGTCCTCCAGGCGATCCACACAGTGGTGACACCCGGGCGTTTCCTCCCGCCTTATCCGACACAGGAACCTCCCGAAGATGCCGTGTCCGGTAAGGACCTGCATCAGGCGGAAGGTGAGGACGCCGTGGCGCCTCTCTAGCCACTCCTCAAAGAGGGGACTTATCGCCGCAATTGTGGCGTGCCCAGCACTGGGTTGCGACAACCGTACTCTCCATATCGCCATGAGATCCCGCCGGAGCTCCGTCCGCCGCCACGATTTCTGGCGGCAGCGGAGTTACGCCCCGGCGTTTCGCTTCCTCGCGCCACTCCCATACGTGCGCGAGGACTTTTGCCTCCAAATCCCATGGCGGCAATCCAGCAAGGAGGCTCGCTGCCTCACAGGAGACCATGTGGTATCCCCGGACCAGCCGGATGGCCATGACGCGCCAGCGCCAGGGAAATGATTGGCTACCTTGGGATTAAATTTCCACCAAGTATTAAATATCCGTCGGAAGAGCAAAATTTCGATGCATTTGAGATTTATATATTTTTTATTTGAAAACCCCAATTCAGGGTTTTCAAATAAACGAAAACGAAGCAAAACAATGAAGCTTTCGAGGGAGAACTTATGCCATCCAAGAGCGTAAAACTTTTTCGCCGTTTGGCAATATGTGAACCAACCGTTAGTCAGCCGTCTCGATACTACTTTTGATTTTGTAGAGTCAATGTCTGACTGAGTCGTGCGTGATACTGTTGACACTTCAGATAAATTTGTATTCATGTGTTGAATTACTTCCTGTTATTCTCCTCCTTTGCTTTCTTCTTATTCCGATAACATACTCCACTTTCTTTTGCTCTTTTAATTTTTAGTTAGAGATAAGCTTTAAAAGATTAAAAAAACGAAATCATTTTTTTATTATTATTTACTGGCCCTATAATAATATATTCTTAGGTTTAAAAATGCGTTTTAGTTATTAGTTACTCCTCTTTATTCAGATTCTATAGTAATTTAATGAAAATGCTCTAAAAACACGAAACGTTTTTTTGACAATTCTCAAAAGTAAGCATTTTTTTATTCAGTCAGTATTTTATTACAAGTGCGACACCGACACATTACCTATTTTTTTTTATTAAAAATTCACAAGCAAGCAATAAACTCCGAGAAAATTACTTCCACCGTAGTTTTTGTTATTTATCTATTAGACAATTGTTACGTCTATTTTAACGTTTTAAATCGATAGATTTTACCGACTCCCATCACATAAAAGAAGAAATTTAAATTATTCTAACATAAGTCAACTGTACGATTATGGGACGCCATGCAATTATGAGGTTAATTTAATAACTCGTGACGCAAAGATTTATAATTACTAAATCTGTCAGATGTCAAGTCAATTTAAATATCAGCCGAATAAGTATTTTTTTTCTCAAACATGCAATAAAATATTTTTGTTATATTCCTTATCCGCCGCCCCCTTTCGTATGCCGCCCGGGGCCCCCCTGCCGCCCCCACGCTACGCTACTGCGCAAGACGTCCACTACTGGACATAGGCCTCCCTCAAGCACCGTCACTTCAACCGGTTTTGTGCTTCCCACATCCAGCGGATTCCTGCGGCCTTCACAAGGTCATCGGTTCACCTTGTAGGAGACCTTCCAACGCTACGTATTCCTTAAGGCTCCATCGGCCATCTGTCCTGCGGGCAATGTGCCCTGCCCACTGCCACTTAGGTTTGGCAAAACCGGGTTGAACGTTTGTAATCGGAGGGTAATTAGGGTACTTATTCCATTTATACAAATGTCAATATGCCATGAAGTAGGACCATATTGCCAAGAGGGTTATTCAACGAATAACCCTCTACTATATTATTTCTTTATTTCTTTTCTTTATCTCATAAACAATGATTGATTGCATTATTGCAGTATCATCATCATCTACCTAGCGTTTTCCCTACTATGACCTCTTCCAGTCTAACCAGGTGCAGCTGATTATTACAGTAGGTATCCTCATCAACAACATTTCAACCGAATGACGTCCACTAGGCCTCCGCGAGTGTCGCCACATCGACTGGTCCTGTGCTTCTCGCATGCAGCGGATTTTTGCGACCTTTACTAGTCATTAGTAATTGTGTCAACAGCCTTGTGGGGAGGCCTTCTAATGCTGGCAATAGGTATGTTATTGTTTTTCTATAAAAAATCATATTTCTCAATAGAATCCTTTGCTAAACCTGTCATCATAATGTTATCAATAATAGGTTTATTAACTCTCCACGCGCTGTCGCATGTACTTACGGAGTTTCATAATTACACAGTTTACTATGTTGATAAAAAGATTAGTCTGCCATCAGGAAAACATATTTATGCGTGAAAGCAGGTCCTTTTTTAATCGTTTTCTCATGTTTTTTTTTACTTATCCTATACTGTCCCAGTGCCCAAGGCATCCTTCAAGTCCTTCCAAAAACTCTTTTTCCGCGCCACCTTACTTTAAATAATAAGTATGTTATGTCGACAGCATTCATAGTCCAGTAGGAAAGAGCGTAGGTCCTACCTACCTTTATATCCGCTTTTCAAGACATGCGACATTTAATGACATAATCCGCCGGTCTCTTGCCAGCATCAATATGCCTGCTCTTCTTGAGCCGACTGGCATTGTCAGAGATGATGACAAAAGACCTAATGATGTGTCTTTGGTTCCGTCGAGTTTAGGTCGGATGCTTGTGTGGGACGCTACCTGTGTAGACACACTAGCACCGTCCCACCTCCAACGGACTACTTCTAAAGCGGGTGCAGCGGTAGCAAATGCCGAAAATCTGAAAATGATTAAACATATAGGCTTTGGCATATAGTACAACGTTGTGCCCTTTGGCATCGAGACCCTCAGTCCGTGGTCCAGTGCGCATCAGTTATTTGCGGAAATCGCTAAACGTCTAGTTGATGTAACTGGTGACCGAAAAGCTGGCGGTAAAGAAATGCCGCCAGCATCCTCGGTACAATGCCTCGTGGGCCTTTTTTTAGGTTAAACTTAGTTTTAATTTAATTTAGTTAATGTTAATAACCATCTTGTAATTTGATTATGTAAATAAATGAAGTACCTAGGTATATTTTGGCAATACGGGGTTCATCATTTCAGCCGCAAGACGTCCACTGCTGGACATAGGCCTCCCCCATGCACCGTCACTTCAACCGGTTCTGTGCTTCCTACATCCAGCGGAATCCTGCGGCCTTCACAAGGTCATCGGTTCACCTTGTAGGAGACCTTCCAACGCTACCTCTTCCTTTCGGCCCCATCGGCCATCTGTCCTGCGGGAAATGTGCCTGCCCACTGCCACTTAAGTTTGGAAAAACGGGGTTGAACGTTTGTAATCGGAGGGTAATTCGATTTATACAAATGTCAATATGCCAAGAAGTTGGACCATATTGCCAAGAGGGTTATTGAACGAAATAAGGTAAACCTAACATAAAAGCAATAAAAGCCTCAAAACAAATTGTATTAAGTTTTTATACCATGGCCTCCCCAAGCGTCGCCACAACGACTGGTCCTGTACTTGCAGCGGATTCCTGCGACCTTTACTAGGTCATTGGTTACCTTGTGGGGAGGCCTTCCAACGCTGGCAATAGGTATGTAATTGTTTTTTCTATAAAATGTCATATTTCTCTCAATAGAATCCTTTGCTAAACCTGTCATCATAATGTTATCTAGGTATAATAGGTTTAATGACTCTACTCACGCGCTGTTGCATGTACTTACGGAGTTTTATAAAATATTACACAGTTTACTATGTTGATAAAGAGATTAGTCTAAATCATAAAAACATTTCTGCGTGAAAGCAAGTGCTTATTTAATCGTTTTCTCATGTTTTTTTTTTACTTATCTTACACTGTCCCACTGCTAGGCAAATGCCTCCTCCAACTCTTTCCGGGAACTCTTTTTCCGCGCCACCTTACTATAAATTATGTTATAAAACAAGAATTATGTTATGTCGGCAGGATTAATTATCTAGTATGTCTTTGCTTCCGTGGAGTTTGGGACGGATGCTTGTGTGGGACGCTACCTGTGTAGACACACTGGCACCGTCCCACCTCCAACGGACTACTTCTAAAGCGGGGGCAGCGACAGAAAATGCCGAAAATGTGAAAATTATAGGCCTTGGCAGAGAGTACAACTTTGTGCCCTTTGGCGTCAAGACCCTCGGTACGTGGGGTCCCAGTGCGCCATAAGTTATTTGCGGAAATCAAGAAACGTCAATTTGATGTAACTGGTGACCGAAAAGCTGGTGGCCTCCTCGCGCAGCGCATCAGCAATGCAATTCAGCGAGGAAATGCCGCCAGCATCCTCGGTACAATGCCTCGAGGATCTTCTTTTAGGTTACACATAGTTTTAATTTAATTTAGTTAATGTTCATAACCATCTTGTAATTTGATTATGTAAATAAATGAAGTACTTGGGTATATTTTGGCAATACGGGGTTCATCATTTCAGTCACTGCTGTACATAGGCCTCCCCCAAGCACCGTCACCTACGAGACCTTCCAACGCTACGTTTTCCTTTCGGCCCCATCGGCCATCTGTCCTGCGGGCAATGTGCCCTGCCCACTGCCACTAAAGTTTGGCAAAACGGGGTTGAACGTTTGTAATCGGAGGGTAATTAGGGTACTTATTCCATTTATACAAATGTCAATATGCCAAGAAGTAGGAAAACTGATGTATGCGTGAAAGCAGGTACTTACTCGTATTTAATCGTTTTCTCAAGTTTTTTTTACTTATCCTTTACTGTCCCCCTGCTGGCCAAAGGCCTCCTCCAACTCCTTACAGGAACTCTTTTGACGCGCCACCTTACTATAAATTGTATTAAAAAACAATAAGTATGTTATGTCGACAGCATTCATTGTCCAGTAGGAAAAAGACTAGGTCCTACCTACCTTTATATCCTCTGTTCAAGACATGCGACACTTAATGCCTCCCTCATGCACCGTCACTTCAACCGTCCCGCCTCCTCCTTCACGAGCATTACTTCTTCGCGAAGGGGGTGACGGCTGCCCGTGCTCTCTCACTCCGTGCCATGGGCTGCACCAGGGCCGGACGCGAGAGATCTCTGCCGCCGATCGCCTCCACGAGTACACGGCGGTGCTCTGTCCAAGCCGGACAGACCTCCACCGTATGCTCCACCGTGTCCTCCGGGTGATCCACACGGTGGTGACACCCGGGTGTTTCCTCCCGCCTTATCCGACAGAGGCTTATCTCATAAACAATGATTGATTGCATTATTGCAGTATCATCATCATCATCATCCACCTAGCCTTTTCCCTACTACGTCGACTTTTAGTGTACCCAGATACAACTGATTATTACAGTAAGTATCCTCATCAACAACATTTCAACCGAATGACGTCCGGATTCTTGCGACCTTTACTAGGTCATTGGTAACCTTGTGGGGAGGCCTTCCAACGCTGGCATTAGGTATGTAATTTAATTTAATTTAGTTAATGTTAATAATCATCTTGTAATTTGGTTATGTAAATAAATATATATTGTAAATAATAAAAAAAAGGTATGTAATTGTTTTTCTATAATAGGTCATATTTCTCTCAATAGAATTCTTTGCTAATCCTGTCATCATAATGTTATCTACAATAGGTTTATTGACTCTACCCACGCGTTGTTGCATGTACTTACAGAGTTTCTTAATTACACAGATTACTATGTTGATAAAGAGATTAGTCTACATCATGAAAACAGATGTCTGCGTGAAAGCAGGTACTTATTTTAATCGTTTTCTCATGTTTTTTTTTATAACATCTCGCCTTGTTTCCGCGAATGGATGGGAAGAGGTGTACCTGTAGTACACCCACATTTCGCCATTTATGTTTTAAGTCCCATGTAATAGGGGGCGAACCTATTGCCATCAACCGGGCACGATCCAGACTCCTGGCTGCTACTGAGAAATTGCAGATAGAAAAACCCAATAACACTTTGCCCGATCCGGGAATCGAACCCAGGATGCTGACCAGGATGATGACCTCATGCTCATCAGTAGCGCTTGCGACCACCAGACCAAGGAGGCAGGATTTATTTTACTTCATCCTATACTGCCCAAGGGCTCCTTCAAGTCCTTCCGGGAACAATTTTTCCGCGCCACCTTACTATAAATTATATTAAAAAACATTAAGCATGTTATGTTATGTCTTTCTATTCTTTCTCTTTCGTTCTGTGCTTCCCGCATCCAGCGGGTTCTTGCGGCCTTCACAAGGTCATCGGTCCACCTTGTGGGAGGCCTTCCAACGCTACGTCTTCCGGTACGCGTTCGCGTCTCCAGAACCTTTCGGCCATCTGTCCTGCGGGCAATGTGCCTGCCCACTGCCACAAAAGTTTGGCAAAACGGGGTTGAACATTTGTAATCGGAGGGTAATTAGGGTACTTATTCGATTTATACAAATGTCAATATGCCAAGAAGTAGAATCATATTGCCAAGAGGGTTATTCAACGACGAAAAAAGGCGAACCTAACATAAAAGCAATAAAAGCCTCAAAACAAATTGTATTACGTTTTTATACCATGTCGAAACAATTGTTTCTTTCCTTATCAACAGAACAGGCAAACTTCTTGTTGTAGTTATTCCTAGAAAACTAAACGGATACTTCCGATTCAACGAAATTACTAGTAAAGACGTTGCAGGCTTCGAATATAAAGTAGACTAGTAGTTTATCAGCCATAACTTTGATGTTTTCCTCGTTCAGTTATATTTATAACTTAACGTCTGGCACTAGGATTTGCACGACCTTAGCACAGAAATGTATAATGTATGTAATATGTATATATGTGTGTGTGTATTAAATCGGTTGTAGAGTTTGTACGGTTTGTAGAGTTAGGCCTTGTAGGGGCTTGCTACAGCAAGCCCGTACAAGGCCTAGTAGGGAGCAAGCTAAGGCCTAGTAGGGGGCAAGCCAAGGCCTAGTAGGGGGCAAGCCAAGGCCTAGTAGGGGGCAAGCCAAGGCCTAGTAGGGGGCAAGCCAAGGCCTAGTAGGGGGCAAGCCAAGGCCTAGTAGGGGGCAAGCCAAGGCCTAGTAGGGGGCAAGCCAAGGCCTAGTTATGCCTTGCAGGGGCTTGTTACAGCAAGCCCCTACAAGGCGTAACTCTACAAACCGTTACAAACATTAGATCTGATACCTTTTAACAGTGAAAGCGATGTGTAAGTCTTAGTAACTAAATCAATCTGCCTAGCCTTTTCACAACTACGTTGGGGTCGGCTTCCAGTCTAACCAGATACAGCTGAATAACAGTATTATCATAACCAGTATTTTACATGAAACAACTGCCTATCTTACCTCCACAAGACCACAACCCAGTTACTGGGTAACACGATACGAAACCGTTAATTAAGTAAGTCTTGGAAATCTACTTCAAATTAAATGTTTTTGTGGGGTTTAATTTCTTTGTAGGGTGCTATAATTATTTTTATTTTAGCGGTGATATTGTACTGATATTACACATACATCATACATGTTAAATCATAACACTTACTTCTAGCATAGTCGCAGAAAAGAGGAATTTCTAAAACGCTAGCAGTTACTTTCTTCATAGCCAACAAAAAAGAGTTTATTTTTCGTTGTTTATGTACAGTACCTGGCCTAAGTGGATTGTCAAATCCGCTGTTTTACATAACCGCTAGCTGTTTTACAAAACAGCTCCGTTATGTTTTTCATGCTACGAACATCGTTCAGCTGGATTGCCATTGCGTTACGTTTAACAAAACTGCTACCCACGTTTAGATATAATGGAGAATGGCTTATCTGCAGTCACAATAAGCGTCTGGTGTGGCATCTAATATCAAATCGATCGCAGTAACTGAGGTAGTGCACAGGCTAGAACTGTGACAAACCGCGCACTAGCCGAGCGAGCGAAGCGAGCGGAGCTTCGGCAGCGGCCGGCGAGTGTTACTTATAAATTGGTCGCAGTTACTTGGCTATTTAGTAGAAAATTTGGAACTGTAATCTATAATCTGACGTTTCATTTCACGCTGTTTTACATAACCTCTAATCGTTGACCCGCTACATTGATAAATGCAAAACGTTTATGCAATTCTGCGTGTTAAAGTTCAGTAATTATGGGAAATAGCTAAACGTCGTTCAGCTGTTTTACATAACGGAACTGTTTTGTAAAACAGCTAGCGGTTATGTAAAATAGCGGATTCGACAAGCCATCTGTGACATACATACTAATCTAGTTTTCATAACAAATGGAAGTAGGTATACGTATTATCCGTAAGATATACAGTCCTGTACCTTTCTTTAAGGGGTTTGGAGGGGGAAATTTACTAAGTTCTTTGTTGTTTGTGTGCAATTTCAGCTTTCTGGAATTGGGGAATTGCCCTTGGGGTTTTTATGAGTGAGTCAGTAAGTCAGAGACGAAATCTTCGTATTTTAGGTATTAATAAAATTTAAAGCATAAAAGCTAGACAAATGAAACTAACTAAAACTATACGCAAACTAAAATAGTAGGGCGTCGAGAAATTCATCCACATCGCTGTCGACTGATAATGTACCCAAGAGGCTGGTGGCATTGCCACGTTGTATGGCAATGCTTAGCCTCTGGCCAAGGTAAGAGAAAGCCCTTGGGTCACGGGAAGTGTCAAGCAGCCGTTTGGAGATTTCCTTAAAAAGGCCGTGAGCACTCGGACCCCACGGCCCGAGGGTTTCAACCCCAAACCTCGAAAATATAATGACCAACAAGGTTTATTATTATATTTACGCCGTTTGCGGTTCTCTGCAGCCGCAGCAGCAGCGCTAGCATAGCACGCCGTGCCAGGAAGATGGGATGTCGCAGGAGTATCGACACACGTTGCATCCCACACTAAAGGCCTACCCACCTTCCATGGAAATAAAGACATGTCCGGTCTCTTGCCTTCATCGCGTGCCAGGCCATTGGGTTCTAATACAGCTGGAACGCCGACGGTAACAAGGGCTCGACGGATGATGTCGTTAATGTTCGCGTGCCGCGCTAAGCGACCCGCACTTCGGCTGCAAGACAGGCCGTGGTGTTCGAGACTGTTGACAACTTCGCCGCAGTGACAGCGATGAGGAGAACAACAAGAAGCTCGTCAGTCTTATGGAAGCAGCGAGGCGGAAAGTAGTGTCGTCGAACAAAGTGTCTAAGTTCGACGACGGTAGTGCATGAAGCCACAGGTCCGACTCCCATTTACCTACAACCAGCAGGCGCGCACGCTCCACAGTAGTAGCAGACGTGTTGAGTAAATTATTCTGTACTACTCTGCAGAGCGGCTCATCCCACCGTATCTGGGAAGATGGATTATCGGGTAGGTCTATATTCGGGCAAGCGAGTCTCCAGGCATCAATTGCCTCGGTGTAGAACGGCACCTCAAAATCAATGAGTGTGGAGGCTAGTATTTTCCTGATTAATTTCTCAGTGCCGTGGACCGAGGATATGAAAGTCGGTAAACTAATACTAGAAATTTTGCGGACGCCGAGGCCTCCCATACGAATGGGAAGAGTAACTTGTGCCCAAACTCGGTCGTCCATGGCCACATTTAAAATCGAAGTTAACGTGTGCCAGATAATTTGGTAAATTTTGCCTAAAAGGTGAGTGTGCTTCCATAAATGGGAAGCGCGAAGGAAATATGTTAATTTAGGGCCGAAACAGCAGTAGCGAATGCAACGGTGTTGGCCAAATGCATATTAATTTGGAACAATCTTTCCGAAACATCTTGGAAATTTTGTATTTTTTCCTCAATAAAAACGGGAAACGAATTCTCAAAGATTGGAGACCCGAGGAGACGAAGAGAGCCTTTTTAGATAATTTTGATTTCTGGAGCTATTGCGTTAAATTTGGGAAGTGTCAGCTGTCTGTCAGTACTGTCCGCTAAATATAGTTCACATTTCGAAAGGTTAAGATCAAGGCCAATGCAATTTAGTTATTTTTATTAATTAACTAGCTGCCACCTTTTATTAGAGTCAAGTGTCGTCCCCCCCTGCCAGACTAATGGTTGTTTATGGAGATGTGAAAAAATTCATGGCAGTAGTACTTATAATGAAATTAAAAGGAAAACTATTACGGCTAAGTAGACTTTACAAGTTAACGAGTTATAGTTGACCAACTTAAATTTGCAGTTGGAGAATTGACCGTGGCATATGTATGGGAGAACAGGTTTTTCAATTACAATGTTAAGTTTGTTTTTGGAATAAATTCGTCCAAGTAATCCCAACTACGGAACCCTTCATTGTGCGAGGTCCGACACGCACTTGGCCGGTTTTTGTTTTTTGGCTTGTTTTCGCGAGCCGTACATGGGCACTCTACCGGACTAATTGGAACAAAAATTTAAAAAAGAAATCTTCCAGATAAGTTAAGACGCTGACAACACCTAAACCGCGGTCATTGTCAGATTGCATAGAAAAGAAAGAGAAGCGCGATGACACAACGCTTGTAATTTATTGCAAAATATGAAGCAATTACTAAATACTCAAAACTGAGTTGAGTAATCGAAAATAAAAAATAACCAAGTTCTGCATTCAAATAAGACGTTCTTGTTATTAATTAAATACGTAACGTATGTTGATATTTAATGCAGATATTTTGGATTAGAACTCAAGGTAAGAGGTTAGTTTGTACCGAGATTTTCTTTTCAAAACGTGTTTCGGTAACAATCAAGTTCTGGAAAATATTTTCAAAGTTAACATTTATTTTTTTCCACTACCACAAGCTATACAGATTTTGCAAATTTGTTTCTTAAGAGAAGCCTATTTTGGTCAATTTGGTCTTGTCAGCGCCTTAATAGAAACTTTTCCAGAACTATTGAAGCAGACTATAGAGGTAAAGGTAAATGCCTCAGGCATTAAGTCCGCCTTTGTACGGTATTATTTTTTTATACTTGTGCATAAAGTTTTAATAAATAAATAAATAAATAAATAAAGGCCAATTTGAACAAGAATTAGGAAGGAAGGGCTATAGGTTTTATTAACCGGAAGGAAGTCAAGATTTGCGGTTCCAAGTTCAATCGATTTTATTGAAACTTATAGATTCGTTCCAACAAAAAATGAAGGGTGTTCGCGGTTGAGCCATTTTAGTAGACGAGGTGCCTTCTGTAACTTGTTGTTGATAACTGACCATGATGCGCTACGGTTTTAATATACAATTAGAGTACAAAATGGAAATGTCGAGTATGTAGATAGACTGGTAGGATCTATAAATTAAATGAGTTCCGCGAAGGGAAGATACCGAAATACCTAGGTACTTAATTACTTAATTATAACAAAAACAGCACAATTTGAATTCATTTAATCTGCAATAGAACTCTATAAAAAAAAAAAAAACTTTAATGGATGTGCCTAATGAAAAAGCATACAGGGCTATGTTAAATTGGCTAAACTCCGCAGACGCAATGGGTTATCTAAACATGATAAAATATATAATTAATTAAAAATATAATTAAATTTGATGATCTTTTTTGTGGGGTCATCGACCGCATTATTATCATCATCATCATCATCATCATTTCAGCAGAAAGACGTCCACTGCTGGACATAGGCCTCCCCCAAGCACCGCCACTTCGACCGGTTTTGTGCTTCTCGCATCCAGCGGATTCCTGCGGCCTTCACAAGGTCATCGGTCCACCTTGTAGGAGGCCTTCCAACGCTATGTCTTCCGGTACGCGGTCGCTACTCCAGAACCTTTCGGCCCCATCGGTGATCGGCCATCTGTTCGACGAGCAATGTGCCCTGCCCACTGCCACTTAAGTTTGGCAATTCTTCGGGCTACGTGGGTAACCTTGGTTCGCCTGCGGATCTCCGCATTATTATAGTCAGTTGAAATATCAGGTTGAAAAATCTGTTATTTTTTATGTAAAGTTCACAGACGTGTGATTTGTGTCGAATTATCGATATCTAAACACAATATAACTAAGAACACAGTTATCCTCTTAACTTACTTCAAGTAACAACACAAACAGCGGTCGTTGACCTCCAAAAAACGACAATTCTTTGTATTTTTTATTTTATCGTGTTTAGTTTAGATATCAATACCCATCGCGTCTGCGGAGTTAAGCTAGCCAAATTAAAATAGCCCTGTATTATCTTACTCCAATTATTTGTTTTAACCGATTTCCAAAAAGGAGGTTATATGATCGTCTGTATAATTTATTTTTATTTTTATGTGTGTTCACCGATTTCTCCGTCAATTGTGGACCGATTTAAAAAAATATTTTTTCCCAAAGCGTTTTGATTGAAAAAGAAACGATTCGGAGGACGGTCGACGTGAAGGAGTACTTGGACGCCAAAGTGCTCTTTTGTTAGGGTTCCAAGGAACCCTTATAGTTTCGCCATGTCCATCTGTCTGTTTGTTTATCTGTCTGTCCCCGCTTTAGCTCAGAGACGCTTAGTACTAGAAAGCTGTAATTTGGCATAGGTATACATATTAAAGTAAAGTGTAAAAGTGGTAAAATATTTTTTTACGGTCTTCCGTTGCACGTAATGCGGGGATGATATTTTTTTCTCGTCTATCCCATGGTGGGGGGTATCGTTGGATAGGCCGTTCAAAAATATTGCGGATTTGCTGAAACCATTTTCCGATTCAGGGAGCCGTTTGCGTATTATTTAGCTCTAAAGTGCAAATTTTTGTTAGAATCAAGTGTCTCCCCCTTGCCAGCTAAATGGTTGTTTATGGAAATCTGAAAAAAATTACGACAGTAGTACATATAATGAAATTAAAGGGAAAGCTATCACAGCTAAGTGCTTAACAAGTTAACGAGTAATAGTCGACCAACTCAAATTTGCAGTTGGAAAATTGACCGTGACGTATATCGATGTATTGGAGAACATGTTTTTAACTACAATGTTAAGTTTGTTTTTGGGATAAATTCATCCCAACTTTCCAATCACGGAACCCTTCATTGTCCGTGGTCCGACCCGCACTTGGCCGGTTTTTTTTAATGAATTTTTCGCGTGCAAGAAGTTCATCAAACGATCTGATACACATTCGATAGAATTTGATAAATTTGATAAATTTATCCGGATAGTTTCACATTTTCACGTGTTTCGACGTTTTATTTTCCTTTTTCTGTTAACCAAGTAGAACAATCATCATCATCATCATCATTCCAGCCGAAAGACGTCCACTGCTTGACATAGGCCTCCCCCAATATTGGGGGGGTTTGCCATAATCGCCACGCTTGGCAGGCGGGTTGGCGATCGCAGTATGGTGTTAAAATGCATAGAGAACGCTGCTGCCCATCCTCTAGTAAGTCCCTTAGTCGCCTTTTACGACACCCACGGGAAGAAATGGGATGGTGCTATTCTTTACGTCCGACACCACACGGAACCTTTACGTCCGACACCACACGGAATAATAACGTTAATAAAAATAAATCATAGTCGTTAATTTTGTGATTTTTTTTTGTTCTCTTTATAATTTCAAGAGTTTTCCAACTATGCTGCCTGCTAGCCGCGAACTAAACGCAGACTCGCTGGTGCCAAGTTTCTGATAAGTGTGCGGTGTCAGAAATTTACTGACCGAAAAAAAACTCGTATACGAGGGTGACACTGAAAGTTCTTGGAAAATCAAAAACTGAACAAACTAGCAAGTTATTAGTTTTATTATATCTTTTCAAAATAGTGTCCATTTACATCAATACATCGCTGCATCCGATGGAATCACTGAGAAAAGCACTTTACCCACTCGTCCTTAGAGGTCTCTTCGACGGCATTTTGAAACGCAGCCACTGCTTTCTCGGCGTCCATAAAACGTTTTCCTCGAAGTTTTTCTTTTATTTTCGGAAATAAATAAAAATCGCAAGGGGCGAGGTCGGGACCATAGGGCGGGTGACCCAGTAATTCCACGTCTGACGTCGCCAAGTAATCGATTGTTTGCTTGGCGGTGTGCGACGAGACGTTATCGTGGTGAAGGAGGATCCTACTGCGAGGTCGTTTCTCCCGAACCTTTTCCAAGACAAGTGGCAAACAATTGTTGCGCAATGACCTGTCCTTCCGAAGAACGAGGCCGCTAACTTTTTTCCCACGCTTCGACCTCTCTTCACTTTAGTTGGCAACTCCTTGGAAGGAAACACCCAGACAGCAGACTATCTCTTAGTTTCAGGATCATAACAATAAATCCAGCTTTCATCACCCGTAAGTCTGTCGAACACAGCATTTGAGTCACCTCCGTTAAATCTTTGAACCATTTCACGACACCAATCAACACGACGGAGTTTTCCACCGGGCACAAAGCTTCTTGACCGCTAAATGTTCATTAAGGATTTTGTACACTTTACTCATACCGATGCCTAAGCTTGTCCGAATCTGCTGATAAGCGACTCTTTTGTCAGTCTCTATCATACGCCGCACAACATTGATGTTATCTTCAGTCGTCGCCGTAGAAGGCCGTCCCACACGCAGATCATCGGTGAGATTAATGCAACCACGTTTAAACTCATTAAACCAACTGTAAACAGTGGCACGAGATGGGGCTTCATCGTGAAAGGCCAATCAAGTCTATCATAACTTTCTTGTTGACTTAAATGACATCGAAAGTCATAAAAATCATCATTGTACGAACATTTTCTCGCGTTAAATTCATGCTGACGTGACACAGACAATTTTCAATTTGCCGCCAAATCGTAAACAAATGACAAATGATTAAAATACATACACAATAATATTGGCAAAGAGTTCCATTTTCAAAATTTGAACTGTTTTTTTATTATATCGTTTACAAGTGGCCAGTTTTAAAAACTTTCAGTGTCATCCTCGTAATAAATTAATATTGTTTATATAATCATTCTTCTACTACTTGTTCGACGTTTCTTCAATGCATTCAGGATTGAGGAAACGGTCGAGACCACAGACGACGCATTTCCAAGTTCTGCGGTCTTCTGCAGTGTGGACCGCTCGGTAAATAGTGCCTCCATATTAGCATTACCTGTTCAAAGAAAATTAGTGTTTCAATATTCGGTCTCTTATTTACACAAAAATAATCAAAGGAGGAAGTTGTACTGAGATACAGAACGGTTCAAAATACACATAAGCCTTTAGATAAAACTGAGCACAACACGCATACAGCATCAACAGTTATGAAGAAATATCAACGATATCAGTTTGCTGATAGACAAGATACTAGAACACTGTGATACCATTAAGATACCACGCGTTTTAAAATGACAAGTGACAGATCATCATGATTTGAACCTAAAGATTATATTGGAGGAAAGGCACAGGCTTTTATTCATATACGTCCATCAAACTTATTTTAGTTAAAATGCTGCTAACGTTTGTTGTCCTTATCTGTCACTTTGACGTTTGTGTTTGTTAGAAAGTGACAAAATCTATTTTAACCAAAATAGGCACGCTAAGTTTTATGAATAAGGGGATATATCTATAAAGTACAGTCAACCGCACATGAGTGGTAAAAATTTAACATTGACAGTGTCTTAATGTCCTAGCAGCAAGGGTGACTTTCGTAGTGCAAGTGCTACCACTGATGCTCGGTTGACTTTACCAATGTGAAGATGTAAATGCAGGCTATCCTACGACTCATCCCCTTTTAAACATGCAAGTACATAACAGGTTTTAAGTTCTTGCTGTAAAGGTGAAACCCAAATCTACATTAACGTGTTCAGTTCATTATAATAACGGGATCAGGATGTTGATGGGGCTGCCCCGTTTCTGCAGTGCATCAGGAATGTTTGCACAAGCACACGTCGATGGCTTCCACGCCATCATCCGCTAGAAATTTACCTCTTTGTTCTGCGGAGTGCGGGAAGGCTCCAACTCCATCCTGAAGACCATAGCAGGGAGGTACGTTTCTCCTTTGTTAGGTGATGTTGTTCGAAGATGCATTTCGAACGACAATCTTGTTTCTAAATAGATAATAAGTTTACTAATATAGATATAATTATAAGTTATATTTTGGTTTACAAACCCATATGGATGTTGCTTATCCGAATTAAAATATTTAAAATAGCTCATAATCCTTTGGAGGACTCTTGTATCATGAGTGCGGTCGGTACTGGCAAAACTAAGGCAAGTCATCTGGCAAGCTTATGAAGAGAAATGAAATGAAATAAATTTATTTGCTTTGAATGCAGGTATTTACAATTTGGTGTTAGAATATTATTTACAGGGCCTTGTACATTCTGCCTATTAGGCATGCAAATTTTAAATTTAATTTACTTAATCTAGACATTAAAATTAAACATCCGATAATTTACTTAAGCTAAACTAGGTATAGAAGATATAAATTAAGCTATCGCTACACAAGTTAAATTTTATAGTACTCTATTATTTTTTATTGACGGATCATTCAGGAAATCATTGATGGAATAATAACACTTTTCCACAAGTAGAGCAAAGAGCTTCTTTTTGAAAATTCTTATTGGCTGTGCTTTTATACAGTCAGGTATCTTATTATAAATTTGAGGTGCCATGCCAAAAACACTCTTTTTTAACAGAGCTGTTTTGTAGCCGCCTGTGTATAATAAGTTTTGGTACTGAGGTCTCATAGAAGTAGTGCGGTGTCGAATTTCACAATACATCTTGAAAAGATGAAGATTACCTTTTACGAACATGGCTAACTCTAAAATATACAAACAAGGAAATGTTAATAATTTATGTGTTTTGAAAGCAGGAACACAGCTATCTGTGACTTTAATATTGAACATGGACCTTATACAGCGCTTTTGCGCCTTAAAAATGCCTTCTCTCAGACTACAATAGCCCCAGAATAATTCCGAATCTTAATTTCGACACAACTAAACCGTGGTATGCAACTAGAACTGTCTTAGTATTAACTTTTTTAGCTAAATTATAAAGAACATACGCAGATGCACTAAGTTTCTTACATATAACCTCAGCTTGTGCCTTCCACGTTAATTGACTATCCAAAGTTATTCCTAAAAATTTTGCTATAGATACTTGTTCTATATTTTGGCCAACATAGTTTATGTTTAAATTGTTCGTACGAATTCTTTGGTGAAAGTGCATTATGTTTGTCTTAAGGATATTTATTAGTAAATTATTTATATTTAGCCAGTTTATTATTACCTTCAAGGAATTGTTAATATCATAGGCATATGCTTCTTTATTTGTACATTTTATTAAGGCGGTGCTGTCATCTGCGAACAGAACCATCGGGTGGCTGATTTGACGGGGAAGGTCATTTATATATATTAGGAACAATAATGGTCCCAGGACGCTTCCTTGCGGCACACCATAATGAATATATCTGCAAGACGATGCGTGTAAAGTTTCTCTTTTCGATTTGAGACATACTCGAGCTATTTCGGTGTATTGTTTACGTCCAGTTAAATAAGATTTAATTAAATCTAAGACGTTACCGCGTATGCCATAGGCATTCAGCTTATCTAATAAAATCGAATGATTCACATAGTCAAAAGCTTTCGACATATCAGTGAATATAGCACAAACGGGGATTTTGTTATCTACATTGACCATTAACATTTTCAGCAATTCAAAAATAGCCATATTTATATTTTTGTTTTTCCTGAAGCCATTTTGCCCTTCGCATAATATATTAAACTTTGTCAAAAAATTATAAATAGATTCATAAAGAATTTTTTCAATTATTTTGGAGAAAACGGGTATTAGCGCGATAGGACGGTAATTTGACATTTCATCTTTATCGTTCCTCTTGTAGAGCGGTTTTATTATCGTTGTTTTTAAGGACTCGGGAAAGACACCTGTTGATATACTAGTATTTATAATGTGTGCTAAGGGGCCTGCTATATAAGGAGACACGTATTTTATTACTTCAGTAGATATACCGTCATAGCCAAGACTTTTTTTATTTTTTAGACTTTTAATTACTCTTATGAGGTCTTGAGGCACAACTGGATGCATAAACAAAGAGTGTGGATTATGTTCTATCGGCTTAACACTGGTTGTGTTTTGTTTTGGAATATCTGTTATCTGGTCAATAAAAAAAATATTGAAAGTCTCAGCTATTTCATTCGGATTGGTTATTAATGAATTGTTATTTTTTATTTGGAGGATGGGTTCTGTTACTTTTTTATTTTTATTTATAATTTGCCAAGTCGTTTTTGATTTATTTTTAGAATTTTGGATTAGATAATTGTTTTGAGCTTTCTGTGTTAGATTTACTATTTTTTTGAATCTTTTGGTATAGGAATGAAAGTTCTTTTTATTTTCTTCGTTCGGTTTTAATCTCATTTGCCACAAAAGGTAGCGTTGTTTTTTACTGCAGGTCCGTATGCCTTTAGACACCCATTTTATTTTATTTTCTAGACGTATTGTAACTGTTTTATAAGGGAAGCATAAATTATATAACATAAGAAATAAATCAATGAAGGCATCATAAGCGTTATTAAGGTCTGTGGTATTGAAAACATCTGAAAAACTAAGATTTTGAAGATAGTTGTTAAACTTATGTAGATTTTCTTTGGACATGTTTCTTAATCTTTTACGCCAAGATTTTATATGACTAGATTTGTTAACTTTAATTTCTATTAACTGGGCCGTATGATCTGACAAGGCTAATTCTAATATTTGAGATTTACATTTTTGTTTTATATTGTGTGCAAAATTGTCAAGACAAACTTTGGCTACAGATTCTAGTTGGTTTATTGATTTCTAATTTCAGATTATAGCCCAAAAGAAAGCATTCAAATTCCATTGCAAAACTATTTCTCTTCAGGATATCTATATTAAAGTCACCACACAATATTATTTTATTTTTGTTGTTATTGCATACTTTCTTCAGAATAAGATCAAGGTTTTCATAAAATTTATATATATTTGACACATTTGGGGGTCTATACACGCATACAATTATTACATTTTGCTTTGGCAACTTAACAGCACAACTTTCAATAACTCCTGGCAACGAGTATTTCTTAATGTCTAGCAATTCAATGTACTCTAAGCCTTTTTTAACCAGAATGCAAGAGCCTCCACGTTTAATGTTTTTTCTTGAATAACAGGCTGCTAAATTGAAATTAGGAATTTGTAATAAAGATTCATGTCCAGACATTATGAAATGTTCCGTTATGCAAAGTACATCTATGTTTACTTTACTGTCTAACAGTTGCTGAATGTGGACGGTTAAAATGTCTGATTTATTAAGAAGCCCGGCTATATTTTGGTGCATGATATTAAAATGATTAAAAAAGAAAAAAATCGTCTTGTGAAGTATTGGCGGGTAATCTGGGTTACCTCTTGGCCACAAACTACACGATTATGCGACACAGACTGCCGAGAAAACAATTGAAAGTCACCGCAAGGCGACCCCAGACCAAATAAAAAACCAAACCAGACATAGCGCTGTCAACAATGAAGTGAGGCCAGTTTCGTAAACATGTGCGGACTTAGTAAGGTGTAGTTTGGTTGAAATGGGTTGTAAATATGTGCGTGTGAGC
Organism: Atethmia centrago; assembly: GCA_905333075.3. Classification (NCBI taxonomy): domain Eukaryota; kingdom Metazoa; phylum Arthropoda; class Insecta; order Lepidoptera; family Noctuidae; genus Atethmia; species Atethmia centrago. The sequence continues at coordinate 25,630,121 of HG995376.1, forward strand.
GTGTACGCACAGAGCGAGGTGTAGTTTTGGCATAGCTTCACTGTATTGTTCGCAGCGCTGTGTCTTGGTCTTTTATTTGGTATGAGGACGCGACCTGCGGGGCGGTACTGACGCGAAGGAAACGAGTGACCAGCGCGTCTAACTCTTGACGCAAGCCGCGTCGCAAATCGCATCGCCTGAGGCCATGAACAGGGCTTCAATGGATGTTTATTGCTTAATAGTAGACAAACTCCTCAAAAGGAGCCCTAATCCAATTCTAAAACTTACAAAGTTCGTTACAAAAAGATAACACTTATTTGTCATAGATTTCCCATAAAAAAATGAAACGTCAACGTCAAACTGATGAACTGAACGACAAACCACTATCGTGTTGCACGATGTTTTGGACGATGTTCCACCGAAGTTATTACACATTTCTTGGAAATGAGATGCTTGGGAGTGGCGAGAATGTGGAGCTTATATCTTCTACGACGGATAGCAAAACAGCATGTGAGTTTATGATCCTTCTAGTACCTAACAATACTTAGCTGTAAAAGTGGTATTCGCGGATCAAGCGTGGAAATACACATTCTACCTAGTAGTACAAGAGCATGCTAGTTTAGAGCAAATGCTACTTAGTAGCATGCCACTAGCATGTGTGAGCAAACAAGCATGCTTATTAGAGATGTGTATTCTTGGCTTTAAGGGTCAGGTAATCGCCGTTGACCTTAGCCATAAAAATACGCGTCGCGTTCACGCCGCGCCGTTCGGTTCCATGGGGAATATTTATTTTTAGTAACGAAAACATGAATATCAGAAAACAAATTACAGATAGAATTATAGATAGTAAAATTGTGCATACAAAAAGAAATAAGACTTTAGTGAAGCTGATGCAAGCCATGGGCGCCGCCATATTGGCCTTGGCTGCTTGCCTTACCCTTTACCCCTTCTCCGCGGCCGGCTGTAATGCGACATGCGATAGAAGAGGCGATGTAATAAAAGTTTCACTTAAAATCATGAAGATATCTTAAGTAGTTTGGAGGTAATATCGTTTTTTATGCTTCGGGTAGACATTACTTCCTAAATTTATTTCATAAAGTTTTTTACTACAATACGTAAATATTCACATATAACATATAATTGATGTGTATGCGTTCTAGTTTAACATATATTTTTTGCATAACTTATTTGCAATATATGAAGGTGTAATAACAGATTTAAAAGTCATTAAAATCATTTTATTTTGTTGGGTTTGAAATTATCAAATAACTTCTCCCGCTCTGGCCGGAGCGGGAGGGTGTGTCAGACTCTTACTGACTAAAACCCACCCGTATTCATATAACACAGGCAACGGAAGGACCGTTGCCTGTGTTGCTAGGGGCCTCGGTAACCCTTTTGGACTGCCACGCGACCCCGGCAGATATATCTGCACCTTAAGGCTGGCGGCCGCAGGGCAACCCCTACAAAAAAGTGCGATGCGACCCGCCTGCAGTGTGCGACAGTTCACACAAAATGTAGGAAAGTGATGCAGAAGGATTTTTACAAATATGCGCTGCGCTTAATTGGGATGGTTTTGGTTTTTATTATTTTATTAAAATTTTATATAGATTTTTTATATTTTGTGAATGTGAGAACTGTACCTGGTACTTGTTGACAGGCCTACACTGTCCTCCCATACCTATTAACACTGTAATTTGAAAACATTGTAAAATTATTTATTTTTACAAGAGGACCGTGGAGTTTCTTGCCGGCTCTTGAAACGACCAATTGGAACTGTGCACCTAGCTTCTGACGTTTCATAAGTGCCCATGTAGGTTTACGTGAATTAATATATTTTGATTTTGGTTCAAACGATCTAATAGCGCAGTTTCCACTTGAACCCTTGCTTCCACCATTCCGTAAAATGACTGTGGATGGATAGGACAGAATGGTTCTAGCTAAAAACTTAGTCGCCTCCTACCTTGCAACTTGCAGCCAAGGTGACATGGGTCCCTAAGTCTAAAGCCCAAACAAAAATTTAAATCTTTGAGTCCTGCTTGTCCCCATTTTTGCACAATTTTTCCATAGTTACACCCGCAGCGCAATCCTTACAAAAAAGTGGGATGCGGCCCGCCTGCAAAATGTGGGAAATGTGGGAATGTGATGCAGATGGATTTTTACATATGTGCGCTGCTCTTAATTAGAATGGTTATGGTTTTTATTTTTATTATTTTGTTAATATTTTAAATAGCTTCTTTTATAATTAGTGAATGTGAGAACGTTGTAGACTTAATAGACTGTAGGTACATTTGTAGACTATTTTCTATTTTATTAAGTACTTACCTGGTGTTTGTTGACAGGCCTACACTGTCCTCCCATACCTATTAACACTGTGATTTGAAAACATTGTAAAAGCCAATTATTTTTAAAAGAGTACCGTGGAGTTTCTTGCCGGCTATAGCCTAGCCAAAGATTTAAATCTTTGAGCTCTGCTTGTCCCCATTTTTGTACAATACCTAGTGATCTTTAACCCGTCATGTTCCCACGTGTGATCCAAGCGACCTGCCATTCACGCGTACTCAATTATATTGGAACAATTTGGACATCATTTAATAGTGATTTTTGCGAAATACATGTACATAAACACGAAAAATACATTATTAAACAATAGTTATACGCCGTACATAAAGATGTACAAATTCGAAGTAAACGTATGTAAATTACACATAATTTAGAGATAAAAAACTGTTTAAATCCTGTCACGTCGTTGTGTAGGTATTAGATTTAGTGTGAATCACTAGAATTCAAGTGGGTGATTCACAGTCGCTTTAAAGGCTCCTACATACTGGCGCGACTTGTCGCGCGACGCGTCGCGACACAAAGGCACCGCTTGTAGCGCTACACGCGGTGTCTTTGTGTCGCGTCGCGTCGCGCGACAAGTCGCGCCAGTATGTAGAAGCCTTTAAGTTTAAACAAACGATGTTTTAATGAGGAACTTGCGTGTAACAAGTACTTCGTTGGCTTTAAAAACATCTTTATTAACAATGTCTTGTTCTTTATGAATTTTTTCTTACGATTCGGTAAAGGCGTTAATTACACTACTTTACAATATTTTTTATCCATAAATTTAACTAAAATTTATGGATAGTGTATAATTAACCCTATGTTGGACAGTGAAGTGAATAAAAACAATTTTTCTGCATATATATGTATAAAAAAAATAAAAATGACAGTGTTTATAACATACCACAACATCACGCCTTGTTTCCCCGAAGGGTTGGGCAGAGGTGTACCTGTAGTACACCCACGGGCGAGCCTATTGCCATTAGCCGGGCACAAATCCAGACTCCAGCCTACTACTGAGAAATTTCAGATAGAATAATCCAATAACACTGCCCGACCCGGGAATCGAACCCAAGACCTCGTGCTCAGCAGTAGCGCTTACACTGGCCAACGAGGCAGGATTCTTTGTTTTATACTGATTTGTATCAGTTTTTCCGGTAACTCCCCATTGACTCCGAATAGGAGTCGCACTCCCGAACCCTTCAGTCCCCAATGACACCGAATAGGAGTCTTGGGCCACGCGGTTTGCAACTGTATTATAATGCAATAAGGTGCTCATCCATTATAATAGAGTTGCAAACCGCGCGCCCCAAAGACTCCGAATAGGTGTCAGTGGGGACTGACGGTTGGAGGAGTGAAACTCCTATTCGGAGTCAATTACTGCTGGTCTACAACCGGTCCGCGGTTGTAGACCAGCAGTAATCGGCTAACATAGGTACGTATATGGATCCTAATAACCTTGGTATCTCTCTTTATATGACTTTAAGTCCTGTTGAAAACGTTTACCATGTTCATCACAGACGCTTCCCAGGTTTTCAGGGAAAAAAAACAAGTGCGAGGATTTTTCAACGACATGTTGACTCCCATTTTTTTTAAATTACGAGTAATCAATAAATAAGCAGTGAAGTGGAGTGGAGTAGAGCAGTGGTGGCCCAGTGGTAACGGCCCCGACTTACGAGTTTTAGGTGGTGGGTTCGAACGCAAGCAGGCATTTTACTTAGTCCAATTTATCATCACTAGTTCTCAAAACGGTGAGGAAACTGGCATGTCCTAGAACCAAAAATTCGAAGACATGTGACATTTACCAACCCGCACTGGGCCCGCGTGGTATTTTAGGCCACTCGCTCTGACAGAGAGGAGGCCTGTGTCCCAGCAGTGGGAACATTATACGTTATGTATTCAATACATTGAAAAGAAACTAAGAAGAAAGAAAAATATTTTATTTGGGACACGCACAAGAAATACAAAAGTAAAAATAAAAAGAAGCATTTAAAACTAAACTTCGAATAAACAAAAAACAACAAAGAAAATCAATAAAAACGACTTGTGCGATGCCAAAAAGGCTCCTATCTCAGCATAATGCTGCGATATTTAAAAAATAAATACCGCAGCGCTGCACGCGCTGGTATTCTGATAGGGCCCGAAATTAAACAACAATACAATTGCTTAAAATTGCTTGCTTCGAATTGGAAACAATAGCTTCTATTTTATTGTTGGCCAAGAAATTACTACTTCTCAGATTTGCCTTTTCACTTTTGTTAGTATAATTTTACAACAAATATAAACTGACCATTAATATCGTCAGTTAGCAGGAAATAAACACTACTTGTTAATGTTTTTTATTTATAAAAAGAGTAACATAAGGCGCTGACTACAGGCAAATGACCAAAATAGGCTTGTCTTAAGAAAAAAAAATGCCAAATCTGATTAGTTTGTGGTAGCGGAAATAATATACTTTAATTTTGAATATATTTCTCAGAACTCGGATGTAACCAAAACACGTTTTGAAAAAAAATCTCGATACAAACTGACGTTAAAGTAACCTCTTACCTTGAGTTTCAATCCAAAATATCTGTATTAAATATCATACGTTACGTATTATATTATATTTTATTATACCTATTAACACTGTAATTTGGAAACATGTCTCATAAGTTTCCATAAGTGCCCATGAAGGTTTATGTGAAATAAAATATACTTTCAGAGACTCACAGAGAGGAGGCCTGTGTCCCAGCAGTGGGAACATTATATACTTACCTACTGTTATGCCTGTTATTCTGATTGATGTTCGTCTGACATCCGAGATTCGGATACTGGGTGGTAGCCACGAGACTCCATTGAAATTTACTTTGATTCACAGAATTATTGCACGTTCTTCGAATCCATGACAATCAATATTTATAAAACATCAATAATGTCAATCTCTTGTTTCTAGTTCTGTCCGGTTAAGCATCTTTGTTCGTTTTTTCAGCAGAATTTTGTAACACAGTTCAAACAAAAAATAAGACCAAAAATTTCACCACTTTGTAGGGTTTTACAGCCAAATGGCAAAAACGGAACCATTGTAATTTCATTATGTCTGCCTGATGTGACACAGACATTTTGCTTGGGGAATATTAGCACTATATCAATGAAAATTGGAAAGAAGGTGTACACTGTGCACTACAAAAAAACGGAGAACCGAAAGAACCAAAAAAAAAAATTGGTGGCACTTCCCTTATACGAGTATGTAAATCGATTCACTTAAGCGTGTGAGGTATTTTTCATAACTAAAAATATTATGATGTTTTTATGTGACTTTGCTATTGAAGTCAATATTTTTCGAGATATGGGTTACTTTCGGTTAGAACCGTAGAAATAATTTGGTTTTTCATAGTTTTTTTGAGAAATTGTGTGAAAAATTTTGCAGTCGGTAAAATCAATACATGTGCATGCGTAAATATTAATCCTGACTATAGAACCCTTCACTGTGCGTGGTACATCATGCATTTGGCCGGTTTTTGGTGGATCATATGAAAAAAAATTAAAAGTGTTTATTCACTGAGATAATTTTACAAAACATTTAGGTACCTCCGCCGAAATGCAAAGCAGTTTGTTGGCGGATGTAGCTCCATTATTTTATTTTATTTATTTGTACAAATCTATCGTAGGTAAAGACTATTCATACATTTATAAAACAGACACACAATTATTATTATAATATAAATATATACACTTGAGAGCAATAAAATCGCACACCTTGACTTTTTTTTTGTGAAGGCAGTTTTTTTTTCATGAATGTGAATAAATATTGAAAATGTACATATACTAATTGAAAGTTTACTTCAGTACCTTTCTAATGATATCAAATACAGTGTGAAAAAATACCCTTATGTGGTTGTAGGGTACAAACCCCTCCATGCGGGTAAAATTACCCAATTTCGCTTAAGAAAGAATGAAAATCAAACTCAAAACTCTTCATCAAATTTTTATTAATAAGGTGTATAGGGAATACACCTTATTAATAAAAAAATTGAACAGCCCCCTAGCCCTAATTGTAATGAATAAAAAGAAGAATTCGAGCAAGAAGCTCTGCTCCTACGCGCCTTCATGAACTTCAACTTGCCATTAAAGAGGAGTGGAACCTCAATATTAATACGGTAAATTATTACGGTCTATGAAATCTTGTGGTATGGTGTTCCACTTTTCTTCAATGGTAAGTTAAAGCTCTTAGAGGCGCGTAGGAGTAGGGCTTCTTGTTTGAACTCTTCTTTTTAACTCATGTCTGGGACATGCTCAATCTGATTGAGATCAGGATTACGAGCTGGCCACTCCATCGCGATGATTCCAACGTCTTCCATGTAGTGGCAAACTGTTCTTGCGACATGCGGTCTGGCGTTATCGTGCATTAAGACAAAATCTTCTCCCATAAGCCACGCAAGCGGCCTCACATGTTCTTCGAGGTATCGTGCAGCCGTCAACCCTCTCGATCAGTGATGAATACAATATCAGTTTTAGTGCCCAACATTATGCCAAACGGCTCCAAAAGCCACACGTTCGCTTATGCAGCATTGTGAAAATCACTCTGATGCATTCTGTAGATCCTTGAGCGTCCATCATGACCATGTAACGTCATTCTGCACTCATCAGAGAACATAACAGCCCGCCATTGGACGTATGAACGTCCAAATTAGGTGTTCCCTGGCAAATTTTAGCCGGGCTTGTCGGTGAGCTGTGGTCAATTTGGGATTTGCTGGGCAATGTGAAGTCAGTCCTGCTTCACCAAGTCTTCTTCTAACTGTCCACCGACTTATACTGACTTTGCGAACTTCTCGAAGCTGTTGTCCCAGTTGAACCGCGTTCAGTTGCCGATTTCTCAAAAACCTTGTCGCAAGAAAGCGGTCATCACGCTCTGATGTTCTGCGTCGCCGGCAAGATCCTGGTCGCCGAATGTAGCCACCGGTCTCTTGGAACCTCTGGTATACACGACGAACAGAGTAGCGGCTCAAATTTAGCCTGCGAGCAACTTTACTTTGATTATGGCCTGCTTCGAGCAAGGCAATAACTTGAGCGGCTTCTTCGGGCGTGCTATCCATATTGTTATCACGTTGACCTTCGGTATGCAACAGAAAAAAATTTTTTTTTTTTTTGTCATTACTACTTAACCGGACTATCCTGTGGCTGCCTTAAGCGGACTCAAAGCCTCCAGCCGGGAGCGAACTTCCTAAGTTACTAAGCGAATTAAAAATTAAAAAAAAAAAAAAACTACCTTTTTATACCTGCGGGTAACGGGGAAACGGGGAATTTGGTGACTTTGGTGTACGGTTGGCTTTTGTAAGTTACGTGAAGGTCAATGATTTTAATTTTGTGTCTTTGTAAAGCTGAGCTTGTATGCTTTAATTTAGCCTTATGATTTGTATTCAATAACTTTAGATTTAAGAAAAAAACAGTTATAAACCGAATTACAAGGGTGTGCGATTTTATTGCTCTCAAGTGTATATATAACCCCTAATACCCTTCATGAGATGCGATACATAAATATCCAGTGCGCTTGAATAAAATTCTGAGTAATAATCGGATGGTTTACTAGTGGTTTTTACCAGTAGCCACAACATTTCCAATAATAATGTGGTAAACACTGTTTAACATCTCGTCAAATAAGGATAAATTACAACCAACACTCAAATATTCTACCTGTATGCAAAATGCAAACTTTATATCTCTCGAAACCACACCAAAAAATGTACAAAACCTAATCGAGAGATATCGATGATTTAATTTGCTCATAAACAAATAAAAAAGTATACACGCGAGGACCTAATGACTGCGTCGTTAAAAGGAGTTGCTGCTAAATTTTGAGGCCAAAGAAATCTGAAGATAATTTCGTATAAAATTTTGCCGTCGACAATCCAAGTAGAACTTATTGGGGTCCCAAATAACGGTGGGAGGGGTTTCCATCGGCGTCGAGTCGACGATGAAGTACCTGGGCATACTCGTCCTCGACAGCCGGTGGAACTTCGTGGAGCATTTCAGACGTTTGGCTCCCAAACTGGAGCGGGCGGGCGCTGCATTGAAGCGGCTCCTGCCCAATCTAGGGGGTCCAAACGCCTCCTGCCGGAGGCTCTATGCGGGGGTCGTGCGGTCCATGGCCCTCTACGGGGCTCCTGTATGGGCGCGCTCTCTGGCGCTGCGGCCAGCCGGCCGGTTGAGCGCGGCTCAAAGGGTCAAGGCCATCCGGATGGTCCGGGGATGCCGCACGGTCTCCTGTGAGGCAGCGAGCCTCCTTGCCGGATTGCCACCATGGGCTCTGGAGGCAAAAGTCCTCGCGCACGTATGGGAGTGGCGAAACGCCGGGGCGTAAGCCCGCTGCCGCGAGAAATCGCGGCACAGCGGACGGAGCTCCGGCGGGATCTCATGGCGTCATGGAGAGTACGGTTGTCGCAACCCAGTGCTGGGCACGCCACAATTGCGGCGATAAGTCCCCTCTTTGAGGAGTGGCTAGAGAGGCGGCACGGCGTCCTCACCTTCCGCCTGACGCAGGTCCTCACCGTACACGGCAGCTTCGGGAGGTTCCTGTGTCGGATAAGGCAGGAGGAAACGCCCGGGTGTCACCACTGGGTTGATCGCCCGGAGGACACGGTGGAGCATACGGTGGAGGTCTGCCGAGGCGATCGGCGGCAGAGATCTCTCGCGTCCGACCCTGGTTCAGGCCATGGTACGGAGGGAGAGGGCATGGGCAGCGGTCACCTCCTTCTGCGAAGCAGTATTGCTCGCGAAGGAGGAGGCGGGACGGTTGAGGGAAAGGCAAGTTTCGCGCCCTCTCGCCCCTAGCCGCCGCAGGAGAGGCCCTGGGCGTCGGGAATCCCGGGCTGATTTTTCGGCCACCGTAGGCGCGGGCTTGCGGACGGTGAGCAATGGGTAGCTCACCGTCCGGTAAGGACAAGGCCCGGGTCGACGGCGCGTTGTATTTCACGCGCGCCTCAAAGTGATGTCGTCAGCACATATGTAGGGGTCCACTAGGGCCGATGCCTGCCGGGGTCGCGGGAAGGTACTTATGGGTCACCGAGGCCTCCGCAATACAGGCAACGGAAGGATTACGGGTGGGTTTTAGTCAGTAAGAGTCTGACACACCCTCCCGCTCCGCCCAGAGCGGGAGAAGTTATTTGATGATTTCCCAACCAAAAAAAAAAAAGTAGAACTTATTAGGGTTTTGTAGTCAACAAGGAACCTAATGGTTATTTTTGGATATGTGAAAAAAATCATGGCAGTAATATAATATAACGAAATTAAAAGGAAAACTACGAGGGCGGGTCAATAAGTCCGTGACTTTTTGAATTTCTGACCTCTTTACTGAAACAGCAACACTGCTCCTGTCAACAGGCATCTGTCAGTTGACTCCTGTCAAAATTTAAACTTGCTGCGTCAGTTAGTTTGTGTTTGACAGCTATTTTTATCAGACTACTCACTAATTTGAGGAGAAAATGGAAAAAAGTGAATTTCGTGTGCTTATTAAGCATTATTTCTTGCGAAAAAAAACCATTACCGAGACCAAGGCTAAGCTTGATAAATACTATGGGGACTCTGCACCATCGATTTCAATGGTAAAAAAATGGTTTACTGAATTTCGTTGTGGCCGTACAAGCACTGAAGATGCCGAACGTCCTGGACGCCCAGTTGAGGTCTCTACATCCGAAACAATCGAAAAAATTCACGATATGGTGTTGGCCGACCGAAGATTGAAAGTGCGAGAGATTGTGGAAGCCGTAGGGATCTCGCATGGCTCAGTGGTTTCAATTTTGAATGATCACTTGGGCATGAGAAAGCTTTCCGCAAGATGGGTGCCGCGTTTGCTCACAGTCGACCACAAACGCAATCGTGTAACAACTTCACAGGAAGGTTTGGCGTTGTTTAATCGCAATATGGAGGAGTTTTTGCGCCGTTTTGTAACCGTGGACGAAACATGGATCCATCACAACACACCAGAGACCAAACAACAGTCAAAACAGTGGGTTTCTAAGGGTGAATCGGCGCCGAAGAAGGCCAAGGTGGGTTTGTCAGCCAATAAAGTTATGGCGACTGTTTTTTGGGATGCACGCGGGATAATCCACATTGACTACCTTCAAAAGGGAAGAACAATCAATGGGGAATATTATGCCAATTTATTGGACCGATTCAATGACGATTTGAAAAAAAACCGACCTCATTTGGCCAAGAAAAAAGTTCTTTTCCACCAAGACAATGCAAGGGTGCACACATGTGCAGTTGCCATGGCAAAAATCCATGAATTGGGCTATGAATTGCTCCCTCATCCGCCCTATTCTCCAGATTTGGCTCCGAGCGACTACTTCTTGTTCCCAAACCTGAAGAAATGGCTTGGTGGAAAAAGATTTGACTCCAATGATGAAGTCATCTCGCAAACGAAGGCCTATTTTGAGGACCTCGACAAATCATTTTTTTTGGAAGGGATAAAAAAATTGGAGAAGCGTTGGACAAAGTGTATAGAGCTCAAGGGAGACTACGTTGAAAAATAAAATTATTTTTTTATCAAAAAATCTGTGTTTTATTCCAAAAGTCACGGACTTATTGACCCGCCCTCGTATCACAGCTATGTAGGTTCTACAAGTTAACGAGCAATAGTCGACCAACTTACATTTGCAGTAGGAGAATTGACCGTGACTTATATCGATGTATGAGAAAGTTTGTTTTTCAACTACAAAGTTAAGTTTATTTTTGGGATAAATTCATCCCAATAGGTTATTTTACTATATACGAGAAAAAAAATCTGTAAATAGATTATTGAGATAGTTTAGGCAAAAAGGAGTCGGAAAATGTTACTTTTAGTTCATAAAATAACAAAATAAATTTAAAAATTAAATTCAACCTTTCAGTTTTTCTAATCTGTTAAAAAACACCATGAAATAGTAGCCGCCATGTTATTACGTCATACCGATAAGTAAACTAAAACGTGTCAACTGTCAACTGATAGTTAGATAATAGATCAGCGTATTTGTTTACTAGCCAAGTGACGTCATGACCACAGAGCAACATGGCGTCCACTGCGTCCAGCGTTTTCGTCAAACTACGCGCGAAATTTGAAAAGGTAAAATTTAAATGCACTTATCGATTGAATAAAAATTTTGTGATTTTTTTTTTGGGGCATATTAGCACTATAGAATTTAATTAAGACACTTTTTAAAATGGGTGTTTTGACTTTTTAAAAAAGTCCCTATTACGGAACCCTTCATTGTGCGTGGTCCGACACGCACTTGGCCGATCTATTGGATATCAAACATAAAACAAGTCGAATGTCACCACCGTCTTTGGACACTGGCGGGCTTCTCAGATGCGTTGCCTTCAGAGACAAAGCTGAAATGTCTCGTCCCTGGAATAACCTGTAACACTGGCACCTTCAAACCGGAAAACATCAACGCTGCTTATCGGCAGAAAAAGATAAGAAGGTGGAAATATTAAAAAACCGAGTTTGATCTCACGTGCTACAAGATGTAGAGATCACGGCCTAAGTTTGATAAGATTAGAAGACAAACACGTCACTCCCCACGCAGATACCGACTGCTAATGTCAAGTTTAGAAATGTATCACGCCGCAACATGCCGTACATTGTCCCACAATTAAAATACAGTCTGTTTTTAAATTTCGTTTATTTAACAGTTTTTTTTAAGGCCAAGTGCTTTTCAAAATCAAAATCAAAGTCATTTATTCAAACTAGGCTGAGAATCAGCACTTTTCGAACGTCAAAATTACATAAGACTGCCCCCAGGAAGGCCCGTCCTTCACCACTTCCTCGTGCTTTAGCTGGGAAAAATAAGTGGCGCAACAAACTCCCCTGCAGCACAGCTGTCTGTTCAGTTAGAAAAACTTGATTCTATATATCTAGGAAGACTTGCGTAAGCGTAAGTCGAACTGACAAAACGAACTTATTCACTCATCGCAGACAACCCTAACAAACAGTAAGATATAACATGCAATTGCACGCACAGTGTACTACTGATACCCTATCTTTACGATGCTTAGCTCTCAAGCACCCTTCTCAAGCTAAGCTGACACTTGTAACAGAACATTCAGTGTGTTGTAGGAATCTTATGTATGATCATCATGATTCTTATGATTGATTTCGGAACACACTTTCTTGCATGTCTCTATCGGATTTTGTCATGTCACGCTTGATCATCTCATTTTCTTTCTTGAATTAACACGATTTCACGCCCTTTTCCCCGAAGGCTGAATATCTACTAACACGGTTAGAAGCAGTCCCGGTTTTTTTAACATCATCCTCACATTTAGTTATAAATTTAACATTATTTATACTAATAACATTATAATATATAACATTATAATTTAAAAGAGTGTCCATGGAGTTTCTTGTCCGTTACTACGCTTTGGAATGGGCAACTAGCTTCATATTTGTAACTGAGCGATTCCTTGACAATTCGAAAGTGCCTGTAAATGGTTTAATTGAAATAAATGCTTTGACTCTGAGTTTCCCAATTTTGATTTATCTTTGCTTGGGATTCGTCATTTGTTGACTGAGTCGGTCTCCGGACTATTTACAGCTTAATTTTATTTCTCATTTCGAAAGTAAGCTAGTTTTTATATGCCGTCATGTTCCGGGTAGTTTATTATTTTTAAGACGTATTACAAGATTTTTACTTTGGGGTACGTCAGTATTTATGAAGCAACTTATTAACATCTGTGTACCTATTTGTGTAGCCTGGACGTTCTGGCACAAATAAATAGGTCAGTCAGGACTAATCCCGATTGACCTATTAATTTTTCCATTTACATAATTTTGCACAGTCAGAGATTTTCGTGACAATTTCTAATCCTTTTGAGACGTTTAAACATAACAGCAGGCTTAGCATGACGCTTTCTATTTCTACTCTACTGTAGAATAGAAATCGCTTGTCTGCGTTTCTCGGTAGAAAACTGTCAACTGTCTACACGGAAACGCGATTTTTGTCTACTCTTCCGTCGACAAAACGCTTCTATACGGTTCTCGTGCTAAGCCTGCATAACTATAAAAAGCTTCTTCTTCATCTTCTTGCGTTATATTTGTGCAGAATACTATTTTCCTTTGATTATTTTCTTTTTTTTTCAATAAAACTGCTAGAGAATACAGGGGACAATACCTATAGTAATCAAGTTTCGTCAGTTCAACATACTTACGCAAGTCTTCCTAGACATATAGAATCAAGTTTTACTGAAATGAAATTGTTGAAATGAAATGCAATGAAATTGTTGATTCTGTAAATAAACAATTTCATTTCATTTCATTTTATTTTAACTGAACAGACAGTTGTGCTGCTGGGAAGTTTGTTCCGCCACTTCTTCCCAGCTAAAGCACTAGGAAGTGGTGAAGGGCGGGCGTTTTTGGGGGACTGTCTTATGTAATTTTGACGTTCGAAAAGTGCTGATTCTCAGCCTAGTTTAGATAAATGACTTTTGATTTTGATATTTCCTCAACGGTGACCGAGCTTGTCGACAAGTTTACTGCTTCGTCTATCTAATCATTGTCTAACACAATAGATAAAGCGATTGTTCCAGTATTTGCACTGATCTTAGAACAGACTATCTGTACTGATGCAATGCAGTGGATTAGGCACTATTGTTGACAGCATGAAATTTAATGGGTTTTAGATTTCGCCTGATAATCGACTTTTTGAGTTATTAATGTTATAAATTTATAAAAAAAAATCGAATATATATAAATTTTAATCGAGTGCTTAATTTTCTTCTTTTCTTTTCCGCGTTATTCTTCACCGCGACAAGGTGTTGAAGAAAATAAGCACTTCAAACTATTATCATTGGTGGGACAAACGAAAACAGAAAAGAACATGATTCAAAAGATTTAACTCTAAAAGGGAAATATTTAGATGATCCTCTTTAGACTGCTGCGAAAATTACCAATTATAATACCAGTAATTTTCGCAGCCGCCATCTTGCTTCTGTTTCTGACTGAACTTCTGTTTTGCTATTTTATTAAAAAAAACCCTAAATAGTAACGTTTCAACACATAGATATTAGTTTTGAAATAATATAAAATGATCAATAGAATTAGAATTATTATTATTAAAATCTCTATTATGATTATAAATATAATGCTTGGTCACTCCCTAGCGTCAGTGGGATGACACTGACAGCTCATACCACGCGAGTTTTCACGGTGAGATTTTTATAGAATCGACATGCAAGTCACTGATGCATAATCTAGGGAAGCAGCTAGCATTACTTCTATTGATCTAACTGCAAGTCTAGATGTATGCCGTCTTAAGTAGGTAGGTTCTGTCCGTCCAAAAGATAATTGGCGTGCAAATACATGATCATCCGTCGAAAGATTTCGCAATGATTTGGCAACATCCTCACAGCGGTAACTACAGACTTTAAAAAGGAAATTATCACTTAAGTTGTTGGTCACTGGCAATCGACGTAATATACGGTGGACGGTGATGCAACAAATATAGCTGTAAAGCTGATATCAGACGCTTCACTCGAGTGAATGTTCATTTTTGTTTCACATGATACCGACAAAATTATAGTCCTCGTTATTGATTTCTATAACGCCCTTCTATTTCTTTTACAATTAAATGTATTCAAACTATTTCCTAGCGTGTACCCTAAAATGAATCGCTAGACCAAATTTAGTTCTAAATTCATTACATGACATAGGAAAGATCGTTAATCTACTATTTTCATTAAATTTTTTCGTTCACTAATGAAATTATTTTTCGCTTTTGGTTCATTTTGTGTAATATGAATCGCCAGACCGAATTTAGTTCTAAATTCATTACATAGGAAAGATCGTTCATCTAATATTTTCATTAAATTTTTCGTTCACTATTGAAATAATTTTGACTTTTGGTTCATTTTGTGTTCAGACTTTTCACTTTGAGTGAATGATGCCGAATGAAAGACAAAAATGAACAAAAGTGAAGGGTCTTTATCTTTATCTACATTACCGTATGATCCTATTGTAGCACCTCTCACGGACCTTCATATTGTTACGTCAAGATGTTCTCTTTGTTCAAATAATCTGTTTAGTTGCACAGGTTGCACTAGTGACTATAGATCGTTAACGATTGCAATAAAATTAGACATTTTTTTATCGATACTTTATCAGACGAATGTGGTCAACAGAATACGGTTTTACAGAAGGTTCGCTACAAGAAAGTTCAACTGTTTCTGGTTCACTCGAACTGAATAGGAAGATACAATAATGGCACCCTGATGACCCGTCACTTATCCCTTAAGGTTCATTAGAAAACTAGAGTCAGACAGCATCTGTGTGGCATTAATGCTGAAATGAACCTTTTTGGCAGCCGTGAGGCACACACTATTGTTGTTAAAACATTATTTTCACTTTTTTATTCTGTTACTAGATGCGCCCCGCGGTTTCACCCGCATAAGTTTTGACCCCGTGGGTATATCGGGATAAAAAGTATCCTATGTGTTATTCCTGGTTATAAACTATCTGTGTGCCAAATTTCATCCAAATCCGTTCAGTACTTTTTGCGTGAAAGAGTAACAAACGTCCATCCATCCATCCTTACAAACTTTAACATTTATATACAGGTTGAAACTGAAAACTTGCGACAAACTGAAATGGGACATTGGATACATCATTATTAACAACTTTTACTAAGGGACCAAAGCTGTAATCCCAAAAAAAAATCTGCTTTTCCTACATTTTGATGAGGTATTGCGAACATAAATGTAGGGGACAGCAGTTTTTTTTTTTGGGATTGTAGCTTTGGTCCCTTAGTAAAAGTTGTTCATAATGATGAGTACAATCTCCCATTTCGATTTTTCGCATGTTTTCAATGTCACCCTGTATAATATTAGTAGTAGGATTTGTGTTTTGTGTTTCACGAACTGTGTCCAAATTGTTATTCTTTCTGTCTTTCTTTCTTTATGAAGCAGCAAAACATACTTGTCAAAACATTCAAAGTTATGCAATTTGCATATTTTTCTCATAGCGTCTTTAGAGATAGAATGTTTTTTTTTTTGTTACAACGAGAGTTGTGTACCTAGTAATCAAACATCGTTTTAAATTTAACACGGTTTGGCAAAAGCAGTTTCGAGATTACAATCATAACTTTTCGTTATTGCAGACGTCTTATGAGTTTTATTACGTCATTTTATAAGGTTATAGTCGGCTTTCATAAATCGCTCGAATTCGATATCCACATGATTTACCTATTGTCAATGGTCTCATTTAATGTTGTCTTTATTCAATTTGCTATAAGGCGTTGCGCTAGCATTGCTTCTAACGCATCGCCGGGCACAGAACTCAAGGAGCCGCCATAATAATGAGTACAATGTTGTTCGTCACAATTTCGGCGACAATATAATACTCGTTGTTAAGGCGCAGATATACGTATTATGATTTTATTGACTTTTAAATCTGTTATTGCAAAACAAACAGCTCGCAGTTATGCAAAACAAATCGCACTGGTGACCAGCGCGATTTCGCAGCAGTCTGCACGAGCTTGAACGCTTACACATCAATTCTGTATGTGAACATCTAAGTATTGTTGTAAAATACTTTATTAAATCAATTCAGAAAGTAATGTCTAGCTAAAACATAAAAAACGATATTACTTTCAAACTACTCGTACTTAAGAGATCTTCATGATGTTTTTTTGTATGAACAGACTATTTTATTATCTATAATTCTATCTGTGATTTTTTTCAAATATTCATATTTTCGTTACTAAAAATAAATATTCCATATGAAACCGAACGGCGGGCGGCGCGGCGCGGCGTGAGCGCGACTCGCATTTGTATTGTATGCCTAAGGTCAACGGCTATTACCCGACCCTTAAGTAGGCATCAACAAGATTTGTAGCGGTAACAGGAGTATGTTTACCGGTACAAATCTTGTTGGTACCTATCTGTACTGCAGAAGTTTTCGTACATTGTTGGAAGGTAGGTACTTATATTGGGTCATAAATACTGACACACTATAAATTCTTTTTCCTCATACTCTTTGAGCTTAGGTACCTAAGGTGAATCAATAGTATTTTTAGGGTTCCGTAGTAAACAAGGAACCCTTATAGTTTCGCCATGTCCGTCTGTCTGTCTGTCCCCGCTGTAGCTCAGAGACGCTTAGTACTAGAAAGCTGTAATTGGCATAGGTATACATATTAATACGGTGTGGGGTATCGTTGGATAGGCCGTTCAAATATTGCAGGTCTGTGAACACCACTTTTCGATTTAAGCATCCACTTGCGTAATATTAAGCATTAAAGTGCTAATTTTTGTTAGAGTTGAGTGTACCCCCCCCCCCCCCCCCCCTCCTGCCAGCTAAATGGTTGTTTATGGAGATGTGAAAAAATTCATGGCAGTAGTACATATAATGAAATTAAAAGGAACACTATCACGGCTAAGTGGGATTTACAAGTTAACGAGTTATAGTCGACCAACTTAAATTTGCAGTTGGAGAATTGACCGTGGCATATATCGGTGTATGGGAGAACAGGTTTTTTAACTACAATGTTAAGTTTGTTTTGGAATAAATTCCCAAGTAATCCCAACTACGGAACTCTACATTGTGCGTGGTCCGACACGCACTTGGCCGGTTTTTTACTTCTGTGTTACCTATGTTGTGGTCGTGACGTCACCCAACCTGTAGTTGACGTCCTAAGTTTGGTGGCTCATCGACCCGGTGTTACTCTTTGTTCGACGTGCATCGAGTGACCAATCAGTAATGTTTTGAGTGTATACGCGCGAAAACTGGTTGCAATGCATTCGGCTGGAAAGTTTAAATTGTCTTTTCGAATATTCTCGAACTGTACGAACAGTTTTTTCAAATGTAGAATTGAATTCGAAATATCGTGCTTCTCGTAAATTTTCCATTGCCCTTAATTGCTTTCCGTGGAAATGAAAACAATAATGGTAGGGCAGCGAAATTGCTTGTTTAAAACAAAAGTTGAAAGTTGTTTTTGTTTGTGTTGCAAAATGTTTGTTTTGTTAATTAGGTAGGTACGTACTTTTCTCTAGGTAATGGACGTTTAGCAGGAAGATTTTGTTTTGGTGTACGAAGCCTACGAGGAAGACGTTCGGGATCTCTAAAGAATCCGCGGAATTTTTCAATACTTATTATTGCTCGAAGAATCGCTGAACGGCTTCATTCTTCTTTTCTCCTATTGAAATGAACTATATTATGAGATTAGGTCATGCTCTGGTAAATACAATAGATATGTTAATTATCCAAGGGCGTTCCCTTTAAGCGGTAATCCTACACTAGCGTTCATACATGGGTACATACTAACAAAAAAAAAAAAACATTAATTTTTTTTTTTAAGAGTATCGCGCTTTTCAGCCAAGTGTTCATAAATTCCTGCCGGGGTCGTGGGAAAGTCCGAAAGGGATACCGAGGCCCCTGGCAACACAGGCAACGGAAGGAACACGGGTGGGTTTTAGTCAGTAGTAGTCTGACACACCCACCCGCTCCGCCTAGAGCGGGAGAAGTTATTTAATAATTTCCCACCAAATCCATTAGTGGGTTAGGACCAAATTTTTGACGTAATTGCACAACGGAAATGTATTAAACTGGTAAATAAATGCAGCGCAATATAATTATTAGGGTGTGTGTAAATCGTCGGAATATTTTCACACACAAACTAATAATTATAATGCGCTGCATTTATTTTCCAGTATGATACATTTCCGTTGTGATTTCCGTTGTGCAATTACGTCAAAAATTTGGTCCTGACCCAAGTACTTTTTTTAGTTTATTTTTTACACACTATTTTTAATTTTATTTACGTAGTAGCCAATTATAGAGATGACAGGGCAGAGTGCGCAATTACACGTTGACCTTGATCTGCGCGGTAATTGTGTAACACACAGTAGCAATGGGTTTCATTTCGACAGTTCAACAACATTCATTGCGTTTACGTTGTTGAGCAGACAAATTTATCAAACATATGAAACAATGGATTAGCAATATATTACCAAATCATTCAGATTGTGATCATAGTGTGTTACGCAATTAGGATTCTGGACTAGCGTAGTACGGAGTTTCAATATAATAAGAGGTCAGCTTATACCTACGGTCTTGTAACCATTCAGTGGCGGTACCTTCATATAAGCCCAAAACCCGGCTGCCTTACTAAAAAGGCTCCTACATACTGGCGCGACTTGTCGCGCGACGCGACGCGACACAAAGACACCGCGTGTCGCGCTACAAGCGGTGCCTTTGAGTCGCGACGCGTCGCGCGACAAGTCGCGCCAGTATGTAGGAGCCTAAATGCTCGATAGAGAATTTATTGTACCTAACCAGTAGTTTATGAGAAAATTGCGATGATACATAGGTACGTAGATACGTAGGTACCTACATACTCAGTCGAAAACTGAACTTTCTTTTTTGAAATCGGTTAAAATTTTATTGGGCTTGCGTTATTTTGAAACCCTAGGCACGCCACTGTAACCATTAAGGGCCTGTGTACACCACGTTTTTTAAACGCGCCGTTGACGCGCGTTTTAGAAACGTGCGTCGACGGCGCGCTTTTATCCTACAGAAGGTCTACAGGATGCGTCTGACTCGCTTGCGTATCGCGTCTGTATCGCTACAAACGCGCGTGAACAGCGCGTTTAAAAAACGTGGTGTGCACAAGCCCTAAGGTGGATCCGCAGTGGTAGCCCGCGAAAATTAAAATTTTCTTACGTTTTTGCAATTTGCAGATAAATTGTCAGGTACTCAAATAATATTTATTTACATAACCAAATTACAAGATGATTATTAACATTAACTAAATTAACTTAAGTTAAAACAAAGTTAAGCCTAAAAAAGCCCCTCGGGGCATTGTACCGAGGATGCTGGCGGCATTTCCTCGCTGAATTGCAATGCTGATGCGTTGCGCGAGAAAGCCGCCAGCTTTTCGTTCACCAGTTACATCAACTAGACGTTTCGCGATTTCCGCAAATAACTTATGCGCACTGGGGGGTCCCAGGTCCCAGTCCCACGGACCGAGGGTCTCGACGCCAAAGGGCACAAAGTTGTACTCTCTGCCAAGGCCTCCATATTTAGCTAGCTAGCTTTATTTTAAAAATATGATTGACGTGTAAAAGTGTTTGTACAAACCTACTTACAGAAAATAAATCATTTATCATTCATTTAATAAAATAACTTTCAGTTTTTCGGGATTTTCTGCCGCTGCACCCGCTTTAGAAGTAGTCCGTTGGAGGTGGGAAGGTGCCAGTGTGTCTGCACAGTGTCAGGTTGTATATTGATCGAAATATGATTCGCGACTATAACAAATATGTATTTACAGAATTATAATCATTGGAATCATTAATAGGTACATCTCTCGTTATATTTATCCTATAAGAACAAATCTCTCATGGAAAAGTTCTTATGGAACCTCTGGACACAGGATGATGTTCTGTGTATTTTAAGTGCGGCAGTAAGACAGCATTTAATAAATGAAGATGGAAGTCACCTATTTAAAACAAGTCTTTCGCAAAGCAGATCTAAATCAATAATACTTAGAAAAATGGCTAACACTCATCATCTGCCTAGCCTTTTCCTATGTTGGGGTCAGCTTCCAGTCTTACCGAATACAGCTGAATACCAGTATTTTACATGGAGCGACTGCTTATCGACCTCCACAACCCAGTTACTGGGTAACACGATACCCCTTGGTAAGACTGGTTGTCAGACTTTCGAGCTTCTGACGACCCGTAACGACTGTCAAAGATCTACAAATGACAGCCGGGACCAACGGCTTAACGTGCTTTCCGAGGCACGGAGGGGTCTTGGTATGTAAAGATGGTCACCCATCCACGGACCACCGCGGCAAGCGTAGCTTAACCTGATCGATCGACCCGTGCGGCTGTTATTTCTTAGCCACAAGCCCCCATAGGCAAAAATAGCTAACACTATAACGTAATAATTCTTCGAATCCCATGTTTGCATTATAAATACTTCGTAATTTATATAAATAAATATTCCTTTGTTATACTTAAATACTTCATCTACCATATTGTATAGAATACAATACTTGATACCTACGGTATTTTTATCTCACGAAGGGACGCGCGCTTTACTTGTGGTTACCAAGCGTACAAACACGCTGTGAATGTGTGTGTAAACGCAGGAGCTCTCGGTAGTACCGAGAGCTCCTGAGTCCGAGACATTGGCGAAGTATGTGTGTGTTATGTGCTGACGCTACTCGTGTTCACCCACATTTTCACACACAGTTTTTTGACACCGACTTCCGAAATTAAAGTAATGTTTCACTTTGTAGGGTTTTTTTCGAAGTTTCGGCTGTTTTTTTTTTATAAAAACAAATTATTTAGGTGGGAAATCATCAAATAACTTCTCCCGCTCTGGGCGGAGCGGGAGGGTGTGTCAGACTCTTACTGACTAAAACCCACCCGTATTCCTTCTTGTTGCCTGTGTTGCGGGGGCCTCGGTGACCCATAAGTACCTTCCCGCGAATTGTGGGGGCCTGCGATACCAAAATTTGAACACCGACCGGAGTGTTTGTTTTTAATGTGCAGAATGTACGACTTCTTATCAAAATTTGCCCTAACTCTACTTCTTACAATAGGCTAGTTGACAACAAAAAAAAAACCTTACGAATTTTGTATTGTAAAATGGTTGCGTGCTAAAAATATCAAAATCCTACATTTTGAAAATGCTTTTAGATTAATTATATTCATATTCATCTTTAATTGCATTCCATAATGTTTTAAAGGTGTTGCAAAGGCTTAGAGCTAAGGTACAATTACGGACCCTGTCGGGCACAGCAAAAAATTTAAATTAAAATCATTTTTAAAATAGATATAAAATTAGGAAAGAAATTAACAATCAATAATTAATAACATTTTAAATACACTATTAACATTAATTAGGTAAATTTAAAAAAATATTTTGTTGAGAGTTGAGATCAGTTATAGTACATCTTGTGTTGTGGTATATCTTAATTATTTGGTCAGGTCAATTAAACATATTGTGTCGTATTATATTTATCTATGTATCTATGAATGAATCTATGACTAACTGTGAATGGTGTGCTTGTATTAAGTCATTTTTTTGTCATGTATGTATTAGTTTATTGTGTAGTATGCTTTTTCAATTAAGGGCGCGTTTGCAAATCAGACAAAATTGTGCTGTTTTTCAGTACATATTGTGACAGAATTAAACCAAATCAAATATAACTAATCACTACCTACCACATATAAATTAGTTCTTCGTCTTCAAAAAATAGTAACCATTTTGTTAAAAATTATAGATTTTTATAATGTAAAAACGATTTTCTGTTCCCATTTTTCGCAAAATTAACGATACCGGGTTGAGTTTCAATACATTTTTTGTTTTATTATCAACATATTTTAAGGTTTCGAATTTTTCAGTCACCAAAGTACACCTTCAGGTCACACCATCAAGTCTGAAGGTAAGGTCTCATCATAACTATCAAAACGAGCCCAAACTCGGCACACCTAGTTCCATTCGTCGACGATTTCCAGTAGCAGTCACCAAAGTACACCTTCAGGTCACACCATCAAGTCTGGAGGTAAGGTCTCATCATAACTATCAAAACGAGCCCAGTCTCGGCACACCTAGTTCTATTCGTCGACGAAGTTCCAGTAGCAGTCACTGAAGTACACCTTCAGGTCACTCCATCAAGTCCGTAGGTAAGGTCTCATCATAACTATCAAAACGAGCCCAAACTCGGCACCCCTAGTTCTACTGGTCGACGACTTCAAGTAGCAGTCACCGAAGTACACCTTCAGGTCACACCATCAAGTCCGGAGGTAAGGTCTCATCATAACTATCAAAACGAGCCCAATCTCGGCACACCTAGTTCTATTCGTCGACGAGTTCCAGTAGCAGTCACCGAAGTACACCTCCAGGTCACACCATCAATTCCGGAGGTAAGGTCTCATCATAACTATCAAAATGAGCCCAAACTCGGCACACCTAGTCCTACTCGTCGACCAGTTCCAGTACCAGTCACCGAAGTACACCTTCAGGTCACTTCATCAAGTCCGGAGGTAAGGTCTCATCATAACTAATAAAACTTGCCTAAAGTCCACAGCCCACATCTCTCTCTCTCTATTTTATGGGCATTACGTAGGGGCTAATGGAATGTAGTTTCATGCGCGAAGAGGGTAGCATTAACATATTTTTGTATCTGACGGATCGGTCGGTGTGTTTATCGCCACGGGTTGTGAAAAATTTCATGTATTTTCTAACAAATTTGCATATTTCCAGGATATACATAGACGGTAAGGTGAGTATTTTATGTTTTATAAAAAAGGGTTTACAGCTATCGGTCTGCTCTATGTTGACTATGATCCGAGTTAATTTTTTCTGGAAAATACCTATCTGTTTGCAAGTCGGTAGTTTTTTTGACTTCTCGAAGTGCGTGGGTAAATTTAGACAGTTTTCATCGTACTTTTTTATGTGGGGCTTCCATAAGATGTGTGTGTTTATTGTGAGTCCTAATAGCGTAAAGTCGTTAACTACCTCAATTTTTGTGCCGTTTTTTGTGAAGTTAACAATTATAGGGATTTTTGCTGAGGGTAGAAAGTTATTAGTTTTGTTTTTTTTTATAATTAATCTCAAGGTTGTGCTCATCTATCCATTTTGTTGTTTTATTTAATATCCTGTTTAATTGATCGTGTATTAGTAGTCTATTAGTTTGGCATGTAGTACCTAAGTAAAGATATATCGTCCGCGAATAGCACGCATGGTTCTTCCATGATTTTGGGAAGGTCGTTGATGTAGGTGATGAATAAGACACATCCAATAACACTGCCCTGGGGAATTGATGCATTTATAATCTTCTTATCGGACCTTATTTGTATTATTTGTTTTTGGTCGTGATTAAATTGCTCAATTTGCACATATTGTTCTCTATTTTTGAAGTCAGACACAAACCACTTATATGTAGTTCCACGAATTCCTATTCCTTATAGTTTATCTAATAAAATGTTAAACTGTACTTTGTCATATGCCTTAGTCAATTAATATTTTTAAGAAATAATTGCGTAAAACTAAAGCCGTATCAGGTGAGAGACGTGAATCAGAGCACGACACGTCACAACTTCCAGAAGATAGATTCAAATTGTTTATAGAAACAAACCATGAACGTCAGTACAGTATGTCTGACGTATAAAGTTCGTTTCTAATTCATTATCAATAGACGTACGGAAGGAATGGTGTTGAAAGGAAGAACAATGATTGTTAGTGTGTCCTTCTTCCACAATGTGACAGTGTTCATTATTCATCTACTAAATTAGCACTATTTAGTCATATACTGTCTACACAAAATATGACTAAATAGTGCGACTAACTACCGTGCCTACTATTTGCCTACGCACATTGAAAGTTAGGAAATGTAAATCGCCTTACTACGGCTGTCAAAGTAAACAATTACATAATTATTTGTCTTCTTTCAAAGCAGACAAATAATTATGTTATTGTTTATACTATTATTTTAAAAATACTCAAACATGTTTTTAAAAGACTTTGGAATATTATAATATTTCGACAGAATAAATAAAGTTTGTGCGGGAATAACACTGTTAAAAAAAACTAGCAGATTTGATAGAAAAAAGAATTAAAATTACTCGAACCGCCATGACAGAATGCCCCGTTTAATCAAAATGGAATTAAGGCAGCAATATGCCTGTCGCACCCACGATATCGTCTCAGTCTGCACGAGCCTTTATGTTATGAAAATGAAAAATTAGTTCTGTTAATGTTAATATTTATCTGACTCTGAATATTCTTATTTAGAGGTAAGTAAACCAGAAGGAACATTAGCCTACAGCAGGCTTAGCATGACACTCTCTATTTCTTCGAAGAATAGACAGGGCTCTTTCTATACAAAGTGACATTTCGTTTCTCAGTTTTTGACATCTCACCGTAGAAATCCTTCTACAATCTGTCATCTTGTCTTTCGTTTCTAACGATCTTTGTCTAGGTCCTGTTTTATGTAGAAAGATCTCTACGGTGGGATGTCAAAAAAGGAGAAACGAAATGTCACTTTGTATGGAAAGAGCCGTGTCTATTCTTCGAAGAAATAGACAGTGTCATGCTAAGCCTGCTGCAGTGACATGTGCTAAGTAGGGTTACCAAGCCTACTTTACAATATAGTACTTATCCTGCTTTAGTGCAGTTCTAATTAATAGGTACAATATTTGTAAAGAAAAATACAGTAGGCGAAACTACTATATCTTTATTTAAATACAAAATGGTGAGATGATCGCAATGGCCAGTATTAATCTCATCATAAAAGCTGCATTAATTGTATTTTGTAACTTAAATTTAGAGTGTAAAAATAGTCGAGACATTAAAAAACAAACCTGTTAATAAAGGTTCATAGTAGCACACAATATGCATTTATAGAATAAAAATTATTTTGAAACACCTAGGGTCAAATTTTGTTGTTATTTTGGAACACTATTTATTTTTTATTTTTAGTCATCTACTATATTTTTACAGGCAATGGCTTCCAAAATATTACATTTGACATAAAATAAGTTGGCAACCCTAAGCTAATATATGCCAGTTATTAAAGTTAATGATTGATTATTTTTAAGTGAAGTTTTTGAGTGCCGCATTAAGTCTTTTGTTAGGTTCTGTAATTAACAAACACACAAGTGATCAAGAGGATGGATATATTTTTAGGGTTCCGTACCCAAAGGGTAAAACGGGACCCTATTACTAAGACTCCGCTGTCCGTCTGTCACCAGGCTGTATCTCATGAAGTCATGAACCGTGATAGTTAGACAGTTGAAATTTTCGCAGATGAATTATTTCTGTTGCCGCTATAACAAAAAATACTAAAAAAACAGAATTAAATAAATATTTAAGGGGGCTCCCATACAATAGATTTTTTATTTTTTGCCGTTTTTGTAGATAATGGTGCGGAAACCTTCGTGCGCGAGTCCGACTCGCACTTGGCTGGTTTTTTAATCTAATATTATTATGCTTACAAAAAACATTCACCCTTGCCACAATCACGTGCACTAATGTGCAATAAAATCTCGTTTACCATCTCATTATTTGTGGATTGTAAAAATTGTAGGACAATGTGTTTCTGTCACTTTATAGTTTACTAGCTTCTACGCGCGACTTCATCTACGTGAATTTTCGGACCCCGACCCACCGCGTCGCATCTCATCGCCCGCCCGCGCGATTAATCTTTTTTGTTTAGCGTTCTTTCCGACTTTTTTCTTTTTGCTCGATACCTCAGGGTCGTGATGTTAACCTTCCTCAAGAATTGGGCGATCAAATGCAATAAGAATTTATCGAACCAGACTGGTAATTCCAGAGATTAGCGCGTTTAAACAAAAAACCGGACAAGTGCGAGTTGACCTCGCGTGGTGAGGGTTCCGTACAATGAATATGTTGTCTACGATGTTTTTTATCCCAAGAACAAACTTAACATTGTAGTTGAAAAACTTGTCCTACCATACGTTCCAACTGCAAATGTTAGTTTGTACGCACAATATTGACTGATTTACCATGTTATTTTAACAATATAGATTTCTCATAGGTTTATAAGTCAAGACCTATTTTCTGTATTTTTTTCAAAATTTTAGGCTTAGTGGTTTCGGAGATTAGGGGGACGGAATGGTCAATTTTCATCTATTTTCTTAAATAACTTTAAAACGATTTATTTTAAAATTATTAAAAAAATATATCGGCAAGCGTAGTGTGGGACGCCCCCCAGCTAGATGGACCGACGACTTTAAAAAGGTGGCTGGGACAGACTGGATGCGGAAGGCGGAGGACAGGGTGTTGTGGCGCAGTCTGGGAGAGGCCTATATCCAGCAGTGGACTGCTATAGGCTGAGTTGATTGAAAAAAATATATTTGAGACCCTCACAACAAGTCCTTTCGTTTGATATGTCACACGGTACAGTTTGCAACACTTTTTTTTGTATTTTTCTTATTTACACCCCAATAGTAAGCCTCAAATTAAAGACTCATTTATTTACGTTACACGTCCGTGTTTGGGTCACAGAAATTCATATGTGTACCAAATTTCAACTTAATCGGTCCCGTAGATTCGGAGCAAATCAGCTGTGACAAATAGACAGACAGACAGGCACACGAGTGATCCTTTAGGGGTTCCTCCACCTATGCCTAGCCCTTCGGGGAATAAAAAATATAACATAACATAACTGTTCTTTTATGAATTAGGTAATAAGTAAATAAGGATTTTCCTATTTTTATTTGTAAATCGCGGTTGGTGTAATTAAATCTCGGTTTTCCCTTTTTATATTTGATTATTTAGGTATAAAATAAAAGAGAACCTAATTTGACTTGAAATTGAATTTGATTTGAAAACGAGTAGGGTAACCACACAATTTTTCGAAGTAGTCAGGTATTTTTCCAAAAAAAGTATTTGTTTACGAATAAATAACAATTAATTTTTGAAAAAAAAACTGGTGCTAATAAGCCAAACTGTTCCTAACTATAGGTAAGTGTAAGGTGTAAGGTGTGGTAGAAAAAAAAAATATTGAAAATTACCTGACGTAAATAACGATGTACCTAACTTGCTTTGACATAACTGATTATGATATTTATATTTATTTTTGTTAAATGTTGTTTATATTCCAACTACCTACCTACGCCATAAAGTATTGTTTGTTTGCGAGAAGCTGGATATTAGAATAAAAAAAATGTCGGGTGATGTAACTTAATGTTCTTGCTTTACCTTAATATTATATTTTTTTTATTACGTGGCTTTTGGTTTTTATAATGCCAACAACCGTTTATTGTACCTAGTGGTTATTTTAATCTAGGTTCCCGTTAATAGTATAAAGGCTCTTACAGACTGGGGCAACATCGCGGGCGCGACAAGCATATGACTGCCTGTTGCGCCCGCGATATTGCCTCAGTATGCAGCAACCTTTATGTCCGTGTATCTATATCTAATCTCTGTTCTGTGTTACCGAAGTGTTGCATAATTATTAGTTTTTTTTTTTTTTGTATTGTTACTAAAATCTTTCCGTCAAATTCTAACAAACAGGATGCAAACAGGATTTTTTTCAATATTTATCTAGAGGTTTCGTCCATTTTAATCAATTAATATCTGCAAAAACACGCGTTCTTTCACCGCGTGTCGAAATACAATAACAAAGCCTGTTCCGTTATCAGCATGGAAATTATATATAACACAATAAAACAGAATGATGAAAGAAATCAACCGATTTATAGCAAACTGAAGCATACATATATATGAATTAGAAATACCTACAAAAAAAAAATACATAAAGCTTTAATGGCAAAAAAAATCTATTTGAGTCTTTGAAATGGAAGCCATTCATTAAATTTCAATAAACCTGGCTGAATGAATTGGCATCGTTTATGAACTCTTATAATTCTCCAAGGGATGAATGTCCTGTTAGTGACGTAAATGGAAATTATGCACAAACAAAAAGGAAGAATGAATTTTTAAATCATTCTTCCTCTTTGTCTCGTGCACGTTCGGGGCATTCATCTCGGTTCTTTTCCTTACATATCAAAGGACAGTCATAATTTTGCTCTTTCTCTTTTACCTTACTAATGAGCCCAGAAAACCTACGTATATTGTACCTACCTATTACAATAATAATCGCCATGTATGTTTATTTATTAAATTAAATATTTGACTACTCCATATTAGATAATCTTTTTACATTTACGATAATCTAAGTCCGATCTTCATCTCCGCGATCGTGTCAATTACTATGTCAAATTCACTGATCCAATCCTACCTACATAGGTACGCGAACGATCGAGTCAACTGCGTGCCTGCAAGTCGCGTGCTTTAAAAACAAGGCTAGTCCGTTGTACCGTGACAGTCGATACTAACCTTCACGGACGAAGTACGCGGCCAGGCTCACCTGTCGCGAGCATGGCGTTTTGACGCGCGCGTATAAAATAAAAATAATCAACAATAATTCGAAACTTATTAACATACTAAAAATAAAATAAATAATAAATTACAATAAACATATAAGACAGAATTAAATAAATACATTTAGCCTGTGCAAGTGATCGACGTGAATAAAAGCACCGCGTTCTTAATTTGACTTTATTTTTTAAATTTCCGATCGTTGCAGTGAAAATGGGTTTGAAGTCTGAAGATGACAAAAGGCCGAGCAAATTGGCGATCATGGATGAGGAGGACTCCTCGGATAAGCCAAGTCAGTACATCATTATTTAATTTTTATTACGTGAAAGTGAAAATTATTGTTTGTTTTTGCAAATGAAGGTAGGGACAGAAATTGGTTAAAATGTATCTTTAATTAATTGTATACAAAAAGGAGCAATACTTCAATGTGATTTGAATAACTTGGAGGCAAGATTCAAACACTAAAAAGATACCTACAAATTTGCGAACGTTTAACTAAACTGTTATTTTGTTTGTGTTCTACATAAATTGCAGTATAATAAATCTGATCAGTGTTGGTTTTCCGAATATTCAAATATTTTATAAACATAAATATACGTTGTTAAATTAAATTTAACCTAGCATAATTATTAAATAAAATAATTTAGCCTTAGACTCTGAGCAATATTTTTTATCTGCCTTAGCGGGTAGGATAGAAAAAAAAATGTTTGATCCGTCAAAAGTTTATCTATTCTATTTTTATGAAATGGCAAGCAAAGCCGATGTCAATTATTCTGAAATGTCTAAGGGAGTTGGAAAAACAAAAAGTATTGTCGTCTCTTCAAATTTAGCGAATAACTAATATGTCGTTTAAAAATGCTAGTTTGAGGGATTCTTGTCTTAAGAAAGCAAGCTCAGTATGATCATGATAGGTCATTCTTGATTTCCCTTGGCCCTCCGATTCTTCATTACCGGTTTGAATTTCGAATTATCTTACAACTTTCTTTTTTCAAAATTATTTTCCTGGCGTTACAAACTGCGCAAATTCATTTCTTTGTCTCCGAGCTAACATTTTAATTATAATCTTAAATACACAGATCTTAATTATTTAACATTTTTCCTGTATTTTTATGTATAAACATGCGCTGTTATTTCATGCTATCTTAAAAAGTCAACGGTAAAAAAACAATGTAATAATTAAAGTAACTGCGCTTAAAAGATAATTTCATAAAAAAAAATTGTTGAATATATAAGCTCTATAGTAGATTTCTCACAAACGATTGTCTTACGATCCTATTAAACGCACGGAGTAATCAGAAGTGATTGTGCCAATCAAGAAATTACATTAGGACGGGATATAAAACATCCCATAAGCGTCGGAGATGAATTTATTGAGGCTAACGAACGGTATTGGCAAGATCCTCTTTTATGTAAATCAGAAAGCAAAAAAACAGATTAAGAAAGTATTTTCAGTTGAGCATAAGGTCCTGGGTTCCATTCACAGCGGGTAATTGCGTATTACATACTATCAGTAGCGATGGATTTTATTCTGACAGTTCCACAACATTCATTGCGTTATTTTCGTGGAGCAGACAGTTTTTTCGAACATATGAAGCAAAGGATTAGCAATATACTTCAAAATCATTCAGATTGTGATTGATAGTGTGGTACGCAATTAGGGCGCAGGTCGGGCAAAGTGTTATTGGGTTTTTCCATCAGGAATTTCTCAGTAGCAGCCTGGAGTCTGGATTTGTGCCCGGTTGATGGCAATAGGCTCGCCCGCTATTACATGGGGGTGTACTATAGGTACTAGTCTGCCTAATACTTCAAGGATTACAGGCGTGCTGTTGTTATGTATTTATCAGTTTTTCTGAAAATGTCACTTGTTATCTATTGTTAAGACTTCGTCACAAATTCACTAACCGTATATATGGTAAGTTTCCTATCAGTTTGTAATTTTCGCGGAATAAAACATAAGGTAAGTAGTTTTATATCTGTTCGTAATTTTCGCGGAATAAATTACATGAACTTTTCGAATTAATAATGTGTTTGTATAAGCATGATGGCCATTTAAAAAAAAAATAACCTAATTTAAAAAAAATAATCTGTAACAAGTATAGGTATTATCACTATTTTTTTTTATTATGACGTTGTTGAGTTGTCCTTATATATTTTTATTTACCTTTACATATTTGAAAACATCGTTCCAATCGTCATGCTGAAATCAAGTCCTGCAAGATATTTATATCCTAGGTAGATTATAAGGATAACTTCTATCTAGCCCCAGATCCATAAGAATAAATGTAAGTACTTATGGTATTCCATCCCTATTGCATTGGCCTTATTCTTCCCAACCCTACGCCCACGTCAGATCTTTCTAACACCGATACGATTACTTATGCAACATCATACAGAATCAATTTTGTTGAAATAAATTCAAGCTACAAACATGTGCCGGATTTGGTCCATATAAGACGGACATTAAATTTTCTCGAGTCAATATCAATCGTAAAGTCAATACATCGTTTTACATGCATTAAGATGCATTGCTATGCAAATTGATTCATAGATAACAAGAACTTAAGTAAATTATTATAATTACTTATGTATTTGTGCCGAAAATTGTCGGTTTTGCACAAAAGAGACATGTCCTTCAAAATCCATGACTTATGGCGGCCCTAATTACAATGTGTAAATGCAACGATGATCATACGATGATAATATACTAGTGTTGGTTGACGTAAAAACGCGTAAAAAAATGATGTTTAAAAAATAAATAAATCGTGTCTCAGGTATTTACATCGTCACGTCAACGGATTATGATAAATGGATTTAGTCAGCTAGGTGATCTAATTCCGTGATAATTTACGATCACATTTTTCTATTGTCAACCAAAAAACCAGTTTATTTATATATCTAACAAAGAGTTTAGCTCACTTAAAAAAAAAATAATGTGTTAATCTCCATTCGGATATTTTAATACAGCCTTGACCTCAAGTCCATGTATATTCCGGTATTTAGTTTGCATAATAGGAATTAATTTTAAAATACTTTTTCGTTTCAGTCAAACTATGTAGCTATTTTTTATTCTTTGAATGGTGGATAAAAGGCCTTCGTTTTAAACCCGGATTCTTCCTAGATAGAACGAGCGTAATGACAGCGTTTGCCTAGCAGTAACACTGTAGAGTTACTCATCTAAATATATTAACTAGTTGGTCTTACACTGCTAGCTGTCACTTTGTGTAATAACATGGTCATATTTATTGTAATGGTGATCGTTTAGTTTAACGGATTTTTAAGTGTAAAATAAATTTATAATAATAAGTGTAAAGTCTAGGATATAATAAATACAATAAATATGACCATTTTATTGCACAAAGTGACAGCTAACACGTGTCAGATTACTCCAGTGAATTAAATTCGACTTTAGGTATTTATTTATTTATATATACTTTATTGTACACCACAAAAATACATGACAAAAAATAAATCAAACACTACAAAATATACAATGGGCGGCCTTATCGCTATCTGCGATCTCTTCCAGGCAACCATGTATCAGGTATCTCCCAGGCTGCGCCACAACACCTTGTCCTCCGCCTTTTGCATCCAGTCTGTCCCAGCCACCTTTAAGATCGTCGGTCCATCTAGCTGAGGGCATCCCACATATATCTAGGTACATTATCGATTGATAAATCAAACTTGTGTGATGATCAAGGTAGTTAGGCAACGTATGACCTACAAATACCATGCCCAATTTATGACACGACCCAAATACAGCCTTATTAATGACTACATAAGGGCGTATTTGACGGAATAAGGGCACTGGGAAAGTACCAAAGTATTGATATAAGACTCATGTGTGTTACTGCTTCAACAGTTGTAGGTACCTACGACAACAGTTTATGCTATTTCGTATTTACCTTGGTTTTTATCGTTTTCTTTACGAACATGTGCTCAATAAAATTATTATTAGTGGTAGCCAATAATAATACTCCTATTTTATTGGCGAGTTTTTAATTGTTACTTAAGAATATGTGAACATAGAAATATCCTTGCTCCCCCTTTTTTAAGGTGTCTGTAGCTGCCAAATGGCAAAAACGGAAGTCTTACAATTTCGTCATGTCTGTCTGTCCGTCCGTCCGGATGTTACACAGCCATTTTACTCGGACACTATTAGCACTATATCATTGATGAATTAGGGGTGGCATTCCCCATGTAACAGACGGATGAAAAAAAATCAATGCAAATAAGCGTGTATCCTTGGATTCCACAATTAAAAAGATAATAATGTTTCAGTGTTTTTTTTTATGCAAGTCTATAGTTTTATGGTTCCGTAGTAAACAAGGAACCCTTGTAGTTTCGACATGTCCGTCTGTCTGTCTGTCTGTCTGTCTGTCTGTCCCCGCTGTAGTTCAGAGACGCTTAGTACTAGAAAGCTGTAATTTGGCATAGGTACACATATTAATCACACCGACAAAGTGCTAAAATAAAATCTTGATTTTTTTTAGCACTTCTTCCTTGGACGTAATGTGGGGATGATATTTTTTTTTCTCGTCCACCTCTTGGTGTGGGGTATCGTTGGATAGGCTGTTCAAACATATTGCGAGACTGTGGACACCACTTTTCGATTCAAGGATCCGCTTGGGTAATATATTGTTTTACACCGAATCGGTGTAGCGCGGGACTTAACAGGTTGGTTATAAAGTGTGTAACGAGATCATAATGTGTGGTCTGTCCCTACGTCATTCTTCCATAAAAATATTGAAAAAAAAAAAATTCATTATTGCATGACGATAGGCAAAGACACTGCTAGAACGAACGCAGACAACAAAATAGGAAATAATAAGCCATTTGTATGCATGTTGCAGTAAATCAATGAGTTAATAAATCTAATGGTGCATAAGTAAATAAGTTGGATTGATGTATTTCCTAATAAGAGCAATTGAATTTCAATATCTACTATCCATACATACATACATATATTACACATAACGCCACGCCTTCTTCCCATGGTACTAGACAGAAACTACAGAACGCCACCTGCTACGATCCTTACATACTCCTTT
Organism: Atethmia centrago; assembly: GCA_905333075.3. NCBI lineage: Eukaryota > Metazoa > Arthropoda > Insecta > Lepidoptera > Noctuidae > Atethmia > Atethmia centrago. Next base: position 25,664,333 of record HG995376.1, read on the forward strand.
TGCTTCGTTCACGTTCACAAATCTGGTCATACACGCACCTGCACCCTAATTGAAAAAAAGAAAAAAAAATGGTATTTTATTTGGGACACGTACAAGAAATACAATGGTAAAAAAGGAGGTAAATGGTAAAACTAACAAAATTGACATATTTTTTCGATTATACAAAATTCAAAAAAATAGCAAGACTGCGACGCCAAAAAGGCTCCTATGTATCTCAGCAAATAATGCTGCAATATTTAAAAAATAATACCGCAGCGCTGGTATTCTGATAGGGCCTGAATTACGTAAATAACACACTGTCATCACAATCTGAATAATTTTGAAGTATATTGCTAATACATTGCTTCATGTGTTCGAAAAATTTGTCTGCTCGACAACTTAAGTACGCAATGAATGTTGTTGAACTGTCAAATTGAAAACCATTGCTACTGATAGTGGGTTACGCAATTATCCCTCTGAACTTTCTGAAGAACATCACTAATAAGGTCACTATATGTCCTTATATCTACTATCCAATGCAAGAATAAAGGCTCCTAAAGAAAGAAAGAAAGTAGAAAGATAGAAAAATATTTTATTTGGGACACGCACAAGAAATACAAAAGTAAAACAAAAAAATAAGCATTTAAAACTAAACTTCGAATAAACAATAAACAACAAAGAATATCAATAAGAACGACTTGTGCGATGCCAAAAAGGCTCCTATCTCAGCATAATGCTGCGATATTTAAAAAATAAATACCGCAGCGCTGGTATTCTGATAGGGCCCGCTGTGATGCCACGGACACATCTACGGACACAATATATAATATATCCCACCAGGGGAATAAAAATTAAATAAAAAACAAATTATAATGAATAAGTAAGTAAATAAATATATATATATAATAGATGTCCTCCTATGTGTATGTAATAGTCTTAAGGCTACACGCGACGCGACACAAAGGCATCGCTTGTAGCGCTACACGCGGTGTCTTTGTGTCGCGTCGCGTCGCGCGACAAGTCGCGCCAGTATGTAGGAGCCTTAAGATTATTTAGAGCAAAAATAGATGAAAACTCTATTTTATCTGTGACAAATTGTTTATTTTGAAGCCGGTTCTTTCCATTGACATTAGTCAAACACATTTCATTCTCTTCACGGCTGTCACTTTGTTTGTAAACAAGATGTTAATCAGTGGAATGACCACCTAATTAGTAATTCTTACTAATCAGTCAATGAAAGTTGAAGCCTAGCCGACAGATATTGTGGCTTCTTATTGGAATAAGTATTTGTAAAAGAAACAATAGGAAAAATCGTCATTCAGTTGATTAGTTATAACTAATTGCTTGTTACTTTATAATAGCGAAAGGCCCGTCTTATTGTTTAATTCCGATAATGATTTATTTATTTATTTTTCTTTCTTTATTTACAATTTTAATAATAATAATTTATTTTCACCTTCAAATACATACCTTTTTTTATCAATACAATATGATCATTTACGCTTAATCTAATAAGTTTTACGGGACATCTGTGTCTGAACTAGGTAATTTAATATCTGTATCTCAGACAACAGCGCTCTTCGTAATAATATGAACATTTAAAAGCTAACAAGTACTAATGCGGCTCAAATATCAATAAAATTAATGCAAAAAGAAAAAAAGAACAAATCACAACCATCTGTGTAGCTCGCTTAAAAGTTTTAGGACCTAATGGTCCACTAAAATAAAACTTTTAATAAAACCTAGGCAAGTTAATCTACCTAGATCTATGAAAGTGTAATTTTTATTGAGGTTAGTCACGCTATGGTTGCTTTAGATTAATTACATTCTAAAAGAAAATATTTATATTGTTCTATAATTTTGCTACAATTTTCCGTTTTGTGCGACGAATGGAAAGTGTTGTTTTTATTCGCTGCGATAGTAAGTCCTATTTTGAAGTACTTATCGTATTTTAATGTAATTCAATGTGAATTCAGTGTTAATTTTTGTTGGCTTGTTATATTTGTTTAAAAATAGTCGTTACCTCGATACAATAGTCTAAAATAAATAAATAAACGAATCAACCCAACAGGCAGCAACATGCCTGTCGCGCCCGCCATATCGCACTAGTCTGCAGGAGCCTTTAAGTGGATAATTTGGTACCTAAACCTACAAACAATTTTGGTGTAGTAGTTTTGTTAGTAGCGGGGGGGTAGTAGGGTGGTATAGTAGTAGGGGTAGGTAATCTCCCTCTCACAGAGAGGAGGCCTGTGTCCCAGCAGTGGAAACATTATTAAACGCTGATTATGTGGTGTAGTTAAAGGAAATTTTCTTCTTGAAACAACAATCTATACAAATAAATAAAATTGTCTGTTTGCAATGTAAAATAACAGGTTCTTACTAAATGCATATCAAAGTATAAACGGTACCAATAACAAAAAACCAATGTTTAAATTTTTTGTCTGTCTGTCTATTTGTTCCGGCTAATCTTCGTAACGACTGGATCGATTTTGACAAGACTTTCACTGGCAGATAGCTGGTGTTATAAGGAGTAACTTAAACAATCTTTTATTTTAGAAAAAAACACACGGGTGAAGCCGCGGGCAGCAGTTAGTAGGTCAATAAAAAATGATCAATTAAAAAAATAAATCATTATTATAAATCAATATTATTATATTATGCAATCAAAACAAAGGCCTTTTAAATACCTACCTACGCACAGGAATTGATGATTCAGCCAAGACCGATTACTTGATGCAATAATTATCATAAAAAATTAAGCAAGTGATTATGATAATGTAACATTGTTTCGTTCTAAGGCCATTGCACACACTTGACCGGCTTACATATCAGTATTTTACAATATCGATTATGAAACAACAATAACCGAACCTTTTTAGTGGTTTTAGGGTTCCGTATCCAATGGGTGCCAACGGGACCTTATTATCCGTTGTCCATCCGTCCGTCAGTCCGACAGTCAGTATAACACAGGCCTGGATCTTTTGAACCGTTTTTTTTAAAGTGTCTACCACACTTTAAATAGAAAAAATAAGGAGTCCCCATGCAAGAAACATGTTTTGTTCAGACTTTATGCTCGATCTTAAAAATCGCAATAACGGCAAAGTATTAAAAAAAATGTTGTGTTAAATATCATACACCACTGTACGATATTTACATAGTCAGCCTATAATGTCCCCACTGTTGGGACACAGACCTCCGCTCTGTGAGAGGGAGTGGGCCGTAATCCACCACGCGGGCCCAGTGCGGGTTGGTAGATGTCACATGTCTTCGAATTTTTGGTTCTAGGACAGGTTTCCTCACGTTGTTTTCCTTCACCGTTTTGTGAGCAGTGGTGATGAAATAAATTCACAAATTAAAGCGCCTGTCTGGGTTGGAACCTACGACCTACGAACTCGTTAGTCGCGGCCGTTACCACTGGGTCATCACCGCTCTTGATGTTTAACACAACATATAAAATGGCAATAGTGGCAAAGTACATATTTGGTACAGAAAGAAAGAAAGAAAGAAGAAAGAAAATACGTTTATTTGCGGTAAACATGACGCAAAGAAGGAACACAAATACAAAAAAGAAACAATTTGGGGGAGAATATGCGTCACATCCACGCAAAACGGCCAACGCTCAGCATAATGCTGCGACCCTATGCGAGACAGAGCCCCAGCGCTGATTTTCAGTGATAGCCGGCGTTGGCGTGATCACACACATCAAAGGCGGCGTTCTATAGTTTCTGCCTATCCCCATGGGAAGAAGGCGTGAGTTTATGTATGTATACATATTTAAAAAATATGTTGTGTAAATATTGTACGGTGGTGTACGATATTTAACACAATATATATATTTTTAAATACATTGCCAACATGTTTCTTGCATGGGGACCCTTAGTTTTTAACGGTTTTTTTTCTTGTGCATATCCGACTGGCACTTGGCCACTTTTTCTCCTCGCGTCCGTTCTAATTACGAAATAGCAATTTCGGTTTTTTACCGATATATGCTTTGCATTGTATCGATAGTATTATTCAGTAAATAAGTAGACGATATTTAGTATTGCACCGTTAATAGCTTGCGAAATGTGTTTTTGTTATTATTTTCAATTGATACGTATGAATGCATGTCAAGGATTTGAGTCGAACGTGGTCATGAAAGGCCGGTAAATAATATCTTCTCACGGCAAGTAACGTACATATTAATATTCATTGGTTCCTCAGTTAATAACACACGCTTTTAATTATTGTCATTATACCAAAACAAAAACGGTGTTAATAAAAATCTAAAAGGCATGTGTTTCATAGAACCTTAAATAATTCCCAACTTGCATTTGCATCTTGCTAAACTAAGGTATGAATGGAGGTAATGAACCTCTAAAAACTTCTTCATCATTAGAAAATCAATAAGTTTTTAGAGGATCAGGTAAACATTCCCCAATCTAAAATATGCATTTCTACAAATTGATGCTACGGTGCTACGAACGTGCTAGGCAGTTGCTACGACCGTAGCGGTTTTGGTCTACGAGCTACACGACATCCCTAAAATTAATTAAGGACTGAGTTGACAGAAGATGGTACAATTAAAAGTCATGTCACTGAATAGTCGGGTATGTCCGGATGTAGTATGTACCTACTTACCTAACATGAACTGCTTCTAAGTAATAAAATGTGTCGTTCGATGAATACGAACTTCAGCTTGTCCTTTTGAGAGCGGCCAACCCGTCATACTTTTCATACAAACTTTTTTAACTAATAGGTACCTACTTGTGCACTATATCTAGGTTTCTAGGAAAGCAAAAAAAAAATACGAGAAATAAATTCAGCCTGCAAATATCTGCTTTTTAGCACAAATTTTGAACCTGAACTTTGGCCGTTCATAATGTAAACATAAATTGTAAAAGTAAATAAAACATCTTCATAGAAACCTCGCACATGTAATAGAAATTCTAAATGACAAATAATTATTTCACAAACTTGTAAGGCTTCCTCAAAAACACGTATTTCCTGGAACAAGTTTTATGGAATTTCCGCACGTTTCGTTCAATGTTATCGCGTTCTCACTTGCTTGTAATCTATTGCCCATACTCGTTGACGATAGCCGGACCGGGAAGGGCCTTCTTAAATGGGATGTATATAGGTAAGGTACCAACTCTTACTTATTTAATTGCTCTCATGCACTTCCCACATTTTACAATAGATTACTGTTTTTACATGAACCCAGTCAGGGCACTGAAAACCACAATGTTGGTTTGCTGTAGAGTTTATGAACATTAAATTAACATAACTTGAGTCAAAACTTATCAAAACACAATACAATAAATTTCAGAAAAAACATATTTCCGGGTGTCGGTTATGTTGTCCGATTAACAGTCTTAAACAATATACAATAACATAGATACAGTCATATTTAAGTCAGATGGTGTTTAGTATGTAGGTAGTAAAAAATTGGAATAAAATAATAAGAAGAAATAGGTACCTTATTACAAGTCGTCATTAGTAATTAAATAGACAGTTACCTATTTAATTTTTCGCTTCTTGATACATCGGCAAAGCTACAAAATATAAACAACAATAACAACAAAATCAACACCAGCCACCGGTATTTTTTGTTTACCTATGTTCTACAAATGAAGATATTTGAATTTTAATTTGTAAAATAAACATTCGCTTTCGAAAAAATCGTACCGTACTTCGCACGTAAATGTAATTTCTAAAGTGTATTGACTTTACCTATTCATTACTCTTACTTAAGTAGATACCTATTTAGTTTAGCGATTCTTGATATTTTGGCAAAGCTACAAAAAATATTACACCAACTACAACTTACACCAACTACAAGAATTTCAACTACCGGTACTTTTTGTTTACCTCATCTGCCTACCCTTTTCCCAACTACGTTAGGATCGGCTTCCGTTCTAACAGGATACAGCTGAATACCAGTATTTTACATGGAGCGACTGCCTTTCTGACCTCCATAACCCAGTTACTGTTACTGGGTAATACGTTACCCCTAGGTAAGACTGGTTGTTAGACTTTCGGGCTTCTGACGACCCGTAACGACTGTCAGAGATCCACGAATGACAGCCGGGACCAACGGCTTAACGTGCTTTCGGGCACGGAGGGGTCTGGGTATGTAAAGATGGTCACCCATCTACGAACCAACCGCGGCAAGCATAGCTTAACCTGATCGATTGACCCGTGCGGCTGTTATTATATAACCACAAGTCCCTCTACTTTTTGTTTACCCATGTTCTACAAATAAAAATATTTGAATTTGAATTTCTTATTTTGTAAATCAACATTAGCTTTCGAAAAATACGTACCTATTTAGTTTAGCGCTTCTTGATATATTGGTAAAGCTCGACAAAATATAAACAACAATAGCAACAAAATTAACACCAACCACCGGTACTTTTTGTTTACCTATGTTCTACAAATAAACATATTTAAATTTGTAAAATAAACATTAGCTTTCAAAAAAATCGTACTTCGCACGTAAATGAAATTTCTAAAGTGTATTTACCTTACCTATTTATTACTCTTACTAAGTATGTACGTATTTAGTTTAGCGCTTACTGATATACTGCCAAAGTTACACAAAATATAAACAACAATAACAACAAAATCAATACCAACCACTGCTACTTTTTGTTTAAATATGCTCTACTAATAAAAATATTTGAATTTGAATTTGTAAATAAACACTAGCTTTCGAAAAATTCTTTATTAGCACGTAAATATAATTTCTAAAGTGTGTTGTTGACTTTAGCTATTCATCAAATCATGACCCTTTAGTACTTTGTTGTGACTTGTGGTTTAGTTCCGTTCACTTAGACTAAGTGTAAGCTCTGAAAGAAGGTGTTGGATACTGTATGTTTTTTTGTTGGTATAGTGGCGTGTGCTAGCTGACATATGGTCGGATAAATAATTTAATTTAATGTTATGTGTTGCGTACTGTAAATTATTTTCCGTACCTACTATTGTATAGAATCAAGTTTTTTTTTAACTGAACAGACAGCTGTGCTGCTGGGGAACTCCCCAGCAGCACAGCGATTCAGAAGTCACGCAATAAGTTTATTGCGTGACTTCTTCTTCTTCCCACTAGGAAATTGTAAAGGGCGTTTTGGGGGACTGTCTTATGTAATTTTGACGTTGGAAAAGTGCTGATTCTCAGCCTAGTTTAAATAAATGCCTCTTAATTTTGATGGACACAATTTCAGGCACAAGAACCAGATACCATACGAGTACTACTCAAATACGTACCATTTGAACTGACTGTATTCAATGGTATGTCATTATTCATTAGCGAATATCACAAAAGATTGTTCACTCTCTGTCACTCTGAGTATCTGACTAACGGTTCAAGAGAATGCTTTTGTTAAACGCCTTTGCTAAAATATAGAACCTCTTTTTCATATCCTTTGAATACATTCCTGTAACAAATAACTATTGTGATAGCACACACGGCTACATATCAAGCTAAACCTACATTTCCAGTATAAGCTGATGTCGCATTGTATAGGAATTCTGTACAATGAGAGGTCAGCTTATACTGGAAATTTATAGCTTGATATGTAGCCGTGTAATTAGGCTCAACTTCCGTGCTGTGTGACCCATTTCAGATTCAACAATGGTCGCAGAAAAAAACATATGTGGTACATAAATTCATAACGATGAATAAGTATATATTATGGACTTATGTCTACTTAACTATTCCGTGGCCCAAAAGTTAGCACCAATAAATAACCTTTCAAAGCTATGTTAAGGCTCGTGCAGACTAGCGCGATATCGGGGGGCGCGACAGGCAGCAATATTCCTGTCGCGCCCGCAATATCGCCCTAGTCTGCACGAGCCTTTAAAATTCGTTTATAGGTCACTCGTTAATAATTTATGATTTACGTCTAATGCCCAATCAATAAATCATTATTTAAGTTATTTTAAACGCTCATCTTGCCCAGTAAATGAATAAGACAAATTGCCGATACTAAATAGTTTGTGTGAATCGCTCAAGCGTGACTAATTGTCGGTATCCATTGCTAGTTACTCGTAAGTCAACAATCGAGTATTCGGATACTTTTCGTAATAGTACGAGTATTGTGTCTGATTGTCGCATCCCATTCCATTCTTTCCATCTTTCCGTTGTCGAAACGCATGCTGGCTGCATCACTATTTTAAAATTCGAACGTGTGTAAAGCGACTTCTTCCATTTAATGTCACGTCACGTTAAGTGTATAGACCCTAGAGGGCGTTTCACAATCCAAATTCGCTCTCGTAATTGGGTGTGCGTGATAGTCGATCCAACCATTAGTTAGGTTTGTGGCACGAATAAAACCTAAAGTATTTTTAGAACAATAAAAGCTAATATGTGCTTATTTGGTTTAAAGTCTGTTTTTTAATCTCGGAGACTAAATTGACACATGCTAATGTCAAACTCCAAATTGAAAAAAATGAACAACAATCATTTGAAATGTCAAATTAGTCTCTGGGATTAAAAAACGAAATACTAGTATACCTAAGTATATTATTTCGTTAACAATGCCGCAGATATGAGATGGTGCTTGAATGTGGTGTATCATTTTTAGGGTTCCGTACCCAAAGGGTAAAACGGGACCCTATTACTAAGACTCCGCTGTCCGTCTGTCTGTCACCAGGCTGTATCTAATGAACCATGATAGTTAGACAGTTGAAATTTTCCCAGATGATGTATTTCTGTTGCCGCTATAACAACAAATACTAAAAAACAGAATAAAATAAATATTTAAGGGGCTCCCATACAACGGACATGATTTTTTTGCCGATTCTATAGAAAATGGTACGGAATCCTTCATGCGCGAGTTCGACTCGTTCTTGGCAGGTTTTTATAAAATATATGTCAGTATTTAAATTCAGACATTTGCACATAGGTCAGTCTGAAAGTTTCTTGTAAAGATGTTATTATTTTGTTCTCTAAGTTTATCGATGGGACGATGCAGTGGTTATACATACATATACGTCACCGTAAGATTGTGAGAACCGTTAGTTTTATAATCTATTGGTATTATTTCCGTTGGATTATAAACTGTCGTAAAATTGTGAACTGGGTGAAATGGGTTAGGTTAGGATAGAACTGTGACCATTCACGCAAGAACCGAGCGAGCGAAGCGAGCGGTGCCGCGAGCGCTACTTCCAAGTTGCTCGCAGCTAGGCAGGCTATTTAGTATTAGCGCAAGGTGCGTTACGTCGCAAGTAATTTTGATACCAGTTCACAATCTGTCGGTTTCCCATGGATAGATTTATAAACTATCGAAAAATAATGCGTTAAATTGTAAATGGTTTGTTGCAGTTCACAATTTTTCAAAAGTTTACGATCTAACGGAAATAATACCGATAAATTATAAACAAGTGAATTTCATATTATACGGTGACTTATTAAACATTAAAGTTATTGCCAAGGCTAGCATTGTCACATAAGAAGTGAACGTGGTTAAGATATGAATTTAAAGATAATAAACGTTGCAAAACTGCACTTACCTACCTTATAAATAGGTCGCATAACCGGTGAACTTACCTATTCGAAAGAGTATTAAGTGTCTTAATGTGTATTATTATTAAATACCACCCTGTAAACTTTTTTTGTCAGAACTGCTTTAATTCTGAAAAGGTAAGAAAATTTTAAAAAGTCAGTTTTTTTCAATCAATGACGGTTTTCTGGCAGCACTGAGACGTCAGGTCAGGACCTGTCAAAAGTGTCAAAGCGCCTATATTTTCTTTAGTCGTGACTAAATGATGAACGAATAAATGAAATGAATGATGAACGTCATCATATTTTTTATATTCATTGTCGAAATGGAAGACCTCTTGTCAAAGTGGCGCCAACTGGTGGCGTGAATTTGCATGAAAACCCTCATATGCAATACAAATATATCTTCCTCTTTACTTGTTACCTACATCATGTAAACTTCTCCTAACAGCAACCTTGACAGTCTTCAAGCGTAGAACTTATTATTTTCGCTTTATTAATTCAAAACAGCTGAAGTACCTAGTACAGTCAGCGTCAAAAATATCGGGACGAACAGACTGTTCAAAATTATCTCAACAACTAAGAAAATTAAACTTTATCTCAATTGGATAAAATTCTTGTCATTCTTGTCAGAATGACAGTAGTCGTGTACTTTCTTCATTTTGAAACAATTCTTGTGTCATTGAGTTAATATTTAATTTTCATAGTTTTTTATATCATTTTGAACAGTCTGTTCATCCCTATATTATTGACGCTGACTGTACCTAGATATATGTGTAGGTGAATAAATATATTGTGAATAAGTACAGTCGCCAGCACATCAAGTTATCACAAACTGACAAATTTTCTCATTCGATTTTAAACTAAACCATCAACATTTTAAGGTAATGTTTTAGGTCATTAATCATTTGGAGAAATTTTACACATTGACATTAGAAAAATACATACACATAGACATTCATTAAAGAAAATATTAAAAATTAACGTAATTTGTTTATGGCTTACTAAGGCTTCAAGCTAAAGCACGGTCCAACTCACAAGCTCTTACATTCATGTAGTAAAATCACACAGAAAATCTAACCTACGAGTCAGGATGCCTCAATTTTCGAACTCGCTTCGCTCGCTCTTACATTCTCATAGTTAAATGACAATGACAGTTAAACTTATCCGAGTCAGGAATAGTCGGAATTCTGTAAATTTCTAGCTGGCTTCGCTCGCTCTTGCATTGTCTTAGTAAAATTCCAATTAAATCTTCTCGATCCCGGTTCAGAATAGCTCGCCTCGCTCACTATTAGTAAGGTACAATGTTGGCTTAAGGTCTCGACTCAGGATGCAATTTTATTTTATTTGTAAAAAAAATATACCCTCCCTTTGGGGTTCGCTACAGTCAGATAAGAAGGGGGCCCAACTTATTTTTATACAAGGCCCCTTGCTACTAGCTACGGCACTGATTCAGCAGTAGCGCTACCATTTGCAAACAATATACCAACGAGGCAGCCTACTTAAGTCGCTGACAACACCTAAACCGCGGTCACTGTCAGATTGCATAGAAAAGAAAAAGAAGCGCGATGACACAACGCTTGTAATTTATTGCAAAATATGAAGCAATTATCTATTTACTCAAAATTGAGTTGAGTAATCGAAAATAAAAAACAACCAAGTTCTGCATTCATATAAGACATTCTTGTTATTAATTAAATACGTAACGTATGTTGATATTGAATGCAGATATTTTGGATTAGAACTCAAGGTAAGAGGTTAGTTTAACGTTAGTTTGTATCGAGATTGTTTTTTCAAAACGTATTTTAATAACAACCACGTTCTGGGAAATATGTTCAAAATTAACATATATTTTTTCCGCTACTGCAAACTATACAGATTTGGCAATTTTTTTCTTAAGGGAAGCCTATTTTGGTCAGTCGGGTCTTGTCAGCGCCTTAAGTATTAGGTACATAAAAATCACGTTTGTGAACGTGTACCTACTACTGTTTAATCTACTACTCGTACATACCAAGTGACAAGATTATAGAGGCAGTGAGATTTTAATCTGATAGTGCAAGTCAAAGTTGTCATTTATTTGCAGTAAATGTGGTACAAAAAATTGTTAGTGCAATGACACATTTCGCCATATGACTAAATATATCCGTGCACATAATGACTTGTCCACACACGTGGGGCACAAGTCTCAAATATATACTGTATGAGAAAAGAATAAATGCGGAATTCTTCTTAAAAAAAAAACCGGATTTCCATTCATTTCGATGGGTTTAAAATTAGGTTTTCAAACGCGCGAAAATGTTGCCACAGATTCTATTTCGTACGTTGAACTATAATTGCCGGGTTGTATTTAAAAACCCGACTATTTTTTGCGCAATATTTAATTAACTGTTCTATCGATGGAATAGTCAATCAAAATAAACAGATGCAATTAAGTATAATCATATTGATTCTTAAACGATATTTTAGGTGTTATTGGAAAACACATCAAAATGCTGAAGGTTAAATAGTTTATTATTTCTATCTATATTTAGCTCACTGAATCAGACAAAAAAACTTATTTCGTGATAACCGCAATATCTGCAACTTTTGCATATACTAGCCTAGCATAGCCTACATGAGATATTTCAACTTTAGTAGGTACCTAATTAGGAAATGTTTTATATTTAAAGAGCCCTTGGATGAGTTAACACTTGATTTATGAATAATAAATAACATCTTTTGTTTTAATCGATAGGATAGAGTAATGACGCAGGCTCTGTTTTTATTTGACCAGTTTTTATTCACGGATTTTATTTAACTTGACGGTTAACCCAAGATTAACTAATTTAATTTTGTGAGAAAAATATATTATAATTTAATTTTGCGAGAAATATATATCAAAGTTTGTGCTCACTTACGCCGATAATTTTCACATTGTTTTTATTTTTCTCCAACCCAATAGAATCTAGCGCTGTACCTAAACATTCATGATAAAAAAATCACAGTATTATCAATCATTATTTTATCGTCCCCTCGCAATCAGGATATTTTCCCGCATGACAACAACCTTGCAGCGGTGGAATTCCTTCCTTCCAGGGTTATTTTTTAGGTCATCTACATACCTCCTCTTGGTGAGTTAATCTCACATTTTGATAAGCTAATATATACTTTATAGTAATTTCCCGTCCAATTGGGTCATGATTAAGGAATCTACACGCGTTCATAACACAAGTTTGTGTGACGCAAAAGTAAGTACCTACTTTATAGAGGACCGTCATTATTATCAGACATTCGAAGGTTATCCACTTGTCCAGCAGACACTTGACAAAATGAAATAAGTTCAGATAAGATTTGAGACGAGCTGATTATGATCTGAGTTTGATAACATATCTAATGGCGAAACTGATAAATATGACTCAAAGACGTGACCGTTTAGACTTAAGATCAATATCAGATCAATACAGTACAATTTTATCAAGATTCTGTTATGCAATCTACACTCTTATTATAAATGCGAAAGTAACTGTCTGTCTGTTACCGTTTTACGCCTTAACGGCTAAATGGATTTTGATGAAATTTGGCACACATGTAGACATGATTTGGGTTAGGACACAGGATACTTTTTTTATCCCGGTAGACGGTAGTATATTTACATGGGATAATTTCCTGCCTCCACACGGGTGAAGCCGCAGGCAAAGAGTATCAAAATCAAAATCAAAAGTCATTTATTCAAACTAGGCTGAGAATCAGCACTTTTTGAACGTCAAAGTTACATACGAGTAAGACAGTCCCCCAAACACGCCCGCCCTTGACCACTTCCTAGTGCTTTAGCTGGAAGAAGAAGTGGCGGAACAAACTCCCCAGTAGCACAGCTGTCTGTTTAGTTATATAGACTTGATTCTATACAAATCGTATGCAAAGTAATTTACATTACGAAACACACATAAAATTAAATGACTTGCCATATGTTAGCTAGCACACGCTAATATACCAACAAAACAATGAAAACTGTACTCAAGCAGATAAAAATTACAACATAAAAACGTAAACAGAACTTAATACTTAAATAAAAGCCTCCAGGCATAAAGGGCGTACCCGCTTACATAAGGCTATAGCTGTAACTCGAAGTGAGAAATAACAAACTAGCACCATCGAAGTAAAATAAATAAACAATTGCTAATAACAATAATAAAACCATGGTCAGCAAGACGACCAGTCACCACAAGCAGCACCCGTTCACGAGCATAACACAAAGATCAGCCGCAGCAGTAGTCAATAAGTACACGTTTTGTTAATTTTGTCATACAATACTACAGTTTCGGAAGACTAAATCTTATATATTTTTATCTTCCTATACGATCTCTGTCTTGTCTGTAATATGCCATATTGATATATCGGAATTGATGTTGATAAATTCTGAAGGCTTGGCAAAAGTAGCGATGTAGCTTTGAATTATCTATTTTTGTAGCAAGGTGTTTATATGTACGAGTATTACCATCAGTTTTAATTTTATGTTGAACAATATCGTGACTTCCCCAGAAGCTTTTCGGTTTTGCCTTAATACCTAAGACAAAATCAAAGCAGCCCAGGAAATCGTAGTAATCCCTTTAAAAGTCCCTGACTCAGTGAAAAAAACAGTCTTGGATCTGTAGTTCTATAGTTAATAAATATTTTTAATAAAAACTAAGGTTTTCCTTTAAGTAAACATTTGCAGATCACGTCATCATCACGGACATTTCCTCTATCACTACCTACTTGATGGCTCTTTGTATTCATGATGAGTAATTAAGATATATTGTCCTAGTAGCTTAGTCGCATGCTGTTTCCGCACTGAAAGAAATAAGTACAGAAAGTTTTTATTTGTGCAGGAGTAAATACGGCTGTAAAACTGTACATGCTCCTATGATTAACACTAGGAAACACGTAAACGATCTCATAGATATTGTTGCACTCTTGAATTTTCAACTCTAGGCTACGAGCCGAGCGTTGATAATTCGACTGGCATTTATTTAGGCATTCATTTGTTGTCATCCTTGTGTTAGTTTAAACGGACATTATTCTGCATTCCCAATACAAATACAATACTTTCTCCTAAATTATTAGAAAAAAATTGAGTATATGCAAAAAATTAAGATGTATTTATTCTAAAAATTAACAAGTCCACGGTTAACCATGTATGCAAGACGGTATTGCGCCTTCGTTTTGCATTGCACAATTCCTTGACGATAAAAATAACAAAGTAAACAGCTAATTTTAGAAACATCGAAAAATGTACCACGTTCGTCAAACCACGCTGCGATTTTCCTATCGATAAAATAATTACAGATATGCCAGAGTTATTATTCCGTAGGGCTATTTCAATAGAAAATCATTACTGTCCGTATCATGGGTTTATAGAGGTTGCTCAGGCACGTATCGTGTACTAGAATGTGTACAGTGTTGATTGTTGAGCAACCAAGCAACCGATACGTGATCACGGTCAGTTGTTGACGGTTAATTTAAAAAGAGAGATTTTTTAGTAAGGGCAAGGACTTTGGTTTCGATTTTCTTCATCTATAAAATCGAAGGTCTACAATCACATAATGTCTCCGATTACCTACATTCCGATCCTAATAAGCTAGTACTCCAAATTACAACAAAAAATCAAAAAGTCTTACTTACTTACTTACATCTTTTTGGAGGAATGTCGAAAAACTAGAAAACTAGTGTTTTAGTTTTCCTGTTTTGTTTTGTGTGAGGTACCATTTACTTCGTGGTTCGGTAGATCGGTTACCGCCGCAGTACGGCCAGCTGGACCTACTACTCTTTGAGATTCCGCATCTTCTTCGTCGTGTCAAAGATTCCATGTATACTTGTATTTTAAGTAAGCTTCGACCAGAATTCGGCCACTTCGACAGCGTTAGCGTTGGCCTCGCAAAGGTCTTCCATAGTGCGGGTGTTATCGCACAGAGACCACGACAATAAGTGAGGCAGTTTCCGCATTAAAAGCACATTGGCACATGGGCTAAAAGGAGTCGGACTCAGACTAATTTTAAAACTCGTTTTTGGTGACGCAAGGTTGCATCTTGGGAAGGCCCTAAACACAAAATGCATGTACCTGGCTACATTTTTGTATTCACATCGCGATAACTTACTGGTTTGGCTCAAGGTTTTCCTTGAACACAATGAATGTGACTTCAAGTTTATGATGCCGTTTTGCAGATTTCTTTTTGTTTTCGGTAGGTCTTAAAAAGGAGGTTATCAATTCGATACGTATGTATGTAATATTATTGGAACTGCAATATATTCCCATTATGATAATCTATTGGGGCTTCCAAAAAAATATACATTTTTTTATAACTTTATTTATCGTTTGAGGTCTTAAAAAGGAGGTTATCAATTCGATACGTATGTATGTAATATTATTGGAACTGCAATATATTCCCATTATGATAATCTATTGGGGCTTCCAAACAAATATACATTTTTTATAAATTTATTTATCGTTTGTGTTCGTTAGTTTTATTATATTACCTACATCGGCTATATCAGATAAATTAATTGTAGTTTACATATAACATAATATGACGATTGTAATCCCAATAGGGTTAGGCAGAGGCGTGTACCCATAGTAAACCCACATTTCTCCAGTTATTTTTAAGTTTCCATGAAAAAGGTTAGCGGGGTATTTATAGTTCATTCACATGACATTACCTCTACCAGTTTTGTTTAGTTAAGATTCTAGCATTAAAAAAAGATTTAGTAAAGCTTCTGAAGTTAGTCATAAAAAAATTGGAAAACTTCTGAAGTTTGTCATAAAAAAAAAATGGAAAACTTCTGAAGTTTGTCATAAAAAAACGTGGAAAACTTCTGATGTTTGTCATAAACTGCTTTTAGAGAAAATTTGTAGCAAACAAATAGGTAGGTACATCTTGAAACATTGCGTTATGTATAGAAGGCATAAGTACCAAAACACGTAAAAATTAAAACATTACATACGCGATAACTATGAAACATAATGGCCGTTTTATCTCAACTGCAATCAAATACATAAAAATATTAATCGCCACATTGTTCTATATCAGCCTGAAACAATGAAATTATAACATTTGTGGTGTTCGCGTGACAATCACACCTATGTTTACTTTTTAACATGTACACTTACCTCCTGCTACCAATCGGGGTTATCGGTGAAATCGCCATTTGTATTTACATTGGCATACGTAGGTACATAAATAGGTACTACGTCGTATGTTTTCTATATGTATACTATAATAATATAATCAGCCTGTATATAATGATATTCCCACTGCTACAGGCTTAGCATGACCTTTTTTGACATCCCACCGTAGAAATCCTTCTACGTAAAAAAGGACCTAGACAAAGATCGTTAGAAACGGAAGACAAAATGACAGATTGTAGAAGGATTTCTACGGTGAGATGTCAAAAATGGAGAAACGAAATGTCACTTTGTATAGAAAGAGCCGTGTCTATTCTTCGAAGAAATAGAAAGCGTCATGCTAAACCTGCTGGGACACAGGCCTCCTCTCTTCGAGAGGTACACATGCTCCTATCATTGACACTCTCTTCGAGAGGGAGTGGGCTGTTGTAGTTTACACGTGGGCCCAGTGCGGTTTGGTAGATGTCCGGTTTCCTCACGATGTTTTCCTTCACCGTTTTGAGAGCAGTGGTGATGAAATTATTTGAACGAAGTAAAGTGCTTGGGTTCAAACCCACGAGCAACAGCTAGTAAGTCGGGGCCGTTACCACTGGGCCACCAATACACGGTTTTCTTTAAGCGAATGCAAAAAAATAAAAATAATTTTACCATTGCATAAGTGTACGTTTTCATTCGTACGAAGTATACGTTTTCCTAAAATTTAAAAAGTAATCAGAGAATGTTAAAACGATGTCATAAAACTAATAAATTATACAATTAAAATAGTAACCAGTTTGATTTTGTCTAGACTCAAGATTGACCTATGGAGCTGGACCAGCATGTTTCAAAGCATTCTTATCTTGGATATAATCCTCTAATTTGTAATATGCTTGTTTACAAAGTGTACTTTTAATTGGTCAAGGACAGCTAATGAGACACAATTGATTTTCTATTGTTTGACTCCGAATCGGTGGCGCGCGGGGCTTAAGAGCCATTTCACGTTTTCGCGCGAATATCGAAGATTTCAGTCGCCTAATTTACCATCTTAGGTAATACTCTGACATTGGTGAATACATGTAAAAAATAGACTAATCCTTCGTTTTGACACTTCATGTAACACATTTACAAAAACTTATTTGTTTACTTTGTGGTGATTAATTTCCCACAACCAGTTTACTGAAATATCATCGCAGAGTCAATTTCAAACTCCTATATCTATCATTAATATTTATAAATTTAACTGAAAAAAATACATAAAGCATCAGAAATATAATTTGATCGACACATACAGTACTAGAATATCGATTATTAATAACATTAATTAGTAAAAAAATAAAGTCTTAAGCCAATTTTTAGGTTTTATATCGCTAATAAATCGTGATTTTTTGGTTTAAATAACGCGTAATTACATTTTTTTTTATCGGCGAAATAAACTATGGTTTTTAACAAACCGAATTCTAAAGTTTTATTAAAATCCCTTCATTTAATTAGACATAATATCGTTATTAAAATCACTCTAAATTAGAATAAATTCCGATGCTAAGCGGGCACCGTTTAGTACGGCGTGAGCGCCGATCGAGGTAAGACCTGTGCCAAATTTTCCCGCGTCTCGATTTTCGAGCGCACGTATTGTGAATGAATTATTATACTACGACTACAACATTTTGATTCACTTCGTATTTTTTTTTGCATAAGGTAAGAGTTTAATTTATTATCAAGTAAAGTATTAGTTTAGTAGTTTGAGAATAATTACATATTTTTGTTTTATTAGTTTTAGCAATGGAGCGAAAAGGTTGTGTATACCATTGTGTCAAAAAAAGGAAAAATAAAAATTCTGCAGCCTTAAAGAAAGCAACAGAAGCGAGATATATATAATTTGCGATTCATATTATGTACACAGTAATCGATCAAATAAGTACATATCGACATGAACTATAAAACCGTAATTACAATTTTAAGGATTTGTATACACTGACACTTCGACATATAAAAATATTGATGTTTTTAATAATCATTTATTGATTAAAAAAATATTTATTCGTAGATATTGAAACTTGACAGCTATTTTGTTTTCATTTCAGAATGAGAAATCGCATGAATCGAGTAGAGGAGGATAGTACCTTTAGAAGACACGCCACCACCGTACCGGGTACAAGTGGAACGTCAGATTCGATAACAGAAATTGTATGTTTGTAACTTGCTACTTCAAAAAGATACAGCTATACCTCTAAACGAACGTAAACTTTTAAATATCGACCGACTGAAAAGGTTTTACCAAAGTTTTACCAAGATTGTGTATTGCTAGAAATCATAGACCCTAGAAAGGCAAAATCAATGCCTTAACGACAAATTCATATAATGTAAATGATATGTGATTTTTCCCTGTTAATGTTTATTACATACTTTATTACATACATAACATATATTTGTGTTTTTTTTATTAGTCTAGAAAGCTTTAGTAGACTGAATAAATAAAATAACTTTTTTCATAAATCTCTCACCATGGTGCATTACGATTATAAAGGCTCAAGACTGTTTAGTCCATCTCAACACTCGCGCTACACTGCTTGCATTGTATATGTGTGGATAGCTGCGCACACATACACAATACTGCCGTCTTTTACCTAAACTCGAGCGCAATAATTTTGTGAAATGGCTCTTAACATATGAGTTACTTATGAGTTTTAAATTTTCTTTCATTTAATTGCAATATATCACAAGGTATTTTGTTATAACACTTAACACAGTAAAAAAAAATATGTAAGTACTTTATATAATCTGAAAAATGGTTGATCTATTTTAACATTATTTCTAGTATTAAAATTATGTCTATAATATATTTGATTAAAAAGATGTATTTTTTTATTTTAAGTACATAATATTTATAATAAATTAATTGGCAAGGTACCGTCATAAATAATATTGATCTTCTCTCAATGGCATTTTAAATTATTAGATATCAATTAAACTTCTTTATTTTAATTTACTCAGTTTACCGAATAAGTAGAGACAACTGAAAACAAGTTTCGAAATGCCAGGTCATTGAACCTTTGCGGGCATCCAAAATTTCGACAATAACTTGTTTTTACAGGTTAGCCCTCGAGCGTTTTTGTTGGTCGTCATTAAGTGGATGCAATTTTACGTAACCATGAATTATGATTTTTTGTAGGTATAGGATACATACTAGGTGTACGTATCCTTGCAGCTCAAACCTGTTTAAGTAAATCGTTTTCTTTTCGTAAAGTCTACGTACAACAATAAAATTATAGTAAAAATTGTCCGTAAGTATAATATTTCAAACAAAGTTGTCGTATTACGACACACAGGCATTCAAAATTAAACATACTGTGCAATAAAGAAGTCGTAAAAGAATTTTCCTTTGTTTATCGTTGAATATCATATTTTTAGCGAAACAATATTCGTTTTTCTTAACACAAGGTTTCAAGTGCTGCCATAACAAGCCGCAAATAACCGAATGACAGACAGTTATAACTTTATAATTGTTGACATCTAATAATAATACATATTTAGGTATAGTTTTTACCTATAAGATTAGAATATTTATTAGATTGGCTAATAGTACAATTAGGAATTGGTTGATAGAACAGGTTAACAATTTGCATGAATTAAAATATAAATTGTTTTTTGTTAGCGTGTGGTCTTACTGAGTGGATTGATATTTACCACAGTTAATAACACAACTAAAAGTTTTTTTTTTTTATATCAGTGGTTGCTCCATTAGGCTCAATTTTCATTGCCATGAAACGGAATAGAATGGAGTTTTTCTAACGATATTGTACATAGCAAAATTAACTTTACGTCAATTGTGTAACGTACAACTAGATACGAGTTGGTAACTGCGGGAATTACCGTGAATGCGGGAGAATTCTCCAGAAAACGCGCGACCTGTTATTTGGCTCGTATCTAGTTTGTACGTTACACTATTGACATAAAGTTCATTATACTTTACGGCAATGTAAATTGAGCCTTATGTATCATAGGAAGCCGCCGCCGGCCATAGCCGCTTTTTCAGTACCTACGCCAAGATGTTCCTAAGTACCTTCAATACGGCCGATGAATCATGGGCCGGTTCGAACTTTGCGCAGAAGGCTGCGCAATAATTTTTTTTGCAACCAAATGGTCACATGAGGCAAGTGTGAGTGAGAGAACATGCGCGAACATTCGGAGAGACTATGTTCACATCGGCCATGATTCATCGTCCGTATTGTAGGTACTGAAAAAACGTAATTGATTGACTGGTAATAAATAAATCATTAACTAGTTACTTGAGGAGCTTTCTCATACCAAGTATAGGTAGGTCCTGCCGGGGTCGCGTGGAAGTTCGAAAGGGTTACCGAGGCCCCTGGCAATACAGGCAACGGAAGGAATACGGGTGGGTTTTGAGTTTGAGTTTGAGTTAGGACTTGACTTTTTCTTTTATTTTTGGCGTTTACGAATTATTAAAATATGTAATTCAAATTTAATTCAAATTTTAAGTCCAAGTATAAAAATGCTAACCGAATGTAATAGGTGACTGGAAAATAATCTATAGAAGAATGAGAAATATTCAGTTATTATATTAAGTCTTGATGTGAATTGCATTGCAATGAAAATGTTATTTTATTATGGCCCTTAACAAAGGTTAATAAAACTTGACAACTGCATTAGTTATGTAGCAATAAATTACCTACCTAGTTAAAATTAAAATATAAAAACGAAATAACCAATAAAAATTAAGAACCGGTTTTAATAACCGATTATAATGAATTTTTTGTTTGTACCTATTTTTCGTAAAAACAAATATACATTACTTAAGTATTTAAAACTAGGTTCAGTATTTTTCCTTCGTATATTGTGATGCAGTCAATGGGTAATTTAATTAATTTGACAAGCCATTTTAAAATGTACTTACATAAAGATTTAAAAACTCAGGCGTTTCTAAGTTTGCTAAAGATGTAAACAACAATGACCGCTCGAAATTCAGTATTTTTTATTTGGTTTAGTCATGTGGTTGAAGTATGAATTTTAAGTTCAGGGGTAATCGATGTTACAATTACATATAATGATATTATTTCCGCGCATAGACTAAATTAAATTATTTGGATTTTGATGATGTCCGTTTATTTTTATGAAACGTTGACTCCAAATAAGTAGTTTAAAGGCTCTTACAGACTGGGGCAATATCACGTGCGCGACAGGCATATTTCTGCCTGTCGCGCCCGCGATATCGCGCTAGTCTGCACGAGCCTTTATTGATAGATTACTTTATAAGTAAAAAAAACGCGAAAGGCTTCTTCTCCGCCCTTCTATTGTACCCAATTTTTTTCAGGCGCTAATTTATGTAGTCATTCGTTATACACCCATGACATAATATATTTTTTTCTATAAATGTATATTCAATATTTTTTGTACATATTGTCGATAATTATTATGTCACATCACTTATTTCAATGACAAAAATAAATTTCGACGAGACAAAACGGATGTCAGTTGTTTGACCTTTAGTATGAATTTAAAAATCGTCCCAGATTTTCGCTAACATTGATGAATATATTCCACATTTAATAGTTTTCAGGTGATCCACAACATGAAAAAATAATTGTGATAATGTGTTAGGCGCGTTATTAATCGGCGACGAGCAGATATCGCGTTCTATTCCTAGTATTTCCTAGGCAAGTTTAATTGATGTTTTTGGTTTTGGTCTGTGCATCACCTGTTGTATACATTCTTAGGATTGTTTCGAAAAAATGCTAAATTCCAATTTTAAATGCGTTATAAAATAGGGCGCTGACTCAGAGGTCAGTGGTCACAAACCCGCTTGACACTTGTCAAATTTAAAAATATTAGAAAGTGTCCGTATTTACAGTAGTTGATAAGTTATTATTTGTTATTTACGATTAACTGGTGGAATAATATTACTTCTTTATTACCTTATATCTCGATCATATATAATAATGATTACCTAATCACGAAACCAGCGAGTCAGCGCATAGTCTAGAACCATGCTCAATCATTAAAGTCAAATCGTCTATACAATATTTATTTTAATTAACCATATTATGTACACATATGATATATAAACAGATAAGAAGAAAAGAACAGAAAAGTACGTAGCTATACAAACCAAAGATTTGAACCAATATTTGAGATCAATGCTTGTTGTTGGCGTAAATTCTTCAATAAGCGTAGAAAAGAATGCAATTTCTTCTTTCTAGAACTGCGCAAGAAAATCTTTTAAAACAGGACATTTGTTACTTTTATATAGTACAAAAAATATAGCCTTTTTAAATTATAGCGGTGATGCACAATTTTGATTGACAAACAATGCGCCTTTGCGTCCAAGTCGGAAGGCAAATGATTCAGTAGCACATTATTTGTCTTTCTGTTTGTTTGTTTCTTACAATAACAACCTTGTCACTTGTGTTGAACACATAAGGCCGTTGCAACTGCAAGGAAAATGCATTGCGTCGTTTTGAGAACATGATAACTGGTTTTAAGGACATCCTTGTTCGGTTTGGTAATAAAAGGCAATGGGTATTTTTTGAGGCCAGTATATACTTATACAGAATTATGTGGAAGTTTCGCGATTTCGAAACGGTATCTGTAAGTCAACCTTCTCCTGCCGTCATTACAATTTATTTAGGGTCGGCGCCGGCGCATGTCTACTCCTACCATGTATCTCGATTAGCCCTCATAATTTTACTATAACAATCGCTTATTTCCGCGGTGTAATTGCTTAACAAACTGTCAGTAACAACGGTTTCATTTTGACAGTTCAACAACATTCATTGCGGTTTTTCGAACATATGAAGCAATGGATTAGAAATATACTTCAAAATCATTCAGATTGTGATTGGTAGTGTTCGATCTTGTTGGCCCAAAACTTTACTTTTCTAGTACCTAATATGTACTTTGGTATTATCTTTCACACAATCCATCTTTCGTTTCTTTTCTCCACTCATAGCCGTGTTCGATCTTGTTGGCCCAAAACTTTACTTTTCTAGTAATATGTACTTTGGTATTATCTTTCACACAATCCATCTTTCGTTTCTTTTCTCCACTTATAGCCGTGTTCGATCTTGTTGGCCCAAAACTTTACTTTTCTAGTAATACTTTGGTATTATTATCTTTCACACAATCCATCTTTCGTTTCTTTACTCCACTCATAGCCAACAATACGATTTAAATAAGTATAGGCAACAATATTTTATGGTTGAATATTTTTTATCACGACGAAGTAATAAAAAAACATTTTTCAATGATAAGCCGTGCATTGTTTTTGTTCTAAGAATCGTCATAGTTATAGTTATTTAACTAACTGAAACATTGTCGTAACAAGAAGAAATACCTATTTACTTGGAAATATAATAGATAAAGTGACATTGCAAATGCGATATATTTTAATGTCGAAATATGCCACCGTTGTCAATACTGTCATAGATAATGTCAGACATGGCGAAACACGTTCGTTATTGGTGCCGATTCCCTTGTTCACAAACTAAACTAAATTTAAGTTCAGTGCATCTTTTTCTTTCTATTTCATTAAGAAAAGGACAGAAGATAAATTTTAGTTCAGTCCTGTCAAATTAATCAGCGCTTGACGTAAATTGACGTAATTTTAGTAGGCAAGTTTTTAATCACGTCTAAACTTGTATGGAGTAGTGACAGGCGCTGATTAATTTGACAGGACTAAACTAAAATTTATCTTCTGTCCTTTTCTTAATGAAATAGAAAGAAAAAGATGCACTGAACTTAAATTTAGTTTAGTTTGTGAACAAGGGAATCGGCACCATTATCTTTTTAAAATTATTTCAGTAGTCCACTTTTTAAAAAAGAATACAGAACTGGTTGCACTTGCATGTTGAGTAAAATCGCGAAATATACCTACTGTGTTATTTAGGGTTCCTTAGTCAACAAAAAATCCTTATAATTACGCCATGTCCGTCTGTCTGTGGCTTAGCTCAGAGACTCTTTGTACACGAAAGCTGTAATTTGACATGAGCATACACGTCGACAAAGTGGTAAAATTTAATCTTGAGGAAAAAAATTGTATGGTGCCTCCCGTGCACGTAAAGTGGGGATGATATTTTTTTTATCGTCTATCCCACAGTGTGGGGTACTCGTATCGTTGGATAGGCTGTTCAAAAATATTGCGGGTCTGTGAACACCTTTATTAAATTCAGGGATCCGTTTGCGTAATATTAAGCATACATTTTTGTTAAAGTCCAGTTGTGTGCCAGTTGTTCTTGGTTAAGTGAAAAAAATCATGACTGTTAATACTGCCATGATTTTTTAATACGTGAAAAAGAATTAACCAGAGCGCAATTTCTTTTTTGGTGGTTCAGTAATAGGTAGGTAGGTATCAGTAATAGAACACATTTCCATTATTTGTTCAATACTTTTTTTCCTGACTTGAAATTCTAGTAAAATGCCTAAGAAACCTAGCAGTACTATTTTAATATTGCTTCACAGTGGGAAGAGATGGAGCTATACCCCCTGTATAGCTTCATCTCATTCTCACATTGATGTAATATTAAAATAATACTGCTATAAGAGGCCGTGGTTACCCCCCTTTTTTTTCTTTGGGTGGGAAATTTTCAAATAAATTCTCTCTGGGCGGAGCGGGAGGGTGTGTCATACTCTTACTGACTAAAACCCACCCGTATTCCTTCTGTTGCTTGTGTTGCCAGGGGCCTCGGTAACCCTTTCGAACTTCCACGCGACCCCGGCAGTCGTTAACAATGACTTTATTTTTTTGTACTAAGACCTATCAAAATAAAAAATATATGTTTAATAAAACTCGGTTAAGGCGCTTACAAGACCCAATAGACCAAAATAGGCTTCTCTTAAGAAAAAAAATTGCCAAATCTGTATAGTATATATCTCTATACAAACTAACGTTAAACTAACCTCTTACCTTGAGTTCTAATCCAAAATATCTGTATTAAATATCAACATACGAGGGCGGGTCAATAAGTCCGTGACTTTTGGAATAAAACACAGATTTTTTGATAAAAAAATAATTTTATTTTTCAACGTAGTCTCCCTTGAGCTCTATACACTTTGTCCAACGCTTCTCCAATTTTTTTATCCCTTCCAAAAAAAATGATTTGTCGAGGTCCTCAAAATAGGCCTTTGTTTGCGAGATGACTTCATCATTGGAGTCAAATCTTTTTCCACCAAGCCATTTCTTCAGGTTTGGGAACAAGAAGTAGTCGCTCGGAGCCAAATCTGGAGAATAGGGCGGATGAGGGAGCAATTCATAGCCCAATTCATGGATTTTTGCCATGGCAACTGCACATGTGTGCACCCTTGCATTGTCTTGGTGGAAAAGAACTTTTTTCTTGGCCAAATGAGGTCGGTTTTTTTTCAAATCGTCATTGAATCGGTCCAATAAATTGGCATAATATTCCCCATTGATTGTTCTTCCCTTTTGAAGGTAGTCAATGTGGATTATCCCGCGTGCATCCCAAAAAACAGTCGCCATAACTTTATTGGCTGACAAACCCACCTTGGCCTTCTTCGGCGCCGATTCACCCTTAGAAACCCACTGTTTTGACTGTTGTTTGGTCTCTGGTGTGTTGTGATGGATCCATGTTTCGTCCACGGTTACAAAACGGCGCAAAAACTCCTCCATATTGCGATTAAACAACGCCAAACCTTCCTGTGAAGTTGTTACACGATTGCGTTTGTGGTCGACTGTGAGCAAACGCGGCACCCATCTTGCGGAAAGCTTTCTCATGCCCAAGTGATCATTCAAAATTGAAACCACTGAGCCATGCGAGATCCCTACGGCTTCCACAATCTCTCGCACTTTCAATCTTCGGTCGGCCAACACCATATCGTGAATTTTTTCGATTGTTTCGGGTGTAGAGACCTCAACTGGGCGTCCAGGACGTTCGGCATCTTCAGTGCTTGTACGGCCACAACGAAATTCAGTAAACCACTTTTTTACCATTGAAATCGATGGTGCAGAGTCCCCATAGTATTTATCAAGCTTAGCCTTGGTCTCGGTAATGGTTTTTTTTCGCAAGAAATAATGCTTAATAAGCACACGAAATTCACTTTTTTCCATTTTCTCCTCAAATTAGTGAGTAGTCTGATAAAAATAGCTGTCAAACACAAACTAACTGACGCAGCAAGTTTAAATTTTGACAGGAGTCAACTGACAGATGCCTGTTGACAGGAGCAGTGTTGCTGTTTCAGTAAAGAGGTCAGAAATTCAAAAAGTCACGGACTTATTGACCCGCCCTCGTACGTTACGTATTTAATTAATAACAAGAACGTCTTATTTGATTGGTTGTTTTTTATTTTCGATTACTCAACTCAATTTTTAGTAAATAGATAATTGCTTCATATTTTGCAATAAATTACAAGCGTTGTGTCATCGCGCTTCTCTTTCTTTTCTATGCAATCTGATAGTGACCGCAGTTTAGGTGTTGTCAGCGTCTTAAGTTTAATTTGTCAAAATTTGCGCACTAGTATTTTTTTTTCCTTTGTATCGAAGGTAAAGGCAGAACTGAACAAGGCTGAGAACTGAGAAGGCTGTACAAGTTAACGAGTAATAGTCGACCAATTTAAATTTGCAGTTGGAGAATTGACCGTGACGTATATCAGTGTCCCATACATTGATGTACGTCACGGTCAATTATTTCAATTCAGAGCATGTTTTTCATCTACAATGTTAAGTTTGTTTTAGGGATAAATATATCCCAATTATGGAAAGGACTCCATAGTTGGGATCTCTGGAATCCATTGTGCGTGGTCCGACACGTACTCGGCTGGTTTTTTTTTTATATTTTGCTATAATGAGTACCTAGTGCTTTCCGCCCACTAGAGATTGAAGCACGAGATGATTTTTTCGTCGCGACGCGACTCTAGTAGAACATTTTTTTTATGAAAACTGCATAGTAATTGTTCTAATGCATAGTGTAGGTAGGTCGGGGACTGTAGGAGAGAGCTTCAGCTCTCAGATAATGAAGCAGTTTGTGAGGAGGGTGATAGGTACTAACACTAGATAGTAAGCTTTTGTATGTTACTAACACTATATGGATTCTGTGGTCCGAAATAAAAGTTTATTATTATTATTATTATAGTAATTGTGTTAATTCTGTGATTACTTTAACTCACACACTGACTTTATTTATTATTTTTAGGAAAAGTATACTTTTACAATGTTTGTAAATATGTGAGCATCATGTACCTATCACATAATTCATTTATCTGTCATTGCTTTATTTTTCATTCTTTTTTTACCTATTTTGGTATAGTAATTTTATTCTAGGTGCATCGTCTTCACATATTATTTTAAAATGTACATATACAAAATTTTGTAAAACATTTTAAAAGAGTAACGGTGGAGTTTGTTGCCCATTCTTCTCCATACGAAACTACCTTTTGGAAGGGGCAACTAGAATCAATTCTATATTTTTTTGTTAATTTTGACGTTCAAAAGTGCCTTTTATGTGCCTATTTGAAATAAATAATTTGACTTTGACTTCTACTAGAATCGCGTCGCACCGTCGGGACGCGCTTGTCTACGGGAGCCTTAATACGGGCCTTGGAGTATAACAAAAGAATCTAGACATTCACCTTATGGAGCAATTAGCAACACTAGAGATATCAGCCCAGAGGAGTGACAGATAAAACACGCGTGCAACCGTTTATCAAAGTTGTTGATACTTTGATAATGAAAACTGAAACAGGTGCAATTAAGACGCTGATAACACCTAAACCGCGGTCACTATCAGATTGCATAGAAAAGAAAGAGAAGCGCGATGACACAACGCTTGTAATTTATGGCAAAATATGAAGCAATTATCTATTTACTCGAAATCGAGTAGAGTAATCGAAAATAAAAAACAACCAAGTTCTGCATTCAAATAAGACGCTCTTGTTATTAATTAAATACGTAACGTATGTTGATATTTCGTACATATATTTTGGTTTAGAACTCAAGGCAAGGGGTTAGTTTAACGTTAGTTTTTATCGAGATATTTTCTCAAAATGTGTTTTGATAACAACCAAGTTCTGGGAAATATGTTTAAAATTAACATATATTTTTTCTGCTACCACAAACTATACAGATATCGCAATTTTTTTTCTTAAGTGAAGCCTATTTTCGTCAATTGGGTCTTGTCAGTGCCTTAAGTCAAATCGATGGAAACAAAATATGCAATTGTACGCGGGGTGTTTTATTTTATTTATTAAGGCTCCCCGCAGCGCCAGCTATGGTTGCTTGTTTGTGGATATGTGAAACAATTCATGGCAATAGTGTATATAACGAAATTAAAAGGAAAACTATCACAGCTAAGTAAGATTTACAAGTTGACAAGTAGTAGTCGACCAACTTACATTTGCAGTTGAAGAATTGACCGTGACGTATAACGATGTATGGGAGAGCATGTTTTTCAACTACAATGTTAAGTTTGTTTTTGGGGTAAATTCATGCCAACTACGGAACTTCATTGTGCATGGTCCGACACGCACCTGGCCGATTTTTAAACATACGATTTACAAGTTTCCGGCTCAAACTAGAAATAAAACAAAAATAAAGTTAGGTACATAGACAAGTTTCTTTAAATAGGTATTACAAAAAAAAATTGTACCTACATTCTACCGCATGCTTTTTGGTGGAAAAAAGCATAAAATTGCTGTTACTAGATACTATCGTAAAATAAGGCATTCAATCGACAAATGCCCAGTCAACCAATAGTAATTCAATCAAGTCTATGACTCAAGTTTGTTTGCTTCTAATTTCGGTCACAATGGTTTTTTTTCGGTTTTTCGTTACGGTTCGTGTAACTTAAGCACCGTTAATGTATACTTATACAAGTCACATTTTTTTTTTGTATTTTTCGTACCTAGATGCATGTTATGTTAAGTTTTGGATTTGTGGTCCTAGGATTTCAAGGATATAAAAAGAACCTGCAGCTGTTGAATAATATGACACTTATCTATAAAATTGCCCAAAAAAAAAATTTTTCTCGCAAATCTTGTAGGGACTCCTTTTGATTGGTTTCATAGAGGCCTTCTTTGAATGAAACTATTTTTCATAAATCTGCCAAAAGGTTCACACTCCCTGGGCCTCAAGTCTGCTATTACAATAGTGTCAGAATGGTCTGTTCCGATCCTCATGAACGACGCCATTATATTAGTAGATTACCAAACTTGTCAAAATCAACAATTATAAAATTAATGATTGATCATTCTGACACTATTGTAATAGCAGACTTGAGTTTGAGACTTGGTGTTTTGACATAACTCAAAACCATTACGCTGCCATAATTTTCTCGCTACAGTTTGACATAATTTTATGTCCTTGATTTGACATTCGCGTTATATTTAACTACTGAAGGTTACTGTTTGCGAACATTACCATAATGACCATGCATATTTTTCTATTATTAGCATATTATCACTTTTCAAAGCGTTGAATATTTGTCAGTATATAGCTGTCTTTATAGAGGTATATATACTGTTAGGACAGGTTTCCTGACAGGTATATAATCAAAGTTTCTAAGTAATTAGATGACGGGGTCTTAGCAAAAAAAAATCCGTGAAAAATCACTTAAGCTAAGGTTTCCAAAGATTGTAGTGAACGCCACGAATACCTGTTAGGACAGGTTTCCTGACAGGTATATAATCAAAGTTTATATGTAATTAGATGACGGTGTCTGTGCAAAAAATATCCGTGAAAAATCACTTACGTGTTTTCTTAGAGGGCGTATTTTGACACCCTTTTTTTTTCTTTTTTTTTTTGAGGTTGGGAAATCAAATAACTTCTCCCGCTCTGGGCGGAGCGGGAGGGTGTGTCAGACTCTTACTGACTAAAACCCACCCGTATTCCTTCCTGTTGCCTGTGTTGCGGGGGCCACTCACACTCACTCAGTCACTCCACACTTTTCACATTTTGACAGTCAAACCCCGCTCCTGTTATTTTCATGATAGCTGTCATTGCGGCCGTTATGTGCCCGCCACCATAGACTACTATAATGCCCGCCACCGCTCTTTTAAGAAACCGCAGCTTTACTTAGTTTTTAAATGACGCAGGAGAGTGACGATGAATTTGCAAGGAAAGGAAAACCATTAATTCTAGGGTTTCGTAATTAAGAGGTCAAAAGCTAATAACACGGTACCCGCATGGCGTGACTTGGTTGTATGTCTGTTTGAAATAGTTACGTATCAATATCATATAGGTAACATTAATATTGTAATGTGATATATCGGAGTCCGGTTCAATTTAGACCGAACATGAATCGTAACATTCGTAACCGGAGCCAAATTCAGGTCAAAGATCATAGCTTATGGGTCTTCATATACTGTAGACCAACAGACAACGACGCATCTGTAGTGGTTTCCAGGAAACCACTATAGATGCGTTGTTCGGTGTTGAATTTTCAAGGAAACAGTTCCCTTGAAAATTCTTCAACACCGGTAATAGTTCTGTTCCCGTCTTTGACAACTCATATTTGATTGAGAGAGTCTTCTCTTCAATCGAATTCGATTTCTCGAATAGATTTTTCGATTGCTCGAATTAACATCAGCAGACTTAGCATGACGCTTTCTGTTTCTTCGAAGAATAGACACAGCTCTTTTTATAAAAAGTGACATTTTGTTTCTCATTTGTTGACATCCAAGCGTAGAAATCCTTCTACATAAACAAAGACCTAGACAAAGATCGTTAGAAACGAAAGACAAACGATGTTCTTTTTTATGTAGAAGGAATTCTACGGGACTCGCACAGGAGATCACACAAACGGCATTTTCACACATTTTCTTTAGAAAAAGTAGGCAGTGCTCGGGTCTGGATAGGGTTTTATATTATAATCATACTATTATATATTATTTATTTATTTTATTATATGTATATTAGGTACCATAATATTTAAGAGAAATCTGTAGCCACAAGAACAAAGAAACGAATTGAATTTTTAGTCACGTTGTGTTAAGCGCATGTGAAATCCAATTGTTTACTGACAACCGAATAATACTCTTTTGAAACGACATAAATTGTCTCTACGCACGCGTGCTGTAAAGGTTACATACGTTCTGAATGGTTCTTCTGTAACCATTAATATAATTTTTTGTAAAAGAGCTGGCTCTTTTTCTTTGCCCAGTTTTTAAGGTTTTTGAACTTGATTAGATTCATTTCATTGCCCGCCATTTAAAATGACAAAGATGTCGTGCGCAGAATTAGTAGGTTGACAAATATGACTGTCAATACCATAGATATGTTATATGTACTAGTTTACTAAATCTATGGTCAATACGATCATATAAATTATTTTTAAATTTGAACTCGTATGTATAGAAAGGTGTGGTCATATTAGGGGTAACGACCGACTAGATGTTTCTTCGTGGATTACTGTATTCAAACTGCCGACGTGGAACGTCATAGGTACTTGAGTTCACAAGGTTGTGTGCATGTGTGGGTTACATACCACTACAATTGCATAATCTCTTACCATCAAGCCAGATAGTGCCCAAACGTAAGCGTATTAGGCATTGAAAAGAACTTATAAATATAATACACACTAGTGACTAGCTCCTGCTTTGCACGATTTTACGACTTGCGAAAAATTTATCAACTGTCCCATACAAAACTTCTACCCAACCCAAATTTATCAACCGTCCTATACAAAACTTCTAACCGACCCAAATGTATGGGTAGGCTGATTATTTTTTCGCGCTTACGATGTTGGTCCCAAGAAAAAAGTTGTTCAGTTTGATGGTCTGAACCACACCCTTAAATATGACCACATCTGTTTGATACATGCTGTATATCGTATGGTATTTTATGCCAAATTACTTCTGTTCTAAATATTAGTTAATATTTGTTAGTTGGCGCTCAACACATGAACAATTATTGGCGTAATTTTCCATAGAAAAATAAAAACGTGCTTAGAGGTAATTACGAGTATTTATATAAAAATAACACTGTACTATAGTAAATAACATTTTTAATAGGAAGCGTGATTAGCACACAGATTCGCCTCGGTGTTTATATAAAGGGCAAATAAGAGTGCATTTGATCAAGTGTGGAGATTTACGTAGATAACTATAAATATAGTATACCATGACTAATGCGGATTTGAAATTCTTTTCTTTCGTAATCATGACATTTGCGTCTATAGATTTTCGTCCAGGTACGCCATATTAAATAGAGGAGCGGAGGCGCGAGGGGCTTGTGGCCAAGTAATAACAGCCACACGAGTCGATCCATCAGGTTAAGCTACGCTTGCCCCGGTTGGTCCGTGGATGGGTGACCATCTTCACATACCAAGACCTCTTCGTGCCTCGGAAAGCACGTTAAGCCGTTGGTCCCGGCTGTCATTTGTAGATCTTTAACAGTTGTTACGGGTCGTCAGAAGCCCGAAAGTCAGACAACCAGTCTTACCAAGGGGTATCGTGTTACCCAGTAAATGGGTTGTGGAGGTCAGATAGGCAGTCGCTCCATGTAAAATACTGATATACAGCTGCATCCGGTATGTTTGGAAGCCGACCCCGACATAGTTGGGAAAAGGCTAGGCAGATGATGACGCCGCAGTAAATACTTATGGCAGGTACATGGACTTTTAGAAAAAGTTTGGCTTTCTGGAGTTTTCTCTGTGAGAGAGAGTGTGTGTTCAGTGAGAGTCTATTTCTACGAACTCTTATTCTGCCTGCCCCTGTCCCATTTTACTTGGGGTCCGCGCAAATATTTTTTCTCTTACATCTCTCCAGCAGGCTCTAAGCATGACGCTTTCTATTTCTACCCTACTGTAGAATAGAAATCGCTTGTCTACCATTCTCGAAATCTCTTCTTTCCGAGCACGACGTCACACTTACACTCAAGTTTCTTCGTAGACAGTGACTTTTGCATAGCAACGGGGTAATCGTAGTGATGTATATTACCACCCAATTTTACTGTATTTTTGCGTTTCGTTTTCAAACAAATATACGAAGCAAAGTGTTTTCAATAAATCTTTCTACAATAACAAAACGCAAATGGTCTATTTGTTGTGTTATAAATTTTGATTTACGGCTATTGCTTATAATTAATAGCCATTATTTAAATAGAACGCCATAATTATAGTATTTTGATGGCGTGACGAATGTTGATGTTTTTACTAGGCACATTGATATTTATTGTTGTGTCCATTTATGTAAAATAATATCATTTGATTTAATATATTTTATGTAATAGTAAAGGGTGTTTTTTTAGAGGTCTGGTTTTTAAAATGAAATAAAACACGTAAAATTAAATTTAATTGCCATGGTATTGAGGCCCTGGCCGGCCATCCCGATTACGCTTCATTCGAGCCAGCCGTGGCGCCCATATGCTCGAAATCATGTTTAAGCACTAATGGCATAAGAATATATTTTAAACAAAGCCAATACCATGGTAATTAAATGTATTTTTACGTGTTTTATTTAATTTTAAAAACCAAACCTCTAAAAAACACCCATTATAATCTCCATTTAAAACTGAAAATAGTCAGTGTTAATGTAAGTAAATAATATGAGTTTGGCTCTTTTTATATTGTTCCCTGTGAATGTATATAATAGATCAAAGTTAAAGGACAACTAATAATTATAATGAATACCAAAAACGTATTATTTACAAAATTTGTAGGCGGTAGGTCTTGGCCGAATTTCTCGCATAAATATTGCACCATCTCCTTGCTTATAACCAGAGATCGGATATTCGGATGCATATTTACCTAAAGTTAATTTTTGGCTATGAACTTATGTAAGCGGTTTCTTTAAATATTTTTTTTAAATAAAAATCCCGGGATGCCAGGGACACCGTGAATGCAGTCGGGTGCATAGCATAGAAACGACTTCTAAAAAAAAGACTTATTTAAAAAAACCTGGGATTCATGGTTTGCATATTTATTTACAATTAAAATTAATGTTTCTACCTACATTAAATTACAATATAAGGTAGGTAGTTATTCAGCCAATTATATAGTAAAAAAAACACAAAATTTGTCGATTCTGGAATGGCAGGCGGGATTTTTACGATCGATACAAAAGTGCATTCCATATTTATAAGCCAACATTTGAAAGTAAGTTAATATACATTCGATTTTATAATCGGAAACCTAAATTTGTATACCCGGAACCACGGGATTTTTTCGATACAAAAGCGCATTCTATATTAGCCAACATCTCAACTTTAGGTAAATATGCATCCGAATATCCGATCTCTACTTATAACTTACTTTCCAGGAGAATGAATGCTCCCGCGAGTTCTCTAATAGTATTTATTTCCCATCTTCGCTCAAGATTTTCCACATAAAAACTTAAATAATATCGGCGATTTGAACCCAAAATGCTAATTTCAGCCTTTTATATATAAAAGCAACAAAGCACCGCCTAAAATTACTCGCCTTAACGAAAAAACAACTAACGAATCTGTGTCTAGGTCCGTTTTTATGTAGATTATTTCGGAAGAAAGTTTTCTATCCCATACTGTCAAAATTGACTGGAGTGACTGCCTATCTGAACTCCACAACAAAGTAACTGGATAACACGATACCCCTGTTTGGTAGACTTTAGATACACAGGACGAGATATTAGAGAACTAGCTTTTGCCCGTGGGTTCACCTTCGTGTTGTACTGGAACGTACTATCCGGATAAAAATGACTATGTTCTAATCTAAGTCTACCTGTGTGCCAAATTTCATTGAAATCTGTTCAGCAGTTGGAAATGTAAGAGACAGATAGAGTTACTTTCGCATTTATTATATTAAGACGCTGACAATAGCTAAAGCGTGGTCACTGTCGGACTGCATAGAAAAGAAAGAGAAGCGCGATGACACAGCGCTTGTAATTTATTGCAAAATATGGAGCAATTATCTACATATTTACTCAAAACTAAAAAACCACCAAGTTCTGCATTCAAATAAGACGTCCTTGTTATTAATTAAATACGTAACGTATGTTAATATTTAATACAGATATTTTGGATTGGAACTCAAGGTAAAAGGTTAGTTTACCGTTAGTTTGTATCGAGATTTTTTTTTCAAAACGTGTTATGGTAACAACCAAGTTCTGAGAAATATGTTCAAAATTAACATATATTTTCTCCGCTACCACAAACTATGATTTAGCCATATTTTTACTTAAGACAAACCTACTTTGGTCATTTGCCTCCTCTTTTCAACATCTTAATTATGGATTTGCGTCTGCATCACGTGTAGTAAACAATGCAGCTAAAGTGAAACCTGATCGTGCGTCACCAATTAGCATGGCTCGACGATCTTTTAACGCCTTAACTGACACATTTAGACAGAAAAACATTGAACAACATCTGTTATCGTTATCGTAGTATAGTGAAAGGAAAAGTTTGTAATTATTTTGAAATTATCGATCTAAAACTGTTTGAAGATATCGAGGGAGGACATGGATTCGTTTGGGAAGATAGTCCCGGTAAATGAAAAAGATTATATAGCTCATAACATTAGAAGAGCGAAAAGATCACTGTGATCAAGTAGCATGTAAAGGGAAAAGTTTATAATTACTTTGAAATTACCGGTCTAAAACTGTTTGAAGATATCGAGGGAGGACATGGATTCGTTTGGGAAGATAGTCCCGATAAATGAAAAAGATTATATAGCTCATAACATTAGAAGAGCGAAAAGATCACTGTGATCAAGTAGCATAGTGAAAGGAAAAGTTTATAATTAGTTTGAAATTACCGATCTAAAACTGTTTGAAGATATCGAGGGAGGACATGGACTTGTTTGGCAAGATAGTCCTGATAAATGTAAAAGATTATATAGCACATAACTCCACAGTTTATCTTATTATAAGAGGGACTCTGATCAAAAACAAGGTTCACCAAAAGACTCTGCATGACCAGCTTAATTATTCTTAGTCGAATAAGTCTTTTTTCAATTGCACTGACTTCGAACAGTAGAAGCAAATTAATCGCAAGTGATTTTTTCTCAATACGTCAACGTACTAACACACCAAAAAGTAGGAAATTCGACTCCGAATCTTATATTCAAATGCATAGCCAATCGGTAACCTTGTCGGTTACGGCTTTAGTGTGAAAAAAACAATCAAAGAAATTTTTAAACCTTCACCACTGAGTGATTACGAATCTAATCGTACCTATAAACATTATACATTATCAATAAACGTGTAGCACTTTTTGCGCTATATCAGTTTCTTAAGCGCTTTTTTTGGTTGGCCGATGATGCGGTTGCAGCCATCTAGTAATGCTCTAATAAAAATCTTGCAAATCTTGCAAAAAAACTGCTTTTGAGAAATAGTTCCCTATATTTATTTTATTTTTACCCATCTAAATGGACGACCTTAAAAAGGTGACTGGGACAGACTGGATGCCGAAGATGGAGGACAGGGTATTGTGGCGTAGCCTGGGAAAGGCCTATGTCCAATGCAGCGGACTGCGATAGGCTGAGTTGTTTGATTGAAACAAAAACCTATCAACGAAGAAAACATTTTTTTAGGTTCTCAGGTAGCTTAAAAATAGTTAGGGTCTTAGGTCGAAAGTCGTTTTCGTATATGGCAAAAAAAAAAACTGTCGGACTCTACTAGCTAAATAGTCATCTTGATTTAGGGCATTAAGTAAAAAAAAGCATTGACTCAAATATGTTTTTGGTGATTCATTATAATATGGTTCACGTCTTTCGCTATATATTGGTGCCGATTCCCTTGTTCACAAACTAAACTAAATTTAAGTCCAGTGCATCTTTTTCTTTCTATTTTATTAAGAAAAGGACAGAAGATAAATTTTAGTTTAGTCCTGTCAAATTAATCAGCACTTGACGTAAATTGTCGTAATTTTAGTAGGCAAGTTTTTAATCACGTGTAAACTTGTATGGAGTAGTGACAGGCACTGATTAATTTGACAGGAATAAAGTAAAATTTATCTTCTGTCCTTTTCTTAATTATATAGAAAGAAAAAGATGCACTGAACTTAAATTAAGTTTAGTTTGCGAACAAGGGAATCGGCACCATTTACTTGATTTCGTTTTCGTTTTTATTTACCCAAATTTCTATTTGAAATGCGCAAGACAGTTAATAAAAAAGCAATGAATCTAATTCGTTAGTTTTTACTTAGTTTTTTTCTGAAATCTATATTAGGTCATGTCTACATTTTGAGGAAAAAGCAAGCTATGATTACATCACAAAATTCTCTAGAAAAACGATGCAATTTTTCATCGCCTGTCATCTAAATGTCATAATTATTGAGTTCAAATTGCATCTGCGATTCAAGTCGTACCTTCTGTGGGTGACGAAACATATTTTGTGCAAGATATTTAATGAACTATTAGTGTTACTGTTAGCCTGTATCATCCCACTGCTGGGCAAAGGCGTTTCCCCATAAGTTCCAGTGTTTGCGACCAAGTGCTAATGTGGACCACTGGTCGTTTGTTTTGTCCAGCTCGTCCAGTCACCTTCTACGTGATCTGCCGCAACGCCTTCTAGCTGTCTCAGGGTTGCACATAGTTACTAATTTGACCCACAGCTCACTGGGCATGCGGCAGACGTGGCCCGCCCAACTCAACTTTGCGGCTTTTTGAGCAACGTCAGCAATCTATGTTTTGGAGCGCAGTGTTGTGTTGCGAATATGGTCTGTTAATTTGACGCCTAGAATACTGCGCTCCATCGCACGTTGGCAAACCTTGAGTTTAGAGTGTGAATGTTTGTCAAAGACCAAGTCTGGGATCCTTAGGTCAAAATGGGAAGAATGCACATGTCCATAATTTTTCGCTTCAGTGACAGAGGGAGGTTTCCTTTCATCAGCTCTTTCATGGACCAATAACTCCTCTAGGCATTGTCGGTTCGTCTTAAGACTTCCTTGTCTTGCCTGGACTGGAAAGAAACTAACTGGCCCAAGTTGATGTATTCATGGACATATTTCAATTACTTACCATTCATTCTAATCCTATGTCTAGTGGTGTTTGACATCAGCTTGGTCTTCGACTTGTTCAACGCCAGTCCAACCTCAAGGCTTGCATCGCTGAGTTTGTTTAACATTCGCTCTAGTTCTGTCGCCGTGGAGGAGAATATGACAATGTCGTCAGCGAAGCGGAGGTTTGTTAACCGCACCATACCGACTTCAATACCGCTTCTGTCCCAACTTGCCGCTGGCTTTTTAAATACTTCTTCAATAGTGCTATTAAAAAGTTTAGGTGAAGGCGGGTCTCCATGCTTTACGCCTTTTAATAAACTATTAGTAGGTATTTAAAAATAAAGTTAAATATGACTAACATAACACGTTTTATCTACACCCATGCTATAATTCCTCTATAAAAGTTTCTGAAACAGTTAGCTTATTGCCAGCATTAAAAAAATTGTATCATAGTAACCATAATATCATCCAAACGAGTGTTATAATGTTGTACTAAATTACATTATGCAACTCCTTTTCACACGCGCGTTTCACTACCCCAGCGCCGTAATTAAAAAAAAAACTTATAGTTATTCGAATTCACGTCGTATTCCGCCATTATGCAACAGTTGAATAAATTACTAAGTATTAAGGATTGCTATTTAGATACACGTGTAAAGTACCTACTTACC
Organism: Atethmia centrago; assembly: GCA_905333075.3. Taxonomy (NCBI): domain Eukaryota; kingdom Metazoa; phylum Arthropoda; class Insecta; order Lepidoptera; family Noctuidae; genus Atethmia; species Atethmia centrago. Next base: position 25,703,455 of record HG995376.1, read on the forward strand.
TAAAGGTTGGAATTTATTTCTCTGTTGGAATAATCATTATTCATTATACTTACTAATTACTACAGTCCACGTTTCATGCAAATTTTCCAAAATTAAAACAATGTAAATACAACTTCTGACGTTTTAAACTAATGTTGATCATTTATCATATTTTAGCCAAACAAATGCACTGTAATCACTGAAATCTGGGATATTAATAAAATAATGTCTTGCGTGTCATTGCATATGAATGCAATGAACTTGCAGCAAGTAATTTGTAAAATGCAAATTTTATTACTTGCAAGCCTTGAGTGGTTTTTCCTTAAATTGTAGGCTTTGTTTTATTGTTGTCACCTAATTAAAATGTTTTGTTTCACATTTTGGAAACTAAACGCTCATTGCTATTGTAAGTTTTGGAAGATAGCTAACGATCGAACCGAATTTGATGAGGTAAATTTGAAGCACATGTTGTTTATACAACATATAGCTACAAAATAAAGCAACATAAGTTTTAATTCTGGCATGATTCAATTTTCAGGCACACTTTACTCATCGAATGGCTTCTGCTATGTATTTGCAATCGTCAAGGCAAAGAAAGTCAATGTAATTCATAATGACGTTCTTATTCTTGGTAATTAGAATTAATCATCCAATTACACAGGGTTGTTGTCCTCAAGTCTAAGGGAAAATTGTGAGATTTTCTTTATATATTCAAGGCATACGAGCAGTACTAGAATTGATGTTTGACATTTTAATATGAATTAACTACATAAAGTATTAAGACATATCATCTTTGCTTGCCAAGTTGCCAACTGAAGGGGAATCCTTTGGATATCCTCATAGATAGGTAGATGGACGATTGTGTTATCAGGAATTAAGTCAACAGTAGATATATGTAATTGCATAAGCCTAGTCCGATACTCGATGTGTAAGGAAAGTCAATAATTTCAAATTATAGCCAGAGCCATATTCAGTAAAGAACGTTAAGATAGAAATTGATAATGTTTTATGTCCTTAGGTAAGAAATAATAATCACAGTAAACATATGAAATTCATCTACATACGCGATGGAAACAAAGATCTACATTACGCAAACGGTTGCGACATCCCATGCAGCACTTGACACTTCTAGAAAGATAACAATGACTGTTTCAAGTGCCCGGATTACAACTAATCCACTTACACGCATCCTCGGGATGCGTCCACTTCAAACCAGTCACTTTATATAGTATATTACTAACCTATCCTATAGTGACTCCAGGGATCGTGGGTATCCTGTCGGGTGTTCCAATTACGACTCAATGCCGTAGGACTAAAGTTGCCTTTTATTTGAAGATGTAATTGTTGTATCGTAGTTCTATGACTACCTGGTTACGTCACCAGGTCAGTTCCTACTTTATTGTTCTCAGAGTTATCAGGGCATCAACTAGTTGCTTTAATGTCAATTGTTCATATTCTGAGAACATCGCACGGTAGTCTCGTTCGTTTAAGTCTTGAATCACAAGGGACCATTCCGGAAAACTCTTGAACTTCAAAGAGTTTTCCGGTCTAGTCCATGGTCCCTTGTGATTGCTTCATACGGAATATTTTCATTATGTTGTTGGTCATTAATGTCGTTTTCTGTCTGAACTATTTTCAGTACGGGATAATTAGTAGAGATGGATGTTGCTCGATTTAATCGGCAATCTTTTTCATTATGGTAAGACGTAAAATCAACATAGGAACTCAAATTATTTATGCCTAAAACGCTGGAAAGTGTTATATTTTTTTGTATTCTTTAGACGTCAGTGTAGAAACTAGAAACTCATAATGTTTTTGTATTAGCTATAAAAACATGAAAGATTAGCGCTTATCACGAAAGTTTCCTTAAGAGCGTGAGGTCGGAAATCAAGACAGCGTAATCACATAAATTCTTAAATTATGTTTATTACTCAATGATTTGTAGATAGGTATAATACGTCTATCAATCAATATAAGTTTTATGGGAAAGAGACTCAGGTTTAAATGAACACTAAATTAAAAAACGACAACTAAAGAAATGTTGAATAGCCAATAACTTTAAATAATAACAAAATGGTACATATTACTAAATTGGTAGAATAGATAAACAATTCATTCGTGGATTCTATAGCAAAATAGTAAAAACAAACGATGATTGTAAAACGTAGTAAAACCTCTAGCTAACTAACCTTCATAGCTAGTCAACCGATGCCACATCTTGAATAGTTAAATCCGCTTTTCAGACAATTAGATAATTTATTCGATCATCATGGGTTCGTTCCGAACGGTTAGAAAACATCCAGATTGTGGATGGAGTTACTAGACCGTTAATTTGTTTCATTCACAAAGCACAGAGACGACTCTGCAGCCGCCGCTAGAGACGGCATTGTCAACACTTTCCATACAAACGAAGCGTTTCACCCATATCACCTCTCGCACTGCAGAACAAATGACGTAAGAAAACGTCTGTGACAGAAATTATGGGCCCAACGCACTTGCAGCGCCACGAATTTCATTAGTACTACCGTCTCTAGACGCTGCCGCATTTCCGTGTTACTTAAGGGGACTACAAGACCTAAACGCAACTTTTATAAGTTTTATAATGCCTTAACGTATATGAACCACTGCAGTAAACAAAACCAGAAAATATATATGATATTCCTAAGGATATATGCTAGATAGTGATATGAGATAGTGTGTTGAATACATAATATAACAAATTTGATACGATAGAAAAAAATCGGGGATATCTCTAAAAAATTCTTTTAACGATTAAATACCATACTAAAATACATGCAATCATTCAGATTTTTTGTCAGATTATTCTACAAGCAACACATTAGCATAATAGTGTTTTATTTTTTTTAAATAAAATCTATACCTAGCTTCTTTGTAAATCGATAATTGCTTCATATTTTGCAATAAATTACCAGAGTTGTGTCATCGCGCTTCTCTTTCTTTTCTAAGCAGTCCGACAGTGACCGTGCTTTAGGGTTGTCGGCCTGTAGAGCGAAACCACACGATGCGACGCGATGCTCAGTGACATGCCACACGGTGTGTTGCGATGACGTGCTGCGACGCAACGCACGCTCAACGGACAAGGAGAAACGAAGCGGGGAAGGATGTTGCGGTTCCCACCGCAACATCCTTCCCCGCTTCGTCTACCGAGTGTTGGAGCGGAACCGTAGCGCACCACATTGTTGCTTGTACTAAAGGAAACTGGCACATTCAACACCGGGATGCTGCGACGTCATAGTAAGCAGCATTCCGTTGAAATCGCACCGGCGATGCCCTCACTCTTATTAGTCTTCTTCTTCGTGTCGTTTGCACGACAGTATGTGATTTTATTGATAGGCAAAGTCACGTGACAACCACTATATTACTTACTAACTAATATTACGTTTCATTTGATATTGTATCTTCGTCAAAGTTGTTGATTTAAGGGAAACTGATTTGAAGATAGACCCAATCAGGAAAGGGCGAAACTCGAATTGTTGGCTCGTCAGCCTGTCCACTACCTATTCTTCGAGTGTAACATCGCACAGTAACCTGAAGCTAGTGCCAATATAACGCTAAGAAATCCAAAGAGGGGTAAATTCACACCCATCATCAGTATCCATAGCCAGACTTCACCCGCTGTTGAGCTCAGGCCTCTTTTGTTGTTCCAATCCCCACGCTCCTGTACCATACATACCTGTACCTGTACCTTCTCCCGCTCTGGGTGGAGCGGGAGGGTGTGTCAGACTCTTACTGACTAAAACCCACCCGTATTCCTTCCTGTTGCCTGTGTTGCCAGGGGCCTTGGTGACCCTTTAGTACCTTCCCGCGACCCCGGCAGATACAGGTTTTGCCTGCGATGGCAACAACTTCGTCCGCCCGACGACCGACATTTCGTCTCCAAGTCCTTGGACGCCAGGTGTCCTGCCCAACTCCATCTGGAGCTCAATTCCATTTCACCTCCATTTCTTAACTTCTCTTCACTACTTATTTTTCATTACTTTTTTGTACCTTTCCACTAGTGATCTCATTAGAAACACGCCTTTCGACACACGTTCACTTCGTAAAGCGCGCTTAGACATCTTGGCGACAGCCTGCGATCGTATTCTCAATCGATTTAACATGCATTAAGTCGATTGATTTGTCACGACTTAAGACGCGGCTTGCATAACGAATAGGTAGTATGGCTGTATGGCCCATATAAAGTGGCTGAAGTAGATAATTATATTTGCTACACTTTGATGTTCATTCAATAGAATAGGTACTCTAAAGGTTGTCTGCAAAAGGAAATCTTACATCATGCAGGTTGGTAGAAAAAGAATTTGGTTGCATTCGATCACTCGAACGAATTTAGAATTACTTTAAAAATTGAATATGCGGTGATTTTTTTCTTAAAACAACAGTTAGGTTAGGCACGTAAAAGTCACATTTACGCTTTTTATTACAATAAATAGCAACAATTCAGTATTACTCCTAATTTTATTATGTAGCAGCTACCCCATAAACAAGGTGTCGTTTTGCATCCTCGTCAAATCCAAGGAGGTAACCATGCTAATGATTCTCGACACGAATCAATCATAAAATAAGTAGGTCTTTTTTTTCTTATTTTCGGAAATCGGCATGTGTGGGACACGCATGTTAAAACGCGGCCCATGTGATGCCGCACTGTAACCGCCCTTTTACACACACACACACTACCGCATACGCAACGGGTGATTCTGTTCTGTGAAAGTGGTGTATTCTAAAATACTGTCAAACTTAAACAACTAAAAAAACAAGTATGTATTAATTATTGAGCAGGTATCGTAATTTTATTTGATTATATATGTCTTTCATAGCAGCCTCCTGAAATTTGAAGAGGATCCAAAACGACATCTTGTAGATACCAGTATTTAAAATTAAAAGCTATATTTCAATTTTAAAAGTGTCAGTTTGTTTCCAAAATCTTACAACAAACCATTTAAAATTAAAAGGGGTATTTCAATTTTATAAATTAAGGTGTTTGTTTCGAAAATCCTTCAAAAACCGTAAAAGTGTGCTATTCTTATAATAAAGTGACGACCTTAAAAGTATAGAATTTTGATTGCCTTTTGGATAAGAATATTATCCAAAAGGCAATCAAAATTCTATACTTTTAAGGTCGTCACTTTTATGGTTATGTCTACTCATTTGAATTAACATTGACAACGTAATTTATTTTTTATTATAGTAAAAGTCGTTATTAAATATTTTTTTAATAAATGTAGATCTTGTCTATCCGGATTTTATTAAGCCCAGTCCTTACTCGGTTGCCAAATTATGTTATTTTATTATGTTTATCTGCATTCTTATGTTAATAATAATTATTATTATTTTCAATATGATCTTTTTTGAGTCACTGCGGCTGCTCTTATTACCTACCTTATTTTCTGTGGTCATCATCTGCCTAGCCTTTTCCCAATTATGTTGGGGTCGGCTTCCAGTCTCACCGGATGCAGCTGAATACCAGTATTTTACACGGAGCGACTGCCTATCTGACTTTCACAATTCAGTTACTGGGTAATACGATACCCCTTGGTAAGACTGTTTGTCAGATTTTCGGGCTTCTGACGACCCGTAACGACTGTGAAAGATCCACAAATGACAGCCGGGACCAACGACTTAACGTGCTATCTGAGGAACGGAGGGGTCTTGTTATGTAAAGATGGTCACCCATCCACGGACCAACCGCGGCAAGCATAGCTTAACCTGTTTGATCGACCCGTTCGACTGTTATTACTTAGCCACAAGCCGCTTCTGTATTTTCTGTGGTACAGTGAATAATTATACAAGGTGTCGTTTTGCATCCTCGTCAAATTTCAGGAGTCTGCTATGAAAGACATATATAATCAAATACAATTACGATACCTGCTCAATAATTAATACATACTTGTTGTTTTAGTTATAGTTATAGGTTTGACAGTATTTTAGAATACACCACTTTCACAGAACAGACAGAATCGTCACAGACCGTTGCGTATGCGGTAGTGTGTGTGTGTGTGTGTAAAAGGGCAGTTACAGTGCGGTATCACACGGACCGCTTTTTAACATGCGTGTCCCACACATGCCAATTTCCGAAAATAAGAATTAAAAGACCTACTTATTTTATGATTGATTCGTGTCGAGAATCATTAGCATGGTTACCTCCTGAATTTGACGAAGTAAATTGTGCATTAATTATGGTGGTGCTGTCGTTTTTTCCTGTTCATTCTTATCTATGCCAGCTCCTTCCCGTGTATTTCTGGGAGATCTGGCTGCTTTATAATCTACTCAAATCATGTCCGGTCTAGAAGTTACAACAAAGACCTTTGCTGTAACTTCTAGACCGGTTATTAAAATTTTAACGTTTTGTCTATAGAAGACACTTATATCTGCGTAAATTATCTAAATCGTAAATCATCTAATGCGTAATGTTCATCGCTTATCGTCACAAAATCCTTAATATTCTTTTAATTCAAATTTTCATTAAAAAATAATCTACATTAAGTTAAGTACTACAGTTAGTTGTTATGTAACTAATTGTTTTACATTTACTTAGCTCTCGGTTCATTATGTCATTTGTATATTGTTTCCTAATAAAACTGCTTTCCTTTCAGGTAAGTCCTTAGTTGACGAAAATGTTCTAGTTGGTTGAAAAAAGTCCTCATACATCGTGATAAAAGGTAACAACGGTTCAAAGATCTTTTGGTGCTCGAGCAAAAGGAACGCCGCCGCCTTTTTAATTTTCAATACATCGGTGACGATTCCCTTGTTCACAAACTAAACTAAATTTAAGTTCAGTGCATCTTTTTCTTTCTATTTCATTAATAAAAGGACTGAAGATAAATTTTAGTTTAGTCCTGTCAAATTAATTAGCGCCTTTACTAGTACATACAAGTTTAGACGTAAATAGAAACTTGCCTACTAAAATTACGTCAATTTACGTTAACTTACGTCAGCTTAACTTAGTTTTAATTTAATTTAGTTAATTTTAATAATCATCTTGTAATTTTATTTACGTCAAGCGCTGATTAATTTGACAGGACTAAACTAAAATTTATCTTTTGTCCTATTCTTAATGAAATAGAAAGAAAAAGATGCACAGAACTTAAATTTAGTTTAGTTTGTGAACAAGGGAATTGGCACCAATATCTGTGACAATTTGTTATATTTGATAAATGTTTACCAACGACGCTCACCATGTCAATGTCAATTGGGCACCAAAAGATTCTTGTACCTACCACTTTAAACGTATTGCAAATTAAGAATAATTTGTGGCTATCGAAACATCTGAGCTGATGCTTATTTTCTTTAAGAAGCAATTTTGTCTCTAGATTGCTCCTTGGAAGCTCAAAGGTCTCGTAATTTGTTGGAATCATCACGAATATACGTGTTTTTGGACCATGAAACTTGTTACTCTATTAGATTTATTCATTTGCTTGGATTATTCTTTGATATCAAACCCCAATATTCCAACAAGTAATCCACTTATTAGATCCTTTGAGCTGACTGATCGAAAGTGGAACCAGGACACAGGGTTTTAGTCAGTAAGAGTCCGACACACCCTCACGCTCCGCGGAGCGGGAGAACATATTTGATAATTTCCCATCCAAAAAAAAAAATATGCAGGCAGTTGATCGAATGTTTAATGAAATGGGAAAATAGAGGAAATAGGGAAATAGTAAGGAAGGATTTGCCGCTTCTAGATCATTCGGAAAAATTATTTGAAGACTGACGGATAAAGAGTAAAGAGGTGTAATGCTATCGTGTTACACAGACCTCCTTGGTATCATTACCTACCTACATAAAACAGATACAAGTGTGTTAGCAAACATCATTTGAATACAATACTTCTGTATTTTTATTTGTATGAATTTAATGTTTAATCCTTTATCTACAGTCCTTGTTGTTTATTTATCATGTTTATTAGTCGCAAATGTAGACAATGAGACATGCACAAGGTCACTGCTGTCTGAGAACTGAGAATGATATTCACCGCTATTCTCTTGCGTAGAATATTTTCATTATAAAAATATGTGAGAGTTATGAGTTTATGATTCATAAACATATTGAAGAATAATTGCTTTTGTTTACGCCAATACGGAAAAAATGCGTAAGGTGTATATAAAGCATTTTCATAGTCAATAACTTAAGTGTCAACTTTATCAAAGCCTTAGACAAATCCACACGGTTGGAGTTCCCCAGGAAGTCATTGTTTTTTTTTTCAAAGATAATTTAGTAGCAATCGATTGGATTCACTTGATTATCAAATATTGTGTTTTATCTAAAAGTGATAAAGCACTCTCGAAAGATTAGCCAGACTTATTATAGCAACAGGCAGGTGCTTGCATCAAACAGTTTTGTAATCTAAAAATATTGTTATGCTGTGGTAGCACGTGTAAGTGAAAAATAAACAATAGATGCATAAATAAGAAAATCATAGTAACGGGCATCTGTATTTACTATTGCGAAATGAATAAAGGATTTTTTTGCAAATCCTGATTGATCGGTGTATGTAAGTAATGCTTGATTAATTAAGTAATTAATTATGAGATTGAAATGTAAATATTGGTAGAGGATGAATAAAAAGCGGGAACTGCGTTATAATAATTTTAGAAAATACGGTTTCTACGAATTGTGTTAACCATTTATATTTGAATTGTGCACTTTATAGCTAATCTGTGGCTCACTTCAGTACATTGTACTAGCATGTGGCAACAGAAGAATGTTGTCGACGATGTCTGCACAAGCCCTGATAAATTACAGTGTTGTTTTGCGGTTAGTTTCGAAACCACAACATTATTTCATAAGTGAAATAAACACAAGACAATGAACAAATGAAAATGAAAACCTAGATAATTTTACTTTCCGCACTTGAGTTTGTACAATCAAATGACATACTGAAAACATACCTTATAAGCAAATCTGTGATCGCGAAAAGAAATCAAATGTTCCATACATTTGTTTTTTTGCGTTTTCAGTATTGGTCCCATAGGAAATGTCATCATTGATGAGTATTCGTTGGAGTTTTCAATTACTATTACAAGCCCCTGTTATGTCCCATAGTAAACAATGGTCTCTCTTCCCTCTTTCCATTTTCCTTATTATCTTGTAAGTCCGACTCGTCCCGCCATCTCGTTCTGGGACTCTCCATCTACAGAGTGGTCCTTTCCTGGTGTTTGGGACCCATTTTGTGGCTTTTAGTTTCCGATTATGTTAGTTATATACGTTCCTACTGGTTTAAATCGTCCACTTATGCCTTGTGATGTAATGAAAACACTTACTTTAACATCATTTTATGATTTATACATCGTTAAATTTTTGTAACAAAGCACAAAGTTAGCAATCATAGAACCTACCTATTGACACAAGATATTTTTAACACACCTTAAGAGACTCCTTTATTTACACAAGTTCTAACATTGTTGGTCATCTATCTAGGTTAACAAGCTGGTATAAGTGCTTTGCACACTTGTAGAGGTCTTAATCACCTCATTCGTGGAAATAACCTTATGCAAATGTTACACCTAAATATGCATGACTTTAGAAAAGTTTAACTTTGGCCAATTGGATGTCACCTAGCTCAAAGTAGTATTACTTAGTTGTTCTATCAATAGCATTTACCAAGTTGGAATAGAAGTTAGTATAAGTTCCCACGTCAGTATCATTATTGGCACCCTCTGCTGGGTACAGCCCTCACATTTGTGCCACGCTTCCCTAGTCTTTGCAAGACTCATCCAGCAGGCTTAGCATGACACTCTCTATTTCTTCGAAGAATAGACACGGCTCTTTCCATACAAAGTGACATTTCGTTTTTCCTTTTTTTGACATCCCACCGTGGAAATCTTTCTACATAAAAAAGGGCCTAGACGAAGATCGTTAGAAACGAAAGACAAGATGACAGATTGTAGAAGGATTTCTACGGTGAGATGTCAAAAACTGAGAAACGAAATGTCACTTTGTATAGAAAGAGCTGTGTCTATTCTTCGAAGAAATAGAGATTGTCATGCTAAGCCTGCAGATGTTTCCTGTGTAGTCTGGGTCGAACAAATTAATTTTAGTTCTTTCTTTTTTTCCTACCGCGATATTTTGTAGGTGCGAAGAAAAAAGAGCTAAATATTTATTTTAATAAATTATTATTAATTACTAATGGTCGCCCACTGTTGCACTGTGTCCAAATCGACCCCCTCTACTTACAATCTATATAGTAGTTACTAATTCCATGAGTACACTAATTCCATGCACGCTATTAAAAAGTACTTACTTATTCCGTGCTCAAGCTGTCATTTCTTGTTATACATCCTAAGCGACTACACTCCGGGGTCGCGGGAAGGTACTTATGGGTCACCGAGGCCCCCGCAACACAGGCAACAGGAAGGAATACGATTATACGGGTGGGTTTTAGTCAGTAAGAGTCTGACACACCCTCCCGCTCCGCCCAGAGAGGGAGAAGTTATTTAATGATTTCCCACCCTCAAAAAAAAAAAGGCGACTACACTGTAAGGCTCGCTTGTTTTTAGGGTTCCGTATTTTTATATACTTACATTTAATCGTTACTGTCACTTATATAGGCTCCACAAAGTGCACAGCAACTTACTAAATACAACTAGAGCAAATGATGACTTTAAAGTAATCCAAGTATTGATCTAATCACTTACATACTTATTTCTGTTACACATCAAAAAGAAGTCCATTGATAGTTTATTGGTTAAAATTTTGCTGATGATGTCACACAAACAGATAGAAGACTGACAATGAGGAGATTTAGCTGTACGTACCTACTTATTTATAATGTGTATCTGGAACAAGGCGAAGATTTTTTTAAATTTATTTAATTGTAGCTAAGATTACCTCGAACTAAATCCTAGTGATGCTTGATTAATGTTGGCTCTCCAAATTGTTTAAATAAAAGGTGCAGACGAATAGCTCCTGGAGTCTCAAAAAGCCCCACTTTACGGTACTTACCTGATATAAAAAATCTGTAAAATCGATGGAAATATGGAGAAGCTACAATCTAGCAGTTTTTTTTAATGTTTTTAAGTAATTTGGAAGAAACCGGCATGTCCTAGAACCGAAAACATGAAGACATGTGACATCCACAAACTCGCACTGGTGCGAGAGACCCGCGAGGTGGATTACGGCCCACCCCACCCCCTCTCACAAATCAAATCAAATCAAAAGTCATTTATTCAAACTAGGCTGTGAATCAGCACTTTACAAACGTCAAAATTACATAATACTGTCACCCAAAAACGCCTGCCCTTCACCACTTCCTAGTGCTTTAGCTGGTAAGAAGTGGCGCAACAAACTCCCCAATATAGAGGCCTGTGTCCCAGAAGTGGGAACATTATAGGCTTTAAAAAAAAACTTGGTTTACTTTTAAGCTTTTACACTTTTTATAATATATTGTTTGCACTATTAACAAAATATCTTTTTAGAAAAAATAACTATCAAACCTATTATGGTGAATAATGTAGTTTTAGATAACCAATGTGGAATGCGATTTAGAGTTAGAGAATGTACATAGGTATTATTTTTTGTTGTAAGTCACGGTAGGTACACACGGCACATATCAAGCTATACATTTCCAGTATAAGCGGATCTCGCATTGTATAACAATTCCGTACAATGAGAGGTCAGCTTAAACTGGAATTGTATAGCTTGATATGTAGCCGTGTGTACTTATAGTCCGACATTATAATCATTGAAATACTTCCAATTGTTGCGTAATGTGTTGCTTGATAGTAGGTTCCAAACTATTATGTCCGCAAGAATATGGCTAGATCAATAATTAAGATAATTGCCAACAAAGCCAGACGTAACTGTAACGAATTGTCTATCTTCTAAGAAACAACTAAAAGTATATACCTAATCTTATGTAACCAGTTGTTATCTACTGGGCATACCTTTATCTGACAAATAAATAGAATTAAAGTGTACTCATTACATTTTTTTTCTGTCTGTTTGTTCCGGGTAATCTCCGAAAGGGCTAGACCGATTTTGACAGGTTTTTCACTGGCAGGTAGCTAATGTCATAAGGAGTAAATTTTTATTTTAGAAAAAAACCACGCGTGCAGCAGCTAGCAATTTATATTACTGAAAATATGCGATAGCTAAATGCTTTAGAAAGTTATCATTATTAGTTTTGTACACATAATGCCAATAAGTAAAAAAAAACAATAAAATACCTGTGGGCATTTTAAACACCAAGGAACTCCCACTATTCAAATATAAATTGCGTATTATCTTAATTGACAAAGCTTACTACACGATCCAAGATTTATAATTAGTTCCTACTACAATCTGTAATTAATTCTTATTACCTAATTCTTATTTTGTAAAATTTGCTTTATAAGTGATACTTACCTACAAATTTTGTACTGCATGTTGACATAATTTATTATTGTATGCCTAGTGCCTAATGAAGTAAAAAAATCAGCGGTTCCATATATATAGTGTACCCTGTAGATATTGCACTTTTGTGGAAAATGGAATGGAAACGGATGTGACTAAATGAGTGATGAGTATAAATGTTGATGGATGGAGCACTTTTGTGGAAAATGGAATGGGAACGTAGGCGACTAAAAGTGTGATGAGTATAAATGTTGATGGATGGTGCACTTTTGTGGAAAATGGAATGGGAACGTAGGCGACTAAAAGTATGATGATTATAAATGGTGATGGATGGTGCACTTTTGTGGAAAATGGAATGGGAACGCATGTGACTAAAAGTGTGATGCGTATAAATGTTGATGGGTGGTGCACTTTTGTGAAAAATGGAATGGAGAGGGAGAGGAAGGCCAAGTAAAATATGGATGGACTGTGTGAGGAATGATACGAAAGAGAAGGGAGTGAATGATTGCGTGACCATTGACAGGGGAGGATGGAAGAAAACGTGTTGCTCCGACCCAAGTAACATGGAATCAGGGCAGGAAGATGACGATGAGGTGTTGCACTTATTTATGAAACAGCTGTATTATTTAATAACCGACAAAATAAGTTTTGCTGGGGTCTAGAATCATGTGCTGAATTTATGTTATCAATTTGCGCGTCGATGTCTCTTATACCCTGTATAGTCCTGCCGGGGTCGCGGGAAGGTACTTATGGGTCACCGAGGCCCCCGCAACACAGGCAACAGGAAGGAATACGGGTGGGTTTTAGTCAGTAAGAGTCTGACACACCCTCCCGCTCCGCCCAGAGCGGGAGAAGTTATTTGATGATTTCCCAACCTAAAAAAAAAAAAAAAAAAAAAATTAAAAAAAAATTAAAAAAATACCCTGTATAGTACTTATCCAATTTTACGTTGACACAAACAAAATTTATAATCAATCACAATAACAGCAACAAAGGATTGTCGACACCATTGATTTATTAAAACGTTTAGTCATTAATTTAACAACGCATTGTCTTTTCCAACAAAACAATGTCTAGTTTAAGTGAATCTGAAACTAGAGGATTTTTCCTGGACATAACGATTATGTAACAATGTGTAAGTCATGCCGAACTAATAAGACAGTTCAAGGCAATATATTCATAAAAATATATTAAAATATCCAGTTATACACGAGAATAATTTATTATACTTAAGTATAATAAATTATTCTCGTGTATAACTTGGTATTTGAAGGTTTCTACATTGTTAGGCTTTATAGGTAGGTACTTAATTTATCTTGTTCACAAAGGATCGTTAACATAACAATTGATTTCCAATCTAGATTCAAGGGAAAGTTCAATTTCATTGTCTGATTCATCCGCGTCAAAAGATTCTCGTTTTTATTTAGTTGACAATGACATTTTCGGGTCTGTGAAAACCATTTTTCGATTCAGGGATCGCGGTTTGCGTAATATTAAGCTTTATGGTGCTATTGTTTGTTTCTTGAAATTAATGGCAGTAGTTCATATAATGAAACTAAAAGGAAAGCTAGCACAGGTAAGAAGGCTTTACAAGTTAACGAATAATAGTCGACTAACTTACATTTGCATTGAAGAATTGACCGTGACGTATATCGATGTATGGGAGAAAATGTTTTTCAACTACAGTTTTAAGTTTGTTTCTGAGATAATTTCATCCGAACTACGAAACCCTTCATTGTGCGTGGGCTGACACGCACTTGGCCGGTTTTTTTTTAATCAAAAGCATTCTTGTTCTTCAAAAGGGTCAGGTGCGTAGTACTCGCAACCGGCGTGCGTGTATGACCAGGGGGGTAACCATCACCTCTTATAGCGGTATTATTTCAATATTACTTTAGCGTGAGAAAGAGATGGAGCTATAAGTACTATATAGCTCCATCACTTTCCCACTGTAAAGTAATATTATAATAATACTGCTATAAGAGGTGATGGTTACCCCCCAGATGTATGAACGTAAACGAAGCAAAAGGAGTATGTAAGGAGCGTAGCAGGTGGCGTTCTATAGTTTCTGCCTACCCCCCCCCCCTGCCTATACCACGGGAAGAAGGCGTGAGTTTATGTATGTATGTATGTATGTATCAAAAGCGTTAACTATCTGTTTAGTGAAAGTAAAAGTTGTGATGCCTAAGTACCTACTAAGCTGTTAAAAATCATGCGAAGTTAAGGCGGGTCTTGTTAATTGCAAAGCTCTTAGCGTGTGGCGATAGCATGATGCCTAAATGTTTTAGCAATCTAGAACCTTAGTAACTGTGTCCAACACGCCACGGGAAATACAACAATACAACAAGGTATGTAAAAATCGACTTAATGCTGGTCAAACACGCGATTTATCGCTTCCCTCCCTTTTTTTTTCTTTTTTACCCACTTAGTGCTAAATGAATACTAAAAACCTTTGAAAGGCACAATACTATAAGAAAAAGCTAGGATGCATCAGCTTTTTCTTCTAATATATAAAAGAAGCATCGAAAGGAAAGAATATTAAGCACCTAGAAGATGACCTTAAGCCGAGGACGGTCAAACTATTTTAAGGTTGAGGACGAATGAATAGGAGTTATTGACCTGTATTTTTTCACATTGCCACCTTGAGAATACGGCATACCTACAGGTTCAAGCAATTTATTTCGAAGTTTTAAAATATCCAGTATACAGAGTGGGGTCCCTACATAAAGTTAAATTCAATTGACTAGCGAAACTCCACAGACATGAATGGTATCGAATTTTCGATAAAAAATTACCAAAATTGAAAAGAGTATGCTTAAATGAAAGGTCACTAGTAAAAAGTATTTGGCAGAACAGAAGGTCGATGTCAATAAAAACATCGGAACGGGATGCTCTAGATCAGGGATTCCCAAAGTGGTCGATATAGACCCCTTGGGGTCGATATCGGTTTCCCAGCAGTCGACATAAACGAAAACTGATTTTGGGAGTCGACGAGGTGTAAAAATCGACCCCTATTGAGATAAGACAAAATAAGATAATATTTATTTGCTAAAACATATTGTATCATACATACAAGAAAAGACATGCATGCAAGATAGTAACAACATTATTGGGTACAGACATGTTTGCCACATGATGTGACGTGCAAATGTCAAGAAATATTATTAATTACAACATTCTCTTAAAATAACAATCAATTAATTCATTAAAGCATTATAATAATATTGTAATAAATTTCAATAACAAAAAATCAAACAGAATAATAAAAACAAAAGTTCAAAAGTGCAAAGTTCTTATTTGAAAATTTCAAGATACCTACTGCGTAAGTTGTGTTACGTGTACCAACTTGTTATAAGAATGACTAATATTTTAGTAGAAAGTACCATTGTACTTTTAAAGGACTCAACAATTCGCTAAGCGTGCACAAGTTCGTACGAGATTAAAAAAATTGGCTATTGAAAAGGGGTCTCTCGCCCAAAATAGTTTGGGAATCCCTGCTCTAGATTCTAAAATATCCCTTCCCGGTGAGTCTAGCCTAGAAGGACATAATATACAAGGTGTCTTTTTGCATCCTCGTCAAATTCAAGGAGGTAATTATGCTAATGATTCTCGACACATCAATAATAAAATAAGTAGATCTTGTCTTTTCTTTCTTTTTGAATTTCGGAATACGGCATGT
Source organism: Atethmia centrago (assembly GCA_905333075.3). Lineage (NCBI taxonomy): Eukaryota > Metazoa > Arthropoda > Insecta > Lepidoptera > Noctuidae > Atethmia > Atethmia centrago. Next base: position 25,719,458 of record HG995376.1, read on the forward strand.
GTGGGACACGCATGATAAAACACGGTCCGTGTGATACCGCACTGTAACTGCCCTTTTACACACACACTACCGCATACGCAACGGGGTGATTATGTTATGTGAAAGTGGTGTATTTTAAAATACTGTCAAACTTAAATAACTAAAAAAACAAGTATGTATTCATTATTGAGCAGGTATCGTAATTTTTGTCTTTCATAGCAGCCTCCTGAAATTTGACGAGGATGCAAAACGACACCTTGTATCCTCCTATTTGGCGATGTTCTTCAAAAAAGTCAGGTGCGTAGTACTTGCAACCGGCGTGTGTGTATGAACGTAAACGAAGCAAGAGTAATGTAAGGATCATAGCATTCGTTGCAGGTGGCGTTCTGTAATTGAGTCTATCTATGCATGCGATATACGACATTCTACGAAGTTCCAACAGTTAATCTAATTTAACCTTGTTTAGAGGGTGTAGGGTAGACCGGGTACAATGGTACCAGGGTACGTTAGAACCATCGGGAATATCTCTATAACTACATTCCTCTCCCATTCCAGTCCCCAGTACCCCGCCCAAGTCGCGTGTCGACAAAGCGTCAGTCTCATGCTCACGCATAGACAATATACAAGGTGTCGTTTTGCATTCCGTCAAATTTCAGGAGGCTGCTATGAAAGACTTATATAATCAAATAAAATTACGATACCTGCTCAATAATTAATACATAGGTACTTGTTTTTTAGTTATTTAAGTTTGGCGGTATTTTACAATACACCACTTTCACAGAACAGAATCACCCCGTTGCGTATGCGGTAGTGTGTGTGTAAAAGGGCAGTTACAGTACAGTATCACACGGGCTGCGTTTTAACATGCGTATCCCACACATGCCGATTTCCGAAAATAAGAAAAAAAAGACTTCTTTTATTATTGATTCGTGTCGAGAATCATTAATTAGCATACACACCTTCTTCAATTTGACGAGGATGCAAAACGACAACTTGTATAAAAGAGAGTCTCACGCACGCGTGGCATGACGCGGAGGCTTGTGACGGCGTAAAGTAAGTCTTCCGACCCATTGTTATTAGCCATAACTCATAAGACTCATAAAGTCATAACAGAACATTATTTTATCATTATTTTCCACTCAGTGTCAGTTAAACGTTTCTATCTTTAGTTGGCTTCACAAAGGTTTAAGTTGTAATTGTATTTGAGTAGTTTAGAGTTCAAAATCACGAGAATTTTTACTACATCGATGAACAGACCTTGTGGTGACAATTGTATCATTTTGTCGGCGACGGTTGTAGCGGTACAACTGTCCCCATAGTAGAATTGGACCCCGTTAGAACATCGTCCCTGGTTTCAAACTCGTATATAAATAATTAAGCATCGCTCTGTTAACTATTTCTAGGTTTAGGATAAGAAGAAATTGTAGTCTGCAAGCGTTCTCCGACAGTCAAACAATCATCTTTTTCACTACTTGAGCTGCTTTTTGAACTGAAATTTCTTAGGCGGCAATTCGTTAGTTGGACAAGAATTGAGAGTGAGATTTCAAGGACGCGTTACGTTTCGGCATCTCTCTCTCTCTCTGTTTTGTTTTGCTTCCTTGTGTCTTTTTCATACAATTTCTTGAGTCTGCAAGCGTTCTCCGACAGCCATTTCTCCTTTGGACTGATCACCGACAGGACGTTTCGTTTTTGAGAGAACGTTTCACCTATGGACATTTCGCCGACAGAACCTTTCATATGCGTCACTTTCGACGACAGCCCTTGGTAGCAAATATAGTAGGTTAGCAGCTACAGCGAAGGATAATGTTGGGTTAGGTTAGGTTAGAACAGTGACCATTAACGCCAGATCCCCTCTATTACTGTCGTCAAAAGTGACGCATATGAAAGGTTCTGTCGGCGAAATGTCCACAGGTGAAATGTTCTATCGACGAATCTCTCAAAAACGAAACGTCTTGTCGGTGATCAGTCCAAAGGAGAAATGACTGTCGGAGAACGATTGCAGAGTCAAGAAATTGTATGAAAAAGACACAAGGAAGCAAAACAAAACAGAGACAGAGAGATGCCTAAACGTAACGCGTCCTTGGAATGTCACTCTCAATTATCGTCCAACTAACGAAGTTTCCGTTCAAAACGCAGCTCAAATAGTGAAAAAGATGAGTGTTTGTGGAATCGTTTGGTTCTACTCGTAGTAAACCAAATAAACAATGGGTACAATGCATGCTACGATGCGAAAAAAAATGAGAAGTGTGACAATTCCAGTAAGATTAATGATGATGCAACTTATTCAAGTAAAACTGAATAGCTAAATAATTAAAAAGATTGATAATGTGTCAGGGACGAATGTACCAGGGGATAATTGTACCACGGGGAGAATCGTTCCAAGTGCTTTGCCATACAATATGTTAATTTGTAATTTCGTTATTTTTGAGTAGTTACAGATTTGTAGAAATAAAATAAAACATTCCACGTACAATCGAATATTTTGTTTTATTGATCGACTTAGAGGAGTTAATTGCACCTGTTTCAGTTTTCATTATCAAAGTATCAACAACTTTGATAAACGGTTGCACGCGTGTTTTATCTGTCACTCATCTGGACTGATATCTCTAGTGTTGCTAATTGCTCCATGAGGTGAATGTCTAGATTCTTTTGTTATACTCCAAGGCCCGTATTAAGGCCCCCGCAGACAGGCTTGTCGCGACGGTGGGACGCGATTCTAGTAGAACACTTTCCATGAAGCCTTCGCGTCGCGTAAAAAATATTTGCTTAAGTCAAGAATAAAAACAAAGTATTTGTTATTTTTAATTTGAGTAAACAGGTTTTCTTGGACTGAGTACAATTACTTACGTTAAGAAAATATTTACTTGGATTGAAACAATTTTTCTGAGAATATTGATATTCTTCGCTGACGAGATCTTTTCTTCCGTGTGCGGGTTGGTAATTTCACATGTCTTCGAATTCTTGGTTCTAGGACATGCCGGTTTCCTTACGATGTTTTCCTTCACCGTTTTGAGAGTAGTGGTGATGAAATATATTTTTTTTTTTATTAATTTGCATAATGTACACTCAGTTACAGGCTAGGCTAAAACATATGAGTACATGGCCCTGTTAGGGCGCAGCAAGTATTACATTTAACTTATTTTTTATATTTACACAAAGTAAAGCGCCTGTCTGGGTTCGAACCTACGACCTACAATTCGTCGCTGTCGCTGCCATTACCATTTATATTTTGCTATAATGTGTAGTGCTGGTAGTAGTGTAGTACACATTATAGCAAAATATAAAATACCAGCCAGGTGCGTTCCGTAGTTGGAATGAATTTATCCCAAAAACAAACTTTTTTTTTTATGATGGATTCACTGACTAGGATAAAAAAAAAGTTTGTTTTACATTATAAAAAAAAGTTTGTTTTTGGTGGCTAAGTAATAACAGTCGCACGGGTCGATCGATCAGGTTAAGCTACGCTTGCCGCGGTTGGTCCGTGGATGGGTGACCATCTTTACATACCAAGACCCCTCCGTGCCTCGGAAAGCACGTTAAGCCGTTGGCCCCGGCTGTCATTTGTAGATCTTTGACAGTCGTTACGGGTCGTCAGAAGCTCGAAAGTCTGACAACCAGTCTTACCAAGGGGTATCGTGTTACCCAGTAACTGGGTTGTGGAGGTCAGATAGGCAGTCGCTCCATGTAAAATACTGGTATTCAGCTGTATCCGGTAAGACTGGAAGCCGACCCCAACATAGTTGGGAAAAGGCTGGGCAGATGATGACTGACTAGAAAATCCAGTCTGATGCTTGTGATTTCTAACATACAATCTACAATGTTTAAAATATAATCTTTTAACAAGTTTAAACGTTCTAAGTTGAAAAACATGCTCTCCCATACATCGATATATAAGTCACTTTTGGGGTATCGCAAACTATGGGAAAGACGACAAAAAAAAATATCATCCCTACTTTACGTTATGTGCAGGGGTTACGATTTCTTCTTTCAAGGTTTTATTTCCCAGTTTGTCGGCGTGATTAATATGTTTACCATTGGTGCCGATTCCCTTGTTCACAAACTAAACTAAATTTAAGTTCAGTGCATCTTTTTCTTTCTATTTCGTTAAGAAAAGGACAGAAGATAAATTTTAGTTTAGTCCTGTCAAATTAATCAACGCCTGTCACTACTCCATACAAGTTTAGACGTGATTAAAAACTTGCCTACTAATATTACGTCAATTTACGTCAAGCGCTGATTAATTTGACAGGACTAAACTAAAATTTATCTTCTGTCCTTTTCTTAATGAAATAGATAGAAAAAGATGCACTGAACTTAAATTAAGTTTAGTTTGTGAACAAGGGAATCGGCACCAATGCCAAATTACTGCCTTCTAGTACTACGAGTCTCTGAGTTAAGCCGCGGACAGACAGATGGACATGGCGAAACTAAAAAGGCAGTTTAGGTAACATCGCCCAAAAGTCACATTTTATTTTACTTTATTTCGGGATAAAAACAGGAGTACAATTACATTTTATACATAAGTACTGGTGCCGATTCCCTTGTTCACAAACTAAATTAAATTTTAAGTTCAGTGCATCTTTTTCTTTCTATTTCATTAAGAAAAGGACTGAAGATCAATTTTAGTTTAGTCCTGTCAAATTAATCAGCGCTTGACGTAAATTGACGTAATTTTAGTAGACAAGTTTTTAATCACGTCTAAACTTGTATGGAGTAGTGACAGGCGCTGATTCATTTGACAGGACTAACTAAACTTTATCTTCTGTCCTTTTCTTAATGAAATAGAAAGAAAAAGATGCACTGAACTTAAATTTAGTTTAGTTTGTGAACAAGGGAATCGGCACCAGTATCTTAGTAATTAAACCAAATACTTATTAAGATACTACTAGCAACATTATCCACATATTACTAATAAAAAACCGACCAAGTGCGTGTCGGACCACGCACAATGAAGGGTTCCGGGGTTGGGATTACTTGGGACGAATTTATTCCAAAAACAAAGTTAACATTGTAGTTGAAAAACCTGTTCTCCCATACGTCGATATATGCCACGCTCAAATATTGCAGTTAATATCACGCAAGTGGATCCTTGAATCGAAAAGTGGTGTTCACAGACCTGCAATATTTTAGAAGCCTATCCAACGATACCCCACACCATGGGGTGGAGGAGAAAAAAAGTCATCCCCACATTACGTGCAAGGGAGGTACCCTAAAAAAGGTACGCTAAAAAAATATTTTTTCGAGATTTTATTTTAGCACTTTGTCGGCGTGATTAATATGTATACCTATTCCAAATTACAGCTTTCTAGTACTAAGTTTCTCTGAGCTACAGCGGGGACAGACATACGGACGGACATGGCGAAACTATATAGGTTCCTTGTTTACTATGGAACACTAAAAAGGATTAGATTGAGATATTAGTAATAAGTATTATTTACAAGGATTTCGTAGGTCAAGACGTATATTGTGGTCTCGTAAACCCCAGATTTAATTAAATAGATTAGGTATACGCGCGGTCAATTAATGGCTGCCAGTTCATTAAATTATACCTACAAATTGAAACAAGAAAAAGAAAGACAGAAAATTAGTAGTGTTGATTTTGTTGTTGTTGTGGATACCTACTTGTCAGGAGTCAGGACCCAGTAAGTATTATAACATTTTTGAGTCACCTAACCGCCGACCCAAGTTACATGGGACAAGGGCGGGAAAAACATGATACGAGTATCAACTTTGAGATTTTGTTTGAACAAATCGGCATTATTAAAACCTCCTATTTTGAGCCAACATCGATGAGAGTATTACCACCCTAAGGTTGAAGACACTTGCACGTCAAAAAAACTAATTTTTCGAGCATTTCCATGTACGCGTGCGTTCTAACAAATGGTACAAATCAAGCCAAAACGTGATTTAAAAAAGCATTTCCATGTAATCTAACGTCCTTGCGAATGCTCGACGCAGCGTTCGACGTAATGCTCACGGCGCGTGAGCATTTACCTGTAACATTTATTTCTACCTTGTGTTCATTGTTGAAACGTCGGACTTACAGGTACCTATACTCCCTTCGGCCCGCGCACCTCACTACGCGTCGCCCGCTCGTGCCGTTTTTTTTTTTGGGTGGGCTATTATCAAATAACTTCTCCCGCTCTTTCCGTTGCCTGTGTTGCCAGGGGCCTCGGTATCCCTTTCGGCCTTTGCTCGATAAAATGTTACACCCATACGCTCGTTGGTTTTTAAAAGTAAACGCTCTACTCTATACTCACCTTTAGTAAAGTTTCAATTTATTAGGAATTGTTGTCAAAAGTGGTGAGTAAAGCAATAACAAGGTGGACTATTATAGGTAACTTTAGGTCAGGGATTCATCAAATTGAATACTAGCCTAAATTGTCCGTTTATTCAAATCACAACTGTCTTTCTTTGACAGCTTTATGACATAGCTCTAACACGGCAAATTGATGTAGGCTGTCAATTTTCTTGACAATTGATTTCCGAAGTGGTATAGGTCTAGGTACATCCCACTTATACTGGGTAGGAAATCAGACTTAGCTTTTTTATACGGTTCTTCTAATGTAGTCCATACCGACGCGAAAGAAAAATACTCCAAAGGGTTTCCCATCAGGAAAACTTCTAGAAGCAATCCTGTTACTTAAATTCCCGTTAACAATAACACAATACAAACGCGTACCGCCTCATCCATCAATTCAATTCTAATAAACAGCTACAAAACGTTTCTAACGGCTTCTTCAAATGTCAAACGGCCATGTTGTTGTGTAGGACAATGTCAAGGTACAAATACATGCGCCGCCATTGACATTCAGACCGGTACTCGCGTCCTAGTATGTCACTAAACTATTGTTTTGGTACCGTTTGGTTTAATAAACATTGTCATGTGTTAGATTTTAAAGGCGGGCCACCTACTGTGAGATAGTTCGGTGCTATGTATGTCATGTAGGAGATTTATCATAAGTAAAGGTAGTATACCTAGTCAAAGAATGATTTATTAGCTTTAGAGTATTTCTACCCTACCCTAAAAACGGTTTTTCATAAAAAAATAGTTTGGTAGTAATAACTACTAAACTATTTTTTTATGAAAAACCGTTTTTAGGGTTCCATAGTCAACAAGGAACCCTTATAGTTTCGCCATGTTGTCCGTCTGTCTGTGACTGTGTGTTTGTCCGCGGCTGATCTCAGAGACTCTTTGTACTAGAAAGCTTAATTTGGCATGGGTATGTATATGAATCACGCCGACAAATTGGTAAAAATAAAATCATAAAATATATTTTTCCTACACGCTCCTAAACGTAAAGTAGGGATGACTTTTTTTCTCGTCTATCCCGTTGTGCGGGGTGTCGTTGCAAAGGTCGTTCAAAAATATTTCGAGTGTGTGCAAAAAATTTTTCGATTCAGGGATCCGTTTGCGAAATATTAAGCTTTAAAATGCTAATTTTTGTTGAGAAGAGTGTCAGCTAAATGTTTGTTTTTGGATAATGTGAAAAAAATCATGACAATAGCATATATAATAAAGTTACGTTAGGTTACACCTAAGTAAGCTTTAGGTACAAGTTAACAAGTAATAGTCGCAGTTGGAGTGTATGGGAGAACATGTTTTTTCAATTACAATGTTGAGTTTGTTCTTGGGATAAATTCATCCCAATTAAGGAAACCTTCATTGTGCGTGATACTGATAAGATACGCACTTTATATTTTTTAAGATTTTTGTGATAGAATCCTTATTTTTTTTTTTAATTCTCAAGTCTTAAAATAACCAATCTTTTAAAAACAAGTTAATTAAATACTACGTTGATCCAATGACGAAATTTCAATATCAGCGAGCTATTTATAGCTACGCGGGATTAACAGATCTAATTAATAGGTGTGTCGTGGGAGGCGGAGGATAATACGCCGTATTGCAATGAATGAGGCAGCCTTGCACACACGTGGCTTTCAAATCGTTCGTACGAGTATATGTAGGTAATTAATAGTAAAGGCTGATCCAATTCGAGGTTACTACATTGGCAACACTGTAATTTTGACAGCTGTTAGTAATGGCGCGTGTTTCAAATGTAAAATTTTCGTTTGTAACAATACATTTTTTAAATGAATCGCTTTACCGTTGCTCAACGCGTTAATATTGTTCAGCTGCTGTGTTTGCGTTAAATGTTTTGCGTGAAACTTTCAGAGGTCGCATTATTTCACGTTACGGTGACGTCGCGTCGTCTCCGTGATCTGAGTTCGCGTGTCCCCTTCGATCAACAAGCCCCCAATTTAATAAGTGGTTTCTACAACGCGCCAGTTCAGATGATTCAGGTTAGGTAGTATCCCACACTGTGCACGCTAGGTTTCTTCAAGGTTGGCAAAAATAATAATATTGACGTAAGATTTGAAGTTGGAATTCCCCAGATTTCAAATTAAAGTGCGTTTTCGTGGGAATTAAATAAACAATAGGCTACGGATCTGCTCACCAAAATGACCCTATATGAGTTCAAGTAGCTTTTAATTGGTAAAATCAAATGTATGGCACTTTTATTTTGGTAGGTACCTACACCTACTTAATATTTTTTCCCCAATATTTATAATTGAGGAAAAAATATGATTCCTCAGCACATAATAAAAGGGACTAGGTTGTATCTACTCCGGTACTCATCGGTTGTATCTACTCCGGTACTCGGATGGAATACACCGGTGCCATCCTATCCCACTCATTTGGAAAATTCTAGAAACTCCTGCCCGGCAGCCCTAATAAAGGCGTGGGCTAATTCTAAACGGTGGCTTATTCCACTTTTCCCCGTTGGATGATCCCCATTGATGGGGATTAGTGAACTTTTTGTTCACTATTCCCCGTTGACCCAAAATTTTTATTTAATGGGGATAAGTGAACTAAAAAGTTCAATAATCCCCATTAGGTAGGTACGTTAAAAAAATAAAATATATGAATCATGTTACATTTATTAATTAAAAATATAACTTTCTTATACCTAATAAAGTCACAGATTGTTACAATCATTAATTTAAAATTGTAGCATGAAAATATTTCTTAATGATTGTAACAATCTGTGACTTTATTAGGTATAAGAAAGTTATATTTTTTATTTTAAATTAATAATTGTACAATCTGTGATTTTACTAGGTATAAGAAAGTTATATTTTTTATTTTAAATTAATAATTGTACAATCTGTGATTTTATTAGGTATAAGAAAGTTATATTTTTTATTTTAAATTAATAATTGTACAATCTGTGATTTTACTAGGTATAAGAAAGTTATATTTTTTATTTTAAATTAATAATTGTACAATCTGTGATTTTATTAGGTATAAGAAAGTTATATTTTTAATTAATAAATGTAACATGATTCATATATTTTTATTTTTTTAACGTACCTACCTAATGGGGATTATTGAACTTTTTAGTTCACTTATCCCCATTAAATAAAAATTTTGGGTCAACGGGGAATAGTGAACAAAAAGTTCACTAATCCCCATCAATGGGGATCATCCAACGGGGAAAAGTGGAATAAGCCTAAACGGTCACATCCGCCACACAATGGGATGCCACAATAGTCACTATGTTATTCAATCTTAACACAATAGCATTTAGGATCTCAATGGGTGACAACAACTACCTATTCTGGGATAAGTTCGTACAAGGTTTACGTCAGTATTTTGGAAGATTTCCTAATGATCGTTACCCCGCGCCCCGTGGGAAAATATTGAGAAGATTTAAATTGTGTGAATTTATGACATGTGCCAACATATTTTATTTCTTTTTTTCTTTACCTGGATTTAAAGATCGCGACGGAGTAACTCGATAACTCCTCCTGACCTATCGTCGCGCGATACGCGGTAACCGGTAAGCGCTCTGTCGGCGCGACCCCACGTTAATTAGCACCGAACAAAAAGTGACATATAAACGCGATGATCGCTTATTCACGCGAGGATCGCTTTTGAATAAGACGCGGCCTAACATCACTTGACATACGGTTTTTGCGTTAAATATCTATTTTGTTAATCATCGCCGGTGACCACAATATAATCTTATGTGCTAGCGCCGGGCTAGCACATAAGATCATATTTTTGCGCGAATAATACATACATCTTAAATTCAACGGTCTAGCGCCCTCTGTTTTATTGCAGCTCATCTATTCTACATGCGTTGTTCATTCTTTCATATGGTTTCATTAAGAATTTAACAGATGGCAGTCATCACAATGAAAATAGTTTTAAGACCGTTCGCTAGATGGCGCCGCCTAAATAAGGATATAGTATTTAAGTACTTATCGTAGTTTTATTCCTAGTTCTTCTACAGTTTGATTGACGAAATGATGTGACATAGCATAAATCGTACATGTTGTTTTATTATTGAATCAGTTTAATGTTCAAGGTCATAATCGGATGTTCGTTTTACGGTACTGAGCATTTTACGTAGACCAGGTACCTACATAACTTGAAAGTTTTTGTTCTACGTTCCTACTTCCCAACTAACTATTGTAGACTGTGGACTTACCACCAGCAGGCTTAGCACGAACACCGTTTTGTCGACGGAAGAGTAGACAAAAATGACGTAAAATAGAATATGTTCTCCTATTTTAATTATCACAGTTTTGCGTTCAAAACGCTCTCCTGTAAAATCGTGATTTTGTAGATAACCGTATATACTTTGTGGCCGTCGAATAGAAAGTTTTCTACTGTCTTTAGCATGGCGATTACAAAATTAAATTGTCTTCACTAGGTATCTTAGACAACTGTCAGTTGTCAGTGTGATTTTGACAGTTAAGGATAGAAAACTTTCTTCTGTAATAGTCACAAAGATCATTTGAAACGAAAGAAAAAATGACAGATTGTAGAAGGATTTCTACGGTGCGATGTCAAAAATGGAGAAACGAAATGTCAACGACAAGAAAACTGTCAACTGACTACACGAAAACGTCATTTTTGTCTACTCTTCCGTCGACAAAACGCTTCTCTACGGTTCTCGTGCTAAGCCTGCAGTTTAGTAGATTTTTAGATTAGATAGAAAAGTTTAGTAGATAGATTCTTTTTAGAATAAGAATCTACTAAACTACCTACCATAATACTACTTGTATTATAGTAGGTAGTTTAGTAGATTCTTTTTTTTTTTCAATTAATAATTTATTAAGTACCTACATACCTACTTAGATTCTGATCTGATTAACGCGTGTAGAATTAGTGCTCATAATAATAGTATACACGAGCGGCACGAGTCAACGGCAGAGGCAACTGCAGCGGCGACGTGTCGACGGCAGCCGTCGACACGTCGCGTCGTCGCCGCTCATTTATGTGGCAACAGCATCCGTCGACACGTCCGTAGGCAGCCGCGGACGTGTCGACGTCGACGAGTATCGACGCCCTGTAGTTGCCTCTGCCGTTGGTGCGTGCCGCTCGTGTGCATATGCAGGCGATGCATGTTACATAGATAGTAGCGATTTTAGGAACTCGCCTCGGGAGATAGTTCACTGAACTTGCCGGGTTTTTTGCGCAGTTTTTGTTTGACATTATTTTTATATTAAGCATAGCTATACAAAACTCGAACCTACCTATTATTTGAAGGACAAGATAGATCATAGATCAGATACGATCAAAGGAAGACACAAAGACAGATAGCTAGTGAGTTAGTGACAGACCGACAGTATTGAGAGTGGTTGTGATGGGACAAGGGTAACTCCCTGCAATTTGTAAGAAAAACCTAAGACCGAACCTAACTTAACCTTTCTTACAGCGCGTTTCTATTCCACGCGCGCCTCAAAGAGATGTCGTCAGCACAGGTGTAGGGGTCTACTAGGGCCGATGCCTGCCGGGGTCGCGAGAAGGTACTAAAGGGTCACCGAGGCCCCTGGCAACACAGGCAACAGGAGGGAATACGGGTGGGTTTTAGTCAGTAAGAGTCTGACACACCCTCCCGCTCCGCCCAGAGTGGGAGAAGTTATTTGATGATTTCCAATCCAAAAAAAAAACCTAACCTTTCTTAGGTTAGGTTTGGTCTTAGGTAGGTTTAGGATCTTAATGGGTCAAAATCGAATCAGAAGGCTGAGGCGTAGATTGGGTTAAATACCAAAACTTTGGTATTTAACCTAATCTACGAACTTTGGTCCTAAAAATACTCAGTCCGGTAGGTAGTTAGGTTCCTATGTGCATTATTTTTTTTGGAAAATCTGAGATCAGTTTCTACTTTCCAGTTTCGGTGGCAGTTAATGTACTGACGTATCACTTAGGTAAGTGCCGAAGTCCTAACATGAATGAACTACCCTGCACATAATATAATTATTAACATTGCACCTAATACGCACAAAATTGAACATTCTGGCTTGGCATGAAATTAATTCTAGAGAAACCAAGATAACTTGACACATGAATCTGTGAAGGTACCTAGACTACCTACCGAACTAGATTAATGTTCACATGAGTCGTGTATCCGACTCGGCTGGGCAGCGTTCGGGAAGCTACCTACGCAATGACTTCTCGTCACACATACCGCAGTGTCTCAAGACGAAAGTGCGTGCCAGTGATGACCTATGACACTGAAACGTGGTCGCTCACAATGGGCCTTATTAGAAGGCTAAGTCACCCATAGGGCAATGGAGAGGGCTATGCTTGGAGATTCCCTACGTGATCTAATCAGGAATGAAGAGTTCCGCAGGTGAACCAAGGTAACTGACATAGAATTGCCAAACTTAAGTGGCAGTGGGCAAAGCACAGTGCTCGCAGAACAGATGGCCGATGGGGCCGAAAGGTTCTGGAGTGGCGACCGTGTACCAGAAGACGTAGCGTTGGAAGGCCTCCTACAAGGTGGACCGGTGACCTTGTGAAAGCCGCAGAAATCCGCTGGATGCGGGAAGCACAGAACCGGTCAAAGTAGCGGTGCTTGGGGGACGCCTATGTCCAGCAGTGGACGTCTTTCGGCTGAAATGATGAATGATGATGAGTCGTGAATTGAGTAACTCGGGGCCAGTTTCTTAAACGAAAATTATCGCAAAATTAATGTGAAAAATTTAATCACAGCAGTTTACGCGCGCTTGACAATTTGTCAGAAGTTTATAAAATGATTTGGTTGAAAACTAAGCTTTTCGGTAGATTAGGGTCAATCCAATATATTTTTTTTACTCTTCTTTCATTGTTATCGCTGATAGAATGCCACGTCTAGGCCCTCAGTATACAAGCTATCAACGATCAAAAATTTGTCGAAAGGCATCAGTCTACCAATATTTATTCTTCTGCGCACCTATCTAATGTTGTTAGCATTATTAGCACCAAGCCCTCTATTTCCGCCTGAATCATTTCATACACAATCTTATCATGCTTAGTCAAATGCCTGCAAAAATATCTGCAGATAATGATTTTACCTAGGTATAGCTAAAGAGGTAAGCCCAGGCTCAGAAGTTAGCCTTGACGTGAATCCGTGACTGAAGCACCGAAGACGAGACTAATTAGCTAAAGACATCGACTAGGCTTGACTGCCTATCGGCATGACAGTTACATTTCTATTTATTATTACAATTAAAATATATAATAAATTACCCAATGCATTTAAGATTCTTAACTTTATGACATTTAAAAAGAAATTATTTAACTTCCTATTACAAAAGTGTTAGGTACTACTCAACGACTGAGTTTTTAAATGAAAGATTTGATTCTAAATTTAAATTAGATGACTACTGACATTTGTGCGAATTGAATAGAATTTTATTATTTATTTGACATTGTATATCTTTTTTATTATTTTTATTATTGTATTTCATTCTTGACATTATGATTACTAATAACTCCTGAGCGTGCATGTAACGGTAATTATTTTTTCCCTTTTTCTTGACATTTGTTTATTTGTTATTGTTTAATTTTTACATTGTCTTCTAATCCTTATCATTTAAATTATTTTCAATATTTGTACGCTGGAAACAGCAGAATATTATGGACATCATATTATAATTTGTAACACCTTGTAAAACAATATTCTGACAAATAAATTATTATTAATTATTATTATTATAAAAAATAAACCTACAGCTGAAACTTCACTGAAACGCTAACCGTGACTCAAAGTGAAAGGCGATAACTAATTTGTCATCCAAGCTGTTCAAATATTATGCAAGACATACCTACCATTGCTCACGCACTTAGCAGAGGAATTTGCTGCCCGATAGTATCACTAATACATTGCTGTCATCACGAACGTAATTCAAGAAACCAGCTAAAGAAACGCGCAATGTATTTATTGCAATGATGTTTTGTGGTGTGATGACGATGACGTAGAAGCGAACGCGGGCGAGCACGTTGATGAGTCATTAGTAATCAAAGTAATGCCTATTGACCCCTCTGAACTTAGTGAAAAAGACTACTTATCAATGTCATCTCGTGGGGATTTGGTCATTTAAGGATTGATTTAATGAATGATTTTAAGACAAATTCTGTGTAAGTAGTAGGTACTTAATATTTTAGTAGGATTTAATTTTTTGAAGGAATTTTAGACTTTAATGAATACCTATGTACTTTGAGCCCAGTCTCCTATAAAGAGTGCCAGGAACATCGACGCGCAACCTGTTACATGCATTCATTTGGGTAGGCCGCATGAATTACTCAATCTGCCAAACCATGATTAAAACTAAATGTGAAAAAAAAAAACGATGACCCACATATTCTTCACATTCACAATAATTAAAACAATATACTTAATACTTTACAAGTAAATATTCATGTCATTGTATATATAAAATTCATCAATGTCAATGTGTATACACATTGACATTGAATCCGGAAATAATTTTGGTCTGATCATTTGAGGACCGTGTAGGTTGGTGTCTGAAATGGTCGTTTGAGGAAAGAATCATGCAGATTTGAGTGGACCTGTCCAGTCAATGCACGCATTTGTCAGTAATCGTGTAGCTCAACTCATAACTTAAGGAGCTCAACGAATCGTCGAACAATACCAAAGAAAGGATATTTGATATTCTCAAACTACCAGATTATTATTAAAAGTAACAAAGAAAGATAAAAAAAATTACCCCATAGTCTTCGATCAATAATATTGACAGAAAGAAGCTCATAGTCCTCACATTCACAATAATTTAAATAATAACATATTAAACTCCACAAGATAAATATTAAAATATAAATAATATATATCGTTTAAAATAATCATTAAATGTCGAAGTCTATACAAAAAAAAAACCGGACAAGTGCGAGTCGGACTCGCCCACTGAGGCCCAGGGTTCCGTACAAATTTGTAGGTATTAAATAAAGACCATATCTTTTCATGATTTAATTACAAATATGTATAGTTTTCAGATTTTTCTCTATACTTGTAGTTTAATACGATATTACTTGCCAAATTTCATAGCTCTAGGTCAACGGAAAGTACCCTATAAATTTTGATTCCCTTGAGAGTGTTTTTGTGGTTTATGCGGCATAAACGGCCTTATCTTTTTTTACGTTAACTTAGAAGTTTGATTTTTTCACAGCTTCAAGGGACTGTAGACTGGAGTAGGTATATGGGTTTAACTCGATACCTCCACGCGTTCCCGAGATAAAGTGTCTTGACAGACAGACGGACATCAAAGTGATTCTATATGGGTTCCTTTTTTTCCTTTTGAGGTACGGAACCCTAAAAACAACATTCAGTACAATCAGTACCTATGTAAAAATTGGAGCAGCTCAATCCCTAACCCCTTTGGTCCTCAATATAATCTTTAACGGTATAAAAGGTTTTCTGGTACAACTTACTTTAACAAATAATTTCTCGGACTTCATTTTTTAAATTGATCGAAGAGCTCTTTTCTGCAAAACAAAGATAGTCTGAATGTCAGCGGCATTTCCCCACAACAGTATACCGTACGACATTACACTAAGAAAATAGCTAAAGTACACTAAACGGGCTGTCTCTATATCAGTTCAAATTCCGAATTTTTCTAACAGCGTATGACACGGAGCTTAGCTTTTTTGACAATTTATCTATATCTGGGCCCCACTGAAGCTTAGCATCCAAAGTTAAGCCCATGAATACTGTGCTATCTATATATAGAAAGAAGACACAATGTAATACATTATTACGTCTCATATGTAATATCATATTATTTGTAGGTATAACCTATAACTATCGGCAACACTCTATTTTAGTCACATTTCGAAGGCTTGGAACAAAATAATTGCTTCAGGAACTGGTCATGCCCTTGCTAATCGGGTAATGACCGTCGACCACTCGCCATTAATCTAGGTGGACCCTGGCCATAAGCCACGGAAACGTTTCTATTAACATTTTCTATAATTAATATGTAAACAAAACCCTTCATTCAAAACTATTTACCCTATACGACAGACGCGTGGTTATTGCGTGCGCGATTATTTGAAATATCCAGATAACGTTTCAAAAATGTCGACTGAGCGAAGTTTTGACAAAGGCTTTTGATTCATTTATCAATGTTTTGCTTTTGTGAGCCGCCCCTGTCCGTTCCACGAAATAATGCAAATTACAAAACAGTCGGTAGATGTTTGTTTGCCTTAGTTTAGATATGGACTTGTCAAATCTTTGTCATCTAATTATTTGACGTTTACATAACATACATAACAAGATTGTTCTATTAGCATTAGCGACAAAAATCCCACTATGAACTGTGAGCTGTGCGATATACAAATGCATAGAACTACGATCAATAAAGCCTCTCGACTGTAAGTCTGACTTTCAGCTCTCAAGTGCATCGTTCCAGTTTTCAGAATTTATACCAGTCCACTTTTTAGAATATTATCGTCGCGCCGCTTCAGCGCTTTGAACTCCCGCTGCGTAACGGTACTTATTCCTATTACCGACTGCTTTCAGTAGTGTTCAGTAAAAAAGCTGAACCGCTCACGTCATCGCATGCTCTGAGCGCGTGCGCCGACCCGCCGCGACCCCGCGCGGCCCCCGCACGCCTCTATATTTACCGGCGCGCCGCGTCGCCTCACAACCGTCAGTCGGTCAACAGTCTGCTTCAGCAGAGCCTTCCTGAACCATCACGTGATCAACCCTCGCCATGACCACCCTCTGTCACTCTCAACCACTCGTTGGCTTGCTCACCAACGTTACGTAGGTGGTAGCTCAGAGGACGCCTTTTAGTTTAATTTGTTTTATATTATAATCTAGTTAAATTAGGATTCTTTACGTGCTTTCCTCTCGATTGTTGAAATGGTTTCTTCAAACCGCGGTGCCCACGTGTTGGTGTGGGAGCAGCCTGGTCTGGAGGACCAGCTTCCTGGAAGCAAAGCCGGTGAGTTCCATAACTGTTTACTATTTGCCTAAAGGCGTCCCTACGTTGTGGTGATTCCCATTAGGATGACGTCATGGGCAAGGCCGTCCGTACCCCCCGTGTTTATCGTACGATACAGATTTTAGAGCGCGAAACATACGCTAATGTATGCGTCGTTTTATGCAATGTTTTGATTAATCACAACGGTACACTTTGCACTTTTTTGCTATATTAGCTTGATGAAATGGTTAGGCATCGTCTGTAGTCTTTGAATACCCGTTCTATTAAATTTGTAATGTCGTTTTTGGTAGGATTCTTTTCCTTATATGCTCCGGGAGTTCGGTTCATTAGAATCATTATCCCCAACCCGAATTACTGAGTGTAGTATAGTACCTTATCAGCCGTATGTAATTTTCTTTCTAAATTTTGGTCCATTTATATTTTTTTACATGGATAACTACGCTAGGTTTTATCACTTTCAGCACTTTCAACCTGCCTACATAATATATTCTCTTCCATAAAATGGATAGGTATTATTTATATTGATCAATTTATTGATCGAGGGGACCTCGATCAATAAATTGATCAAAATTTCTATCAATATATTGGTCAAAGTTTAGTCCAGTAATCATCATAATTACAAACCAACGGCATGCGATTCCCCTCGAAAGGAATAATTAGAAAGAATAATGGCAGGAAATTAAAGATCGTCATTTAATTTGCTTATCTTAAATCTGCAAAAGCTTCCAAGATTGCTGAATGAATCGGTACGTGGGATACAAGCTTCCTATCTAATGAAGATGACTATTCATTCTTTGACAATTTCGTAGCAAAGTATCGTTTAAAGCTATGCTCAAAATAATCCGTCAATCACATATGGCATTATTTGAACACTTGCAACTCTACATATGTATATTATGGTTGCTTTCGCCAAGAATATTCAACAAGTGTCAAGTTTGCGGCATTGATTTAGCATAAATGCTAAATCAATGCAATACAAACAAATACTAATAATTTAAATAGAAAACATTGTCCTAGGAGTTTACTCCTATCCTCAAATTTAAATACGTTGGTACCCTTGAGCTCCATGACTGCAGAAATGTAATACAAAAAATTCAGAGAAATATAATGTAAAATTCAGACATAGAGTTTCATAATCGGGTGAATATTGAACATGGTATTTTTTTTCTAACTCTTCTAAACTAAAACTAGAACACAATCCATGAAAAAAATATTACGAAAACTAAGCTTTTGAAACTCATTGGATGACTAATACCTAGATTTTGAACTTGTAACCTAAGATAGATTGAATAAATAGCAAGAATATGCTATATTATACACCAGAAGCAAAAGCAGTGTAAGCAGCTATTTAACCGGAGCATCTTGTTACCGATCATATACCTACCAAAATATATTGAAAATTATGTTTAATAAACTCATCAGAAAATTCTTTGAACGAGGGTGTCATTGTACTGACCATTAAATATAGACGACCAAGATTTTATCCAAAGAGTACATGTTTTTTGTTCAGTTAATCGTGCAAGCTGTTGATATATAGTTGTCTCTATTACATACATACAACCACAGAAATTCCAAGGAGATGCAATATACACCTTGAATTCTCTACATTTATTCACGAACTCACAAGCGAATTGGTTGCTTCTGGGCAAGCGTTCTTTTGCGTGCGCCATCGTCGAACGCATCATCGCTTATCATGAGTTACGGAAGTGATAAATAAAACCAGTAATCAATTCAATTGTTATTTTGACATGCTTTCATTGTATCTTCTTCTTCCTATCGTTTGTTGTCCCTATTCCTTGTAGTCGACGCGAAATGTTTTTCTCTTCATTTCTGCCCTGTTAACTGTTACGTTATCATGTCCCTTTCCACCAGAATCATCCTTTACACAACTTTACACATCCTGTGCTTCAAGTCTCCATCCATCAACATTTAAGCAGAATCCTCATTATTTGAATCATATGCTTGTCTTTCCTCTTTTCATGTCCTTCATCTCAGAAGGAAAATCCAGATCCAGGAAATTTTATTTTCATAGTTAAGGCTACAAACGACTTCATACCTACGGCATGCGGCAGTAAAATCGTCAGCCGTCTGTTTATTTTCAGCCTGAGTGCGAACGTATCTTCATGCGTTTTGGTAAACCCATGAAAAAATCCATGTAATCCTTTGTGTAAAGCGTATAAGAAAATTAGAAGGAGATAAGAATCGTTGTAAACTAATCTGTCTCTTTTTTCCCGGCTGTTTCAGCTTTCCGTATCTTTCTCGTTCATTTTTCATTTTCATATCATTCACCCTCTACGCTCTTTCTCTGAGCCACATAATTATCATTCGATTCTTTAGGTAATAGTTTTCATAGATTCACTGACATTATGCCTACCTACGTGATCTTTGACAAAATGTAAAGTAATAGGAAATGAAGTGTTATTTGTCACTGAAATTGCTGATGCAAAAATTCTATAGCTTAGGTAGGTACAATTACAAGAAATTACACTAAATAAGCAAAAAGCGGCTTTATTGTCAGTTTTCTATATTTGTCGTCACTAGTCCTTGACTAGGTTTCCTTGAATTGTGGAGTCGGTTAGCCCGAAACAGATGTTTTTGGTACTAAATATATTAACAAAATTTAACAAAAAAAACTGTTTGGACGATAATGCATTTTGTAAAATAAGAATTTTAAAATAAGTCACTTTCTGTATTGGTACTTTTTGGTGTTTTTCTTCATAACTTTTTAGATGACAGAAGCGGTCTTAAGTAAATAAAAGGGCAACCTCTTTAGACTACGAAATATTTAATCAAACTGAATAACACTCTACAAGTAGTACTATAATATTATTACTAGATTCTAGTAGTAGTAATCTACTACTAGAATCTTGTTGATGTGTAACATCTTTCCTCTCACTTTCTGTGGGAGTTATTTCGTGAAAAGGGACGGAACTGGGTAGACAGGAAGTGACAGCTTTTTTTTTTTGGGTGGGAAATCATCAAATAACTTCTCTCGCTTTGGGCGGGGCGGGAGGGTGTCAGACTCTTTACTGACTAAAACCCACCCGTATTCCTTCCGTTGCCTGTGTTGCCAGGGGCCTCGGTAACCCTTTGGTACCTTCCAGCTTGAGCATGGAATATGTAAGTACTTTGGCTTTAGTAAGTACTTTATAATAGCATGGAACTAGTGTACTCATGGAATTAGTGAGTAAATAGATAGATTGTAAATAGAGGGGGTCGAATTTCGATCAGAGGGCGACCACTGAACTGAATAACAATTCAAATAAATATTTAAGTGTTTAACTTTTTTTAAATTCTGAGGTTAATTTCTGTCGCTGCTCAGCTGCTTATTATCAAGGTAAGATGTCACTGATGTCAGATGTTCATCATATGCGACTAATGTAAGGCTCACACTTAGGATGCACACCGCACCTTGTTCAATAATTAATTGAAGCATGTCATAATGTCACTCTATTTCTTTGTGTATGTTTTTCTATTTTTTAGATTTGGCACCTTGTTTTTATATATATTCCTGTAATTTGTTATCAATTAAATTGTGCTACTGCGTGTCGTGCTATGTCTTTTGTGTACACTGAATATTTTTTTTATCTATCTATTTATCATATTACAAAATCATAGGTACCTGCATTATTCTTGTTGCTTCTATAGGTGAGAACAATGTAAAAAAATATAAACTATCTACATTCACTCTTCGTCTGGTCTTTATAATGATAAATTATGTAATTCTACTATGTCTATACCTATTATAGGCTTTCACCGTTCTACGTGTAAATTTTTAAATCCTAATTATTACTCCAAAGAAATAGATAGGTATGTATCTAAAAAAAAGTAAATGAACTAAAAGCCATAATTTTACCATGCTTCCGTTAATTAACCCAATGGTGCCGATTCCCTTGTTCACAAACTAAACTAAATTTAAGTTCAGTGCATCTTTCTCTTTCAAATTTTAGTTTAGTCCTGTCAAATTATTCGGTGCTTGACATAAATTGACGTAATTATACTAGGCAAGTTTTTAATCACGTCTAAACTTGTATGGAGTAGTGACAGGCGCTGATTATTTTGACAGGACTAAACTAAAATTTGTCTTCTGTCCTCTTCTTAATGAAATACATAGAAAAAGATGCACTGAACTTAAATTTAGTTTAGTTTGTGCACAAGGGAATCGGCACCATTGTCTCGTAATTTACGTTAAATGCTCTCATAAATTCTGTCTGTGGTTTATAAGAATGATTATGGCATAGATTATCTGTAATGATCCAACTGTGAAGGTCGTCTCCACAAAGGTTTTATTGTGTTTATAGTCACAGTGCCTGAACACAATCCTGTAGTTAGGATACTGTAATGTTGTAATGACTACGATGCGGTGCAGACAGACCACTTTGTTCAACGTGACTGCATTTTAATTTAAGCTATTATGGTTCCCTATAGACTGCTGTGGTGTATCTCTACATTGTAGAATAAGCATCTAAATACTGCAAGTCAGTATTTTAATATCGAAATAGTAGATAACTACCTGATGGGCAAGCTTAGCCACCTTTGTTGCGGAAAAATGGAAAATGGCGTTTACGACGTTGTTGAAGAGACAAATATAAAGAAATTATTTTGTTTTGGATCTGTCTCGAATAGCAAGTGATTTCTTTCAAAAAACTGTTGTGTTAATGTCTAGGTATCAGGAAATTATTTTAATTCTGTCACATGACAATCGACAACCTACATAAATCATTATTCTTTTTCGCTCATGGTCCCGCGAAATCCGATATCTGAATTCGCGAATCAAAACTTTGGCGCCTTTTTTTGTGGAATGACGACATTTTTCGTGGAACTGCTTGATACCTGATCCAAATAGGTATCTAATGCATTATGCTGTGTCAGACTGTCCCAGAGTTCGTTCAGTCAGCTCATTTCATTGAATTCTTACCGACTGTAGGAACACTGAGTTTTAGAAGTAACCAATGTTGTTTGTAAAATCCCCTTTTGCCTATCCATGTTCACATTTAGACTTACAGCGAGGGTTATGGTCGTATGACGTAAGGGAGGTCAATGAACTCACCACGATACCGGGCACTCTTTACATTATTATAAAGTAATAGGAAATTAAGTACAAATTAAACCTATATAAAAAGAAATGCAATTCAGTAAGAAAATATGGCAATAAAAATCCATTCAAGAAAATACGAGTATTACTCAATGAAAAAACTTTACATCACTTCATGGTTAGTAAATATAGCTACCAAAATGCGACAAAACGAAACAAATATTACCTTACCAAATATTACCTCGTTACAATTTCCCATAAACTTTAATAACACAAACGGGAAATACATATACATTGTTAAAAAACGTTCCTAAAACAAACCGGCCAAGTGCGTGTCGGACCACGAACAATTTAGGGTTCCGTATTTGGGAAGTTGGGATGAATTTATCCCAAAAACAAACTTAACGTTGTAGTTGAAAAACATGTTCTCCCATACATCGATATATGCCACGGTCAATTCTCCAACTGCAAATTTAAGTTGGTTGTCTATTACTCGTTAACTTATAAAGCCTACTAAGCTGTGTGATAGTTTTCCTTTTTAATTTCGTTGTATATACTACTGCCATGATTTTTTTCACAAAACTTTGGACTTTAAAGCTTAACATTTCGCAAACGGATCCCTAAATCGAAAAATGGTATTCACAGACCCGCGAATATTTTTTAATGGCCTGTCCAATGATACCGCCATTATGGGATAGACGTGAAAAAAATATTTTACCACTTTGTCGGCGTCATTAATATGTAACCTATGCCAAATTACAGCTTTCTAGTACTAAGCGTCTCTGAGCTACAGCGGGGACAGACAGACGGACATGGTGAAACTATAAGGGTTCCTTGTTTACTACGGACCCTAAAAAAATGGTTCACAACTTATTAGCTCTCTCATTATCAAGTTCATCGCGAAAAACCTTGAGGTTTGGTCTTCAATACAATAAGGACAGGGACCGTGTAAATCGAGTACTGATTCTCTGACGTAGCATATCGTCGGTGATATTCTGAAACCGCGGAACTAACAGTGTTTAAAACCGCGTATTTACAAAAGTAGCAAAATCGAGATTTCCGATTTTCTAATTCATTAATACGAGTACATATTTTACACAACTAATGCCTACAATATTAAGAAGAATTTGACAATTTTAAAGTTTAAACAATAGAAAGTCAAGTGGTTTAGTAAATATTACGTTTTTCCTCGTTCCTGTAAAATTCACTACACCTACACATACACACCTATACGTATACGCGGTTACCTACACCTATCTATACGCGGTTTTAAACACTGTTAGTTCCGCGGTTTCAGAATATCACCGACGATATTGTGATGTCATCGGTAGAGGTACCTCGCTCGCGTGTCTTGTGCGTTTGCAGAAATATTCCTATTTTCGTCTAATTGCTGATTTATCCAAGCGAAAGCTATAAAATTTTAAAGTTAATCAGTCGCCTAAAATTCATAGGCCTAATAAATTCTAGAACCTATAAAGTTTGGGAGTGAATAGACAGGGCCATAGAAGAAAGAAGAATTAAAAAAAAAATCTACAAATTATGGAATATTGGATTTAGTCACACAACCCTCTAAAATCTAAATTATTCTATGAAGGTAGGTAAGGGACATTAAAATTGATTTCAATAATCTTGGCCGAAGATTATTGAAACCTTTTATGTAATCTGTGCTCGTCATACAATTTAGAACTAAAGAGTTTTCTTGGAAAAAAATCATCTAGGTAGACAGAAAAAAATTGGCAGTCAATGGTGCCGATTCCCTTGTTCACAAACTAAATTAAATTTAAGTTCAGTTCATCTTTTTCTTTCTATTTCATTAAGAAAAGGACAGAAGATAAATTTTAGTTTAGTCCTGTCAAATTAATCAGCGCTTGACGTAAATTGACGTAATTTTAGTAGGCAAGTTTTTAATCACGTCTAAACTTGTATGGAGTAGTGACAGGCCCTGATTAATTTGACAGGACTAAACTAATATTTATCTTCTGTCCTTTTCTTAATGAAATAGAAAGAAAAAGATGCACTGAACTTAAATTTAGTTTAGTTTTTGAACAAGGGAATCGGCACCAATGGCGGCTTTCTTTTGGCGCTAATTTGAAGCAAAACCATGGAACTGTTTGTTTAAAAAAAAAACGTTCCGATTACAGCTATGATGCTCAACAGTCACGTGCATAGATTCTTCAACAAAATCACATTTTTTTACATCAACCATTGTTGACTGGCTTGACGTAGGTAATATAAATGTGTTAACTTTTTAACAAAAGTTAACACGATTAGTGTGTTAACTTTCGCATGAAAAGGAAGTCAACTAGTTGCGTGACTGCGTGTACGAAAATTAAGTTACGTATATTATAGGACTAGGCTACTGCTGAGCATGAGGTCCTGGGTTCGATTCCCGGGTCGGGCAAAGTGATATTGGTGCCGATTCCCTTGTTCACAAACTAAACTAAATTTAAGTTCAGTGCATCTTTTTCTTTCTATTTCATTAAGAAGAGGACAGAAGATAAATTTCAGTTTAGTCATGTCAAATTAATCAGCGCCTGTCACTATACTCCATACAAGTTTAGACGTGATTAAAAACTTGCCTACTAAAATTACGTCAATTTACGTCAAGCGCTGATTAATTTGACAGGACTAAACTAAAATTTATCTTCTGTCCTTTTCTTAATGAAATAGAAAGAAAAAGATGCACTGAACTTAAATTTTGTTTAGTTTGTGAACAAGGGAATCGGTTCTAGGCTTTATTAGGTCCTCATCAAAAAATATTTCATTACACATTTTTTAACCCTTTTCAAAAAACAACCAAATCGTTTAGCAGACTGTAAAGGCTCCTGTAGACAGGCGCGGCGCGACACTTGTATAACATTTTCTATGAAATCTTCCTGCGGGCTTAGCATGACGCTTTGTATTTCTTCGATGAATAGACGCGGCTCTTTCTATACTTGACAAAGTGACATTTCGTTTCTCCTTTTTTGACATCCCACCGTAGAAATCCTTCTACATAAAAAAGGACCTAGACAAAGATCGTTAGAAACGAAAGACAAAATGACAGATTGTAGAAGGATTTCTACGGTGAGATGTCAAAAATGGAGAAATGAAATATCACTTTGTATAGAATGAGCCGTGTCTATTCTTCGAAGAAACACAAGACGTCATGCTAAGCCTGCTGGTACTTGTTCTACCAGAATCGAGTCACACCGTCGCGTCGCGCCTGTCTGCGGGGGCCTTAACACAATACGTCTGTGTAATCAAATCAGTAATCACCTTTCTTAAAATTTTGTTTTTTTTTATTTATTATTTATATATTCAGTTTCGGACCACAATATAACCTCATCTTGTTAGTGAAAAAATACCATAAAACCTGTGTGTGCTTATAACTAATGTTAGTAATATAAAACACAATCAACACCGGCAAAAGATAACGAATTAGGTAAATGTCCGAGGCAGGGTGCCCAGAGAACGCGATATACACAAAGGGAAGCATTTTAAGTGCACGTCGGCGTCGCTGCGGAGTCATTTGAATAATAACACGCGTTTGGCATCCTCAAACAATATGTAAGAAACTATACAAGTGCACACTTCTTGTTTATTACTACTTAATTGGAAACATAACTGGATTGGGAACTTAATTGGAAGCTGCCTCGTTGGTCTACTGCTGAGCATTAGGTCCTTTTTTTTTTTTGAGGGTCGGAAATCTTCAAATAACTTCTCCCGCTCTGGGCGGAGCGGGAGGGTGTGTCAGACTCTTACTGAATAAAACCCACCCGTATTCCTTCCTGTTGCCTGTGTTGCGGGGGCCTCGGTGACCCATAAGTACCTTCCCGCGACCCCGGCAGGCATCGGCCCTAGTGGACCCCTACTATATTATGTGCTGACGACATCTCTTTGAGGCGCGCGTGGAATACAACGCGCCGTCGACCCGGGCCTGGTCCTTACCGGACGGTGAGCTACCCATTGCTCACCGTCCGCAAGCCCGCGCCTACGGTGGCCGGAAATCCGCCCGGGATTCCCGACGCCCTGGGCGTCTCCTGCGGCGGCTAGGGGCGAGAGGGCGCGAAACTTGCCTTTCGCTCAACCGTCCCGCCTCCTCCTTCGCGAGCATTACTGCTTCGCAGAAGGAGGTGACGGCTGCCCATGCCCTCTCGCTCCGTACCATGGCCTGAACCAGGGCCGGACGTGAGAGGTCTCTGCCGCGAGCATGAGGTCCTGGGTTCAATTCCCGGTCGGCCAAAGTGTTAATGGGTTTTTCTATCTGAAATTTCTCAGTAATAGCCCGGAGTCTGGATTTGTGCCCGGTTGATGGCAATAGGCTCGCCCCCTACATGGGACTTAAGAACATAACTGGCGAAATGTGGGTGTACTACAGGTACACCTCTGCCCATCCCTTCGGGGAAACAAGGCGTGATGTTATGTAATTGGAAACTTCCCTAAACAACAAACCAGAATCATTACTATTGAATCTTATCAATCTGCATAGTGTGCCCAGGGTTTACCCAACTATGTTGGGTCCGTTCCGTTAAGGGGACTACAGGACCTAAACGCAAATTGTATAAGTTTTATGATGCCTTAAAGTATATGATCCACTGCAGTAAACAAAATTAGAAAAATATATGATATTTTTAAGGATATATGCTAGGTAGATAGTGTGTTGAAAACATAATATAACTAATTTGATACGATAGAAAAAATCACGAAGATACCTCTAAAAAAATCATTTAACGATTAAAAACCATACTAATATACCTACATGCAATCAGTCTGATGTTTTGTCAGATTATTCTACAAGCAACATATTAGCATAATAGCGTTTTATTTTTTTTATACAAACTATAGCTTTTTTTGTAAATCGATAATTGCTTCAATTTTGCAATAAATTACCAGTGTTGTGTCATCGCGCATCTCTTTCTTTTCTATGCAGTCCGACAGTGACCGCGCTTTAGGTGTTGTCGGCCTCTTAAATGACTTTCATGAAATCATGACATTAGGGCAGTGGTGGCCCAGTGGTAACGGCCGCGACTTACGAGATGTAGGTCGCAGGTTCGAACCCGGACAGGCGCTTTACTGTGTGTAAATTATTTACACACCACTGTTCTCAAAACGATGAAGGAAAACATCGTGAGGAAACCGGCATGTCCTAGAACCAAAAATTCGAAGACATGTGACTTTACCAACTCGCACTGGGCCCGCGTGGTGGATTACGGTCCATTCCCACTCACAGAGAGGAGGCCTGTGTCCCAGCAGTGGGAACATTATAGGCTGATTATGTATGACATTGGGGAACAAATCTAACTTAGAGAGATGTATAATGGCGCCGATTCCCTTGTTCACAAACTAAAGTAAATTTAAGTTCAGTGCATCTTTTTCTTTCTATTTCATTAAGAAAAGGACAGAAGATACATTTTAGTTTTGTCCTGTGAAATTAATCAGCGCTTGACGTAAATTGACGTAATTTTAGTAGGCAAGTTTTTAATCACGTCTAAACTTGTATAGAGTAGTGACAGGAGCTGATTAATTTGACAGGACTAAACTAAAATTTATCTTCTGTCCTTTTCTAAATGAAATAGAAAGAAAAAGATGCACTGAACTTAAATTTAGTTTAGTTTGTGAACAAGGGAATCGGCGCCAATGATTCTAACTATTATAATTCTGTAAACACATATCTGTTATATTCGCGAATCATATTTTGTTCAAGATATAATCTGACACTGGCCTGGGGGCCAACCATCACCTCTTATAGTTATAGCAGTATTATTTCAATATTACTTCAGCGTGAGAAAGAGACGGAGCTATAAGTCCTGTATAGCTCCACCACTTTCCCACTGTGAAGTAATATTATAATAATACTGCTATAAGAGGTGATGGTTGCCCCCCTGCAAATAGCAAAAACGTAAGAAAATTTGAATTTCGCGGGCTACAGCTGCTGATCCACCTCAAGACACTTGTCTTGAGGGTCCAATGTAGGGTCCACTAGGGCCGATGCCTGCCGGGGTACCAAAGGGTTACCGAGGCCCCTGGCAACACAGGCAACTGAATGAATACGGGTGGGTTTTAGTCAGTAAGAGTCTGACACACCCTCCCGCTCCGCCCAGAGCGGTAACTATTTGATGATTTCCCACCCAAAAAAAAAAAGGCAAGTGAGGTAGTTGACCATATTTACATACTTAAATATTTTTCAGGGAATATACTGTTAATAGTTCTAAAGATTTTGGACATTACAGTTAGCGACATTTTGTTTGATTGAACTCTAAGATAAAAAACTATCACGGAAAAAAAGTTCAATGGTGAATCATGTTGGAAGGGGTTAAAATTAATGTAAGGGTTAGTATTTAAACAAGAAAATTTAATGTTTTGAATAGGTAGTAGACGTGTAGTATTGTATCGCGTCGTAACGTTCGTAACAAGTCGCACGCGCAGACAGCGGGGCCTTTGAAGCTCCCGCAACACATAAATCTTGCAAATTTCTGAAAGCTTTTACAGATTAATTTATGGATTAGTCTGTCTGTTGCACACGTTTTCAAAATACTGTGGGATGTCCGTCTTACATTAGAAACTGAAGCTTAAAATAGCGCTGATGTTATTAGAGTTTAAAAAAAACTGTCAGATTCCTATTTTCTCTCAGACACAACACGGTTTTTTTATGGTAATGAATGAGTGTAATAAGACTTAAGACAGGACTTAAACAGACACTGCTTACCATCATACATAATCAGCCTATAATGTTCCCACTGCTGGGACACAGGCCTCCTCTCTGTGAGAGGGAGTGGGCCGTAATCCATCTCGCGGGCCCAGTGCGGGTTGGTAGATCTCACATGTTTTCGAATTTTTGGTTCTAGGACATGCTGGTTTTCTCACGATGTTTTCCTTCACCGTTTTGAGAGCAGTGGTGATGAAATAATTTACGCAAAGTAAAGCGCCTGTCTGGGTTCGAACCTACGACCTACAACTCATAAGTCGCGACCACTGGGCCACCACTGCTCACCTACCTTTCGTTTAAATATAAAAAAATATAGAGATAAAAATAAAATATACAGATTATTTTGCATGTTAAAGCCGCGACATGATAGCGTCATCAATCACTAAGATTTCTTGAAGATGCACTGTGATTTAAACATCTAAGCTTTGCCGACTTCTGATAAGACTGATAGACGTTGATACACGTGTTAAATGTTCATTGCATGGTAACTTAATAATTACTAAATCTTCCTATTTTATCAATACCAGCTATTCGAAAAGCAATTCCTCTACTTTGATACTGGTGCCGATTCCCTTGTTCACAAACCAAACTAAACTAAATTTAAATTCAGTGCATCTTTTTCTTTCTATTTCATCAAGAAAAGGACTGAAGACAAATTTTAGTTTAGTCTGTATGGAGTAGTGACAGGCGGTTATTATTTTGACAGGACTTAACTAAAATTTATCTTTTGTCCTCTTCTTAATGAAATACAAAGAAAAAGATGCACTGAAATTAAATTTAGTTTAGTTTGTGAACAAGGGAATCGGCACCACTGTCTTCCAATCATATCAAAAATATGGTGAGCTTTGTAAATATTTCTAGTTTATTTCTATTCGTCTTTGAACAATCCCATCCCACGGTCAATCCAAGGTAAATACAGAAAGCACGTGTTTATTGTTACATAATAAACACGTTTAGATAAATGTTTGTAGTGAAAAACTGACTTAGGTAATGATCTACTCACATAATTGGAAACCAGTGCCAATTTAGGTAGCTACCTATATATTTATAGTAGACATCTCGATACAGTAAAGGCGCGTCGCGACAGTCGAATATTCGTTGAAAACTTCATGAAAAGTGTCGCCCGCCAGTCTGTACGAACCTTAAGTCTTACCATCTTTCAGTCACAAATAATGCCTTTTGCGGACACAAGGATCAAATTCCTAAGCACACTTTTATCCCTACAGTTCGTTTCGTTTGTATTTATTTATGTGTGATTTTGTATTTTGTATTTATTATTTAAAAATTTAAAGATAAGTATTCTCTAATATGGGTTATGTGATACCTGAAATAAATTTATTTTATTTTATTCAAACGATTAAATTTTTAGTAGCGTTTGTCTATCAAATGGATCGCGTTTCTTTCCGGTTCTAAATATAACTTATCTTGGCAACTACGTACATGAAAAGCTGAGGAGATTTTTATGCTTCCGTCAATGTTTGGTTGGTCATGTTTCAATTCGAGCTTCGTGATGCTAGATTTCACATAGTCATTGGTTAGAAAAACCCAAACATTAGACCAACGAGAAAACCAGATGTAGGTAAACCGTAGCGCTTGCGGCCACTAGGTCGCAAGCGCTACTGCTGAGCATGAGGTTCGATTGCCGGGTCGGGCAAAGTGTAATTTGGTTATTCTATCTGGAATTTCTCAGTAGCAGCCCGGAGTTTGGATTTGTGCCCGGTTGATGGCAATAGCCTCGCGCGTATTACATGAGACTTAAACATAACTGGTGAAATCGCTAAGCTTGTCCCTATTACCATGATTGCTGCTGCTCCATTACATAAAAACGCTTTCAAACACAACATTACTAAGAATAATTAGTTTCCTACCAGTAACAATGATGAATTTAGTGGTCTAATACAAGGTGTTGTTTTGGACCTGCAAAACATTTTAGGAGGTAATTATGTTAGTGATACTCGACCCAAATCAAAAAAAAAAAAATAAGAAAAAAAAAGAAAAGATAAAATTTAAAAATCTAAAATAAAAAGTATTATTGATTATTGACTTGGTATCGTATTGTTATACGATTATTTACGAGTTTCATAACAACCTCCTGAAATTTTTTGCAGGTTCAAAACAACACCTTGTATGTATACCAAAGAAGGATTTCCATAATTTTCTTATGAATCAGAATTTTATTAACGATGTATCGTTAAGCTCGCGTCGTTGTGTTCACAGCACAGCTGTGTGTAGCACAGCAACAAAACATTCGATCATCGTCGCCTATTAAAATGTAGACCACGCCTTTGTTATAGGAAATGGTACCGATTCCCTTGTTCACAAACTGAACTAAATTTAAGTTCAGTGCATCTTTTTCTTTGTATTCCATTAAGAAGAGGACAGAAGATACATTTTAGTTTATTCCTGTCAAATTAATCAGCACCTGTCACTACTCCATACAAGCTAGAATAATGCCAGTTAGTTTTTTTTTTGGGTGAGAAGTTTCAAATAACTTGGGGTGTGTCAGGTTATTATTGACTAAACCCACCCGTGTTCCTTTCGTTGCCTGTGTTGCCAGGGGTCTTGGTAACCCTTTCGGACTTTCCCGCGACCCCGGCAGGCATCGGCCCTAGTGGACCCCTACACTTGTGCATGTCAACTAGTCTGTATGTTAATTTAGCATAATGTTCCCACCTCTGGGACACAGGCCTCCTCTTTTTGTGAGAGGGAGAGGGCCATACTCCTGCACGCGGGCCCATTGCGGGTTGGTGGTTTCAGTGGATGTTCATTTGTTTAGTTCAATTGTTTGGGTTGGAAAAACAGTATTTTATTCTTAGCTCCCAAAACAGCAGTTCTTCCATTCACAAACATCTAAAAATAAATGGTCTGTTCATATTTACGTAAATTATTTACATCAATCCAGTCATGTTTCTAATAGCACAGAATTAAGTAAGTAATTTCTAAATAAATATACAACATGTGAAGGAAAACGGACATTTTGGCTCGTACTCGAATTAGTATTGCCAAGTTTGTGGCAATACCATCTACAGTTTCGTACGTCTTTTATTATGTATACGTCTAACATCATGATTCATGACATGTATAATACAGGATACTTACATGTCATGAATCATGAAGTTAGAGGTGTTACACAGACACGAATTTCAATTTAGGTAGGTTCTTTTAATTAAGTATTTCTCGACATAAAAATTTAAGCAATTAAGTACAACTATAACAATTGTGTTCTGGTTGAATAATACATTTTCCTTAAGGTCACTTCAAAGGTCGGCGGTTTTTCCTGGGTTTATAAAATGGTCGAATTGTGGTTTTGTGTCCTCACCCACTATTCATACCTAAATATTTTCTAATTAATTGTTCATTTACTGTCTAGTTTCCTTCGACAAAGTAACATGTGTTATAAAACATATACTTATTAGGTACCAACTTAAAAGTATTAAGAAAGTAATAGAAATCAATAATTTTGTCTTCCCTTCATAATTTAAGTATCTTTTATCCTTTTAAAGTGAACAAAAAACTTTCAATGACGCAAATCGGAAATCCTCCAAAGCCGTTTATAATAATAAGTATTTAATAAATAGGTACACTTAACCAATCTTATGTTCGGCTTATTTCCGAATAAGTAATCCGAAATGGTGTTGTTATAGTTTTAAAACTTTTAGCATTTATTTGAGCTCGCCTAAAATATATTTGTGGCAAAAATATATTTAAAGAATGGCATTCACATATTTCCAACATATTATAGTTACAAACTTGTCTATTTTCACAATGCAACATCTATCGTTTTCCCGCGCTTCAGTGATACATCGTCAGCTTTCCAATATGGCGGTTTTACGGTCCAGTTCAAAAGCTTTCCTTTGCGCTGTAAACATTTTATGATCTAAGTACTTATATCGAGAGGCGACGTAAGAAGATCGGTGAGTATTTTATTGTTGGAGCCTAAATGACCACTCGATCATAGCAAGTGATCGTAAATAATACGGATCGTAAAATTCGTAAATCTTTGTTGCCTTTTCACAATTTATGAGAGTTTGAATGATCTGTTCAAACTAGGCGGTCGTCCTTATGGTTCGTGCAGACTAGGGCGATAACGCGCTAGTCTGCACAATCCTTTAGGATTTTGGGAAACAAAAGAAATATATAAAAAAAAACAAAAATACTGCGGCCTACAATAAATGTTGACTGCACTTATGTTCTCGCAGTGAAATAAAAATACTTATGCTAAATGAATCTCGTTCTCGTTCGTTCTTCTCGTTCATTCGTGGTTTTCGAGACACAAATTCACTCACTCATTCACTCGATCCTGCAATATTAGGTATACAAGTTACCTACTATCTCTGTACTCGAAAAAGCTGCAATAAATTATTCTACCTATTATGATATTTGTATGGTAAAGTATAGTGCAATTAATGCTCTACAAATATTGACAGGTTATCGATAACTGGCAATTAAACATACCATATCACAATAGAACACAACACAGCACAACACATACATACATACTTAACATATCTTTTGTTTGATGAACAATATTTTTGTATTACCCTCTATCTAATCTGGGGTTAATATGAAATTATACGGATTACTTTGTAGGTTACATATTGATATTGATAGATAGATTTAATCTATCTAGTACCAACGACACTGCTGAACAAGAAGTGAACATGCGCTATAGAGAAAAAAGACACTAGGTACGAGTCATGCAGTTCAAATAATCGGTAGACTACGACAGAACCACTTATTGGTACATAATAAACATTCTGCGGTTAGCCATAGCAGTAAATAACGAATTGGTGTGCCGAAATGTGCGTATAAAATGACGTCAGAACATGAATACAATACACAACGAAAATGGTTCGTACAGTAGGACCATTTTATTCTTGCACACGGGCCTTGACAATTTTGATGTTTTCATTTGTAGTTGCAAGCCTGGCTGTGAGTGTGAGCGTGTTTTCTCAGTTACCTATTGTTTAGTATCAAGTGATACCTATTCACAACAGATTATTTTGCACGATCATTCTCATTACACAGGCGCGACGCGACACCGGTAGAACAATTTCTGTGAAGTTTTCATAAAATTTGTTCCACCAAGTCGCGTCGTCGCGCCGTCACGTCGCGCCTGCTTGTAGGAGCCTTTAGGGATTTATACCGTGGGTGGCGGCATCTACATCGCCAAATGCGAACTACGCATCACACTCACGTCAAAATCCTGCATCGCGCAAGCAGTTTACCGCGCGACTAGCATACGGGCTAGTTCAATGTAGCCTCAAGAGTGTTACTTCTAGTTGTCTCTATTCAGTGTCAGGACCACGCGGAGTCATGCAGTTATCTCTATATCGATCTAATTTTCAGCCAGACGTTATCTTAATGCGTTTAATCCAATAGTGTTGTAGTCTTTATCTATTTTATCTATTGGAAGCTTATTGCCGTATACAATTTCGTTTAAGTCTTCTTCTCTTTTTCTTGAATTTGGGGTCTCATTGATTGTTTATATAATATAATAGAGTAGCCGCATACCTATGAAGCCGATTCTTAATTTCTATCAAGCCAGTCGTTGAAATGATTCAAAGCTATTGTCACTACTACAATATTTAGATCAACAAATATCATTCACACGATACACATGCGTCAGCATTCTTTAGGAATGAATATTTACTTTTATATTTCTAGCAATATGACAACACTTTTTAATCAAGCTTTCCGTAACAGTATTCTCCCGTATGCAAAGACCAAATGCTTTGACAGACACAAGCAACCCGACGGAATAGCCAACTTTCTTCAAAATGACTAATTGACTCCTTCAATATCCAAAATGACCTGTGAATGGCTTAATTTAATTGAACGCTTTGATTTTGTGCTATCTTTACTAACGAACCCATCTCTTTGTCGCAGGTGGCCTCGGTACCCGTCACTTCGTGACGTTCATGCTGTTCCTTGGCATGGCTAACGCCTATATCATGAGGACAAACATGTCCGTTGCCATCGTCGCCATGGTCAACCACACGGCGCTGCCTGTCCACACGGAACCGACAGATACTGAGTGCGGAGTTCCCATCGGAAATGAGACCAGTGTAAGTAAAATTTAGTATTATAGTCGACTCCAAGATTCCCTGGGAACAGGCTAACATGTTGATTCATTAATCTTGTCCAGAACTATATTAAAACTATATAAGTATAGTATTGAGTAGCAAAATGGAAGAAGTACTTTTAACCGGGTTAGCCCAAACTCCCGGAAGCCGAAACTAAATGACAAACGCAAATTCACGCCTTTTTCCCATGAGGGTAGGCCAGAACTACAGAACTACGATCTTTAATCGCTTACATAATACCTGGATATAAAAAAAAATATGAATGTGCAGTTGGTAGGTACTTCCGATCAGATTTTTTCCTGTTCCATTTGCTGCCATGTGTGCTACCAAAGTTGTTCGAGTATAGCTCATTACAGCACAAACACTCTAATATCGTACACCATAATGAGGAGAGTTTTAAGATGTCTAGTCTTGGCATGGAAGCATGGAATAGGCATTTTGTGCCAATTTCAAAAACCTTGAAGATTGGCTAAGAGGAGTTATTTAGAATTACATAAAAGCGAGTGTTTTAAATGCGAGTGTTGTGACGTAGCGCTGGAAGGCCTCCTACAAGGCGGCCCGATGACCATGTAAAGGCCGCAGGAATCCGCTGGATGCGGGAAGCATAAAAAAAAGTGGCGAAGTGGCGGTGCTTGCCTATGTCCAGCAGTGGACGTCTTTCGGCTGAAATGATGATGATGATGAGTGTTGTAAATCTTCTCTAATGCCCCAGGCCAATAACAATGTGTTTTCTATTGTTTTAGTCATCTTCACAAGACGGCTCGTACGTTTGGAGTTCGACGTTGCAGGGTTATATCTTATCCTCCTTCTTCTATGGATACGTGATCACGCAGATACCGTTCGGAATCTTGTCTAAAAGGTATATAAATGTTAGCTATAATGCTTCACATTATGGTTATGATATATGGTTATAAGGTTACCCCAAGGACCGATGTTTGGTCCACTTTTTGGGTTTGAGAATCACTATTCTTCTAGCTCTTCTATTCCCGGTAGTCTTATTTGAAATTTGCTAAAATGGTTAATCAGCTTATCCACCCTATGTACAAAATGTTGTCTACGTCAAGTTTTTTTCCAGTCATAACATACAATAAATCTTTTAAAGTTTACTTACTTACGTAGTAATCTAAGATTACAGCATACTCAAAGAAATCATTGAAAAGTCAGGAAATTACAGTAATCCATCACGAGAACCTTGTCAGTATATATGATGATAAATGTTACAGTAATTGATACCACGCATGTATTCCCCGAAGGTTGGGCAGATATGTAGGTACCTATAGTAACACCCACATTTGTTTCAAATGTGTCGCAGTCAATTTTGACCAAATACATATTATATGTCATCCTAAGAATAATTGGGGACATAATTATGATTTTTAACTGTTTCCGTGTTTTGTCATACGTGGTTTTGATGATAGGTAGGAACCCCGGTAGGTACTTTCTTCTTTGTTTTCTTTTTCCATTATTTTATCTTTTCTTGTTTTATCATTATTATTCATTATACTTACAATTTGTTATCTCAGGTTCGGAGCCCGTTACTTCCTGGGTATTGGAATGTTGGTCAACTCGGTGTTCGGACTGCTGGTGCCGGTCGCCGCTGAGGCTGGCTTCGAATACCTCATCCTGGTGCGATTCATCCAGGGGTTAGGCGAGGTAAGCCTTATTGCCTTTAGAACTTATAAACTATGCTAAGAGAATCTTCGACGTTGTTTAGTAGATCATTATTAAATTTTGTAGTATTTAAACAAAATTTATGTAAGTAGGTTCATACATGTGTACCTAACCTCCTTAAATCTCTTTTTCCTTAGAACCAAATAAAAACTCTGCTGAATACATTATATGTTGGTGCTTTTGTTTCTGATATTCTAATTAAATGTATATTTCTAGGGACCGATAGTACCATGCACTCACGCTATGTTGGCCAAGTGGATTCCACCGAACGAGAGGAGTAGGATGGGAGCCGCCGTATATGCCGGTAAGATATTATTGATACAGACTTGTTGAATAGAGCATCAAGCAGAAACAACGCAGACCTTTTCCTTAGACCGTTACTTATAGGCCAAGATCTTCTAGCATGTGCTTTGGCTTCGACATGTTCCCTTCTCTATCTCGCACTTGTAGTTTGACAGTTGATCCACAGCGATAGGAATAACGTTTAGCCAAAGTACGAACCATAAATCAACCCTTGAGCTAGTAAATTGCACAGGCGTTAATTTATGGCGCCCACGAGAAAGAAAATATTTCAAATCAAATATCTGATTATATATCCGCATATCCCTGATTTAGCAGCCATTCTTATAACATTTTATAATTCCTTCCTTAATACAGGTGCACAATTCGGCACGGTGATCTCTATGCCCCTGTCCGGCCTATTGTCAGAATACGGCTTCTCCGGCGGCTGGCCTTCCATCTTCTACGTGTTCGGTCTGGTCGGCACCGTGTGGTGTGTCGCCTTCCTGTTCTTAGTCTCCGAGGATCCGGAACAGTGTCCTACCATCAAGGAGTCTGAGAAAAAGTACATCCTGAGCTCGCTGTGGGGCGCTGCTGGTTCCAGCGTGAGTATTTTTGTGAATATACATTGCGCCATATAGGACCAGATTTGTGCCATTAGGAGGACTACACAAAAGACCAGAGACCCAGTTATTCTCTACAATTTGCAAATGCCTCTGATCAAGCTGTGCCTGACCTGTACCTACAAATCTTTATAAGTCCCAGGTAAGTTCAGAGCTTGAAGACGCAGCTTTTTAACCTAACTTTTCTATTGCAGTCACCACCGATCCCTTGGAGAAAAATCCTGCTATCAACACCTTTCTGGGCCATCATGTTGGCTCACATGGGACAGAACTACGGTTACGAGACCCTCATGACGGAGCTGCCAACCTTCATGCGACAAGTGCTTCACTTCTCTATTAAGGATGTAAGTACCTACCTACTTGTTTGTCTATGGTGAAAAGGCCAACCAGCCAGCTTCCAGGGTATGGCAAACTTATTTAGCTCCCGTCATTCGTTGAAGCTCTCTAAAACTTGGGCAAACGTTTAAGAGATAGCCCTTATAAAGAAAAGCATAGAAGACGGTTTCGTTTGTCGTTTTATTAAATCTTTATTCAATTAAAAGAACTATGCGTTAATCCTGAATTCCTGACTAATGGAATTAAAAAGTAAAATATCTCAGATAAACATAAAAACGAATCCATTCAAAATAAATAAACGGCCACTTCAGCCAATATAGCAATTTAGCAATCGAGAACGTAATACAATTTGGATCGTTCCGGCCATTAATCACTCGTCGCGAGCCGCCGTCGCGTCGTCGGGTCAAGAGTTCACGATCCGCGGTATTGTACTGAGTTTACAGAATTGACTACTCACAAACGAGATTTATTGGCATTTTTCAGCTTTGACTATTTCGATGTTAGAACTGCTGGATTGGTTTGATTAACTAACCAGTGAAAGAAAATGGGATATTATGTTTTTATGTTAAAATCTAAAAA
Source organism: Atethmia centrago (assembly GCA_905333075.3). NCBI lineage: Eukaryota > Metazoa > Arthropoda > Insecta > Lepidoptera > Noctuidae > Atethmia > Atethmia centrago. The sequence goes on from HG995376.1 coordinate 25,757,978, forward strand.
TATATCTTATTTTCTTTAGCTCTACGATGTTTTCTCTCAGCTAAGTGAACATTGCCATTAAATGCCTGACTAGTTAAAGATCTGATGACGCATGACGCCGTAGAATAAAAAAAAATTACAGGACCTTTTTTCTTCCTCTTCTACACGCGTTCCTATTGTAATTCAGGCGACAACCCCAAAACAGAGGGCCTACTCTCAAAGTCAAAGGAGTTCCAAACTTTGGAGTGAACCCTATACCTGATTAATAAACTTTTTCGGACGGGATAAAACACATCGGGAGTCAACACAGGGGTCAAATCGTGGTGTCCTTCATTCTTAGGTCAGGCTAACTAACTAATCATATGCCCTTAGGTGATACGGAGTAAGAATCGCCCGTAGCTTCGCCTGAAACTACGGATTTCATGCCGGGGGAGTAGACCTCCAGAAACAGTTGAATCAGTGGTCCGTTTCGGTTAGATTGATTCACGGAAATGTACCCGGACCCGAGTGACAATAAAGGACCCATTGTATGAATGTACCACTATAGTTCTTTATTACACAATAAAGAACTATAGTGGTTTTAGATAGGTAGGTATCTTATTTAAGCTCTGGCCATATTGAAGCGAATCCCGAGCGTGTTGCGGGACGATATTCGCTCGCGCCTATTGTGTCAACGAACTTGTATGGGTGTACACCCAAAATGGCACGAATTATCGCCATACTTCCTAATCATTAAAATAAGCGACCGCGCACGCGGGTTCTCTTCAGTATGCCCAGAGCTTTAATTGCAAGTAGGTTTTTATGATTATCTGTACTTACAGGAAGTTTTTTTGCCTAATAGAATACTCTTTATTATGTACACCATAAAAATTACAGCTATAAATGTAGAAATTTTACATAGGGTGACACAATGGGCGGTCTTATCGCTAAAAGCGATCTTTTAAAGACAACCTTTGGATGGATTAGGGGGATAGGAGAGAAAATACTGCAGGTAGTCTGTGGTGTACCATTCACATATATACAACAAATACATACATATATAAAATATATTAAAATTATCTATATAATAGAAGTTGATTTTGATTAACGCTCACAAAAGCGGCCTTTATATTGAAATGTGGGTTACCAGCTGACTATCCCTTTAGGGAATACATTCGTAATGTGATTTTTAATAAGTAACATGTTTCTTCCAGAACGGTTTCGTGTCCGCCCTCCCATACCTGTGCATGTGGCTGTTCTCCATGTTCATCTCAGTGGTCGCCGACTGGATGCTGTCGAGTGGACGGTTTAACCACACGCAAGTCAGGAAGGTCATCAACAGTATCGGTGAGTTTCAAGAAGTTTTAATGGTTCATATAGAGCAGTACCTAATTTTGTTCCATGCGATGTATCAGTTGGCACTTTGACCGAATTGTCTTGAATTTCGAATCCACTTCAGTCAGTTTCGCGAAGTTGCTTTGACGAAGTACCTACTCGTCGAAGTTGACGGAAGTCCGAAGTACGTGACTACACACTCGTGCAAAGAACTACAGGACGCTACGAGTGGGTAGCTCACTGTCCGGTAAGGACCAGGCCCGGGTCGACGGCGCGTTGTATTCCACGCGCACCTCAAAGAGATGTCGTCAGCACAAAAGTAGAGGTCCACTAGGGCCGATGCCTGCGGGGGTCGCGGGTACTAATGGGTCACCGAGGCCCTGGCAACACAGGCAACAAGAAGGAATACGGGTGGGTTTTAGTCAGTAAGAGTCTGACACACCCTCCCGCTCTGCCCAGAGCGGGAAAAGTTATTTGATGATTTCCCATTCAAAAAAAAAAAGGCCTTTGTCGAATAATAGCTGGTACTCCTATCAACGAATGGATTGGAAAGACGTCCGAAGTTTTGCTTCAAAGACAAATAATTCCCTTCAGCCCTCAGCATCTTGTTACGGTATATAAATCCCATATTCACAAGGTTCTTCATCTTTCCAGGTCAATACGGTCCGGCGTGCGGTCTGTTTATCGCCGCAAACACCGGTTGTAACCCTGCTGCCACCGTCGCCATCTTAGCCGTGGGTGTCGGTCTCAACGGAGGTATCTACTCCGGTTTCAAGGTAAGCAGGGAACGCCTTCACTTGTTTTAGTTGGTTATTACAGGTAATATTAAGAAAATAATTATTACATGGGACTTAAACATAACTGGTGAAATGTGGGTGTACAATAGGTACACCTCCCTTCGGAAAACAGGCGTTATGATAACATAACGCCACTGTTAGCCTCTTCGGGGAATTACCGTAATGTGTGTTGGTAGTTATATAAGAGGAAACACAGGAGGAGAATCTAGGATTAAAGTAAATATTAAAGAATCACAATAGAAGGGTTCTTCAATGACCAGCTGATGAAAATAAAAGAACGTGGAGAGAGAGAAGAGAAATGAGATTGTTCTCTATAACTAAAACAACCTCTTGACTAAGCATATTTTTGGAACGGATCTGTACATAACTCAATACTCAATGTTGTTTGTTTTCAGGTGAACCACTTGGACATCTCGCCACGTTTCGCAGGTGTTCTGATGGCGTTCACCAATTGTCTGGCCAACCTAACCGGTCTCCTCGCGCCCATAACCGCTGGATACATCATTGAGGGCAGGGTAAGTACACTTTGGTGACTTTCACTTCGATGGCTTCTTCGAAGGACTTGCATGGAGTTTTAACTTGAAATAATTATAATTTACTCATCGAAATATTTTTTCAACAGCCCACACAAGCGCAATGGAAGAAGGTATTCTACATTGCCGGCGGAATCTACATTTTCTGCGCCACATTCTACAACGTGTTCGCTTCAGGCAGAAGACAGGAATGGGACAACCCTGCAGATGACGAGGCTAATGCCAAGAAAGCAGCCGACAAGAAAGCCATTAAACAAGATAAGAAAGCCGCCAAGAATCAGAGCGAAGCCGAAACTGCGCAATAGAGGTTAAAACGTTGAGAACCAACAGCGAATACAACTGATTTTAAAGTCTTGACTCAATACGGCTTGCAACAGTGGTCCCTAACGTGTTTTAATTAAAATAATTGTTTAATTAGGGCTAGAATAGTTGCAAAACGTAATGTGTGTGTTAAATAAAAATGTTGACTGAATCGGACGACTCACGTGTATCAACACGTGAGTCGTCCGATTCGCTTGTAAAAAAGTATTATAATGTTTCCCGCGCGTTTCAACGATGGCGGTTGTGTTTGTTGGCTTTGTTCGACCAAACGCGAGATCAACGTATTTTTAGGGTGAGACTGTGTATTTGCAAATTATTTTTAATTGTTATTAATTTTTGTTTTAAATGAACTTTTTAGATATGGCTGTTAATTTTTCTGATTAAAAATCGTGAATAAAATAAAACATTTTTATAGTCTACAGTCTGATCACCTGTCTATTGTATTTTAGAAATACGACAAGACGCACATCAATAGGGCTGTGATAATTTATCTTGTGTATGATACACAACGAACTCGTGTTTGGTCAACTTTTTAACTCTTTAACTTTGCTATTTATTATATTTAGTTTAATTATTACCATACAAGTATTGTGCATAGTTATTTTATAGCTTGTATTGAAGACGAGTGAACGGTGGAATATAGATTCTGGGGTCCAAATGAAACCTTATGTTACCGTCCTAGCCTAGCCAGTGACTTTTACACTTTTATATATTCGCAAGTAATGATAAATAACAGTTTAAATAAATAGTTAGTGCCATGATGCCATCAAAGCATTTGATACTATGTCGCAGACCCTCGAAAATAGATCAACCGGATAGATCATTTTCACTAATCCATGTCATAGACTATCAGGAACATTCAATCAAATTAGTTATAAAATTATCAACTTCGGTTAATTTATTTAGTAAGTTTCAGACTCATGACTTGTATACGAACGCGCTACATTATCCATGAGCTTTTGATTTCAAATTTTAACCGCCAGCGATATAATTTTGCCGCCAATTCCTCTCAGTCTATGCCTTCGAGTTAGTGCCAAAACGGTATTGTGTTGTGAGTTCTGATTTTATAAAAATCATAAATATTGTTCGCTGAAAGCGGATGTTGTTGCTTTAGATAAGTGGATATAAAAATGTTTCTGTGCAAGATTATTGTAATATTTATGGTTTTGTTATATTTCATGTAGCGTTGTAAAACGCTACACGCCCAGGAGCTTAAGTGATCATTCTGTTAAATCTATGTTAACATTAAGCTATAATGTAAACCGCGTACAGGATTATTAAAGTAAATAGTAACATTTTACTCCTATAACTTGTAAGTGGTTATACATGAACTTAGTACGTAATCACAAGCTTTGAATAAATAAATGAAATATTGTTAATTTTACCATTTTCGTAAAAGTTCCATGTCTTGTCTGTGACAATGTTATGTGCCTTGATTTAAGAGTACAATTCAAGGAGTACGGTGTGTCAAACACACCGGGTGATGTCCATCAACGCTGTAATTAATACTTAGTCGTTTTAATAATCGTTTATAAGTTCTATTGTAATACGACAAATACAAAATTATTTTTAAAACACTTTTGAAGTTTTACTCTTACTATTTTTAGGTACTCTAACTAAATGAAATAACACGAACAAACGGCAAGTCAGTTTTGCAATGCATTCTTATTTTGACTGCCTCGTTAGTCTAGTGATTGGAAGCGCTTCTGCTGAGCATGAGACCGTGGGTTCGGTTCCTAGGTCAGGCAGTGTTACCCAATAACACTGCCTGACCTGGGAACCGTTTTTCATCAGGAATTTCTCAGGTTGATGGCAATAGGCTCGCCTACACACACATGGAACAACAAATACAACTGAACTATCAACAAATACAACTGAACTATCACATGAAACAACAGGCGAAATGTCGGTGTACCTATGTACACCTCTGCCTAATCCTTCGAGGAAAACCAGAAGGAGCTTTTATAGAATTATCATTAGGTGTACCCCAGGGCTCGATTGTAAGCCCTTTCTTTTTTTTTAATAGCTGTAAGTATGATAAATAATGCTTATGTTCGTCTCTGCAGTAGGATCACAAAAAGCTTGTGTCAGCGAATACAACAGAGGTCATAGCAATCAATGCAAATTGAAACCGATACATATTTATAAACAAGATATTTATTCTTAATAAAAACAATGATGACTTGATTTGTGTTTTGATAAAAGATAAAAGTAAGCTTATATCATTGTTTAAATCATTCAATTTAAAGTGTATATTTAAAGAAGCAACTAGAATAACAGCAACCTCAGCTTCGTGCATAGACAATGTATATACTAATTGTAAAATAAAAGACTCTTCCATAATTAGTGGCGTCAGGTCTGACCATACTGGTCAACTTGTATCATTTGACCTAGATAAAAAGTTACACATAGATAAAACCATTCAGTTAAGACACCTCACTAAAAATAAATTGAAAATGTTTAATAATAATGTTCTTAGTAATCTTTCAACAGCTAGTTTTGATTCACAAGACCCCAATATAAACTATCGTACATTATTTTCTTCAGTTTGCCAAGAATTCAATAAAGCCTGTCCTGTGAAAAAAGTCGCAATCAATACTAAACCAAAATTTAATGAATGGGCCACTGCTGGCATTAGATAAAGCAGAGATATTTTATATAATTTGTACTACGAGAAATCATTGACTTCTGATCAAGCCCTTCATAATTATGTCAGAAATTATTCTAAGATATTCAAAAGAGTCTGCGCTCAAGCTAAATCTAAATTAATAAGTAACAAAATTAGTATGTCTAACAATAAAATAAAAGCTGTGTGGCAGGTAATCAACAAAGAAACTGGAAACACAAAACAGCGAGATCAAAATTAATTGTCTTTAAAAATTAATAATGAAACCATTACAGATAAGTTAAAAGTTGCTGAGACACTAGAAAATTTCTTTACCGAAATCCCAATAGAGGTTACGAAATCTCTTCCCTCATCACCTATTTTAGCTGAATCTCTTCTCAAACAACACTTCTCTAAGGACATTCCAAGTTTTGAATTCAAGCCCATTTCTATTGTCACTATTAAGAGGGCATTTAAAAGTCTTAACATAAAAAAAACTGAAGACTTATGGGGGATTTCCGTTAAGGTTCTTGGAGATATCATTGACACAATAGCCCCTGTCCTAACAGGCATATTTAATCAATGTTTAGACAGCGGTACGTTTCCTGATTTAATGAAACATAGTAAAGTAGTACCAATTTTCAAATCGGGTGGTAAGACTGATCCCTCTAATTATAGACCTATATCTGTGCTACCAGCATTGAGTAAAATATATGAAAAAATCATGCTAGACCAGATGCTGTCACATATCAATTCTAATGGGATTTTACATAGTCGCCAGTTTGGTTTCACGAAAGGTAGGTCGACGACTGACGCAGGAGTAAAACTCATCAGTCACATTTTGGAATCCTGGGAGAAATCCCAGGATGCCATTGGCATTTTCTGTGACCTCTCAAAAGCGTTTGACTGCGTTGACCACAATACACTGACCTGTAAATTACACCACTACGGAATTCGTGGACAAGCTGCTGATCTTGTTCTGTCCTATCTATCAAACAGGCAGCAAAAAGTAAACGTTAACGGGGCGACGTCCTCGGGGTCTCTAGTAAAGATGGGCGTGCCCCAAGGTTCAATTCTTGGCCCTTTCCTATTTCTAGTTTATATTAATGATCTTCCTTACATGATGGCAAACTTATCGGATATAATTCTATTCGCTGACGATACTTCTCTTATTTTTAAAATAGATAGAAAAAATCCGGATGTCTTACACGTCAATGATAGTCTGGATATTCTTTCGAAATGGTTCGCAGCTAATAATCTCTTACTTAATGCGAACAAAACAAAATGTATAAAGTTCTCACTACCAAATGTACCCCAAGTGGATCTAAATTTAAAACTTGATGGCAAGAGACTAGATGCTATTACAGAAACTATATTTCTAGGAATTACTCTAGATTCAAAATTACAATGGGGAGCCCACATTAGAGCTCTTTCAGGTAGATTAAGTTCAGCTGCATATGCAGTAAGAAAAATTAGACAGTTGACTGATATAGCCACAGCTAGGTTAGTATACTTTGCTTATTTCCACAGTATTATGTCTTATGGCGTTCTGCTGTGGGGATCGGCAGCTGATGTAGATTCAATTTTTATCTTACAAAAGAGGGCAATCCGCGCAGTATATAGAATGGGTCCTCGTGAGTCCCTTAGAAACAAATTCAAAGAAATTAATGTACTTACTCTGCCTTCTCTTTATATCTTAGAAAGTATTTTGTATGTTCGCAAGAACTTATGTCTTTTCAAAACAAGAAGTGATTTCCATAATATAAATACACGTAGTAAACATGAAATTGTGATACCCAAATTTAGATTAACAAAAACAAGCAAATCATTTGTTATTAACAGTATCCGCTTTTATAACAAGTTGCCAAAGTCAGTTACAGAACTTAGCGATGGAAAGTTCAAAACCCACATCAAACGTGTCCTTATCAAAAACGCATATTACAAGATTAAAGACTACGTTGAAGACAAGGAAGTTTGGCAATAATTCCTTCTGCACATGTGGCTTCCCTGGTACACCAGAAACGGCATAACTATGGAAATATCTATTAACTGCTCCCAAATTACGATTATTATTTTTTTAGACATACATTTTTGACATTATATTTTCACTATTTGACATTATATACCTACAATTTATATTTCAGACTTAATATTATTAATATTATTTTACATGGATTCTTGTGTACGTTGTGAATGTGAGAACGTTGTAGGCTTAATAGACTAGATCTTTTTTTCTTTAGACCGTTTCCTTTTCTCTTTTTTTTTTGTTAAGTACTTTTCGACAGGCCTACACTGTTCTCCCATACTTAATTTGTGTAATTTGAAAACATTGTAAAAGCCAATTATTTTTAAAAGAGTAACCGTGGAGTTTCTTGCCGGCTCTTCTCCATAGGAAACAACCAATTGGAACCGTGCACCTAGCTTCTGACGTTTCATAAGTGCCCATGTAGGTTTATGTGAAATAAAAATATTTTGATTTTGATTTTGTGTCGGTACACGATTTAATATTAAAAATGTAATTTATTCAGCTAATAACTTTACTGAAGTGTTGTAAACAAAATGAGCCTGTTCCGCTTCTGCAAGGCTGACCTAACATGAGACAACTGGATGCCGACCGAATACTATCCTTCTTGGAATTCAACACCGCTTCCTTCAAAAATATCAGCGAAGACTCGAAAGACATCTGCTGTAACGGCGAAGACGATGCTTCCATTCCTTTGCGACTCATTGGTTCGAAAATACCGTTGTAAGTCATATAATCAGCAACCAACGACAAATGTCTAGGATCCACTGTGATACCATAGACATTGAACACATTCTGTATTTCTGTTATTATTACTTTATTAGCTGCTTCTATGCCATAAGTGTTTGCAATAGCATGAATGTCGTTACTGTATAGTTTGTTCAAGTCTAAAAGATGATTGTACTTGAACATTTGTAGAATGTTGATTCCTTCAGTTTTGAGGAACAGAACATTCTTTTCTTTGTTAGTGATGGCTCGTTTTATGTTTTTGACTTCATGTATCACGGATTTCATAGCGGCTTCACGGAGAGCTTGTGAAAGGTCAACTCTTAGGAAGGAAATAGGGAATAGTACGGTCAGTTCGCACCATTTGTGATGTTTGGTGTCGAATGAGTAATTAGTAGCTTCTTTTAAGTTAGAAACTACGTCAGACATGATCTTGCTAGTTTCTGCGTCATTGCCCACAACAGTCCCGTCAAGAACATCGTCCCCTTTCTCTACAGGTTGTTCCTCGCCGAGTTCTACTTCATCATCTGATTTCTCTTCTTCCCCTGATTCGGGATCTTCGTATTCTTGTTCTTCAGTTCTTTTCTTGCGAATTCTAGCCTGTAAAAGAAATAAAATTGGTTGAAAAAAGAGTGAAGGTCAAAATGATGGATCTTTATTAGATTTCTACAAAATATCGTTTTTTTTTTAATAAATAGATTAATTTTAATGGGTTTAGGTTTTTTTTTTCATATTTCATGTATATAACAGAATAAAAGAAGAAAATAAAAGAAAACTTACGTCAGTATTATCGTCATCTTCATTAGGAACCTCGTCGTCTGAGCTGTCCACATTAGCAGTAGGCTCCACCTCAGGAGCGTCATCTTCATCATCATCGTCATCCCCTTTAGTCCGTTTCTTTTTTTTTTCCGAAGACCAAACTACACCGCTAACCGCCTTCGCTTGTTTCCTCACAGTCGAAAACATTTCGTCAAAGAATTTATTCTGCATATGTTTTATTATTTGCGAAGGCTTCACCGCGTACTGTGTTTTGTACTGAGAATACGGCAAAAATTGGAAGCGCATTGTCGTTTTCAGCTGCCTATCAGGTCGGATCACTATCTGACATTGGACGTCTATCTTTTCCAACACATCGGCCACAGTGACCCTGTTAAGTTTTTGCCGTAATTTCTCAGCTTTCTTTGTCAAATCGGGAATTTCATCCCGGAATGGGATGTCCATATTTGGGGTTTTGAGCTTGGCTGAAGCTGTCATTAGAATTTCTCTAAGACGCGGTATACCAAGTGTCACGTTCATGTCACCACGACCAGCAAAGTGGAAAGTATTCAGTGTCATCTGAGTAGAAGGCTCTCCTATGGACTGTGCGGCTAACAGACCTACAGGCTCACCAGGAGCGGCCATTGACTCAAGATATTTGGCGTTCATAACATCTACGAATTTGTCCTTCACTGTATGTTCCTCATATACGCTAGAATGACGGTTTTTTAAGTAACTTTGTACTAGGTTATCTAAATGTTCATTAATAACACCGAATTTATATTCAGGGGACATCTTGCTTGGGATTGGGTCGGGACATTTTTTCCGTGTATATTGTTGTCTTTCTTCCTCATCCATACCACGCCATTTCTTTTCTAACTCCCAATAAAATGGATCTCTTGTTATATCCGTCGGCAAATCATCAAGCTCAATTTGTTTTTTCTCGAGTGCAGAGAATTGGACAAAGCCACTTGTTCGGACTTTTTCGAAAGGACTACCGTGCTTTTTCTTCCACTTCTTCAAAGATTTGATAGATTTTGTAACGTCTTTTAAGCCTTCGTCCTCTTTGAGTTTATCAATCACAGCTTCACCGACTACTGCGCTGGAATTTACGTCAAGGAATGGAAACTGATCCTGTTTAAGGAATTGGCATTTGAGAACATCTAAACCATCTTCACCATAAGCAAATTGGATAATGCTGTCATCAGAATCCCTCACTGTATGGTCATAGGCGATTGATAAACTTTCCAAATGCTTGATCAAGCATCTTTGCAAGTAACCAGATCGACTAGTTTTGACAGCGGTATCAATAAGACCTTCACGACCAGCCATGCAATGGAAAAAGAACTCTTGAGGCTGTATTCCTGTCATGAATCGACCGTCGATGAATCCACCAGCTCTCGGAGACACGTCATGAGGTGGAAAACTGGGCAGAGATCGACCAGATATCATAAGCGGCGGTCTTTTACCTTCCAACTCAATTTGACCAAGTAAACATGAAATCTGCATAGTGTTTACGGTTGACCCTTTAGCACCAGACTGGACCATCAATTGCAAATTGTTATAAGGGAATTTTTCAAGCAGCCCCTCAGACAAACAAGCCGTATTTATGTTATTAGTGTAAGAGTCTAGCATGCTTTTGTACTGCCTGTCCAGATTCGCTCTAAACTTCGGGTCTTTTGTGTAATTTATTTCAATGGTTTCTTTTAACTTTTCGTCGTCAACATCTGCAGGTAAGTCAGTAGCTTTCACGGCTGCAGCCTTGCCAGCGTTACGAACCAAACAAATAATATCATCGCGCTTTTTATTCGATTCTTCTACTACCAGAATATCTTTGACTCCAAGAGTAAATCCAATCCATTGTAAATAAAATGTGAAGACTTTTGAGAATGAGCTCAGTAAGGCACTTGAACTGTCGCCTCCATATAATTCGTACATGCAATGGACTAAACCATATGGTGTAGCACCATAGTGGGTTTTATCCAAAACTCCAGATAAAAGTTCTCCTTTCCTAATGATGACTTCTGCTTCTGTCATTGTGTTAAGGTTATTGAAAGGAGTGCCACCAGCTTTCCAAGGTCTCGGAGGTGTCTTTTGCCACGCCTTTGAACTAATTTTAGCTTTCCCAAATAAAGTAAGGCATGGCTTTCCTTTAGGTGTTGTGTTAATAATAATTGTTGACAGTATTTGCTTGCCAGACCAAAGCACTAATGGTTTAAGTATGGTAGGTGGAAGAAGCTTGATTGTTCCTTTGTGATTAGGTAATGCTTGAAACACCAGCTGCTGATAATCAGCTTTTCCAAAAAAGGTGCCTCTAAGAGACATCTTCACACCAGAAATGACGTGGTCTTGGATCAATCCACTCAATGGCGTACCGTCTTTTGGTACAAGATATTGTTTACATACAGACATTATGTTGTAAGCTTCACTTCTAGCAATCTCATTTTGTGGGAAATGAGCATTCATTTCGTCACCGTCAAAATCGGCATTATAAGATTTACAGTTGGCATAGTGTAACCTGAGTGTTTTTTCTCCTTTCAGAATTCTTGCTCTGTGGGCCATCATACTGGGCTTATGAAGGGAAGGTTGTCGGTTCAAAATCAAGACATCACCATTCACTAAATGTCTATGAACTGTTTTCAGTCCAGATCCCTTAAACTCATCAGGTGTAAGCAACCTTTTGGCAAGACTCTTTCTCTTTTGTATAGAATCAGTTGCTATTGTGATCACTCTTCCATTTTCCATTTCAATTTTCTCAGCACCTGGATGTTTGTTAGGCCCATTGATAACCATTTTTCTCAATTCATCAACATTCCATTCTGTGACAGGAACAGGGTAAGTCAGTTTCATAGCAAAGGCATCCGGTATACCTATTTCATCAATATCTACATTGGGGTCAGGTGTGATGACAGATCGAGCAGCAAAGTTAACTCTTTTGCCCATCATATGCATTCTGATCAGACCAGTTTTCTTTTCAATGATCTGCTTTAAGCCCTGGCTAGATATGCCTTGACCTTCACAGTTTAAAAGGTTATTGATACTCCTTTGTAACTCTTGCCAAACTATGTGAAGCTTCTCTGGAGGTGATTTGCCTTGTACAGACTCATAAGCCAGTCTGGGTACTTGATCAAGGCAGTCAATTGTTTTCTTTTGGTCTGAAGAGGATAGTACATGCAAAACTGCTCTGGCAGCAAAAGCATTTTGGAGTATGGTTTTATAAACATTTGTTTGAGGATGTTCAATTAGCTCTCCTTTCAAAACATTGCAAGGTCTTACACAAGGAGGTAAGACAGGAACAACATCCATAAAAAATGCATTAGTGACGGGCTGAATTTTTGAATGTTTCAGAACTGGAAAGCAATGCTTTAGAATGTCTTCGTCATTTTGGACTATTGCTGTGCAAAAACGCTTGATTTCATCGGGCATTAAAATCTTGATTCCCTTGGTACCTTTTTCAGCACCCTCGGCGCTAACATTGTACATGATCTTATTCTCTGAAGTAGTCACTTTAATAAGTTTGCAAGAGCAAAAGGCGCATTTCTTAACAGTATTGATAGCCCTAAAATATTGGTTAATGATCTTTGTTCTTAATTTATCTACATTTTTGTTTTGAAAAGTTTCCACCAATGCATCTCTCTTTTTTAATAGTTTCTGGTATTTCCTAATCACTTTATTAGGTTTGTCAGGAGAGTTGTCATTTCCTTTACTAATATCTCCAACATAGTTATCCAGGTCTAAGGCGGCTGTTATGTGACCAGCATCAACTAATTCTAGCTGGAGTTTTAGTATAAACTTCATTCTATCATTCATTTGAATTTTGAAGCATTTTAGGCAACTCACCCGGAAGAGTGTGTAGATGTTCTTGATAAATAGTGGATTCACAACAACAAGTGGTAGTTCTATGTGGCCAAAGTGACCTGGACAGTGTAACAACACATTGTTACAAGTTCCACAAGTTTCATTCCTGTCTCTTAGAGGACCAAGAGCAGAGTCATACAGACCTCCCTTCGTAGGGTTTCCAATGGCGTCAAAACACTGCACATTTGTGATTTTCGAAACACTAAGCTTCTTGACATCTTCATCAGTGAACATTAGGAACTGGACATATTCGGGATCTACAGACGTCAAACCCGACGCAGACGAGCCGTACGATGACTTGAAAGCCATTTCTAGTATCTGAAATCACATAAATATCTGTAAGTAAATAAATACGGCATGATAACATAACCTAACCACACGCAAAAGAACTTTTGTGGAAAGCTTTGTCTTCGAAGCTCTAGCTTAATTTTAGTACTTACTTGCACAGCATACCCAATTTGGTACAATAATATCCGTTTTTATTAATTTTTCACAACAGCCTCTTCACGTTTAACACTCAAGCACATTGTTTTGACATTTGACGGCTTTTTGTTTGTCATTTGTCAATTATGGCAACATTTTGGCATTTTTTTCTAAAGAATTAAAAACCGTACTCAAAAACCGAAACTATCGAAATACAGTTACGTTCTCAAACTGATAACTTTTTTCATGTGGCAACGTCATTTCAGACAGTCAACATGGCGGCCCAAGATGAAGTTGACGTATGTGAAAGTTGGGAGGATATGGACGAAATTGGCGTAAGTCTAACTGTGAAAGCCAAACCTGGAGGTTTCTTACGTCGGAGCTGGCCGCCGTGGAGTTATTTACATGTGGGTTTATCTATTACAGTTGGACCAGAAGATCAGGCTGATGTCAACTGACTGCGCGCCAGTGCAAACTTCACTCAAAGGTTGCAAGGTTACTGTTGAAGAAAGCGCGTGTATTGGATCTCAGTGCGTGATGCCGGAGCCAGCTATCCGTATCCTGAAGAGGCCGTCTTCGTCGGGCAGTGGTCAGCTAAACGGCGAAAATCGCGCGCGCCCGGTCAAAACACTTGAACAAAGACAGAAGGAGTATGCAGAGGCTCGTCTACGGATTTTGGGAGAAGCTCGAAGCCCCGAAGACGTCATTGACGACAAGTAAGGCCGGTTTCATTTATCAAACACTGTGATACTGTTTTACATAACACCCATGTTTGAGGTTTGTGCTGGGTTATTGTAATCAAAAATCAGACAGGATATCTAAGAAATAATGTTGACAGCCAACACTAATTTATGTTTAAGACTTTTAATGTTGATAAGTCAGTCATAGAATCAGTTTTTATTTAGTACTTCCTTGACTCATCTAGCTAATCCTTTGAAGTAATGTTCCTATTAACAACTACTTGTTTATTAACTAAAAGTTCAAGAAAATGGCCTTATCACTACATTTTCAGCTTCAATGAAAATCTATAGGCATGTTCCAGCAATATGCATTTATTACATCAGAACCAGGCTACAACTGGGGTGTAAACTTGAGACATACTATCAACCTTCTATCTTCATAATAATTACTTTATCACCAGTCAATCAAGCCATCTAGTGAAAGATATATTACCCTTTTGGATATAATTTGTGTTTATATAGGATTTATGTTAATTAGCAACTATTCTTAGAACAACTCTTGGGATACCCTCGTTTAGCCACAGTGTAAGTAATACAACTATGTAAGTAATACAACTATAAAGTTGTATTACTTACATAAGCATAAGCATAGAAATAACTATTCAGTATATTACAAGTAACATCAATATCACATCACACCTGTAATCCCTGAAGGGAGCTGAGCCATACAGAACACCCACATTTTGCCAGTTAAGCTTAAGTTCCATGTACTAGAGATGAGCCTATTGCCATTACCTAGGTGCCAATATTATGAGGAAATCCTACCATCAACAATTTGTATTTTCTTTTTTCAGAAAAGAGTTCTTAATAGTTATTAGGTTTTACTGAATTTAGATCTTATAATCGATTTTCAGTTTCTTTAATGAGATTTAATAGAAGCCAATAGTTATGGAGGGCACGCAAATTGCGTTTTGCTGAAATGTATTGTGTTGGGAGATTTAAATAACGTCTGTTATCTGTAAATTGTTATTGTAACTTGCTGTACAATATTGATGAAAATAATCTGTTTCAAACAAATAAGGGAAATTAAAACATCACTTAAAAGATAGTCATCTTTTGTTTTATTGATTATATGTTCAAGTTTTAGATTCAGCATAAGCTGATTTTGATGAATGAACAAAAACGTTTTAAATTGTTCAAAGTGGCTCTTCATTTTAAATAGATTTACTTTAAAACTGCCTCAGTTCAATTCAATCTGTAAACTGTTGATAATCATAAAAGTTGACATTATATAATATTTGTTCCAAAGAAAATACAAGTGAAAGATATAAAAGAATAATGTATTATATTCTCTGTTTCAGCCTCAGCCGGCTTCAAGATAAGTTGCAAGCAAACAATCTCAATGACAATCAAAATAATAGTAATAAGACAAAATCTCCTCAAAGTGACAATAATACCAAAGGAAGGGAACGGAAAGTCCTCAGCCGCCTGCCACCCGGGGCCACTGCGTCCGGGGTGTTCCCCTCCCCGCCGCCCCGCGGGGTTCTCGTCATCCGCACCCCCAGGGGTCCAGACGGCACAAAAGGCTTCCAGAATAGGTAGCACCACCGACAGAATGAATCAGTAAACTCACAAAGACGTAATTCACTTCCATCCATTCGATTTACCCATGTAATGTTAAATTACCAGTTGTGCTGCTGTTTTGATATTAGCATAATACTTGTTTCACAGTTTTCAATTAATTTATAACAGTGTTTTGTTGCTTTGTCTAAATCGGAATTAAGACTTGTGTCAACTGTATCTTAATTTAAATAGAATCACAAACTTTTAATCATGTCATGACTTTGTACATTTCACATTCATAAAGTAATTATGTTAGGAATCTTAAACTGTTCTACCCTTATTTCCCAATTGAGGCAGACTGATTTAGCATACATTATAATTGTTAGCAGCATTTGCTAAGGTCTCTGATTGATCTACATACATACAGTTGTGTTTCAGTAAAGGCATATTTACACTTTGATTAGTGTATGTACCTTCATTACTTAAGAAACCAGTGGTTGTGCACTTGCTAACTGATTTTTTTCCAATTTAATAATCACCTGTATCAATAGAAGTGTAAATAGCCTTTAGATTTAACCATGCCAGTGTCAATTGTAATTTATCAATCATAACACCAATTTTATGAAATTTTCGTAAATTAAACAAAGAAATGAATTAAAAATTGTGAAATAAATTGAAAAATTGAGGAGTGCTCACTTCAGGGAACAATGATAGTGTTAATATTAACGTTTATGTAGAACAAAACGTTGCAATAGAGTCATAATGAGATTTAACGAATAGAACACTGACTAAATTGTATGTGTGCATTTACATATATTTTTACATTTAGGAGCATAATTTATAGTTACATTTCTAATTGGAAAATTACATTTAACCACAAAATTATATGAATTTAGGAAAATGACTATTTAAATATTACCATTGTGTGAATACGATTTATATATTACTAAAAATTAAAAGTTTTAGCATTAAACTTTTTATATACAGTTTTTCTACATATATAGCGTATTTTTAGGATAAGATATTGCTAATTGTATATTTATAGTATATTATTTTACTATGTTAAGTTTTCAATGCTTGCACATTGTTTGTGTCAATTCTGGCATGCTAAACGACTTGTACGTAGAAATCAGTTATATTGTTCTCCTCAGTTTTTCTGTAGGTTTATATTATTAAATATCATAGTCAAATAGCTTAATAACTGCTTCGAGCTTTTGACTTTTAGAATATTAATAAGCAGTGGAGTTTACACAAACTTTGTGAAATTGCATTTAAAGTGTGACTGATATTGTGTGTATGTGATTTGACCAGATATTATTTTGATTATAATTATTTTGTGCGATATTATTTATTATTTATAAATATTGTCTCCATAAGACTGCAATGACTACCTATAGTCCGCGCGCGACTGCTAGTCAACGCCTGAGGTACGTGAGCGGTGCGACGGAGGAGAGCCCATTAACAAGATTGGCAGACTGAGTTAGCTTGGCCTTTGTCTACCTGTTGGGACGGGCCAACGGGGGAGGTAGACAAAGGCCGCCGAGCGGAGCGGAGTGGAGCGATGAGCCGCTCCATACCTCAAGCGGTGACTAGCAGTCGCGCGAAGTCTATAGTTGTATTACAAAAGTATCTTAAGACGCTGACAACAGCTAAAGCGCGTTCACTGTCGGACTGCATAGAAAAGAAAGAGAAGCGTGGTGACACAATACCTGTAATTTATTGTAAAATATAAAGCAATTATCTATTTACTCAAAAATGAGTTAGTAATCCAAAATAAAAAACAATTAAGCTCTGCATTCAAATAAGACGTTCTTGTTATTAATTAAATACCAACGTACGTTGATATTAAATATAGATATTTTGAATTGGAACTCAAGGTTAAAGGTTAGTTTACCGTTAATCGTACCCAAGGTCTTTGAAATATGTTCAAGATTAACATATAATTTTTTCGCTACCATAAACTATATAGATTTGTCAATTTTTTTTTAAGATAAGCCTGCTATTGGTGCCGATTCCCTTGTTCACAAACTACACTAAATTTAAGTTCAGTGCATCTTTTTCTTTCTATTTCATTAAGAAAAGGACAGAAGATAAATTTTAGTTTATTCCTGTCAAATTAATCAGCGCTTGACGTAAATTGACGTAAATTTAGTAGGCAAGTTTTTAATCACGTCTACACTTGTATGGAGTTGTGACAGCCGCTGATTAATTTGACAGGACTAAATTAAAATTTATCTTCTGTCCTTTTCTTAATGAAATAGAAAGAAAAAGATGCACTGAACTTAAATTTAGTTTAGTTTGTGAACAAGAGAATCGGCACCAATGTCGGCTCTTGTCAGCGCCATAAAACTTGTGTCAAGATAATTTCAGTGTACTAAATGTTGAGCTAATACGCTAGGTACCTACATACTAAATTAAAATAAATATAATCAAAATAATGGTGGTCGCACCAAACCAACGCTAGTGTAAGTTTACATAATATTTAAAAGGATTGTGATATAGAATAATTGTCTATGGCAAACCTTAACTCAACTGTGAAGTTGACTGTACAGAATACGGGAATACACTCTTATTATTTGACATGTACTTTTAATATTGAACTTATAGGATTCGTTTTAAGAAGTGCAGGGATAGCTCATCAAGTCGGTACTGTAACATCTTAAGTAGGACTAAGATAATTCATATGAAAATATAAAGAATGGAGTTGAAAGTTGTACAATTGAAAAACTTGTGTATACAGACTGCCTATAAAAATTCTTGTAGAAAACCTTGCATCTCAAATACTCACGTGTATATAATTAATTATAGGTTTTCTGTGTATATAAACAATGTGTAGATTTGAAATTTTGAACCAGTGCCAATGTTAACGAGGTGGCCAAAAAACAGGCAAAAAATTGCCTTGACCGACTTTAGAGGTGCCAATTTCAACAATTTGATGAGATTCATTATTATTATTAATTTAAAAAAAGAATTGTTCCATGTGAACAAATCTCATAAGGAAAAGTTCTAATGGAACAAATATATCTTAGAGAGATGTATTAATGATTATAATTCTGGAAATACATATTTGTTATGGTCGCGAATCATATTTTGATCAAGATCCAACCTGACACTGACCTGCAAATTTCAAATTCAAATCCTTAAATGTGCCATCTATCGGGCAGTGAGGTAATTAAGTCACACACTTTTTTTTTGGGTGGGAAATTATCAAATAACTTCTCCCGCTCTGGGCGGAGCGGGAGGGCGTGTCAGACTCTTACTGACTAAAACCCACCCGTGTTCCTTCCGTGTTGCCAGGGGCCTCGGTAACCCTTTCGAACTTTTCCCAGTAGCAATGGCTTTCAATCAGAAAGCCATTGCTATTCGTATGTTCGAAAAATCGAACATACGAAGCAATGGATTGACAAATATCCTTCAAAATCATTTAGATTTTGATTTGAAAGTGTGTTACACAATTAGATTGGTCAACTGATCGTTACTATGACTGCGGTAAGGACAGCGCAGTTAACTTTTCGCCATGTTTTCTTTAAGGTAGTCAAGTCAAAGGTTCAAGGTAGTTTTTGCTTTCTGAAGACAGGAGACTTAAACCGTTAAAACCTCGAGATTCAAATTTCAGACATAACTACTGTTAAAAGATCAGTGTACAGTCAAACTAATGGATGGCATCAGAATTTGGCTGATTGTGCACATATTAAGCGTAGTTCACGTTTATTCATTTACTTCAAGTATTACGGTTGATGACATTGAATATTCAAACAAACGAGCGGGCCTGAGTATCTGTTGAATTTTTTCAGTCACTCTGCACTTTCAAGGCACTGATAATAAAGTTTATTGTCCAATGCAAGTTTGCAAGTGTTCTCCGACAGTAATTTCTCCTTTGGACTGATCACCGACAGGACGTTTAGTTTTTGAGAGATTCGTCGATAGAACGTTTCACCTGTGGACATTTCGCCGACAGAACCTTTCATATGCGTCACTTCCGACGACAGTAATAGAGGGGATCTGGCAATGGTCACTGTTCTAACATAACCTAACATTATCCTTCGCTGTAGCTGCCAACCTACTATATTTGCTACCAAGGGCTGTTGTCGAAAGTGACGCATATGAAAGGTTCTGTCGGCGAAAGATCCATATGTGAAACGTTCTATCGATGAATCTCTCAAAAACGAAACGTCCTGTCGGTGATCAGTCCAAAGGAGAAATGACTGTCGGAGAACGCTTGCGGACTAGCAATATTAGCCCTTATAATTAAAGTAAATAAACTATAAAATCACTAGAAAAAAACTGCTGCTCTGCCCTGCGTTAAATAGTTACCTGCGTAGTACATAGATGGCGTTAGTTGCCTGTATACCTAAAGATTTAGCCATGTGTATCTTGCCATACATTTACAATTCCATTCTTAATATTTTAGTGGATGCATGTATCAAATAGAAGTGTTAATTGAAATTATAATCATTATTTATACTTTTATCGAAGCGCCTATTTATAAGATTCTCTGTTATGTAGTATTTTGTACTGAATAATGTTACACTCAGATGTTGACTGTGAAGTGGAACTATTTTAACTGTACTTTTACTAGGAAAATAGAATCAGTAAGATAGTCTACTGATGAAGTATGGAACTTGAAGTATTTTAGTGTTTCTTATGACTATATGGTCCTCCCGAAAGGGGGTAATGGCCCATTAGATACCAAATAGGTCAAAACAGCGGATTGGTGAGTACTGAGCCTTAAAGCTTAGGGTAGTCTGGCCTATCTGTTACAAAACATAGTAAGAACCAACTGTGTCTTTTATTTTTAGTGTATTAAAAAAAGTTTTTATACGACCGAATGTGCATATTAGCTGTTGATCGAGACACTCGCTAGAACAACAAACTTGTCAAATACAAACATTGTTGTAACAATAATTTATTTTAAAATAAAATATTAGTCATCGCATGTTCGTGTTTTTTTTTTGGTTTTTCTAGAACCTATGTTATTCACATGGCGTTGATCAGTACGATATTTTAGGCGCTATCTACACGAGCGAAAGTATAGCGGCGATACGCCGTGACATCAAATTCTATAGAAGCTGTATGGAGCAATCTCCACACGGCGATATCATCGCGGCGAGATTTTGATGGCACGGCGAGACTCGTCGCGATTCTCTCACCCGTGGAGATGGCGCCTTGCTATAAAGTTTAGAGATCACATGACATTTTCATACTGCAATGGTTTTTATACTGCAGTGGGATTTTGACGTGTGATGCCAACTTTTTACAGTAAAACAATACACAGTGCCGTGTAAAAAGCGGCTATCACTCCTAAAAATCATGAAGGACAGCCCGCGTAGTGACAATATTATAATACCTACTTACAAACTGTAACTTACCGCGAATATAGGTTGAGTGTACACTCGACCTCGTAAATCCTTTATCACTTCTGACTACAATTCTCAGTAAAGATTCCCGCATACAGGCGCGACGCGGCACCAGTATCACAATTTCTATGAAATCTTCATGAAAAGTGTCGCGCTGCCTATTGCGCCCGCGATATCGCGCCAGTCTGAACGAGCCTATAAACACTGGTCGATTACGAGATCGACTATACATACTTATTATTAACAGTCACTTTACGAAAGGAAATAGAAATTGTCATCACATTTTCATTTCGTGGGAATTGGATCGGCAGAGACAGCTAGTAATTAAAAATTATGATTTCGTCATAATTTATCGAATTTTTATTTAAATCTATTTACAAAGATTGTTATCTTGTGTCGGTCTGGTTAGATTCTGCGCAGAAAATAAACAAGCAACCAGTTTTTTAAATTTACATAATGTTGATCGAAGTCGTATCGCTTCTTACGAATGTTGCAATATTACGTGATAAAATCAGATTCAATGAGATCTGATTTTATCTCATAATAAATAAAATCGAAGTGTGTTTTTGTCTGTACTGACTAGATAGATTGTAGAATAAAGAAGCGGTGTTAAGCGGGGGCGAAGTCGGGCCTCGCATTCCGGGAACCTCGCGCTTCCAAAGATAACCTCTTTCTTCAGCAGCTTTCTTCAACTCATCCGTACCGTAATATTATTTATAAATGCAAAAAAGTAACGCTATTTGTCTGTTACCTGAATTTTGATTAAATTTGGCACATATTAGTTAGACCATGACTTGGTTTGGACATAGGATACTCTTTATCCCGGTAGTACCTACTTGTAGTAGAGGCATGAGGAATAGGGTGTAAAGTTCACTCATCCTCCGAAGAAAAATGAGGATCCTCCGACCAGACGAGTGTCGTGTCTGGTGGGCAACTGCCCGACGGTTGATGTCGGGATGTTGTATATATGCTAGTTGCGCGGTAAACTCTGCTTGCGCGATGCAGGATTTTGCGTGACGTCAGTGTGTTGCGTAGTTCGCATGTGGCTATGTAAATGCCGCCACAGTACGTTCCCGTGGGATTTTTTCGGATCTCTACGCGAGCAAAGCCACGGGCAAATGGTAGTTTTCTTCAAAGGCTCCGCACATTTGGGCGGGCTGCGTCGCAACGCAATGCATTGCAAAAATCTTTCTTCATCACTTTATATACATTGGCTATGAATCAACGTACACTACAGGCGCGCTAAGCGGCTGCCGGGGTCGCGGGGAAATCCGAAAGGGATACCGTGGCCTCTGGCAACACAGGCAACGGAAGGAACACGTATGGGTTTTAGTCAGCAAAAGTCTGGCACATCCACACCTTGCCGCACCGCCCAGAGCGGGAGAAGTTATTTGATCATTTCCAACCCAAAAAAAAAAGACGAGCTAGGCGGGCCGCACCGCATTTTTTAAATTCGTTGTGTCTTTATTACGTTGCGGCTGTAATGTGTGCTTGGCTCAACGGTCACTGCCAACATAACTTACCTACTAGATACAAAAATTAACAAACAAACCCATATAACAACATAGTCTAAACTAGCATCGTTAACATACAGAACTGGTTCCACATTCCAGTTGACAGCAAGGTTCGTGTCGGTACAGTCGTGTCCATAACTTAATTATGGCCGCTTTAGATACTCTCAGTGAGAGAGACAAGGCAGTGCTCAGGAGTATCTTCGATCCGACGGCCACTATCGCTGCTGATGTCTTTGAGGATGCAGGGGATAAGTTTGTTGAAGATGATGAAGGTAAGAAAGATTGTTTATTGATTAGTCTAAAGATCATTGACAGAAAAACAACAGTGGTGCCGATTCCCTTGTTCACAAACTAAACTAAATTTAAGTTCAGTGCATCATTTTCTTTCTATTTCATTAAGAAAAGGAAAGAAGATCAATTTTAGTTCAGTCCTGTCAAATTAATCAGCGCTTGACGTAAATTGACGTAATTTTAGTAGGCAAGTTTTTAATCACGTCTAAACTTGTATGGAGTAGTGACAGGCGCTGATTAATTTGACAGGACTAAACTAAAATTTATCTTCTGTCCTTTTCTTAATGAAATAGAAAGAAAAAGATGCACTGAACTTAAATTTAGTTTAGTTTGTGAACAAGGGAATTATTAGCTTATTGTGATCAGTATTTGTGTAGTTAAATATCAAAACCCCCTCGGGTTCGATTTTGACAGTTTAACAACTTTCATTGCGTTAATTACGTTGCTGAACGGACATATTAAGGAATGGATTAGCAACATCCTTCAAAATCATTCAGATTGTATGTCCACTCTAAGTGAAAAGTGGGAAATTAAAGAAATGTGTTTTTGGCTATAGATTATTATGTTATGAGGTTTTTAGGGTACCTTAAAAGGAAATACGGAACCCATATAGGATCTCTTCGTTGTTAGCCCGTGAGTCTTGTCAAGACCCTTTTCCTCAGGAACGCGTGGAGGTATCAAGTTTAAATTAATATCAAATACGTAGTCTACGGTCCCTTGGGGCTCTAAAACGATCAAGTTGCTCAATAAAATAATACGGCTATTTAAACCACATTTTATAAACTCGCAAATATCGAAACCTATGGGGTACTTCCAGCTGACCTAGAATCATGAAATTTCATGATTGCTGATATCAAGCAATCATCAGTACCTACACCTATAGGAAAAAGTCCGGAAATCGTTCATTTGTAGTATTATCACATACAATAATGTTTTTTTTGCGATTACAAACTGCAGTTGGAAAATTGACCGCGACGTAGGTATAGGTACGAGGGCGGGTCAATAAGTCCGTGACTTTTGGAATAAAACACAGATTTTTTGATAAAAAAATTATTTTATTTTTCAACGTAGTCTCCCTTGAGCTCTATACACTTTGTCCAACGCTTCTCCAATTTTTTTATCCCTTCCAAAAAAAATGATTTGTCGAGGTCCTCAAAATAGGCCTTTGTTTGCGAGATGACTTCATCATTGGAGTCAAATCTTTTTCCACCAAGCCATTTCTTCAGGTTTGGGAACAAGAAGTAGTCGCTCGGAGCCAAATCTGGAGAATAGGGCGGATGAGGGAGCAATTCATAGCCCAATTCATGGATTTTTGCCATGGCAACTGCACATGTGTGCACCCTTGCATTGTCTTGGTGGAAAAGAACTTTTTTCTTGGCCAAATGAGGTCGGTTTTTTTTCAAATCGTCATTGAATCGGTCCAATAAATTGGCATAATATTCCCCATTGATTGTTCTTCCCTTTTGAAGGTAGTCAATGTGGATTATCCCGCGTGCATCCCAAAAAACAGTCGCCATAACTTTATTGGCTGACAAACCCACCTTGGCCTTCTTCGGCGCCGATTCACCCTTAGAAACCCACTGTTTTGACTGTTGTTTGGTCTCTGGTGTGTTGTGATGGATCCATGTTTCGTCCACGGTTACAAAACGGCGCAAAAACTCCTCCATATTGCGATTAAACAACGCCAAACCTTCCTGTGAAGTTGTTACACCATTGCGTTTGTGGTCGACTGTGAGCAAACGCGGCACCCATCTTGCGGAAAGCTTTCTCATGCCCAAGTGATCATTCAAAATTGAAACCACTGAGCCATGCGAGATCCCTACGGCTTCCACAATCTCTCGCACTTTCAATCTTCGGTCGGCCAACACCATATCGTGAATTTTTTCGATTGTTTCGGGTGTAGAGACCTCAACTGGGCGTCCAGGACGTTCGGCATCTTCAGTGCTTGTACGGCCACAACGAAATTCAGTAAACCACTTTTTTACCATTGAAATCGATGGTGCAGAGTCCCCATAGTATTTATCAAGCTTAGCCTTGGTCTCGGTAATGGTTTTTTTTCGCAAGAAATAATGCTTAATAAGCACACGAAATTCACTTTTTTCCATTTTCTCCTCAAATTAGTGAGTAGTCTGATAAAAATAGCTGTCAAACACAAACTAACTGACGCAGCAAGTTTAAATTTTGACAGGAGTCAACTGACAGATGCCTGTTGACAGGAGCAGTGTTGCTGTTTCAGTAAAGAGGTCAGAAATTCAAAAAGTCACGGACTTATTGACCCGCCCTCGTACTATCGGCCAATCTTCCGCATGCTCACCTCTAAGGCGATAATCGTATAGCACGGCTCACGACTCGATCGCCCGATGCAAGCGTTTTGGCCAATGGGATGCATGAAGCGTATTTTAGCCGTGTTTGTATTAATGTAATTATGTATAGTGTGTGTGACAGTCACACTAGGCGCGTGCTATGCTCACTTGTTTGTAAGACATTTTTTTAATGGGCACGGCCAGCGAGAGCGCTTTATGAATTGTTATTGTTGACAAGAAGTAATTTCGTACTAATATCTTCCGTTTGGTTTAGAAAATGTATTATTGGTATTGCTATACGCGTACCCTAAAAAAACTTTATTTAGCATTTTTGTTTACCACTTTGCCAAATTACAGCTTTCTAGTAAGAGTCTGTGAGCTAAGCCGGGGACAGACAGACAGACAGACGGTCATGGCGAAACTATAAGAGTTCCTTGTTGACTACGGAACCCTAAAACGAAGCAAGTTACGTAGTTTTGTTAGAAATTGTCATTTGCTATCTCTTTCTTTTATTGCTGTTTTGATTAAAATAGCAAAATTACTTACAGTAGTATTTGAACCATTACTTGGCGCAGTTTATACAATGTTATCAGATTTTTTTATTATTGCTGTCGCAACTTTTGCAACTGCAATAAAAATAAGTTCATTATCTAAGCACCATTATTATTCAGTGGGAACGTCAGAACATCTGGTTAAACAATAGATCGGCTTTATAGAACGGCCATAAAATACGGTCGCAAAAAATTACGAAATATTTCTTCAACACACTTGCTTGTAAAGTGACTCAGAAATTCAGCTTATTATATAGAGGTATTTTTACTTTACATTTCTTTTTTCAATATACGCAGTTTTTGTCCAAAAACAATGAATATTTTTGAGAAAAAAAAAATCGTTACATCAGATAAATCAATCATCAAAATTATCATCATTTCATAAAATTATGTATTTTTCACTACATATTAACCTTAATTTGCTTATTCAAAACATTATTTTGTTTATTATATTTTTTATATAGGCTGTTTAGCGGTTTTTCCAGCGCCTTTATTTACACCTGCGGCGCGCGGGATAAACAAAACAAGCGCGGTATTTTCCAGAAATACTTGTTAACGTTTTCATTGTGTGGTTAATTATTATCAAAAATGTTGACTTCAATTAGGAAAGAAGAGCGAAGAGCAACGCGTAGATTTAACCCCCCGGAAATACTAATCTAGGCACGAAACGCTAGTGACAGCCTGTTGCCTGCAAAATCTAGAGAGAAATACCTAGCGGCGTACGAAACTAATAACAATACCAGTCTCTTTTTTTCCTCTCAAGTTAAAAACCGTCGTATGAAACGCGCACACACTCGACTCCCTTATCGCGCTCGCTCGCCCTCGGCTCGCGCGAATAATACCGGCTCGTGCAGTGAGTAACCAACATACCACACATATTTATATTTTTTGTTACACGCCCTATACTCACACAAATTCATATTGTCTCTAATTGGACGAAACCAGGAAGGGGTGTGGTTTGTCACTAGCTGCGCTTGCCGCAGAAATATTTTCTAAAGTGAGCATGCTTAAGTTTTGCCAATAGTACCTATCGGTGTTGGAGAACATGTTTTTCAACTACAATGTTACGTTTGTTTTTTGGATAAATTCACCCTAACTACGGAACCCTTCATTGTACGTTGTCCAACACACTCATTTTGCCAGTTTTTTTTTAAATTAAATGATCACTCGTGTAGGAGATTGTGTTTATTAGAATAGAAATAAAAATAAAACAGAGTGGCAGGGACATCGACGCCCAACCTGTTACCGTGGATTCGGTACATAATTCTGAACCCCGTGCGTTGAAATTTATCGTCATATTAAAAAATATATTAGCTATTCCGTACATTTAGACCGCTTAGTATTGAAAGTTCGTGGGGATCACCCTGATTAGGACATGATGACGGGAACCTTTTTTATTGTTGACAGATGTCACAGATAGGCCACAGACTACGCAGAGCACATTTTGACACAGAGTACACTACTGGTACATTTTAATGAATATGCCACAGGCTGACTTATATATACATTAGATGATTACAGAGCAAATATTATGTTCCTTTACATTCGGACCTCGGGGAGGGAAAATATTCAAATGCGATTTTTTCTGATAATGATTCTCAATACGTCTAGCGCCACACACTTTCCTGTGTCAAAAACAGGAACTAATGAATGTTGCCACTTAATTTTTAACACTTAGGTTCTATGAAACAGCTATGTTTTCTTTTTGGTAACGGACGAATTTTTTTTTAAACTATGGAACCCAAAAAAATCTTGCCAGTCGCACAGGCGTCGATCTAGCGCAGCAGTGGAAGAGAAATATCTCATATTCTATAAAATTATACCTTTACAGAGCTAAGTATTTAAGTATTCCGGCCTTTATAAATACCTGCCTACTTATTAATGATCATCTCGTTGCCTGCTGATTTGTAGGTATCTATGATTACATAAATTAGCATCCGCCTAAAGAGCTGCATAGCGCAGATTGTCTATAAGTAGGTATGTCTATTTCACCTCATTAGGACCACTTTATTATACCGCTATTACATATTCAGCCCACTGCTGGGAAACAGGCCTCCTCTCTGAGAGAGGGAGTGGGCCGTAATCCGCTACGCGAGCCCAGTGCGGGTTGGTAGATGTCACGTCTTCGAATTTTTGGTTCTAGGACATGCCGGTTTCCTTACGATATTTTCCTTCACCGTCTTGAGAGCAGTGGTGATGAAATAACATTACACATTACAAACTTATGCGCCTGTCTGGGTTCGAACTTACGACGTACAACTCGTAAGTCGCGGTCTTACCACTGGGCCACCACTGCTCTCCGCTATTACATGGGACTTAAACATAAATGGCGAAATGTAGGTGCACATGTATTTCTGCCCTAACCCTTCGGGAAAAACGGAGTGATGTTATATGTTGATTACTTCAGAGCCCTCTACCGACGCCTACAAGGAGTCTACCTCACTGTGCGCCGAAGGAGTTCGTTTGGCAGAGGCCGGTAAGCTGGACGAAGCGTTAGAAGCCATGACCAGAGGAGTGCAGGCGGCGCCGGACAGAGCGGCCGGTTATAACGACAGGGCCCAGCTGTTGCGCATGATGTTGAAGGATGATGGTAAGAGTTTAAGGTGTGCTACATAAATGTTCCCACTGCTGGGACACAGGCCTCCTCTCGGTGAGAGGGAGTGGGCCGTAATCCACCACACGGGCCCAGTGCGGGTTATGTCACATGTCTTCGAATTTTTGGTTCTAGGACATGCCGGTTTCCTCACGATGTTTTCCTTCACCGTTTTGAGAGCAGTTGGTGATGAAATAATTTACACAAAGTAAAGCGCCTGTCTGGGTTCGAATCCACGACCTACAACTCGGTAAGTCGCGGCCGTTACCACTGGGCCACCACTGCTCTCTTTGGGTATTGTATCGTATGTATATTTTTCCGCCCTGATGTGCAGCCGAATCATGCCGACCCGACCAATTTTGTACCATACCTGAAATATTGCCTGGTTTGTACATGCCGTCTAGTATAAGCGTTATTAGCCCACTGTTCCCAATGTTCCCACTGTTGGGTATCAGGCCTCATCTTTATGAGAACGAGTGGCCTGTAATCCACCACGCGGGCCCAGTGGTAGATGTCACTCGTCTTCGAATTCTACAGGCCGATTTTGAATAAATAACGTCGTATGAGGGGTCTAAGTGCAAATTTGCCTCTGTCGATTATTTTTGGGTTTTTCGTATGTGATAAAGGCGGTTTTGACCGTAACTGATTTTACAGAACCATATATAATATAATGTGATTGAGTGTCACCAGACACAAAAAAACATGATTGTTTTGTTTTTAAATTGACAGAGGCGAATTTGCACTTAGACCCTCCTAATACGTTATTTATTCAAAATAACGAAACTGAAACTGTTTACCAACAGTCTAGTCGGTTCAAAAAGCGAAACATTCTGTTGGTTAAGCATTCACTGACGTAGAGTTATGTTGATGAAACGTCGTGGGTGAAAAGTCCTTTGGATGAAAAGTTAATGGTTTAAAGATAATGTTGACCAACGGTTCATGGACCAATCGACTAACCGGTTTACCAACAGTCGATTGGTCCATGAACCGTTGGTCAACATTATCTTTAAACCATTAACTTTTCATCCAAAGGACTTTTCACCCACGACGTTTCATCAACATAACTCTACGTCAGTGAATGCATAACCAACAGAATGTTTCGTTTTTAACCTAAAAAATGCCGCCGTTTCGACCAATCACTGAACAGCAGCCATAATGGCCGTCCTAGTTTATGCTTATTGCGTGCAAAACCGCCTCTGTTCCTATGAACGAAGTCCAAAACCACATCTATTCAGGGTTGAGATGCAAAATCGCCTCTATCCACTTGTCATTAAATTAAGCAATAAGCTGGAAAAAAACTATATTTCTTATAAACTTAGAAGATATCTAACATTTGAAGATTTATTAAGCCACGGAATGTTTTTTAACTGCTGTGAACATTTTCAGAAACTGGATGGTGGCGGAAAACATTTGGGCAATTGTTTTGTGAAATCTATTGGAAAAACAAGCGTCACTTTCGTTGTTGGCCATGCGCCAAATGATCCTTGTACAGCTACATCTTGTAATTTCAGACGCAATGTCAGACCTCGACCGGGCCCTAGAGCTTACAACAGGAAAACAATCTCGCGCACGCGCCTTGGCCCTGTGTCAGCAAGGCGTGCTCCTTCGCAAGCGAGGGAAGGATGAGGACGCGCGCGCCGCCTTCACTGAGGCTGCTAAACTTGGCAGCAGTTTTGCTAAGAAACAGGTTAGAACTTTCAGTTTGTGTACTGGCTAATTTGTCCATCATAAAAAGTAAGTGGGAGTTTTTTTCTTACGAAATGTATGGAAAAGGTTTTTGCGATTTCTGACTTTTCTGGTACTCAAACCTCGGTCGGTTCAAGAGGGTTTTTTGATTCTTATACGAAATAGGATGATAGAAATAAAAAGTTTTTGGAAACTGCCCATTTGCTTGCTGACTGTAAATTTTTAACAAAATCTGTAAATGCAGATCAGAATGTCTCAAAAAGTTAAAGAAAGGCCGCCCTTAATGCCCCGTCTCAAAACTTCACGCTGCTGTATATAATCAATCACTGAGGTGTAGAACTGTAGGATTATTGAGTTCTTATATCTTCTATCTTATTGTACGTTGGTACAATACTTTTGAAGTGAAAACTTGTTACGCCGCTTTAAGCGATTTTTGGTAGGGGCAAAACTTATGGGTTCGCGTTACCGACATGCTGATGTGACCGCGTCACCGACATGTTAATGTGACGTGTTGCGCCACACTGGCGATATTCCAGTTTTAAGTTTCCCCTTCTGTTGGCAGTACCCATTTTTTTATCGTGTCTGACTGCATTTTTTTATCGTCAGACTGCATTGTTTTATCGTGCGAACTTGCCAGAATTCTAACAGAAATCTGCATATTTGCAGGTGGTGGAACTGAATCCGTACGCGGCTCTCTGCAACCAGATGCTCAGTCAAGTGATGAGAGGAGAAAAGAACATCAAATTATAGTGTACCTATTGTACATTTGTATATATTGATTATTTTGTAAATGAACTCGTAACTAGAGTAAGGGTTTTTCGAAAATAAAACACAGATAAAATCTAATGGATTAGAAATTTATATTGTTGAGTAGGTACAATCGACATTCAACTTCGAGAAAATCCATACAAACGAACCAGAGAACAGTCACAGATCCACCGAGTGAGACACTCGCGTGGCTACACGCCCCAGTAGTGGCTTCACTCCCCAACAAGTGGCTACATGCCCCGAAAATCCTTGAAAATGACAAATTTAATACTACAAATCGAAATACTGCTACTACACTATCGATATTAATAATAGAATATGCAATAAAATCTCATAAACCATGATCACGTGCAGACACTCACAGATGATAGTTTGGTAGCTGTATCCGCACACAACCATCTTTTATCATCGCAAATTGGTTAAAATTCAAAATTTTAATAATAATTATTAATTAATCCTAGTGAGAGGCGACGACGGTAGACTAACGGAAATTGAAAGTGCACTTTATATATTTTAAAATAGCTCTTTTCAAACATGGCGTTCTTTGTTCAAATTCGCGCGCTTTTCTATTACCATAAACAATATTTCTTCGCGCCAATTTGAATAGACCGATAAACCTACTTTGAAGAGTTGCTTAGACATGAAAACAAAAATGGATGAAAAGAACATTATTTGGCACATGGTTTCTTAAAACAAATAATGATGATTGTGAGAGATGTCAATTAATATTTTCATATTATAGTAAATAATTGTCAACTCTAAACAACTCTTCCCCGTAGCTCGTGAAAGGATGATATATCACAGAAATAGTTGCAGTGTAGTTTAAAAATTCATTGAAGCATTGCAATAATAGTTAATTAATGACACAATATAAACATTCTTTTATAGTATTATATATGATTTAAAATGATTTTAAAAATTCCTTATAAATCATTGTTTAAAGTTTAATAAGTTATTTAATGAGCCCTTACAATATGTGGTACAGTCTATTAACAATCATAATTGTTAATTTAATACTTAGACTAAACTTTAAACAATGATTACATAAAGTTAGGAATAAAATAACAGTGTATGATTACAAGTTAATAAAATAGTGCTCTATTATTTGCTTACGTAATTGGATAACGTGCAAAAACAGTAGAAATTGAAGTGATTGTTTCTTTATTTCATTAGTGGTGCATTTTATTTATAAAATCAAACTTATTAAAATTATTTTTTTTTATGATTTTTTTATAAATAGGTTACCTATATTGAAACCAGTACGCAGCTTTAAGAGCGTTCATTCTGAAAGTGGGCAATGTCGCAAATAGCTGTCAAATATTTCGCTTTTTTTATTAATTTGGCAATTTTACTGTTTGGAAATATCACTAACTAGTGAATTATATTGATTATGAAATGCAATAATTATATCGTAACACCGAATATTTAGTTGTAGATGTAAAAAAAGATTTTAGAAACTTTCCAAATGCCCTTTTTATACCTAAAATGGTTACAAAATCAAATTTAGTGTTATAATTGCAATTCATTATAAATATTTTAGGTCACTAGTTAGCGATATTTCATATTTCCATACAGTATTATTAACAAATTAATAAAAACAGGTAAATATTTGACAGCTATTTGCGACATTGCCAACCTTTAGAATACACGCTCTTAAAACACTGCACGGTCATTAAAAGTAAAACCGGAATGTTATCAAGCGAATACAAATTATTGCCACTAATAAAATAAAGACTCACAAAAATAGGTAACAAGATAAAAATGATTGGTTACAAATATTCAATAGAATACTAATTTATCATGGAAAATATTTACATATTTTGGCACAGGTGTGGTGCAGTTAGCGACATCGTCTTTGTAAAATTCTAAACACTTGAATATCCATTAGTAAAATATTTCAAAAGTATACTAAGACCTGTATCAACTACGGGCTTAATCTATAGAAAGGTTTAGGCCTATTTATGAGATATTAACAAAAATCTAAATAAATAATATGTCGAAGACAGTTTTTTTTTATGATTTTCATTCCTCTCGTCACAAGCGCATGATTTTAATTCATAAGAAATGATGGTTGGTTAAATTAATTTTCACTCAAAATATACAGAATACAATCTTAAATCCTAGTCAAATAGAACCAGTTAAACTTGAAAAAGAAAAGGGTTCAACAGCAAAACAATTATCAATAAAAAAAAAAAAAACATTTCGCTTGTCATAAATTGAAGGAATTCACAAGACTTTCGCCACACTGTAAACATATAATTCTGTTCTAGCAAACATTTCGAAGTACGCAAAAGGAAAGGACTGTCGGAAGAGCAACCTAACACTAACACGATATTATATATTCTATGCTAAATAATATCAAGATATTAAAACTAATTCTCACTGAACACATACATTAACTATTCAACATTTTAAACATACTGGCGCCGATTCCCTTGTTCACAAACAAAACTAAACTTAAGTTCAGTGCATCTTTTTCTTTCTATTTCATTAAGAAAAGGACAGAAGATAAATTTTAGTTTAGTCCTGTCAAATTAATCAGCGCCTGTCACTACTCCATACAAGTTTAGACGTGATTAAAAACATGCCTACTAAAATTACGTCAATTTACGTCAAGCGCTGATTAATTTGACAGGACTAAACTAAAATTTATCCTCTGTCCTTTTCTTAACGAAATAGAAAGAAAAAGATGCACTGAACTTAAATTTAGTTTAGTTTGTGAACAAGGGAATCGGCACCACTGTCCAGATAGACTTAAGAGTACTCACACCCTTCAATCTATTGCCTAGTCCCTATTATTCATAAATTTCTTTTTTCATTGTTACCCAGAAATGCAATATCATCAAACATTTTTTAAAAGGGAAACTAGTAAACTGGATTTTCGGATATAATCGGTTATTAAAATTGGTTAAGGTCACAGCACTAAAAATAAAATAATGTCGAAGCATATAAAGCAAGCTTAAGACAGATTCGGAGACTCGGTAATATGGCTTAATCTTACAACTTACACTAAGATTTAATATTCAACGGTTATATGGAAATGACTTAATATTATGACCAGAAGGTGAAATTCATTCACGCGACGAATCGAGATTATCGAACGTGTCTGTTTGCTACGGCAACAGAACGCGTGTATGAAAGCTTAACTCCTTACTATGCCTTATTTACAAGTGAGATCTTACAATAACGGTTAGATAAATAAATAACTATAAGTTTTATAAACTTTTTAATTTAATATTATAACTATTATTGACCAAGTCAGAACAAAATAGGGTGTAAAAGGCATAAGCTAGCAGACACTAATTAGAAGTAATAAAACAATTTACGAGTACCTGTGCATATAATTGGTGAGGAGTAGATGTTCGTTTTTGGTGTTATTGAATTTATGCAATAATGCCTAGTGTCATTTTCTACCTATCGGCTCTTTTAATGTAATTTTCCAGGTTTGTATAATGTTGGAAAAATATGGTCTATGTCATTCAAGTAGATCCAGAATGTTTACTAGACAAACCATTATGGAAAAGACGCCATACAATAATGTAGATGTAAAAAAAATCGTATCTTAATATGTCTCCTAAATAAAACAACGTTATTTTTACTTTTAGTTCTTCAATAGTAGGTACTCGAAATGAAAACAGAAAAGTTTAGCTAACTAAATCTAAATATAAAGAAATTGTAGCTGGGTGGAAGTTTTGAAGTTTTGTCTTGTTATAAACACTTGTAAAATATTTTGTAATTAGAAACATCTCTTGTAATAATAATGCCGCTCTAACTCTTTACTAGCAATTGCGCAGACGCATTTGAAAAAACTTGGTGTTCCCTGGGTTCACAGTTTTGCCGGGCCTCAGGTCAAGTCACGCTAACTACCAAACTGTTTTGTATAACTATCAACATACAGAAGGTCAAGTAATACAATACCGGAATTTCGGAAGAAGAAATCATAAAATAACTTAAAAAAAAACTAATTTGAAATGGACTGCGCGCGTTAGAAATATTCATACATCAAAGATACGATGTCAGCTCACGGATGCGTTCACAAGGATACATTCGCATGAGAATACACACGATATTTTTTTTAGAAGATGAATAATACAATAGCTCAATTACTTTATAAGAAAGCCTTACGGAGCGACTAAGTCTTGTTGGCCAAGCTCCTTTAATAAATGAAAAAAAACAAAATTAGAAAGAAGACGATGTTATTTTAAAAGTGTTTAGAACAAGACGGGGTCACGGGGTTGTGTCATACTGTACGTCAGTACAGGGACAGGGATGGGTGTGGGTAGGCAGTGCGCCCGCTACGTTGTCTCCCGCTCCAGCTGTTGTTAACCTACGACGCTGGCTCATTTTCACTATTAAAACAATAATATGACATCACAAAATGCCTTAAAATACAACTGACCAGCAGGAAAGAAACGGGGAGAACAAGAAACACGTTTAAATAGAGAACGTCGGGTAAATGTTGCCGACGACAAAAAAAAAATAAACCCTATTTACTCTATGGTTGTAAATTTTTGATGTAATACTTTAAAAATAAAAGGAATACAAAAACAAATCCAAATCTATTTAAAAATAAAATTTTAAAGCTTTGGTTGAAAAGAACACTGTCACAAAAATGCGATAATGACGTGAAAGTAAGCCAGCGTCCTTAAATTAATACTTATGCCTA
The DNA here is from genome assembly GCA_905333075.3 of Atethmia centrago. Classification (NCBI taxonomy): domain Eukaryota; kingdom Metazoa; phylum Arthropoda; class Insecta; order Lepidoptera; family Noctuidae; genus Atethmia; species Atethmia centrago. Next base: position 25,793,285 of record HG995376.1, read on the forward strand.
CTAAAAGAATTTAAAAATTACTATTATACCTATTTAGCAAAACCGCATTGGGAATGCGCAGCAAATCGAGAATACTATTGAAAGATAATAATTAATCATTATAATTAAGCTAAAATTACTTTTATCAAATAAAAACAAAACACCTAAATGTCATTTTATTACATTTCAATTTAGAATCAAATGCTTTCTTTTCCATTTTTTAATCCACATCGATTAATCTAGCAAGAGTTTATATACGATTTTAAAATTTATTTTTATTAGCGATTAGTTATTAATTAAGTTAGTAAGGCTATTTTAGTAGACTATTATTGACAGCTATTTGCTGTTGACGACTTGTAACGATATTATAAGGGTTGATTGGTGTTATAGGGGAAGTTTATGGGTCAATACTATTGATCGACTAATAGAACCATCAGAGGAGCTTGTGGCTAAGTAGGTAATAAAAGCCGCATTGGTCGATCTGTCAAGTTAGGCTACGCTTGCCAGGGTTGGTCCGTGGATGGGTGCCTATCTTTACAAACCGAGACTCCACCGTGCCTCAGAAAGCACGTTAAGCCGTTGGTCCCGGCTGTCATTCGTGGATCTTTCTTTTAGAGTCGTTTGGGGTCGTCAGAAACCCGAAAGTCTGACAACCAGTTTTACTACGGGGTATCGTATTACCCAGTTACAGGTTCATAGAGGTTAGATAGGCAGTCTCTCCGTGTAAAATACTGGTTTTCAGCTGCATACGGTGAGACCGGAAGCTGACCCCAATATAGTTGGGAAAAGGCTAGGCAGATTGATTAATAGAACCATTTCAAACTTCGCTTGCAATTATTGCTGTTAGAAAAGTTAAAAGAGATATGTAATAGACATTTTCAAAGTCTATTTTTGCAAGGTTTCTTACGCCAGTAATAAAAAATAGTGTTGTCCAAAATCTCATAATATCGATACAAATCGCATCGAAACGAAATCACGCACACATGCATAAGTGAACAGTCACCCCCCACACGCATACAGGCTAACAGTCAAGCTAATACGATACACGATTAGATCATCCATACATCACAAAATGCGATCACGTTATTGTGAAAAACCTTAAAAACAAAAACGTGTTACCATAGACAATGAAAACTTAATAGTACGACCTCCTGTCAGACGTACGTCATAAACAAAACACGACATCTTTGGGCAGAAAAGAGTAGTTATAATATTATTATTATTGAATATAAGTTTGCCCAAAAATGACCAAAGTCAACAATAAAATGGTATTCATTAACTACGTAAGTAGACACGAGATTCAAATCATAATGAGCTAAATAATATTGTGAAATATATCAAAAAATGAAACACATTTAGCTTACCCAGGAACCATTGCACCCCAATCTAATATTAATAATTTTAAACAACCATTCGCTCATCAAGATAACATTTTACAATACTCACGTCCTTAAAATGCGTTAGCAAATTTAATTATTAGTATTTCTAAAATTTTATATAGGCTGGAAGATCTAAAAAGATATTCAAGCAATCACTTTGGCTTTATAGCGTACGCTAAATATGTTTCTTTTAAGCTCCTTGGACATCTAAAACGCTTAACAATATTGCCATCCACACGACACGACACTATTTACATATAAACAACACTGATATGTGATAAAAACGTGAAAATTAAACAAAAAACGTCCACACAGTTTGACGCGATCTGTCAAAATTGCAAGCGATTATAAACTTTAATGACTTCTAATAGAGTATATTTTGACAGAAGGTATAAATACTGAGTGGTGATCAACATTTACTATATTTATCAAGTGGCCCCAAGATCATGATATTAGAGATTGCCATGTGTCGAGATTCTGAATATGATTCTCATGTTTATAATTAACAAATAAATTATCAATAAAATTGCCGAAAAAAATATTGCCAATACATAGAGAGCAAAAATTCAACAATAAGTTTTTACTCAAGTTAATATTGCTTAGCGAAATTCGTTGGATTACATTTCCAATTCAATTTATTGCAGTTAAATAAATTAATTATTGCGAAAATTATACTTAAACAAATGACTACTCTTAGAATAAAGATCCATTTTTAACTTCCATACTAAGAAGTAGACAACACTCGAATTCTCGAATGAGAAAATCTCCCAAATATCGAAGCTAAAGACAAAATAAATTAAATAAACTAAGTCATGTCGTATTGGATGGTATGTAGAATATCATCGACTTAAAATAAGAGTAGTAAAATTTACGGGAATGAGCAAATACTTCTCCTAAACGTCCTCCGAAGAGCCTAAGAATGGCATTCCCTCAAGAATCAACGATACAATGATAGCTAACCGTCGGAACTGAACGCAGAGTGAGAGAGCGAACGACGCGCGCCGTATGAGTGACAGAGACAGTCGACAGATGGAGTGAAGTGCTGAGTCGTACCGGGGCAGGCCCCACCACACAGCCAACTTCAATAATGAGGAGAAATTCAACCCTGGAACGAGAAAAAGTAAGTTATTGGTATTTCTAGTTTTGATAAAAAAAAAACTGAATCTTTTTATATGCTCGCAGTCATTTGGTTGTACTGAATAGGCTGACATGAGGTCGAGCACGCCGCATTGGCATTAGTAAGACCCTCATTAAAGAGTGGCTGAAGATAAGGCATGGCAGTGGCATCCTCTTCCTCAGTTTTCGTGTGTGTGGTTTTTTTGGTGCTTTAGAATGTTTCTCATACTGCATAGGTCGGAAACTGATGGCCAGTTGCTACTACTGTGGCCCATAAACTCTGGTCTGGTTGAGGTTCATCCTGAACGGTTTGTCTAACGTGATGACGTCACTAGCACAATGTTCACCTTACTTGTTCGCACATGCTGCACGAACTCGGGGTTGAGGAAGGAGAAGCCCATGAACTTGGCCAGGTGGTTCATACTGAACCATTTGTCTACCTGATAACGTCATTAAGTGCAATGTTTACCTTGCTTGTTCAGACATGCTGCACGAATTCTGGGTTGAGGAAGTAGAAGCCCATGAACTTGGTCTTGTGGTTCATACTGAATCATTTGTCTATTTAATGACGTCATTAAGTACAATGTTTACCTTGCTTATTCAGACATGCTGCACGAACTCTGGGTTGAGGAAATAGAAGCCCATGAACTTGGTCTTGTGGTTCATACTGAACCATTTGTCTACTTAATGACGTCATTAAATACAATGTTTACCTTGCTTGTTCAGACATGCTGCAGGAACTCTGGGTTGAGGAAGTAGAAGCCCATGAACTTGGTCTTGTGGTTCATACTGAAACATTTGTCTACTTAATGACGTCATTAAGTACAATGTTTACCTTGCTTGTTCAGACATGCTGCACGAACTCGGGGTTGAGGAAGTAGAAGCCCATGAACTTGGTCTTGTGGTTCATACTGAACCATTTGTCTACTTAATGACGTCATTAAGTACAATGTTTACCTTGCTTGTTCAGACATGCTGCACGAACTCGGGGTTGAGGAAGGAGAAGCCCATGAACTCGGTCTGGTCGAGGTTCATCATGAACAGCTTGTCTGTGGGCGTCAGTTCTGTCTTTTCTTGTGTGAACTGTTTGTCGAAGTTCGACACGTCCTTGCGATGTTTCTGTGGAGAATTGGAAGAAAGTGTTTTAGAAGTATGTTTTAACAATATTTGTAAAAATGTTTATTTTTTACTTAGAAATACGACCTCATTTTTTAAGAAGTTACAGTTGCACTTCTAGTACGCACATACCAATATTGTGACCCGTTCGAGATTTTGATAATGAGCTTTGATTAAAATTCCCAGAACAATTTTGCGTCCTCGTCTTTTGACCAGATTCTCAGCTCCAATTAACCAATACTCAGAAAAAAAAAATTACCGATAAAAGTCTGTCACGCAGTACATTTTCATCAAAATGAATCTCAGTCACAATAATAATTACCTATGAATTAACTTGTTAAAAAAAAACTCCTATCATCACAAACAATAAAATAAAATAAGTTACTTTTCAACATTAATTATTTATTTTGTTATTTTATTCTATTACCCAAACCATAATTGAATAATATCGAAGCAAAGCTAATTATAATATTTTCGAGTTTCTAACAGACCGATTATATATTTATGATTTCTTTTTTTCATTATAATTATTTTATTATTTACATTTTACTTAATTTTAGATTCGGTTTTTTTATTGTTCATAAATGGATTATGTTACGTTACATTGTTTGTTTTTGATTGTATACAACTTTTTATGCTTTCCTTTAAGGTTTATTTTTTTGCGTAATAAATAAGCCTTTATTTAAGATTTGCACATCAGACACTAAGTAGAATATGACGGAAACGTAGTGTTGCTGTGTTATTATTATATATTTGTTAACATTTAATTAACAAAATCAATCAAAATCAAAATATTTTTAGTTCACATAAACCTACATGGGCACTTATGAAACGTCAGAAGCTAGGTGTACGGTTCCAATTGGTCGGTTCCTATGGAGAAGAGCCGAAAAGAAATTCCACGGTTACTCTTTTAAAAATAATTGGCTTTTACAATGTTCTCAAATTACAGTGTTAATAGGTATGGGAGGACAGTGTAGGCCTGTCGACTTAACAAAAAAAAAAGAAAAGAAAAAGGTCTACAAAAGATCTAGTCAGTTAAGCCTACAACGTTCTCACATTCACAACGTACACAAGAATCCATGTAAAATAATATATAAAAAAAAAAAAAACCTATTTAAACCAAATGACATGTTTGATGTTTGCCTTTACAACAAGTCTGAAATCAAATCACAACCTAATCACAAGTCTAACAACAAAAAAGTTAAGTAATAACAGCCGCACGGGTCGATCGATCAGATTAAGCTACGCTTGCCGCGGTTGGTCCGTGGATGGGTGACCATCTTTACATACCAAGACCCCTCCGTGCCTCGGAAAGCACGTTAAGCCGTTGGTCCCGGCTGTCATTTGTAGATCTTTGACAGTCGTTACGGGTAGTCAGAAGAAGCCCGAAAGTTTGACAACCAGTCTTACCAAGGGGTATCGTGTTACCCAGTAACTGGGTTGTGGAGGTCAGATAGACAGTCGGTTAGACTATGTAGGGGTGATGATGGCAGATGGCTTGTTTATGTTATTTTATTGTTTGTGTTGTTATTGTATAGTAATTATCGATCATAATGGTTATATTATTTTCTAAGTACTGTTTATTTTGTTTTACTCTATTACCTGTTTTTTCTAATATGTTAAAATCTCATAACCTGACTTGATTTCCGTACGTCGTTTTCGGGTGACCACTGAAAATCAGCGCTTTGCTGTGGGTCCCCCATAGCACAGCATCATGCTGAGTGGAAGCCTACTTGTCACAGTCACGGCGTGCAGTTGCCGACTATATGTATATGTTGTGTGTCTCTCTGTGTAAGTCTGTTTAGTTTTATTATTTATAAGAATTACCCATAGCTTTTATGAGCACGTGTTTCTGTGGCAAATAAATCTATTTTTCTTTTCAGATGATGATGATCATGAATATGTTATTGTTATGGACATCGGTGCTCACAATCTTAGGCTTGAAGGGCGGCTGCACGTCGCGCGCCTCGATGCGCGCCCAGTCGATGCGGCGGAAGAACGGGTGCGTGCGCACGTCCTCCTCGCCGCGCGCGTTGCAGCCCAGCCGCTTCGACGGGTTCTTTATTAGGAACGCCTTGCACGCGTCTTTGGCTTCCTGTCAGGTGAATGGTGGCTATTTTAGAAGAGTCGTTCAAATGAAAAAAAAGATAATCTTTATGAGATTTAAAGAGAACTTTTCAAAATATTAGGTAAGGGGAAAAGTCTTTTCGCATTAGATAAATATTTATTTACATAACCAAATTACAAGATGATTTTTAACATTAACTAAATTAAATTAAAACTAAGTTAAGCCTAAAAAAGGCCCTCGGGGGTTTGTACCGAGGATGCTGGCGGCATTTCCTCGCTGAATTGCAATGCTGATGCGTTGCGAAAGTTTTTAAATATGGAGACCTTGGCAGAGAGTACAACTTTGTGCCCTTTGGCGTCGAGACCCTCGGTCCGTGGGGTCCCAGTGCGTATAAGTTATTTGCGGAAACCGCGAAACGTCTAGTTGATGTAACTGGTGACCGAAAAGCTGGCGGCTTTCTTTCGCATTATAGTATGTATGAACTTAACAAAATCTCTTTGTATCTGGCTGGTTTTGGTATCATTGAAAGTTTAAATTTTAAAGAACATTATTCCAAATTCAAATTAGGAAAATGTGTGATTTTCATTTGTTTTTCGTACCGTCAAGATGAGTGAATTTAATGAAGAAATTCGATACATTTTACTACAAAAAAGGTAAAAATGCAACGCAAGCCGCGAAAAAAACTTGCGATGTTTATGGACCTAGTGCAGTGTCTGTGAGAGTAGCACAAATTTGGTTTAAGCGTTTTCAATCCGGAAATTTTAATGTCAAAGATGCACGTCGCTCTGGTCGCCCTATTACGGATAAAATGGATGCCATTTTTGAAAAAGTGGAGCAAGATCGGCATATCAGTAGTTACGACGTAGCTGAAGAACTGGGAATTGACCACAAAACAGTTTTGGCGCAATTGAAAAAAACTGGGTACACAAAAAAGCTCGATATTTGGGTACCTCACGAGCTCACTGAAATAAACCTAATGAACCCTGTACTCATTTGTGATTCTTTATTACGACGTAATGAAACACAACCAAGCTGATAACTGGTGATGAAAAGTGGATCACGTACGACAAGAACGTGCGAAAAAGGTCGTGGTCTTGGTCAGGCTTCACAGACTGTGGCGAAACCCGGGTTAACTCGCAACAAGGTGATACACAGCATCAGCGTGTGGTGGGATTGCTAGGGCATCTTTCATTATGAGCTGTTACCACCAAGTAGGACCATCGATTCTGAACTCTACTGCGAACAACTGTTGAGATTAAAGCAAGCAGTTGAGAGAAAGCGGCCGGAATTAATCAACAGAAGGGGTGTGGTTTTTCATCATGATAACGCTAGACCTCACACATCTTTAGCCACTCAGCAAAAATTAAGAGAGTTTGGCTGGGAGGTGTTAATGCATCCGCCGTATAGTCCTGACCTTGCACCTTCAGATTTCCTCCTGTTTCGGTATCTACAGAATTCTTTAGGCAGTGTCAGGTTAACATCACGAGAGGACTGCCAAAACCACTTGTCCCAAAATTTCTATAGCAAATGGGATCATGTCCCTACCTACAAGATAGCAAAAAGTTATCGAACAAAATGGTACCTACATACTTTAGTTAAATGTAAATTAAATTAAAACTAAGTTAGGCTTAAAAAAGGCCCTCGGGGCATTGTACCGAGGATGCTGGCGGCATTTCCTCGCTGAATTGCAATGCTGATGCGTTGCGCGAGAAAGCCGCCAGCTTTTCGGTCACCAGTTACATCAACTAGACGTTTCGCGATTTCCGCAAATAACTTATGCGCACTGGGACCCCACGGACCGAGGGTCTCGACGCCAAAGGGCACAAAGTTGTACTCTCTGCCAAGGCCTCCATATTTAATAACTTTCAGATTTTCGGCATTTTCTGCCGCTGCACCCGCTTTAGAAGTAGTCCGTTGGAGGTGGGACGGTGCCAGTGTGTCTACACAGGTAGCGTCCCACACAAGCATCCGTCCCAAACTCCACGGGACCAAAGACACACCATCAGGTCTTTTGCCATCATCTCTGACAATGCCAGTCGGCTCAAGAAGAGCAGGCACATTGATGCTGGCAAGAGACCGGCGGATTATGTCATTAAGTGTTGCATGTCTTGAAAAGCGGCCTGCACTTTTTTGACAACAAAGTCCGTGGTGACCCAGTCGGTCCACGTCCGTTTAGTTAATGTTAATAATCATCTTGTAATTTGGTTATGTAAATAAATGATATTATTGAATTTCGTTAAAAAAAAAAAAAAAAAATGTAAATAAACTATATTAAAAAATGTTTTGAATTTTCTTAAAAAATGCGAAGAAACTTTTTCCTCAACCATTGTTATTCCATAACAGTGGTTAAAATTTAAAAGGAGGTGAAACTTTGACAAATGCCGTAACGTTTAAGTATCTACGTTAACTGTAAAATACATAAATGTAGCTCTTAAAAACATAGGTATAGTAGATTGTGTCATAAGGGACCAAAATTATGTATTGAGGGCGAGAGCGATTGTTTGAATCTAGAGCGAAGCGCAGGATTCTAGAGTAGAATCTTAAGCATAGCGAGTGATTCAAAGTACGTCGCTCGAGGTTTAATAATTTTGGTACCGTGTGAGACACTCTGCTTTTCATCCCCCTCTATGAGAAAAATAAATAAGAGATGCTTTTAATAGTGACGAATATTACATAACCAAATTACAAATTTATATTAATATCAAATTAAAATTGTCTGTAAAGTTTTGACAAAAAGTAATGAAAAAATGAATAAGAAGTTCCCGTGTATATTTTTTTTTATGTTTAACCAATGCCTCGTCGGCAGGCGCGCTTTTCTATTACCGGCCTGAACTTTATCGAAGCGAATTGCATTCAAAATTCTTAATTAAATAATGTTCCAAATTCAAAAGTAATTTTGTCACTGTTATGAAGTGCGCCGGAATGACCCATTTTGCTCGCACTTATCGAGGAACCATTCGAATAGATGGGATGAAAAATTAATTTGCATAGGCAATTAATCTAACCTAACCTAACCACTGTATCGATCGATTTCTAAGGGTAGGTAAGAAATAAAATCAACTCTTGATTATTTGATTAAAAGACAAAGGGTTGAAAATATGATCCTTGCGATCACATGACACTAACATCGATGTTCGCGGAACTATAGAGGCTCGTGCAGATTGGGATGATATCGCGGCCATGACAGGCGTATTGCTGCCTGTCGCGCCCGCGATATCGCGCTAGTCTGCACGAGCCCTAACGCAGATATTAAACCACATGCAGCTAGACGGTCTTAAGAGCGTGCATTCTGAAAGTGGGCAACGTTGCAAATAGTTGGCAAATATTTCGCTAGGTTTTATTAATTAATCACTTTTGTTTTGGTAATTTTACTGTTTGGAAATATAACTATATATATCGCTAACTAGTGACCTAAAATATTGATTATGAAATGCAATATTTGAATGCAATTCATTTCGTATATTATAAAACCGAATACTTATTTAGTTTTAGATGTAAAAACAATATTTGTAAACTTTCCAAATGCCCTTTTTATACCTAAAACGGTTACAACATCAAATCCAGTGTTATAATTGAAATTCAATATTAATATTTTAGGTCCCTAGTTAGCGATATTTCATATTTCCATACAGTAATTAACTATAACAAATTAATAAAAACAGGTAAATATTTGACAACTATTTGCGATGTTGCCAACTTTTAGAATGCACGCTCTTAAAGCGTTCGTTCGTGTACCAAAAAAAATAAAAAAATCAAATCAAATCACACTAACCTTACTCAAAGTCTTTGGATACGACACACTATTATCTGTAATAGCAGCGAACAATTCTTCCTCATCTTCTCCATCAAACGGCGGCTGACCGACCAGCATCTCGTACAACAGCACTCCATACGCCCACCAGTCCACAGACTTGCCGTACGGCTGGTATAAGATGATCTCTGGCGCAATATAATCCGGGGTTCCGCAGAAGGTCTTGGTAGTTTTGTCGCCGGTAATCCCTTCCTTACACATGCCAAAGTCTGCTATCTTGATGTGGCCGTCTTGGTCGAGAAGAACGTTGTCTAGTTTCAGGTCACGGTACACAATGCCGCGGGAATGCAGAAAGAATAGACCGATTGCTATTTCTGAGGCGTAGAAGCTGGGGAGAAAATTGGTGTTTATGAGTAATAATTTTAAGACAGAAATACCCGGTTTCTGAAGTGAAAATCAACACAAAAATTAATTAACAAATTGTCACACGCACGTCAACTGCTGAGATTGGTTAGCTGAAATTACAGTTAGTCAGATTACTTGACTTGAGTTTAATTTTATCTCGTCGTTGATTTTCGTTCGTAAGATATTGGTGCCGATTCCCTTGTTCACAAACTAAACTAAATTTAAGTTCAGTGCATCATTTTCTTTCTATTTCATTAAGAAAAGGAAAGAAGATCAATTTTAGTTCAGTCCTGTCAAATTAATCAGCGCTTGACGTAAATTGACGTAATTTTAGTAGGCAAGTTCATCACGTCTAAACTTGTATGGAGTAGTGACAGGCGCTGATTAATTTGACAGGACTAAACTAAAATTTATCTTCTGTCCTCTTCTTAATGAAATACAAAGAAAAAGATACACTGAACTTAAATTTAGTTTAGTTTGAGAATAAGGGAATCGGCGCCATTGAATGAGTCTGATTTCTTAGGCAAAATATATTTCTTCCGTCTCTTTTAGCTTAATAATACATAAAAAATAGCCTGTTGAAAATCACTACTGAGAATATACCTCGAACAATAAAAGAAAAGTAAATAAATAAATACTCCACACGGTCTACACGACAGGTATCGTCGACCTCGTTTTTGGTTTACGCCGCTAAGGCTGAAATACACACTACACGTCATAAAACGTCAGGTTCTATTTTTGGTTCTCACGCCTCAGACGGCACTCGTTCCCGATTTTGTTGAAATTTCACGAGGGTTTAGTGCCCAAATTGTTTACTTACTGATTACTTCTTGGGTTTCTCAAAAAAAAAAACAAGTTTTTTGAACCATAGTGAAGTAAGAATACCAGGCCTTCGAGTATAGGATAGATATTTCAATTCCATTAACATTATATCCTGATGGATTATATTGGAATATAATTTTCGACTATATTCAAACTTTTTCCTGGAAGCTTGTTGACATAAATCGTACGATATTTCTCAGAAATGGATTATGGGCCGATTCACACCGGGAAAGCAGTGGCCGGCAGCGGCACGTGTGAAATAATTTTAAACTTTATCTACATAATTAAAAGACCAGTATTTCTTGAAAAGGTCGCGCGACCACCCGCAACTGCGAAGCCCGCGGCGACGCGAGCGGCCTCGCGTCGCCGCGTGCTTCTTGATAGGGACCGACCGAAGCTCCGTTTTCGTTTTTAACATTTTCGGCCAAAAAATCATGATTCGGCCATATTTTCGTTTTCATAAATCAGCCAAAGCTTCGGCCAAACCGAAAATCAGAAATTCGTTAATTGCTGAGCGTCATCCGGCCTACTTCGTAAATCTCGGCAATATCAGGTGACGTTCGGCTAACTTCGGGGTGAATCGGGTCCGCTCGTGGTTTCACTCAGCTGACTTAAGACGCTGACAACACCTAAGCCGCGGTCACTGTCTGATTGCATGGATAAGAAAGAGAAGCGCGATGACACAACTCTTGTAATTTATTGCAAAATATGAAGCAATTATCTATTTACTCAACATTGAGTTAAGTAATCGAAAATAAAAAACAACCAAGTTCTGCATTCAAATAAGACGTTCTTGTTATTAATTAAATACGTAACGTATGTTGATATTTAATACAGATATTTTGGATTAGAACTCAAGGTAAGATGTTAGTTTAACGTTAGTTTGTAACGAGTTTTTTTTTTAAAACAGGTTTTGGTAACAACCAAGTTCTGGGAAATATGTTGAAAATTAACATATATTTTTTCCGCTACCACAAAATATACAGATTTGGCAATTTTTTACTTAAGAGAAGCCTATTTTGGTCAATTAGGTCTTGTCAGCGCCTTAAGTGGACGCGATTATGTTTTGAAATTGTGAAGCGAGTTTATGTTGTATTTATTCTTCACGCGCATAAATTAATGGGTTTTGAACTTTTTTCAATCAAATTGACAAAGGTTTGTGAAATATGTGATTATTGAATTATCTCTGAATTATCATGTTTTATTTCGTTTAAGCTCATGCTCTTTCTCTCCCTAGGTGTAAACTTTATTTCAATGTACGTATATACTATAGTGGAAATATTAATATTTTTTAATGTCTACATCATTTTCGTTTTCGGCTGAAAATTCATTTTCGGTCGAACACTAGTTCTTAATATATATATATAAGTTAATGTTTTCTGGCACCGTAGACGCGGGCTTGCGGATGGTGAGCAATGGGTAGCTCGATAAGGACCAAGCAGGGTCGACGGCGCGTTGTGTTCCACGCGCGTCTCAAAGAGATTTCGTCAGCGCGAGTGTAGGGGTCCACTAGGGCCGATGCCTGCCGGGGTTGCGGGAATGTCCGAAAGGGATACCAAGGCCCTTGGCAACACAGGCAACGGAAGGACCATGGGTGGATTTTAGTCAGTAAGAGTCTGACACATCCTGCCGGAGCGGCAGGGTGTGTCAGACTCTGTGGGTGGGAGAAGTTATGTGATAATTTCCCAGTCAAAAATAAAAGCGTGGTAGTATGTACATTAACAATTGCAGTGCCTTTCATTTTGACAATTCGACAACATGTTAAGCCCCGCGCGACACCGATTCGAAGTCAAACTATTGTTTGACTTCGAATCGGACAATTTATTTTCTATTGAAAATAAATTGTGTCTCATTAGCTGTCCTTGACCAATTAATTGTGTTATTTACGAACATATGAACCAATGTATTTGGATTTTTTTCAAAATCCTTCGGGTTATGAAAGAAAGTGTTACGCAATTGCGGTGCTGCATTTTAATTAGTTTACTTACACGGCTACAGGCTCTTTGAACTTGCCGCACTGTTGTATCTGGAACATCAGATCACCACCGTTGACGTACTCCATCACGAAGTATAGACGGTCCTGAAAATGTTGACAGATAAATTAATAAACTGAAAACTAACCAGTCGTAAGATAACAGTAGATTGTGTCACAAGGGACCAAAATAGTGTATTGAGGGCGAGAGCGATTGTTTGAATGGGAGCGAAGCCTAGGTATCTTGAGTAGAATCCTAAGCGTAGCGAGGGATTCAAGGTACGTCGCTCGAGGTTAAATAATTTTGGTACGGTGTGGCACACTCTGCTTTTCATCCCCCTCTATGAGACAAATAAATAACAGTGACGAATATTTATATTTGTATTTACAAATTTATATTAATATCAAATTAAAATTGTCATTAATATTTTGACCAAAAGTAATGAATAACGAATACGAAATTTCCGCGTATTTTTATTTTGGTTAACCAATGCCGCGTCGGCGGCCGCGCTTTTTTATTACCGACCAGGACTTATCGAAGCGAATTGCGTTCAAACTTTTTAATTAAATAGTGTTCCAAATTCAAAAGCAATTTTATCACTGTTATTAAGTGCGCCGGAATGACCCATTTTGCTCGCTTGAGATGAAAAAGATATTGGTCTCAATATGTTTTGTATTAAGTTAGTTCCAAGCCCAGCTGCCAAAGAATGTCATTGCATGAAGCAATGACATTCTTTCAAAAGAATTGGTACCCGGATATTTTGACTCGGAGACGGAGTTTAGGCTACTTTATTTCTAAAGACGTAAGGAAAGTCGAAAATTCAGTATGAGTATTGTTACTGAAGTTACAGCTGTAACTACCGACAAACAGGAAACGTAAAGGAACCTGGGCCTAGCACGAACGCGCGGAGTAAACGCAACGTAAATTCGAATAATTTTAAATTTGAAAATAAGCAGTCATTTCGCTTATTTAAGTTTTAAATCCTTATTCATATCTAATCTCATGAAACACAGTAAAGTACCTCGCGGGGAGCCTTTACCAGAAGTGATTATCGTATTAGTGATTTTAGTAGCTTCAATATCATCAGGATTGTGTCGGAATATAGCAGTTCGTCGTGGACGTGGTACGACAGCGGCTTCCCTGACATTACTGTCATCAGAAGACAGCCGCCACGCTAACATCGATGCGACGCTTTGCTAGAGTGACTGTCACCAGCCAGTGTCACTCTTATCCGACCTTTTCGGTGATTCCAGTAACTTCGTAACAAAACTAGACGGCGCCACTTGCACCGCCGTCATATTTATGGGTGATACTTATTGTGCTTGACGCATATAAATGTAAAACAAGTGTAAAGTATAGGATAATTTGCCGTGGTCGCGTGGAAGTTCGAAGCGGGAGAAGTTATTTGATATTAAGTATAGGATAATTGTATTTTCGATTAAAAAATCGTTCTTTTTAATGTTACGTTTAATTCGCGCGCTCGTGCTAGTCTCTCTAGTATTCTTGAATATTATTTAGAAAACCAATCAGAATCTTTGCATAGTACGACGTAAACTGCTTTCGTTTGTTATTACTTTTTCAACATTCTCTTACTTACAGTATACATAATCATCATCTGCCTAGCCTTTTCCCAACTATGTTGGAGTCGGCTTCGAGTCTTACCGGATACAGCTGAATACCAGTATTTTACATGGAGCGACTGGCTATCTGACCTCCACAACCCAGTTACTGGGTAACACGATACCCCTTGGTAAGACTGGTTGTCAGACTATCGAGCTTCTGACGACCCGTAACGACTGTCAAAGATCTACAAATGACAGCCGGGACCAACGGCTTAACGTGCTTTCCGAGGCACGGAGGAGTCTTGGTATGTAAAGATGGTCACCCATCCACGGACCAACCGCGGCAAGCGTAGCTTAACCTGATCGATCGACCCGTGCGGCTGTTATTACTTAGCCACAAGCCCCTCTCTCTTACAGTATACATAATGTATAGGTGATATACATGACCCTCACCATAGTTTGGAAGCACGAGTGCAGCTGCACCAAGAAGGGTGGCTTGGTGCTCAAAGCCAGCACTCTCTTCTCCACCATCGTGCATTCCACGTCATCGTCCTGAATTATGATATCCTTCTTCAAGATCTTGATTGCATACAGCTCATCTGTGCCGCGACGTTCGGCTAACATGACCTGGATAAACGGGAGTTTGAGGTTAGGAAACCAATAGGGTATTTTACTATATACGAAAAAAAATCTATAATTTATTTATAGATTTTTTTGATTGAGATAGTTTAGGCAAAAAGGAGTCGGAAAATGTTACTTTTAGTTCATAAAATACCAAAATAAATTTTAAAATTCAATTCAACGTTTTCAGTTTTTCTAATCTGTTAAAAAACACCATGAAATAGTAGCCGCCATGTTATTACGTCATACCGCTAAGTAAACTAAAACGTGTCAACTGTCAACTGATAGTTAGATAATAGATCAGCGTATTTGTTTACATAGCCAAGTGACGTCATGACCACAGAGCAACATGGCGTCCACTGCGTCCAGCATTTTCGTCAAACTACGCGCGAAATTGGTAAATATAAAATTTAAATGCATTTTTATGGCATTTATCGATTGAATAAAAAATTTGTGATTTTTTTTGGGCATATTAGCACTATAGAATTTAATTAAGACACTTTCAAAAATGGGTGTAAGACCCTATTGAGACATCATTGACGGCTGCAGTAAGAAGTCCAAAACGATACACATAACTTTGGTAGTGTTGTCAGGGGAAGCCCAAAAATTAATACCACAGTGCATTGAGATCGAAAGAGCAGTTACTAAAATTACTAGCGGAAATGAAGCTCTGTATATAGCATTTTTCTCTGTATTGCAGAAGGATGTCGTGACGCGTAACGTAGCTTTAAAAAACCATTCACTGCAGTGTGCTAAAGACCTGAAAGGTTTTAAAACATTACACATTGCAGGTTCTATGGTAGTTTACAAACCTTTCCGAAAGACCCCTTTCCGAGCACCATAATGAAATGGAAATCTGAGGCCCTAATCACATCAGCAGCTGCCATATTATGCGGCACCTCCCTATCGGGCGGCGGCGGAGGCCTACGGGCTCCGACACTGGTTGCCCTCATCTGGTTCTTCAGTTGAGCAAGGTCTGTGCCCTCCTCAGGCACTGGCACGTTGTAGAACTCTCCCTCTTCCTGGGTCAAAAGCTTGAACCAGCCATCTGCTGGGGCCTTCATCAGTTCCGAGATGCCGAAGGACAGGGATCCCATGAAGTCGTTGCGGGAGGTACGGTCCCAGTCCCAGATCTGAAAATATTAGATGAAGCATGCATTTAATTGGGTGGTGGATCCCTTCAATTATGGTGTTGGCCAAGTTAGGCGACTATGCAGCCAAGAAAAGGGATCAAACGGTCAAGAAATAAGACATATCTTATTACACTATAATTAAGACAAAGTCGTCATAATACACCTTATTTATAAGGTAATCATAAGTTCATAATTTAATAAAATATTTAGAAACATATAATAATATGTCGCAACGTGGTAGGTTCAAATAAAAAAAAAATATAAGCAGAAAAAAGAAAAAAAAAGCAGAAAAGAAAAAAAAAACAAGGTGAAAAGAAAAAAGAAGCAGAGATGTCTCGGATGGCTCGATACAGCAATAAGCTGCATGTATAGGAGTTGATCGTATGTCGGTAAGTGTTTACCTACCAGTTATACCATCCATTAAAATTTAAAATGATCTCATTCAAATTCAATTTACTGCGCCCTAAAGTATTTTAATAAGAATAGCTCTAATGAGAAATTCATTTCGAATAGTTGAACAACGAAATTGATTCACAAAAATGACGACGATTATGAATTAATTTGCAAGTCTGAGCATGAACATTAAAATGGAAACTCTTTTAGTACAAAATTAAGCGATATTTTTCTCGCAAATCTTTTATTTATCACGAATTCTTTGAAAATACATCGTTCGTAAGGACTTTTATGCAAATAATACTTTTTCTACTGTTAAATTATTTATTCAGAATTAAAAGTCAGAACGAAATCTATCGTATAAGCAGACTTTGACATGAGAAATGTTTTTTCATTGCTAATCTTGAAGATAAATTACTACTGCCTGTTTCTTATTTACAAAAATGTAGAGAATAACTTAAAAATGTCTTATATGCTAAACATTGGTCTTAATGGCTAGCTCTAAGTAGTTAAGTGTATGCTGTATGTATTGGTACTTAGCTATGATGAATGTCAGCATTGTTATACCAAAACCTTCAGAAAAGTAACTACTTCTATTTCCTAGACCAGGGATTGCAAACCTCTGTACATCTACGTGCCATTTTTCTCAAATAAATATTGAATGTGGCCATGACGTGCCAACAAACAACCTTGACTTAGTGACTACTGGGACTGCAGTCTCGCCATAGATAGTAACGAGCGAATTCGGTCGCAAGGTCCTAATGGGGTCCTTAGACAGTCAAAATGGCTTGTCGAGCAATTTTGACTGTCTAGGGTCCGTCATTACTTTCACTTTGCGACCGAATTCGGTCGTAAAGCGATCGCTATCTATGTAGAAACTGAAGCCCCTGGCGAAAAATTATATACTTTTACAATAATACTCTTTATTTGCAACTATAAAGCGTCACATCTATTGACATTAAGACGCTGACAACACCTAAACCGCGGTCACTGTCTGTTTGCATAGAAAAGAAAGAGAAGCGCGATGACGCAACGCTTGTAATTTATTGCAAAATATGAAGCAAATACAATGAAAATAACAAACAACCAAGTTCTGCATTCAAATAAGACGCTCTTGTTATTAATTAAATACGTAACGTATGTTGATATTTAATATAGATATTTAGGATTAGAACTCAAAGTACTCTTACTTTGAGTTCCAAATGTTACCAAAACACGTTTTGAAAGAAAAATCTCGATACAAACTAACGTTAAACTGACCTCTGTCAGTTTAACGTTAGTTTGTATCGAGATTTTTCTTTCAAAACGTGTTTTGGTAACAACCAAGTTCTGGGAAATATGTTCAAAATTAACATATATTTTTTCCGCTACCACAAACTATACAGATTTGCCAATTTTTTTTCTTAAGAGAAGCCTATTTTGGTCAATTGGGTCTTGTCAGCGCCTTAACAGTTTTAACCTTATTTAAATGAAAGCAAAATATTGTGCGACTTCTGCTGTTGCGAACTAGATGATTTAATGATACCTAAATTCCTGAAATTATGCCGTGCCTATATTATTTTGTTACGTGCCATCACAAAATAAGTTATTGGCGGCATCCCTGTCCTATACAATAGATCTAGGAGGCATTTAAAACTGTCAAGGATGACGTTAGCAACGTAATTATTATTTGTACATGACAATCGTCTAGGAGCTACTCAAGTAAACCACAAGAGTTTATCTTAATATCTAATCACAAAACCGTGATGTGTGACGTACACTTGTAAATTCAACCTCGTAATTACATCGCCACCCTCAAGTTGAAAGTCATTTGCACGTCATAAAACGTCAAAATGTATTTTTGCTTTAAGACCAAGGTAGTTTCAAACTTAGTGAAGTTACAATTTTCTAGGAATTTTTGACAAAAGTGGTAATAATTGAAAAGTAAACCAACAATGGTGGCCTAGTGGTAACGGCTGCGACTTACGAGTTGTAGATCGTAAGTTCGAACCCAGACAGGCGCTTTACTTTGTGTAAATTATTTCATCACCACTGCTCTCAAAACGGTGAAGGAAAATCGTGAGGAAATTGGCATGTCCTAGAACCAAAAATTCGAAGACTTGTGACAATTGTGACATCTACTTCCCCGCACTGGGCCCGGGTGGTGAATTACGGCACACTCTCACAGAGAGGAGGCCAGTGTCCTAGCAGTGGGAACAAGCTGAATATGCAAGCTGACTATGGCAATGCAACAATTTATCCATATTTTGGACAAAGTTTTGGTTCATTATTGTCTGTCTTTTATTATTTCTCTATCAGCCTTCACTATGCTATACTTTCTTTCTGAGCTATGGCTGAGAAAAGGTGGATGGATTATATGATGGAAAGATGTTATGTCATCTTTTCAACATATAATCCATCTATCTTTTCTTTCGACTACCTACTACCTCTTTCCTAACCGCCTTCACATAATTGCGTGAAACTTTTCTTGTCAATGTCACTTATGGCATAATATAAGGGGTCCCCGAAACAATCAATTGCAATTGATCAATTGCCATCAATTTCTATTGTAGTAATATTGTCAATCGCTTCAATTGCACTCTGTAGACCATCAATTTGCGCATCAATGTGTATCAATCGCGTAAAAAATGACAATTGCAATTGATCGTTTCGGAGACCCTTTATAAAGACTGTGCGTGTATTGATGCACAAGACGACACCTTAAGCTATACAATTATTGGCTTTCCGTACAACAGGGCGTTAGCTTATATTGGAATTTCGATGAAGCTACTGAAAATGTGGCTGAAGTCAAAATCCAAGATGGTGACTACAAAAGTTTGCAAATTATTCGCTAAGGATGACATTGGTTTTCGAGGGCGCAGATGCCGAAAATAAGGTACAAAAGCTGATTGAACGCACAGCACAATGCGTGGTCAGATATGCACTGGAAATACATAGCTTGATGTGTCGTATCATTTGGTGCAACTTTGAGACGCCGCACTTTTTTTGTTCTTTATTAGAATTTAAGTATATTATATAGTCATAGTGTCAATGTCTTTCTATATATTTTTTGTAACGTGCCCGCACCTTGTATCTTCTTTATGTTCATATAGGTACTTAGTTATCATTAAATTGTGCTTATGTGTGCTATACTATTTCTTTTGTGTGCACTAAATAAATGATGTATCCATCTATCGTGCGTACCTAAAAAAACTTCAAAATCTCTATTACCTCAATCAGCAGCCTCCGGTCCTTATCCTCAGCCTTCAGCTCAAAAGTCAGAGTCTCGTTCCACACGGGGTTCAGCGAACTCCTTATAGTCTTGGTTTTTTTCTTCACATTATCAGAGTCTGGGATAAGCTTCATCTTCACGTAGGGGTCCGACAGGCCGTTAGGGTCCATTGGGATCAGATTGCGGCCCTGTATCACTGGCGGTAGAAAAACATTGGTCAGTGATTAGGATGTTTCAGTATCCCTGTAGTACTGGGTCTAATTTGTTTATTTGGGCGAGTCTGTGGTACGATTATTTGTTCTTCAAGGATTTGGCGAGTTAGGTACAGCATGCGCAAAACTTTATGAGCTCTCGGAAGTTGCACGCGAGTGGCCTGAAAGTATATTCAACGACCTCATCTAGTTTTTTTTAAATATGATTGACGTGTAAAAGTGTTTGTACAAACCTACTTACAGAAATAAAATCATTTATCATTTATTTATAGCTAAATAGTTAACTATACATTTATTTATAGCTAGTTAATAATTTTTGTGATGATCAAATCAATGCTCTAGGTAGGCATATAGGCAGGGTAGGGCGGGGCTAGGGGTAAGTTGGGCAATCGAAATATCTCAGAAACTATACACCGCACGCTAACCAACAAATTGCGGAAAGAAGAGGTCGCGGGGGGAACAAATCGCGCGACCACCAGTTGACGATCGAGTGAAGTACACAGACGCTTTATTTATTTAGCGACCAAAAAGTAAAAAAAAATTGTTTATTGGAATATTTCTTCGGTACCAGTCAAATATTATCTGTTTTCAATTAATAAAGGTTTTGGATATAATTTTAACAGTTTTTTTATAACCTCACGATTGATTAAAATTTTTGGTTTGGGGTTAGTTGAGCGATAGTTGCTCAATAGTTAAACAACAACTTCAGTCAAGTGAGGAATGCAACGATGATGATGATGACTATTCCTGTTCGGTTTGTTGCGAAGCCTATTCCGAAAGTTTACCAGTGGAAACATGGATCAAGATCTCATTAATATTTTCTTTTTTACTATTAGCTTTATTGATACTTAATTATATAAATGTTTAAGTCTGATTTTAAGTAGAAAGACTGAGTTCTAATCTAGAAGTTAAGCTAAAGATATGTTGAGTTTTTGTTGATTCCATTGTTTGTTTCATATTCAAATAAATTACTTGTAATTTCACTGTTACTTCACTAAGATACGATAAATAAAAAGATGATTGTAAAATAGAAATTTTATTTCATGTCTAGTAAACATTGAATCCATGGTTTGACTAGAATTTCTAATTGCTCAATTTACCCCATACCCTTGCTCAACTTACCCCATACCCTTGCTCAACTTACCTCACCTATGGTGGTATAGGGGTACGTTGAGCATCTCTGACTTTCTTCACTTAACCGTCTGTAGCTCTTGAATGCGATTTTTAAAGTACTATGGGCACTTTTGGAAAGGGATACATTTCTTACCCATCAGTATGCAAAACAAGCCATTAAGACTTATCGTTGAGGAGCTATGACCGCTCAAGCGAAAAATTGCTCAACTAGCCCGGCCTTATTATATTTATATTATTAATATACGAGTACTTTTAGGCCACTCGCGTGCAACTTCCGAGAGCTCATAAAGTACTGTATTTGCTTGGAAATGCACTCTTCCGGAAAAGTAGGTACCTAATATCACCACACGTAATGACGCTAAGCAGAATTACTTTGTTCTATTTTGAACTTAGATTACAGATGCACAATGAACTTGACATCATCTTCATCCAACGATGGCAATGCTTCGGGGCTAACCTGTTGCGCGTGTCTGTTTAGTCAATCCCCTCGGTGTCGCAATTATTGTTTACAATAATATTGACTGTTACAACGAATTACATTGAAAGTGTTAAGGCTTGTGCAGACTGGCACGATATCGCGGGCGCTACACTTTCCATAAATTTTTCATAGAAATTGTGCTACCTAGTGTCGCGTCGCGATGACGCCTCGCCCCTGTCTGCGGGAGCCTTTATACCTACCTATAAAGTAGATTAGGGTAGGCCGCACTGCATTGCAAAACCCTCCATCATTTTCGTATATGGCAAACTATCGCCACCATAAGCGGGCCACACCCCTGTAGGGGTCCACTAGGGCCGATGCCTGCTGGGGTCGCGGGAAAGTCCGAGAGGGTTATCGAGGTCCCAGGCAACACCGGCAACGGAAGGAACACGGGTGGGTTTTAGTCAGTAAGAGCCTGACACACCTTCCCGCTCCGCCCAGAGCGGGAGAAGTTATTTGATAATTTCCCACCCAAAAAACAAGAGGCGGGCTGCACCGCGCTTTATTATTTGTATTGAAATACGAAGGGCTGCAGCCTGATGGTGATGAGCTTACTTTAACAGTACATACCTACAATCGTGAGCTTGTTCCCCTGGCACGACACGGAGAGCTGGATGCGGCCACGGCGCTCAGTGTGGTCGCAGCCGCACAGGTTCGGGACCGACTCCTCGCAGCGTTTGTGGACGTTCATGTCGCATGCTGTTACACGTTCAATGCATTAATAATATCTTCATAAAAATGGTTTTTAGTTTATAATCCGAGGGATTCAAGAGGCCTGCAAATAAAGTTATTTTTTGGCGCAGAACTTGTGTTTTGTGCTTAGGAATGTTTGCGTTGAAAGGGATCTACTCGTAATTTGCTTGAGGGTAACTGGTAGACAACCGACAACAAAATCTTTTAGATGCTATGAAAAGCTAGAATAGGAATGTCTAAATATTTTGGATCATAAAGTTACATTAAAATAGAGACTGACAGTGACAAATAATGTAGTTTATGAAACTTGAGGTCTAAATATATTTTCCTTAGAGAAAAAAAAACTCAAGAATGTACGCAATAATATCGTAAATCATTTCCAATAACAGCGTTTAATAATAAATTGCCTCATGCATGTTGAGTGCAGTTCAAAGCTACTAAATATCAAGTATTTTTATACGTCAGAAGTCCATTAATACTAAAATATAAATCATTAAAACGTATGGTGACTTTAATCTTATTTGCGCTCATATTGGAATGACTTGCGAGTATATATTTGACAATCATTCAGTTTTTCAAGCAATAACAGTCACTCAAGCAACGAAGATAAGCATGCATTTGAAGAGAATAAAAACATATATGACGGAATAGAGTTAAAACGGGAACCTTAGTAATTGTTCTGGATAAATATAATATTAATGGGTAATATACAACCGCTTCCGGGGTAATTAATAATACATAAGGGAAAGATGCGAGACAGATTACATTCTGGAGGGAAACTTGATCAATATTTTGACATTATAGATCTTGTTTTTCGTTAAGTAACGTACAAAAACGTTGATAATATTTGGATAGAAATATTGTCAACCTTAATAGAGAGAGAAAACTAACAACAATTGAAATGATCGATTCATTTCAATTAAAACAAATGAACATCGATAATTATGTTGTTAGAGTCATGGACAGCATAGTATCATATATCAATCTAGCAAATTGTTTTGTTAAAAGTGTAATAACAGACTAGACAAGATTGTTCATAGAGATAACGAATTGCGAAGTTAATGCTCAAAGAAAGCCTCATAGAATAATAAGGGGCAAGGATGTAGTAATCGATTATAAAGAACAGAGACAGTTAAATCGAGGTAGTTGGTATTGATATCGATTGGTTAGTAGATACGCAACTCGTTAATACTGCACAGCTAGCGGATTCACATAATCCTATCAAACTAAACAAAGAAGTACGACACACAAAACAAGTTGCAATGGCATTTGATGAAACCTTTGTCAATGCTCCATTTACAACCGATGAGTAAACAATAGCTTCATACAACAAACTACATCCAGCTACGTGCGTTGTACCTTATGTAAAGACGTGCTCCCACACTCAGCAAACAAACTTAGCTGCAGAATTATATACAGAGGGAATAAACAAGCAAACAAATTAAAATAACAGAAGCAAATTCAATTTGTTGAACGAACCTACGAGGGGATTTTGATATTATGGTTCAGTTATTAGATAAACATATATTCACGATCGAGATATTTCGTGCAAAGGGACCTCCTTGTCTCACTATAGGAGCTGATACCTGGGACTTGGAACCTTCTTGTGCTGACAACATATATTTTTTTAGTTGCAAAGGCATACATTAGTCGTCTCGTGTTAAAGCATTCGCTATCCAGGAACTAGTTTCCTCTTGTTAGTGTCATTCTATAGATACGTCTTTATTATACCTCCGCATTTTAATCCCTGATGGGCGAGACCATGGAGTAATGTACCGCAGTGTTCACAAAAAGTTGGCGCAAGGAACGTCCACGTGTTCCATTTGTGAGGAGCGTAGGCCGCCTTTGCAATCACAAACATATCAATTAAAGCACAAATAAAAAGGGCCCCGAATAGAGCAAGAGCGTTCCTACATAAGAAGAGGAACCTAAAAAGTCTACAGACATATAAGAGTTAATAAAAAAAGCATTAGCAGAAAGCACCATCACCAATCTGAAAGTAGAGAAATCTAAAACACAGAAGCATGTCCAAGCGTTAGTGGGTAGTCCGCGGTCGCTTGGTACCTTGACACTTGAGGCCCTGGTGGATGAGACCGTACAGCAGGGAGCCACAGTGGTCGCAGAACGTCGGGGACGAATATGTGCAGTTGCGGAAGTTGTGCTTCGTGCGTGTATCCTGTTGGTCAGTTTATCCGTGAGGTTATTGGCACTTGGGACGAGTTACATGGTTTTGGGTGTCCCGCTTGAATCCTGTCGGGGCCTAGGGTTGTTCCCCATACTTACTGAGCGCCCATATTTTAAAATATGTAATTTACATTATGATCATTTATGAGGAGCGATGGCTAACCGCTGACGCTGATTTCGAAAATGTATTATTTTTTGTGTGCTTTGCGTGAAATCCCGGATGATCCTCTAAATGAAAACCAAATCCCTTAATGTACAACCCAATTCATTCACTCAATAATTCATGCATTAATTATCTGAAATGTCTTACTAAGTTTGCCAAACTTAAACTTAATTCCACTCTTCGCCAAGTCTTTTCTAGAACTTAATAGAAATATAACAATGGTTGCCATGAATCAAAAAATTAATTAATCAATTTTGAATATAAAGTTATAAGCTTCGACAAGGTTATTGGAAAATAAATTATTTTAATAGACATAACTCATTCAACGATAATAGCTTTTAAACGATTTTTAAATTATCGACTGGCGAGTGGCCAGTATCAAAAGAAATTAAGTTTTAATAGGATCATCATGGTCGTTTTTGTGATTATATAATTACCCAGCTTTTGTCCGGGGCTTCGCCCGCGTGGATGTCGGAAAAAATGTCACGGGAACGTACTACCGCGATTAAAAGTACCCTATTTGTTAATCCAAATTATTAACTATATTTGTGCCAAATTTCATCCAAATCCGTTCAGCCGTTTTTGGGTCAATCCGGAACATACATCCAGACAAACAGACAAACGGACGAAAATTCTAAAAACGATATTTTCAGCATCAGACTCGTTCCCACACCTGGTAACAATTACTTTTTAGATGGTATATGAATACCGACGTAGTTTTGTATAAGTATACTTGTTTAAAATACGTGTCATCTCTGAGTTTATTTGTAGTCTATGAAGTTTTGTACTGTTTATTTTTCTACGTTTTTGTTTTCAAACATTAATTTATGTATAACAACTTTTCAGTTATTCCCTAAAAACGTTTTTCCTTTTTCCCCCGTTAGGCTGCCTGTCCATTGAAGCGGAGCGAGGCTGCGGATTGGAGAAACTGAGAAATATTAACCAATAGGATAAAATCTCCGCAATTTGATGCAATCCTATTGATTAATATTTCTCCGTTTCTCCAATCCGTAGCCTCGCTCCGCTTCAATGGACAGGGGGAGCCTTAGGGGTAATTCTCGAAAACCCCATATACTCGTAATTCTTTATTTTTCTGTCAAAAGTATGAACAGCGAGTTTCGAATTAATCGGACCGCGCGTTAGGATTCTTCCATACAAACTTGTATTTTTGTTATTTTACTTATTAAAATATATCTGTTATATTTATGAATTAATTATGTATTATTATTATTGAATTTATCCAGGTATAAAATAAATGTATAATAATAATAAGTGTAAAAGTCTAGAATACAATAAATATTAATTTTATTCATTTTTTTTTAATATTATTATTATATTTTAAGTGACAGCGTTTTTAAAGTGACAGCTAGCACATGTCAGATTGCTCCAGTGAATTCATAATTCGACTTTATGTAAGGGAGCTGAATAAATTGCTTCAACGCTTTCTTAGTTATTCATAAAAATAAAAGACTCTCTTTCAAGATACGAGTATACTATTTTCAGAACTATAGAGTCAAGATAAACAATTTTCTATAATTGAAATGCAAATTGGCTTCATATTCTTTTTCCAAAAACGAAAAAATCATAACCATCTTTCAGCAATTTCCATTCCATACAATTATTTTTCTTTAATAAAAGCGTAGGATCATTTAAAATTCTCAATTAAACTAAATCTACAGTCAGTGTAATTGGCTCCCGTTTCGAGCGAGGGGGATTCTAATAGCTACTCGCTTCTATTCGCGACTTCGTTCGCGTGGAAGTCGTAAGAAACAAAATATACTAATATGAAGAGGGGGTGATGGCTGATCTTTGCGTTATGCTCGTGAACGGGTGCTGTTTGTGGTGACTGGTCGTCTTGCTGATCATGGTTTTAATTGTTATTAGTAATTGTTTACTTATTTTACTTCGATGGGGCTAGTTTATCATTTCTTACTTCGAGCTACAGCAATAGCCTTATGTAAGCGGGCATGCCCTTTATGCCTGGAGGCTTTTATTTGGGTATTAAGTTCTATTTACGTTTTTTTATGTTGTAATTTTTATCTACTTGAGTACAGTTTGTTCATTGTTTTGTTAGTATACTGGCGCGTGCTAGCTAACGTATGGCAAGTGTGTAATTTAATCTAATGTTTTGTGTTTCGTAATGTTAATTACTTTGCATACGATTTGTATAGAATCAAGTTTATATAACTAAACAGACAGCTGTGCTGCTGGGGACTTTGTTGCGCCACTTCTTCTTTCCAGCTAAAGCACTAGGAAGTGGTGAAGGGCGGGCATTTTTGGAGGACTGTCTTATGTAACTTTGACGTTCAAAAAGTGCTGATTTTCAGCCTAGTTTGAATAAATGACTTTTGATTTTTGATTTTTGATTTTACCAGCCACATATATATAAAACTCTCTCGGCCCCCGACCCACCGCGTCGCGTCGCGTCGCGTTGGCAGCTCGTGCTCTTACTTCGTTGTCGCTTAGCGAGCTTTCTGACTTTTTTTTGTTTTGCTCGCCTCCTAAGGGTCGCAGTGTGATGTTAAACAACCTATAAACCTTCTTCAAGAATTGGGCTACCAAATGCTTAGAAAACGTAATTTTTGAATCCGACTGGTAGTTCCAGAGATTAGCGCGTTCATATAAAAAAAAAACCGGCCTGAAAAAAGTGCCTGTCGGACCACGTAAGGATGAATTTATCCCAAAAAACAAACTTAACATTGTAGTTGAAAAACATGTTCTTACATCGATATACGTCACGGTCAATTCTCCGAACTGCCAATATAAGTTGGTCGACTATTGCTCGTTAACTTGTAAAGCCTATTAAGCTGTGATAGTTTTCCTTTTTTGTTTCGTTATATATATACTGCCGTATTTTTTTTTCATTTAACTAAAAACAACCATTTAGCCACACTTGATCTAACAAAAAATAGCATTATTGAACGGCCTATCCAACAATACCCCTACACCATGGGATAGAAAAAAATATGTTTTATATTTTATTTTAGCACTTTGTCCGCCGCGTTTGATTAACATGTATACCTATGCCGAATTATAGCTTTCTAGTACTAACTAAACTACTCTTAATTGGTCAAGGACAGCTAATGAGACGCAATTGATTTTCTATTGTTTGACTCCGCATCGGTGTCGCGCGGGGCTCAACGTTTTATATCGGTCTTCAATTTCAATATTAACTTGCCTAGTAAAATCATAAAATAACATCCTATTTCCTCAACGAAACTAATTGGTATAATTCTCAGTATTTTATCATCAGAGGCGCTCATAAGTGAACTCTATTAAGATATTAATTAAGATATGTGAGTAACTTACTTGTAACTCTTCACGAAAATTTGAGAGTAAACGTTCGATGCAGAATATCAAATGCATGTGTTACATCAAACCAGATTGGATTCCAAATTGGATTTATTGTATTATAATGCTTCATGTTATTAAAGTTACAATGTATTTTGTTGCTAGCTCCCCCCCTACTACCTACTGAAATAGGTGAGGAGCTAGTTCTATGTAGTTCAATAAGTGGCAAATGTAACTTTTAGACTGCTGCTGATCCATGCGTCATGTTCGTGAACTGGCGCTGTTAGTTGAGACTGGTTATCTCTTTTTAATCTTATATTTTTTTTTAGCTTGTTCTGTTGTGCTGTTTAAAAGTAGACTACGTATTTTTTTAATGGATATAACGTACTACAGTGTGACTGAATTTTTATCAGAGAAACATGTTTGCTGAATTGCTCTTCTAGCGTTTGGTTGAACGTGAATCATAATTTAAATGTTCGCATGCTAAATGGTGAAATATGGCTGACCTTTAATGTGAAAATGACCATAACACCTATTATGTACTAAGGCTCCCGCAGACAAGCGCGACGCGACACTAGTAGCACGATTTCTTTGAAAATTTCATGAAAAATGTCGCGCTACGCGTCGTGCTGCCTGTCGCGCCCGCGATATCACACCAGTCTGCACGAGCCTTAGAAACAACAAGAATATTGTACCCAGGATTTTGTAATATCTTGATTCAAAAGAGTGTCCTCGGAGTTCTTTGCCGTATTTCTCCATAGAGATCTACGTTTTGGAATGAGCAATTAGTTTCAACTTTCTCACTAACTGACCGACTGACAATTCAAAAGTGCCTGTAATTAGTTTAATTTAAAAAAAAATGCTTTGAGTTTCAGTTTGAGTTATAATGTGAATAATATTATTTATTAGTACACAGGGCTACATATGAAGCTATACATTTCCAGTATAAGCTGATCTCGCATTGTATAGGACTTCCATACAATGAGAGGTCAGCCTAAACTGGAGAATTATAGCTTGATATGTAGCCGTGTGTACCTAGCATAAAAATAAAATAACACTACAACAACATAAGTATCTATAGGTCAGGTTCTGTAAAAAAGTGAGTTTCAATGTTTCTGTAATTAAATATTTTGCATACAAAAATCCAGAATCAAAATGCTGTTCAAATACAAAGAAGGTACACGACATGGTTCCGATTCCCTTGTTCACAAACTAAGCTAAATTTAAGTTCAGTGCATCTTTTTCTTTGTATTTCATTAAGAAGAGGACAGAAGATAAATTTTAGTTTAGTCCTGTCAAATTAATCAGCGCCTGTCACTACTCCATACAAGTTTAGACGTGATTAAAAACTTGCCTACTAAAATTACGTCAATTAACGTCAAGCGCTGATTAATTTGACAGGACTGAACTAAAATTGATCTTCTGTCCTTTTCTTAATGAAATAGAAAGAAAAGGATGCACTGAACTTAAATTTAGTTTAGTTTGTGAACAAGGGAATCGGCACCATATCTCTGAAAAACCTTTTTTGGTAAGGATCGACACAAACGAAATATACCGTAATGACCTTTCTTTAACAAAATTAAACAAAAAAAAAAATAGTTGAGAATTAACGCTTGAGGCAACTGCAAATATTATTAGGTCCGACCGCTTTTACAACATTTACTCCAGCGTGATTAAGTATTTTTAACAAAGAAAAACATTCGCAAAATATCTAAAATTCCTCAAATAGTCAGAAGTAAATTATCCAGATATTTCAACGAAGAAATTGCTTAGTTTCGCAGTAAAAACAAGTCTGTTACAAATTTTAATTAGGTACTTAATTCTTGTCTGATAAACAATGCCTTTTAAGTACTGAGAAAACACATAAAAATGTTATCTTTTCCAACTTAATTAACCCTCTCGTATTGTGGGTGGAACAATGTTTTATGACAAGAATAGTACGTATATTCGCCCTCGTAACAAGTTTACCACTTTAGACAAAAAATCCCAGTAAAATAAAACTTCACTAAGGTTGAAATTATGTAACTGTCACATAGATACATTAGACCTTGTCGTTTTTTGACGTGCAAGTGGCATTCAGCCTTAGGGAGCTAAAGGATCCAGCGAGATCTCACGGCAACATGGAGAGTGCGATTGTCGCAACCCAGTGCTGGGCACGCCACAATTGCGGCGATAAGTCCCCTCTTTGAGGAGTGGCTAGAGAGGCGCCACGGCGTCCTCACCTTCCGCCTGACGCAGGTCCTCACCGGACACGGCAGCTTCGGGAGGTTCCTGTGTCGGATAAGGCGGGAGGAAACGCCCGGGTGTCACCAATGTGTGGATCGCCCGGAGGACACGGTGTAGGTCTGCCCGGCTTGGCTAGAGCACCCGTGTCTTCGTGGAGGCGATCGGCGGCGGAGATCTCTCGCGACCGGCCCTGGTCCAGGCCACGGTTCGGAGCGAGAGGGCATGGGCAGCCGTCACCTCCTTCTGCGAAGCAGTAATGCTCGCGAAGGAGGAGGCGGGACATTTGAGGGAAAGGCAAATTTCGCGCCCTCTCGGCACTAGCCACCGCAGGAGACGCCCTGGGCGTCGGGAATCCCGGACGGATTTCCGGCCACCGTTGGCGCGGGCTTGCGAACGGTGAGCTCACCGTCCGATAAGGCCCAGGCCCGGGTCGACGGCGCGTTATGTTCCACGCGCACTTCAAAAAGATGTCGTCAGCACAAGACAAGTGTAGGGGTCCACTAGGGCCGATGCCTGCCGGGGTCGTGAGAAAGTCCAAAGGGATATCGAAGACCCTGGCAACACAGGCAACAGAACACGGGTGAGTTTTATTCTGTAAGAGTCTGACACACCCTCCCGCTCCGCCCAGAAGTTATTTGATAACTTAACTTTATCTTAAAAAATACTTCAAATTAGATCATTAAACTTTTCATAATTACTGAACTAAACATAAAGGATACATGTACATAGACACTACGTTTTTTATTTTTTTAATTACCATTTTTTTCACCGTTATAAGAAATTACCTAAGCTATCGGCGCCTTGGAAACTTCTCCTTGACGCCCTGTCTCGCTTGCTCACGTGACCGCGAGCAATAGTGTTGAGATAATGATTGAGTAGGTGCTGGTACTATGGACTCTTAATAAATATATGGTAAATTTCAGGATTAATGTTAAGTACCTACTATGTTTGACGACACGATTCCATCAAATATTCTCGAGAGAAAAAATACTTCATATTAGATCATGAAACTTTGCATAATAACTGAACTAAATATAGAGCAGATATTATATTTTTTTATTTTTTTTAGTTACCATTATTTTCACCGTTATAACAAATTACCTAAACTGTCGGCGCCTTGGAGCCTTCTCCCTGACGCCCTGTCTCACTTGCCCACGTAACCGCGAGCAGTAGTGTGCGAGCGAGATAAAGATTGAGGTGGACGTGCTAGTGCTATAGACTCTTTAACTCTTACATTAACAAAGTTACAAATGGAGCAAACATTGTGTTTGCAAAAAGCGATGTTTGAAACTGCGTTTGGCAAGTTGAAAATGGAGAAAGTTGGGCTGTGCTTTAGTAGATACTGTTTCGTAATCAGTTCGTTGCTCTTTAGCTAAAACAATACAATATGTCTTTAATATTTCCTACCCACCTACAGTGTGTACTAATTGCTATGTGAAGAGAGCATATTCCTTGAAACTACTTTTTGGTAGGGGCGACTACAATTAATTTTTGACGTTCAAAAGTGCTTTTTAATGATATGATTGAAATATACGGGTTGACTTTGACTTTATTTATTTTTACTTTTTATCGGTCGTATTATTTTCCAATGAATCCTAACACGTTTATATTTCCCATTTACATAGTATTTTCACAAAACAAGTCCCACGGTGAGCTAGAAAACATAATTACACCCATTTAATAATAGAGTTGATTCGACAAATTGCACCAATTGTGAACTATTTGAAACGCAACAAAATGGCGGTGTCTCGTTCCCACCAATTAATCCAACATGGCCGCTTGTTGCTAATAACGTATTATTTGAAGTGATGAACCGTTATTAAACAATTTTGTACTTCAGACACGATATCTTAATGTTCGTGACCTGATTTTCTATTATATTTTTGGGAATTTTCGTTACGAGGCCCATTTTCCTTTAATCTTCGCTGTGATAGCGTGGTTTAGCTTGTAATGAAACTACACGGTGCGTTTTTTCGTGAAAAGCAATTTTCTTTCAATTAATGTTTTATTTTATGTCGATTTTTTGTAGTGGGTAATAAAACCTTGTTTAATAACGTAAGCTCCATTATAACTGTAGATTTTCGGAATTCAGTTTATTCAAAATGAATTATTTTTTTTATATTCCAAGCGTTTTCCTACATTCTACAAAAGTTTCCTGACGCTTTTAATTAACGAAGAGTGGAAGTAAATTTAAGGAAGAAAGTCTATTATAAAATGCTTTTTAATACCAATATTCTGGCACGTAGTCCCAGAGCTGCACACTGGCTATAAACCTCATCATAAATTTTAATGTACAGTCGCCAGCACATCAAGTTACCAAAAGCTTTAAAATTTTCTCATTCGATTTTGAACTTAACCTTCAACATTTTAAGGTTTAAAACCATTTAGAGAAATTTGACAGTTTCGTATAACGTTCTGGCGACTGGTGCCCGACAGTGTACTATGAGCACATCGAGCGGAAAAAAGAGACAATCGGCCTTGGTACGTTAGGTAGCTGGTCGGACTACAGAAATAGTTAAATAGTTGTCCATCCAAAGTTAATCAAGAATTTGCATTGCTTTTAATGATTGAGCACTTTCATATAGGTATAATAAAATAAATATGGCCACCTATTGGGCCTAAAGTGTATAAGAAACATAGATGTAAGAACCGTCGAAACGAAAGGAAAGTAAGTAGGCATAATTTGATAGAATTTACGCCATCTCTAAAAACTTACGCTGCCAAAACAAAGAAATACATGACAGTGACACACAAAACGGATTTCAGTCGATTGTCTCTTTTACGATCCATATTTATTGTAAGCGACTGTATTTATACAACAGAATCTCATTACGTTTGAGTGCACGGCGCATTACTTGTTGATGGCCGTGCCCTGACCAGTTGGCATACACGCAAACTGATAAACAATAATTACTTTATATAACAGCGTCTGTTGTCTTTGTTGTAATTGAAAAGTTTTTGATGTGTAATTTCTGTTCATGTTCAATATAGGGTTTATTTTAATTTTATTTGTGGTTTATGTCTTGTAGATGCAAGTGTATGATTAAATGTGCAACAAAGCATTTTGCTGCAAAGAAATAAATTAACTTCTCAAGTATTTGTACCGTTTATGACCTTAGTAATAACTTTGTGTAGTTACGCTAAAGCTGACTTAATAGATAATTACATAAGCCTCAAATAAAAAGAATAATATGTCTGTGTACTATATTAAAATTGATTTTGCGTACACTTCGAAGAATCATTTCTAACAAAGCAACCATTTTACGTTAGATACTAAAACAATTGAACATCAGAACTTAAACTTCATAAAACAACTCTGGAATATTTTCATAATCGATATAGAAAATAAAAAAATACGCAATACTTACGTCGGAATCCGCCCCCTTGTCGGCACCAGGGCACGTGAACGTCACGTACTCGTGACATCTTTTGTGGACCACAAAGCTGCACACTGCACACAAATACAGAACAGATGACGACAATGGTTCCCTGCCTAGCTCTTAGACAGCAAACGATGAAGTGCAGAAAATGTTTAAAGGAATTTTAAAGCCCGCACTTTTTAGTCTATTGGCATTTTGTGTTGCTACGTTTCGGGAGAGAGCAATCGATTAAAATTGCCCAAATATCAGGAAGGATGTACACCTTGAAATTTCAATAAAGACTTAAAAACCCTAGTGATACTGGGTGCCTACTCCCTAAGCACTAAATCCGTATCACCTACGGACATAAGATTACTTCGGAGCCCGAACTGAGAATAAATGACAACACGATTTGACAGTTGTCCCTGCTCGCAATGTGTTTGTGCCCATTCAAAAACTGAAGTTGTCACTTGTTTTGACGGCTCAACTACTTTCGAACGAGCCCGTATCTTCATTGACAAACTTAGAGAGTAGTCCCCCTGGTACGATTAACCTATTGACCGCTACGTCAAAAAAGCAAAAACGTGCCCTCGGCGCCAAGCTACGAATTATTTCTTAAAATCTGTCATGTAGTCGTGACCGTGGCGTGCTGGGCACATTTTGGTCTGTCATCTATACACGACTTTGGCGGTCAAAAGGTTAAAATGTTGTCAAAAGGCTAAAAGATGCGTGGCGGACTTGAAGTGCCCAAATTACTTATACATATTACGAGTACATAGGTATTTTCCTATCACTAACGTTTTGCAAATAAATTCTTCACTGCTTTACTTTGTAAAAGCATTTGTTGTGTGTTCATTGCAGCAGTACAATAATAGCAGTATGATGTTATCAGCGTCTTTAAGTCGCCTTTTACAAGTCTTCAACACCACTTCGTTTGTTTTCAGTCCTTCACAACATTAGAATCAATTTATATTACTGCAAATCTTACCTTGACACTGGTATCCTTGTTTTCCGAAGCCCCTGTAACAAGAAAAAGATTCAAATTATTATAAAGAATTAAGGGAATTTTTGCGAATTGCTTTTGTACCAACCGGTTGCTAAGGAAACATTGCGGTTACCAGCCGACTTGACCAACAACCATGGATATTATTACAGATGTTCCAACTAGTCGGCAACTAGTTGGTAAAGCCGACTATCCGGCCACTTACGTAGTCGGTGACTATTCGGCAAAGAGCGCCGACTGTTCGGCTTTTTACTTTGTATGTATTTCTCAATAAAATGTGGAAGAATTAGGTACATTAAGACGCTGACAACACCTAAACCGCGGTCACTGTCAGATTGCATAGAAAAAAAATTATCTATTTACTCAAAATTCAGTTGAGTAATTGAAAATAAAAAACAACCAAGTTCTGCATTCTAATAAGACGTTCTTGTTATTAATTAAATACGTAACGTATGTTGATATTTAATACAGATATTTTCGATTAGAACTCAAGACAAGAGGTTAGTTTAACGTTAGTTTGTATCAAGATCTTTTTTTAAAACGTTTTTTAGTAACAACCAAGCTCTGAGAAATATGTTCAAAATTAACATATATTTTTTACGCTACCACAAACTATACAGATTTGGCAATTTCTTTCTTAAGAGAAGCCTATTTTAGTCAATTAGGTCTTGTCAGCGCCTTAATAACGTTCGTATTTTTGCGAATAGTATACCATCCTATAAAGGGTAAAAATTAATTAGTCCGTCCGGCCGTTAACTCCATTTTTTTATAAAAAAATCGTAGTGTTTTTATTTTATCATGTTTAAATATCGATAACAATCACGGCTGCGGAATTGCGCTAGATAATTAAATTTTACCCTGTATAATGGTGCTTAATCCAGCTCCATGTATTCACTAACAACCGACACAGAAAAACTAGCTTTGATCAAAATCTTGTAGTGTAGCGCATATCACTGGGAATCCGGATTCCACTGACTTGTCGCCGACAAGGCTGAATGAAACAAGGACCGTTGTGCTCGCTTATTGGACGTTTGCAGTAATAGAGCTATAAATGTAACATCTGCCTTTGGGCTACACGGAGATAGGGAATTACCTACTGGATGAGCTAGTACCGGAATTTAGTTGACTATGGAAGTCTAGTCATTTATTTTCAAACAAGATAATATTTACATAATATATAAGCTAACAGACTTAATATAATAACTACGTACATATACAATATAAAATAGAAGGAAAGACACATAGGGTATTTAAAAATCTAGAATCCAAATCTTCAAAAATCGGTCTAGTTAAGAGGCGATACTATTCATTAGGAGTAGGGAAGTTACATTCAATAGGTATTCTTTTTAACCGATTCCAAAAAAAAGGTACTACTTTTTTTAGGGTACCGTAGTAACCAAGGAACCCTTATAGTTTCGCCATGTCCGTCTGTCTGTCTGTCTGTCCCCGCTGTAGCTCAGAGACGCTTAGTACTAGAAAGCTGTAATTTAGTATAGGTATACATATTAATCACGCCGACAAAGTTCTAAAACAAAATCTTGAAAAAAACTATTGTTTTAGGGTACTCCCCTTGCACGTAATGTGGGGATGATATATTTTATTCTCGCCTTTCCTATGCTGTGGGTATCATTCGATAGGCCGTACAAAAATATTGCGGGTCTGTGAACACCACTTTTCGATTCAAGGATCCGCATCCGCTTGCGTAATAGTGCTTTTTTGTTAGAGTTAAGTGTCTCCCCCCTGCCAGCTAAATGGTTGTTTATGGAGATGTGAAAAATTCATGGCAGTAGTACATATAATAAAATTAAAAGGAAAAATATCACGGCTAAGTAAGCTTTACAAGTTAACGTTAGATGGCGTTCACGTCGATTGTGTAAATGTGTGCGTGCGTTTTTCAAGGACACTTAGGTCTTGTAGTACTCTTAAAGTCGAAATTTAAATTTGCAGTTGGAGAATTGATTGTGGCATATATCGATGTATGGGAGAACATGTTTTTCAACTACAATATTAAGTTTATTTTTGGGATAAAATCATACCAACTTTCCAACTACGTAACCCTTAATTGTGAGTGGTCCGACACGCACTTGGCCGGTTTATTTTATATTATATTTTTTAAGGTAAACAGCAGCACCGATTCCAAGTTAGTTCGTTCTTTCGTGCCATAAAATAAAAATAAAATAAGGTATTTTATTTTTATTTTAACATAGAAAATTGGCAGCAAAAAGTGTCGGTAATTGGATCGGCAATTGACCATGTGGGATGAAGGAATTGTAGTGTGTGTAGTTACTTCGTTAAAAGTCTTAGCACTATTGTCAATAGATTGGATACGATAAGGATCTAAATTGTAGCACTTACAAGTCTTAAAACAGTTAATTGCTGGCTACAAAAAAAAAAAGAACATTGGAGTTGGCCAAATAGTCTCTATATAATTAATTATTCTGCTCTCAAAACGGTGAAGGAAAACCTCGTGAGGAACCGACATGTCCTAGAACCAAACATTCGAAGACATGTGACATCTACCAAACCGCACTGGGCTTGCGTGATAGATTACAACCCACTCCCTCTCGTTGAGAGGAGGCCTGTGTCCCAGCAGTGGGAACATTATATGCTGATTATGATTAATTAATTATTAATAATCTGTACGCATACATTAAACGTCCTTTAACTTCCCTAAAACTCATAACTTTTTGAGGCACATAAATCATCCCTAAATCCCAGACAAGCTTAAAAATCATTAATATGTAAATGTACTTAATTGAAATATTATTAAAGTCTGAGTACTCGCGCATGAAACTTTGGTAAAGATTTGATATCGTAATAATTGAAGGATGGTTTCCTAAACACGAAGGGCAAGCAAACAATTAGCGACTGAACGACGTGTGGGAGTGAGTGAGTGAACGAAAGACAATAAATAATTAACGGAACTCGACGAACATTAGGAGGATGGAAAAGAAATAATGAGTGAGTATAACTGTGTGGCAGACAAAAGTACATCAAAAGCGTGTGTAACTTGCTATGAAAGGTTGTTAGTAATGCTATGGCTCCATTTTCGCGATAACGCGAACTATACTTCGCGCGCTCTCTGTTGTACAGCGAGACGTCGACCGGTGTGCGAGAGAGGC
The DNA here is from genome assembly GCA_905333075.3 of Atethmia centrago. Lineage (NCBI taxonomy): Eukaryota > Metazoa > Arthropoda > Insecta > Lepidoptera > Noctuidae > Atethmia > Atethmia centrago. The sequence goes on from HG995376.1 coordinate 25,830,679, forward strand.
GGCGCGAAGTGTAGTTCGCGTTATCGCGACAGTGTAGCCGTAGCATAATACACGATTATGGTAGACTGTGTAGTGCATCAATGAAAAGCTACAAGTTGATAAAGTTATATGATACTTCAGTATTATTAATGAAGGTACAACCTAACTCAGCACCTGGGAATTGGTTTAATTTTGAATAGATAAATGACGGATTTGGCAGTAGGTATAAAGCTGAAATCTCTGTCCCTTGATCATACTCGGTGTGGTTTTATCTAGCATGTAAAAGCGTTAAATAAATAGAGTTAGAGCAAAAAAAAGTGACTCCAAAATAAACGAGCCACATCCAGCACTTTACCGGCCGAGTGTATCTCATTGAATAGGATGCGCATTGGAATTGAATCGTTCGTCCGCTCAGACCGCTATTACTTCAATTAGTGCGACTGTACGCGAATGTACACCTGGGACGATATTATATTGAAAACAGTGAATCCACGAACTGGCCATCGATGGTGATAGGTTCAGTAAAAGCAATAAGATTGGATTTGAAATTGGAATTTGCTTTGGCTGTTTACTACGTTTGATTGCTTTATGGAAATAGCTGCGTATAGTTTTACTTTACGAGCTAATAACGTTCTAATATACAGAAAAAAAACATTACTATTTTAGCTATGCTACGCTTTGCTTGGAACAAATCTAACCTGAGAACTTAGGTATAATTATGAATAAAAAAATCACGTAAATCGGAAAAGAGGTTTTCGAACTACAACCTCACAAACGGAAAGGGAAATGTTGCCTTTTATAATAATCTGTTAGGCTTAGTCATAATTTAAAAGTGAACAAGACAGAAACTGTTAAAAAAAAAAAGTATAACTAGCTGCAGCCCGTTGCTTCGCCCGCGGCGTGGCTTTTTCTAAAATAAAAGTAGTATTAGACACCCCTTATAAAATCACCTATCTGCCAGTGAAAGTCTCGTCAAAATCGGTCCAGCCGTTTCGGAGATCAGCCGGAACAAAGAGACAGACAGCCAAACAAAAGTTTAAATGTTTTTTTTTGTGCAATAAGTACCGTATACACTTTTCTATGCATTTAGTAAAAAACTGTTATTTTGACATTCCAAAAAGAAACTTCAATTTTATATATTTTTATAGATAGAAATAAATTAGGCAACTGTGTAACTAATAAAGTAACTATTTTTATAAATAACAGCAATTTAATTCGTTCATCAACATTTGCTTGTTGCAAATGTCTATTTAAATCGTTGTGATTGGTTGAAATGGCTCGGAGCCGCCATCTGCTTTAGTTAGCCTTTTCTGCATTGTCTGTTCGCAATTTCTTCAATTAGTGCTCAACTCTAAACTACACCTGTGCTTTAGTAAATGGACGCAGAGTAAATGGTACTATCAGCCAGTGGCTAAATGGTAGAAATTAAATTGGATTTCTCTCTTACATTTATTTGTGGTGCTATTTTCTGCCGAATTTGAGTCAAATTAAAATGCTATTTATACAGGGCGTTGAGATTGGCCGCCATGGACGAAATACCTTTTAATTAAAAAGGCCCCGTAATACTATTATTACAGTGCCTTTTTAATTCAAAGGTACTTGTTGAACTTGTCCTTGTTTTATCTATCCGCAGTTTACAGAAATACATTATTTTAGGTAGGTAATAAATTATTTTGTTTTGTTGCCGATACCCAACATTTCTCTGAAGTTTCGCCAATTGCCTAAAAAGGCCCTGTATTAAAAACTGTATCAACCCTTAACAACCCTTGCACTGAACCTGGAAGTATGGCAGAAGGAGAAGCCTATATAGCAGTGAATGATTCCGGGCGGAAATTATGATGATTTCATTTCAGCCCTTCATGATTTTTTATTTTTATTTTAGGGAATACATTATTTTGTTTTTTTGTTTTTAAATGCCGATACCCAACATTTCTCTGAATTTTCGCCAATTAATTAAAATGGCCCTGTATTAAAAACTATATCAACCCTTAACAACCCTTGTTCTAAGGCCTACCCGGAAGTATGGCAGAAGGAGAATTTTAATTCAGCCCTTCATGATTTTGTACCCCACCCTGCTGAGCTTGACCCTTTACAGTTTCCACTATTACCAAGTTAATAATTCTGTAATACCTTACACTTGTAAGGTATTACAGAAAACTTTGGATCAACTTTCGCGAAAGTTCTACCATGAATAATTAACACACAGTATTTAAAACTAAAGTCGAATTATTAATTTAGTGGAGTTATTTGACATGTACTAGCTGTCACTTTGTGTAATAAAATGGTCATATTTATTGTATTGGTGATCGTTAAAAGTCGTCGAAGGAGGAGTCAGAGTTACTTGATAGTAATTTTATCTATTAACGTTTTCATTGCTGTTACTGTAAATCAGTAATTCGTTTTATTTTTTCTACAGATTCTGTCTTGTTATCTTTTTCATGATTACTAAGCCTAACAGATTATTATAAAAGGCAACATTTCCCTTTCCGTTTGTGAGTTTGTAGTTCGAAAATCTCTTTTCCGATTTACGTGACTTTTTTATTCATAAATTATACCTAAGTTCTCAGTTTAGATTTGTCCAAGCCAAGCTTAGCAGAGCTAAAATCAACTTATTAATTCACTGGAGTAATCTGACATGTGCTAGCTGTGTAATAAAATGGTCATATTTATTGTAATGGTGATCGTTTAGTTTAATCGATTTATATAAATATAAAATAAATATATAATAATAAACATCATTATAAATATGACGATATTATTACGCAAAATGACAGCTAGTACATGGTCAGATTCTCCTTCAGTAAATTAATAATATGACTTTATTACAAAATCTAGACGAAGGTAGTGCGTACATACGGCCAACCAGCCAACCAGCCAACCTGAGGTAACTACTACTAAACCAAAACATTCGTGAATTATCTACTGTGCCAAAGTAACTACTAGCTTTCCAGGGTCGCGGGAAGGTACTAAAGGGTTACCGAGGCCCCTGGCTACACAGGCAACGGAAGGAATACGGGTGGGTTTTAGTCAGTAAGACTCTGACACAACCTGAACCAGAAGTTATTTGATGATTTCCCATCCCAAAAAAAAAGGTAACTACTAGGCAATCTTGAATTTCGAGCAGAGGTTTTATTGTCAGTGCCTACTTTTGAACCCTGTTTGTTTCATGTACATACCTATCTCCTTACTGAGCAATCGATATTTTGGTTGATATAAACTAATTTAAATTTAAATTAATTAATCTTAAATAAATAAAAAAAAACTAATTCGTTTGTCTTATTGAGGGACTGTCCCCTCAATAAGACAAACAAACATCAAATTCGATCGGAAAACTTATTTGTGCATGTCATGGCGGCGCCACTTACAAAGGTTAGATATCAAAAATCTGTCAAACCCAGTACATTTTACTTTAGTTCCCTATTTCGCCACACGCAAAGATAAGTGTGCCGTAGATTAACGATTTCCGACGAAATTGGAGTCATTTAATGGAAGGTAATATTCCGACCATTACGAGAAATTACATTATCATATTCCTATTTGAACGGTTGAGGGTATTTATTTAACCTTTGGTACAAAGTTGATTCAGGAATTTTATATCCTTAATACATTGTAGGGGAATGAGGATGACTTTTTCAATTAAAATTTTGATATCTGCGGCAGATTTTTTTAATATTAATAATATAATAATAAATTGTTTACTGGCATAAACAATTTTTCACAAAAGTAGTGAGGCCCTGACTCCAGCGCTAGGTATTTTTTTTTTTGGATGGGCAATCATCAAATAACTTCTCCAGCTCTGGGCGGAGCGGGAGGGTGTGTCAGACTCTTACTGACTAAAACCCACCCGTATTCCTTCGTGTTGCCTGTGTTGCAGGGGCTTTGGTGACCCTTTAGTACCTACGAGTAGTACCTGTGTTACAGGAGCCAGTGTCTCCAAATTAAATAAATTGAATTAGAAAAAAAAGCATCCACGACCACAACAAAAAATAATACAAAAATAAAAGAATAAAAGAAAACTAAAAACATGAAAAACCTTTTTTTTCGTGGAATAATTCGTTAGTGTGTTTGGTGAATAGTGTATTTGGTGTGTAGTGTTTGTGGTGTGCATGAGTGTGAAATGTAGGTATGTGATATGTGATGTTTATGATTATGTGGGATGTGTGGATTGTTTTATTTGTACCTATAATTTTAGTAATACATACATACATACACACATACATAAACTGACGCCTTCTTCCCACTGACGTAGGTAGAAACTGCAGAACGCCACCTGCTACGCTCCTTACATACTCCTCTTGCTTCGTTTACGTTCATACATCTGGTCATACACGTACGCCGGTTGCGAGTACTACGCACCTGACCTTTCTGAAGAACATCACCAATAAGGGCCTTATCACACTAGCGGTTTGCGAGCGGCTGCGGGGCGGGGCGGGTGCGTAGCGAATGTTTCGCGAACACGTCGCGGCTGCACTGCGAAGACGTCGCGGGCGCGTGGAAAATTCGCAACGTTTTCGTCGCGTGTTTGTAGCAAGTTAACGACATACAATACACTCAGTAACAAAATGGATTCCGATGAGGAGCCACTGCTGTTTGTTTTGTTACTTCGAAGACGCCGGAGACGAAAACGAAAATGTCGACGATTCTACTATTCGCGGCGATCTTGTTGCGCGTCTGCAACGAATTCGCTGCGCATGCGCCGCGTGTTCGTTGCGCGCCCGCTCCGCTTTGAGGACGCTCGCAATCCGCTAGTATGATAAGGCCCTAAGATCACTATTTTCTTTAATCTTTTAAGGTTATTGAGAAATCTGCACAGGAAGCATCTCAAAATTGAATATCTATGTCAATTCCATTCTTTCACGAGATTTGTTTGCGTCGGTAAGCGTTTTGTATAAGAGTTAATTTACTTTATACATGCGTCGAAACTTTTGCGACAAATGTTCCACAGATTCTTCATAGCAAAAACATTAAAGGATCTTGCAGACTGGGGCGATATCGCGGGCGCGACAGGCATATTGCTGCCAGTCACGCCCGCAATATCGCGCTAGTCTGCACGGGCCTTAACTTACAAAGCCAGACACAGTACTTATGTATTTAAAGTTTTGAATCATGTGGAAATACCGTAGTGTAGGACTACGGTATTTACACATGATTCAAAACTTCTACAGAAGGCTAAGTAGCCGATATTAAGCTGCTAAAATGTTAACCATCGCAGTAAGTCCATAAGTTTCAAACAAAGTTATCAACATTTCCTTGCAAACAGAATATTCTTCAGCAAGAAACTTTAACTAACAGTGAAAATATACTCAAATATTAATTTTCACGCAGAAGCCACATTCGCTAGTCATCTGTGAATTCCATAGTATTATTATTCAATCATAAATATTAATAAGTTCCAGTATAATCTACACTGGTCCGCGTTGAATATTCATATTTTGACAGCCCTGAGTGACTCCCAGTTCGTCACACAACTCCGAACCTGACCAATGTACCAATTTGTATATTCAAAGAGGACTTGATTTAATTTTCTTAGATATTTCTGGTTGATCTTTTTTTAAGTCGGGACTTCGAGAGGGCTATAAAAGAACAGCAGATCAATAGGGTCTTACTGGGTGTAAGACCCTATTGATTGACCCTATTGATTTTTTGAAAAGTATCTTAATTAAATTCTATAGTGCTACTAAGCCCCAAAAAAAAATCACAATTTTTTTATTCAAGCGATAAGTGCCATAAAAATGCATTTCAATTTTACATTTTCAAATTTCGCGCGTAGTTTGACGAAAACGCTGGACGCAGTGGACGCCATGTTGCTCTGTGGTCATGACGTCACTTGGCTATGTAAACAAATGCGCTGATCTATTAACTAACTATCAGTTGACAGTTGACACGTTTTAGTTTACACAGCGGTATGACGTAATAACATGGCGGCTACTATTTCATGAACACCATGAAATAGTAGCCGCCATGTTATTACGTTTTAACAGTTTAGAAAACCTGAAAACGTTGAATTGAATTTTAAAATTTATTTTGTTATTTTATGAACTAAAAGTAACATTTTCCGACTCCTTTTTGCCTAAACTATCTCAATAATCTATTTATAGATTTTTCTCGTATACTCGTATAGTAAAATACCCTATTCTGTACAAATATGACAGCGAAAACTTAGTTGAAGTGAGGTTGAAGTGGTCTTTAGCTCACTTCACTTAAGTAATTATGGTGAGATTTTTATTGAATGGACCGGCTGTTTATGATATGCACAATCAGCCTATAAACTGCTAGGACACAGGCCTCCTCTCGGTGAGACGGAGCGGGCCGCAGTCTACCACGCGGCCCCAGTGCGGGTTGGTAGATGTCACGTCTTCGAATTTTTTGGTTCAAGGACAAGCCGGTTTCCTTACGATGTTTTCCTTCACCGTTTTGAGAGCAGTGGTAATGAAATAATTTACACAAAGTAAAGCGCCTGTCTGGTGTCAAACCTACGACCTTACAACTCGTAAGTCGCGGCCGTTACAACTAGGCCACCACTGCTCTCCGGCTGGTTATGTTAAAAAAGATTCGCTAGTCGGAAAGTTTGGAAGAGAGTTGATTTTCACTAGTACAAACTTTAATTTTAGGGAGAGATAATCCTGAGACCCGACATTTTTACAGCTCAACAAACCGTGATAAAACTCTGAGGCTCGTGGCTAAGTAATAACAGCCGCACAGGTTGATCAAAGGTGAGGCTACACTTGCCGAGGTCGGTCCGTGGATGGTTTACCGTCCATTACATACCGAGACCACTCTGTGCCCTGAAGCCGTTGTTCCCGGCTGTCATTCTTGGATCTTTATTTTGAACAGTCGTTACGGGTAGTCAGAAGCTTGAAAGTCCGCAAACCAGTCTTGCAAAGGGGTATTTTGCTAGCCAGTACCCAAGTAAGTAAGTAAGTAAGTATTTATTTACTAACTGGGTTGTAGAGGTCGTATAGGCAGTCGCTCCATGTAAAATACTGGTATTCATCTGTATCCGACTAGACTGGATGCCGATCCCAACATAGTTGGGAAAAGGCAGATGATGATGGAACTGTGACAAAACTAAGACAGTGCAACATTTTTACTAAACAACTAAAGCGTCCTATAGACTGCGCGTTCTATCGGCGCACAAAGCAACAAGATGACGGCTTTTGAGCGCGCAGCCGCGACACACGCCGGATGGAGCGGCGCGACAACGCGACAGAGCGACAACGCAATGTCGCGATAATATCGCACCGTGAATAGTGCGCCACTGCGATAGTTTTGAATGGAAGCTTTTTGTGATTATGTTTTGTTTAGCCGTAGTGAATTTTGTAATAGCGACTGTGTTCATGATTTATCTCCTAGATTTTTAATTAGGTACTTACTGTTTGACTTTGGATTAACTCATATTGGATGAGCAGCAAACTGCACGTAGCCTTTTTTCTACCCCACGATAAAAGTACATAACTAGAGTCGGTAATTTTAAAATTATAAGATTAAAATACAATAAGATCTGATTGTGATTTCCTTGACCAATGAGAGAAAATATCCAACGCATCTTTTACCAATAAAAATATTTAGGTAGGTACGTAGATACCGTTACAAACTTGCTAGAAAATAATAAAATATCCACCCGAGAAGTCGATTCACTTTAATAAAGATTTTAATATTCTCGTCAAAACGCCCACTCAATCTCTCGAACCGTCGAACGTTCGAGAACGCCGGGCCTGTAATTTTCACATCAATCCGAACACTCGTGAGTTTCAATAAATGAGAGTACAAAGTGAACAACGCTCCCACGTCAATTTGTGAATATTGCTTATAATGTGTCCAAAGTCCTGTTCATTTCGGCCTACGGGCTTTTATGTCGAAGTTGTCGATGGAAAACGAATACCTATTGAATTCATCTATGATAAAGGATTTTTTTTTTGGGTGGGAAATCGTCAAATAACTTCTCCCGCTCTGGGCGGAGCGGGAGGGTGTGTCAGACTCTTACTGACTAAAACCCACCCGTATTCCTTCCGTTGCCTGTGTTGCCAGGGGCCTCGGTAACCCTTAAGTACCTTCCCGCGATGATAAAGGCTGTGGTTACTTTACTACGACTTTATAAGAACTAGTTATTTCAGAGCTGTTGTCAAATCATACTCATAAAGATTGGCTTACTAACAACCAATGTTTTTGCCAAGAAAAAAAAAATTATTGCGCTTTATGGTTGTTTTGGCGCGTGGCCAAAATTGGAACTAACGCCTCCATCTTGTTTTTTTAATACATTTCAGTTCACATTTAACGAAACAATGAGGATAAAAACTGTCACTTGCTCACATCAGATGTCACGGCTACCCTGCTCCAAAAAATTTGGCAGCTAGCTGTCACTATCCATACATTTTTGTAAACAAGGGGCTTCTTTAACGTATAATTAAGTCGCGTTACGCAGCTGCTGGCTGCAAAAATACGAGGACCCATGTATTTGCCTAATAAGACGAAAACTGTGGAAGAAAGCTCTCCGAAAAACAATTGAAACCCGATATTTCGTCGAGACTATGTGCTATCCTTTTGTAACCTGAAGACTATTACGGGAGGAATTCGTATACAGGTGATGCTCCTAAGAGAACTAAGTCTGTTTTCTTTTCCTACAGGCGCTAATGATGGGATAATAATTAAATTATAGTCTGTAATTTGTAGTTCTGTTTTAGCAGTTGCCATTTTGAACTCTATTAGTATTCCAGTATACTAATCACGTCACGAATCAAGTTATAGTGATCGCACAGTAAACTAATCATAATTTACACCAGCTAAAATGACATTCAACAGTAGATTACCAGACAAGAAACTTATAAAAGATTCAGAAAATCGATTTATTGGATTTGAGTGATTGGATTACAGAGTATTAATTGAAATACATAATTAATCCAGTTTAATTATGTCCACTGAATAAATCTTTTCAACTAAACTTTGACATTGTAAAGGTCACAATGGATTTTAAACAATCAAATCTCCTAGCCTTTTTCATATTGGGGTCGGCGACTAGTCTAACCGGTTGCAGCTGAATACCAGTATTTTACATGGAGCGACTGCCTATCTGACCTCCACAACAAAGTTAATGGGTAACACAACATCCTTTGGTAAAACTGGTTGTCAGACTTTTGGGCTTCTGACTACTCGTATCGACTATCAAAGATCTACGAATGATAGCCGGGACCAACGGCTTAACGTGCTTTCCGAGGCACGGAGCTCTATATGTAATGGACGGTCCCATCCACAAATGGTCTCTCCTAGACATATTGTTTCTAATAAACCAAATTAACTATTATTATATATACAGGGTGACATTGAAAACATGCGACAAATCGAAATGGGAGATTGTACTCATCATTATGAACAACTTTTACTAAGGGACCAAAGCTACAATCCCAAAAAAAAAAACTGCTGTCCCCTACATTTATGTTCGCAATACCTCATCAAAATGTAGGAAAAGCAGATTTTTTTTTGGGATTACAGCTTTGGTCCCTTAGTAAAAGTTGTTAATAATGATGTATACAATGTCCCATTTCAGTTTGTCGCAAGTTTTCAATTTCAACCTGTATATAACAGATTATAAACAACATAAATACTTATTGAAATATACAACCTTCTGGAAATCATAACTGCCCACATTATATTTCAAACCACGTACACAAAATTAGAGCTCGGAGTATAATCACTAATACATAGTCATCAGCGTTCTCCAATCGGCTCTCTCGCGCCAATGGGCTGTAAAATTGGCACCCCTGTCCCGCCTCCGCCCCTCATTGGCGCTGCCTTTGGATTTTTTATGTTGGCAACACAATAGAAGAAAAAAACATTAGAGCATAATCATTAGTACATCTCTCTTGGTTAGATTTGTGCTGTACATATTTGTTATGGTTGCGAATCATATTTTAATCAAGATACAACTGGATACTGCGGCAAATTGCAAAAAACGTAAGAAAATTTCCCGAATTAACAACTGCGGATCCACCTTAAAATGGTTTAATTTATTTACTGAAGAATGGAGTGTTCCATATTCGAAAAAGAATTGTAATTACGTAAAATGAAATAATATTTAGCTTTTGTGTATGTGATCCAGTATTTAGTTAAGGTAAACTCGTAATGTGCTGATTGGAGAACCAACCTATACATTGTGTCAAAAACACGAGTCCACGTCAACAGTCTAACAAGTGGGGAACGAACTCAAGATTTTCCACTCACAATCCGAACATTAAAACCGCTAGGCTATCACCGTTTAACTAAATTAAATTAAAATAAGATTAGCTTCCATTTTAGTCCACCCTGTCAAAATTAACATTTAGGCAAGCCCCAAGTTCACGGTCGTATATTAATAATGTGTATAAATTAGGCTCATGAGGTAGGTATCCCTAAGTAAGGGATACATAACTTGACATCTTAAATTATCTATTCGGAAGCAACTCTCTCCCGGGTCGTATCCATTAATTACTGAGTATCTCTACCATAAGTCATAAATAATTTGGAGTGCTGTCTACATTTGGTGCGAGTGCGGGCGCTGAGGCGAAACGATGTTCGCGCTTCTTACGGAGAAAATGCATTTATTTAGCACAGACTAAAGATACAAATATTAAGGGTAGTTTCTATATTCTAAACGAAATTTCTAGCAAAAATTAAAGACTGACAAACTGTAGAATTCCGCCCTTAAGACGCTGACAACACCTAAACCGCGGTCACTGTCAGATTGCATAGAAAAGAAAGAGAAGCGCGACGACAAAACGCTTGTAATTTATTGCAAAATATGAAGTAATTATCTATTTACTCAGAATTGAGTTGAGTAATCGAAAATAAAAAACAACCAAGTTTTGCATTAGAATAAGACGTACTTGTTATTAATTAAATACGTAATCTATGTTGATATTTAATACAGATATTTTGGATTAGAACTCAAGGTAAGAGGTTAGTTTAACGTTAGTTTGTATCGAGATTTTTTTTTCAAAACGTGTTTTGGTAACAACCAAGTTCTGGGAAATATGTTCAAAATTAACATATATTTTTTCCGCTACCACAAACTATATAGATTTGGCAATTTTCTTTCTTAAGAGAAGCCTATTTTGGTCAATTGGGTCTTGTCAGCGCCTTAAAGCTTATCTCTCCTAACTAATACCTACGAGTATTATAAATGCGAAAGTGAGTTTGTTTGTTTCTTTGTTTGTTTGTTACGCTTTCACGCAAAAACGGCTGAACAGATTTGGATAAAATTTGGCACATCGATAGACCTGGATTAGGACATAGGATACATTTTTATCCCAGTAGTACGTTTGTAAATTGTGGTTTTGGATGGGGCTTCATCACCAAATGCAGCAATCATCCGGTCAACAGACTGTTTTTGTGTTAAACAACTTCGAAAGTCATAATAAATCATCGCTCTTGAATTTTCTCGAGTCAATTCCATTTTCTCAACGACTAAACAAGTTTGACAAAACCTTGTGACAACACCGAGAATCTTTTTTTAAATAAATAAATGGTATTCGATTTTTAAAACCAAGGAGTTTTCAATTAAAAAGATTTTAATATGACAGGAACAGTGGAAATATTCCATTCCCGATACTTTTAGTGCAGCCCTCGTAATTGCGGTGCACGCTATCAAGCACATTCTGAATGATTTTGAAGTATATTGCTAATCCATTGCTTCATATGTTCGAAAAATGTGTCTGCTCAACGACGTAAATTACGCAATTAATGTTGTTTAACTGTCAAAATGAAACCCATTGCTACTGTGTGTGTAATGCATTTGCCCCGCAGTTCCTGCCCTCCTGCTTACGTGTAATGTTAAGGATTGCGTGCTTCGCGGGAAGGTACTTATGGGTCACCGAGGCCCCCGCAACACAGGCAACAGGAAGGAATACGGGTGGGTTTTAGTCAGTAAGAGTCTGACACACCCTCCCGCTCCGCCCAGAGCGGGAGAAATTATTTGATGATTTCCCACCCTCAAAAAAAAAAAAAAGGATTGCGTGCTTTACAGTTATATGATTCCATAATTAAGATCTAAATGATTTTGGATTTATCATCATCTGTCTAGCCTTTTCCTAACTATGTTAGGGTCGGTTTCCAGTCCAAAAGGAGGCAGCTGAATACCAGTATTTTACATGGAGCGACTGCCTATCTGACCTCCACAACCCAGTAACTGGGTAACACGATACCCCTTGGTAGGACTGGTTCTCAGACTTTCGTACTTCTGACGACTAGTAACGACTGTCAAAGATCCACGAATGACAGACGGGACCAACGGGTGAACGTGCTTTCCGAGGCACGGAGGAGCTCGGTATGTAAAGATGGTTACCCATCCACGGACAAACCTTGGCAAGCGTAGCTTGAACCTGATGGATCGACCCGTACGGCTGTTATTACTGAGCCACGAGCTCCTCTTCAGATTCCACAGATGTATCAACAGCAAAGCTAGTAATTGAGATCGCTTATTTTTGCTCTACATTACTACGGATTTATAAATCCTGTTATGCTTGCGGGACAAAATTCCAAAAATAAACAAGACTTTACAAAATATCTTCCGTCTTGCCAGGTTTAAAACGAAGTGCTAAAATGTTTTTGACGTTCCTTATTATGCGGTAATTGTATTCAAAGTACGTGAACAATAAGCCGTTTATTTTTGTTCAAAGGAATATATTAAGGTAATTACGTGCAAAATACGCCAAGATTAGATACTAAAACATTGTTTTGTTTTGAAACGTGTTTTTTTTTAAACCCACTTGCTAAAATGAAGGTACTTCTTTGTTATTTCTTTGACGTGACATTTCTGTGATGTATTTTGCGAAGGGCAATCATTCCCATCAATATGTCCCGAAAATCCATGAAAACTATTTCCAAAAATTTTTTTTTTCTTTTTTCCATGTGTTCCTTTGTTTTATGGTTCATATTGACATAGACAACAAGTTACTTTCTGATTCGCTTGCATTGTAGAAAGAATTCATTCGGCAAAAAATACTTAGTTTTACTTACTTAAGTAGGAATAAATAATAATTAGAGATAAATAGAAATATGTAATGGGTATTGAGATTGATTCAGATTTGTTACAGTTGTCATTTGATTTCAATAGTTTTTTTATTTTTATTATTTTATTATTTTACATAGATTCTTTTATATTTTGTGAATGTGAGATCGTTGTGACTGTAGATTTGAAGACCATTTATTTTTTGTTAGTACCTGGTACTTGTTGACAGGCCTTCACTGTCCTCCCGTACCTATTAACACTGTAATTTAAAAACATTGTTAAAGCCAATTATTTTTGTAACCGTGGATTTTCTTGCCGGCTCTTCTCCATAGGAAACGACCAATTGGAACCGTGAACTAGCTTCTGATGTTTCATTAGTGCCCATGTAGGTTTGTGTGAAACCTGCCGGGGTCGCGGGAAAGTCCGAAAGGGAATACCGTGGCCTCTGGCAATACACTGGCAATGGAAGGAACACGGGTGGGTCTTAGTCAGTAAGAGTCTGACACGCCCTCCCGCTCTGCCTAGAGCGGGCCAAGTTATTTGATAATATAACACCAAAAAAAAGGTTATTTGAATCAAAACATATTGGTTTCGATTTTGAGAAAGAAACCTAAATATTGATGTAAGATGTTATTTTAAGTAAATACACAATTCCTAAAGGATAAATGCTTCGTGATGCAATAAAAAAATGACAAAAAAATAACTGCAAAATCTGATCGGGCCAACTAAATATAAAATGTTTTACTGATTTCACACAGGAGTACCACCAGTTAGTACGCTGTGTTTACAGTTCACACACATATGGCATTATAGTAAAAAAAAATATACAAAATCCTAGGGAGTATAAGGGCCATAAACGGACATTACACATAGCGGCCGTAGTGCGACTCCATCGTATAATATAAGGTACTGGGCACAGAGTAAAGTAAAAGATTACAGTCGATCTATTCTGTGAAAATGACATCGTGACAACTTAGGTGTAATGAGCTGTCAATCCCTAGCATGAGTAATGACAGAGCTCACTTGAAGCTCACTTCACCTACGTTCACGCTGAGATTTTTGCAGAATAAAAAAGCAGGAAAGTTGAGAGGCCCCAGTACAAACACACGACGTAAACGTAATGCAAATTCGAACGATTTTGACGCATCTCTCTCTCGTTAACACGTAAAATTATGGTCCGTAAACCGACTTTACAGACAACCAATTTTTTTATCAAAAACCATCCTATAGCATTTCCGTTTCAATTTTTGCGACAAGCACAATTAGTAAATATTATGTGCTAAACTAGTATTCTAAAGGCCATGTCCAGTGGCACAATGGACGTTTGCCTAGGTAGTCAGAATCAATGTTCTGTAACGATTGTTATATTTGTATAACCGCTATTGTTTCTAGTTTATCAATTAATAGGTTTTAGGAGTCAGAAACTTACCGATACTGATAAAAAAATATTGTTTATACTCATCAATGTTCTGTAAAGATTGTTATATTTGTATAACCGCTATTGTTTCTAGTTTATCAATTAATAGATTTTAGGAGTCGGAAACTTACCGAAACTGATAAAAAAAATATTGTTTATACTCCCTAGGATTTTTAAAATAATATTACTTAAGTATAATATAATTACGTTTAAAAAAATCAAATAACGGTATTATGAGTGTCTCAAGGACTGAACGCAAACCACATGAAGTAAGTTAGATGACGAATAGGATGTATTGGTGTCTCTTTCACTCGTGCTTTAATGGATACAGCACGAGTGAAAGTGACACCAATAGTGTTATTTTTGTCAACTATACTCTCAATAATATTGCCAAAACATACAATATTGTCAACATTATTGCGTGTTTGTGGGCGACAAAAAGTATCTCTTGATAAGTCTGCTCGCCTAGTACCTTGCTTTACAAAATGTTAATTTGGTCTGTGTGATTCTTTTCTCATCACAGGCACTTCTAGCGTTGAGTGTACTTAGGTAGAACGGCTGTAACGCGACTGATCCGAGAAAAAATGTACCTTAGAATACAATAGGGCCATAAACGGACATTATGGGTAGCGGCCGTAATGCGACTCCGTCCCTTATACTATGAATAATAAACAAAACACAATCACACATGCCGTTTTCTTTTACCTTCAGATCAGCGTAAAAATAAACTTTTATTACCGAATCGAGATACAAAAGAAGCAAGTGTTGTCGCCGTATATCACATGTGTTTCGGCAACAATGGCGAATGGTACAGATAATATATTATATTTTGTGGCTATACGGTAGACAAACGATGTGTGCGTGGCTGAAATATGTAAGTATTAAGTAAATAGAAGGCGTTTCTGTGTTTCTGTAAGTGGGTTTGGAAAAATCTCTGAAGGGGTAGCTAGATACAACATATGAAAGATTAAACAGGGCTACTAAAAGCCTACTTTATTCAGTTTGATGTTGGGGTCAGATAGCCAGTCGCTCCATATATTTTTTTTTGACATTAAAAATATTTAAACTGTACCAATTGTATATTATGCCCAAAATATGCTAAAGCCGCACAATATTTATAATTATTACATCCTTAACATTCAATTCAATTATTTCTCGTTGTTTTCATTTAAAAACAAAACAAAATAAAGAGGAATAATTAATGGCGTGCCGACATCAAAACGGACTAACCTGTCGCACAGTGGAACGAATGTATGGGAGCGGTTGGACGTAGACATGTCCGAAAAATAAGAGTAAAATTATGCCAAACTAATGATGCCATCTTATTCGATTACTTAATGCCTTCATAAATTGTGGTGATGAATTTCTTCATAACTCCCATATTTCGGGAGTAATTTGAGAAAATGTGAAATTTTACTATGAAAATGAGTGTATCGAGCTCTCTCCCTCCTGATTCCGGGCTTGTTTCAAGTAGCGGTCTCTAATATCGTAATGCTATTACTAAGAGCTATATTTAATACTAAGACACATAGTGCGCCAAATGTGCACTTTCTGGGATAAAAGGAAATGAAAATTTAAAAAAAAAAACGTTTTTTCCCCATTTGTATTTACTTTAAACCGCAGACAGACTTATTAAGAGGTCTATAAATATATTATATATATACAGAAATATATATTAACAAAAATATTCACAAGAACTGATGAGAGTATGACTTTTAAGTAAGTTGATAATAAATTACCTAGTTTCATTAAAAGTACAATAAATAATTAAGATGTAAGCTCTAATTTACTAAGTTACACATTTTAAAACAATAACATCATTTAATTATCTTCGTCATCATCATCATCATCAATTAATTCAAATTCAGAATCGATGTCCGCTAAATCATTTATGTTAACAAATTCGATATCACTTTTCTCAGAATCCGTAAGCTCATAAAATTCCTTAAAAGAAGATTTTTTTACAAACTTATTTCCTTTTGGACGGATACTTGTAACAAGTGGATCAGAAGACAGTAAAAGATTGTGCATAATATCTTCATTGCATGAGATACTGCTATGCTTTCGAGAATGCCCCTCTCTATATTTTCTAAAATCTTTATTTCTAGCCTCAGATGCCTCTTCGGATAGAAAACCAATGGGCACAATTGACATGTTCTGAACTATGTCTGGCCCATGCATTAAAATTTTATGAAGTGAAGAAGGCATATAATACCATGGGTATAACTCCACGTAAAGCTTAGCAGTATCAAAGCAGAACTCTCGGAATTTAGTTACGTTGATCTTCTCTCCTGATGAAATACACTGCAAGATCACACAGATTTTTCTTAAAAGCATAGCATCTATTCCGGTCAGTTCAGCAGATTTAGTGTAGTTTTCAAAAAATCTCCTTGCCGAGTTGCCATTGTTGGTGGATCCACTGCCTTGTTTCACAACATCGAGAAGTAAGCCCGTTTCTCTTCTTACAGCCTCTTGAACTCTTTTCTTCCTGTCATCAACTTGCCTTTTTGCTATATCACCCCTTACTTGCCATGATTTTATGTCTAATTTGTAGGAAATGTGTAATAAGCATTCCATTGAGCGAATCCAAGCGTGAAGGGTGCTTAAGCTATATTTATACATGTCCTCGTTTGCGTGTTTATCTTTGATTAACTCTAAATTATTCATTTCTTTAGGACAAGCCTTGCATATGTCACACACTGAAGCTGCTGTATTGGATATAATGGAATGAATTTTACCATCAATCATTGTCAACAGCAGTTGGTGTTTGACACTAATTCCATCAGTGATGGTGGATGGAGTTAAGGCTTCAATCTCTGCTTCGATTTCAGCCATCTCTCTCTGCACATTTTCTTTGGTTTCCTTTATAAACTTAAACAATATTGGCCGGCAAAATGAAGTGGAAGATGGTCGCTCGTTTTCCCAAATTGTTACACCTTTTGAGACGAGCCGCAGTGGTACAAGACTAATCATAAAATTACTAGCAAGATCGATTTGCTCATCTTCACTCGTCCTTTGATGATAAATGCTTTGGCTAGATGATCCGTCAAAACCCCATTTGCTGGTCAATACGAGCTGTTGATTGGGATCAACAGGGGTTTCTAACGACCTAATAAGTCTTCTTGAGGTTAAATCCATCAAGGCTTGTAATTTGATTTTTGCAGAGCTCTCTGTAACTGTGAGATCTTCTTTGGCCGGATAGCACTTAATTTTTTCTTTAACCAACATGTAGTAACTCGGGTATTGAAGAGCTCCTTCTTGAGTGTTGAAATCCCGAAGAGTGTTATAGCGCCATTTCGATAAGTTCATCGATACATAAAGAGCCAATGCCTTCAAAGGGGATATTTCCCGTACCTGAATTGATTTACCTTCAATGAAGGCTTTGATTTTTGAGGCCTCTTCTGGATTCTCCGTCAAGTATTTCATAACATAAGCTGTATCGCTTTGTCCTGCCTTTTGAAGCGCCCTTTCGGCCGAAAACATAATTTCAGCGCTGCTACTGCTGCATGAAAGACTATCTTCAGTGCGTCTTCTTTTTTGCCGGTTACTAAGGTCCTCAAAAGATTTACGAGGACTAGGATGTGTACAAGTTGAAGCATCAGATTTAGCAGGAGAAATTATGGGCTCGATGACGTCACTTATATTTTCTGTAGAAGGTTCCATATTTTCATTCTGTAATTCCGGCCATTGAATTGCAGCCTGTAGCCAAATCTCATGTTTCTTCCGAAACTTATCTGTGCTTCTTCCAGACTGTGTCCATTTTGCAAAATGCGGTAGCAAAATCGACGACACCAGTCTTTTAAACTTGTTTCAGCACTTTCACATAACTGAACACAACTGTTATCTTTTAAAACACTGAACTAATAGTTAAAGTCGCGTAAATCTTTATGTGCGCGTGCGCATAAAGCAACGTGAATATCAAGATTTGTATTAAAATTTGGAAAATACATTGCGAGATTAGCTTGGATACAACGAGGTGTAAATCAACACTGATTTTAAAGTTACTAATAGTGACCTATTTATATAAAATCCAGGTATCCCAGGTATCCTTTGTTAAATATTGCAAGGTAATTAGTTATTGTGATAATTAGTAAATGATGCATGCTAAATTAGTGTATTAAGAGCCATTTAGTAATTAAATAATAGCAATGTTCTTATCAGTAATCATTAGTGCATCAGTTTTATATGTAAACCTTAAGTCCCTAATTATATATCCTAATTAGCTTATATCTTCTCTAATTGGCTGCTCAGAAATGTTATTGTAATAAGGTAAACCTTTAGAAAAACGGTTTTAATCAACAAAATAAACAAAAAATAAAAAAATTGTGTTATAAAATAAACATCACTCTTTATCCCAGAAAGTGCACATTTGGCGCACTATGTGTCTTAGTATTAAATATAGCTCTTAGTATTAGCATTATGATATTAGAGACCGCTACTTGAAACAAGCCCGGAATCAGGAGGGAGAGAGCTCGATACACTCATTTTCATAGTAAAATTTCACATTTTCTCAAATTACTCCCGAAATATGGGAGTTATGAAGAAATTCATCACCACAAGTTATGAAGGCATTAAGTAATCGAATAAGATGGCATCATTAGTTTGGCATAATTTTACTCTTTTTTTTCGGACATGTCTACGTCCAACCGCTCCTATACATTCGTTCCACTGTGTGTCGACGTGAATACATTATGAATAATCCGCCCACGCTAACTTTTGTGCAAGTACGTACACACGTACTTGTAACATCCCCTCGTCGTCATCGTCCCTGTAACATTAAAATTGTGTAGGTACACACTACCTACACAATTTTAATGTTACAGGGAAATATACTTTGCTAATACTATAATCTTATCTTTTATTAGATTTTACAATCATCTAGGTCTCCACAACAAAAAAAAACGTCAATTTGTAGGGATAACCCTGATACCGTCATCTGCTTGTCTCTCCACCCGGGTATCTGTCTCAGAGATGCATCTTTTTATCGTATAAGGTAGCTAGTTTAAAAAACAAAAAACCCGACTGCAAAAACCACACATTATAATATATATAATTTTGATCTTGCAGTCGAATAACCTAAAATATGGTGTAACTTTTGATAGTCCCCCCCCCGCCTGCGATTCCAAAATTCTATAGATTTATAATGCTTGTTTTTCCCTTTTCAGTTGTGTTTTTGTAGACGGGATTTTTGTTATTTAAATAATTTATTTTATTTCAAGCTTTTTAGTTTTATTAATATATGATGGAGAAGGTAGGCCTCTCTCGTTATCATCAGCCATATTTTAACTACTGTGGGCGTACAATGGGAAGTGTTGGTTATTGCACAATAGAAAAACCGTTTGTTTGCTTGTTGTTTAAATTATAATTTGATTTAAACTAAATCAAATTATAATTTACGATCAAATAACCACACTAGCTATTCACACACTGTAGGTACGCGACACAACTATTCGGAACGCTCGACAGTTTATAAACGTGTTCACTTCTTGACCGTCTCTGACCAACTGCACTTAACCCCGGTCAAGCGTTATGTTGTAGACTCTGTCGAGCGCCGCTTGGTGGCGCTGGCGTCCCGATTAGTCAAACTAGTGACTAAGACTAACGTATTTTCGACATATATATATATATATGAAAATTACTCATTACTAGCTTTTATTTGATACCAATATTATTGCAATAAATTAAAAAAAAAACTTCCCCTCTTTTTTTGTATTTGCAGATGTAATTTATAAATATTAAATGATAAATGATTTATTTTCTGTAAGAAGGTTTGTACAAACTCTTTTACACGTCAATCATATTTTTAAAATAAAGCTAGATGAGGTCGGCGTTTCCTATCTGACTACTCTGAGAAGAAAGGCCGAAACAAACTCAGAGGTCACAGTCTCCTTTAAAGTCCAGACATAATCTTGGTCAGATCATGTGAAGGCCATGTAGATTGGTGTCTAAAATGGTCCTTTTGAGGAAAGAACCACACAGATTGAGTGGACCTGTCCAGTGCACGCATTTGTCAGTAATCGTGCAGCTCAACTCAGAACTTAAGGAGCTCAACGATTCGACGAACAATACCTAGACGACTCTAAGGACACCTCATATGTTAAAATCCATCAAGCCGTTTAGGCTACAGAGCGTGCCAAAGAAATAGACATACATACATACATACATACTCTCGAAAAACATTACCTTCCTGAGGCAGTCGGATAAAAAAGACTAAAGGCTCATGCAGACTGGCGGGACTTGTCGCACGACGCGACACCTTTAGAACAATTTCCATGAAGTTTTCATAGAAATTTTTCTTCCTGTGGCGCGTCGAGCCGTCGCATCGCCAGTCTGCACGAGCCTTAACATGCTGTTTTGTTGATCATGTAGCGTGTCTTAAAAATGAAAATATCCGTAGTGTACGTGTTTGTCTCTGGAAGAACAAGAATAGTCCTGCATTTTCCTTATTAAAAGAAAAATAACAAACGGAAAATATGCGAGCTAAAGCAAAAGCTAGGTTATAAATTTCGCGTAGGTACGTCATAAAACTTCTGTCTTTGCACTGTGAAAATATTAAATGTATTTAATGACAAAAAAACGTACAAGATGCAATTTTATGGCAGTTATAAATGAGCATTTAAATTAGATATATGTGCAAAGATTTACACGCTTGTTTTGTTGTTCAAGATGATGTCCGATGAAGTTCACTGAGAAATTAATGCGTTTTATTTTTGCAAAGTTTGTACATGTTTTTATTTTGTCAGGCATGAATTTAAGGACCATTTTTTATTTTTAACCTTTGAGATATTTGATGGTGGATGATGGTTGGAGATTTGTTCCCCAATGTCATGATATCATGCAAAAGTCATTCAATTAACCAAATCTAGAGAGATGTATTAATGATTCTATTGATTATGATTCTGTAAATACATATCTGTAAGAGTCGCGAACCATATTTTGATCATGATACGACCTGCAAATTGCAAAAAACGTAAGATAATTTGATTTTCGCGACAGTCTTAACAAGACAGTTGGCCACTTTTCATAAAGATAAATAGAGATCTTAATGTGAATCCAATGAATTAATTTGAATAATTTATGTCAGAGTTATATTCACAAGCTTAACTAAAAACCCATCAAAAAGCAATAAATTCAACACAATTTCTGAATCAAATTCACAGACATCGCACCTAGATACGCGTTGCATAGAGTAAACAAAATCCGTTGCACCTCCATTAGATATATTATCTGTGGCGTATTAATAGTTCATCTGGAAACACGCCAGGTTCCCTACCACAGACGACACGAATACGTCAAATAAATTATTTTAATTGTACACTTATTATGTGTAAATCATGTTTGTAACACGAGTTGGCGAATAATGTGGTACTTATAAAGATCAAAAATGTATTGGAGGAATAATAAATTACCTATGCGCGTAGTGTCTGCTTGGTCTTTTAATACTAATGGTCTAATACACTAAATAGTTTTTTCAGGCATTTTAGTAGATTTATCAGACGTCGCGTCATAGCATGAGGGCATGGGCAGCCGTCACCTACTTCTGCGAAACAGTAATGCTCGCGAAGGAGGAGGCGGGACGGTTGAAGGAAAGGCAAATTCCGCGCCCTCTCGCCCCCAGCCGCCGCAGGAGACGCCTTGGGGAATCCCGGGCGGATTTCCGGCCACCGTAGGCGCTGGCTTGCGGACGGTGAGCAATGGGTAGCTTACCGTCCGGTAAGGACCAGGCCCGGGTCGACGGCGCGTTGTATTCCACGCGCGCCTCAAAGAGATGTCTTCAGCACAAGCGTAGGGGTCCACTAGGGCCGATGCCTGCTGGGGCCGCGAAAAGGTACCAAAGGGTTACCGAGGCCCCTGGCAACACAGGCAACGGAAGGAATACGGGTGGGTTTTAGTCAGTCACACCCTCCCGCTCCGCCCAGAGCGGGAGAAGTTGTTTGATGATTTCCAATCCAAAAAAAAACGACGTCGCGTCAGTGAAAATAAAGTTGCTATGCTAATTACTTTCGCGTAGAATGCCACGCAAAATGTTCAGTTTCGGGGCACACTAGTAGTTTCTTTTTGTAAAAAAGTATCATGTTCTGATAGGCGTGTGTTATTTATATTCAGCGATGGATATTTTAGCGTATAGTTTAAGAAAAAGTAACGATATTATTTTTACTCCCCAGTACTGTGTACGACATTTGATAAAAAAATTCGTTATCATTTCTGAAGCACAATGTTGATCCGGAAACTGGCATGCCAGAACAGAACCACGAAAATGCAATAACTCGATCTAAAATCGAACTAACAAAACAAAGTACAATAACAGGCCAAAATGGAATTAAAACATAAACCAATACATCCATTTTCCGTTGAATATACCGAGGACCAATATCCCAAAACGGTATTCATACGACGATATCTCAATCGACAATTCGTTCGACAACCGCTGGTAGCGGTCCCATAGGATTTATACCCAGCGTAGTACGACCTACGGAGCGTCGCTCGTAGTCGCAATATCTTACCGCCAGTAGCCCGTAGTTTTAACAGTTTCCGACTATTTGTCCGGAGCATATCTGCTGAGCACACGTATGTGCCGTCCCGCTGTAGTGGCAATTTCTCGCTTTATTTTCCCATTTTTAGGGTTCCGTAATCAACAAGGAAAACTTATAGTATCGCCGTGTCCGTCTGTCTACCCGCGGTTAAGCTCAACCGCGGTACTAGAAAGCGGTAATTGGGTATACATATTAATCACACCGAGAAAGTGGTAGGTAAAACTTGAAAAAAAAAAATTACCTCCCTTGCACGTAAATGGGGGTGATATTTTTTTTATCACATTGTGTTGGATATCGTTGGATAGGCCGTTCAAAAATATTGCGGATCTGTGAAGATCACTTTTCGATTCAGGGATCCGTTTGGGTAATAATAAGCTTTAAAGTTCTAATTTTCGTTAGAGTCAAGTCCCCAAAAAACGATATTACTTTCAAACTACTTATGATATTTTCATAATCTTTTTTTTATGAACAGACTATTTTATTATCGCCAGCTAAATGGTTGTTTTTGGATATGTGAAAAAAATCACAGCAGTATATATAACGAATTGAAAAGGAAAACTACTACAAATTAACGAGTAATAGTCGACCAATTTGCAGTTGGTATGTATGGGATAGCATGTTTTTCAACAACAATGTTAAGTTTGTTCTCAGGATGAATTCATTCCAACTATGGAACCTTTCATTCGAAATGGTCCGACACGCACTTGGCTAGTTTTTTTTTTATTAAATGGTACATGTTTATCATGGTAGATTTACAGGCAGTTATTATTCTGTTTTAATTTTCTCGTAGAGAAGCACTGGATTAAATAAATGAAAGGCAGTATGTATAAGGAAAATGGATTCAACACCGATTACGAGTATTATAGTATTGTAAAAATGTCTAGTTTTTGTAAAACGCCCAACAATATTGACTTATGTTTTAGTTTTAATATTCTCATGTAAGTGAATTATTGTAATCTTTCTCGCACAACGCATCAGTATTGCAATTCAGCGAGGAAATGCCGTTAGCATCCTCGGCCCCGAGGGCCTTTATTAGGCTTAACTTAGTTTTAATTTAATTTAGTTAATGTTATTAATCATCTTGTAATTTGGTTATGTAAATAAACATCTTATGAGAATAAAGTAATCTCAGACCAAACATGTAGGTTAAATAACACAATGATTTTCAAGTTAAAATTATAATTGTTTTATTGTAAACCTTTGGATTTGGTATGCTGAAACAACAATAGCATTTGATATAAACACAATTCAACCAACAAATCACCAAAAAAATTATAATTTATCAGCCGCGAACAGACTCCACATATGATTAAGTCTTCAGCGCCTTCCGGATTAATTCAAACCGGTCATAAATCACGCCAGTAGGTACGTCTCGCTCGCGACTTCGCGCGTTTCTCTAACCACATTACGTAATCGTGAAACATTAAAGCTGTGTTTCCCGCCTCACATGTGCGACTTTTCCTAAGGGCCATTTATATCGTACGGCTTTAAAGCAAGGAACAGATTTTTAGCACTCCACGCCAGAAAGCTGGCTGGCTAGATTTTTTTTTATTTACACGCGAATAAATCGGGCAATAACAGGCGCCACTCACAAGGAGTGCTACATGTGTCGTCTGTCGCCTGGGAAAGACGAGGATTTTGTTTGCTTAGGAACAGATTTTTGACCCTCCACGAGTTCTCACTGGCTAGAAAACTGGCAAAGTAATCACGCGCTGAAATGTTGAGGATCCGCGGCAGCCCGCGAAATATTTTTTTTTTTTCTGAATAAATACATCTCTCTCTTTTGAAATCTAACTAAGAGATATGTATTAATTATTATAAAACTGTAAATAGCTCGTTGGTCTAGTGCTCGCAAGCACTACTGCTGAGCATGAAGTCCTGGGTTCGATTCCCGGGTCGGGCAAAGTGTTATTAGGTTTTTCTATCTGGAGTTTCGCAGTAGCAGCCCGGAGTCTGGATTTGTGCCCGGTTGATGGCAATAGGCTCGCCCCCTATTACACGGGACTTAAACATACCTTGGGAAATGTGGGTGTACTATAGGTACGCCTCTGCCCAACCCTTCGGGGAAACCAGGCGTGATGTTATGTATGTTCTGTAAATACATATCTGCTATAGTCGCGAATCATATTTTGATCAAGATACAACCTGACACTGACCTGCAAATTGCAAAGAATGTAAGAAAAATATAATGAAGAAAACTACCACTGCGAATTCCCCTTATTCTAGCGGCAGTGGTCCCGTTTGTGTCGCGGTACCAACAAGTATGATCTCAGCTTTAACTCGCGTCTCATTTCATTTAAGTATATCCCTCAAAAAGCCGAAAGCATTACCTACTAGAAGCCATTAAGGCACCCACAGACAGACTCCGGTGGTACAATTTCCATAAAGTTTTCATATAAATTGTGCTACCAAGTCGCGCCACGCTTGTCTGCGGCATCCTTTACCCGGCAGAATGTCATAAAATGTATCATTTTTATAGTTCTGTCTAAACTATTCTTGAGTTATTACTTCTTTGGTTTGCTTTTCCGATCATCCGGTTCGCATCAAAACTTCAGAGTTTGGCGGCACGATAAAATCGTTTTCTTTTAAGTTTATAGCTTGTTCAGTTAATTTTGTAAAATCGCTCACTCGTCGGCTTGTTTTGTGAACGTAATTTGTAGCACAGTTGGAATATTATTAGTTCACAAGCTTCTAACATCACTGTCAAACATTTTCGTTACTAAAAGTGGTGAAGTTCATTAACAATTCACGGTTTTTTTGTCGCGCAATCGCGCGGCAGCGTTAATGTAATTTTCGTAAACGTAACGTAAAAAGTGGCTATCCTCTTTTATGGTATCAATGCTCGACCTACTATTTTGAAACATAAAAATTATTACGAAAGTAAGTAAACAAAACGTGGTTCTAAATAATTTTACGACACATTATCATAACAACGCGCACGACTGCACGTGTGAAGTGGCTTTACAAATACAAAATAAGAACACACATTTTTCTTTTTTTAGTATAATTTCACCACGAACATTTGTTTTTTTTTCATGGGTTTGTTTGCCAGCTTTTTTTTTGTAGGGTGAAGTTAACCGTATTCATCCTGGTTTGACGAAGTACTTTTCTCGTACTTGAGCAACAGTTATTCGATAGGTCTTTTCAATTTGATAACGCGATTATTCACCGCAAAAAATGTAACTAAAGTTAGTTTTCTAGAAGAGCGGTGCCGCCACATAGCGTCCGCAGTTTACGAATTACCTACGTCACTGAAATGTTATCTATAAAAGTAACTTGGTTTGTTTTCCTAGACAGCGTTTTCTGATACCCCGCTAGTCAATCTCCGCTGTCATCATTTTCATGACGGCCGTCACTACGGCCGTTATGTGGCGGCCACCGTTCTTTTATATATAGATAGGAGCTTTCTCTTTACAGTAAAATAAAAACAAAATAGCAACCAACTAAAATATGTTCTGTCTTTTTCTTTCAACATCTATACCTTCCAGCTAAATATTATTAGAATAAGGCGTTTAAGGCGTTTATTATCGCACTTGTACTGTCAGTGACCGGTTGGCGTGTGGCCAGTTTTATTATTTATCAAGTTCTTTTGTCAGTTTCGTTACGCCTATTCGCTCTATCTGATAGTTTGTTGGTCACGGAACTACGCCTGTTGATGAATGTACAATCGCTGGACTTTTCCGGTGAATCACCCCTACGGCTATGTGCGCTTGCTTGTCTGAACGCAGAGCTATCCCCGCCCCCTTCACAAATACCTGTGTTTCTACTGTAAGCCACATGGTTGTATTGTACACGTGGGTTGAAAAATCGGTAAGGTATTCTTCATTCATTATTCCTTTTTATTTTTGTTTATGTTTTTTGATAGTTGATATGCTGCCGAGAATGCGAGACTGTATTGGGATCGCATGTAGAGTAAGTGATTCTTGCAGAAAGTTATGACTGTTTATTTGTGAAGACAAATTATTGTAAGCTGATAAGCGCACAACATTTCTTTGTTATATATCAGATATAGGTATCATGATTAAATAATTATTTTAATTTGAATCAGTTTGAAGCCATCCATTAAATTTTAAAACAGGTGTTTATATTTAATGTATATGTCCGTAGGTGTATCCGTGGCATCATACCAGCGCCGCGGAATATTTTATTAAATATATTGCAGCATCATGCTGAGATAGGAGCCTTTTTGACGTTGCTCAGGACTTTATATTTTTTGTGTTTTGTTTATTCGAATAAATATGTCAATTTTGTTAGTTTTAAAAGCTCCTTTTTACCTTTTGTATTTCCTGTGCATGTCCCAAATAAAATATTTTTCTTTCTTTCTAATCAATTAAGTGCATTACTGATTGTAGGGTAAGTAGTTCTCTGATAACCGGAACGGAAAAAATCATTTGTTAGTCATACAACACATTTAGTAAGTATTTTATTAGCATTTAATAACTACATATCTAGTTATGTTAATATCGCAAATAAGTATCAAATTGTGGTTTTTATTTTGAGTTATATTTTATAGTATAGACGATAAACTATGATATGTATATATATTCAACTAATTAAAAAGGCTCTCTCGAAAGAAGAGGTAAAGCTGCTGGGTTTACTAACTGCTTAAGTATTTGCCATGTACATTTAAAACTTGGGCTTATTGTCATAAATACGATTTTTTTTTATCGCACCGGCTTTATTTTTGTAGAATAGAACAAAATGATAAGCTGTCTACTGGCGGGTGCAGACTGGTGTGTAAAAAAAACATTGTTTTGTGATTTTCCTGTGATTCGCCAAAATTATTACCGCTCTTACGCACGTTGCATAGTTCAAAGATTTTTTTTAGATAAACGGTCGACCGCTAAAGTCCGCGATAGTACAAGTACCTACATAATAATAAATATGAGTTAAGAGAGATTGTGTGTCAAAATTCGTAAGGCCGTTTATTGGACTTCCTATACTAAACTGTTTTAAAAAGCTTTTAAAAAGTATAGGGTGAAGTGCTACGGCTTTTTCAGGAAGATTCCATATTCTAAATCTAAACAAAATGTCACCTGTATAAACGAACGCAAAGTTTTTGGTTTTCAGCTTAATATTGGCGTTGTAAATCCTTCTTGTTCAAAAGTGAAGTGTCTGCACGTGTTTG
Source organism: Atethmia centrago (assembly GCA_905333075.3). NCBI lineage: Eukaryota > Metazoa > Arthropoda > Insecta > Lepidoptera > Noctuidae > Atethmia > Atethmia centrago. Next base: position 25,858,716 of record HG995376.1, read on the forward strand.
GCTTTGGCGAACACAATGCTAAAGTAGGCGCCAACACGGAAAACACCTGTCTTGGCAACTGGTGTTATGTAAAGTATAATCTTTCGCTCTTATGATATATTACGGGTTAAAAAAAGACTCTTCTATAGAAGCGAACTAAAATATTGATGGAACTAAAAGAGGTACAATGAGAAAAAAATCAACACGGATCATCATCTGTCTATAGCTGTCTACTGCTGGGCCTGCAGTCTCGACATAGACAACGATCGCTTTACGACCGAATTCGGTCGTACTCCTAATGGGGTCCCTAGACAGTCAAAATTGCTTGATAAGCGCGATAAATCACAGTTTTGTCAAGCAATTTTGACTCTCTAGAGACCCCATTAAGACTGCGACCGAATTCGGTCGTAAAGCGATCGCTATTTACATCGAGGCTGCAGCCCCTCGACATAAGCCTTTTTAATTGCACGCCATTGGATTGGATTCTCGACCACTCTTATACATCCAACCCGAGTCAATCTAGATACATGAATCAAATAAAGAAAACACGCAAACACAGGCCACAATCATTCCACCATTTTTCTTTTTCAGGTCACAATTGTTGGTGAACATGTCGCTTGCGTTAGCTCATAAATTGTTCTGTGAGCGGAGAACACTCACCGAGACCTACCCTAACGGGAAACGGTCAAGTGCGAAACGACCGCCATAAACATTCGGCCAGCCTTAATTGAGATTAGTATGGAGAGGTGTGAATGTCACGCCTATACTCCGGATTAGTTTTAGGGAAAAGGGAAACATGAAATAATCAAGTGCTCATCAAACCCCCGACATTTATTGCTCTCTGCACTTTTACTCAGCCCTTTATTTATTTATCTAAGCATAATATATTTCCCCGTCCCAACGCTAAAGTAATTAGAGCAACGAACACAAAAGGCTTTACATTTAAACTCACTATTGTTCGTGAAATAAATGAGTTTCAAAATCGTACACCGTAACACTGGCAAATATAATAATCGGAACGATTCATAACTCGAGCAAAACGCTGGCCGCAATCTCTGTAAAAAGTAAAATAAAAAAATACGTAAAAAGTCATTGAAACCGCCTCGGTTCTCCAGATTCAAAAGTGGAACGTTGCGGGGGGATGTTGCGTGCCAGCTCCACTCGACAATGGCCCTCGAGAGTACCATCGATATAGTATACGAGCGGTTTTTACTCGATTCAAATTATTTTTGAGTTCCCTTTAATCGATTTTAATTTAAACTCGGGAGGAGTGTTTTTGTGTTTGAATTGTGTGCCGAAATGAAAATGCATTGAGTAATATGGTGTTGTTTAATGTTTGTTAAATTGCTTCAGGCAAAAACCGCTCCCTCTTTACATATATATGAAAAGAATAAAAATAGAAAAACGAACGCTGTTTTATTTGGGGCCTTAGTAAAATTGTTTACGAAAATTGCTAATTATCCCAAAACAACTTTAGGCCCTTAAAAACAATTACAAACATAAATAAACCACAAACGAAAGCCATCAAAAGTTTAAATACGTCACAAAACTAAGGAACACAGTATTTACCATCCCTGTATACACAATACCGAGTCAAAGGCGAAGACGTCTCGCTCGATTTATTTTTCATCAAACGATGTTTATTTTAGTTGATACACGAATAATAGTCGTTGGAACAACACTTTTTGCGAAATGAATATTTTCATAAGGTTAATTGCTTTTGAAAGTGGTAGTTAAATTAGCATTTACGTAATAGTACCTTGTTTTAGTAATTGAAGCTGTTACACAAATGAGATTGTGCTCTTGAGGTTGTTACAGCAAGGTTTAATTTGTAGGAGATTTTTGACCTGAATTAATGCATTTTGGACTGATTTTGAAACAATTCGATTTTAGTGCTGAATTCTCTTAAATAGAGACAATTCATAAGTAAGACACTAAATTAGTTCAAATCAGACCAAATTCTAAAAAGCAATTTAAGTTTTTTTTAATGAAAAGAAAACATCGTGAAGAAACCGGCATGTCCTAGAACTAAAAAAATTAAAACATTTGACATCCACCATCGCCCGCGTGTTGAATTACGGCCCACTCCCTCTCACAGAGAGGAGGCCTGTCTCCCAGCAGTGAGAACATTAGAGGCTGATTAGGTAATGTTGCATGCTGTATCTGCCACTTAGAGGAGTGTCGCAGCATTTTTTTTTTTTGTTTGAGAAATCGTCAAATAACTTCTCCCGCTCTGGGCGGAGCGGGAGGGTGTGTCAGACTCTTACTGACTAAAACCCACCAGTATTCCTTCCGTTGCCAGTGTTGCCAGGGGCCTCGGTAACCCTTTAGTACCTTCCCGCGACCGAACGACTTTCAAGAACGTCTCCTAAGTGTGTCTTAAAGTGTCGTTTGAGAGTTTTTGGGTAAACCAACCTAAGAACCTATCACGACGTCACGACGACGTCACGAGATATTTTACGTCTGCGGTATTTAAAAAAGCATTTCCTATATCTAAAGTCGCTTTTCGTGTCTGTCTGTTTGTCCGCATAGTTCTTCTAAACTGCACTATGTTGCAACTTTAAGCTCTACTATATTTTCATGCAGTTGGCACCATCGTTTAAAAGAATTTATTCCGAAAGGTTCATGTGAATAATACATATTAATCTAAATTTAGATGCCCTGGTGGTGCCTTGAGACAGTGAGGCGGAGTCGCGGCAGACCACGAAGGAGATGGCGGGACGAACTGGATACCTTCCGTCACCACTGGAAGGAGGACGCGCGGGCTCGTGAAAGATGAAGGAGTGGAGGGAGGCCTTTGCCCAGGAGTGGGACAGCGTAGTCTAGTAAAAAAGGCCAATCAACAGAAGTGAAGTTCTGAAGAAGAGTGGGCGTAGCATGTCACATTAGCATGTCGCGGTTAGCATGTCGGTGACGCGAATCCACCAGTTTTCCCCTACCAAAAGACAATTGATATATGTATTTATGTGCGAACAGTTACACACATTTGACCGTTTACAACAAGGAATTGATCTGGGAATAATGTTCATCTTGCCCTATTAAGACGCTGAGAACACGTAAATCGCGGTCACTGTTACACTGCATAGAAAAGAAAGAGAAGCGCGATGGCACAACGCTTGTCGAAAAAATTCAAATAAAAACGTATAAAATGAAACATTAACAATTTAATATTGAATAATCCATCACTGGATGCAGTTTGGAATTCGAAATTTTATGATATAGTTTTAATTATAATTATAATTGTTAATGAAGAGACAAAATGCTTTTAAAGATAATTATGAGGTTTTTGAAGATTTTTTAGACATATTAAAGTATGTTTAATTGTGTTTTGAGTTCCATCACTGACAAAAAGGACTTAAAAATATCCTGTTATTTTTTTCCAAAATTATTTGTGGCAGTGAATCTCTTCGATACAATGCTCTAAAAATCACATTTTCAAGAAATCTCCACCTTAAGGTTAAAGCAGAGAAATCTCAATGTTTTGACACAACGCCACATCAGGAGATTGCACCCGTGTCAAGCAGGGGCGGGTCGCTGGTGTAGTGTAAATGGAAATCCAAACGATAGCAAGTTATTAAACCAATTAGAACCGATTATAGCCCGTCGACTAGAGAATTGATGGCCTCTCGGGACTATTTAAGAGGACTTGAGGATCCTGATTTATTTTAAACTAGCTGCTGCCCGCGGCTTTGCCCGCGTTGCTTTTTTTTCTAATAAACATCAGCTATCTGCCAGTGAAAGTTCCGTACAAAATCGGAGATTACTCGGAACAGACAGACCGGCAAAAATATAAAATTGTGTTTTTGTTATAAGTACCGTAAGTATATACTTGCATATACATTTAGTAAAAAGTTGTTATTTTGACATTACAAACAGACAATTTGTATAGATGACTTAATAAGCCTGTAACATTTTCAGGTATTTTAATAATCAGGCTGTATGTTTTGAAAAACCCAATGTTAAAAAAGATTTCTTATCTTTGAGTAAATGAGTTCGATTACGAAATACACGCCTGTATTCACCGAGGGATTAGGCAGAGGATTACTTGGATGGCGTACTCGTAGTAGTTTTGTGATATGTATTGAAAAACAAGATGGCCGCGTTAGATCCGATTTTGGCCACGCGAGAAAAGAACCTAGTGGCACTATATGTGCAGTTCCAGTTACATCAGTGACTTTACAAATAACACTTTTGAATATGCCACTTTGTGCGTTTGTAGTTAAAACCAATCTGCCTACAATTTAACATTTGTTATAAACTACTCTAATGTCTTTATACTGACAACAGCTAAAACGCGGTCACTGTTGGACTGCATAGAAAAGAAAGAGAAGCGCGATGACACAACGCTGGTAATTTATTGCAAAATATGAAGCAATTATCTATTTACAAAAAATCTATTGATTGGATAAGAACATTTAAATACTATTAGGCTAATATTTAGCTTGTGGAATAATCTTACAAAACATCTAAATTATTGCATGTATATAGTTTTTAATCGTTAAAATAATTTTTAGAGGTATCTTCGTGATTTTTTTCTATCGTATCAAATTAGTTGTATTATGTTTTCAACACACTATCAACCTAGCATGGATATATAGCATATATCCTGAAGAATATCATATATTTTTCTGATTTTATTTACTACAGTCGATCATATACTTTTAAGCACTATAATACTTATAAAACTTGCGCTTAGCTCCTGTAGTGCCTTTGAAGTCTTCGGCATAATAAATTGTAATAAGAGACGTTCGGTATTGAAATCAATACCAGTTTGATTGGCCTGTCTAACTTTCAGAAGTCTATTCGCTTGAAGTCTGCTACTGACAGCTGATTAGGATAGTAATACACTTGGCGGATATGAAACCGCTTCTTTTATCTTTCTGCTTTTATATTGAGGTTTTTGGCTTTATTTTTGTTTTTGTTTATAGAATATTTGAGCTTTCTTCCAATATTACTGTTAGGTATAAAGCTGAAATAATTTTAAGAGTATTTAACTGCAAAATGCATTAGCAACACTCATGGGCATTTTATTAGCTTCAAGTACAAAAAAAGTAATTGAACACAGAATAAAGGCAGATAGCCTTTAATCTGTGTTCAATTACTATATTTGTGTCTACTTCACATAATATGTAACTATTAAAATGACCATAAATACTCAGTAAATAGCAGTCATAAAACTCCAATTCACCTACAAATGATATACAATTAAGTATCATTTATTTGTTTCAAAACATCATCATTACATAATATAGTTCCTTGCTCTTGTTTCATGTTTATTATTGTATATATATTTATATAGATAAGTATTATATATGCTTTATGTATATATATATATATTTATTGTATATGTAACTGGTATAACTACTGACTACCTGCAGTATTGTCTCTCCATCTCAATCCAAAGGTTGTCTGTAAAAAATCGCTTTTAGTGATAACACCGCCCATTGTGTCACCCTATGGAAAATTTCAACATTTATATCTGTAATTTTTATGGTATACATAATAAAGAGTATTATTTTATATTTAAACTCCTATAAACACATACTTTTTAATTTTCAATATGAAAGCAAGCGACATTCAAATTATATACAATGTATGTAATAATATGTAATTGTTCAATTTATTTTCTAATTTAATATCATAATTATGCATGATTTTCAAATATTATTAGTTAATTTTCAACTTGCAATCATCAGTTATATTTGCACACCATATTTGTATGCTTCCTGGCATAACATAGCGCTCTGTTCATCAGTCATAAGATCTGTATTTCCTTACCTACATTAACAAATAAATAAATTAATAAAAGTATAATATCTTTACTTTTATTTCGCGTAAAATTTTATGACGTAAACATAAGCTGTCTGTTTGCCTTTCATTTCCGCATCAACATGAACGGAAAATACCTATTACTGTTTAAGGGAAACTGCGACATACATTCGTGTAAACCAGGGTTTATGTACAGTCACGAGCATAAATACATAATACATACATAATATAATAATAATAATATTTATATTAAAAAAATAGTATAGTTTTGCTTAAATGTAAATTATATTCCTAAGACTTACGTGCATGAATTAGTTAATCCAGTGTTTCAGGCGAAAAGTGCTAAAATACTCTTATAAAATTAATAAATAATTTAAAAGTTGACAATAAACAAATAAATTATAATTATGTTGAGTAGCTTAACTCTTAGCTTCTAAATTTGATAAATACTTATCGTAGGTGAGTGAGTATACATATTTGCTATAAATCTATACTAATATTATGAAGAGTTTGTATGTAGGGGTTAATCCTCGGAACTACTGATCCGATTACGAAAATACTGTCACAAATGTGAAGCTACAATATTGCCGAGTGTCATTATATAATTATATATTTTATGTTGAAACCAGAAATGTCATGCAGACGACATAGGTTATTTTATATTTTGTGAATGTGAAAACGTTATTGGCTTAGTAGACTGTAGATTGATAGACCATTTATTTTTTGTTAAGTATCTGGTACTTGTTGACAGGCCTACACTGTTCTCCCATACTTATTAACACTCATTTTAAAACATTGTAAAAGCCAATTATTTTTAAAAGAGTAACCGTGGAGTTTCTTGCCGGCTCTTCACCATAGGAAGCGACCAATTGGAACCATGCACCTAGCTTCTGACGTTTCATAAGTGCCCATGTAGTTTTATGTGAAATAAAATATTTTATTTTGATTTTAAGTCGAAGGCAGAAGCTAAAAAATACATAAAATTATTAAGATTTAAAAGCAATTTTCTCCTAAAGTGTTGATATTTTTTTTATAATATTACGAACATGGTATTCTCGAAACCAGATCAACAACATCATTTCTCAAAGTTACAATTTTATATTTCCCGAGAAAATCGCTTTTAAATTTTGCGTAAGTGTAGGGTTAAGTATGCTCGTGACTGTACTATCGATGGTCGTAAAATATATACGTCTAGCAAAAGAAAGCTGCGAACGACTGCGAGAAATAAAGCTGAGATGTTTGAATTATTTATTTCACTTTATTTCTGTTGGTGGAAGTCGTATGAATTGATTTATAAAATGGCCAGAAATTCTCGGTAGTAACCCAGCGTCTGAGATGACCGGTTGATGGCTATACGCTCGCCCTAATGTCCCTATTACATGGGACTTTACCCAAAACTGGCGAATTCTGGGTGGTCTATAAATATACACAGAGCGTTTGATTTTACCGTGAGTTTGTTTATTTATTATTTGTTTAACAGTTTATGTACACACATATAAACAGACAAGAAGAAAGGAACAGGTAAATACGTAAAAAGGTGATGCTTATTTCTAAAGAAATCTCTTCCAGCATACCTGCGATAGGAGAGTAGACAAAGAGATGTAGACACCGTGTGTAAGAGTAGAAGAAACGATAACAAAATACACAAAAAAAAACAAAAAAAAAAACTATTCACTAATTTAAATATACAATAAGAGAATATACTTACATAAATACATACTTCTAAAATAAATATCACTAAAATACTTATATATAATTGATGGTATAAAATAATAAATACATAATACGCAACTATGGCAAAGTGGAAAGATAGTGTTCTTTCACACTTCTAAAAAGAGCAACAGTTTTGTTATATCTTCTGAAATGGAACATTTGTTCAAGTCAAGACATTTATTTCAAGTAGGCAATTAAAAAGCCCTGTTGAACGTCAAAATTTACAAGAATATAGAATTGATTCCAAAAGGTCGTTTCGTATGGAGAAGCTTAATAAGCACACCATTATCAATTGCCTAATTATACGAAGATTAATACCGTCTTCTATAAAATGTAGGTGTATACATTATTCTGCCTTTCCCTATTAACTAGCTGCAGGCTTAGCACGAGAAACGTAGAGGAGCGTTTTGTCGACGGAAAAGTAGACAAAAATGACGTTACAGTGTAGACAGTTGACAGTTTTCAATCGAGAAATGTAGACAAGCGATTTCTATTCTACAGTAGAGTAGCAATAGAAAGCGCCATACTAAACATACTAAACCTGCTGTTGGCCTTAACTTTACTTGAAGTTCTTCAAAGGCACGAAAGCAGAACAAACAAAACTCAGTCACATTGCATAATATAAGCATATATACTTAGAAAGAATAGAAAGAAAGAAAGACTAACGTTTATTTAGACATAGTTCGTACGATGTTTATAATAATTTTTTTTTAGACATACTTTTTTGACATTATATTTTCATAATTCGAAATTACATACCTACAATTTTGATTTCAGACTTGTTGTAATGGCAAACATGTCATTTGCTTTAAATGGTTTCTATTTTTATTATTTTAATATTATTTTACATGGATTCTTGTGTTCGTTGTGAATGTGAGAACGTTGTAGGTTTAATAAACTAGATCTTTTGTAGACCTTTTTCTTTTCTTTTTTTGTTAAGTACTTCTCGACAGGCCTACACTGTACTCCCATACCTATTAACACTGTAATTTGAAAACTTTGTAAAAGCCAATTATTTTTAAAAGAGTACCCGTGGAGTTTCTTGCCGGCTCTTCTCCATAGGAAACGACCAATTGGAACCGTGCATCTAGCTTCTCACGTTTCATAAGTGCCCATGTAGGTTTATGTGAAATAAAAATATTTTGATTTTGATTTCGTGAAACACAAAATACAAATAACAGAACAAAAAAGTGAAAATATTTTTTAACAACAATAGTGAGTGCCTCACAGCTGCACCAAAAAGGTTAATTTCAGCATTAATGCCAAACAGATGCTGTCTGACGCTGGTTTTCTAATGAACCTTTAAACTGCTATGCAGGGCACTTCTATCCTTTAATTTAATGCTGCGTCGTGCAGCGCGAATGTAATTATTCACAAGTGTCAGACACTTCTGCTGCAATTTGTGTCGTAGATTAAACGCAGCTTTGTGCTAATTAGTGCATAATACGTGTATCTATTAACGTTTAAAGTTGAAACAGAGCGATTTACGTGTTATTTGTCTGAAAACAGCGTCTAGCTCTAATTGCCTTGAGTAGAATTTAACTGTTATGGCAAATAGACATTATTCAGAATTAATTACTTTTATCAATTATATTATTATTATATTATTCATTATTATTATTATTTATTATGCCAGGATCCAGGATAAAAAGCAGCCTATGTCCTTCTCCAGGTCATGATCCACCCATGTGCCAATTTTCATCCACATCCGTTCGGCCGTTTTAGCGTGAAAGCGTAACAAACAAACAAACTCACTTTGGTATTTATGATATTAGTTACGATTGCTTAATTAATAAAACTATTTGTTTTCCTACATAGCTATTATTGGTTCAACTCGAGTTTGGAAGCGGGTACCGATATAAAATATAGCAATGTCTAAGCAATATCAATGGAATTACTCGTAATAGGTTACCCAACCTTCAATAATTGGTGAGGCACCAAAAGAAGAATGTCTGTGAAGGGTCGCGAATTCTACGTAGCGTAGCAATGCCTACGTAGCCGTTGCGTAGGCTTGCTGCGTAGGCTCGTAGCATAGGCTCGTAACGTAGGCTCGTAGCGTACCTACGTAGTCTATTTGGCGTAGCAGCATTTTGTCTACGCTTTGACGCGACACTACGCTTTTAAAGAACACTGCACTCCACTTAGATTTAATGTGTCTGGTTGAACTTAAATCTGGTTGAGATACAATAGGCTATATTTTCGCTTGCCAAGCCATCAAAATCCTCTCCATAAATCAAAGAGAGGGCCCACAACTGTGAAATTGAGTAAAAGTGTCACTAGATTAACTCGTGCAAGCGCTCGACGCACTAATTAAAGCAGTTAGCTCCTCTTAGCTCTCACACTAGATAGTCTTGTTATTTCACGTAAACACCGTCACTGTCGTCTAGTATTTTATAAATGCGTTTACATTTAAACGTTCGCTCTTCAGAGGTTATGATGTGGCAGTAGCATTTGTATGTATTTCCCGAAAGGTTAGGTAGAGGTGTACCTGTACTACACCCTCATTTCGCCAGTTATGTTTAAGTCCCAAGTAATTGATGGCGAGCCTATTACCACCAACCGGGCACAAAACCATACTCCGGGCTAGTACTGAGAAATTTCTAATAGAAATACTCAATAACACTTTGCCCGACCTGGGTATTGAACGCAGGACCCCATGCTCAGCAGTAGCGCTTGCGGCCACTAGATCAACGAGGCAAATTATTGACGAGGGAAATTAAAGTTTTGGATAATTCTAATTAAAGATATAACGATAAAAATACCTCATAATGATACATGACATCACGCCTTATTTCCCCGAAAGGATGGGCAGAGGTGTACCTGTAGTACACCCACATTTCGCCAGTTATGTTTAAGTCCCAAGTAATAGTTGGCGAGCCTATTGCCACAACCGGGCACAAATCCAGACTCCGGGCTATTATTGAGCAATTCCTAATAGAAAAACTCAATAACACTTTGCCCGACCTGGGTACGGGCGGTACTGCTGAGCATGGTCTCAGCAGTAGCGGTTGCGGCCACTAGACCAACGAGGCAAATTATTGACGAGGGAAATTTTGATAAATCCAATTAAAGATATTACGATAATGATAAGCTTACGATAAGCCGATAATTACTGATTACATCGCTTAAGGAAGGGATACCACGTGTTGAATATAATTACGATGAAACAGTTTAATCCTAGAAAACATCACGTGAAAATTAAGTCTTACTTAGTCATACCAATATTCACAAATACAACTTTTTTAGACTTGTTTCTGGCTGCAGTTTGCTTGTAATTTAGTTCGTTTATTCCCGTTGTCCCCGTACGCCGTGTCCTACGGGGACAGCGGTACGTCAATTAAATATTTAAAAATACTTCCCATTGTCCCCGTACACTGTCCCCGTTAATATAGTTGAATAAAATATGTAAAAATTATAGTCATCGTTTTTTTTTATGTAGTATTACGTGTGAGTCGGCCATCTTTTACCCAACAAACAAAGTGTATGGAATAATGGTACATTAGTCTTAGGTACAGCGAAGCAGCTACAGCGAAGGATAGTTTTAACTAAAACGTAGCAGCTTAATAATCAGTTGTTAGGTTAGGTTAGAACAGTGACCATTAACCAGATCCCCTCTATTACCAAAACAAAAACTCGATGCCAGTTTAAATTAAAACAAAGCTAACAACTGATTATTAAGCTGCTACTTTTTACTTAAATGCACGTTATGGGGACAACGGGAAATACATTTAATCACGTCCCGCTGTTCCCGTGACGTACGGGGACAGCGGGAATAAACGATTTAGTTACCTTTGAACATTAGTTTTTTTAACAACAAAGTCTAATGTGATTGCTTAAACTATGTTACTTGCTTTGTACAATGTTACATCTTCATATCCTTTCAAAAGCCTTTGCTAAAGGCTCAAGGCTTATACATAACAAGGTGTGAAGCCGGCCTTAGCTATTGCACGCCATCCCTTGTTTTGGATTCCGGAGGTGGTTAGCCAATAATGCGAGTGCGGGCCGCAGCATAACCGCTGCGTAATTATAACGTATACAATGCGGCGTGGATAGCAATCTGTTTTGTACGTTGCGGGTATGTGGCCAGCAATGTACGTCGAAATTGAAATGTTCGAGTGGAAGTAGTGATTGCTGGTTTTGTTTCTGATAAAGCGACAGTTATATTAAGGCGCTGACAAGACCCGACAGGCCAAAATAGGCTTCTCTTAAGAAAAAAAATTGCCAAATCTGTATAGTTTGTGGTAGTGGAAAAAATATATGTTAATTTTGAACATATTTCCCAGAACTTGGTTGTTACCAAAACACGTTTTGAAAAAAAATCTCGATACAAACTAACGTTAAACTAACCTTTTACCTTGAGTTCTAATCCAAAATATCTGTATTAAATATCAAAATACGTTACGTATTTAATTAATAACAAGAAAGTCTTATTTGAATGCAGAATATGGTTGTTTTTCATTGAGTTTTTTGAGTATTAGATAATTGCTTCATATTTTGCAATAAATTACAAACGTTGTGTCATCGCGCTTCTCTTTATTTTCTATGCAATCTGACAGTGACCGCGGTTTAGGTGTTGTCAGCGTCTTAACATGCAAATAACCTAAAAAACCCGAAGGAAAATCTACCGATATAAGTATATCAGTAACTGAAAGACTATATTCGTTGCAGTGTGTTCTAAAGTCCTTTTAATTATTCTAAATGCTATTCTTTAATTAACATAAAACAGAATTAAATTCAATACAACAGCCTTAAAACCACGAATTACCTTAATCAACGGTTGTACAGCGCCTTAATGAAGTTGCAAACACAAAGAAAGAGTGGAATGAGCAGCTAGCCCCCAGGCGGCCCGAGATTCGCACAATTACACTAATTTACAACAAATTGCGAGTTCCGAATATTAAAGAAAATGAACCGAATATACCCGAAGCTTCACGAAGTTACCCGAAACAGCCATCTTCGTCCGAAACAAACACTTAAATAAATACATTTTGCGATTTCCTCTCCAAACTTTGGATTGGCAGAGAATTTTAATATATTAACTGAGGTAGATGGATTGATAAATATGTAGTAGATGTTAACAGGCTGAGATGCTTTTAGGATCGTGTTTTCTTTTCTTACAGGGAAAGTTCGTAGGTAATCAGTTTAAGACCTGCACCTCAATTGGACAAAACACTTTCCATAACTCGTGGTGGCCCAGTGGTAACGGCCGCGACTTACGAGTGGTACGTCGTAGGTTCGAATCCAGACAGGCGGCTTTACTTTGTGTAAATTATTTCATGACCACTGCTCTCAAAACGGTGAAGGAAAACATCGTGAGGAAACGGCATGTCCAAAAACTAAAAATCGAAGACATGTGACATCTACCAACCCGCATTGGGCCCGCGTGATGGATTACGGCCCACTCCCTCTCACAGAGAGGAGGCCTGTGTCCCAGCAGTGGGAACATTATAGGCTGATTATTAAACTTTCCATAACAATAATTATGAAGGATTTTGAATAAAAAAACTATAATCCATTGCTTCATGTGATTGAAACATTCGTCTGCTCGACATCATGAATATTGTAGAATTGTTAAAATGAGTGGCTTTGGAATTGTGAGTACGTTACGCAATTGTAATTTTTGTACCTACAAAAATCCTCACATTCATCACTCAAAGGATCTTCTTGGCTCACCCCCCGCAAGCTCAGGCTAAACTAGTTTCCAAATTATGAAATTAATAAAGATAACCGATTTAGGCAAACTAAGCTGATAGTCGATAAGCAATTACTCGTCGAATATAATGAAGAGGGATGGATTATTATAAGAAGCTTATTTTTAATTAAATTTAATTACTGACGAAATCTATGGAAACATCCAGAGGAGTAAACTGATTTTCGTTTCATATTGACTGGGTAAAAATATTGGTTGTCTAAATATCTAACATCATAGCCAAAACCGCGGAATGTTGGAAATCCAAAAAAAAAATGCTTATCAGCAGGCTTAGCATGACGCTTTCTATTTCTTCGAAGAATAGACACGAGTCTTTCTATACAAAGTGACATTTCGTTTCTCCTTTTTTGACATCCCGCCGTAGAAATCCTTAAGCCGTTTAAATCCTAAGCCTGCTGTAAAGTCGGTTTACGGACGATAACTTTACGTGATAACGACAGAGAGATGCGTCACAAGCCGAACGCTTAGGCCAATCGTGCCTCTCTATCGCTAGTTCCTCGCTCCCGCTTGCACGCTCGGCTCAGGCGGAACGTGACACTTTTTCGTGCGTGCAGCCGGTGTTCGTCGATTTATAAGACGTTATCACGTCAATAAAGCTAGAACGCAGAAACAATAGTTTCCATCCCGAATCGAATAATAAAAATGGCAAAAACAAACCGAAGATATTTCAAGCGAAGCCGTCTACATAATATGGAGAGGGCTCATTTCCATGCAAAACCCAGTCAGACATAATATTTGATCTTCCATAGTATGATAGATTTTCCACGTGTAAGGAATAAAAGTGAAACATTTCAGAATAAAGCTCCTTACAAATCATACAAAAGCTCGTACAGAGGCGTTTTGAAATGTTTAAAAGTACGTATCCGTTATCCGTAATTCTCTTACACCTTTTATTAAGAAGACTGGAAAACTTTTCAGAGCAAAAGTTACAGGAGGGTACGATACGTTCCAAGAATTTCTAGAAAGGTATGCAAAGGTTTGTGCCTAACTAACAAGGTATACTTATTTTTATAGGTGGGAAATTATCAAATAACTTCTCCCGCTCTGGGCGGAGCGGCAGGGTGTATCAGACTCTTACTTTCCTACCCGTATTTCTTCCGTTGCCTGTGTTGCCAGGGGCCTCGGTAACCCTTTTGGACTTTTTCACGCGACCCCGGCAGGTATCGGCCCGAACGGTCCCCTACACTTGTGCTGCCATCTCTTAGAGGCACGCGTGGAACATAACGCGCCGTCGACCCGGGCCTGGTCCTTATCGGAATGCGAGCTACCCATTGCTCACCGTCCGCAAGCCCGCGCCTACGGTCGCCGGAAATCCGCCCGGGATTCCCGACGCCCAGGGCGTCTCCCGCGGCGGCTAGGGGCGAGAGGGCACGAAATTTGCCTTTCCCTCAACTATCTCGCCCGCGCCTCCTCCTTCGCAAGCATTATTGCTTCGCAGAAGGAGGTGACGGCTGCCCATGCCCTCTCGCTCCGTGCCATGGCCTGAACAAGGTATACTTAAAAGTAAATTACTAAAAGGATACTTAAGGCTACCTCTGTTTTGGTCAACATGAGTTCAGTAGTTTAGAAATTTAAACATAGCAAATACCAGCCTATAGAACGTTATTAAGGCCTGATTTTTAGGGTTCCGTACCTCAAAAAGAAAAACGGAACCCTTATAGGATTACTCGTGTGTCTGTCTGTTCGTCTGTCACAGCCGATTTGCTCTGAACCTACTGGACCGATTAAGTTGAAATTTGGTACACATAAGAATTTCTGTGACCCAAACACGGACGTGATCAACTTCTGGAGGGTAGTGGGCTGGTTGGAATAACCACCGACGGCCGCAATGGTCCACATGAAGGACTAAGTGCGGAAACCAAACCCTCTAATATAGAACATAGAACACGGACGTGTAACGTAAATAAATGATTTTTAAATATGAGGGTAACTTTTGGGAAGCAAATTTAAAAAAAAAATGCAAACTATATCGTGTTATATCAAATGAAAGGAATTGTTGTAGGGGTCTCACATATATATTTTTTTACCATTTAAAAACAGATAGTTTTGAAGTTATGTATGAAAATAGATGCAAATTGACCATTGGCCCTTATCTCCGAAACGGCTGAGCCTAAAATTTTGAGAAAAAATACAAAATATAGCTTTTTACTCATAGATTACAGGAAAACCTATAAGAAGTCCATGGTGTTAAAATAACATGGTAAATCTCTCAATATTGTGCGTACAGACTTACATTTGCAGTTGGAATGTATGGGAGAACATGTTTTTCAACTACAATGTTAAGTTTGTTTTTGGAATAAAACACACGGTAGATAACATATTCATTTTACGGAACCCTCACGCAACTTCAACTCGCACTTTTTCCGTTTCTTTCACCGGTTTTTCAATCCTCAGATAACACATAACTAATGAATACCTAAATAAGACAGTTTGTCAGCTTTTGAACAGAAGAGATATTATTATGACAACAAATAATGAAAAATCGGGCCAGCAGAAAAAAAAAAAGAACGAACGAGCCTTAAAGTAGTCGCATATGATGTGTAACATCTAACATCTCACCTTGGTAATAAGCAACTGAGCAGCGACAGAAATTAACATCAGAATTTAAAAAATACTGAAATATTTACTCGAATAATTATTCATAAAGCTGGTCGAAATTAGAACTCCTCTATTTACGTACAATCTATATAGTACTTACTTATTCCATGCTCAAGCTGTCACTTCCTCTCTACACACTTCCGTCCCTATTCACGACATCACTCCCACAGAAAGCGAGAGGAAAGATATTAAGGCTCGCACAGACTGGGGCGATATCGCATCAAAAACAAGAATAACTGTAGCTTGTTTTTACTTTAATCAATAAAAACTGGCTCTAGGGAAGTGAGGACGCTCCCTTAGGCTGGCCAAAAACATGAATTATATTTTAATGAGCAATTAATTTTTCATTACTGTTGCTAACAAATGGATATCTGATATTATTTTTATATATTTAAAACGATTTTTACAGAGGATTTTACGACGAGTAATTAGGGATTTCTGTTGTTCTCGACCGTAATTGGTTGAAGCAAGACTTGTGTATCGTTAGGTACAGTGTACAAGAATGTTTTAGCGCATGGCCATAATTTGAACTACAGCTGCCATCTTGTCTAGCTAATCGCTAAGAACAGGTTTTTGCTGGGACAGTTCTTGTTGTTTTCGTATATTTTGTATTTAATTTTTTTTTTTTGTTATTATATTTAATTACTAATTTATAAGTATAACAATTATGTATTAGATATGTTGAAACTGTTTGTACTTCCCGTCACTTGTCCCTAGTTTCATTAGAAAA
Organism: Atethmia centrago; assembly: GCA_905333075.3. Taxonomy (NCBI): domain Eukaryota; kingdom Metazoa; phylum Arthropoda; class Insecta; order Lepidoptera; family Noctuidae; genus Atethmia; species Atethmia centrago. The sequence goes on from HG995376.1 coordinate 25,875,215, forward strand.
CCAGCGTCAGACAGCATCTGTGTGGCATTAATGCTAAAAAAAAATAATGGAATAAACCTTTTTGGCGCAGCCGTGAGGTACACACTATTGTTGTGAAAACATTATTTTCTGTTTTTTATTCCGTTATCTGTGTTTTGTGTTTCACGAACTGTGTCCAAATAAACATTATTTTTTCTTTCTTGTTTTCAAACAACACATTTTAACGAAACATATTCACAGATGTTTACCAAAAGCGCCCCCATGTCAATGTCATTCTAGCGCCAAAGAATTCTTGGAGCATTTTAGCTTTGCCATGGGCAAGTAGTCGCTTGTAAGTTGGGGTGCCGAAAGAGTCTCCTTATGTTTTTCGGTACCCTTAGCGATCACCCCCGGTTTATTAATTGCAAAACTTGGTCACTGTAAATCAATTTACCAAGGTATGAGTTATTTTTTTCCTAATTTGCGCTCCTAAAAATAATATTGAAAAATCTAATATGATGTGCCTCTTTTTGTGAAACTCAAATGAAAAGTGCAAAGGGCAGATTAGAAGCTGGTATAATATAATAAAGCTGAAGAGTTTGTTTGATTTTTTGTTTGAACGCGCTAATCTCTGAAATTACCACTTGTATTTGAAAAATCTTTTTCATTTGAAAGCCCAATTCTTGAGGAAGGTTTGGTTAACATCAGGCCACGACCCTCTGGAGCCAAAAAGACAAAAAGTCAGAAAAAACGCTAAGCGAAAATTCTACATTTACATTACATTTCTACATTTATATCTGTAATTTTTAGGGTGTACATAATAAAGAGTATTCTATTCTATTCAAAAAGCGCGGACGGGCGATGCGATGCGACGCGTTAGGTCGGGGGCCGCGGGAGTTTAATGAAAATGTGGCTGTTATTTTAGTGTATTGTGAATCTTACGACTTCCACGCGAACGAAGTCGCGGGCTAGTAGTAGTAAGAAGTAGAAGAAAGAAGATAGAATAAGAAGTAGTAAATGATAAATGATTTTATTTCTGTAAGTAGGTTTGTACAAACACTTTTACACGTCAATCATATTTTTTTTAAACTACTCGTAGATGAGGTCGGCGTTTCCTATCTGACTACTCTGAGAAGAAAGGCCGAAACAAACGCAGAGGTCTGGGCACGCCACAATTGCGGCGATAAGACCCCACTTTGAGGAGTGGCTAGAGAGGCGCCACGGCGTCCTCACCTTCCGCCTGACGCAGGTCCTCACCGGACACGGCAGCTTCGGGAGGTTCCTGTGTCGGATAAGGCAGGAGGAAACGCCCGGGTGTCACCACTGTGTGGATCGCCCAGAGGACACTGTGGAGCATACGGTGGAGGCACGGCGGTGCTCTGCCCGGCTTGAGCAGAGCACCGCCGTGTCCTTGGGAGGCGATCGGCGGCAGAGATCTCTCGCGTCCGGCCCTGGTTCAGGCCATGGTACGGAGCGAGAGGGCATGGGCAGCCGTCACCTTCTCCTGCGAAGCAGTAATGCTAGCGAAGGAGGAGGCGGGACGGTTGAGGGAAAGGCAAATTTCGTGCCCTCTCGCCCCTAGCCGACGCAGGAGACGCCCTGGGCGTCGGGAATCCCGGGCGGATTTCCGGCCACCGCAGGCGCGGGCTTGCGGACGGTGAGCAATGGGTAGTTCACCATCCGGTAAGGACCAGGCCCGGGTCGACGCGTCATATTCCACGCGCGCCTCAAAGAGATTTCGTCAGCACAATGTAGGGGTCCACAAGGGCCGATGCCTGCCGGGGTTGCGGGAAGGTACTAATGGGTCACCGAGGCCCCGCAACACAGGCAACAGAAGAAATACGGGGGGGTTTTAGTCAGTAAGAGTCTGACACACCCTCCCACTCCACCCAGAGCGGGAGAAGTTATTTGATGATTTCCCATCCAAAAAAAAAAAAGCAGTCACAGTCTTTTTTAAAGTCCAGACATAATCTTGGTCCGATCATGTGAAGACCATGTCGATTGGTGTCTGAAATGGTCTTTTGATGAAAGAACTACACAGATTGAGTGGACCTGTCCAGTCAGTGCACGGATTTGTCAGTTATCATGCAGCTCAACTCAAAACTTAAGGAGCTCAATGATTTGACGAACAATGTCAAAGAAAAGACAAAAAAAAAACAATGACCCACATAGTCCTCACATTCCTAATAATTAAAATAATATAATAACTTTACAAAGTAAATATTCATTGTTTATATAAAATGTTTTAGGGAATAAGAAACCACCACCCCGTCTTGAGCAAGCGTGCGTCAAGTGTCGTGCCTTCTCTGTATGATATGAGGGCTTTGCCCAGCAGTGGGACAAAATACGATGGTATTAAGTTATAATGTCGTTAAAAGTGATCACGACAGCAGATAATTTTACTGCAGTATGCATGACGTCGGCTTCAATTTCATTATTGTGAAACTGTAATACAATTTTCATGGTGAACATGAGTAATTTTATGTTCTCGAATACGAACGTCGCGTCGTGTCGGTATGTGGGTAATATTGTTATATACATTTTACATCATATCGCCGTTGCAAATTTGTGACATTTTTGTCGAAAATGAGTTTTGCAGATCTTTAAGGCGCTGACAAGAGGCAAATGACTAAAGTAGGCTAGTCATAAGAAAAAAAAAAATCCAAATCTGTATGTTTTGTGGTAGTGGGAAAAATATATGTTAATTTTGAACATATTTCTCAGAACTTGGTTGTTTCCAAAATACGTTTTGGAAAAAAATCTCGATTCAAATGAACGGTAAACTAACCTTTTACCTTGAGTTCCAATCCAAAATATCTGTATTAAATAACAACGTAAGTTGATATTTCGCACCCTTAAAATTACAATGACGTAAGTGCAAATACTATACAATCGAGAAAAATGCATTTGAAACTTTTAATTTACATTTTACTCAATAACTCTTTTGTATCGACAATATCTGTAAAAAGTTAACATAACACGGGTACTGGATTATTATTACTTTGATATTAGTTAAATATAATGCCTAAGTTTTTTGTAGTTTTATTTTTACTTTATTTTCAAAATACAAGGCACCTACAGTTAAGTCATTGTACCACTAAAATATATGTAAAAGAATAAAAAAATGTGACGAACAATGACGTAAAGGTACAACATTTGTCAAATTAAAAATAATCAATTAATCATTATTTCAATAATATGCCCAAAAAAGGAAAAGATATAATTAAAAGTTAGCGTATAACTTGAAACCGGCAAACAGAAATCATTAACTTTCGAGTTATAAAGGAAAAACGATAAATAGGTGGTACTTTTTTGAAGAAAGCAAATAAAACACAGGTTAAAGTAATCAACGTTTATTTGTACTATTAAGCATAATCAGTCTTCTGAAGATATAAAATATTTTTTTAACACTTACTATAAACCTTATTAGGTTTATATTAAGTGTCAAAATAATATTTTATATTTTATTTAGTATTAAAAAATGTTATTTTGTCCTTTGACTTAAAATCACTTAACAATGAACTTATTAATTATTAACTTTTACTTTTAAATCAGTCTTCTATTATTTCTTTGATATTATTAATCTTAATACTTATTTATTGTATCATTAACTAAACTGTCTAAACTTTAATAATCACCTATTCATATTTAGTAGCTGATAGACATGTCTCATAAGAATTAAATAAAAAAAATAGAATGATAAACTACAGGTTCCTGTAATATTCTGCATAGTAATGAGGTACTATATTCTTCTCAATTAATTGCAATATATCTTGTTTCTTGCGTTCAGATATTGGTATTTTAGAATTATATGCTGGCTTAAGGTGTAGGTACCTCATCAATCGATATAGTTGGTCTGCTAGTGCGTAAATTTCTCTGCACTGTTATATTAGCTTGCAACATGTTTTCAGTTTTATATGATAGTTTAAATTCAAACGTATTCTTATTCTTTGTAAATTGGACCACTTTTATTTCGCTCAATTTAATTTGATCGCCATGAACATTTTTATATAAATTTAGGTTTAACTCCTCTGCTAATACTTTCAGATCAAAAAAGCTGTCATAAGTTACACTTGAGTCAATGTTCCTCTTATAAAAGTAAAAAAAAATGGCCTAATTACCTTAGCGTCGTTGTAGCACTGTGAAGCAACAAACTCGTCCCGCTCCCCGCGAGTAACTGACCAATCAGTCGTTGTTGTTTTCAAGTCTCGCTCAATTTGATGTTGACGCTACTACCATCTAGCGGCATTTATGGTAATTACAAAAGAGTCAATGTTCCTTACAATAGTTAAGCACTTTTTATAGTGTTTGTTATACTTAAGTCATTTTAACGAAATTTTGCACTTGCGTCGTTGTAATTCTAAGGGTGCGATTTAATCAATAACAAGAACTTATTTGAGTGCAGAACTTGGTTGTTTTTTTATTTTTGATTATTTAACAAATTTTTGAGTAAATAAATAATTGCTTCTTATTGCGCATTAAGTTACAAGCGTTGTGTCATTGCGCTTCTCTTTATTTTCTATCTAATCCGACAGTGACCGCGCTTTAGCTGTTATCAGCGTCTTAATAAGCAATTGAAATAGTTATATAGTATAGTTATTAGTTTTGAATACCCATACTTAGCAAAAACTTCCATGTGAATATCTTATTATTTCGATAAAGCACGTATCATTTATTTTAAATATCAAGTGTCAGCCGACATTTAATTGTAAATCAAAATGTTCTGTGTCTGATGCCATGTGAGTTTTTAGTAGCAGTTTTATTAAATAAAAAAGGAAAAATATCTTATGTCATCACATCACCCAACGTCGAGCACTAGGTACAATTTTGCGCCTATTTTGTGCTAGGATTTTTTTCTTTTTTTTTCATTTAGGGCCGATTCACATCGGGAAAGCAGCGGCCGGCAGCGGCGCAATTTTAAACTTTATCTACTTAATAAAATACCAGTATCGCTTGAAAAGCTCGAAAAGGTCGTGCGGCCGCACGCGGTGCCGCGAGGCCGCTGGCGGCGCCGCGCGCGTCTTGTCAGCGGTACTACCTGCGTCGCGTCGCTGCCGGCCGCTGCCGATCTCTGCTGGCCACTGCCGGCCTCTGCCGTTCCAATGTGAATCGGCCCTTACACATAGCAGATTTTAAATTTGGAACGACGATATATTAAAAGTTTCATTAATATTCAGTATGCATGTAACCGTAACGTGTATTGTTACGTTTGGAGTTGATAAAGGTCATGCAGTAACGGCCGCGACTTACGAGTTGTAGGTCGTAGGTTCGAACCCGGACAGGCGCTTTACTTTGTGTAAATTATTTCATCACCACTGCTCTCAAAACGGTGAAGGAAAACATCGTGAGGAAACCGGCATGTCCTAGAACCAAAAATTCGAAGACATGTGACATCTACCAACCCGCACTGGGCCCGCGTGGTGGATTACGGCCCACTCCCTCTCACAGAGAGGAGGCCTGTGTCCCAGCAGTGGGAACGTTATAGGCTGATTATATGCAGTAATGTTGGTATTAAAGGTAGTTTGAGATACAGTTGTCTATATTGGATGGAACTACACGGAAAAAAAGGATCTCTTCAGCGAAGAATATCAATAATCTCAGAAAAATTGTTTCAATCCAAGTAAATATTTTCTTAACGTAAGTAAATGTACTCAGTCCAAGAAAACCTGTTTACTCAAATTAGCAATAATAAATACTTTGTTTTTATTCTTGACTTAAGCAAATATTTTTGATTCAAGACTATAATAATCTTAATTGAAGAAAATATTCTAAGAGAGAAATAATATTCTTAAAATTAAACTTAATAATTCTTCATTTAAGGATAATGTCTAAAATAAAACTATGACAAAATTTTACTTCATTCAAGAATATATTGTTTTCCCCATATATGAATCAATATTTGTCTTGACCAAAAGGATATTGTCTTAATTTAAGATATCCTTTTTTTCCGTGTACGATGTATGTTTGACCGGATTTTATGTTACCGATCGTAACGGTATAAGTTTTCCTAGAGGAACGGTGGCTGCCACTTAACGGCCTCAGTGACGGCTAGTGATGGGTAACTCATCAAGTTTATTTGAGGTTGAGGGAGGACCTCACTTTACCTCGTGAGGTCCTCACGAGGCACCCCTCATTTGAGGTGAGGAATCGTCAACGGCGTATTCACCTCACGACTCGTGAGCCCGAGCCGAATTCAGCCGAACGTACGAGGGAGCGAGGCGGGCGGGCGCAACGACGACTCACGAGTACTCACGAGTCTCTACTCACTCGCGTATCGCGAGTACTCGCGAGTCACGAAATCGTTCGCCTCACCTCTCGCCACGATTTCATATTGTCAATGTCAATTTTTGAGGACGCGTGAACGAGTGAGGTGTGGTGAGGTGGTTCAATGAGGAAATTCGAGTAATTCTTTCAATTTGCGATCATGAGTACCTCAAACGAGGGACCTCATGAGTGAGGGACTCATCACTAGTGATGGCTTTTTTTTTTTTTTTAGGGTGGGAAATCATCAAATAACTTCTCCCGCTCTGGGCGGAACGGGAGGGTGTGTCAGACTCTTACTGACTAAAACCCACCCGTATTCCTTCCTGTTGCCTGTGTTGCGGGGGCCTTGGTGACCCATGAGTACCTTCCCGCGAACTAGTGATGGCTGCCATGAAAATTTCGTGCATAGCGAAATTTTTTTAGTAGGTATTTTAAGAGTCGAGCATAGCGGGACTAGAGCATAGAGGGACTAAAAAGGGACGAAAAACGATGTCTAGGAAAACACCGACTTATTTCACAAATAAGGTTTTAGTGACGTCATTCGCCGGTTAATTGCGGACGCTATGTGGCGGCCACTGCTCTTCTCGGAAATCGTAGCTTTACGATCGGTAATTTAAATACTTACTGTTCGAATTCCAAACTGACATTTAGGTGTAGGTACCATACATCTTTTCGTGGCTGAATGCTCTTTTTCCTATAAAAAAACGAAGATTCTTATGAAGTTTAGATGTTACCTACATCTGTGTTACATACGTAAACTATAATAATGCCTGTTTTCACCAAATTTCATTTAAATCAACAACCCTTTGTGCTTGTAACACGATGACGAGATAACAGCGTATTTGTGGCTGTTTATTAGCAAAGTCTTTACTATTCCCTAAGACACTTAGCTTTGATCAAAAGTTCTGTAGTGAGCCCTTGGCGTTAATCAGGGTAGTCAAAAGGTAGATTATTAACTACTTGGTTATGCCCGCGGCTTCGTCCACGTGGCGGGCTGAAATTATCCCACGGGAACGTACTACCGGGATAAAAAGTATCATATGTCCTAAACTAGATCATGGTCTACCCATGTGCCAAAATCAAATCAAAATCAAAAGTCATTTATTCAAACTAGGCTGAAAATCAGCACTTTTCGAACGTCAAAGTTACATAAGACAGTCCCCCAAAAATGCCCGCCCGTCACCACTTCCTAGTGCTTTAGCTGGGAAGAAGAAGTGGTGGAACAAACTCCCCAGCAGCACGTCTGTCTGTTTAGTTATATAAACTTGATTCTATACAAATCGTATGCAAAGTAATTAACATTACGAAACACAAAACATTGGATTAAATTACACACTTGCCATACGTTAGCTAGCACGCGCCAGTATACCAACAAAACAATGAACAAACTGTACTCAAGCAGATAAAAATTTCAACATAAAAAAAAACGTAAATAGAACTTAATACCTAAATAAAAGCCTCCAGGCATAAAGGGCGTGCCCGCTTACATAAGGCAATTGCTGTAGCTCGAAGTGAGAAATGATAAACTAATATATAATAAACCAAATTTCATCCAAATCCGTTCAGCCGTTTTAGCGTGAAAACGTAACAAACAAACAAACACACTTTCGCATTTATAATACTAGTTAGGATACTATGTCATTGTAGTCACGAGCATAAGTAGGTACGTTATGCAAGATTCAAAAGCAATTTTTTTCATCAAGTAAGTATTGATAGAAATTGCATGGTGTTCCGACCAAACTATTTTACGTAACATATTATGAAATAGGATTATTCGCAAAGTTGTAATCGCTATTTCACGACGAAATTGCTTTTCAATTTTGCGAAAGTGTATGTTGTATATGCTCATGACTGTACCTATTGTTTTTATGTGTGCCTGTTGAGGGTCGAAAGATTCAAAGAATTCTGCAATTTGTTAGCCAACGTCAAGTGAATTGGGACCATCTTTGATCAAATTTAGCGATTTGCGCAATATTTTGCAGTTTTAAAACAACAGAACGCTACCTGCTACGATCCTAAAGGCGTGTACGCACGAACAAACAAGAACATGGTGAACATGAACATTGAATATTTTGTTCGCATGTGCGTACTAACAAATATCAAACACTGTGTTCGTCTAAAATGTTCGTGTCGATCCAATTTCGTTGTTCTGTGTGGACGGTGAATGGTGTTCGTGTCTGCTTTGCTAATTTACGTCCACACGTACGAAACAAATGTTCTGTGTTCGATGTTCGCGTTTACCATGTTTTGTGCGTTCGTGCGTTGTAACGTTACGATTGGCCGGGGGCCAGTCGTAAGTCACGTTAAAAAAAGAAAACTAAAATAAGAGTACTTACTAATAAATATTTAAAAGATAAGACTTAATATTAAAATTTTCTATGGTTCCGGTCACTCGCACGGGACGTTTAGACGGCAAGATGTAGCATCGGCTAGCAGCAGCTGGACAGGGTCGGCAGGTAGTTGGTCTGGATCGGCAGGCAGCAGTGGGACAGGGCTGACAGACGAGGCGGAGCACGAAGACGAGGATCTCGCCTTCACAGTCAGTCGGCAACTCTGTCCCAAGGAGTAAAATGTCTTTTGTAAGACAAGAGGTTCTGTTCTATAGTAGGTACTTAAATTAGTGGTATTGTTGGTGAGGTTCGTGGTATGATGTGTAGTCGGAGTTAGTGTCCAACGCCACGTTGATAGAATGCCCCAATAATGATAGAGCTCTCAGTCACGGAGCGGGCTAGTAAGACGGTGGCGTAGTCCGAATCTAGCCGATACGGCCGACTGCGGAGGCACTCCACAGCACCCCACGCTCCACGAGACGAGTTTCTGGACCTTCTAAGACACACGGGAGTGGTCGGCTATGGCGTCCTAAGCCACGCGACTATAACGCCTTCGGCCTTTGAAATCTCCCAAAGGCGGAAGTGAGAGGGCCGGCGGCTATGTAAGGTGAATCACAAATCACACACACTATGAGATTCTTTAGATATTATATTTTTTACACGTTACAATTATTAGTACAAGAAATAAGTAAGTAAGTAAGAAAGAAGTAAGAAACAAGTAAGCTATAGGACTGAACTGAACTGAACTGTCTGACTGCGTGAGTCAACCGAGTGAACCTAAACTGACTGAACCGAGTCCACTAGACTGAACTGACTGAACCCTTGTCAGGTCCAATCACCGCCTTTTAGATCCTGGCCAAGGTTCTAGAAGTTTCTGTGAAACATAATTCAAATGATTAATTTGAATGCCTGCCAGGATCAATAAAAACGGTTTACATGAGTAAGTCTGAAACTAGCTTTATCAAGGCCGGTACGATTCATAGAGAAAGAAAATATTAGACAGATGACAATTTATGATTGAAGATGTCAATGGATAAAAATATGTTATTTTACAACAAGAGAAAATTAATAATATAAAATACAGTATTCGGTGTTAAAAACAGTTCATTGTGATGTTGCTTTTCAGCTGTGGTGTTCAAACATATGTAAGAAAGTTAGAGAAATAATATGATTTCATATGTTTGAAGCAAGGAAAATAGTACAGGAATTATAACAAAGGTAATTTTATAATTATTAACATAAAGATGTGGCTTTGAGTAGCAAAATACCACAGCGTACACGTCCTTACTTACTCCTTTTGCTTCGTTTACGTTCATACATTTGGTACTACACGCACGCCGGTTTCGAGTAGGTAGGTCAGGTACTACGCAACTGACCTAAGATAAAATATAAAGAAGAGAAGAAGATTAGATATAAGAAGAACAGAACAAGACATATTAAGATATTAAGCACATATTTATGTAATAAGCTGAATGTTCAAGTTTTCTATCTTTCCCAATACGTCAATTAGTTATGTTTGAAACATACTTTGCATTACGAGTACCCGAACTTCAAGAAATGTTTTGAGAATCAGAATCAGAATTTTATTTGCTATGACTTGGAGTACAGGTATAAGATGATGTACATACATTAATAATACCGGCTACAGTCTACGGCGTACAAATGATTACATTAATTTAAATATGAACAAATCAATGTCAACAAAACAAAACAGAAATTAAAGTGAAGTCAATTAATAATAATTATTATAGTCAGTTACATAAAGTCTTACATGGTCAAATTTGCAATTTATTATTATTATTATTATTTTCCCAAAAACGGTAAAGAAGCAGCACAACCAATTAGTTAGCAGTGACCAAATACCAGGTACTAAAGAACGTATTACCAAAAGATACGACAAGACAAAATTAGCAGACAAAAAAAGAAGAAAATCTCTCTACAAAATACCGGGACGGTTTCGTCAGCTGCCGAGCCGTCAAAAGAATAAATTACTTGATTACATTCCATTAGGTTGTCGACCTTTTTACGGCTTGTTTAGCGTATCAGGTTTTATCGCCGTTTGTTTTAGCGTCGCGTTATAACATCGCAAATAGCCTAATTTAAAAGGTTTAACGAGATAGTTAAAAATTGTTGTTTTTTTTTTGGGTTATATATTTACCTATTATTAGGGAGCAGTGGTGGCCCAGAGTAACGGCCGCGACTTACGTGTTTTAGGTCGTAGGTTCGAACCCAGACAGGCGCGTTACTTTGTGTAAATTATTTCATCACCAATGCTCTCAAAACTGTGAAGAAAAACACGGCATGCTCTAGAACTAAAAATTCGAAGACATGTGACATCTACAAACCCGCACTGGGGCCGCGTGGGGGATTGCGGCCCACTCCCTCTCATCGATAGGAGGTGTGTGTTTGTCCCAGCAGTGAGAACTTTATAGGCTGATTATGTTATTTGCCTATTACTTCTATCTAACTTAGTGTGGTTTTAAACTATTCGATGGTCACAGTGCTACGCCAGTAACTGTCATCATTAATCATCAGCAGTCTACTGCTGGACATATTGGTCTCTCCAATGATAAATGATTTTATTTCTGTAAGTAGGATCGTACAAACACTTTTACACGTCAATTGCACACCATTCTGCTCGATTCTCGGCAACTCTCAACCAGCTGCTACCAGCCACCCTACGAAAATATTCGCTCCACCTAGCTCGAGGGCGTCCTACCTTACGTTTGACGATTGCCAATGACTATACTGCTACGCCTCAGACTACCGTGCTACGACAGTCACTATATTGCTACGGCAGCCACCAAAACTGCTACGCTACTCACCAAACCTGCTACGCCAGTCACCAAACTTGCTACGCAAGTCACTATACTGCTACGCCAGTCATCAAAACTGCTACTTTGTATTTGAGTGTGTATTTTGTGTATTTTTTTTTTGTAATGTGTGTCTTGTTTGTGTAGAATAAACAATTTTTATTTCTTTTTCAATTGCTACGCCAGTCATTATATTGCTACGCTTGCAACTACAGTACTACACTTGTATAATTATGTTCAAGCTAATAGTGCAGTTGGGTCCGCGTGGTGGATTACGGCCCACTCCCTCTTACATGGAGGAGGCCTGTTTCCCAGCAGTGGGAACATTATAGGCTGTTTATGTTATGTAATAGTGCAGTTATTTGGTTAAGGGCGTACGCTGTGGTAAGTGTAACGTCCATAACTAAATAACTGCCGAAAACCTATCGATCGAATACACCGAAGTACGGAGGAAATACTCCGTTTGGATTTTACTCCCATGGTACGGCTAACAAATCCAATCCCGACTATGAATTCCGAGACTCCAAGTATACTTCATGAATGAACGAATGAATGAACGGATCGAGTTATTGGATAAGCGCCTTTACATCACTCGTATTTCGTTCACAAACGATGTAGAGGGTGGGTTCTGTCAACAGGAAAATAAGGGTGGAATGTGTATTGTCAGTTATTCAAAAGTGTACTTTTTTTTTCTAGTTACTTAACCCAGAATGTATGCACTAGGTTTAGAACAAGCTACAGATGATTTTCCTTTGTCTGTTGTACAGCGTTCAATGGCTCATTATGCATTCCCGCCTCGTGATAGAATCTAATACTTATTAATGTGGCCTATATATTCATTAAATTGACGCCTAATGTACACAATGGCAGAACATACACCGGCGAGCAACTTGACTCATGAGGAAACCAGCTTTTAGATTTGCGTAACTTGTACTGGCGACAAATTACCTTAAAAAATCTTTGAGGTCAAAATCCCCAGGCCCTATTTATTAGTCATGAACACTCGGCAGTGCCGCGGCTAGAGAGGCATAATTTTCCATACAACAGTTTTCTCGCACTACGAGACAAATGACTTAAAAAACTGAGGATTGAATTTTGTTGAATGAATGAAATTGTGTGCTCAATGCCTCGCTGGTCTAGGGGTCGCAAGCGCTACTGCTGAGCATGAGGGTTCGATTCCCGGGTCGGGCAAAGTGTTATTGGGTTTTTCTATCTGGAATTTCTCAGTAGCAGCCCGGAGTCTGGATTTGTGCCCGGCTTATGGCAATAGGCTCGCCCCGTATTACATAGGACTTAAACATAACTGGCGAAATGAGGGTGTACACCTCTGCCTAACTCCTCGGGGATTACAGGCGTGAGTGATGTTATGTATGTTTATGTTATGTGTACTCAATGGACTTTCGCACCTCGAATTTTATAAGTACTGCCTTCTCTAAGCGCTGCCGGCGCAGCGATTACATGCCCTGTGGTCATAAAGCATTTTAACTATGTCCTCCAAAAGTGACGATACCTGAAGAAGGTACGAAAATATGCAACATTAACCTCGCTTACTGGCTAATCTTTTGACGACATGAGTTTTTGCCGAAAGAGAAACGAAACACGACAGTAACAAAGCGTCTTATTCACGTAAAAATACGAGTAAACATACAAAGGACGTCTTCCACCGTACAAAGACGTGTTTTCCTGCAATCACTGAGACAGCTATCGGTGTGACATGTCAAGTGTTTTAGGAGGGACTGACCCAAATAGGAATAGAGATATTGACGTACATATTGGAGGTCTTAAAGAGGATAATATGGGAAATCGTTTCATTAGTTAAGACATAGTTGTGGGGAAATTTGGGTAAGCTTATTTCCATCATTGGATTGTAATATGCTTATTTGGTATGTGGAAATAAATCAGAACGATCCAGATTTGATTTTTAGTACGACTATAATCTAAATCGTAAATACGTTCATCTGATTGCAATCGGTAAGAGATTGCTTTCGCTGTTGTTGGAGTACAAAAGTCTATTTCTACAACCCTACAGACATCAAAGGGGCTCGAGATATAGCATGTCATTGTTATGGCGTAATTGATGCGATGAACCATATTTCAAAGAACACAAGTAAAATCTAGATACATGCAAGAATTTAATCACAGAATTCCGTACAGAAACAAATGAGAATATAAACATTTCTGTTAAAGCTTTCAGGCACAAACCCAACACGTATTTGATGAATTTGCGAAACTAGTTTTCAGCTAAGGAGAGACATTTACTGCACTACAAACCATTCAATCCATTGCCAAGATTTCTTGTTCAACTCCTGATTTAAAATTGTCTTGGGACAAGTATATCGACAATTTCCAACGGTCGGCAGAAACAGGCGCTTTTAGCTTCGTATTCTTGCAATCTTCGGGCCTTTATTGAATTACTTGGACACGGGACGGCTATCGGCACAATTCTGTCAAGTATTTCTGGAACAGAGCGACTTTCTACGGAGTTAGAAATAGCTGCTGGTTCTTTTGTCTCTTTTGTACCAGGTTTGATATTGGTATCAGTTCAAAAAGCATTTTCTTTGAATATAGAGGGACGAACGGAATTTTGAACTCCTTAATTGGAGATCTATTATTAAAATTATATGCATACATTAAAATCTTACAGAACTCTTGAAGGATATCGTGTTTTATTCTTCAAATGGTTTAGATTCTGAAATAGCATTACAGACAAACATAAGGGCTGTTTTATAGAACCTTACTCAAGACTCAAGCATTACTTAAAACTAGTTTCAACCAATCAAATGGCTTTAAACGAGTTTTAAATAATATTTGAGTTTTGAATGAGGTTCAGTAATACGGGCCTTTACAAAATTAAGTACATTGTGAATTCTCCAAGTCCCTTTCTCAAATCACAGACGCAGTGATCGGCACAATTCTGTGAAGTGTTTCTGGGGAATAAGCGCCGACCCACATTTAGTACCCAAACCAGAGACGGGCCCAAATGTGGTCGCTTTCACTTTTAAATCTTAAGTTTGCAGTCTTCTCAAATGGAAGCTTCTATTTTTCAAAAAACACGCCCAACATCAAACGTTCCCTTTTAAATACCAAGTTCAACCCCCAAATCCTCCGAATCTCTTCCCATTATCAAATCACAAGCCCAGCGATCGGCACAATTCTGTCAAGTGTTTCTGGGGAACAAGCGCCGACCCACATTTGCAGGGTTAACCGTCGGGCACAATGCAGCGCGGTCGATCTGCGCGCGCCGCAACAGGTGAACGGGATCCGGGAGTCCGACATGCTAATTAGGTGATGTTTTGTGAATCATTGCGTCTTGTTCGTACGCGTTTGGGGTTAGAGTAGGAAAAGGGTTTTGAGTGGTAGAGGGGTTGAAGATGTTGGGTAAATTGGTGATAGATTTTGCGACTAACTAGCAATTTGATCAATGAACTTATTAAAAACATATATATGTACTTAGGTACAACATAATTCATTCGGATTTAATTTTCATTGCAAAATCTGTTTATCCCATCATACATTTGGTTTAAACAGGTTATTAATTTATATTATTTTACATAGATTATTTTATATGTTATGAATGTGAGAACATTTTCTACTTTGATAAGTAGGTACCTGGTACCTACTTATCAAAGTAGAAAATGTTCTACTTTGATAGTGTGTTGTTGACAGGCGAACACTGTCCTCCCATACTTATTAACACTAATTTGGAAACATTGTAAAAACAAATTATTTTTAAAAGAATAACCGTGGACTTTCTTGCCGGCTCTTCTCCATAGGAAACGACCAATTGGAACCGTGCACGTAACTTCTGACGTTTCATAAGTGCCCATGCCTACATGGGCACTTATGAAACGTCAGAAGTCGAAGACGTCTTTATGTGAAAAAAATATTTTGATTTTGATACAAGTCTTGTCCTTCCAGTAAAAAGGAATGTCGTCTAATAAAAATCGCTTTTATAAGACCGTTGTACTGTTTCATCAGTGTGTTCAAAATACCTTCTTTTATAAGACCGTTGTACTGTTTCATCAGTGTGTTCAAAATACCTTCTTTTATAAGACCGTTGTACTGTTTCATCAGTGTGTTCAAAATACCTTCTTTTATAAGACCGTTGTACTGTTTCATCAGTGTGTTCAAAATACCTTCTTTTATAAGACCGTTGTACTGTTTCATCAGTGTGTTCAAAATACCTTCTTTTATAAGACCGTTGTACTGTTTCATCAGTGTGTTCAAAATACCTTCTTTTATAAGACCGTTGTACTGTTTCATCAGTGTGTTCAAAATACCTTCTTTTATAAGACCGTTGTACTGTTTCATCAGTGTGTTCAAAATACCTTCTTTTATAAGACCGTTGTACTGTTTCATCAGTGTGTTCAAAATACCTTCTTTTTTTTATCTCATTTTTGCTATAATGCAATATCAAATGTTTATATTTTATTACTTCAGTAGGTACACACTCCCTTGTTGGGCTTACACCATCCATTGATAGATTATGAACTCCTTTGATGGATCTGTTTTAAAACAAAAAGGTATTAAAATGAGGGTTTTAATGAAAATTCACGACACCAGTTGGGGCCACATTGACAAGAGGTCTTCCATTTCTTCCATGACGTTCATCATTCGTTTCATTCATTCGTTCATCATTCAGTCACGACTAAAGAAAATATAGGCGCTTTGACACTTTTGACAGGTCTTGACCTGACGTCTCAGTGCTGCCAAAAACCCTAATTGCAAAACAAAAAAGTCGGGAGGTGTCGTGTGACACCCGGTTGGAACGAAGTCCCTTTGGCTGTATATTATGTATTAAATAACAGGCACAATGAAATAAATCAACAACGTTTGAGAGAAACTAAATAATAACAAAAAACTTTTGACACTTGGAACTGTCTAAAGTTTCTCTTGAATTGACTTTTTTTTCGAAGTTTATTTTAGCTCACTTACTGTTTTACCCATTTAGAGAAAGTGTGAATTTAATATGCTTTTTTATACAGTTACCAGACAATCAATCATACCTTTTTGAATAGCTGATAAGACAAGGATATTTTCCTAGTAATTTGTACATCAGGCGTAGTAATTATTTTTGCACAAGACAATTTTTTTATGAAGTAATAGTAAAAATTACAAATAATTAAATGTTTGATTACTGATCTTTGTTGACAAAGTATGAGGCATTTTTAACTTTTAATTGTTAACAAAGACGGCCTCAACTAATAACTTAAATTTCAGTACAGTCGCGCCGTAAATTATTTTTAAATTGGCTTCAAATGATTTAATTTGAGATTTTTCATAAAAAAAAACTATAAACTACTGAACTTCGGTAGAACATTTGCTGGCTTAATTTTTGCCTACTATGACGTATGAAGAGAAACATAAAGATAAAGTCGCATGGAGGGGTGGGGAGGGGGGGGGGGGCATAACGATTTTTTTCTTACGTGACAATTTCTACCATTCAACTCTTTCCTGTGTGGAAATTCCTCATGGATGTCCTCCGCCCTGGGGCGGGCGGAGGGGTCTGTCAGACTCTTACTGACGAAAAACCACTCCGGTGGTCCCCTCTCACACCTGCACCGGGGATCATGGGATCTAATGCGACTTCCGCGATCCCTGGACCATTCAACTCCTACCGCAAGCCGCGTTAAAGAACTTCGTTCCGAGGATGACAATACTTTGACATGAGTTTCCACAGGTAAATAATAAAAAATGATCGATGAGGTATTGCCAAATTAAAATCAAATTCTTATGTCGTCGCAGGCCATGAACACCGCAAATAAAGAACAATAAATGACAGTACCTCAAATTTGGAATATGGTCGCGAATATAAAGGATCCCAATAACGTTTTGAATACAAAAGATAACAAAAGGCAGAATGGTCGCAGGCGTGGTTTGAGGCCAACAAAGACTGTAGCTAAAAATAATTGCATACCTGTTGCTTGCAGAATTCCAATGTGTTTGCTTTAAGTCTTTTTGTATTTTTATGAGCCTCTGTTTAATTCAGTTTCAGGCTTTTGTGTGAAACCGCTGTTAAATGGCGGCTGAGCTATCGATTGGTCACTTTATATTAAACGCGTTTTCACGCTCGTGCCTACATAAATAAGAACCTATCCTTTTTTTTTTGGGCGGGAAATCATCAAATAACTACTCCCGCTCTGGGTGGAGCGGGAGGGTGTGTCAGACTCTTACTGACTAAAACCCACCCGTATTCCTTCCGTTGCCTGTGCTGCCAGGGGCCTCGGTAACCCTTTAGTACCTTCCCGCGACCCCGGCAGGCATCAGCCCTAGTGAACCCCTACACTTGTGCTGACGACATTTCTTTGAGGCTCGCGTGGAATACAACGCGCCGTCGACCCGGGCCTGGTCCTTACCGGACGGTGAGCTACCCATTGCTCACCATCCGCAAGCCCGCGCCTACGGTGGCCGGAAATCCAAGTACCTACCCTTGCATGTGAATGTAGTTTGAAGAGTTCACTAATATTTTAAAAGCAGACTTAAAAACTAACAGCCCAGAGTGCTCTAAATCTAAGAAAAAGAGAACACACGTAATGAGCCAAGTAAATCGACAAGCAGTCATCAACAAATAAACACAGAAAAAACTCATAAATACAAATCACTGAATTACAAAAACCTTTTAAAAATCAATAACGAATAATGTCAATCAAAACAAAACCTTACCACATACACACAAGGTGCAAATAACCCTAATTCGCCACAAATGATTCTATGAGAAACCCAATGACTCAGAAGGTGTACATACAACATATACATTTACATTTACTGATTTACTTCAAATGGATTGAAATTAAATCGCTTGGCTGGATAAACGTTTTTGAACGGGCTTTAAGTCCCATTGAACACGTTAATTTGTAGGTTCATTGGCAAAACACAATTTGGATAGATTTAGGAAATGTATTCTTAGGTTATGTTCATTGAAAGACTCAGTTATTGAAATATTAAAGATATTGCAGCATCTCTCAAAACGGTGAAGGAAAACATCGTGGACAAACCGGCGGCATGTGCTAGAACCAAAAATTCGAACACATGACATGTGACTACTGTGACATCTACCAACCCGCACTGGGCCCACGTGGTGGATTACGGCCCACTCCCTCTCGAAGAAAGGAGGTCTGTGTCCCATCAGTGGGAACATTATAGGCTGATTATGTATTTTTAAACCTCACTAACCTATCAGTGTTTTAACTCCAGACATTATTAGCTGCTGGATTAACAAGTCGCGATTCTCTAAACCACAGATGTCTTCTATAATTTGTTTTAAGCTGTCCTGTATCTAAGTTTCACATCTTTAAATAGGGTATTTTACTATAAACGAAAAAAATCTATAAATATATTATTAGATAATAAGAGATAGTTTAGGCAAACAGGAGTCGGAAAATGTTAGTTTTAGATCATAAAATAACAAAATTAATTTTAAAATTCAATTCAACGTTTTCAGTTTTTCTAATCTGTTAAAAATCACCATGAAATAGTAGCCGCCATGTTATTACGTCATTCGGCTATGTTAACAAAAACGTGTCAATTATCATACAAAGATCAGCGCATTTGTTTTCATAGCCCAGTGACGTCATGAACACAGAGCAACATGGCGTCCACTGCGTCCAGCGTTTTAGTCAACCTACGCGCGAAATTTGAAAATGTAAAATTTTAAATGCATTTTTATGGCACTTATCCATTGAATAAAAAATTTGTACATTTTTTTTTGGGGGCATATTAGCACTATAGAATTTAATTAAGACACTTTTCAAAAATGGGTGTAAGACCCTATTACAGCTGTCTCTTTCTGGTTCTAACAATTTGAAAAAAGACACTATATTCATTTCAAGGAGTCTCAATGAAGTAACACAATAGAACGAATCCTAGTTAAAAATATATAAAAAATGTAGATATAGAAATAGAGACTATTGTCCACTGCATTGTCTGTCAAGAAATCACGTATTCCACCGAGAGAGCTTTCATTTTCATGTAAAACAAACCGGGATGGACGACGAATCTGAAATTAGCATGGACATCACTAAAATAGCTTTCAGACTTTATTAGTGCTGTCCTGCGATGTCGAAATTTAAGCGTTAGCTGTTAGTTTAGTTTTAGCTCTGTTTTCTGTGCAATTATGGTTGCCGGGATTGGGTACAGTCAGAGACAACGTATGCCTTTTAAACCCTAATTGGAATCTAAAAATAAACATCTGGCGAGCTCTAAATTTCAGCTTTTAGTATGAGAATTATTTGAAATCTAAAATGTATGCTTATTATTGTGAATGTGAAATGTTTATTTTGAGCGAAAATTGTCTGCTTATTTTAGGAAATCCGTCCGTTTGAAAGTGACATTTATTGCTTGAACGAAATGGGTTAGTACCAAAAGTAGTGTTTCAAAATGAACCTCCCTTATTGGATTTACGTATATTATAAGGACGTAATTTTTTTTGTTTTTATTTGAAAGTGACATTTATTGCTTGAACGAAATGGGTAATACCAAAAGTAGTGTTTCAAAACGAACCTGCCTTAAATGAATTTACGTATAAGTATTATATATAAGGACGTAATTTTTTTACATTATATACCTTCGGAACTACTGATCCGATTCTGAAAATTCTTTCACTAATGAGTAGTTACAGTATTGTCGAGTGTCATAGGATATATTTTATGGTGAAAAAGTAATTTCACACGAACGGAGTCACGGTCAGAAGCCGATACAAAACGAATGTATTCAAAAATAATGTTAGTAAAAACACAATTTTTATGAAAACAAATGATTATATAATCTGTGCAAACGCCTACAGATTATGAAACAAAAACTTCATTATTCCTACCAAGAAAAACATCAAACTACCCTACATTATGAACGACATTTATTTGCGAAATAAAAGTTAATTTGTGACCTTTTCTCCTGAGTGAGTGGAGGCGTGGGCAGAATATTGAAATGTCACCGGACGAACTAAAGTATTCATGTACCCTACAATAAAATTGACATTGTTTATGTTCAGTATTTATTGTGGGAAGGTAGAAGCTTATATTAAATTACTAGCACTTTGCCCTTTTTCATCGTCCGCGGGGATTTCGTATTTTCTCCTACAAAATTGAACACCCCCTCCATCCTTATTAACTTAGTTTTAGAAAATTTATGATTAAGATAGTTTTACTTATTATTAATAGATTGAATTAATTTATAGACTTATAACTTAATTGATTGATCAAAGGAAAAATATAATTTTCATGTAAATCGTTGCTCCTATTTCACCCCAAAACACACAACAAACAATGGGTACTTGTTGTGGTCTTGTTGCCCGTACGTTACAGGAACTGATGGACGCTACTTATCATCTGCCTAGCCTTTTTCCAACTATGTTGGGGTATGATTCCAGTCTAAACGGATACAGATGAATACCAGTATTTTACATGGAGCAGCTGCCTATCTGACCTCCACAAACCAGTTACTGGGTAATACGATACTCCTTGGTAAGATTGGTTCTCAGACTTTTGGGTTTCTGACGACCCGAAACGTCTGTCAAAGATCCACGAATGACAGCCGGGACCAACGGATTAACGTGTTTTCCGAGGCACGGAGGGGTCTTGGTATGTAAAGATGGTCACCCATCCACGGAACAACCGCGGCAAGCGTAGCTTAACCTGATCGATCGACCTGTGCGAATATTATTACTTAGTCACAAGCCCCAACTGGTGGACGCTACTGAAGATGCCAATCTCGTAGCCAAATTCTGGGCTGACTCCAATTAGATTGTCATCGACACGCTTAGAAGAAAAATTATGAATCTATTAGCTGCGCCCCGCGGTCCACCCGCATATGGTTCGATCCCGTAGAAATATCGGGATCAAAAGTATTCTATATTCCGACCCAGGTCATGTGCCAAATTTTAACCAAACCCTTTCAGCTGTTTTAGCGTGAACGCGTAACAAACAAACGAAAAAACTCACTTTCGCATTTACATTTTTTTTTATTCAATAGGAACAACAAACAGCTACAATATAAAGTATAGAAAAAGAAAAACGTAACATCTGAACAATATTGTAGCCCACAACGCTGTTCACAGATTAACTGAGGAATATAATTCAATTAATTAAACGCTAGGGTAATAATACATAATAATATTAAAAACTAAACTTACTTATCTATCATGTTTATCTACATTTTAACACATAAATCAAGAGAGCTCCTAAGTATAAGACCTTTGAACTTACTGGGAGAAAATGCAAAAATGTCAATATGTTCAAAAGTCTCATTGTAGGCATCTATCATTCTGCGAACAGGTGAGAGCAAACCGGTGTTAGAATGACAAGTACGCGTGGAAAATAGTCAGCCAGCGAGCAACTTACACTTGTACACTCTTCTGGGGACAACATAGCATAACTTATTGGTTAACTCAATGCAGTCAAAATTATTACTAGCAATGTTATATAGATTTATGGCTTCCAAGTACTTACGTCTATTTTCAAGTGTTGTAAATTTGTACATATTAAGTAAATCCTGATATGGCAAATAATATCCGAAGCATCTGAAATGCATAGCACGTAGGAATTTATGTTGAACACACTCAATCTATATTATTTTGGATTCTTGGCATAAGTCCTTTACCTTTTTTTTTGGTAACGAGGTGGAAATCCTCGTGGATGTCCTCCACCCTGTGGCGGTTGGAGGGGTCTGTCAGACTTCTACTGACTAAAACCACCCAGTGTTCCCTCGCACACGTGCACCGGAGGCTACGGGAGCACTTCAGCACTCTTCAACGCAGCTCCATAAGTCCTTTACCTACTCCAACCAACATTAAGGACCTTTTAATTAAATACACCACTTCGAAGAGCTTTGATTTTTCAGAAAAAAAAGCGAATTATATTCCCTACTACATATCCCTAAAGGCTCACGTCCACAGTTCAGCATCGTACGCATCGGACGGCTCGTATAAAAGGGATTATTTTGGGTCCACGGCATTCGGATTGCCTAGCAAAGCATCGGCCAAATATATAATTATGTCTAAACAGACAGTCAAAGCTGTGAACTCGTCGAAAAAATTTGCGTCCAACTGTTGGCCGCAAAATGCACGTACATTAGAATAACACAATGGCGTGGCGCGACTGTAAAACGTACTCATACTCGTAGCTGTCACGCACGCCAGCATAACAAAGTTGGCCTGTTTGTTTTAGTTCTTTTGCAGTGCGACACTCCACCTAGACATATAAATAAATCAAAGACATCGGCGTTACATTATCGACGGGCGGATACGTGCGGTCTGTACGACGCGGATCAGTGGACGCACTTGTATAACTTCCTAGACCTACAACTACATAGTAAAAATCATAAATTCATTCATTCGTTCACTGACAGACAGCGCAGATAATAACTGCTCTCGAAGCATATAACTTTGTTATGAGCGTGTACGTCGTACGGCATTTCATACAAATTTTCAAGTCCTTATTTTTCGAAATGACTGAACCGATTTTAATGAAACTGCACACACATATGCAGGATACATAGGTCTACAATGTTAGCAGAAAACATTTTCGAAATGTCTTATTTAAAAAAAAAGATAATTGGAAATTTCTGTTTGTATGGAAAATTTAAAATCGCTCTAATTTAACTGTAACACTTTTTTTCGCAAAACGTTTTTAACTAACGTTTTAAACCTATTTATCCTGATTATGTGTGTGAAGTTTCATTAAAACCGGTTCAGTCATATCTTAAACTAAGGACTTGAAAATTTGTATGAAATGCCGTACGGCGTACACGCTCTTAAAGAGTTCGACCTTATACAGCTTGTATCAGAGATAAGGTGTGCTCATATTTAAGGGTGTGGTACAGAATATCAAATTGAGGAACTTTCTCCATGGGACTAACACCGTAATCGCGAAAAAATTATCAGTCGTCCCATACATTTGGGTCGAAATCAAAATCAAAATCAAGTCATTTATTCAAACTAGGCTGAAAATCAGAACTTTTCGAACGTCAAAGTTACATAAGACAGTCCCCCAATAATGCCCGCCCGTCACCACTTTCTAGTGCTTTAGCTGGGAAGAAGAAGTGGTGGAACAAACTCCCCAGCAGCACGTCTGTCTGTTTAGTTATATAAACTTGATTCTATACAAATCGTATGCAAAGTAATTAACATTACGAAACACAAAACATTGGATTAAATTACACACTTGCCATACGTTAGCTAGCACGCGCCAGTATACCAACAAAACAATGAACAAATTGTACTCAAGCAGATAAAAATTACAATGAACTTAATACCTAAATAAAAGCCTCCAGGCATAAAGGGCGTGCCCGCCTACATAAGGCAATTGCTGTAGCTCGAAGTGAGAAATTATAAACTAGCCCCATCGAAGTAAAATAAGTAAACAATTACTAATAATAAGTCGAGTAGGTATTGGAGGTTTTGTTTGGCACAGTTGGTAATTTTTCTTCCTTTCTGATTGATACATGCTGTATGAAATTAGCATTCAGGAAGGGTATTTGAAAATTCTTTCCCCAAAAGGGGTTAAATAGAGGATGAAAGTTTGTATGGAACTTCGTAATTTTTGCCGATGTGAATCCCATCGGACACACGGCTTGTAGAATACAAAATTAATAGGATCCGTTCGATTCGAACTGAAATAGCGAGTGGCAACCGCGCAACCCATCTTTAGTAGTCTGTCAAGTAGACTGTTTCTATTCTAGTATGCGACCACGATGCACATCCCTGGCGCAGGGTTCAGGCTAGCTCCAGCGGCATCCTGACAGGATTCGCGCAGATTCGATCGTCAGTACCCGAATCATTGCTGTATGGTTCAAGTGCTGAGCAATCGAAGTTTGTGATGTGTTTATGTGAAGTCTTTTTGATAGAAGGTTTTTTGGCTGGTTGGAATAACCACCGACGGCTGAAGGACTAAGTGCGGAAATCAAACCCTTTAACATAGAACATGGAACAATGGTTTGTATGTTTTTGTGCCTACTATGGTCCGTTGTTGGTCGAAATAAACGTTTTTCATGTGTAACATTTTCAAAAGGGACGGAAGTGTGTAGACAGGAAGTGACAGCTTGGCCATGGAATAAGTAATTACTTTTTAATAGCATGGAATTCGTAAGTACTATGTACATTCTATTCGTAAGTATTATTTACAAATAAATAAAGGGGGTCGAATTTCGACCAGTAGGCAACCACTAGTAAGGAATAACTATTCGAATAAATATTTCAGTACATATTTAGCTTTTAAATTCTGAGGTTAACTTCTGTCGCTGTTCAGTTGCTTATTACCAAGGTAAGATGTCAGATGGTACACATCATATGCGACTACTGTAAGGCAAGCTCGTTTTTTTTTTAATATTTATTTACAGTCTTCAAGTCTTTAACTAAACAAAGTTAAACACAACAGTGTAAAATGAAGTACCTTTCCAAGACAAACTATGAAAGGCCACAAAGATTTTACGAGCTACGTCAGTCTAAGATGATCATGTTATAAACCCCAGCTTAACCTAACCTCGTCTTGCTAACAGAAGTAACTAACAGGCGAGTAGGAGAGATCAGATGTTGTTGACGACTGGCGTGAGACGACTTGATGAAAGATTACCTGTGGTGTTAGGCAAATTGTTGCTTTTGTGTATCATCAACACAGTTAAAGTTCATTTGCAAGAAGGTTGACATAATTCAAAAAGAGTAGTTTATGGGTATGATGAATTAAAGGTTTTAAAGCAGCGGTAAGAATGCAATGAAGTATAAAGTCGCACCTCTCTAGCTCCCTAATTTTTAGTGCTCATCTCATATACACCAACGGTAGAGGCAGCCGTCGACTCGTCGACCGCAGAGGCAACTGCAGCCAACTCAGAATGGCTGATTTTTTTGTTATGTCACGCTTCTTGCCAATGAGCGAATTATGAAACCTACAACCTACATGAAGGCTCCTTCAAACAGGCGCGACACGCGACGCGACACAAAGACACCGCGTGTAGCACTACAAGCAGTGCCTTTGTGTCGCGTCGCGTGTCGCGCTTGTTTGTAAGAGTCTTTAAAGTCGCTTTTCGTGGCTGTCTGTGTGATCACATTATTCGTCTAAACTACGCAACGGATTTTGATGAGGTTTTCATCATTATTGCGAAAATTTATTCCTGAAAGTTACGAAACGAATTTTAAACTTACATTTAATAAAAAAGATGAAGATGTAGTGACAAAAATTGAAAAGAGTATGCTTAGATGGTTTGGTAATGTTGAGGGGATGAATGAAAGGCGACTAACAAAAAGTATTTACAAGGCAGATGTGAGTTGAAACGCTGGGAGGGGCTGCGCAAGGAAGACATATAGTACACATTGGTAATGTTCTTCAGAAAGTTCAGATGCGTAATACTCGCAACGAAGCAAAAGGAGTATGTAATGAGCGTAGCAGGTGGCGTTCTTTAGTTTCTGCCTTCCCCCATAGGAAGAAGGCGTGAGTGATGTATGTGTGTGTGTGTGTATTTAATAAAGAAATCACGATGTTTTGTCGTAAAAAGCGTACGAAGCAGGGGCGGCTCGATAGACCTTTTAATATTATAAATGCGAAAGTGTGTTTATTTGTATGTTTGTTTGTTACGCTTTCATACTAAAACGGCTGAACGGATTTGGACGAAATTTGTCACATGGTTAGACCATGACCTGGAGAAGGACACATTTTATTGCGGTAGTACGACATTTCCGACGTCCACGTGGGCGAAGCCGCGAAACTAGTATATCATAAATGGGAATGTGTGTCTGTCTGTTGGTTGAGCTGGGTATCTGCTGTGTTTGCGTACCTACTGTGCTATGGGCATCTGCTTTGTCGTGGTGGTCGTTTTTATGCAAACACAAAGGAGATACGCGGAGCACAGTCAGCGCGTAGATATAGTGTATACCCAGATTTACGTATTTTCGGATAAACTGCTGAATCGATTTTAATGGGTATACAGATAGCTTGACCCCAAGGTACAGAGAGGGATACCTACTTTAAAAAAAAAAAACATTGTGTGGTTTTATGAAACCACGATGCTATTTTTTCGGATCGTAGGCATTTAACTGAAAATTATTGGAAAACTATTCGATTTAGGGTATATAAATCGCGTTTTTTAACTTATTGAACAATGGAAATGATAATGTGAAATCAATAATAGACAAGATATCCAACTATAAATTTTAATTTCAATCTGCGAATTAGAGCACGCAATGGGCGCCGCCATATTGGCCTTTGCTGTTCTGCCGAGCGCCTTACACTTTACCCCTACTACGCAGCCGGCTGTAATGGGACATGCGATAGATGGACGAAAAAATTAAATGGATTATGCGGGGTGTTGAAGTTTGTTAAACCGACACGACATACGAAAGACAACTTTTTCCGTGAGTGTTTAAAAAATAACTTAACTAAGGTTTAAACAAAAAGTTTTACATTCCTGACAAATAACAGCGAATTTATTATCCGCCTAGCATTTTCCCAATTAGATTGAGGTCGCCTTCCAATCTAACAAGATGAGGCTGAATATCATTTAATAAGGAGCTATCTCGGTCAACTCAAGTCTCAACAATTCAATAATCTATTCCTGGAAAGTCCAGTCGAGTTCTTGGCAATAAGAACATCGATCGCTACGGCCATTATCGAGACTACCCATCGAGAATCAATTATGCAAACGATTCGATGAAATTGGTAGTTCAATTACAATTATCGATTATTCAATAAACGATTTTTTTCATTATTCACGAGTGGGATAATCGAATTGAATAGATGGCTGACTTCTGTTGTGATCAGTACCCCGCCGAATTGCGTAAAAAAACTTGTAGTGACAATCGGTTTGCCTGTGATGATAATACAACAAAATTCATTGCTTTGTACGTTTGAAAAATTCGTTTGCTCGACAAAAGAATAAAGCAATGTATTTTGTTAAACTATCTCTATCTAGGGATGGACGTTTCGAGGATGTTACGCAATAACGGCTTCCTAATCACGATCAAACAAACCCAATCCAAAAAGGACAAAGGTCTGACCGAAAATTATGAGACAATTCCTAAAGGGTCAAGAATGTTCATTTTCGTATTCAGTGATTTTACATAGAACTCAGTGTAGTCATAGTTTAATTGAAAAGGGAGGCGGACCCGCGAAGTTTTGTTTAGGATGGAAGCGATGGCATTCTACAAGTAGTAGATTAAGAGCTAGGCAACATCTGGCAACAGTTATAGAAAATATAACCTTCCATTCTGGCTCTTGGAGAAATTTACGCAATTGAACCGTTAGTTTCTTTAGTATATAGAGATATGAGGGACCAGGTGTACAGTTGACTCGTCTGCCATAGAAAGGAGAGGATCCTCCGACCAGGCGGGTGTTGTGTCTAGTGGGCCTGACGATTGATGTCGGGACTTTGTATAGCCAAAATTCTGAACACACGTGGCCTAAAATGCACTAGAGTGCCATTACGGCAGGCCGCAGTACATACGGTCTGCCGCAACGGCACGCCGTATTCCGGCTAACCGTATAGTCTCGGTTCTATTGCGGTCCGCCGCATTTCGTCGTCAGTGCTTCTAGAAAATATTTCTAGAAGGACATGGTGGATATTTATATTGATACCTATATATTTATATTGATATATATTTATTTATTTAACAGTTTATGTACACACATATAAACAGACATATTTATATTTTAACTTTTTATTTCTGTCTGAATCAGCGCATTTGCTATCCCTTATAGCGGAGCGTTCTTTGATCTCTATGATGAACTTTTCTGAATCAATATCCATGACACGCGCGCCCTGCAGACAGTGTCTAGTGACTGACTGGCACGGAAGCGCTTGCGGCTAACCGCGTCGAGTGCGTGGAGGGGATGTGGCGCGCCGCTACATTCAACCGGGGCGGGCCGCCGCAGCTCCAAGACAACCGGAGTGGTTGACGGCTGGCCGCAAGTGCGTTTCAGGCCTTACCCGAGAGCACCCAGTGGCGAGAATCCTTTACAAGACTTGATGAAGCACAGTGCCATACGGACCTTTTGACGCTTGAATGACACTGCCTACATTAAATATTTACTAATAAAGCTCTAATAGTAAATATTTTATGTCCTGGTGGCGCGGTAAACTCTGCTTGCGCGATGCAGGATTTTGCGTGACGTCAGTGTAATGCGTAGTTCGCATGTGGCGATGTAGATGCCGCCTCTAGTACGTTTAGTTAGTAACTATCAGTCTGTCTTATGTATTTACTTAAGAATACTACCTAATCAACTGCATCATCAATAGTAAGGATGGAAAACCGACTAGTAATAATTGAACGACAAATGTAAATTCACATTGACAACATAAGAGACAGAAAATGTACAGTCGCCAGCACATCAAGTTACCTCTCAAATTTCTACAAATGATTTTAAACCGATGAAATGATGATAGTTAAGTTCAAAATCGAAAGGGAAAACTTATAAGCTTCTTATTACAGTACTAAAATGAATATATCGTTTCGTTCAACATAAATTGGATATCTACGTCAGTAAAAAAGAGAAATTCCATAAAATAAAATAGAACGACTGGACTTAATATAAATCTCCCTGCTCTAAGGTAGCTCACCACTTCGCTGGCTCTTAGTCTATAGTCTAAAAGGCTATAAGACAATTTAACGGGACTTTTCGCGTCTATAATTGAATTGAAAGTTCTTTGATGATTTATAGCCGCCCATAGCTACCTAAAGTGTTTAAAGTCGAGTCCAATTACATTATATTGTGTTTTGAGGGACGCTTCATTAAGTACTTTTTGTTTTAATTATGAATTTCAGTTATTATCATTGGACTCGAATTTTTCAGTGGGTCGATAATGTGCGGATGTCAAATGTTTTGTTTGTGTACGTATTTTTGTGTAATGGAATTCCGTATTTAGCGAGAGTCACCTATTGGTTGAAGCTATTTATAGTTGATTTTGGCAGTAACCAGTAACCAAGTGTATTTTGGTAACTGTACTTCGGACGGGTAGCTCGCCGTCCGATAAGGACCAGGCCCGGGTCGACGACGCGTTGTGTTCCACGCGCGCCTCAAAGAGATGTCAGCACAAGTGTAGGGGTCCACTACGGCCGACGCCTGCCGGGGTCGCGGGAAACTCCGAAAGGGTTACCGAGGCCCCTAGTAACACAGGCAACGGAAGGAACACGGATGGGTTTTAGCCAGTAAGAGTCTGACACCCTCCCGCTCCGCCCAGAGCTGGAAAAGTTATTTGATAATTTCCCAAAAAAAAAAGTAAAATTGAGCTTACCAGAAATTTCGGTTATCAATCTCGAAGTTCCAAGTTCGAAATCACTAAAATCGTTTTTCAAATCCCCGGTAACGATAAGAAAAACGAACTTACTTGGTGAAAATGATTTAAGTCGCATTCGAAATCATAAAACCGAGAAAGTTCACTAATAGAATTAGTGTTAGAGATATCTCCACTGTGTTCAAAGGACGTCAGTTGTACAAATATGAAGTTCTATCTCACTAATTAAAGTGTTGACGGCTGACGAAGTCTACAGCCAACTTTATTAATGAATCTTATTCGGTAAACTTCGCGAAACTTCGGAAGAGTTCGGTCAAGAAAGTTTCGGCTTGTGAGTAAGTTTCCATATAGTTTTATTGAGTATACACCGGACAGTTTCAGGGTTGTTTGAGGTTTGAATGTTTGTTTTTCAGGTAAACATTGCTTTCCATGTAGTGCTTTCAAATTAGGACATAATAATTATCACCTGGTATTCAGCTATGTTTTTTATTAAAATATCTATAAAAGCATCTAAAGAAACAAAACCGCACGATGAATCCCCGGCGTGCCTCAGATCCCGCCTAGGAATGAATATAACCGTCTGGGGACTTGCTTTGGAACTTCGTTTAAAACAGTCCATTTATCTTTTAGTTACAAAGATTGATGGTTCTGCACTTTTTATAAATGCTCTTTACTGAAATTTTTATGAACAAAATGCACTTCTAATACTACGGCTACATTGTCGCGATAACGCGAACTACGATTCGAGCGCTCTTTGTACCTACAGCAAGAGTTTTTAGTTTTTATCTCTGCTTGAGTATAGTTCTCAATGTTTTTTTGTTGGTATAGTGGCCTGTGCTAGCTGATTTATGGCAAATAATTTAATTTAATGTTTTGTGTTGCGCGTAGTGTTAATGATTTTGCATACTATTGTATACAATCAAGTTTTTCTAACTGAACAGACCGCTGACCTGCTGGGGAGTTTGTTGTGCCACTTCTTCTTCCCAGCTAAAGAACTAGGAAGTGATGAAGGGCTGGCATTTTGTGGCTGTCTTATGTAACTTTGACGTTCGAAAAGTGCTGATTGAATAAATGACTTTTTATTTTAAGACGGCGAGCGCGCACATGCAAGGTGTAGCGCGCAAGTGTAGTTCGCGTTATCACGACAATGTAGCCGTGGCATTAGGGAGATAACATTTGATGCTACCTAATTAAAGTAATATTTCATTTTAAGGCTTATATTTTTAGCTGTCTGCTAGACATAGCTGCAGCGAAAACGGTCTGTTTTAATCTTTATTTATTTACTAGCTGCTGAGCGCGGCTTCGCCCACGTAGCCTTTTCTAAAATAAAATCCTAAGAATAGAATATAATAAAATACTCTTTATTATGTAGTTAAAAATAACATCATATAATCACGCCCTGTATCCCCGAAGGGTTGGGCAGAGGTGTACCTATGTACACCCACATTTCGCCAGTTATTTACGTAGCTATTGCCATCAACCGGGCACAAATCCAGACTCCGGGCTGCTACTGAGAAATTTCAGATAGAAAACCCAATAACATTTTGCCCGACCCGGGAATCGAACCGAGGACCTCATGTTCAGCAGTAGCGCTTGCGACCACTGGACCAACGAGGCAGTTGAAATTTTACATAGGGTGCCACAATGGGCGGTCTTATCACCAAAAGCGATCTTTTACAGACAACCTTTGAATGGATTAAAGGGAGAAGGCGAGACAATAATACTGCAGATAGTCAGTGGTGTACCAGTTACATGTACAATAAATATATACATACATCAAGCATATACTTATCCATATAAATAAATTTAAATGTATACAATAATAAACATGAGTTCAACTAATTTACTTCTTCTAACATTATCTGCCAGTGAAAGTCCTGTCAAAAAGCTGTTTTTTTGACATTTTAAATAGATATTACTTAACTGTTTGTAATATCAAAATAACAGCTTTTTACTAAATGAATATGAAAGTATATACGGTACTTACAAGAAAAAAATTGTCTGTCTAGTCTGTCTGTCTGTTTGATCCGAATAATCTCCGAAACGGCTGGACCGATTTTGACAGGACTTTCACTGGCAGATAGCGGATGTTATATGGAGTAACATTTTATAACTTTAGATTATATTAGGCTGTTCAACAATGAGTACACTCTAATACTTTACAATTTGTACATTGCAAACTTAAGTCTAAGCGTATCTCATTCAGTGCTAAGACTCAGTTCTCACAGAGAACGGGCTCAGTGCAGGTTGGTTGAGCTTCCATAATTCCTATTCAAAGTTCACAACTATAAACTATAACTACCAACTCAAGACTTAAAATATCAATGCTCAACAAAATTATTGGGTAAGCCTTTCAACTGACAATAAAATAAGACCAAAGAATTTCAATTTAACACATCTTCCAAACATTCCTTAGCTCTAAGGTCGGTGTTCCATTACAAAGGTATTAGTTTCCAACTATTCTTGTTCACCCCTATAGCTACACTTACCCAAGATAAATACCACTTATCCTCTCCGCAGAATTCCCCTGAGTTTCTTTGAAAAAGTTTAACTCAAAGTATTTTACGATAGTAACCCGTTTAGTTATCCCGAAAACCTGACACCCGGTTGGCAACACTGCCCGAGTTGCCAAACGGGTATCAGGTAATTCCAGTTTAAAAAGGGCTCGATTAGCCCAAAAATGTCAAAATAGGGCCCAGTTTGGCCCTATTTTGACATTTTAATTAAAAAAAATAGCACTGACGACGTTGATCTTTTTAATATAAATTTATATTTTTCTTTGGATCATTTTTTTAAAGATATTCTTTGGGATTTTGTAACTTTGTTTCGTTCTCAGCACAGAGCAAAATCAAAATAAAAAAGTAATAAAGTCATTTATTTAAATTAGGTTGAGAATCAGCACTTTTCGAACGTCAAAATTACATAAGACAGTTCCCACAAAACGCCCGCCCTTCACCATTTCCTAGTGCTTTAGCTGGAAAGAAGAAGTGGCGCAACAAACTCCCCAGAGCACAAACAAATATGGTTTTCAGTATATGTTTATGGTTTTGACAGACGATAATTTTGAGCTAGATTTCGGGCTAGGGGCTGAATCATTATATTCGGGGTTGAACAAAAAGAAAAAGGACTAGTTCTAGCCCCGAAGGGGATGTTAGCATCCCTGTAGTAGGGTAGTAAGTAAAGATCTTTTCAGGAATGTCCGGAAATGATCGAGATTTCGGAGAATTGTGGACAGAATTGTCGCTTCTGTTGAAAGTGGATATGTTTGTTAAATCTGCTTATGTAGTCTGCAGTAAGGGTTGGCTGGTCTTTTTAAGTTGATCGAGTATTAAGGTCAATATTTTATCCTCTTTTTCGGTAAACCTACTATTCAATAGTCAAAAAGATACAGATAACTTTAGTTATTATCATTCGAACGAGACAAATATCTTTTGGGATAACAAGGAGATATTACAAGATTTAGGCTTTTGAGGGGTTTGTGGCTAAATAATAACAGCGGCACGGGTCAATCGATCAGGTTAAGCTACGCCTGCCGCTGTTGGTCCGTAGATGGGTGACCATCTTTACATACCAAGACCCCTCCGTGCCTCGGAAAGCACGTTAAGCCATTGGTCCTGGCTGTCATTTGTGAATCTCTGACATTCGTAACAGGTCGTCAGAAACCCGAAAGTCTGACAACCAGTCTTACCAAGGGGTATTGTATTACCCAGTAACTGGGTTGTGGAGGTCAGATAGGCAGACGCTTCATGTAAAATACTGGTATTCAGCTGCATCCGGTTACACCGGAAGCCGTCCCCAACGTAGTTGGGAAAAGGCTGGGCAGATGATGATGATGATGATTACAATGTTTAGGAATTCAGCAATGAAATGAATAAATACACAGATAATCATTTTAAAAGTAATATACCTCTAAAGCCAGCAGGCTTAGCATGACGCTTTGTATTTCTTCGAAGAATAGACACGGCTCTTTCTATACAAAGTGACATTTCGTTTCTCCTTTTTTGACATCCCACCGTAGAAATCCTTCTACATAAAAAAGGACCTAGACAAAGATCGTTAGAAACGAAAGACAAAATGACAGATTGTAGAAGGATTTCTACGGTGAGATGTCAAAAATAGAGAAACGAAATGTCACTTTGTATAGAAAGAGCCGTGTCTATTCTTCTTCGAAGAAATAGTGAGTGTCATGCTAAGCCTGCAGGACGTAAGTTGGTCGAAAGGTCGCGGTTTCAAATTGGACCTCGCTGAACTTTAGCGGTGGACCCTGCCCTAATAAAAGCACCACTATGTCGTTAGACTGATAAGTAATCCTTATATAGGTATATTATAAAACAAAAGTCTCCCGCCGCGTCTGTCTGTCTGTCTGAACGCGATAAACTCAAGAACTACACAACGGATTTCACCAAAGGACGGAGTGATTCATGAGGAAGGTTTTGTGTAGGTTAATTGGCTGAAATAAAGTAATAAAGTTTATTGATTCATAAATAAGTGTTACAATATTTAGGTATGACACTGGATCCCGCACTAGGATGCCCTGTGTCGCAGGAACCAATCTCTTTCGCCAGAAAATATGAATTATAAAAGGTAAGTTATCAATTGCAACGGATTCAGTATAATTAATTAAACTTAGGGCTAAAAGGTAACCAAATGTATGAGTGTATGTGATGAGTGTAAGTATGTATGTGATGAGTGTAAGTATGTATGTGATGAGTGTGAGTGTGTATGTGATGAGTGACGATTAATTATGACAATTATTGTTGGAGATGTCGGAAAATATCATGTCGACTGGGAGCTTCACTGGCAAATTATAAAGATACATAAAATGTATGTTCTAGAAATTTTTTGTTGAACTTTTTAAGATCTACAATCCTGTAGATTGTAGATCTTAAAAAGTTCAACAAAAAATTTCGCGATAGCATTGTTATGTCTATCTTCTAAGAATGACCCACAGTAACCATTTTCATCTTTCAGAATTTGATAAAAATGTCATTGTTATTTCCGAAGCTATTTTAACCGGTATTATCCTCATCCAATAAAATATTTTATTTAATTTAGGCATTTCAATTAGAGTAAATGTAATTTAAATGAATACTTTAAAAGATATCACAGATTAAAAATTACGCGTAGGCTTTTTAGGGTTCCGTACTTCAAAAGTATACTTATACTTCAAAAAAAAACGGAACCCTTATAGGATCACTCGTGTCCGTCGGTCACAGCCGATTTGGGGTTGAATTTTGGGGGAAAAATTTGAAAACAAAAATAAATAATATTACCGCGTGACATCAAATTAAAGGAATTGTTATGAGACTTTCAAATATAATTTTAAAATAAATCGTTTTAAAAGAAATAAATGTAAGTGTAACCAATGTAAGTTCCTTTCGTTATTAGAAGCGGCTTTTGCAATCAACAAGTTTTGGAACTTGCTTACCTCGATGGTCTAGTGGTCCAAGCGCTACTGCTGAGGATGAGGTCCTGGTATCGATTCAAAGATCGAGCAAAGTGGTATTGGGTTTTCATCTGGAATTTCTCAGTAGCAGCCCGGAGTCAGGATTTGTGCCCGGTTGATGGCAATAGGCTCGCC
This sequence comes from Atethmia centrago, assembly GCA_905333075.3. Lineage (NCBI taxonomy): Eukaryota > Metazoa > Arthropoda > Insecta > Lepidoptera > Noctuidae > Atethmia > Atethmia centrago. The sequence continues at coordinate 25,910,371 of HG995376.1, forward strand.
CCCTATTACATGCGACTGGCGAAACGTGGGTGAGGTACACCTCTGCCCAACCCTTCGGGGACACAAGGCCTGATCATATGTTATGTTTATTATTAACAACTTGACGTGTTCAATTTTGATGTTCATCTATTAACATACTAGGTATTACGTACTGCCTAGATAGATTAGTTATTACTGTGCTTATTGAACTGCGCTAACCTGTATGACGTCAATGTTCCAGACAGGTATAGCACGACACAAATTAAAGGTTCCGGCAAAATTCGGGAAACAATTATTTTCTAACAAGTAAAAGAAAACAACGACAGTAAATACGTTTATTTGCGGTAAACATCACGTAAAGAAAGAACGCAAATACAAAAAAGAAAAAAATTGGGGGAAAATATGCGTCACTTCCACGCTAACGGCCATCGGCAGCATAATAATTTATAATAATAATTTATGTAATCAATCAAATAACAATGTTAACATTAAATGGTATCCATCTGTAGGTACACTTGACTTATGCTAGTTAAGACGCTGACAACACCTAAACCGCGGTCACTGTCAGATTGCATAAAAAAAAAAGAGAAGCGCGACGACAAAACGCTTGTAAGTTATTGCAAAATATGAAGTAATTATCTATTTACTCAGAATTGAGTTGAGTTATCGAAAATAAAAAAACAACCAAGTTCTGCATTAGAATAAGACGTACTTGTTATTAATTAAATACGTTATTTATGTTGATATTTAATGCAGATATTTTGGATTAGAACTCAAGGTAAGAGGTTAGTTTAACGTTAGTTTGTATCGAGATTTTTTTTTCAAAACGTGTTTTGGTGACAACCAAGTTCTGGGAAATATGTTCAAAATTAACATATATTTTTTCCGCTACCACAAACTATACAGATTTGGCAATTTTATTTCTTAAGAGAAGCCTATTTTGGTCAATTGGGTCTTGTCAGCGCCTTAACAAATAGGTAGGTGTTGAAACCAGCACCCTTACTAAGTTATTAAGCCCATACATAATTCAGTTTCACAAAAGAATTGCAGGCAGAACGAGTGTTTAAGAAGAAACGAAAGTTAACATACTCGTAAACCCATAATTGCAGAATTCAGAAATTACAAATTATTAATTTGACATTTGGATTATTCGTGTTTGAGTGCGTGTGTGTATGTATGTGTGTGTGTGTGTGTGTGTGTGTGTGTGAGTGAGGTTTTATGTGTGTGGTGTGTATTGTGTCGGTGCAGAATGTGTGAATGTGTAATCCTGCGACCCTACGCGAGACAGAGCCCCAGCGCTGGTTTTCAGCTATAGCAGAGAGACAAAAGAATTATATCATTGGAATCACTTATACAGACTCTCTAAGTTAGATTTGTTCCCTAATGTCATGATTTCATGGAAAAGTTCAATGGAACAAATCTAACATAAAGAATTATTTTAATTATTATAATTATGTCATAACTTAACCATCAAAATTGTAAGGGCTAAAATCATTTGGAGAAATTTGGCAGTTTGTGGTAACTTGATGTGCTGGCAACTGTACACCGATGGAACCTTTAAATTGTGTCATACTACCCACACTGTCAACTCATTATTGCAACCTGCTGCATATTAATATCGAATATTAATGAGCTTTCGCCACTATAAAAGCCGCAGCTTCCTCCCTTTCCTCACATTCAAAACTATGTCTACCATGAAGGTTGTTACTTTTCTCTTGTTACTTACCCTCATTGGTTTTGCTTTCACTGAGACTATTAACAAAAGAGGGTTATGTGGGAGGATGCTGGCAGAAGCTATGGCCAAATACTGTGAAGCAAGCGGGATGTCTGTGAAGAGAAGTGGCGAAGCTGTGATTCCGCGATATGGTGGCGAGAATTTCTGGCCGTGGATGAACCCCCAAAGAGCTTTGGACTTCGGCAGAAGTAAGCGGGAGATTGTCGAGGAATGCTGTTATAAAACGTGCCAAGTTGAGACTCTTATGACATATTGCCAGCATTGATGTGATGTTTCGCCAGTGCATCCATATTCTTTTTAATGTTCCTTGATTATTTTTTAGTAATATGGTTAAATTAGTCTAGTTTACTTGTGAAACGTTTATTAAGAAATACAGTATTAATGTATTATGAAAGCTAAAGGTTTTGATTTAAATCCTATATGTCCAAGACATGTTGCGCCGACCCCAAATATATTAATGAATGGATAAGGGCAGGAGGAAACTGTCAAATTACTCTAAATGATTTTAAACCTTAAAATGTTGATGATTAACTTCAAAATCGAATGGGAAAATTTGACAGTTTGTGGTAACTTGAAGTGCTGGCGACTGTACATGCCAATCATTAAACTAAAGCATTTCAATAAAATATAACTACATAAAGTTGAATTATTAATTCACTGGAGTAATCTGACAAGTGCTGTCACTTTGTGTAATAAAATGGTCATGACAAACAAAAGTTACACCATATTTCAGGTTATTGGTTTATCCCCGCCTGCGATACCAAAATTATATCGATTATAATGCTTGTTTTTCTCTTTTCAGTTAGGTATGTGTTTTTGCAGTCGGGTTTTTGTTTTTTAAATAATTTGTTTTATTTCAAGCTTTTTAGTTTTATTTATATTTAGGGAATTGACTCATTACTAGCTTTTATTTGATATCAATATTGTAGTAATTCATAAAAAAAAAAAACGTTTCCCTACCTTTTTTTTGTATTTGCAGATGCAATATATAAAAATTATATAGCCTATGTCACTCCCACAAGAAAAAGACGAATCTAACGACACCTCTTATGTTTAAATTCATCAAGCCGTTTAGGCTACAGAGCGTGCCAAAGAAATAGACATACATACATACATACATACGTACATACATACTCTCGATAAACATTACCCTCCTTCTGGGGCAGTCGAGTAAAAACACTTGTTATTATACATTTATTTTACACTTAAATAAATCTATTAAACTAAACGATTACCATAACAATAAATATGACCATTTTATTACACAAAGTGACAGCTAGCACACGTCAGATTACTTCAGTGAATTAATAATTCGACTTTAGTTGGCATTTATTTCTTATAATTTTTTATAAAATAATAGGTACCTATTTTCATACGAATAAATTAAAAATTAAAATATCTTCTCTATCATTTAAGACTGGATTGCTAACCGATACACGAGCGAAGGCTTGCTATAGCCCGTGGAACATCGGTTAAGTTTTAACACCACCTTCCTACCGAAAAAACAAAATAAAACTTGGCATAAGAGGGATGCGCTAAGGTAGCCCGCGAAATTCAAATTTTCGTTCTTTTTTGCAATAGGTCAGTGTCAGGTTGTATCATCATTCTCCTGCCCTTATCCCAATTTATTTGAGGTCGGCGAAACATGTCCCTTTCTTCCATACTTCTCTATTAGTTGTCATCTCGGTAGTTACCCCCTTTGTACCCATATCATCTTTCACACAGTCCATCCACCATTTCTTTGGTCTTCCCGTACTCTAGCCATCTACATTCATACTCAAGACTTTCCTCACGACATTTTCCTCATTCCTCCGCATCACATCCATACCATGACAACCGATTTCCGCACAACTTTTCAGTCACCGGTGCCACTTTCAGACTTCCTCTTATGTACTCATTTCTTATTCTATCCATTCGTGTCACACCACACATCCAGGTTGTATCCATGTCGGGTTGTTTTATTTGACCATGATTATGTCTGGTCTATAAAAGAGACTTTGACCCTTGAGTTTATTTCGCCATTTCTTCTCAGGAGTAGTCAGATGGGAAATGTCGACTCCATCTAGCTTATTTTTATTTTTTTTTAATATGACGTGTAAAAGTGATTCTAATATCCTATTTACAGAATAAACAATTTAATTTAATTTCAGTTTAATTTCATTTGTTGATTAGAATATGATTCGTGACCGTAATAAATATGGCTTTACAGAATTATAATAATTAAAAGTAGCAATACCAGCAGTAGCAGTACCTTGAGTTAGAATTGGCCTCAAATGTCATGATTTCATGAAATAGTCATTCAGTAGGGTAATATGAACTTAGAGAGTTGTATTGATGATTTTTATGATTATAATTCTATAAATAAATATTCGATACCGCCGCGAATCATATTTAGATCAACATACCACCTGATAATGGTGGCGATTCCCTTGTTTACAAAATAAACTAAATTTATGTTCAGCGCATCTTTTTATTTCTTTTTCATTAAGAAAAGGACGGAAGTTATATTTTAGTTTAGTCCTGTCAAATTAATCAGCGCTTGACGTAAATTAACGTAATTTTAGTAGGCTAGGTTTTAATCACGTCTAAACTTGTATGGAGTAGTGACGCTGATTAATTTGACAGGACTAAACTAAAATTTATGTTCTGTCCTCTTCTTAATGAAATACAAAGAAAAAGATGCACTGAACTTAAATTTAGTTTAGTTTGTGAACAAGGGAATTGGCATCACTGACTTGCAAATTGTAAAAACGTAAGAAAATTTTATTAATTAACTGCTTCTTTGGTCTAGTGGTCGCAACTGGTACTGAGCATGAGGTCTCGGGTTCAATTCCCGGGTCGGGCAAGTGTTATTAAATTTTTCCATCTGGAATTTCTCAGTAGCAGCCCGGAGTCTGGATTTGTGCCCGGTTGATGGCAATAGGCTCGCCCCCTATTACATGGGACTTAAACTGGCGAAATGTGGGTGTACTACACGAACACCTCTGCCCAACCCTTCGGCAAAACAAGGCGTGATGTTATTTTAGACTTTTTATCCCGGTAAATGAATTCTGAAGTCCACGCAGATAAAGAAGCGGGCTGAAGCTAAGAACTCATATATTGCAAAATTGCACAGTTTATTTTTTTATTTTTTTAACGTATTTCATAAACCTATCAACAGGGCCTAGAACCAACCGCGGTAAGCGTAGCTTAACCTGATCGATTGACCCGTGCGGTTGCTATTAGTTAGCCACAAGCCCCTCATATTTCATAAACCTATGATCTATGCAAATAAAATTATATTCTTTTCTATTCAGACAGACGGCAAAAGGCAGCCATATTTTGTATATTTGCTCGAACCATTTCGTGAATCCTCCGTGAACCCGTTTACTTCAGTCGAATACAAGATTGGCCTAACTTGGGGCGTTCCCTTGAGACTCAGTCGCGATACAATCCCTGCTTTACGAAGCTTTAAGGGTTAACACTTGCCTAAGAGCCGTTATAGGGTTGTAACACTTGGCTGCGCGGTAATTAAGGGTTGAGTTATAAAGAAGTAAATTCGTGTATTAGGTATTAGTTTCATTCTAATTGAACAGACATTTGTGCTGCTGGGGAGTTTGTTGCGCCACTTCTTCCCAGCTAAAGCACTAGAAAGTGGTGAAAGTCGGGCATTTTGGGGACTGTCTTATGTAATTTTGACGTTTGAAAAGTGCTGATTCTCAGCCTAGTTTGTATAAATGAAAGTCCATATTAAACAAGTTTAAGTATTCTACAAGAGAGGCAGTTTCTCCAAAAGAGCTTTAATTTCAAATTAGGACACATTATCATGTAACCTTTTAATCAAAAAAATACTTACGCAAATGGTGGCTTATTATCGTCTGGTAGCTTAATGTACTAATTGAATATAACATCAACAGCTGTGCCAGTATGGTTTTACTTTTGCAAATCAACCAATCTCTTGATATAAAATACCTATCCAATTTTTAAACTTAAGACATATTGGAGACCAAAATAGCAACGACAATACTCAACCCCAACACAACTACCACCTTAGCAAGCGTAGTCACAAATTTGGAAACCATTCATTACAATAAACTGTAAATTTATTAATTTTATATTCAACAATTAAATCAAATACAAGGTGTCGTTTTGCATCCTCGTCAAATTCAAGGAGGTTACTACGCTAATGATTCTCGACACGAATCAATAATAAAATAAGTAGGTCTTTTCTTTCTACTTTTCGGAAATCGGCATGTGTGGGACACGCATGTTAAAACGTGGCCCCTGTGATACCGCACTGTAACTGCCCTTTTACACACAAACTACCGCATACGCAACGGGGTGATTTTGTTCTGTGAAAGTGGTGTATTCTAAAATACTGTCAAACTCAAATAACTAGAACAATATTTATGTTTTAATTATTGAGCAGGTATCGTAATTTAATTTGATTATATTTGTCTTTCATAGCAGCCTCCTGAAATTTGACGAGGATGCAAAACGACGCCTTGTATATTATATAGCCCAAATATAGTCAGGTAATCGCAGTTGACCTTGGCTATATAAATGTGCGTCGCGGTCACGCCGCGCGGCCGGCGGTTTCATAGGGAATATTTACGTTTAGTAACAAAAATAAAAATATTTGAAAAAAAAGACAGAATTATGTTCATACAAAAAAATCATGAAAATATCTTAAGAAGTTTGAAAGTCGTATTTATACTTTGGCTAGACATTACTTCCTGAATTTATTTCATAAACTATTTTACTACATTACTTATATTATAATTGATGTGTATGCGTTCTAGTTTAACATACATTTTTTGCATTACCTATATGAAGGCGTAAAGTCACTAAATTCATATATCTGCGTTTTAAGAACCAATTAATTTTGCAGTATATATTATCATAATACGGCCCGTACATAGGGAGATACGCACAAAAACCTGCCAGTACATAAAATAAAGGGTCTAATCTAAACTCAGCGGGCGAGCGCCTTGAGCTAAAACCGACGCGAATACTCTCTACTAGATATGGCAAGAGATAAATTGTGTTTTAATTATTTTAGTTGAGTAGCGGCTTTTTAGTACTTGTACCTTATGTTTTTGTGATTGATTGCAGCTGCAATGTGTATAGGATTACTTGAATTTTAATTTGGAATACTTAAGTGCAATGTGGTGTTTAAAGTCGTGTTTCAAGTGCCGCGTGTTTGTGTTTAAATTTAGAACTTAGATCATAGAATAATAATCTAAATAAGGAGATATCTAGTAAGTTTGTTACGTCATAAAATCAATAGTTTAGCAGATGATATGGTTTCGATATTTTTCTTACAGCTTTGAGCTTCGCGCTAATCGTCACTCCATTAAGTCATAATTTCGTCACATTTTTTCCATGGTACTTACATGGAAGATTTAAACCCCTTATTGACCCCATTTAAAAGACCTGGGTCCATTGGGCATCCGTTAAACCCTAACTAATCGCACCCACGGCTACGCACTTTATTAAAAAAAAGTATTTTCTGTTGTACTTTGTACATTGGAGATACCCAACCTATAAAAGCAAATAAAAACCCACATTGTTATAAGTGGTCGATATCGACCCCTTGGGGTCGAAATTAGTTTCCCAGGGGTCGACATAAACGAAAACTGGGGGTCCACGAGGTCTAAAAATCGACCCTAAGGACCCCAATAAACACAAGTTCTTATTTGAAACTTTCAAGATACTGTATAAGTTGTGTTACGAGTACCAACTTGTTATAAGAATGACTAATATTTTAGTAGGATGTAGGTATCATGAATTGTTGTACTTTTAAAAAAAATCAACAAGTCTATAAGCGCGCACAAGTTCGTACAAGATGAAAAAAATTGGCTATGTGGGCAGGCATCAGTTCTTTTTGGAAAAGGGGTCTCTTGCCAAAAATAGTTTGGGAATCCCTGTTCAAACAATTCAAAGCTTAAAACTACAACACAGGTCACTTTCACAAAATCTTGATTTTCAAACACAGTACACGTAAAATCCTTTGATTAATTCGTTCTTCGACCGAACACGACGTAGGTCGTACATTACAGGAATTATTCATTTATTATTCATTTGACAGATACGGATTTATATGACTTTTATACTTTACGTGTAAATCATAGCAAGTTTATGGCATAATGCCGAGTTGATATAATGATATACTTTATTAGCATGTTATGACAAGCTGATTGTAGAAGCGGATGAAAGTCTTACGGCTGAATACGCCAACTCAATTTTAAATCATTGTAAAGTCGTATGCTGCCTACGTCGTGTTTCTCAAGTTAATTTAGAGGCAACATTATTATGTGCCCTTAAATAACAAAGCAGCATTTAAATGTAATTGACGTGTATAATTGGTTGTATAAACTTTCATAAATAAATAAAACCTTTTACCTATCATTTAGAGAATTTATTGCGAAAGGATTATGAATATGAATAATATTTAGTCATGGTATAGACAACGATTCCTCGTTTGTTGTCTATGACGAACGAAACGTAAATGTGACAGCTGACATTCCGAACAAGGAAATAGGAATTATATTAGGTTATGATGTAACGTGTTGTATGTTTACAATTAATTTTTAAAACATATTATATTATAGAAAACTAACAGTTCTAACCGCTACATAATAAATAAATATTAAACTTATGTATAATACAGAAATCTCGATGTTTTGTCTGTCTAGTCGTAAAAACCGTGCTAAGCATAGAATTTTTATATTTATAGATTTTAATTTAATAATATTTTTTTACCAGGTAGTAATTTAATTTATTGTTTTAATATTGCCTTTAATAAGAAATGTTGAATAAGATCACGGGGGGCGGTTCGCTTGTTTTACATACAATGATCAACAAACCGTTTAGCCAGTGGTGATTATGACAATATAGGGGTGTATTATTATTGGATTATTATTAGGGGTGTTTTTTTTATTTACGTTGACAATATGTGTGATAGGTTAACAACACCAACGGCACTCCTGATGGAAAGAAATAAGAATATTTTATCAGTCGTAAAGAGTTACTTAATTGAAATGCGTTGCCAACAGTTTGGTACACATACACGTACATAAACTCACGCATTCTTCCCATGGGGATAGGCAGAAACTATAGAACGTCACCTTCTACGCTCCTTACATACTCCTGTTGCTTCGTTTACGTTCATACATCTGGTCATACACGCACGCCGGTTGCGAGTACTACGCACCTGACCTTTTTGAAGAACATCATTAATGAGGTCACTATATGTCTTTCTGGGGCGTCGGTCCCGGCATTTCCAGTCACATCTGCCTTGTAAATACCTTTTGTTAGTCGCCTTTCATTCATCCTCTCAACATGACCAAACCATCGAAGCATACTGTTATCAATTGTTGTCACTACATCTTCCCCATCATCATCATCATCTTCAACAGTTTAGTAGTAGTTAAAATGTCGGATCTTTCCTGACACCCAAATTTTTCAAACGGTAACAGAATAATGCTGATTGGGCTAAGAAATTGGAATGGTCTGCAGGCAATTTAAAAGTCACTGAGATTGCAACAAGAATGGACATAAATATGTATCCAATCACACACAAAAGAAAGAAAATACAGAACGTTTTATACCATTTCATTCCCAAAACGCAATTCATGCAAACATGAACAAATAACAAAAATGCAGTAATGCAGAAACATTTTAATAACCATTTTTATCGGTGTCCCTTCCCTGTTGGCATCATGGTCGTACCCGAGCGCCCCATTTTCTTTTAAATCTATGGCCGTTTCTCCTGTAATGTCAGTAAATGTATCTTTTAAAATTGCAATATATTCTTTCCTTATTTAATAAGTATATTTATCTACGTTTTTCTCTTGAGAGGCTTATTATGTTTTTATTTAATATTTATCAAAATATTAAAAGATACATTTGTAGTGGTGGCCCAGTGCTAACGTTCGCGACTTACCAGCTGTAGGTCGTAGGTTCGTACCCGGACAGGCACATTACTTTGTGTAAATAATTTCGTCACCACTGCTCTCAAAACGGTGAAGGAAAACATCGTGAGGAAACCGGAATGTCCTAGAACCAAAAATTCGAAGACATGTGACATCTACCAACCCGCACTGGGCCCGCGTGGTTGATTACGGCCCACTCCCTCTCGTAGAGAGGGGGCCTGTGTCCCAGCAGTGGAAACATTATACGCTGATTATGTATGTTATGTATTTATCAACAATTATGTTTACAATATTCTTTGAAGCAAATTTAAATGAGGTTGTTTGTGTTCTAATGAGGGGATGAGCCTCAGGCTTCGGCTCTGTAATTATCAAAAACATTTTGTTTCTTTTTGTTGTTGTTATTTTGTGTAACATAATTCATACGTTTTCCGCGGAAATTAATTGGGTTACCCGAATATAATACATTTAATTATTATAAATTAAATATTTTACAGTCAGAATCTTTGAAATTACGATAAACTCTACGTAATATTCTGTGCTAATAAACAATATTTTTGTTCAAAAACATGACGAATGTATAGACATAGGTATTCTCTTTGATGCTTTAGCGATTTATTAATTGGTAAAGGAATACTGCGGCTGCATAGTGCTCTACTCGATACAGATGGAATCGATATTGAAAACCTGTTGGTTTCCGCGCTGTAATCAGTGAATACGGAGACCGTGTCTACCTACCATAAGCAACTATAGACATTTGTTTCACTATTCAAACTTGGATGCTTAGAGTATGCTTAGATAGTTTGGTCATGTTGAGAGGATGAATAAAAGGGGACTAACAAGGCAGATATGAGTGGAAACGCCGGGAGGGGACACCCTAGGAGAACATAAATATACTGACCTTATTGGTTATGTTATTTCAGATTTCAGTGTACAGCTGAAATATTCATATTTTTTTATGTCTAAATTATGTTCGTTTTCGGCCGAAAATAAGACTAAAGCCGAAGGTTTTTTCGTTTTCGGCTGAAAATGACACGAACGAGTGTCCACTAGTGGAAACGCCACCCTAGATACTGACCTTATTGGTGATGTTTTTCGTAAAGGTCAGTACTCGGAACCAGCGTGCGTCTATGACCAGGTATGAACCTAAACGAAACAAAAGGAGTCTGAAAGGAGCGTCCTGTAGTTTCTGCCTACCCCCATGGGCAGAAAGCGTGAGTTTATGTATGTGTATATATTCGAGCTTATTAATTTTTTTTTACTTATATTTTCTACTGATGGAAATCAGCGATTTTGGTGGTTTAAAGTTTGAATGGTAGGTGCAGTTTACGCAACTATCGGGTGATTGGTTTCTCCAATGAAACCCAGGACATATGTTTTTCCAGATTTTTCTATAGACAATAACCATATGCAGTGGTGCCCAGTGGCAATGACCTCGACTTACGCGTTGTAGGTCGTAGGTGCGAACCCAGACAGGCGCTTTACTTTATGGAAATTATTTCATCACCACTGCTCTCAAAACGGTGAAGGAAGGTTGTCTTTAAAATATCGCTTTTAGCGATAAGACCGCCCATTGTGTCACCCTAAGTAAAATTTCTACATTTATAGCTGTAATTTTTATGGTGTACATAATATAGAGCATTCTATATATATATATCTAAAGAAAACATCGTGAGGAAACCGGCATGTCCTAGAATCAAAAATTCGAAGACTTGTGACATGTACCAACCCACACTGGGCCCGCGTGGTGGCATACGGCCCACTCCCTCTCACAGAGAGGAGGCCTGTGTCCCAGCAGTGGGAGCAATTATAGGCTGATGTTATACTTTTATGTAAGTGTTTACTGCCATGTTAGTCATACGACTTAGGATAAGAAAACCAATCTTGGTCGTAAATATGAAATGTGTTCTGCGGAATCTTAATTGAAATCGCTGGCTTGATAGGTTGATAATGAGGTGTTATTTATGTACTCTAATAGAAGGATAGAAGGGCAACCTACATATTGTGGTACCTACCTGTATGGTTCATGATCAGCGTTTAATGTATACGCTGATTATGAACCATACAGGTAGGTACCTACCACAATATGTAGGTTGCCCTTTCGACATAAGTAGCACGTACATCTGAGCAAATATCTATAACACTGATATACGGCCCAAACACTCCATTACGCACAGCAACCATGTTTTAATTACCCCTCTAACAAATGTAATTACTGGTTGTTAATGAACGTTGTTTGTTGTCTACAACTGTTACGTTATCATGTATTCGTTATCATGCTCTTAGGGGGGACCCCAGTCGCGGGAAGGTACAAAAGGGTTACCGTGACCCATTGCAACACAGGCATCTGAAGGAATATGGGTGGGTTTTAGTCAGTAAGAGTCTGACACACCCTCGCGCTCCGCCCAGAGCGGGAGAAGTTATTTAATGATTTCCCAGTCAAAAAAAAATAAGGGGGAAGGGGAGGGGGTGGTGTGGAATTTACTGTTACATTTTTCATATTATGGCAATGGTTGGATTGTATAAGTAAGTGTTACTTTTAACATCATGTCTGTATTAGAGTAAGGGATTTTTTTGTGTTGACTTGTGCTGACATCTCTTTGAGGCGCGCGTGGAACAGAAAGGGGTAGAGGTGTATTAGTAGGAGTTTCTTACCCGTTCTTCTCCATAAGAACCTACTACGCTTTGGAATGGGCAACTAGCTTCATTTTCACACATGAATTGTCAGCGACCCGTGGACAATTCAAAAGTGCCTGTAAATGGTTTAATTGAAATAAATGTTCTAAGTTTGAGTCTGAGTAAATGCTTATTTAGCACAACCCCGCACAAGTATTGACATAGAATGCATTTGTAAACACGCGACATATACTTACAGTTACAAACGTATTCAAAACGGTATCAGTTTCTTCACAATATTCGTAACAGTATTTTTTTAGGTCATGTTACTAATTACGGGTGATACTAATACAATTAAGGGTGTGGTACAAACTACCAGACCATCAAACTGAACAACTGTCTCCCGGGGAGCAACATTGTAATCGCGAAAAAATTGTCAGTCGTCTCGAATATTCGGTCCCAGCCATTCGGTCGAGTAGGTATTGAAGGTTTTGTATTTCAACAGATTTTTCTTCACGATTACAATGTTGGTCCCCGAGAGAAAATTGTTCAGTTTGATGGTCTGTGGTCTGTGCCCAGCGCATATAGACACAATGTCTATAGCGCCAGTTCAGCTCGATTTAGTTCATCAAATATGTACTATAATGAGATTAAAATGTCCGCGTGACCTCTGACTTTGAGCCATTTCTCTCAGTCCAGCATCAATTATGTATAATGTTGCTTTAGTGAAACAAACAAGTCAGTGCTACAATGGACGATACGCTTTTGATCATTTGGGGATATTATGATGCTATATTATTTTTTGTATTCAATTAAAAAGAGTAAGTATACTTAGATTGTTTGGTCTCGTTGAGAGAATGAATGAAAGGCGATTAACAAAAGGTATTGATATAGCAAGGATAGAGTGGAAATGCCACCCTAGAAGTATATAACGTTGAGCTCCTTAAGTCCTGAGTTGAGCTACACGGTTACTGACAAATGCTTGCACTGACTAGACAGGTCCACTCAAATTTGTGTGGTTCTTTCCTCAAAATACCATTTCAGACTCAGGATCTACATGATCCTCACATGATCTGACCAAGATTACGTCTGGACTTTAAAAGAGATTTTGAACCTTGAGTTTGTTTCGCCATTTCTTCAAGACGCAAAAGGAGTATGTAAGGATCGTAGCAGGTGGCTTTCTGTAGTTTCTGCCTACCACCATGGGAAAAACACGTGAGTTTATGTATGTGTACTTGTCAATGTCGTAGAGGCTTTTTTTTTTTGGGATAATATTTGTTGACACATTGGACAAGAGCTGAATATTGTAGTTCAACCAGCAGTCTTAGCATGACGATTTCTATTTCTTCGAAGGACGGCTCTTTTTTTGACATCCCACCGTAGAAATCCTTCTACATTAAAAAAGACCTAGACGAAAATCGTTAGAAATTAAAGACAAAATGACAGATTGTAGAAGGATTTCTACGGTGAGATGTCAAAAATGAGAAACGAAATGTCACTTTGTATAGAAAGAGCCGTGTCTATTCTTCGAAGAAATAGAAAGTGTCATACTAAGCCTGCTGCAGGCTGAGCACGAGAACCATAGAGAAGCGTTTTGTCGACGAAAGAGAAGACAAAAATGACGTTTCCGTGTGGACAGTTGACAGTTTTCTACCGAGAAATGTAGACAAGCGATTTCAATTCTACTGAGTAGAAATAGAAAGCGTCATGCTAAGCCTGCAGATGAGAAGTATCCAGGTGCCTTCTTAGCTAATCTAAAACCGAGTTCAGTTAAAGAAACCATTAAGTCATGAGATAACCTGAAATCGCAAGCAGCGTGCGCTTTTCTGATAAATGACACCATGATGTAGGTAGGTATGCATTTAATTTAAGAGCAGCACTACAGTTTTATGTTAATTACATATTTAACAATGAGCTTACTGAACTGTGCAAACCTGCATGACATCATTGATCCAGGCAGGTACACACTGTCATCTCATTATTGCAACCTGCTGCATATTAATATCGAATATTAATGAGCTTTCGCCACTATAAAAGCCGAAGCTACCTCCCTTTCATCACATTCAACACTATGACTACCATGAAGGTTGTTACATTTCTCGTGTTACTTACCTTCGTTGGCTTTGTATTCACGGAAACCATAAACAAGAGAGGGTTATGTGGGCGGATGCTGTCAGATTTTTTGAACAACGTTTGTCAACAACACGGATTGTCGATGAAGAGGACGAGTGAAACTATGATTGTGCGGCGCGGTGATGTCGATGGCTGGATGGAGAGCCAAAGAGCTTTGGACTTCGGCAGGACAAGGCGGGGGATCGTAGACGAGTGCTGTTACAAGACCTGCACGATTACAACTCTGTTATCGTATTGCTCGAATTAGAAGCATGATGTTAGCTAAACGTGTATTGTGAATGACAGTATTAAGTATTTATAATTGAAATCTGATATTCCTCATATAATCAATGTTATTTATTTTAATCAAATATACCTACATTATGTAATTGGCCTTTTATTTCTCCTACCTTTAACTACGTCGTAGTTACTCCGAACAAACATAAATACAGCATTAAAATATCCTCTCTACCGCTCATCACTGGATCGCATGCCGTTATATGCGCGGGGCTCGACCAGGGCCCAAGAGACCTCGATTAAATATGCACAGTGTTGCCACCGTCAAAATCATCCGCAATGATAATTCATTATTTTAAATGGCGTGTTTTACTGGACTTCTTTTCTTGACCCATTTTTTAGGGTTCCGTAGTAAACAAGGAACCCTTATAGTTTCGCCATGTCCGTCTGTCTGTCTGTTTGTCTGTCCCCGCTGTAACTCAGAGACGCTAGTACTAGAAACCTGTAATTTGGCATAGGTATACACAATAATCACGCCGACAAAGTGCTAAAATAAAATCTAGAAAAAAGAAATTGGGTAGGCCCTTGCACGTAATGTGGGGATGATATTAAGTGGGCTTTACAAGTTAACGAGTAATAGTCGACCAACTCAAATTTGCAGTTGGAGAATTGATATATCGATGTATGGGAGAACATGTTTTTCAACTACAATGTTAAGTTTGTTTTTGGGATAAATTCATCCCAACTTCCTAGCTACGGAACCCTTCGTTGTACGTGGTCCGACACGCACTTGGTCGGTTTTATATTGTTTCTGGTTTTATTAAAACTTATTTAGTTGTTGCTGTAGTTTAGATCTCGAAAGTAGTCCTTACTTATGAGGGTAAATATGGAAAATACTGGAAGAATTCAAATGATCTATGTTTTAAGAACTTTTATCCTCTTAGGTAAATCTCTACGAATTCATTGCATAACTAAATAATAAATTAGTATTTAAACCAGAGCCTTGAATTTAACAGAGGTTGTTCTTAACCTCAATTAGGCTTTTAAGCAGCAATAAGATCTCCTTAGACCCACCCAGTCTGGCTGAATTGTAAATGTATTCGTCCTAATTAATTTTGATGTAATTAAAATGTGTTGGATTCTACATTGTTGAAGGTAGAGGTTTTTACAAAATTATTTTGTTTTTGCTGCACCTGTTAGTACATACAGTTAGGGAATGAATAGTTTATTATACTCGTATTGTCACGCTAAGCCAACTGTCGTGGTAAAGAAATTTTATGCAACTGTCAAGGAATGACAGTTGGGATTTGAATACGAAATACGGACGAGTTAAGGCGCTGACAAGAGGCACATGACCAAAATAAGCTTGTCTTAAGAAAAAAAAATGCCAAATCTATATAGTTTGTGGTAGCCAAAAAAAAAATGTTAATTTAGAACATATTTCTCAGAACTTGGTTGTTACCAAAACACGATTTGAAAAACATCTCGATACAAACTAACGTTAAACAGACCTCTAACCTTGAGTTCCAATCCACAATATCTGTACGTATTTAATTAATAACAAGAACGTCTTATTTGAATGCAGAACGTAGTTGTTTTTTTATTTTCGATTATACTCAACTTAATTTTGAGTAAATAGATAATTGCTTCATATTTTGCAATAAATTACAAGCGTTGTGTCATCGCGCTTCTCTTTCTTTTCTATGCAGTCTGACAGTGACCGCGGTTTAAGAGTTGTCAGCGTCTTAAGTTGATACCTACCTACTCGATTTGCTAATAGAGAAGTATGGAAGTAAATAAAAGACATGTTGCGCCGACCCCAAATAAATTGGGATAAGGGCAGGAGAATGATGACGATGACTTAATTTGTGTAATATATTTCCCTGAATACAAAAAAACACAAGAAAGAAAAGAAAAGAAAAACAAATATTTTATATGGGACACGCACAGGAAATACTTAAACGCAAAACAATTTAAAAGTTAAGCACTAAAAAGACAGAAACAAGATTGAGAATACAAAACAAAATTAAAATAAATTATAAACAAAGTAAACTCTACTTCGGTTTAACAGACTATATTATAAGCTGAAAGACTAAGTTAAATGCCGGCATTAAGTTCAGCAAGCGGAACCCATTCATTTTTATTCGGTTTATAATTTGCGTCGGGTCCCGCCAAACAAAACAATTTATTTGTGTCGTTTTAAATATGATTGGGCTACGGATATTTACAGATAGATTTACATATAGATAAAACATTTATCATAACTATTCTAAATTTCATATGATAGCACGAAGTCCGACACAAACATGGCCCATTTTTACGCCATCAAAAACTTTTTAAACCAATTTATTATTCCTAATTTAATTTAACTTACTGTATTTTTGTAATTCCCTTTTAATTTCCTTTATTTTGATATCCTACTCGATAGGTTTGGTTAATTTTTATTTTATTAACGTATAACTATTTCGCGTCAAAATCCTCATTTTTTTTCTCAAATAAGTATCTAAGAACACTTGGGTTTTTAAGACGATTATAACGATACCTTAACTGTCGAAATCCATCCAGCCGTTTAGAAGAAACGAGTTAATACAGAAATTTACAAACAAATATAACCCCGAATAACACTTCCTGGGCAGTCGGGTAAATAAGGAGAAAGTATTTAAAACTACCAAAATTTAGATTTAAATAAAAAAAACAAAAAATGAATCAGCGCCTGTCACTACTCCATACAAGTTTAGACGTGATTAAAAACTTGCCTACTACAATTACGTCAATTTACGTCAAGCGCTGATTAATTTGACAGGACTAAACTAAAATTAATCTTCTGTCATTTTCTTAATGAAATAGAAAGAAAAAATGCACTGAACTTAAAATGAAAAAAATAAACTTAAAAAAAAAGTTTAGTTTGTGAACAAGGGAATCGGCACCATTGTTGCGATATTTAAGAAATAAATACCGCAACGGTATTCTGATAGGGCCCGCTGTGATGCCACGGACATCTTCATATACCTACATGCTTCATCAAAATTATAAGAACATATTTATTTACATAACCGAATTATAAGATGATTATTAACATTAACTAAATTAAATTAAAACTAAGTTAAGCCTAAAAAAGGCCCTTGGGGCATTGTACCGAGGATGCTGGCGGCATTTCCTCGCTGAATTGCAATGCTGATGCGTCTTTTGATATTCATCAAATATATTTTGTGGATGAAGTTAGTCCTCTTTCTGTAATACCATGTGAATAAATCAAGCCGCACAGTAATGGCGTCATAGGAATAGTACTCGAACAAGTAGTGGTTTAAAAGATTCAATATTTAAATGTATTAATAAATAGACTTCTTACTATATTTTGATTTATCCAAGCATGCATAGTTTCGAAGGTACTAAGGTTTTTGAAGACCGAAAATACAGTGGTGCTCCTGCACGACTGTCTTTTCTTACATTAAGATTATAAAAAACTTAAAATTACAAATTAAAGAGCATTTCATACCATTAAAATCAATTACTAATCCAGCCATCTACATTATAAAAACACTTGCCAAAATTAGAAGGGACGCCTATTTATGGTTTCCCTGATTAAATTGTTTGTGGCAGTCAAACACTTTAGTGCTCCCAAGAGCATCGTTATCAAAATAATTGGTTTAGTATCTATAAGTTAAGTAAAAACAGCTGTACTGGTCGATCATCAAGTTTAGGCAACGCTTACCGAGGTCGTTCCGTAGATGGGCGGCCATCCATTAAGTACATATGGTGACCTCCGTGCCGCGGAAGGCACGTTAAGCCCAGCAGTCATTCACCTGCCGGGGTCGCGGGAAGGTGTTAAGGGTTACCGAGGCCCCTGGCCGCACAGGCAACGGAAGGAATACGGGTGGGTTTTAATCAGTAAGAGTCTGACACACCCGCTCCGGTCGGGAGAAGTTATTTGATGATTTCCCACCCAAAAAAAAGAAAAAAAGCAGTCTTTCATTGAGATCTTTGAGTTGCCAATCGTTACGGGTAGTCAGGAGCCCAAAATTCTGATAACCAGTCTTACCAAGGTTTATGGTGTTAACCAGTCACTAGGTCGTGGAGGTAAGATAGGCAGTCGCTCCATGTATAATTCTGGTATTCAGCTGCATTCGGATAGTCTGGAAGCCGACCCCAACATAGTTCGGAAAAGACTAGGCAGATGATGATCCAGACTATAGTCGTATTTTCATCTTGGCATCGAAAATAAAGAGATTATTGGCTGTTAACATAATCTATTTTCTCCATAATATAACCTCTGTATGAGATTAGACCGGGTTACTGGTAACTAGACGTATTCCTTGCAGGACGTTATCTTAGTAGGGTTAAAATGCAAAAAAAAATGTTTATTTAGTAATCTTGGCAAACTTTTAGGCATTTTTGAACTTTTAATTGCTAAAAAAGATCAGCTACGGCATCAACTATGTTAGTAACTTAAATTTCAGTACAGTCGCGCCGTAAATCATTATTAAATGGGCTTCAAATGATTTAATCTGGGACTCTTCATAAAAAAAAATAAAAATCTAACTAACTCAAAAACAACTGAACTTCGGTAGAACATTTGGTTGCTCAATTTGATGCATTTTAAACCTACTATGACATCTTGCAAGGAATACGTCGAGTTACCAGTAACCCTGTATATTTAGAAGGTACGTTCTTCCCATGGAGGTAGGAAGACACTACAGAAGGCCACTTGCTATGATCCGTACTATACTCCTTTTGCTACGTTAACCTTCATACATCTACACCCCTTAAATGCGTGACACACTACCCAATCACAATATGAATGCTTTTAAAGTATATTGCGAATCCATTGCTTCATATGTTCCAAAAATTTGTCTTCTCAAAAACGTAAATAATGCATTGAATGTTGTTGGACTGTCTAAATGAAACCCATTGCAGCTGACGAACTAGCCAGGAGAGCATCCGGCACGTCAGACTGCGGACCGGAACCAATCGTACCCATCCCCTTCAAACAAATACGCAAGTGGCTACAGGAGCTCACCCACACACAAGCGGAAAGCTGGTAGTCCTCGGCACCGGGGTGCAGACAGCCCAAGGAGGCTATGCCATCCTTGGATAGTATGATAACCAGGCGCTTATTACGCCTGGACAGGACTGGCCTGCGCCTGTTCACGGGACACTGCTCGCTAAACAAACACTTCCACTCAATAGGCATAACGGACAGCCCTCTGTGCAGAGCTTGCATGGAGGCAGAGGAAACCGTTGCACATGTGCTCTTCGAATGCACAGGCGTCACCCATATTAGAACAGAAACCCTCGGGGCACCCAGATCATACACAGAGGTTCTAAACAGACCAGGAGATGTAATCAACTTCTGGAGGGAGGTTGGGCTGGTTGGAATAACCACGAACGGCCGCCATGGCCTACGCACAATGTTCCACCTGAAGGACTAAGTGCGGAAACCAAACCCTCTAGCATAGAACATGGAACATTGAAAGTTATAGTATGTTACGCAATTACCTCCCAGCAGGCTTAGCATGACGCTTTGTATTTCTTCGAAGAATAGACACGTCTCTTTCTATACAAAGTGACATTTCATTTCTCCATTTTTGACATCTCACCGTAGCAATCCTTATCGTCACCGTAAAACGGTAGAATGTCAAAAAAGGAGAAACGAAATGTCACTTTGTATAGAAAGAGCCTTTTCTATTCTTCGAAGAAATATCATTCACGCACGCCGGTTGTGAGTACTACGCAGCTGACCTTCTATTAGAGTACATAAATAACACCTCATCAACACCATTATCAACCTATCAAGCCAGCGATTTCAATTAAGATTCCGCAGAACACATTTCATATTTACGACCAAGATTGGTTTTCTTATCCTAAGTCGTATGACTAACATGACAGTAAACACTTACATAAAAGTATAACATCAGCTTATAATTGTTCCCACTGCTGGGACACAGGCGTCCTCTCTTCGAGAGGGAGTGGGCTGTAATCTACCACGCAAGCCCAGTGCGGGTTGGTAGATGTCACATGTCTTCGAATTTTTGGTTCTAGAACATGCCGGTTTCCTAACGATGTTTTTCTTCATAATGATGAGCAGTGGTGATGAAATTATTTACGCAAAGTAAAGCGCCTGTCTGGGTTCGAACCCACGACTAACAACTCGTAAGTCAGGGCCGTTACCACTGGGCTACCATTGCTCACATACATAAAAGATGTTACACCTGCTTTTGCCTCTGACCAATTAATGTGAAGTATCGGTATTGAAAAACAGAGAAACGAGATAGTTGGTATCGAATTATTTCTATAATAAAAGATCGGCCAAGTGTGTGTCGGACCACGCACAATGAAGGATTCCGTGGTTAGGATTACTTGGGACGAATTTATTCCAAAAACAAAGTTAACATTGTAGTTGAAAAACTGTTCTCCCATAGGTACATCGATATATTCGACAGTCAAGTTTTAAATTTGTCGACTATAACTCGTTAACTTGTAACGCCTACTTAGCCGTGATAGTTTTCCTTTGAATTTCATTATGAATTTTTTCACATCTCCATAAATAAACCGTTTAGCTGGCGGGAGGGGGGGGGGGGGGGGGGGGAGGACTCAACTCTAACAAAAAATAGCACTTTAATGCTTAATATTACGCAACTGGATCCTTGAATCGAAAAGTGGTGTCCACAGACCTGCAATATTTTTGAACGGCCTATCCCACGCTATGGGGTAGAAGAAAAAACAATATCATCCCCACATTACGTGCTAGGGAGATATTTTTTTTTTTTTTAAGATTTTGTTTTAGCACTTTGTTGGCGGCGTAATTAATATGTATACCTTTTTTTTTTTTTTGAGGGTGGGAAATCATCAAATAACTTCTCCCGCTCTGGGCGGAGCGGGAGGGTGTGTCAGACTCTTACTGACTAAAACCCACCCGTATTCCTTCTTGTTGCCTGTGTTGCGGGGGCCTCGGTGACCCATAAGTACCTTCCCGCGACCCCGGCAGGCATCGGCCCTAGTGGACCCCTACTATGTGCTGACGACATCTCTTTGAGGCGCGCGTGGAATACAACGCGCCGTCGACCCGGGCCTGGTCCTTACCGGACGGTGAGCATTGCTCACCGTCCGCAAGAAATATGTATACCTATGCCAAATTACAGCTTTCTAGTACTAAGCGTCTCTGAGCTACAGTGGGGTCAGACAGACAGACAGAACCCACCGTACAATATTTAACACTATCTTCAAACACGATACTTGTATGGTAAGTTACAAATTAAACCCTTTAATTTGTAACTTAATTTTATTATTATTATTTGTTCTTATAGCGACTATAGTATTAGGTACGCACTCTGTGAAAATTTCACCTGTCTACCTATAACTGTTCAAAAGATACAGCACTGTGACAAACGGACGGACAGCGGAGCCTTAGTAATAGGGTCCCTTTGGATACGGAACCCTAAAAAGTATGAATCGCGATACCCATGTTTGACGGCGTCAAATGCTATTAGTGGCCATATCTGTCAACTCTATTACCACTAAGGCTGGGCATTTACTTGCGATTGTGCGATTAGGTTGTGAAGGGAAGTCGTCGGATAGTCGGTTACGTTTTTATAGGGTTTCAATACTGTCGTTGCGATTTTGTCTTGCTCGTGTGAGGAAGTTTAGAATGTACGAAATGTGAAATATGGAGCACATACTCGTATTGACCATCTTGATTTAATTGGCGCAAGTTTTTAAAGGGTTAGTCAGAAAAGGGGAGATGAACGAACGAGAACCGAAAAACAAAAAAATCAAAAGTACATTACACAGATAATAAAAGCTACCTACATCTACTTACTTAGGTACCAAGTACGGAAAGCAGTTAAGCATCCCCATACAATTATTAAAATTCAATGCATTAATAAAATCATAGAATTGAATTTCATATCATTGAACAATTTTTATTTTTGTAGCGACAAAATCAATCTACAACTCGCATTCAGCCTTAAAATCCAGCAAAGCCAGCTCAAATCAAAATTCAAACTATGTCTATTAAGACCACTGGCAACACTTAATATGTGAGAAACGTTCCGCGATAATTGTGGCCAGTAATTTTCAATAGTCTTATAAGTCGGGCAACTAGAACTGGCATAAATACTAAAATTCAATTATAGAGAAGTAGGTTAGATATCTGAATGACATTACTGTCCGATTTCGATTTGACGACTTCATTGGTGGTTACATGTGGTATGTAAATGACTATTATATGTATACTATTATGATAGAGGTAAAGTTTGGCCGTTTGTAAGTTTGTATCTTTGGAACTTCCAGTCGTATTTGAAATAGTTATTTGTGCAACAAGAGAGCAAAGTTGGTTTTTGCTGCGAGTGTTGATTTTGAATCCCGAGCAAGCGAAGGGTTCTATAATTCTAGGTTAGAATCCTGAGCGCAGCGAGGGATCCAAAGACACTAGATGCATTAACTTTGGTCTCGTGCAACTTTTCAGCTCAGCAGCGAGAACATATATATTCGCTAAAGGTAAAAAATACAACATGGTAAAAATTAAACCACATGTAAATTTGTAAAACAAACAATATCACAAAATTAAAAGTTAAAATATAATAATTACATTTAAAACCTTGCAAATTTACGGTTATACGTGTATCCGAACGTTTTATTGTTTGTTTCTTTTTTGGGCCTACTAGGTATAAAATTTGAAAATTGAACTTCGAATCGACTTGTTTCTATCTCTTGCTTTTTCCGTGTGTGTCACAGAGAAAACTGAAGTTCAAACCTTTCGAATTTCGTTTGTGGACCCAGAACTTTTCTCGGCATAAATAAAAAGTTATTTTGTCTCACGCTCCCGGCAAAATCGAATTTTGCTTAATCTTTAAACAGAAAAACCTGCTTGTTTGAGGTGCTGAAGTATGCTGATATAGGCAAAACTATTTAATTCTATGTAAGTGAAGGAAATTGATTAAGTCATAAGCGTTTCAAATACATATGGTGATTTGTAATTAGTTGTAATTGCAATTTATTGCTTTATTACTTTATCTGAGCATTTTATCTTGTAATTCATCAATCATGCTCAATTTCCATATAAACAGTATGGAAATTGAGCTCCAGAATTGACACATTTGGACACAGAATAAGGAAAACACACAAATATTAAGGTACCTATTTACACTTCCTATGTCCGAAGCAAAACTTGCATTTCTAGATCCGGGACAGCTCTACTGCGTAAAAGTATAATCTTACATTACATACATAATCAGCCTATAATGTTCCCACTGCTGGGACACAGGCCTCCTCTCGGTCAATCAAAATCAAAAGTCATTTATTCAAACTAGGCTGAGAATCAGCACTTTTCGAACGTCAAAGTTACATAAGACAGTCCCCCAAAATCGCCCGCCCTTCACCACTTCCTAGTGCTTTAACTGGGAAGAAGAAGTGGCGGAACACACTCCCCAGCAGCACACCTGTCTCGGTGAGAGGGAGTGGGCCGTAATTCACCACGCGGGCCCAGTGCGGGTTGGTAGATGCCACATGTCTTCGAATTTTTGGTTCTAGGACATGCTGGTTACCTCACGATGTTTTTTTTCATCGTTTTGAGAGCAGTGGTGATGAAATAATTTACACAGAGTAAAGCGCTTGTCCGGGTCCTACGACCTACAACTCGTAAGTCGCGGCCATTACCACTGGGCCACCACTGCTCCTAAAGTATAATCTGTATGGCGCTAATCCTTTATAAATACATTGCCAAAATATTGGAGGGATACAACAGAAAAAATATTAAAGTAGATCAAAAGCCTTCTGTTAGAGAAAGCCTATTACAGCACTGACGAATTTATGAATGATAAATTAATCTGACTTGTGTGAAATATTTGAATTTTATTCCTAATTATTTTGACTTTTAACTGGCAAATTGTATTAAACATTTCTATGTCGAGTTGATGACACTATTCTGTAGTAAATTTGTTATGCTTTGATTAATCAATCTTAATAAAGTTTTAATTTGACATATTAATTGCGTTGAATAATGGACAAATTTATAAATAATTATTAAATTTGTAAAAATATAATTTGTATTTATATTACTTATTACATTTTTTTTATGTTAGTACCTTGGTAATAAAAATAACCTACATATTTATAAATAACGCTCGTGTAGACTGGCGTGATATCACTCTAGTGTCACGTTGCGCTGTCGCGTCGCGGCCGTCTGCGGGAGCCGTTATTTGTACGCCGTCAAGGCAAAACATGACTGTGACATAATTTAATGTAACATCTTGCTTGTCATGTGTGTATCCTTATGTTTTGGACAAATAAATGATCTTATCTTATCTAAGCACTTTTAGTTCTCGCCACTCAGCCTAACAACCAACCGTGCTGATCAGCTGATTTAACAAGCATAGAAATAAATCGCACCCAAACATCAGTTAAACTTTTAAAAAAATTAAACGAAAGAAAGCGTGTGGTTTAATAAGTAATAAATACTCTGCGAGTGTGAAGGCTCGTGCAGACTGGCGCGACAGGCAGCGCGACACTGTCCATGAAGTTTTCCTAGAAATTGTGTTAATAGTGTCGCGTCGGGCCTGTCTGCGGGGGCCTTAATAAGAACGTCTAAATCAAGCCATTACTAGCATCACTACACAAAACTGCAAATTGTATTCCAAGGAAAATACGTACTGTTATATACAACTCATTAGTAAAATCACATCTCGAGTATCTTATCGAAATATGGGGATCTGCCGCGATAACTATCCTGATGCCTTTGCAAAGAACCCAAAATAAAATTATTAAATCTCGCTCAACTATACACATACGGCACCTGCATTCAAATTAAAAAAATCACCACAAACAGCATACAATCCAATTTACAATTACACAAAAAAACAATATCACACAACCTAAGAAATAAAAATAAATTACAACGAAGACAAGCTCGCACTAACTATGGTAAAAAAACCATATTTTTCGAAGGAGCACAACTGTATAATGACCTGCCAAATGACGTAAAAGATTGTAACAACATTAACTCATTCAAAATGAAACTAAAAAAGCATATTCATAAAATGTAGTCATCAATTAATGTTCATCAATTAATGTTAGCAACTACTTACCTACCTAATATTTATTTGTATAATTTCACCAACACGCACCTGAGGCAAAATGTATTTCATTTAGATTTAAGCAATTACTTTGTATCTCATTGTAAGTGAACCTATGTATTGTTCCTATGAGAATAAATTCTTAACCTAAACCTAAGCCACGCAACAGGAAAAATAGAATATCAAGAAATAATACACGAATATATTGTTATATTGAACGTTGTACAGTCGACAACTAAACTCACTTGACATTAATTTAATATAGCTGCAAAATATCTTAACGTAACTCTGTGCCTGTCAATAAGTTTCATGTTAATAAGTGAGAAGTCGCTTTTCGTGTCTGTATGACCACGTTGTTCTTCTATACACAAGAACTTATTACAGAAGGGTTATGTGTATAAACAATCAAATATAATAAAGATATCTCGATATTTTGTCAAGTCGCTCAAAACCATACGAAGCAGGTGCGGGTCATTAATCTTTAAACATAAAGAACTAAGTACGTAGGTAAACGTACGAACCACTGCACCTGCAGCTCTCAAAACGGTGAAGGAAAACGTGAGGAAACCAGCAAGTCCTAGAACCAAACATTCGAAGACATGTGACATCTACCAACCCGCACTGGGCCCGCGTGGTGGATTACAGAAAACTCCGTCTCTAAAAGAGGAGGCCTGCGTCCCAGCAGTGGGAACATTAAAGGCTAATTACGAAGTACGTAGGTAACGATACAGTAATGTGTATTTCGACAGCCAGCCTTCGTGTAAAACCTGTATCTTGATGTCGACACTTCCATAGCCCCGAAAAGAGAACCCCCAGAGCTGTTGCAAATACTATTCAGAATGGGTGACAATACTATGTCATACTATACTATTTCGACAAACATTCGTGGCTGGTGCACAGATCAATAACATCAGTCGGTTTGATCATTCAAGATTTATTATGTGTATGCACTTTAACTCTAAATTCCGTGAGTAACTTGATCATAATTACCGTATTTCGGCCTTGGCGACCAATCTCAACGGAGACTAGCCTTCGGCGCGGATATTATGTATAATGAACAAGTGCGTGCGCAGACGCAGGTCCCTCACTTAGTCCGATGGGACGGAAATCCGACACGACCGGAGACACAATGCACATCATGTCTGAGAAATATTTGCAGGACCCACACTACATTCATTTGCTATGAATTTTATCAAGTCAAAGAAACTGATTCTGAAGAAAACTAGACCTAAGTTCATGATAAATACTTTAATTTAAATTTTTTGATCTCATGGAGTCAACTTATTTTGTTATTTTGATTGTTTTTTTATTATATAAAGCTATTCCTGGTGGCTATCCCACCAACTCGCACTAAGCGTTTCCAAACTTCTTTTATAATGCGCACAGCAAAGGAATGGAACTCTCTGCCTGCGTCTGTGTTTCCGAACGCATATAACCCTAATCTCTTCAAAGTGAGAGTGAACAGGCTTCTTCTGGGTAAGCTCGCCCCATCGTCGACTTTGTTTCTGTCGCCTCTGACATAGACTAAGGTCAAGAGCAAACCCATCACAAAAAAAAAAAAAAAAAACCTTAACGTGCTTTCCGAGGCATGGGAATCATTAACCTTTTATTTAAACTTCTCGCACACAATGAAGTACAAAGGCGGACTTAATGTCTTAGGCATTCTCTACCAGTCAACCAAGGGTGGTGAAGAGATAAGATGGCAGGTGCTCTGAGAGGAAATAAAAATAACGAAAAATATTAAAGATAACATAATAGATTATAAATAGAATAAGAACAGAAATACATAAATAGGTTACAAGCATAAAATACAAATACATACATATTTACTACAATATATACCTACATTATACATATATATATATACATACAAATTCAAGGAAAAGAGATACATAATTGAGATGACTCAACGCTAATTGCTTAGAAAATAACTCTGCAATTCCCGCTTAAATGCATACCGACTGGTGGCCGTCCTGATATCAAGAGGAAGCGCATTCCAAAGAAGAATGGACTGAATATGAAAGGAAGAATGAACTAAGTCAGAAGTATGAGAAGGACAGAGTAGAAGAAGATTGTTGGAAGAACGCAGACTTTTAGCGTGCGAAGAACATAGATATTGGAAGTGAGACATAAGATAAGAAGGAGGGGTGGGAGGGTTGAGAAGGGAGAAAAGAGTGGTCAAAGCGCGCAAGCTTCTTCTTTGGCGAATGGACATCCATTTGAGCTCAGACCTGTAACTCGAAACATGGTCATATTTCCTTAAGTTGAATATGAACCGGATACCATTGTTGAGTAGTCTGTCGAGCTTATCCAGCAAAACCGCGTTCAAGTCAAAGTAGCACCATAGTCGATTATAGGGAACCTTTTCTCAACCACAGTCATGTATAGATTACAAACCAAAATGTGCCCAGCACGCCACGGTCACGACTACATAACAGATTTTAAGGAATAATTCGTAGCTTGGTGCCGAGGGCACGTTTTTGTTTTTTTGACGTGGCGGTAGATAGGTTAATGTACAGTCGCATGTACAGTCGCACAAATAAAAAAATGGTGCTCCTCCAAAAGGTAGTTTTGTATGGAGAAGAATGGGCAAGAACCTACATAGTTACTCTCTTATTAAAATGTTTTACAATATTTTGTAGGTACAGTCGCCAGCATATCAAGTTACCACAAGCTGTCAAATTTTCTTATTCGATTTTGAGTTTAATCAACAAAATTTTAAGGTTTAAAATCATTTAGAGTAATTTGCCAGTTTGTGGTAACTTGATTTGCTGGCGACTGTACCTACAAAATATTGTAAAACATTTTAATAAGAGAGTAACTATGTAGGTTCTTGCCCATTCTTCTCCATACAAAACTACCTTTTGGAGGAGCACCATTTTTTAATTTTTTTTTTGTTTTCGGGGGCAAACCTTGAAAATGCGCCCGAAGTTTGGTTAAGACCGTTACCTTACTAAAACCACCTAGGTGGTCACCATCTGCATATGGAAGGGGGCATCGTTACCTCTCAAAAGACCGATCCGAAACCACTCAATGCAATGCCTGTTAGGGCACATCTCTGAGGAGACTGTAAAGGGGTCTCCCTGAAACCTAACTGTGCAAATATGCAAGGCAGCACGTGACCAGTACCTAGAATCAATTAAGTAAATGAAGTTAAAAGTGCCTTTTAATGGCCTACTTGAAATAAATGATTTGACTATGATCACTAGTTCCATAATAATAATAAAAGCAATGAGAATCCGTTTTATAATAGACGAGGAAACCTTTTTATTGCCGACAGAACTCAAACATATTCCAATTTATATTAAACGCTGTACCTTTAACGCTATACATGCGCTATAGACCCAACTACTGAGATCTTCCTAAATGAATTTTATATGCCGCGGGCGATCGCGGGAACGGGTTCCCTTTACTGTATCAAATATATTGCGTTAGGCTGCAATCTTGGAGGACATGTAATGTTAAGGTAAATTTATTTTTTAACGTTATACTTATTTACAAACCGGAGGGGCTCGAGGCTAAATAATAACAGCCGCACGGGTCGATCGAAGGTCTAGCTACGATTACCAAGGCCGATCCGTGGATGGATCCATTAAATATCGAGACCCCTTCGTGCCTCTGAAAGCACGTTAAACTATCTGAAAACCAGCTTAGCAGATTTATTTATTTATAGTTAATTAAAACGGTACAGCACCAATTACATTAATTAACATAGAAACAATTATTAATATATTAAAAATAATTAAGTTGTATAAAATTTATTTTAAAACTAACATGGAACAGTGGACTCCCTTGCATATTGTGTCTCACAGAACAGAACACCAGACATATACGCATACTTCATTCATCCGCAAACGCATCACATTCAGGGTTGGCAGTCAGAAGGGCATTTAGCATCTTTATAGTACGACAGACTGGGGATTCGGCTCTGGCTCCAGTTTTGGATGGTATTTGCGCAAACAGATTGTGCCGGCGGCTCTGCCGGTGTCCGATGTATTTGTCGGTAGTCGTAATAGTAGGTAGTCACTCCATTTAAAATACTGGTATTCAGCTGAATACAGTTAAATTGGAAGGCGACCAAAACATGTTGAGAAAAGGCTAGGCAGTTGTCTACTTATTATTTATTATTTATTTACAAACCATTTATCATGGAGAAGACACAATCCTTGATACAACGATATTAACAATGCAATGTATAAACAAAACTTTTTGGCTATCATTGAATTGGCAAGCGGAGAATTTGATAATCGTTACGTAGAGATCATTTGATATATAAATAGCATGTAACTAGCCATGTGAGCGAAGTAAGCGAAAGTATAGTTAGTATAAGTCTATGCTGCCTGAAACACAGGTTTGAATAAAGCTACATCAGGCAGGTCGCAATTGTATTCAATTAGACCCATAACCAATCTACATGCTACACTATTACCGAGTTATGTATGTATGTATGTGTATCTGGTGTATGTTAAAACGAGATATGTCATGCGAAAGAAAAATCACGCTTTACCATGCTTATTAAGGGGTCGGGTAAAATAAGTTGGTCATACAAATATACGTCGCTCTCGCGCCGCGCCGCCGTTCGGTTTCATAGGGAGTATTGATTTTTAGTAACGAAAATATGAATATTTGAAAAAAAAATCACAGATAGAATTATAGATAATAAAATATTCTGTTCATACAAAAAAAATCATGAAAATATCTGAAGTAGTTATAAATGATAAATGACTTATTTTCTGTAAGTAGGTTTGTACAAACACTTTTACATGTCAATCATATTATTAAAATAAAGCTAGATGAGGTCGGCGTTTCCTACCTGACTATTCTGAGAAGAAAGGCCGAAACAAACTCAGAGGTCACAGTCTCTTTTAAAGTCCAGACATAATCTTGGTCAGATCATGTGAAGGCCATGTAGATTGGTGTCTGAAATGGTCCTTTTGAGGAAAGAACCACACAGATTGAGTGGACCTGTCCAGTCAGTGCACGCATTTGTCAGTAATCGTGCAGCTCAACTCGGAACTTAAGGAGCTCAACGATTCGACGAACAATACCAAAGAAAGAACATTTGGGTAGGCCGCATACATTACTCAAACTGCCAGACCATGATTAATACTAAATGAGAATTAAAAAAAAAAAAACAATAATGACCCACATAGGCTTCACATTCACAATAATTGAAAACAATATAATACTTTACAAGTAAATATTAAGTTCCAAACAGTATATTGAACTCCACAAAGTAAATATGTCAAAATGGTATATAAATAAAATAAAAGTTTCAGTATGCAATAATTGGAGCAGCTTAATCCCAAGCCTTTTTGTCCTCAATATAATCTTTAATAGTATAAAAGGCTTTCTGGCACAACTTACTTTTAATAAATGATTTGAATTTATTAAGGCTTAGATCTTGAACGTGGCTTGGAAGTTTATTATAAAAACGGATACATTGACATCTGAATGAGCCACCTATTTTCTTGAGCCTTGTTGTAGGTACAACAAATTTGTGTTTGTTCCTAGTATTTATATTATGGATATCACTGTATTGAAAGTAATATCGTTTTTTATGCTTTGGGTGGACATTACTTCCTGAATTTATTTAATAAAATATTTCACTACAATACTTGAATATTCACATATATAATTAATGTGTATGCGTTATAATTTAACATGATTTTTTGCATAACTTACTTAATTGCATTATATGAAGGCGTAATAACAGATTTAAAAGTCACTAAAATATTTATCTGCGCCTTAAACGCAAATAATATGGTCAACATCCCTTTAACTTTAACTCGCACTTAACATTTATTTCATTCGCGTTCTTCACATTACTACGCCAAAAATAACAGAGCCTTATCAAAAGTAACATTATTTGGCGAATAATACGATTTGGGATTTCCCTAAGAGCTTAATTTTACATTTGAAATGAGTTTTAACATTCAACTTTTGAATTAAATGAGCATTCAGGTGTTATCTCGCTCAATGGTGCCTAATTCAGTCTCGGAGATGCCATTTTAAATTATGCTCTGTACAATAGAACTCATTAGGGAACAGGTATTTTATTTTAACTTTAGCGATATGAGTTTTGTGAAGTGAATGAACTCGAAAGTGTTGAAATAAAGTCTTTCTCATTCTGAATGCACTTAATATTTCTCTAGAGAGAAGCTGGGGTGTTTTGAAGAGCAGTCACAAACTACTTTGAGTTTTAAAAGGGCGTTTGTAAGGAGTACTTTGATATTTGAATCTTTTGCGCAATACTAAAATGCAGGAGCTATTTGAATAAAAAACTTATGTAGTTTTCAGACAAAGCTTATCTAAAAACAAAATAAGTCTTGACACACTTTGAGCTTTAAAGACGAATTGATTTGAGCATAAATTCACAGGAAGTGCCAGAGAGAGGGAGAGAGAGAAAGAGAGAGAAAGAGAGAAAAACTAACCCTCCAGCACCGTAATTGCGTAACACACTTTCATCAATTCACAATACGAAGGATGTTGAAAGAAATTCATAATCCATTGCTTCAAATGTTGGAACAATTCGTCTGCCCGACAACGTAAGTAACGCAATGAATGATGTCGAATTGTCAACATGAAAGGCATTGCAATTGTCAATGGGTTACGTAATCACCCCGCTGGTTACTAAAAACTTGATTAAGACGCAAATTAGCACATGGGTTGTCACTAAACTTCTTACTTTAGTCATTGGTTGAAGGAAATAACAACAGCTAATCAAACTACTTGACATAAGATGAGATTTGTCTGAAATCTGCACTACACTACTCGCGAAGTTACTTCGACGACGTACTGGTCGAAATTGACCGAAGGCTGAAGTACGTAACTATACGCTCGTGCTAAGAACTAAAGGACGCTTCGATTCCATTGACTCGGGCGAAAAATCTGACAATGATCGGAAGTCGGCCAAGGCGAGCCGAGGTTGCACTAAGCGAACCGAAGCCCTTTTACACTCTTGTATTCGCTTAAGGTGAATGCGCAGTAGTATTCCGCTAAATTCTTTGTTGTTGTTATGGTCGCTAATCATATTTTGATCAAGATACAACCTGAGACCTGCAAATTACAAAAAAACGTAAGAAAATTTGAATTTCACGGTCTACCACTGCGGATTCACCTTAACTTCGATCGACTTCAAGAGTAATGTTGTACAGGGTTAAAACCTGCTCCTTTTAATCCGGGAGTAGGTACAGTTGGCCGTATACCAGTGGTAACACTGACCTTGAGCTGGCCTAGCTATTACGGAGTTTCAGTAGAATAAGAGGCCAGCTTATACTGGTTATGTCACCAATGAAGTACGAGTACAGGTAGCCCTACTGTACTCGTACTTCCTTGATGTTTTGCTGAAAATATCTGTAAACAGGCTATGGCTGTCCGTTGGTTGGAATCGCTACAAATCCTAATCCTAACTGATGTTAAAAATGCGAAAGTGAGTTTGTTTGTTTGTTTGTTATGCTTTCACGCTAAAATGGCTGAACGGATTTGGGTGAAATTAGGCACATGAATGGACCATGACCTAGAGTAGGACATATTATATTTTTTATCCAAATATTCCTACGGGATCGAGACTTATGCAGGTGAAACCGGAGGTCGCAACTAGTGGTGAAATAACAAAAAAAAATGGCTAGTAGTGTCTGAGCATGGCACGTTTCCAGACGGCCAGACAAGCAGACCTACATTAAATACATTCAACCCTACCATTTCCTACACAATTCTTCAAATATGAAAATATAAAAAGCGTCAATCAGATTCCAAGGACAATTAATCAGTGCGACAGACTTTAATTGATGGTCCTAAGTTTTGCACTTTCATCCATTATCCAACTTTGTAGACTTGGTTTTACAGATGCAACGTTTTTGTTAATACCTACATGAGTTTCGTATTAAAAGTTACTTTAGAGTATGTGTGTGTGTTTGGTTTTTGGGTAAAAGCCTTTTGTATTTTTGGTCCTTGTCATTCTGAGGAAATTGTGACGGATTTACGTGTTTCGATCAGTATGGTATGCTTTGTGATTCCTATGTAGGGATGGCTTTGTTAATTAAATTAATGTTGTTTTCCTTTCTGAGAAATTTTAATGAGTTGAGATTATTCAATTAACCCTTCACAGACTAGTCTTTTTACAAACGGCGCCGATCAACCAGAGGCATGAATTATATTCATTACATGGTAGGTTGGAACTGTGACGCGCGAGTCAAATTGGACGCAGCATCTAAGCCGGGGAACCTCAACCACATGGGTTAGGTTAGGTTAGAACTGTAACCAACAGCGCGCGAGCCGAGCGAGCGGAGCGAGCGGTGCTGCGGCAGCGTCCGGTGAGCGCTTCTTCCAAAGGCTAGGCTATTGACTGAAAGCTAGTCTAATTAAGCCAGTTGGCTACGCTACGACATATAAATCTTTTTAAGGATGAATGTAAACTTCATAATATCTTATTTCACAAAAAAAAAAATAACCAAAATACGGCTATACCAAAGCCTTTAATTCCCCACGAACCATATTCTGAACTACCAGGTACTATTCATTCCAAGTTCGGATGCCCGTATTTGTATCAGATTTTCCTCGTAAAATATCCCAGGTCCATCCCTTTTGTGTGGTTTTACTGAACTGAGACATCAAAGGGCTGAAGCCACAACAATCGAATGTACCGCCAAATAAATTGTGTGTTTCGGCCTTCAAAGTTAATCGAGGATACTGTCATACTCTGTGAACATTGCCAAAGGGATTTAGTAAACATGGGAATATTGTAAATGTAGAAAGATGTCATGTTATGACCGAAGAAACACACGCGACGAAATGAAAAAATACTTTCCGTTTTTTGGGAACGTCGGAAAAATAAAACGGAGGAAATTATGGCTATATTATTTTTATTAAAAATTGATTTAATTCGGGTTTCTTGAGAAACCATTAAAGTTGATCAAACATCAATTAAATTCCAAATTATTATGTAAAGTTTCTTGTCAAGACGAACCAAATTAACAATTAAATTCTGTATTTAACCTAATACAAACAACGGTATTCCTCGAAATCGTTACCTAAACACGAAACTGCTGTACACACGAATTACTTCAGTTCTTCGAAAACGGCTTTTAATCTCAAACGGCTAACAAACAAAGAACAAGTAAAGTCTATCAAGCATTATTCAATACACGTCAGGATAATTCTAATTGGCCACGATAACCCCTTGTCGAAACTCCCCCTTATTTAATAAGCACCAAAGACGGAGGCGGTACATTTCAATTTGATGTCTCTTTTCTTAACAGGCCACTCCAGAAGAAAATAAATTAAAGTACTTTTTTATGTCGTGGAAAAGGGCAACTAGACTTGTCCTGAAGATTATAACTGGCCGGTTGGAAATGGAACACTTATTTAAATTAAAAAGAACAAAATGGCGTAACCGTATATCAATTACGTTGATGAATTATGATGAATTGTGAGGGCGTGGATGAAATGTTTAAAAGTTTTGTTTTATTTACATAAATGTGTTGACCCAACGTAATGAAATAGTGTGAAGTTTATTCAAGATGTACGTTGGTAATTGTAAGTACACATAATTTTCTGAATTTTAATGAGTTTGAGTTTAACCAGTAGAAGTAAATAAAACACGTAATAAAACCTTTATTTTTAATGAAATACCCTTTTTACACATCCTAAAACGACATTATTTTTTTACCCTATCTTACAATTCTATTTCTCTACTTGTTGATTTAAAAGGTTTGAAACTGTTCCATTCTTTTAAAGCGCTTTCATTGGCTTCAGTTACATTAAAACCTACGTAGCAATTGTACTGAAGGTTCTGTATTGTACTGAAGGTTCGTTTATTTTTAATGAAATACCTTTTTTTACTCATCCTAAACCAAAATTATTTTTTTACCCCATTTTACAATTCCATTTCTCTACGTTCTTGTTGATTTAAAAAGGTTTAAAA
This sequence comes from Atethmia centrago, assembly GCA_905333075.3. NCBI lineage: Eukaryota > Metazoa > Arthropoda > Insecta > Lepidoptera > Noctuidae > Atethmia > Atethmia centrago. Next base: position 25,945,957 of record HG995376.1, read on the forward strand.
CTGTTCCATTCTTTTAAAACGCTTTCATTGGCTTCAGTTACCTACGTAGCAATTATTACTATTGTACTGAAGGTTGATTGTGTACGATTTCGAAACAACAGTATCCTAAAATATTAACTTACTGTTTCAAAAATATGATTTGAAAGTTGGCAACACATTATTATAAAGTTGGCGACACTGAGCCGCTGCGTTTCCTTGCCAAACTATAAGTTAGTATTAAAATGTTTACAAAGCGTAGTTTGAACTGGGTTAACATGAAACTATAAGGTTCCACGTTGACCTAAAATGAAGAATAATAACGTAAAAGTTTTCTACGGAAACTGTAAAATATACTTCTTGTATGAATTTTTCTTTCGCTACGTGGTTTCGTGATTTTTACTTTTAGTTACTACAAACGAAGTTTTGTTTATTTAATTATTGTTTGGTATACATCGTCAACATATACAGGCTACATCGCCCAGTCACTCTCACAAGTAAGTACGTAATAATTAAGCATCAGCCGAAAGTCGAAGGCGCTGGGGCTCTGTCTCGCAAAGGGTCGCAGCATTATGCTGAGCGTTGGCCGTTTAGCGTGGATGTGACGCATATTCTCCCCCAATTGTTTCTTCTTTGCGTCATGTTTACCGCAAGTAAACGTATTTTCTTTCTTTCTCTCTAAAATGTCAGCTATATTTTAATGAAAACCTGAAGTTACATAAATCATTTAGTTACAATCTGAAACGTAGCAAATATATATAAATCTATAACTCCGAAATACACTTTTCCTTTTAATTTCAAGAAAAAACAAAAATTGTCTTTTCGCAAATGACTTCACAATTCGATATTCCAATCTCGTAAGATATTAATAACCCTCCATAATTCAAGAACATAACAGAATTACTCAAATTCCACGGAAGGGTAAAAAGGAGGAAAAATGTGATTTAATTTAAGTTTGTAAGGAGAAATAAGGAAGATTTAGAGGTCGTTAGTTAATTAGAAGCGTCCGCGTTTTGCGGTCCATTTAACAGCGGCCCGGTACCGCTGAACTGAAGCGCTTTGGTGAATGGTGAAAGGTATAGATGGTAGCGATAAACCCGCTGTAATGCCGGGGTCGCGAGAAGGTACTAAAGGGTCACCGAGGCACACCTGGCAATACAGGCAACGGAAGGAATACGGTTGGGTTTTAGTCAGTAAAAGTCTGATACACCCTCCCGCTCCGCCCAGAGCGGGAGAAGTTATTTGATGACTTCCCACTCAAAAAAAAAAACCCGCTGTAGAAAGTATACAGTACCTGCATAACTACAATGAGTGATTCACAAAAAACCGGCCAAATGCGACTCGGACTAGAACACGAAGGCTTCCCCTAGGTATAGGGACCCCTTTAATTTTTTTTAACTTTATTTTATTTTTGTTATGTCCTATTAATATTATAAATGCCAAAGTTTGTAAGAATGGATGGATGGATGTTTGTTACTCTTTCACGCAAAAAGTACTGAACGGATTTGGATGAAATTTGGCATACAGATAGTTTATAACCAGGAATAACACATAGGATACTTTTTATCCCGATATACCCACGGGTCAAAACGTATGCGGGTGAAACCGCGGGGCGCATCTAGTATATAATATTTTTTGATAAAGCAATAGAAATACACAATCTGTGAAAATTTCAACTGTCTACCTATTACAGCAGGATTAGCATGAAGCTTTTATTTTTTCGAAGAATAGACACGGCTCTTTCTATACAGTGACATTTCGTTTCTCCTTTTTTGTCATCCCACCGTAGAAATCCTTCTACATAAAAAAGGACCTAGACAAAGATCGTTAGAAACGAAAGACAAAATTACAGATTGTAGAAGGATTTCTACGGTGAGATGTCAAAAATGGAGAAACGAAATGTAACTTTGTATAGAAAGAGCCGTGTCTATTCTTCGAAGAAATAGAGAGCGTCGTGCTAAGCCTGGTGTTCATGAGATACAACCCGCTGACAGACAGGCGAATGGACAGCGGAGGCTTAGTCATAGAGTTCCGTTTAGTACACTTCGGGTACGGAACCCTAAAAAGGGCGCAATCAGAAGGCAGTTTGACATTCAACCACAACCTTCGCGTTAATGTGGAGCTCCTTAATGATGCATCTCATAATGTGAAAATCTGCTGATGTATACTAGAAAGTTTTAGCAATTATACTCAAATGAGTATGATCTTCGATTAGGGGTTCTCAAAGGACTGGTTAACCTATAATTAGAGATTGTGTAAGTCCAAGCTTAATTTTTACCAATTCCTATGATAAATTGTACACAGGAGGTGGTGGTATCGCGGGAAAGTCCGAAAGGGATACCGTGGCCTCTGGCAACACAGGCAATGGAAGGAACACGGGTGGGTTTTAGTCAGTAAGAGTCTGACACACCCTCCCGCTCCGCCCAGAACGGGAGAAGTTATTTGACCATTTCCCACCCAAAAAAAATGGTGGTGGTAAAACATTAGTAATAAATAAATAATCTCGCAAACATTACCTTATAACGTCCTAACTAGAGCCGAGGCATTGTCTTAAAAATTATGTTCCATTATATGAGTTCATAGTATAAAATACATATATCTGCATCCTGCATTTACGCCACAGCTATAATTTACTGTTCAAAGCTACCTGTTCCCGCGAACTCTTCTTGCTCGTACCACAACCCTGCTGACTGGACAGTTCACAACTCGCTAAGTTTACCGCCGTAAACTTTTAGTACTCCACTCTTACCTGAAAATAATACACAAGAATGTTAATTTAATTACACTTCCCACGTTTTCTCTTAACACGTCTTTGGACTAGCGATGCAATGTTTTTTTTAGGACTAAACTCAATTTGCGAACGATTAACTATTATCTAAATGCCAGAACTGAAATAATTTTCAAAGGGTCATCATATAATTAGTAGATTACACCAAGGTTACAACTGTTGTGCGGCTCGTGGCTAAGCTACGCTTGCCGCGGTCGGTCCGTGGATGGGTGACCATCTTAACATACCGAGACACCTCGGACAGGACGATTTTTATTTGGTCCCGACTGTTATTTTTGAATTTTTGACAGGATTTAAGGGTTGTCAGAAAACCGGAAGTCTGACCAGACCAATATTTTAATTGAATTTATTTGATTGTTAAGTCGTATTATAATTCATCTGTATTTTTTTTTAAACTTTGACATTTGTAGTATTCTGAATTTATTTTATGTAATTATTGTTTTTTTTTTAAGTATAATAATTTTGTAACGTTATTTTAATAATTATTTAAATAGATTAACAGCAATATAAATATTTGCACACCTTACTATACTAGGTAATGATACAGAGTCCTTTATATTTATTTGTAACATCTGTTTATTAAATAAATAATTTGATACGATTTGATTTGAGAAGAATAACGCGGTCATACTTACAGACCCGAAAAGTCACTTACGAATTTATAATATGTATGGAGAATAATCGTACAGAAGTATTATCAATGTCTAATATATTTTTCTAACTATGTAAAGTTTTTTATTTTTAAAGCAATGGTTTTAAAGTGTAATGTTTTAATATATATCTAATAAATCCTTCTGTATATTTCTATTTAGTTTGTATTGCTTAATATGAGAATAATTTTCTGAAATAAATAAATAAAAATAAATAAAGGCATACAACTTCGTTGTATGGGAAAGATTATGGTTTCCAATGTAACGTATGATCGAAAATATCAAATCTTATTTAAGCTCACGGTTTCTGCATCGCAATCCCATCACAAATTATTTTCGCGTTGCTTACAAAAAGTATTTCATCATTTTTCTTGTTCCCAGACACTTTATAAAGCCCCTTTAAACACACACGTTTTTCTTGCCGTGAAAAACTGCGGTTTATTCGCCGTGTGTGTCATCAGTGCAGTGTTGTATGGATCACTATGGAAGCTTGTTGATTGACACGTTTTTTCTACGGCGCGGTTTATACGCCGTACCATGTACAAAGGACCTAAAAGCTAAAATGCAAATTCGACACCTAAATAACGCCTTTAAACTTTCCATAACGGTAACATTCCAATTTGTGACATTACCGGGCTCATCCGTATTTGGGTATTCACCGCCATCCCCGATTATCGGATCAGGTCCCAAAAAGCTGGCACTAAGCCTAAAATTGTTCGTCCTAACGAATTCAGGCCATGCCACTGTGGACATTGAATATTAAGATAATAAAAGATATCTACCGAATTTCAAGAAGTTATCGGCATCGAATTTTGTTGCCTAAAGGTTTTTATGAAGAGTTTTATGAGGTCGAAACCCAATCCCTAAATGATACTGATCATTACTGGATAAAATAGAGAGAGTGGGAGTGGGCTGTCATCCACCACGCGGGCCCAGTGCGGGTTGGTTGATGTCACATGTCTTCGAATTTTTGGTTCTTGGACATGTCGGTTTCCCCACGATGTTTTGCTTCACCGTTTTGAGAGCAGTGGTGATGAAATAATTTGCACAAAGTAAAGCGCCTGTCTGGGTTTGAACCTACGACAAACAACTCGTAAGTCACGGCCGTTACCACTGGGCAACCACTGCTCTCAGTAAAAAGAATAATGCGCGTTAAACTACGGGTTTAGTGCTTATGGAGTAGGCTCCCTTTTTTTTTTTTTTTTTTTTTTATGGTGGGAACTAATTTCGGGTGGGCCCTATCTTCGTTGACGGACTTAGAGAGTAGTCCCACTGTAGTGCAAGTGGGCCTAACACTTGTATCGATATGTTCACTAATAGCTTGCATTTGAAATTATCATTCGGGCATTAATAAATTTACAATTTGTACTAAATTCCAGGTCCAACGTGTAGAAAATACACGTAAAACATTTCTTAGTTGGTTGGCATTGTAAATTGTATGGTGTTACGATTTCAGTCCTGCCACCGCACCGGTAATTACTGTCAAAATGTCTATTCAACTAACGGCTTCATGCACTGATTTAAAAATACTTCAATAGATACTAGAGACAACAAAGTAGAAATAAGACATGTTTATTTTGTGGCGGCATCTACATCGCCACATGCGAAATACTCAACACACTGACGTCACGCAAAATCCTGCGTCGCACAAGCAGAGTTTACCGCGCATCTAGCATTATATACAACATCCCGACATCAACTGTCGGGCAGTTGCCCACCACACACGACACCCGTCTGGTCGGAGGATCCTCCCTTTTCTATGGCGGATGAGTGAACTTTACACCCTGTTCCTCATGCCTCTACATTTTTCTTGCTTTCACCACATTGATGCTAACACAATACGGTTCTCTCTTCGACAAAGTAGAAAAATTACTTACTGAAATTGATACCATTTAAATCTAGAAAAAATATATTTAATACTAGCTGTGGCCCGCGGTTTCACCCGCGTAAGTCTCGATCCCGTGGGAATATCGGGATGAAATATACTTTACGACCTATTCTCATACTTACCAAAATACATAAAAATCGGTCGAGCCGTTTCGGAGGAGTACGACCACAAACACCGTGACACGAGTTTTGTATATACTCGTATAATAAGATATCATTTTATAAATGCCTCGTTGGTCTAGTGGTCGCAAGCGCTACTGCCGAGCATGAGGTTCTAGGTTCGATTCCAGAGTCGGGCAGTGTTATTGGGTTTTCCATTGGGAATGTCTTAGTAGCAGCCCGAAGTCTGATTTGTGTCGGGACGTTGGCAGCAGGCTCGCCGGGGTATGGAACACCCATTAAAATACATAAAATATAACTTGTGATTTTACAATGTCTACAAGTACGGGTTGTAATAGTTAACTCCGTACACCGATTTGTCGTGAAGGTTTTAAGTTAAGTTAGTATAGAGACACACGTTCCACTGAGATGCACTAAGTAATTAAGTTTAATTAAGTTAAATGTAAGCAACAGTACTAGAGTGGAAGGCGATTATTTCTCTCAGTTGTTGATAACTACACAGTTATAAGTTCACTATATTTAAATTCGTCAGTCATGTTATGTTATTATGCTGAATTATGACTCGCATCGTTGGCCTATTTCGAGTAGGTACATAAAAGGCACTCTTGAACGTCAAAATGTACAGAAAAATATAAGTGATTATAGTCGCCCCTTCCAAAGGGTAGTTTCGTATAGAAAAGAATAGGCAAGAAACTCCACCGTTACTCCTTTAACCTTTCTGACCGCCAGTCATGTATAGATGACAGAGCAAAATGTGCCCAGCACGCCACGGTCACTACTACATGACAGATTTTAAGGAATAATTCATGACTTGGCGCCGAGGGCACGTCTTTGCTTTTTTGAGGTGGCGGTCAATAGGTTAAAATGTTTTACAATATTTTGTATACATTAATTATATAAGTATATGTGAAGACGATGCACCTAGAATAACATTACAACATCACAATAACTAAAAAGAATTAAAATGAAGCAATGACTATATTAAATATCTGATAGATACACCAAAACAATCAAATCAACTCCTCTAGCCTATCGCAGTCTACTGCTGGACATAGGCCTCTCCCACACTACGCTACAACATCCTGTCCTCCGCCTTCCGGATCCAGTTAGACCCAGCCACCTTCTTAAGGTTTTCGGACCATCTAGCTGGTGGGCGTCCCACACTACGCTTGCCGATACGCGGTCCCCCCTCCAGGACTCGTCTGCTCCATCGACCATCTGTCCTTCGAAAAACATGGCCAGCCCACTGCCACTTCAGTTTGCTTACTCTGCAAGCTACGTCGGTAATTCCAGTTCTTTTCCGGATAATTTCATTCCTGATTTTATCTTTTAAAGAAACTCCTAGAACAGCCCACTCCATAGCACGCTGGGCGATCTTGAATTTGACCGGACCAGGCCGACTGTCAGAGTCCAAGTTTCCACATGACATACGGTGCCCGTATGTCATGACGGGTAGGACGCACTGGTTGAAGACCATAGGCTTCAGACACTGCGGGTTAGCGACGATAAGATTTAACTAAGTAGATAGAGTCAGATGGATACATGTTGTTGTTCACATATTTATAAACTTTGTAAAATTAAGACGATTTTCATAAAATTTAAACAATTATAAGTCAGTGTGTGAGGGGCTTGTGGCTAAGTAATAACAGCCGCACGGGTCAATCGATCAGGTTAAGCTACGCTTGCCGCGGTTGGTCCGAGACCCCTCCGTGCCTCTGAAAGCACGTTAAGCCGTTGGTCCCGGCTGTCATTCGTGGATCTTTGACATTCGTTACGGGTCGTCAGAAGCCCGAAAGTCTAACAACCAGTCTTACCAAGGGGTATCGTATTACCCAGTAACTGGGTTGAGGAGGTCAGATAGGCAGTCGATACATGTAAAATACTGCTATTCAGTTGCATCCATTTAGACTGGAAGCCGACCCCAACGTAGTTGGAAAAAGGCTAGGGGAAAAGTAGTCAGAGAACGTAAAATCACTGTCATCAATATTGTAAATTATTCAATTATGCATGGACGACGATGAAACTGTACACTACACTTGCGGAGACTTCGCCACTAAAACTCTGAAATGACGATGAACACTCCAAAAGCTAGACGGACTCATTCACACCAAGAAGACAGTTTAGCCCATATTTTTCCAGCAAACATTTAAGTACAACTTAAAAATCTATTTTCCACATTCATTTTTCACCTACACTTCTCGAATTTTCATTACAGCATCTTCCATAACGTGACTTATAAGAAATTCTATTGACCCCTAGCAGACAAAATTCTAGACAGCGCAGAGTTCCTCATATAAATTCCTTGGGAGGCCATTCCGTGAGCGTGTAGGAACGTTGACTACTACGTAACGTTACGTTACAAGGATGAATGTTTGTCTTGGGTTCTTCAGGTATTACTGAATTAGATGGAAGGTGAATTGAGGGTGCTGAAGTTTATTTGGATATAAGTGATGTACCTATTTGAAAAGGTTAGCGCGTTGTGTGAGGATATTGAGGAGAAAAAGTTGTGAGCAGAGTTTCTACTGTATTCTGTGACATTTATTATCGGAAGATACGAGTATAACTCATTTATGCACGGGAAAGGTCATGAAATAATGTGACGTTTTAGAAATAATAAATGATTTTTATTTCTGTAAGTAGGTTTTTACAAACACTTTTACACATCAATCGTATTTTTAAAATAAAGCTAGATGAGGTCGGCGTTTCCTATCTGACTACTCTGAGAAGAAAGGTCGAAACAAACTCAGAGGTCACAGTCTCTTTTAAAGTCCAGACATAATCTTGGTCAGATCATGTGAAGGCCATGTAGATTGGTGTCTGAAATGATTGATTGAGTGGCCCTGTCCAGTCAATGCACGCGAAACTTTGTAGCTTTTGTCTTTTTTTTTATTGGTTTAATTCTAGGTTTCAATCATTCCGAAACCAATTAGTCTCTCGTAGGCTGTGAAGATAAATGATCGTAGAGTTATTGGTTTAGTTACTAAGCTAGCCACGCACATCGATGTTAATTGCTTTTTGTAAAGCAGGTTTACTGTGTAGGTACCTACGTCTGTTTTTTTAAGTGAATACTTCTTTAGACATGTTGGGTACTTTTGGGATGGGAAAAGCACTGATCTTTAGACACGTTGGGCACTATTGGGATGAGGAAAAGCACTGATCTTTAGACACGTTGGGCACTTTTGGGACGGGGAAAAGCACTGATCTTTAGACACGTTGGGCACTTTCGGGATGGGGAAAAGCACTGATCTTTAGACACGTTAGGCATTTTTGGGATGGGGAAAAGCACTGATCTTTAGACACGTTGGGCACTTTTGGGATGGGGAAAAGCACTGATCTTTAGACACGTTGGGCACTTTTGGGATGGGGAAAAGCACTGATCTTTAGACACGTTGGGCACTTTTGGGATGGGGAAAAGCACTGATCTTTAGACACGTTGGGCACTTTTGGGATGGGGAAAAGCACTGATCTTTAGACACGTTGGGCACTTTTGGGATGGGGAAAGCACTGATCTCGCGTGATCATGACGCTCAGATACATACATTTATACAGATGTCTACAAGTTAGTTGTGTGAAGCTAAGAAGTTTTCATTTCTCGTGCGCTCCTACGACTGACAGTTTTTCTTTCTCTGTCAGTAGTTATTTATGATAGTAAATGGCGGGAGTGCGGTATCTAAACTTGATTAACCAATAGAAAGCCGAATTAAAATTACTTTAATAATATTGTAATATTGCCAATTATAATATTGACTGCCTCGTTAGTCTAGTGGTCGCAAGCGCTACTGCTGAGCATGAGGTCTTGGGTTCGATTCCCGGGTCGGGCAAAGTGTTATTGGGTTATTCTATCTGGAATTTCTCAGTAGTAGCCCGGAGTCTGGATTTGTGCCCGGTTGATGGCAATAGGCTCGCCCCCTATTACATGGGACTTTAACATAACTGGCGAAAAGTGGGTGTACTACACGTACACCTCTGCCCAACCCTTCGGGGAAACAAGGCGTTATGTTATGTTATGTTATGTAATATTGCAATTTTGAATATTATAAACTTCTGCAAAGTATGACCGATTCCATTACTTGTAAAAGGGCGTAGTTATTAATTTCTACATAAATCAATGATAACGAAAGCTTGATGAAGAAACTACCACTCGTCTGCGTAAATCATCTTCAAAAACACGAACCTCCGAAGTTACCTAACTCTTTAGAATAGTTCCGCATGAAATATTCGAGAAGACACGAGTAGCTCATTACTTCGGCTGACACTCTGGCAATGCCGAAGCTGGTAGCAGCCGAACTGATGTTCTAAAGGTCATCACTCACTACAACCGCACAGTAACGGCCCGGCACCGCCAACGCGCCGTTAACAAGACGATCGCTCGCTGCTGGCACGCCACCGGTGAGGTGACAGCTTGTTGTTCACGCGGCGCTTACTAGGTAGTTGGTGGATCACCGCACGGACGGCGAGGTGCATACAGCTTGTAGGCGTTTCTTCGCCAGGGAACGGGCTACTCGCATTTATTTTTTTGAACTTTTTACCACACAAAAAAGGTACAAAGGCGGACTTAACGCCTTAGGTATTCTCTACCAGTCAACCAAGGGTGGTGAAGAGATTTGTTGGCAGGTGCTCTGTTTGAGAGGAACAATGAGAATTCTTAATTAAAATTATATCATAATAATTTATAAATAAAATAGGTACGCAAACATAAATAGGTTATAAACTTATAATAGACACACATACATATAATCATATAAATATATACAAATTCAAGGGAGAGAGCTGATGACTCTACTGTATTTATTTTGATAAAAAGCTCAGCAATTGCAATGCAACTGATTTAAAATCCGAACTTGATGGACTAGTATTTGCTGTGTCGGAGCTGTGCGGTATAGTGAGTGATGACCTTTACCCGGCAATGGCAGGCAGCCTACAGTGTAGTACTTACTACCAATTACGTACTTACTTTACATATAAAGTTGCACGGACTGAGCGAAATATGCATATCGTTATTAAATGGAGTTTTCGTTTGATGTTGGATTTTAATTTTCTAAATAATATTTTAGTACATTCTCGAACATAAATATTACACTTTCCACTAGGGCCGATGCCTGCCGGGGTCGCGGGTGAGTTCGAAAGGGTTACCGAGGCCCCTGGCAACACAGGCAACGGAAGGAACACGGGTGAGTTTTAGTCAGTAAGAGTCTGACACACCCTCCACCAGTTATTTGATAATTTCAGACGCAAAAAAAAAAGCGTTACAAAATGGAATTTTCGTTTGCTGTTGGATTTTAATTTTCTAAATTTTGTTTTAGTACATTCTCGAACATAAATATTTTACTTACGAGAAATTCAAATTGAGGTGCTTGAGGCTAAGAAATAACAGCCGCACGGGTCGATCGATCAGGTTAAGCTACGCTTGCCGTGGTTGGTCTGTGGATGAGTGACCATCTTTACATCTCGGTATGTAAAGATGGTCACTCCTCCACAGACCAACCCTTTCGTGCCCCAGAAGCACGTGAAGCCGGTGGTCTCGGCTGTAATTCGTGGATCTTTGACAGTCGTTAGGGGTCGTCAAAAGGTCGAAAGTCTGACATCCAGTCTTACTAAGGGTAATCCCAGTGACTGGGTTGTGGAGGTCACATAGGTCTATGCTAATCAGCTGCACCCAGTTAGACTGGAAGCCGAAAAAGCTAAACAGGCGATTTTCTAGTGAAACGACGATTGCAACTTTGAAAAAAGATCTATTTTAATAATAGTAAGGTTTCGTTAAGGCGCTGACAAGACCCAATTGACCAAAATAGGCTTCGCTTAAGAAAAAAAATAGTTTGTGGTAGCGGAAAAAATATATGTTAATTTTGAACATATTTCCCAGAACTTGATTGTAACGAAAACACGTTTTGAAAACAAAATCTCGGTACAAACTAACGTTAAACTAAACTCTTACTTTGAGTTCTAATCCAAAATATCTGTATCAAATATCAATACGTTACGTATTTAATTAATAACAAGAACGTCTTATTTGAATGCAGAACTTGGTTGTTTTTTATTTTCGATTACTCGACTCAGTTTTGAGTAAATAAATAATTACTTCTTATTTAGCAATAAATTACAAGCGTTGTGTCATCGCGCTTCTCTTTCTTTTCTATAGAATTTGATAGTGACCGCGGATTAGGTGTTGTCAGCGTCTTAATATTATGTTCGTAACAGTGTAAAATTTATTTTAAATCTTTAGATTTAGAAGAAAATCGGTTTTGAATCTCACGTTATTGTAAAGTTATTTATGCTTGTGACTACTTTTTAACTGAAACTGTATCTAGACATTATTTTGAAAAGTCTACAATTTGTGGCTTTACAAAGAAAGTCACACTAACAAAAGACAGCCTAAAAATAAATCCTACAGAAATAAATTTTTGGGCTCACTAAGCTTTTACCAAAACATTTAGAACTTTTGAAGCGTGGTTTTCTTTTGTATAACTTTCTACGTTCAAACAATGCTGAGTCTCAACCTAGCTAAAATGAATGAATATTGAGTTTGAATTGCAACATAAACAGCAGCTCGTAACCTGCACCTTCCTTTTAAAAGGTCCTTACCTAGATAAGCATAAAATTCCAAATCCTCTACAAAATTCTACCGTCACAAGAGAAATCTCAATAACCCTACACTTTCCAGGATACCTTCAAAGATAAATTCACCGCATACGAAACCATACTACGGCTTAAGTTCATCCATACACTCCCCTTACATATGTTCCGAGCTCCCGTATTCCCCCGATTCCGTTCCATTCAGATGCAAATCCAAGCTCTGGGAGTCCCATTAGCTCTGTAAGCCATTCTAACAGAATAGGGAAGGCACGCGTTCTGCGCAGTAAAAATAATGTTGAATCGTCCAAAATTGTTTGTTTGTCAGCCCTGAAATGCAAGGACGGGAACCATTGTGAAGTCACTGTTGCGTTTGTCCGTCTGTCACAGACGTTTTTTTTGACAACTGCGTGACGTAGAAATTAGTCTGTCCTTCTCCTGGTCTACCCATGTGCCAAATTTCATTCAAATCTGTTCAGCCGTTTTAGCGTGAAAGGGTAACAAACTCACTTTCGCATTTATGCCTTGCTAAGCATAAAGGTCTTATCTGACATTTGTAGGTATTTTGACTTTTTCTTATTTGGCACCATGGCAACACTATTGAGGTACTTACAAAACAAAAACGTCGTATCTGTGCATTTACTTACTTAAACTCATGTTTCCAGTTTGTCCTATCTGCCGTTTAGCACTCTGTTATTAAAGTCTGATGACATTAAAGTCATATCTAACAATTTTCTTTTGAAAGAGAATACATTAATAATGAGCAAAACTAAAACAGTTTTTTGTCTAAACAATCATATATATTCACAAAACCATAATGAGTCGGCATTCAACATAACACGTTTTTGCCTTTCCTGTAAAATATACATTTGGCAGATAGGACTTATACATACGCTTAGCAGGGCAGAATGTTAGTTAGGATTTTAGACTTACAAGTTTCGTGGTCGATCTATATAAGTACATATATAGATCGACCACGAAACTTGAGACAAGAAACATCTAAGTATAGGCATGCAGATTTTACCAACATTTGGTTTCCTCGAGGGTTATGAAATTGAGACACTGCGTGAATTCCGAACCGTTGGTAGCAGGAAGATGGAATATTTTTAGGATGTGTACGAAAGTAACACGGAGTAAATATATATTACATATTTTGGCAGTTGTTAAGGCTACAAGCAAAGGCAAAACATCAATCAATATGTCAAATTCTGAACTCCCTCACATTTTTTGTTCTAATTAAGCCGCTTACCAAGACACCGCTCGTATATTCATACAAATTCAACATTCATAAACCCTTTACAAATACTGCCCGCCCACCCTTGTCATCTTAATGTCAATCAATTGAGAAGGCAATAGAAAACATTTTAATAACAAACAAATCCATGAATAAGACTGAAATTCTCTACGCGAGCGCAAAATCCAGGGTTGCCACTCCTACAAATTCGAAAATTTTAGTCGCATTTCATGTGTCTGTGTGACCGTGTTGTTTTTCTTAACTAGGCTACGGATTTTAATGGAGTTTGACTATCATTTAGAGAATTTATTCAGAAAGATTTATGTGTATAATACCTACATTAATACTATTTTTTTTTTCTGAGTACCAATGTTTTTTTAAGTCGTAAAAACCGTGCGTGACGCTAGTGAAATAATAAAAAATCTCAGCGACACGAGCAGATTTATATATAAGATAAAAAAGGGTACAACCCTATAGCGACCTGCTTAATGCACTGCTTATTTTTACGAATACCGTCAGCTTGAAAGGGTGTATTAGCATACGTTTTGCCTCCATTCTGCAGTAATTGTACCCTGCCGTTGCCGTGCCTACAATTTGAGGCCTGAAATATTGCGAGTAATTCCTGAAGTTAAATATTCTCCATGGATTTAAGAAGGTACTTTTTCTTATTATGCCTACGTCTTTACGTTTATTGTTGTGTAGCATTTAAAGCATAATGCGGGTTTAATGTCAGACGTTTAAAGACGCCATGGGATCTGGAGGCAAAAGTCCTCGCGCACGTATGGGAGTGGCGCGAGGAGGCGAAACGCCGGGGCGTAAGTCCGCTGCCGCGAGAAATCGTGGCACAGCGGACGGAGCTCCGGCGGGATCTCATGGCGTCATGGAAAGTACGGTTGTCGCAACCTAGTGCTGGGCACGCCACGATTGCGGCGATAAGTCCCCTCTTTGAGGAGTGGCTGGAGAGGCGCCACGGCGTCCTCACCTTCCGCGTGACGCAGGTCCTCACCGGACACGGCAGCTTCGGGAGGTTCCTGCGTCGGATAAGGCGGGAGGAAACGTCCGGGTGTCACCACTGTGTGGATCGCCTGGAGGACACGGTGGAGCATACGGTGGAGGTCTGCCCGGCTTGGGCAGAACACCGCCGTGTCCTCGTGGAGGCGATCGGCGGCAGAGACCTCTCGCGTCCGGCCCTGGTTCAGGCCATGGTACGGAGCGAGAGGGCATGGGCAGCCGTCACCTCCTTCTGCGAAGCAGTAATGCTCGCAAAGGAGGAGGCGGGACAGTTGAGGGAAAGGCAAGTTTCGCGCCCTCTCGCCCCTAGCCGCCGCAGGAGACGCCCAGGGCGTCGGGAATCCCGGGCGGATTTCCGGCCACCGTAGGCGCGGGCTTGCGGACGGTGAGCAATGGGTAGCTCACCGTCCGGTAAGGACCAGGCCCGGGTCGACGGCGCGTCGTATTCCACGCGCGCCTCAAAGAGATGTCGTCAGCACAAAAGTAGGGGTCCACTAGGGCCGATGCCTGCCGGGGTGGCGGGAAGGTACTTATGGGTCACCGAGGCCCCCGCAACACAGGCAACAGGAAGGAATACGGGTGGGTTTTAGTCAGTAAGAGTCTGACACACCCTCCCGCTCCGCCCAGAGCGGGAGAAGTTATTTGATGATTTCCCACCCTAAAAAAAAAAGAAAAAAAAAGACGTTTAAAGAATTTTAGTTTTGTCTTTGGGATGGCAACGCACGTGGCATTTGGCTTTGCAGCTCAAGGGCAGAGGTGACCACTGAACATCCTGCCTATTTGGTGCCGTCATCATCTTCCTGCCCCTGTTACTTGGGGTCGTCGCAACACGTTTCTTCTCCCATTCTCCCCTGTCAACCATCACGCTATCATTCTTCTCTTCTCTTTCAAATCATCCCTCACATAATCCATCCATCTTTTTTTAAGCCTTCCTCTCCCTCTCCATCCATTAATTTCCTGTCTTTTTCGGTGGCCATCCAATGACATAACAAACATGTCTGTTTTTTTTCGTTCATCAAAAATGATTTGTCTTAATTGTGTGTGATTTGAGTGAATTAGATTTAATTCGGGGTGAGAGCCTGGTGATTCGTCACAGGTATCTTAGTATGGACGCCAGTCTCTCACAAATGATCATATTTTGTAGATTCAGCAACCGTTCTTCTAAGACCGATTCGCCATTGGACTGTTCGTCGACAAGATGATTTATTTATTTCCGTTTCCCCAGCAGGGTCTTTCACCTATGGACATTTCGCTGACAGAACCTTTCATATGCGTCACTTTCGACGACAGCCCTTTGTAGCAAATATAGTAGGTTGGCAGCTACAGCGAAGGATAATTTTAAGTAAAAAGTAGCAGCTTAGTAATCAGTTGTTAGCTTTGTTTTAATTTAAACTGGCATCAAGTTTTTGTTTTGGTAACAGAGAGTCACCAACAATAGAGGAGATCTGGCGTTAATGGTCACTGTTCTAACCTAACCTAACCCAAATTATTCAATAAGGGCTGTCGTCGAAAGTGACGCATATGAATGGTTCTGTCGGCGAAATGTTCATAGGTGAAAGACCCTGCTGGGGAAACGGAAATAAATTAATCATTCTTTCGACGAACAGACCAATGGCGAATCGGTCTTAGGAGAACGGTTTCTCTCTCTTTTTTGTACATTTTAGTCAAAACGCTATAATTCTTGTATCTATGTTTATAACTATGTAATCCTTTGTGATGAGAGAAAAATAAAGATTTTTATTATTATTATTATTACTTACCAAGTTATTTATTTTTATATTAATATTTTATTTATTCAATTATCTATCTACTTAAAACCTAAACTCGTTGTTATTAAATTTCTAGCAACACTTCAATTTATTGTTTAAATTTAATTTTGATTTGCCTTTGAGAATAGAATTAGTTATAGTGGCCTTACTTTGTTGAAGTAAATCTTTATTACTTTGATATTATAATCGGATTCACTACAACTATTTTATAACAAATTTATTGGAATTAAGTGTAGTCTGAAATTCATTATTTAATTCTTTTAGGCTCTTTCGTCTATACTAATAATATAACAAAGTAAAATTTGTGAGTTAGTATACAGGGTGATTTTGAGATGGGGCAGTAAGGGCAGGTACCTTAAACGTTGTCGCTACAAGAAAATGGTCTTAGGAGACTGTCCTTAACTTTTTGAGATATGATGATCTGCATTCACAGATTTTGAAAAAAAAATATAGTCAGCAAGAAAACGGGCAGTTTTTTTATGCCAATCGATCCTGTATCTTATAAGGATCAAAAAACTTTATTGGACCAACTCAGGTTTGAGAACTAGAAAAGTCAGAAATTGCATAAAACTTTTCATACATTTTGTAGGAAATGAGACTCCAACCTACTTTTTTTACGATGGATACTGGCCGAAAATAAACTAAAAAGATTAACTTCGAGACTAGCGAAGACATGTTGTGACATCTACCAACCCGCACTGGGCCCGCGTGGTGGATTACGGCCCACTCCCTCTCACAGAGAGGAGGCCTGTGTCCCAGCAGTGGGAACATTAATAATAATAGTTATAGGAGTCAAAATTTACTTAACTCCGAGTTTACAAACTCTACATTTATTAATTTAACCTAACTAAGCGTGGAAGTTGGCCTAAGGGAAATAAACTAACATAAAAGTGCCAATGCCCTAACACTTGGAGGCGACAAGTTAATATAAGGCCCTGCACGAAGGAATATTGGATACCCTCGCTCCGTACCAACTTGCTATTATATTTACATACGGCAGAGTAGGCCCAATGAATAAAATATCAAAGAGGCTATGGCATTCATGACAGTTTTTTGTTAGGCCTAAAATTTTGCGGGTCATGAATTAGGTACCATAGTGGTATTAGGCTAATCATAATAAGCCATACACACACACACACTTGCAAAGGTAGACCGTAGCGTGTATGGGCGCCATAAGAGTGAGGGGTAATTAGGACATCAGATGTTCAGTCTGTATAGCAGCGGGCCGTCCATATCTGTCGAAGGTAGAACCAATGGCTCTTGAAGCAGACGTGTTCTTGAGTGAAGACCACGAATGGGCAAATGTAGCGATCTCCGGCGACGAAAGATAAACGACCTTGAAAGGCAGCTGGTACAGATTGGATGAGAAGGCGGAGAACCGGGTTTCGTTACGGAATCGGAATTTGGGAGTAATAATAATAATAATAATAAAGTATTTATTTCCCAAAAACATAGCACTTTGCACTGTATACATTGTTTGAAAATAATATTTACATTATGATGCAATAGTAGACTATCTTTTAAACTAGGACTAGCCTGTATCTTAAAAGATAGGGTTCAGCCAAGTGGATTCTGTTAATGTTCACAACCAGAAACAAGTGAAGACAGTGTCAATGATTTGTACTAACAGCTGTACAGAAATAAAAATAAAATAATAACAAAAACTAATGCTAAGTAACTCAAGGAGTTTGAATGAGCAGACATGCAGTGAGCATGTGTATGTATGTATATGTAGGGTGTGTGGGTGTGTGTGGTATGTATGGGCTTGTGTGGTATGTGACTGTGTGGGTGGGTGCATGTGTGTGGGAGGGGGAAGTGATCCGCGAATGTAATGAATATATAATAATTCGATGTAAAGTGTGAGATGTGATCTATGGCTGAGTTGAAGTTGCACAGAAGCTAATCTAGCCTTTGCACAAACAATCGCTATCAGAAAGGCTTGTCATTACTTTGATTGTCAAAATATCAATATAGTTTTTTGCCTATAGCTTGTACTAAAAAGTACGTTAGTACATTCTTATCATCATCTCTCATATTCCTCATTTATTTATCCAACATTTAAAAAATGAGGTTATCAAGTAACGGATATCCATGTTCAACGGAATAATCATACTGAGTAGAATAAACATTGGATTATTACAACCGGTCTTCTCTATAACCAGATACATAAAACGCAACCTGTACCATTTCAACACAGTGTATTTCTACCAAAGGATACTTGAAGCCGACCCTCGAACCACAATACGTTTGACCACACATCTTAATGCGCTGACAGATTTATAGTCCTGACCCTGACTTTCGCAGGTACTACTATAGATTTGTCTACGTACCATTTTCTTTCTGAAATAAATCGTTTGTTTTAGGTATAACTTGCTGCGCTCGTCCACACCAAGATTGAACAGTATTTCTGCACATCTTTCAAATGTACATTTTCAATTAAGGCGCTGACAAGATGCAAATGACCAAAATAGGCTTGTCTCAAGAAAACAAATTGCGTACTCTGTATAGTTTGTGGTAACGGAAAAAAATTATGTTAATTTTGAACATATTTCTCAGAAGTTGGTTGTTACCAAAATACGTTTTGAAAAAAAAATCCCGATACAAACTAACGTTAAACTACCTCTTACCTTAAGTTCCAATCCAAAATATCTGTCTGACGGTGACCGCGGTTTAGGTGTTGTCAGCGTCTTAAATTAAACTTCTAATATGTAACTTTTAACTTTTTCATCTCTCTTTTTGTTTTTATTTTCTTTTATTCGTCGAATAAGTACTAGGCTTTTGGCTACTTTGTGTAGGTATGTGTGTTTATATTTATTTTATAATTTGCGTCTTATTTATGCAGAAAAAAAATATTTTGTAGGTACTCTCGATAAGTCTTGAAAACATTAAAAAAATGACATCTTTAATTGGTCAAGGTCAGCTAATGAGACACAATTTATTTTCTATTGTATGACTCCTAATCGGTGTCGCGCAGGGCTTAACAGGTTAATTTCCTTCCTCTTTTGTTTTCTCTATTAGTAAAACATAATATTATTTGTAGTCTCTGCCAATATCTATCCAGCAAGTTTACAAAACAAAACAACATTACATCTAAAAGAAATAACTCCAAAAATACGCCAATAACACAACATAATACCAATCGAAAGCCTGACAAGCTCGAAATTATTTGGGAAGACAAAACCAATAAATAAATATGTATCTGCTATAAATAATAACTTCGGAGCCGACAATATTTGTTCGGGAAGGCTCGAGCACTCCAACGAAGTCGCTTACTACTAACGATCTTGGCGAAAAACGTCTTAAGAATGGGAGCGAAGTGAAAATACTGGTATTGATTAAGTAAAAACTTTTACAACGTTTGTTTTGTGAGTGGCCAAACTTTTCTTAAGTGTTTGGAATTGTTCAGTTCTTTGGGTATACGTTTTTAGGCAATTGTCAAATGAATCACCAAGATTATGCGATAATCTCGCTATGTTATTATGTCTCGATATGTTGTTATTACCAACCCGCAATGGGCCCCCATAGTGGACTACGGCCACTCCCTCTTACAGAGAGGAGGCCTGTATCCCAGCACATTATCGGAACATTATCGGCTAATTATGTAACTATGTATGTTGTTATTTGCAAATACAATTTGTATGGCCATATTACTTTGTCCCTATAGTCTAACTTTTAATTAATGTGCGTTCACTATATCTTGACGCGTGTCGCAATAGGGTATTTTACTATATACGAGAAAAAATCTATAAATATATTATTGAGATAGTTTAGGCAAAAAGGAGTCGGAAAATGTTAGTTTTAGTTCATAAAATAACAAAATAAATTTTAAAATTCAATTCCTCGTTTTCAGTTTTTCTAATCTGTTAAAAAACACCATGAAATAGTAGCCGCCATGTTATTACGTTATACGGCTGTGTAAACTAAAACGTGTCAACTGTCAACTGATAGTTTGATAATAGATCAGCGCATTTGTTTACATAACCAAGTGACGTCATGACCACAGAGCAACATGGCATCCAGCGTTTTCGTCAAACTACGCGCGAAATTTGAAAATGTAAAATTTTAATGCATTTTTATGGCACTTATCGATTGAATAATTTTGTTGTGATTTGTTTGGGGCATATTAGCACTATAGAATTTAATTAAGACACTTTTCAAAAATGGGTGTTAGACCCTATTGGTAGCACTGAATTTTGCAGTCATGTGATTGGTTGGGTTGTTCTGTTTTATCAATCGACATTTTGAACTCTATTAGTATTGAAAATAAAACTGCAAAATTCAGTGCTACCAATCACGTCACGAGTCAAGTTATAGTGAACGCACTATAGCTCTATGTTCTAAGATGTTAGAGAAATGACATTAAGACGCTGACAACGCCGAAACCGCGGTCACTGTCAGATTGCATAAAAAAGAAAGAGAAGCGCGATGACAAAACGCTTGTAATTTATTACAAACTATGGAGCAATTAAACATGTAACGTATGTTGATATTTAATACAGATATTTTGGATTAGAACTCAAGGTAAGAGGTTAGTTTAACGTTAGTTTGTATCGAGATTTAATAAGGAAATATGTTCAAAATTAACATATATTTTTTCCGCTACCACAAACTGTACAGATTTGGCATTTTCTTTTTCTTAAGAGAAGCCAGTTTCCGTCAATTGGGTCTTGTCAGCGCCTTAAGAAGTGTTATTTTACTGCAGCTAATTAAAAGTCCTATTGTAGACAAAGTGGGTATTCTATCAGCGATAACGATGACGAAAAGTTAAATACATATGTATGGGACTGACATAAGCTACCGAAAAGCTTATGTCAATCCTAATGACAGTCTAAGTAGAGAAACACAACGCTTTGAAAGCGACTGTCACTTGTTTAGGCCCTCTGATGTAGGAACGTGGAGCAAACGGAACAGATTAGGGGCGTAGTAAATTGACGTAAGCTTACGGATGTTATGTATCGTCGAGTGACCCTTCTTAAGACGCTGACAACATCTAAAGCGCGGTCACTGTCTACTGCACTACTGTAGACTGCATGAAAAAAAAGTGAAGCGCGATGACTCAACGCTTGTAATTTATTGCAAAATACGAGTATGAAGCAATTATCTATTTAGTCAAAAATGAGTTAAGTAATCAAAAATAAAAAACCACGAAGTTCTGCATTCAAATAAGAAGTTCTTGTTGTTAATTAAATACCAACGTACATTGATATTTAATACAGATTGGAATTCAAGGTAAAAGGTTAGTTTACCTTTAATTTGTATCGAGTTTTTTTTTTTTTCAAAACGTCTGGTAATAAGTTCTGAGAAATATGTTCAAGATTAACATACATTTTTCCGCTATTACAAACTACATTTGCAATTTTTTTTAGGACAAGCCTACTTAGGTCATTTGCCTCTTGTCAGCGCTTTAATGCAAAAAGCCGAAAGGGTCGACCTAATAATAAGAAATTAATAAACGTTATCATTACCTAATCTGCGAGGTTTTGCTTATGGTCTATTTGTGGACCCGCAAAGCACAATATTTTTTTTTCTTTTAGATTAGTATATAGGTATTGCCTGATAAAGTTAATATATTCTTGGCTTTACTTTTGTAGGTACAAGGTAGGTACTTGTATTGCTTTCATACATGAATGAACGCTTTTCTACCGGAAGAAAAGGCAGAAGCGTCTTCTATTACAAAGCTTATACATCTTTGTCAATTCTTCCACGTTCATGCATCTTTTCATACACGCCCGGGCGAGTTCTACGCACCTGACCTAGATTCCTTAAAGAGGGTCTGTACAGTGTACATATAGCTGTATTATTCCTAATTTTGCGCCATTCCAAAAAGCACTCTAAATTCAAATTGAGAACTGAATACGATTTTTTTTTTCCATAAGCTGGTATCGATCTTCAAAAATATCGGTTTACGAAAATCGTTACTTACCAGAAAAATTGCGACGAAAAAGGTTGTAAATCGAATTTGAATATCATTTACAAGTTACGAGGCCTAAGTAAAGACTGTAAAACGTGGAACGCAAACAAACAAACATTATCTATATTCTAACAATGCGTCTCAAAAAAGAAAAATAAATACAAAGACAATCACTACCTCATACTCATTTATTCAAGACAGTAAGATTCTTAGAAGTGTATTTTGAAAAGAAAAAAAGGTGAGAATTTCCCTTTGATAAGGTAAGTAAGAGGGATCGAGTGACAGTGTCATTATAATATTTATGAGTATTCTACTTGCGAAGATACTTTACAGTATTGTGTTCTAGGAAAACGGTAAGCGCTGACGAGACATTGTTCAATTTCGAATTAGGTGGAAATGTTTTTCAGTACCTGTGCTATCGTATTTTTATACTTCACGGGTAATCTATTATAATTATGTATATACTTTAGGACGTTTTTGTTTAAAAAAGAAGTCTTTGACATAATTATTTATATCAGTAGTGGACATTTTTTTCGTTGCAAATTCTCACATCCTCAAAGAAAAAACCTGAAAGAAACTGTATGTCCTAGGTACTAATGTTGTTGTTCCTTTGAATTACAACTCGTATTTCTCAAAAACATCTTTAATTCTATCTATTCTCTCTATGTAGCAACACTAAAGAACTTGTATCTCACACCAAATCCTGTACAAGATTAGACAAAGAATTCTTTATTTACAGCCAGTACGTATACGACCAACTTTCCCATCTCGATAATGCTTCGTTCCTTTTCTGAAAGCAATGCGACCTTTGTTGCCACCTCCTTTGTGACCCGCTTCCTTCCTCCATCTTGTGTCCGCCATAATTACGTATATCTCAATGTGAGGCCAACAGTTTTGTGAAGGTCAAGTTTATTGGAACTGGGAACTTATTGATAAAATTTTGACGTTTGTCAACAAAATTCTACCTGTCCCTGTCTTTTTTATGCCAATGAAGTGAGAGGGCAATAAATAAGACGCATACTCGGATAGATAACCATAAGTTAAACCACTCATAAAAATTAAATGGCAATATCACAACTATGCCAATAAAACATAAGAACTTAGATAGATTCCTCGAAAAAAGGCAAACACTTCCTATTATCATTATTGATCTTCCGAGCGCAAAAAACACAAATAACAAAATATTACCTCGACATCAGATATAATGATAATACGACAAGAAAATAAGAAACCGGTAACTAATGACAAATAGACATTTCACCAATAATCGATGGTACGCGCCGAATCGATTGTTGATGAATCGAGTCGCGACTCGAGATCGTTTACCTTACCGATTGATTTATGGCCAGTCTTAAGGTAGTTTATAGAGGCGCGAGTTTTTCACTTATCATGAAGTACGTGACTTTGAGGAAGATGTTCGAGGAGATAGTCGCCATTTAAAATTATATTCTTTTTGTTTTACGATCTAGTTTTAAAATACATGGCATATAAAAATGAACGCGCTTTTAAACAAAGCTGTCGTTGACAAACGAGCAGGACAGTCGTGAATAATTGAAACAACAGTAGAAAAATGCTTTCATAGATGTAGTTCGGTATTTATTTTTCTTAAACATTTTCTTATGTTCTGATAAATGACTGCACTAGATAATAACGGTAAAAATAGTGGACTGATTTTTTTATCAAAAGAACATAATGAAAACCTGTAAATGTAATTTTCTGTTGTGTTTAATAACGTTCAATAATAGCTTTCCCAATTTAATCAATATCGTTATAATTAAACTTGAGTTCCGTTATTCAAGAAGCGCTTAGACCTTCCAAAATAATCAAAATTCAATCACCACTACAGGATTCTCAATGAATTCAATCTCTTAAAGGACGTACAGCCACTTAAAACATCATCTCAAGTGACGTAATTTATTGATCCCTGATGGTATCGACATGTTGAATGAACCGTCTAAATTAATACCGTTCAATGAAATTTAATTTCGGAACTTTACGGTTTTAGCATTCCGTGACATCGATTTGACTCTGCGGGTGTGATATGGAAACCGTAAATTCGGTTTTGCCCATCGAAGTTCTCGGTAACAAGTGAAGTTTGGAATATGTACTGCATAGGTTGAAAGTCTGTGACGGGGTGGTTTTAAAGTCACTGAGTTGATTTGAAAATCGATCGTTTACGCAATATTTCGAAACGAGGACTTTCGAAGCTGAGAACATGAAATTGAATTACTTTGTTAGCGAAGATAGGTGTGGTTTTTAAATGAAAGTATACAGTTTCAGGGACACTTACGGCATAATTAACGGTTAAGGAAAATATCGCAAGAAAAACAGGTTTTAAGTAAAGGTCTAAAATTGCCGTAGGGTACGTGTGATGCGTCCATGTTCATGCCTTTATTGTTTCACCAGAGGCCTTTGTTAATATTTTATTTGTATAGGTAACTTTTTTTTTGGGTGGGAAATTATCAAATAACTTCTCCCGCTCTGGGCGGAGCGGGAGGGTGTGTCAGACTCTTACTGACTAAAACCCACCCGTGTTCCTTCCGTTGCCTGTGTTGCCAGGGGCCTCGGTAACCCTTTCGGGTCTTTTGTAATTTTGACGTTTAAAAAGGGCCTGATTAACAGCCAATCAAAAATCGATTGTCATTGATTTAAATTAAT
Organism: Atethmia centrago; assembly: GCA_905333075.3. Taxonomy (NCBI): domain Eukaryota; kingdom Metazoa; phylum Arthropoda; class Insecta; order Lepidoptera; family Noctuidae; genus Atethmia; species Atethmia centrago. The sequence continues at coordinate 25,970,531 of HG995376.1, forward strand.
AAATGACATTCAATTTTTGATTTTGACAATTAAAAGATGCAATAAGTTTGAGCATAATTACTGTGTTAATGAATGTATTAGTCTATTGGGGAAATTTTTGCCCGATAGGAAATTGATCACTCATATGATTGTCATCAATTTCCGCGTTGGAAAATGAAACTATTCACTTGCGGTTTGCAGGCACGCTAATTGTAATTGTCGATTAACACAGACTTAAGGTTTTAGCACATTATACCGGCATCGCAACTGCACAGCTGCAGCACGGCGTCGCCTCGAATTTAGGCTATGACTAGCTGCCAGCGCGCTAACTACGCGTTGCCCGCAAGGTGCAAGCTCGCAGTCCGTGCGCCGGCCGCGACGTGTATGCTCACAGTCCGCGCGGTGGCCGCGAGGTGCAAGCTTGCTGTCACGGCGAACTCAATTTTGTTATATGGCATACTCGTATATGATTGAACACGCCTAGTTGAGGAAGCAGCACGGGAATGACGTTGTTTCGCTGGCGACTCGAAGTCGGCGTGTAATAAGCATGCGGTCGGCACGCTGTAAGCACATGGTCCGCTCGCTTGCAGCACGCGGGCTGCGAGTCGAGTTGCATGGTAGCGGCAAGCGCGCTGACTGCCCGCCGTTGGCTTTTTCATATTGACATTATGAAATATATTATACTACTCACTATTTAATGCTCTAAATTGAATGACAAGTTAATTGCTGGTTTGGAGCGGTGCCTTTGCGGTGCCGGTATAATGTGTCATGACCCTTATACTCCGTTGGTTTAAGTAGTTAAATAAATGTAAACAAAAAAAAACACGTGACGAGAGAGCTGTCAAGTAACCGACTAAACATTATTTAATATAATGATTATAATAATATATAGTAAATTGATAATTATTTTTTATACAATGATGATGACATACTGAAATTGAATTGAAATAAGAATAATGACAAATATAAAGTAATACATAATAATAATAATAATATACCTAATCTATTATAAGAAATTAATAATACAATAATGAAAATGTAAAATGTATGTTAATAACAATATGGACCAAATATGTCTGAAATAAAAAGATTTTATTTTTATTTTTTTTTATTTAATACCTGTCACTTCAGTTGTCATGCTACGTCACAGTTGTACTCTTCAATTTAGCAACCTTATAATTCGTTGACGTTTAGAAAACCTGTCTTTTTGGGCTCTTTACAATAGACAGATCACAAAATATTTATAGTATTATTAAAAATCTAACAAAATAAATTGTGCTCAAGCAGTTACATCTACGAAGAGTAGTTTATCAATAAATAATAAAGTTTAACATACATACATTAATCAAAGAGGTAACTATCGTATAAATCAAAAATATATTTTATATTCATATAAGTTACAACGTATTTTTAAACAAGAAAGTGTCGTCTATAAAAAACCCTGTTTACAATTTGTTTACCATTATTGAATTACCTTAAACAATGGACCATAAGTTAAGTCAGGGAAAATGATTGCATATCTGTGCTTCCAAAAAAGTGTCCGTAAATTCAAATCACAACTGTCATTCTTATACAGTTGAATGACACGGCTATGATTCGGCAAATTGACGTAGGTAGTGTACAAAATAACCTTAAAAAGCGTCTTAAGCGGACCTTAGACGATCATGCGGCATGACATGTGTTGTACATTATGCGTGATGATAATTTACTAATTTTTATGTTAGGTAATAATCATTTTATTCAATTAATAGCACAGTGAAGAGGTCTTCTGCGGTGGTATGGAATTGCCTTTGCCTAAGGCAGATTTATTTTTTCTTTTGCTTACTACTATTATGCTGCGCAGAAAAAAACAAAAGAGAACTAGAGAGTGGTCAAAACAGTCGTACTTATTGAGATACCGATTTACGCAGGAACATGTACAGTAACAGTCAGAAGTCGACTAGCAATCTCACAAAACTATGGAATAGCAATATTAGTTGTACTTATGACCTTCTTCTATAAGAACGTTTGACAACACTACACATTGGCATCTTGTTGCCCGTATAGCGCAGGCGATAATGGTCATTGCGGTGTAAGTGGACATCTGGACGTTGACTGTACAAATAGACCTTGCCGGTACAGAATCTGACGATTTTATACACTTCCTAAGGATGGACGAGAGTACCTACGAACATTTGTTAAATTTTATTAAACCGAGAAATCTGAAAACGTGAAATCTATGTCGATTTTTTCAAATTGTTTTTTATTTTGTTTAATTAAATATTTTTCTTGTTTTCGTCCACATATGGTTTTCTTTTCGAGTCCCATATTTATCTGGACAACTTTTATACATAGATATTAATAACAGGACGAATTCCTTGGCATCTGCGCTCACGTTCACGTCGTCATCGTTGAGAATCGGCGATCCGCTGTCCATGTCCATCGTTGACGCCACGTTGACGCAGATTCGAAACGAACTGAAGTATTGTATGACATGACGATCATGCATGCATGCCAGTCATAGCTTGCAGGATGAAAAATAAAAGGAATTATCAATGAATTGCCAGCACGTAACGCATGTCATGAGCGTGATCGTCTAGGGTCCGCTTTAGACCATGGAGAAAAAAACGTCGTAGATAAATCTGGCTTGTGAGCTCGCAGCCTTATACCACGAAAGACTAGGTCTATATCATTAGTTACTACGACATTTGCCGGGGTCTCGGGAAAGTCCGAAAGGGTTACCGAGGCCCCTGGCAACACAGGAAACGAAAGGAACACTGGTGGGAAAAAAAAAACCATGACATGGGTTTGGCTTAGCTTGATTCCCGTCTCTATCGCGCACTTGAAGTTTGACATTTGTTTGACAGTGACAGAAATAACACATAGCCCACGTATGTGCTAAGTAACGATTACAGACCTTGGGTTTAGTCTCAAGTGAGCGAAATAGTAAATAAAATAGTTATCAGTCACATAATTAAGAAGCTTTTGTTCAGCATTAATAATTACACATCCAACACACCGACATAACTAACAAATTTAACCTCTCTACATAAAATCAGTCTTACATGTACTAATCTAGTTAAACAAGATTGCTAAGAAAGCGAACTACTGCGCACATCGCAATTTACATCGCATCAGTGTTAGTGATGTGGGACTTTAAAATACAGAACAGAAGTACCATGACACGTGTTAAAAAATACGAATGTTATGCTGAATGGGATTTTTTTTTTTTGAAATGAGAAATTATCAAATAAGACTCTTACTGACTAAAACCCACCCGTGTCCCTTCCGTTGCCTGTGTTGCCAGGCTCGGTAGTTTTGTACCTTCCCGTGACTTCGGCGCAGGCATCGGCCCTAGTGGACCCCTACACTTGTGCTGACGACATCTCTTTGAGACGCGCCTGGAATACAACGCGCCGTCGACCCGGGCCTGGTCCTTACCGGACGGTGAGCTACCCATTGCTCACCGTCCGCAAGCCCGCGCCTACGGTGGCATGGTTGGTGGGTGAAACGTTACATCTAACGTTTCATTAGTTGAAACGAACATGCCGTGCAAATATATTCAATACAACAGGAAATGGAAACACATCAACAAGACGAATTTGTTTCAACGTGTGTCACATTTAATGTTAGGTTTCACAATTATGTGTACCCATCATTACATAACATAATTGCTATCCTATTTTACACGACTGCCCAAAAACAAGAGTGTTACGAGTATGTTTTCAGGGTTCATGTATGTTTGTGAAATTCTTTATTACACCATAACTTCTAAACGGCTTAACCGATATCAATGTTTGTGGTATCGTTAGAAGCGTTTCGTTATCCCGGGTAACATAGGCTGACAATTAAAAAATATATAATGCGGGAGCCATGGTTCATGAAAAAATGATTTTTTTTTACTTAAAAATTTGACTACGTATACTATCATCGTCTAGAGCTCGCTTAATAAATAAGAAAAATATATATCAGTAGTATTCAATATGCAGTCGTTCACTAATAACATAACAAAAAAAAATGTAACAATAGTAGTATTCAATGTCCCATATAAATCCTTATTAAATAAAAATAAATAATTTAATAAATTCAAAAACACCAACACCGCCTTGAAACTTGCCAAACTGAAAAACAATCTTTCCAACGAATTCGGGGACGGGGGGGATTCTGTAAATACCTGTTCTAAGGAACTGTCCCCCGACTGCAATGAAAAGATTGGTTTTCAGTTTTCCACTTTTAGGCACAGTGGCGGTTTAATTGCCCATTCAACGCTAAAATCATTTAGCTCGTTTTTATTTTTTTAGTCGTTTATAATTCGCTTTTTGACAAGGTTTTTGATTTTTTTTTTAATTATTTATTCTCCTAAGTCACAGCATGTCCTAGTTTGGGAGTCAGGGTTTACTTTATCTGTATAACCTTTATTCACTGAAATTCATGAGACCTACTCGTATTTTTTAAGCAATGTTGAAGATTTTGTATAAATAAAGTATTTTATTTTTTTTTATGTTCAATAACATATAAATTCTAAGTTTCATTTGGTATTTTGGTCCTTTTTCTGTTCTCGTAATACAATTAGGAGGGGAAATGTCCATTTGCTACCTTTTAACCCCTTACTGCATAGCGTGACATATCGGGCATCAAGGGTTTTTGTCACCTCATTTAAATTTGACACATTTCTTCTTCTTGCATCTCTTAAGTGCGTGTACGTCGTACGGCATTTCATAAAAAAAATCGAATCCTTATTTTTTGATATGACTGAACCGATTTTAATGAAACTTCACAAGATTAAATAGGTTTCAAAATTTAGTAGAAAACATTTTCACCAAAATTGAGCTCACAACTCCGCTGCCCAATTTTTAAACATAATATTTCACAGAATTCAAATATGAAAAAGATATCATCCCCACATTACGTACAAGAGAGGTACCCTAAAAAAATTTTTTTTTCATGATTTTGTTTTTAGCACTTTATCGGCGGGATTAATATGTACTCGTACACCTATGCCAAAATACGGCTTTCTAGTACTAAGCGTCTCTGGGCTACAGCAGGGACAGACAGGCAGACAGACAGACGGACATGGCGAAACTATAAGGGTTCCTTGTTTACTACGGAACCCTAAAAACGGACACCTGCATTTAAACTATACCTTTTTAGAGAGCTAATAAAACTCAGCACTAAAATCGTTTTCCAAAAGCTGCACCGTACGGCACTTAAGTTCAATCGTTACACGTTGAAGCCAGATAGAAGCTCCCCATGTCCCCATCCTTGCGGTTTTATCTCTCACCTCCACTATCTCTCTAATCCGTCTGTCGACCGCACTAATGACTTACTTAGCACACTATTCGTTCGCTCTGTGGGTCGCGTATTGGTGAAAGCTACTTTCGTAACTTTCGTATGCTGGAAGGCTATTTAATTTAAGTTGTTCTGTCAAGTTTTTTTGATTGGATGTTTTATTTTTCCATCGACTCACAAATGCTAAGCGGAAGTTTACACTGCCTACATCTTGGGATAAATCTCTACTACGCTTTGGAATAGGCAACTAGCTTCATCTTTCGGACTGACCGACCCCTTGACAATTCAAAAGTGCCTGTATTTGGTTTATTTGAAATAAATGCTTTGAGTTTGAGTTTCTCACTTAAAGTCACTTTACCTAAATAGTCAATAGGTATCGAAATATACTTACTGTACTTTTCAGACAAAGTTCACTACGCTAACTATTCAATACTCAATATTTATTTATATTCCACAATGTGTTCTTCGGTGGTAGGTTTTACAAAGACGTGATCATTGTGGACCCTGTCGGGCACAGCAAAATAGGCGAGAGAAAGAGGGCTTCAATCTGTTGAATTAGTTGGTATACTAGATATTATTTAAGTAATTATTTTATAAAACATGTAATTTAAAATTTGTCATTTAGATATTCATTGATATTATAATAGCACTTAGATTATATAAATTGTTTTAATTTATTTTTGAATGTATTAAATTTTTGTTCATTTTTAATTATTTCAGGTGATTTATTATATACTTTAATTTGCATGACTAGGGTTCTTGCTGAGTGCATTTTTAGCTTAGAGCTCGGTAGGTTTAATGTATTTTGATGACGTAATGTGAAGCATGACTGTTATATTCCATCTCAGCACATGCGTAAATTATTCAAAGTAGCATTCAAACTTACGCCGCCAAGTCTATCCTTACCCTTAATGACGTCACGGCATCTTCAGCAAGATCGTGTAGACATTTAAGTACTCATTTGTCTAAGATGCCCTAACTTTGTGAGTAAGTGACTCATTGACACTAATTTATTAGTCTTTAGAGTCGAAAAGTTTTAGTTTGAGAGTAATCTTAGGGTCATGTTCTAGAATAGAAGGTTGTTCTTGTTTCTAGACATGACCCTGATTTAAAATTTAACTAGATTCGGGGCGCTTCTTAATAACGTACATAAACTTACGCCTTCTTCCTTTAGGGGAAGGCAGAAACTAAGGAACGCCGCCTGCTACGATCCTTAGTGATTTTGCTTTATAATAAAATGTGTTATAATAGCGAATTCTAAGCAGCATCATCATCAGCTTTCTGACCTGGTTTCATTTTACTTGGGGTCGGCGCAACACGTTTTCTTCCATTCAATAGCGAATTCTAAGCATTAAAGTTACGGCTACATTGTCGCGATAACGAGAACTACACTTCGCGCACTCTCTCTCGCATACCGTTCCACGTCTCCCTGTACAACAGAGAGCGCGCGTATAATGTAGTCGTAGCATTAGGCACAAATATCGGTTCTGTAATATTTTTATGACAAGTTCTCATAATGCTACGACTACATTATACGCGCGGTCTCTGTTGTACAGCGAGACGTGGAACGGTATGCGAGAGAGAGTACGCGAAGTGTAGTTCTCGATATCGCGAACTACACTTCGCGCACTCTCTGTTGTAAAGCGAGACGTCGAGCGGTGTGCAAGCGAGAGCGCGCGACATGTAGTTCGCGTTGGCGCGACAATGTAGCCGTAGGAATAGAAACATGTTGTTTTTGAACTGGTGCAGTGGTGATCCTATGACCGACCAATGTTACGTATGTGGCTACCTACTATGTTATACCGTTGTAAGACGCAGGAGACTATTCTATACGACTTCGACATAGAGTCCTAGTGTGAATGCTAGTGCTATTTGTATTTGTGCTGCTCACTTGAACAATAAATATTTATTTTATTTTTTACTAGCTTCGCCCACGTGTATTATCCCACGGGACCGTACTACTGCGATAAAAAGTATCCTATGTCATGATCTACCCATGTGCCAAACGCGAACGGCAGGCTTGTATGGGACTTTCGTACAGCTAATGAAATTTCGTGTTTTGGGTAAAAAAAAATACAAACAACTGCGTTTAGTTTACGACTAAATTACGTGTAGTTATTAAAATCATTTTTTTTAACATTATTAATTAAACCGAACTTCTAAAAATAGTACACTTACATGAAAATAAATGGCTTAGTTGCCTTAATATGTGGTACAAATTCTATAACAAAACAACAAAAAAAGTAAGCGGTACGAAATCTGCCGTTCACCTTACATTCAAATCCGTTTAGCCGTTTTAGCGTAACAATCAAAGAAACTCACTTTCGCATTTATAATATTACTAGTTGCGCCCCGCGGTTTCATCCGCATAAGTCTCAATCCCGTCGGAATATCGGGATAAAAAGTATCTTATGTCCTAACTTAGACCATGGTCTACCCATGTGCCAAATTTAATTAAAATCCGTTCAGCCGTTTTAGCGTAACAATAAAACAGATTCACTTTCGCATTTATAATATTAAATTTGCATTTATTTTATAAAAAATCCCCTGTCCTTATAACAAAACAAAAAAAACACCGATTACCATCTCGCTACTCATATTCATATCTTTATTTGCATTCCATAATGTTAATTTTACAGATCTTATATTAGGCTTAAAGCTAGGTACAATTATGGACCCTGTAGGGCACAGCAAAAAGTATAAAAAATTAAATTAAATTTAACATAAGTGTGAACTAATATAACTAACTACTCCACCTGCCTTTCCAGCTTTAGCAATATTTAACTAAGTATATCAGTACCACTTCAATCAAGACAGGTCCAGATTTATCATTCCTTGTCGTAGGTATGACACAGGTCTTGAGACAAGGATATTAAGTCAGAGATATCTTTAGTTGCCCACGTCAAACCGCGGGGCTTGATTTATTGTAACAGACTTGACTGACAGGTCCCTGTGTTTTTTAGGAAGGCTTTTCTCTTTTGTTTGGAATGTATTTTATATAAAACCCCGTATACCTACAGGCTCATTGGACGATAGGGCTCGTATGCGGGGTGTCGAAAATTTCAGTAAAACAGGCCACAGGGCCCGTATTCGGCGAACCGTTTTCATTAGTCGATAGGGAACGACTGCGGTATACAGAGAACCTGCACCGCACGTTTGCATTCCTTTATTGGGTGTGAATATCCGCACGCTTTTTACCGATCGATTGACTTTTATTAGTCATTACCCCGCCTGCGGGGAGTCCCCGCATGCTGTATACTCAAACCAAATAAAAAGCCAAGACAGCGCTGTCAACAGTGACGTGAGGCCGGTTTCGTAAACATGTGTGCACTTAGTGAGGTGTAGTTTGGTTTAAAAGGGTTATAAATGATTGCGTGTGAGCGTGTATGCACAGAGCGAGGTCTAGTTTTGGCATATGGATTCACTGTAAAGTTCGCAGCACTAAGTCTTGGTTTTTTATTTGGTCTGAGTCTTTATCGAACAAGTTATCGACTAATGAAAAAAAGCCATTACTACGAATGTATGTCTTAACTTGAAGAGCGAACTAAAGAGTTTCATTGCTTTACTTTTCCTTTTAAATGAGTCACGGTGCTTAAACGGAAAAAGCAATCATGGCTTCCTTGGCTGGTACCAATACGTGACAGCCTCAGCATATTCCTGGTTTTGAAGATGGAGGGATCCGCACAGACGCTAGACGGGCAGAAACCCTTTAAGAAACAGACATACACATTCTTAGTTCAATGAATTTGTATTAAATGAGTTGAGCCCAGTGGGTGGCCACGTTAATCGCAGCATCAGCGGCGTTTAACTTTCTTATTATCATGCAATCGGTGTACAATGCATGCATGAATACTCAAACAAACAAACAAATAGAACAGTAAAACATGTTGTTTCACACTTACAAATTTGTTCATTGATCTGTTAGTTGAGCTTCTATAAGTCACAGAGTTTGTCATCTACACCATTTTCCACGGTTTACAAAAAATATACCTACACAATCACCCAATACATCTTTTGTTTTTCCATCATATCAGTTTTACATAATGCGCCATCAATGTTAGATAATTAGAATTATGTAACAAATAATTATGTAACACCTGCAAGTCAAAACGTCAAACAAATAGTTTTCTGACAGCTGCGCGCACATATTAATTTAGGCCGACGGCGCGTACGTCGTTCTCGTCGGTACGGAATGTTGCCATTTTAATAAATATTAGTATTTATGTTATTCTTTCTTTTAAATACTTGAATTTATGTTATTCATACGAGTATTTCAATCGCACTGTGTGCTGCACCGGTCGACGTCATCACGTCAACGTTGGCTATCGCTGAAAATCAGCGCTGGGGCTCTGTCTCTCATAGGGTCGCAGCATTATGCTGAGCGTTGGCCGTGTTGCGTGGATGTGACGCATATTCTCCCCTAATTGTTTCTTTTTTGTATTTGTGTTCCTTCTTTGCGTCATTTTTACCGCAAATAAACGTATTTTCTTTCTTTCTTTCTTTTTATGTATTTTATGGCTACACTTTCGATACTAAAGTAACAAAATGACACAAACCGCCTAAGTATACCCTGAACCATGAACACATACAAAGCGATACAAACTTCAAACTAATGGACCTACCATTAGGCTATGTGCAGATTGTTAACGACGGGTACCTGGTATACTAATATATATTTACACAATAGACTCGGTAAATGATCGCAAAACCGCTGCTTAATCGTTATTTTGTAACTATCGAAGGTGTAATTAGTGCGTATTAACACTGAGAGCTATGTATGGACAGTAGCTAATCTGAGGTTGGTAACACTAGATGATATATTATTTTTGAAGTGAAAACTTGAGCGATTTTTTGTAGGGGCAAAAGTTACTGGTTCACGTCACCGACACGCCCGCGTCACAGACTGCCGACGTGCAGCGGCCTGTGTACATCTATACGCATGTATACACTAATACATTGTTTATACTGGACTATATCATGTGCTCTTCAAAGTTTTAAGTTTTCCCTTCATATTAGGTTGGGTAAAAAGTCTTTTCGCATTATAGTATGTATGAACTTGTAATAAAATCTCTTTGGGTATACTATTTGTATCTGGCTGGTTTTGGTATCATTGAACGTTTAAATTTTAAAGAACATAATTCCAAATTCAAATAAGGAAAATGTGTGATTTTCATTTGTTTTTCGTACCGTCAAGATGAGTGAATCTAATGAAGAAATTCGATACATTTTAAAATTTTATTACAATTATATTATGCTGCACCGGTTGACGTCATGACTTCAACGCCGTTTGTCGCTGAAAACCAGCGCTGGGGCTCTGGCTCGCATAGGGTCGCAGCATTATGCTGAGCGATGGCCGTTTTGCGTGGATGTGACGCATATTTCCCCCAACTTGTTTTTTCGTGTTTGTGTTTTTTCTTTGCGTCATGTTTACAGCAAATAAACGTTTTTTCTTTCTTATCCTTCTTTCCATATATTCATGTTTCTTCATGTAAAAATGTCGTGAAGAAACCTTTTAAATATCCAGATTCTATATCAAAATTCTAGATTCTAAATACAATGTATAGCTGTACAAGGTTCTAAACTAACACTCCATCTTGTTTTTCAATTTTACAAAGCAATTGCACAAATGTTTGCCAACAGCTCTGTCAGCGTCATTGAAGCGCCAAAAGCTACTTATTGTAGTGTACGCTTAGTGAAGGTATATTGGAAAGAGTTTTTACGTTCACTTCTTGTGTTGTCTAGTCACAGTCAGCCAAAGCAGAACTCTAAAGAAAAATAATGTCTCAATCAAAGTAAATGCCTCGTCTTTATAGTGTCTTAAGTAATAAATGTTGAAATAATCCACTTTGCACAAAGTGGTGGCCGTCCCGCGGTCCCACAAAGGCTTGTAATAAATAACAAAAACAGTAACACTGCCCTCCCCCTCACCCCAATTTTTCATGTATTTAAGTCTAGTAGTCCCAAAGGTATTCAGCCTGTAACATTGCACGAGGTTTTGCAAAAGAGTTTTTAGTTTATGAAAAGTTCTGCATGCAATGTTATACAGGATATTTCATGCATAACAGTAAGGACCAACTTACTTGAATGAAAAGCGAATTTAGAATGACTGACTTGTTTTTCTAATTCGGAGATAAGGTTCTAAACAAAGTCTTTTATAGCAATCGTAACGCTTTCACTAACAATGGCGCCGATTCCCTTATTCACAAACTAAATTAAATTTAGTTCAGTGCATCTTTTTATTTCTATTTCATTAAGAAAAGGACAAAAGATACATTTTAGTTTAGTCCTGTCAAATTAATCAGCGCTTGACGTAAATTGATGTAATTTTAGTAGGCAAGTTTTTAATCACGTCTAAACTTGTATGGAGTAGTGACAGGCGCTGATTAATTTGACAGGACTAAACTAAAATTTATCTTCTGTCCTTTTCTTAATGAAATAGAAAGAAAAAGATGCACTGAACTTAAATTTCGTTTAGTTTGCGAACAAGGGAATCGGCACCAATAAGAACAAAAACTTTAAACATTTTCCATTTAAGCAAATTTATAAGCATACTACCGACACGCTTGTGGCTAAGTAACAACATGGGTCTGGTGGCTAAGTAACAACAGCCGCACCGTCGATCTATCAGGTAAAGCTACGCTTGCCGCGGTTGGTCCGTCGCTGGGTGACCATCTTTGCATACTAAGACCCTTCCGAGCCTCGGAAAGCTCGTTAAGCCGTTGGTCCCGGCTGTCATTTGTGGATCTTTGACAGTCGTTTCGGGTAGTAAAAAGCCCGAAAGACTGACAACCAGTCTTACCAAGGGGTATTGTTTTACCCAGTATCTGGGTTGTGGAGGTCAGATAGGCAGTCGCACCTTTTAAAATACTGGTATTCAGCTACTGGAAGCCGACCCCAACATTGTTGGGAAAAGGCAGATGATGACTAGCGACACGTTTAGGTTTTTGCGACTTAACAAGACAACGTCATTTCTTTATTATATGTAACTTTAATATTAATATATTACAAACGATGGTGGAAACTGCATCAAAATCCGTTGCGTAGTTCAGAAGAAAAACAAGTTCATATAGACAGACACGAAAAGCGATTTTAATTTATAGTAAGTATCGTCTTTATATTTGAAACCTATAATTATAGAATATTACTAGAGAACTTTTCGTTTGGTTTCCCCAGAGCTTGTGAATGGTTTCGGCGTGATAGCCGATAGATATACCTACCAACTTGTATGAGACTAGCAGCACTTATAATAATATTAGGCAATAGGAGCATCATTCTGGTGGCACATCGTAGTCGGCTGGTTGTAAAGTAAGTCAGTGTGTTTTAGACCCTCGTGTCAGGCCAGAACTTTGTAAAACAAGGTCACTAAGACAAAATATGTTAACCTAGTTGAATGTGGAGTCGGATTAATAGAGCAGGTAAAGTCAGGGAAATGAATTGTTCAGTAAATTGACTACTAACTTAAAATGCCCATCTAATCAAAACTCAACTGTCATACTTTGACAGTTGTGGGTCGATTTCAAATTTGGGGCCAAAAGCACATATTTTCATTTATTTCTCATGGTGTAGAATTTATCGGAACTAAAATTATTTTAAATCATGTAGTCTTATGAGACGTGCAAACGCCAGTTACAACGAATCTTTTATAATTGTAAATTAAAAAGATAGATCTAAAACTAGTACCTATTTCTCATTAGTGTTAATGCTCCAAAGTCTTATTTTTTCTTAATCTTTCTAAAAAACGAAATAACGCGTCGAGGAAATTCAAATTTTATCGTGGTACTTTTAAGTATACACTTCAAAGATGAATAATTAGATATTAAAAACAATGCTGGGTATAAAAAAAATGTTTTTTTTTAGCTTTCTAAAACTGTTTCATTTTAAAGTATCATTTGTGTGATCGTAACAAAATGCACCAGTAAATAGAATTCGTCCCTGATTTACCCGACCTTTACCCCGCGCGCATCCCGTGTGCTCAGTCGTGACCGAACGCGCGTGCTCGTCAGTTGTGTGTGGCGTTATTTTAAGAGAAATTCCAAATTTCAGGTAAGATTTTGACTTTTGTAACAAATTTATATCATTAGTGTTTTGTCACATATCGTGCTTAGTTAAATGTGTTTTTTGTTTTTGATTTGGCTGCCTTACAAACCATTGAGAGCATATTTTGTTTCCAATGTACGAAAACGTTCTAGAACGTTCTATTTACGAAATAAATTCGAATTACTTCCAAAAATCTCATTCGTGTCACTCTCATTTGTGTCGATTGACGAGTCACACAAATTATATTGAAAGTCACACTAATGATTTTTTTTTTACTTTTAGATTTAATATTATATAATGGCGAAACCAAAAAAACAAAAAAGTGAGGAAGAATTACAGAGACGTAGAATAGCTAGAAGACAAAAATATCAAACTATTAAAAACAATCCTGAGTTATATGCTGCTGAGCAAGAAAAAAAAAGACAATATTACTTAAAAGCGAAGGAGAATAAAAAAAATAAAAGTATTAACGAAATGAGTCCACGCGAGCAAAGAATTCAAAGACGAAAATGGAAAACGAGTGCCAAAAAGTTTTTTAGAAAGAAAGTAAGTCAAAGAATGATAGAAAACGTTGCAGTAACTGAAGAAAGTTGTGATATTGAAAATGTTAACATGAATACAGATCCCTTAAACATAGAAAACCAAGAAATAAAATCGAAACTAAGTATGCGTGAACATAAATTAATAAAAAAAATCAAAACAATGAAAATGCAGCACGAGAAAGAAAAACGAAATTATATATTATTATTAAACAGGTAAATTATTTAAAAAGAAAAATATCTACACTAACAGGAGAAATAAGTAATGAATCAGAAAATACAAAAAATGAAGACAAGAAACAATTATTTGATAAACTTCTAAGTGCTGAAATAACACGGAAATTTGCAACAACTGCAAACAGGAAAGACAAACGCGTTATCACTAACTTAATTGATAAAGAGAAGTTTAAAAAATTTAAGGTTGCTACTGACGATTTAAGAAGAATGCACGAAATAACATCAACGTTCAAAAATTAGTGGAAAAGTTTTACGAAGACGACATTAACAGTCGCATTACTCCAGGCAAGAAACAATATAAGAAGAAACATGGAACCGTTAAACAAGTCAGATATCTTTTAGATTCTATAAAAAATTTACACAAGAAATTTTTGGCTGAAAATACTAACATTAAAATTAGTTACACGACTTTTACAAGACTCAGACCATTTTGGGACTCTCTTCCAACTGACGACCGTGATACGTGCGCCTGCTTATTGCACACAAACTATAATAATATTCTTGATGTAAAAGATAGTCAGAATTTGACAAAGGAAATCTGTTGTAATAAATATAGCCTAGATTGTCTTAATCGCAAATGCGCTTCATGTAAAAATAAAACAGTACCATATAAAGAATTCCGAAATGATAAAGAAATACAGTACATGGTATGGGAAAGAGACACCAAAAAAGTAGATACGAAAGAAATAAAAATAATCAAGAAGAAAGCAAAGAGATCTGATGCTCGTATTGAACTGGAAAATATGCTGCCAAAATTTTGTCCCACACGAGTAACATTGTCAACCAGTACGCTACTATTAAATGTTTGAAAGAAGCTCTAACTACCAATGAAGCCTTGATTCATATGGATTTTTCGGAAAACTGTTCTTATAAATATGCGGAGGAAGTACAAAGCATGCACTTTGGTGGCAGCCGTGGTCAAGTCTCACTTCATATAGCAGTGGTTTATTTAAAAAATGATTCTAATGCTACTCAAGCCTACTCTGTTTGCACAGCCAGTGAATGCACCCGTCATGATGCAGCGGCAGTGTGGGCTTATCTAAATTATTTAATTAAATTTGTGTTTAACAGATCATCACAAATTAATCGCATTCACATTTTAACAGATAGTCCCTCAAGCCAGTATAGAAATAAATACATATTTTATATTTTAACCCAATTAAGGAATGACTTCCCAGAACTAAATCTTATCACATGGAATTACCAAGAAGCTGGGCACGGCAAGGGTGCTCCTGATGGCATCGGAGCAGTGATCAAAAGGACTGCGGATTATGAATTAAGGTGTCATCAGGATGTCGGAGACTTTGATGCCTTTGTCAACATCATTCGAAGAAATATAAAAAACGTAGAAATGGGTATTATTCAAGAGCACGAAATTAAATGAAAGGAATTAATGTTGCCTAAAGATATTGCCACTTTCAAGGGGACTATGACAGTTCATCAGGTATATTTTATACAACAATTAAACATTAAAAAATATACTGATGTTACGATACACAATGTAATAATAATACATATTTTTTTCTTTCAGGTCGTTTGGGCTGCCGATTCTGCTTATCTAGAATTTAGACAACAGAGCTGTTTCGAATGTTTAAATGTCGCTTGTAAACATGGCAAACATATGAGATTTTTTAAAATATATAATACTCCCATATTATAACTTTGTGCCCTTTGGCGTCGAGACCCTCGGTCCGTGGGGTCCCAGTGCGCATAAGTTATTTGCGGAAATCGCGAAACGTCTAGTTGATGTAACTGGTGACCGAAAAGCTGGCGGCTTTCTCGCGCAACGCATCAGCATTGCAATTCAGCGAGGAAATGCCGCCAGCATCCTCGGTACAATGCCCCGAGGGCCTTTTTTAAGCTTAACTTAGTTTTAATTTAATTTAGTTAATGTTAATAATCATCTTGTAATTTGGTTATGTAAATAAATGTTATACTCCCATTGAATCTACAATGGAAAATGTAAAGGTCATCCCGGAAAACAAAATAATTAGGGTATTAAGTGATGTTACCATTCGTTATGCTAATACCGATGATCCAATGTTACATGACAGCATGCCATCAACTTCAAGTCTCCGCAGTGTTCGACACTCGTGGACCAACAAATCTTTTATAAATAATCATACAAAAGCGACAGATCATGAAAAAGAATTTCTTGATTTTTTAAAGAAATGTGAAGATGATGATGACGATCCCATTGATTAAATTAAGAAGGTATTAAAAATATGAATATTGTTATTGTATTCGCAATGAAAAACGATTAGCGTTAACGAATCTTGAAGACTGAAATCAGAAATGTATACCATTGATTAGCTTAGTTGAATAAGTTATTGTTTTGGAATTAAGTTTAAAATTCTGTAGTACGGTGACCAGCACAAAAATGGTACCCCAATCTGTCAAAATTTCCAGGTAATGGAATTTGACACTTTTTACACTGTTTCAGTAAATTGAAAATCTTTTATAGAAATTTGACAGTAGGTTGAGGGTAGGTTGAAGCGCTGACCACTGCACCTGCTACTAATAATGTTAATGACAAATATTTTATGTTTTGTTGATTATTTATTAACTTTCATTAGTGTAACCAGAGATCTCATTAGTAAATCACAAAATATCATTAGAGAAATTATGCTGCTCATTCGTGTCACTCAAAAATTTGTATTTTCCCTGTTATTGGAAGAAATTAAAGGTTTGTTTGATTAGCATGTGTTTTTTTAACTAATGAACGCACCCAGATATTTAAACATTATTTTTCAAACATTTTTCAAATATCATGCAATTCACACTTTTTTGGCCCCAAATTTGAAATCGACCGTTGTATGAAGTGTCTGTGACACGGCAAATTGACATAAGGTGTCGCTTTGATAAACAATTAAAAGATTATTTTCAAAAGTCTTTGTAGTAAGACTGCCTGTCCATTGCAGCCGAGAAAAGAGGAGAGGACCGGAACCGTGCCAATATTAACCAACAGAATCTAAACTCCGCTCCGCTCCGCATGGATGAAAAACATTCTATTAGTTAATATAGGCTCAGCTCCGCTTCCTCGTCTCTCTTCTCCGCGTCAGTGGAAAGAAGCGCAAAAACGGCTCGGCGGCCGCTGCTAATGTCGAATTATTAATTTAAAAACTTTGTGTAATAAAATGGTTATATTTATTGTGTTATTTTTTTATTATTCTAGACTTTTACACTTATTTATTATACATTTATTTTACACTTATATACATCGATTAAACTAATCGATCACCATTACAATAAATATGACCATTTTATTACACAAAGTGACAGCTAGCAAATGTCAGATTACTCTAGTGAATTATTAACTCGACTTTAGAGGCGGCAATGGTGCCGATTCCCTTGTTCACAAACTAAAGTAAATTTAAGTTCAGTGCATCTTTTTCTTTCTATTTCATTAAGAAAAGGACAGATGATAAATTTTAGTTCAGTCCTGTCAAATTAATCAGCGCTTGACGTAAATTTACGTAATTTTAGTAGGCAAGTTTTTAATCACGTCTAAACTTGTATGGAGTAGTGACAGGCGCTGATTAATTTGACAGGACTAAACTAAAGTTTATCTTCTGTCCTCTTCTTAATTAAATACAAAGAAAAAGATGCACTGAACTTAAATTTAGTTTAGTTTGTGAACAAGGGAATCGGCACCATTGTCAACATTTTACATAGGTACAAACAAAGCGTCTCACCGCACTCGAACTACGAAACAAATTATGTCATAGAAGCTGACAGCTGACAGGCGGTCCGTGACAGAAGTTGTTCGCTCAATGTACTTTTGGCACCATGCATTTTATTAGTAGGTACTGCCGTCTCTAGACGCTGCCGGTGCGGCAATTCAATATATCAACACACAGATCATAGTTTCTAATACATCTAGTCTCTGTGTTGTGTTTATTTTTGGACCACAGATAAACACTTCAGTTTTTTCGACATTCTTACTACTTATAACACGTGCCGTTTTCAATACTCATTGATGTTCATATCGGTCAGATGAATATTATGAACTTATTCGAATACTTCTTATATACGAATAGTTCCACTTTATTTTCAGAAAGTCGTACCTATAAGGTTAAATATTATCTATAAAAAGTATTAAACAAAGTCGCTTTTTATGTCTATCTGTGTGAGCGCTTATTTATTTATCGTCCTGTATTAGTAGGTCTCCCCAATAACTATGCACGGTTCCTTGTGTGATGCCTTTTCCGGCCAATCTTCGACTACGTGAGAGCGCTTAGGTCTTTAAGGCTCGTGCTGACTGGCGCGATATCGCGTTCGCGACACGTTGCACGACGCGCAATGCGACACTTTCTATGAAGTTTTCATAGGAACTGTGCTGCGAGAATCGCGTCGCGCTTGTCTGCGAGAGCGTTTAAAATACACTATAGATTTTAATAAGGTTTTCATCACAATTTTTTTTTTTTTTTTTTTTTATTTGTGATGGGTTTGCTCTTGACTTTAGTCTATGCCAGAGGCGACAGAAACAAAGTCGACGATGGAGCGAGCTTACCCAGAAGAAGCCTGTTCACTCTCACTTTGAAGAGATTAGGGTTATATGCGTTCGGAAACACAGACGCAGGCAGAGAGTTCCATTCCTTTGCTGTGCGCATTATAAAAGAAGTTTGGAAACGCTTAGTGCGAGTTGGTGGGATAGCCACCAGGAAGGGATGGTAACCTGAAGTGCGCCTAGATGACCGATAATAGAAGGGGGCCGGTGGAATGAGGTCGTGGAGTTCCTGAGCACACTCTCCGAAGTACAATCTATAGAAGACCGACAAGCAGGCAACCTTGCGACGATGGGCCAAACTGTGAAGCTTGGCATCCACCAGATTTACGTCGCCAATGAGCCTCTTAGCTCTGCGTTCCACCGAGTCAAGCGCGGCAAGTTGGTATTTAGCCGAGCCATCCCAAAGGTGGCTACAATACTCCATGCAGGATCGGACCTGCGCTTTATAAAGGGTCAAAAGCTGTCCAGGCGTAAAGTATCGCTTCACCTTATTTAGGATGCCCAGTTTCTTGGCCGCAGTCTGGGCTTTGTACTCGATGGTGGCGCCGAAGTTGAGGTTAGATGTCAACTCCATGCCTAGGAGCTCGAGCCGATCAGTTACAGGAACCGATGTACCCCGAAAAGTAGGAGTCAGGTCGAAACGACTCCTTTTTGCGGTAAAAAGACACGCTTGTGTTTTGGTGGCGTTAAAAGTGACCAGATTATCATCACCCCACTGGGAGACAAGGCTTAACGTCAACTCTGTCCGCTCTACCAAGGCCTCTCTCAAGGAACGAACTGCGGCCCCGTTGGTTTTTGCGCTGGACAAGTATCTCTCTGAAACAGTACTGTCGTCCGCGTACCCAACAATACCAGTCTGTAGTAGGTCATTGATGTGCAGCAGGAAAAGAGTTGCAGAGAGAACAGACCCCTGAGGAACTCCGGCATCAATAGCCATAAGGTCAGAGGAGCAGCCGTCAACGACTACTCTGATCGACCGTTCACTAAGGAAGTCTGATATCAATTTTTTTCCGGAA
Organism: Atethmia centrago; assembly: GCA_905333075.3. Taxonomy (NCBI): domain Eukaryota; kingdom Metazoa; phylum Arthropoda; class Insecta; order Lepidoptera; family Noctuidae; genus Atethmia; species Atethmia centrago. Next base: position 25,990,117 of record HG995376.1, read on the forward strand.
GGTTTACCCTTAGAACAAAAGTCTCAATGTTTTGACATGTCACTAAATCAATGTATGCAAAGCAGAGGCGGGTCGCTAGATAGTTATATAGAGGCTTTGTCGTCTTATTTTAATCCCCGACGGAAACAGGATGGGTCTTATAATTTTTTCGTGTGTGTCTGTATGTGGCATTGTAGCTTCTTAACGGCTTAACCGATTTAGATTTTTTTTTGTTTTGTTTGAAAGGTGACTTGATCGTGAGTGTTCTTAGATATGAAGAAAATCCATTCAGACGTTTGAAGATTATCAGCTCTTTTCTAGTTGATGAATGGGTGTGAGCATCTTCCACAGATCTTATCGGGTCGAAATTTGGTATTTTGTTCCTTCAATGATATTAGAATAACATAGTAACCTTGAACTGAAGCTGCAGCATTACCTGGTATTTGCGGGATGCCCAACTACCACCTATCTAGAACCTATTCTTTATGATCATTTCAAAGAGCCCAAACACGATAAGTACCTCTGCTGTAAGTTGTTACGGGAACTTACAGCAGAGGTACTTATCGTGTTTGGGCTCTTTGAAATGGTCATAAAGAATAGGTTCTAGATAGGTGGTAGTTACGGTCTGATGTATTGTTCTTTTTCCTACTCTATCAGAGTAGGAAAAAGAACAATACATAGGTACATAAACTCACGCCTTCTTCCCATGGGGGTGGCAGAAACTGTAGAACGCCACCTGCTCCGCTCCTTACGTACTCCTCTTGCTTCGTTTACGTTCATACATCCGGTCATACACGCACGCCGGTTGCGAGTACTACGCACCTGAACCCTGAACCTTTCTGAAGAACATCACCAATTAGGTCACTATATGTCCTCCTAGGCCGTTTCCAGTCACCTCTGCTTTGTAAATACCTTTTATCTTTCATTCATCCTCTCAACATGACCAAACCATATAAGCTTATGTACTCTTTTAAATGTTTGTCACTACATCTTTATTTTAAACTGCGCCGTTGTACATCATTTCTGAGACAAAAAAATAAGCTCATAATAAAATTAGCTTAGCTTAAAAATAATGAGGGTAAACAGTCTAATAATACTGTAGGAAAAAGCCTTCCCCCGACGGCGACGCGACGAGACGCTTGGATCAACATATTACGAGTACCTACAACTTATATTAAACTTAAAAGGCCAATACATTTTATTTATTTATTTATATATACTTTATTGTACACAACAAAAATACATAATAAGAAATAAATCAAACACTACAAAATATACAATGGGTGGCCTTAACGCTTTCTGTGATCTCTTCCAGACAACCATGGAATGGACAGTGAAATGGAATGGAAGTTTTATTTTGTTACTTTTTAAAACATTTTGTTTGTGTCGGGGTTTTTTGTAATACCTAGTAGTAGAGTAGTCTTTGTGATAGTCTTTCTACCTAATGTATCAATAGAACTATGCAAAGTACCCGGTCGTAAATATCGTACAGTCCGATTCAAACTATGGCTGCTCGGAACATGAGGCGAGTCGCTACGCAGTAACGAATTCACGTGTCAGTGGGGGTGAGGGGTGGGATACTGCGCAGCGAGTAGCGCACTTGAGAGCCGCCATAGAGTTTGACGTGTACTATATATACATCGAATTATAGAACGGCTTTGTCTCACCGACCCCGATGACCCCATTATCCTCCTCCAAAAAAGCAGTAGGGCTACGAGTACAGCGCACAAAACACACAGACCGACCTTCCGACCTCGCCACCGAGGTCCCTCGCGAAGACCCCGACGTAATTGTCCCCCCGACCCGTGCTCGACGAAGTGCCAGCCCGCAGCTTTAAATTCCCCAGATAACAATAATTATCCAGTTATGATTCAGCCTGTCCCACCTTGCTGTCCTCCCCCCAGCGACGCCCTAAGCCGAGGTTCGTACCCCACAGAGGGTGCCCTTAGCGTGCAGTCGCTTAGGATTGTAAGAAATTCGCCCCTGGCTGGAGGCTTTGAGTTCGCTTAAGGCAGCCACAGGATAGTCCGGTTAAGTAGTCAGGCAAATTTCGCGCCCTCTCTCCCCTAGCCACCGCAGGAGACGCCCTGGGCGTCGGGAATCCCGGGCGGATTTCCGGCCACCATAGGCGCGGGCCTGCGGACGATAGCAATGGGTAGCTCTACGTCTGGTAAGGACCAGGCCCGGGTCGACGGCGCGTTGTATTCCACGCGCGCCTCAAAGAGATGTCGTCAGCACAAATGTTGGGGTCCACTTGGGCCGATGCCTGCCGGGGTCGTGGGAAGGTACTAAAGGGTCACCGAGGCCTCCGCAACACAGGCAACGGAAGAAATACGGGTGGGTTTTAGTCAGTAAGAGTCTGACACACCCTCCCGCTTCACCCAGAGCGGTAGAAGTTATTTGATGATTACTCAACCAAAAAAAAAAAGTAGTCACGACCTCTCAAGGTCAACTACGAGATACGATTCACAAAAAAAAACCGTCTTTGTAGAGCATCAGTCGTCGTCACTCATAACGTACCCGAGTCACTAGTACTGTATGAATACTTACATCATAATCAGCCTATAATGTTCCCACTGCTGGGACACAGGCTTCCTCTCTTCGAGAGGGAGTGGGCCGTAATGAACCACGCGGGTCCAATGCGGGTTGACCGATGTTATATGATTTCGAAGTTTTGGTTCTAGGACTTGCCGGTTTTCTCACGATGCTTTCCTTCACCGTTGAGAGCAGTGGTGGTGACATTATTTACACAAAGTAAAGTTTCTGTCTGGGTAATAATCACGACTCGTAAGTCGGGGCCGTTACCGCTGGGCCACCATTGCTCCTTACCTGAGTTACTGACATAGTTATGTCAACAATTCCGGTGATGATGACTGTAATTCTTACTTACAATCATGACAGGGATACCCGAGGGCAATATCGCTAAAAACCAACTACAACTACAAACAAATATAATTAATAGTTTTATCCAAAATTCCTTTGTTACAAATTCATAACCTTTCAAAATACTTCAGGTCTCTTGTAATTGTGTAACCCTAAACTTTTGACAGTCGGACGATACGGTCCGATCTCGTCCGAATATAATCCCAAGTATTTGCTGGTTTCGGTGAGGCGGCGAGCCTCCTTGCCAGATTGCCGCCATGGGATCTGGAGGCAAAAGTCCTCGCGCATGTATGGGAGCAGCGCGAGTAGGCGAAACGACATACGGGATTGCGGCAACCCAGTGCTGGGCACGCCACAATTGCGGCGATAAGTTCCTTCTTTGAGGAGTGGCTAGAGAGGCACCACGGCGTCCTCACCTTCCGCCTGACGCAGGTCCTCACCGGAGACGGCAGCTTAGGGACGTTCCTGTGTGATAAGGCGGGAGGAAACGCCCGGGTGTCACCACTGTGTGGATCGCCCGGAGGACACGGTGGAGCATACGGTGGAGGTCTGCCCGGCCCGGTCCGGCTCTAGCCCAGGCCATGGTACGGAGCGAGAGGGCATGGGCAGCCGTCATCTCCTTCTGCAAAGCAGTAATGCTCGCGAAGGAGGAGGCGGGACGGTTGAGGGAAAGGCATGTTTCACGCCCTCTCGCCCCTAGCCGCCGCAGGAGACGCCCTGGGCGTCGGGAATACCGGGCGGATTTCCGGCCACCATAGGCGCGGGCCTGCGGACGATAGCAATGGGTAGCTCTACGTCTGGTAAGGACCAGGCCCGGGTCGACGGCGCGTTGTGTTCCACGCGCGCCTCAAAGAGATGTCATCAGCACAAGTGTAGGGGGCAACGGAAGGAATACGGGTGGGTTTTAATGAGTAAGAGTCTGACGCACCCTCCCGCTCCGCCCAGAGCGGGGGAAGTTATTTGATAATTTCCCCACCCTAAAAAAGAAGTTTTTACTGATTGAATTTTAAGAAACACGGATCAAAATAACGTGAATGGAAAATGTATTGTCCATTTTGTCACATATCTTTTCTTATAATCCCGGGAAATAAATGGAACTGTTATCGGTACGTTTCCTTGACATAAAAAATACTCAATAATATGTATTTTAGATAGGTATAATTTGTGAGTTTGTATGGGGGTAATCTTCGCAACTACTGATCCATCGCGGGAAGGTACTTATGGGTCACCGAGGCCCCCGCAACACAGGCAACAGGAAGGAATACGGGTGGGTTTTAGTCAGTAAGAGTCTGACACACCCTCCCGCTCCGCCCAGAGCGGGAGAAGTTATTTGATGATTTCCCACCCACAAAAAAAAAAAAAAAAAACTACTGATCCAAAAACTCATTCACGGATGGGAAGCTACAGTATTGTCAAGTGCCATAGGATATCTATATTTTATGTTATATGTTAAACCAAGAAATATCACCCGGGCGAAGTCGCGGGCTGAAGCTAGTTTTCCATTATTTTAATCTCTCTTTCTCCCTTTCATCCATCTAAAGGTTATCTGTAAAAGATCGCTTTTAGCGATAACACCACCCACTGTGTCACCCTATGTAAAATTCCAACATTTATATCTGTGATTTTATGGTGTACATATTAAAGAGTATTGTATTCTATTCAATTCTCCCAGTTTCGTTTCCAACGCCATGAGACTGAAAATAAGAAACAAAATCCAAGATTTTCAATAAAACGACAACCGTGACTCAATATTCACCCCTATTCACTAAATTACAAAATCACTCACATTATTGTTTATCAATACTCAAATACCCTTACTGAAACGAAAACAAAGGCAGTTGGGAAACTATGTAAACCATTAACTCAAAAGAAATAGCTCTGATCAAGTACGTATATAAGTATCATAAGCGGTACTTAGACATGGTTACTCAAATACTATTTACATATTATAAAACAAAGTCCCCCGCCGCGTCTGTCTGTCTGAACGCGATAAACTCAAAAAGTACTGAACTGATTTTCGGTTTTCACTAATGGGCGGAGTGATTCATGAGGTAGGTTTAGGTGTATAATTCATTAAGGTGTTGTGTAAATTGACTGAAATATGGCGATTATTGTTGAAGATGGAAAAAACTTATGCCACCTGGGTGTTTTACGCGCGTGCGCCGAGTAAAGCGTAAGAGATACATAAAATTAATGTTCTACAAGATTGCACATCTTAAAAAATCACCAAAAAAAGTCCGCAATAGCATATACAGGGTGACATTGAAAACATGCGACAAATCGAAATGGGAGATTGTACTCATCATTATGAACAACTTTTACTAAGGGACCAAAGCTACAATCCCAAAAAAAAAAACTGCTGTCCCCTACATTTATGTTCGCAATACCTCATCAAAATGTAGGAAAAGCAGATTTTTTTTTTGGGATTACAGCTTTGGTCCCTTAGTAAAAGTTGTTAATAATGATGTATACAATGTCCCATTTCAGTTTGTCGCAAGTTTTCAATTTCAACCTGTATATATATATATATATATATATACCTTATATATACATCTCTAAGGATGACCAACAGGCACCATTTATATCTTTCAGAATTTTATAAAAATGTATTGTTTTTTCTGAAGCTATTTTGACCGATATTATATTAATCTTCACGTAATAATTGGGCATTTAATTAATATTAAAGTATGGCTTGACATCTTATCATTTAATTAAATACTTTAAAAGATATTACAGATTCAAAATCACGCGTAACAAAATAATTTACTTTAAATAATGACCTTTTCCTCTGCTATTATTATGACAGAAAAACGGCTGAATGGATTTGGCTGAAATTAGGCGCACAGGTAGTTAGTAACCTGGATTAACACATAAGATAAATTCTGTGCCTCCTGTGATAAGTGATACAAGTCAAAAAACGTCATTTTACAGGACAGCAAAAAAAAGATTTAAAAAAATCTAGTTCGTTAATTAAGTGGGCTAGGTAAAATATCAGTGCACTCTTTTGTAGAACAAAACATTTTCTTTCTCTATATAATTTAGATTTTTTGATAGATATTTAATTTTGGAAGTAATTCATGAAAAACCTGCGACTTGTAACTTTTACTTAGTTTTTATGTGCTAAAATTAAGTTATTAATGATACTTGTACAGTTATATTACGTTGCACCAAGCTTGCACCAATAAATTGTCTTAGTGTAAACATCAAGTTAAAACATCTAATAACTCATTAAAATAATGATTCTAGCAAAATGTGCTAAAACAAAAGATGAAGATATAACCCTTAAGATTTATTTTTTTTACTTATCAGTCACCTTGATTTGTAGATACATGTCGATTTGTATCCTAGAGGCATATCGAAAGAATTAGTTTAAAGGGATATTACTCTAGTCACATCAAAATTCACGATAAATGAACTGAAAAATAAAATGTGAAGTTAAATACAATAGCATTTAAATCACGAAGCACGAAAAATTGTGTGTTAAGTGACCGGTTTTGGGGTTACATCTTGACAAATATCGATTGTAACGAATTTTTTGCCAAAATCCCTATAGTTGTATCACTTTGCACAAAATTATCTCCGAAACTATAGCAGATAGAAGAACGTGAGTTAGACCAAAAAAGACGTATTTTTTTTTTGATAATGCTCATGTGAAAATCACAAAAAGGGTACAACTCGAGTTATATCACTTATCACAGGAGGCACAGAATTAATCCCGGTAGTAGGTACATTTCCGTTGGATTATTTCCTACCTCCACGCGGGCGAATTCGCGGGAAATAAATAGTACTATTCAATCCCTTTCCCCTTAAAACGGAGAAAATCCATGGTTACATTGTTTACCATAAGTAAGTACATGCAAGCACTCACAAATGCAAAGAAAAGGATCCCCGTTTGGTTTATTTGTGGGTATTAGTGTATCAGTAGCTACCTAATGTACAGTTGGCAAAAAAGGACAGCAGGTATGCAGGCTACTAACTATACTAAAAAGAGAGAGTGTGTGTGTCTAAAGCCCCATTTACACGGTGCAAGTTTCTGCAACGTTCAAGAGCAATAAACGCATGCCATAAAGCACGTTCAATTATTGCCCTTCAAGAATTACATGTAAGTGTTTACACACTTTATACGCATGCGATTTCCATAAAATAGCATTCAATATGAATGCAAGTTTTGCCATTCAATAATTGCATGCAACTTCTGTTTACATTACGGCATTTATTGCACGGCGACGACTGCTTGCAAGTTTTGCCTAGTCTAAACGCAGAGTTCAATAATTTAATTCAATTATATTGAACGTCTCGTCTATAGAATTTTTTATTTGTTTTTCTTTTTAGCAACGATTAAACACACTCTCACTCACCGCACTCATGTTTAAAAGTTCATGCCAAAATTGAATGCTTTTCTATTGTATGTGCTGGTTAGACGGTGACAATCAATTGTACGCTTTGCTTGTGCCGCTTTACTTTGTGTAAATTATTTCATCACCACTGCTCTGAAAACGGTAAAGGAAAACATCGTGAGGAAACCGGCATGTCCTAAAACCAAAAATTCGAAGACATGTGACATCTACCAACCCGCACGGGCCCGCGTGTTGGATTACGACCTACTCCCTCTCACAGAGAGGAGGCCGTGTCCCAGCAGTGGGAACATTATAGGCTGATTAGATTATGTAATTAATTGTAGCTTCAATTTTATGTTATGCCACAGAGAGGGCCATTTTTTATTTTTTTTTGGTTGGGAAATCATCAAATAACTTCTCCCGCTCTGCGCGGAGCGGGAGGGTGTGTCGGACTCTTACTGACTAAAACCCACCCGTATTCCTTCCTGTTGCCTGTATTGCGGGGGCCTCGGTGACCCATAAGTACCTTCCCGCGACTACGGAGCGAGAGGGCAAAGGCAGCCGTCACCTCCTTTTTCGAAGCAGTAATTGTGTGCATTACTGCTTCTAAAAAGAAGGTGACGGCACCCTCCCGCTCCGCCCTGAGCAGAAGAAGTTGTTTGATAATTTCCCACCCAAAAAAAGAAGACCCCCATAGCCATATTTTTTCATCTTGTACGAACTTGTGCACGCCCATCGACTTGTTGAGTTTTTAAAAGTAAAATAATGATACTTCCTACTCAAATATTAATCATTCTTATAACAAATTGGTACACCTAATACAACATAAACAGTATCTTGAAAGTTTCAAATAAGAACTTGTGTTCATTAATAGGGGTCGATTTTTAGACCTCGTCGACCCCCAAAATCAGTTTTCGTTTATGTCGACCCCTGGGAAACCGATTTCGACCCCGATACCGACCACTTTGGGAATCCCTGGTCTAGAACTTGCTTAGTACATAGCAAACGAAAATTGGAAAACTGAAAACCAATCTTTTCATTGCAGTCGGGCGACGGTTCCTTGGAACAGTTCTTTACAGGTCCCCCCGACTTCGCTGAAGATATTGGATTTTCAGTTTTCCACTTTTGGATATTTAACTTGTTTTTAATTTTTTTGTGAAGGTTTTGTAATTCACTTTTTGACAAGGCAGGCGTGTTTTATAATTTGTCCTTAAATCATAGTTACCCTAACAAATGACTCTTGGCGAAATTAATACGTTCAGAAGCATCATCAAATTGCCTTCGGCATTTCATAAGCCCGCGAACGTTTGCAAACGGACGGCGGCGTATGTATGTACTTATATTGTGTATCGACGAATCACACTATCAACCAACGACACGTACACACAAAGAAGTAGATAGTTTATTGTCCAGCTAATACAATAAGCAGGTTCACAGGTTAACACAAGTAGAGACGACATGAGTAACTTAAAATATTATCTAAAGCTGGGTTACAAAGTATTATTTTCCAGTATGCCCAAAACTAACCATCCAAAGCCTTTTTAGGGTTCCGTAGTAAACAAGGAACCCTTATAGTTTCGCCATGTCCGTCTGTCTGTGTCTAATGCTGTAGCTCAGAGACGCTTAGTACTAGAAAGCCGTAATTTGGCATAGATATACATATTATTCACGCCGACAAAGTGCTAAAATAAAATCTCATAAAAAAAATATGGTGCCTCCCTTGCACGTAATGTGTGGATGATATTTTTTTTTCTCGTCTATCCCATGGTGTGGGATATCGTTGAATAGGCCGTTCAAAATATTATTACATATTGCGGGTCTGTCAACACCACTTTTCGATTCAAGAATCCGTTTGCGTAATATTAAGCATTAAAGTGCTATTTTTTAGAGTCAAGTGTCCTCCCTCCCTGCCAGCTAAATGGTTGTTTATGGAGATTTTGCAGTTGAATTGACCGTGGCATTTATATCGATGTATGGGAGAACATGTTTTTCAACTACAATGTTAAGTTTATTTTTGGGATAAATTCATCCCAACTTCCCAATTACCGCGCACAATGAAGGGTTCCGCCCTTCATTGTGCGCGGTCCGACACGCACTTGGCCGGTTTTTAGTTTTAGACCGGGAGTGTGGGATATTTACCTCACTAAAACCACCCTGGTGGTCACCATCTGCACAAGGAAGGCACTGGTACCTCTCAAATGAGCGATCCGAAACTCCTTCCATGCAACGCCTGTTAGGGCACATCTCTGGGTCTATCAACATGTCTGGGTCTGTCAACGTCTGAAATCTATGCAAGTGTGCAAAGCCGTCTTCCCTGAGGTCACTCAGTGGGCGGACAGAGTCCCCACTCTGAGCGCCCGTGGTCCCAAATTCAAAGCCCTATGATTTTCCCATAGACAAGCCTGATCAAGTATCGCCTAACATCATAAGTGATGCTACGAATTCCACTACTTTTATCTCAAAAGAAGCAAGAATCCTAATCCTAATATTTACCACTACTGAGAATAGTTCCATCAAACGTACAAACAAGACTTTTCCATTACGGTTCGAGACGAAAGTCAAGTCAGGTCACGATTAAGAAGCTGTCCACACCTAAACCGCGGTCACTGTCAGATTAGATAGAAAAGAAAGAGAAGCGCGATGACACAACGCTTGTAATTTATTGCAAAATATGAAGCTATTTTCTATTTACTCAAAATTGAGTTGAGTAATCGAAAATAAAACAATGCGGCTGCCCCATTTCAAAACCTAGTAAGGGACACTTTTTTACCAAATCGTTTTATTGCATAATCTTGCTAATCTAAATCTAGTAAGGGACACTTTTTTTTACCAAATCGTCACCGATATATCAAGAGGTAAGGGACGAGGTAATTTAGATTAGCAAGACTATGCAATAAAACGATTTGGTTCAAAAAGTGTCCCTTACTAGGTTTTGAAATGGGGCAGCCGCATTGTTCAGCAGTGGGACAACATAGGTTAAAAAAAAACATTATTTCTGCAACAAAACTTTTACTCACAAAGTTATGCTAGTAATACAATACGCGAAACATGTACTAATTATGAGTTAATATATTTTCGATTCAAATGACGAAATAACGATGTAAATAATCAATGCTTTGACTCTAAAAGTTAGTACTAACTCGACTCGTAAGTTTTAATGACTACCGAGTTTGTCTTAAACTCTTAGTCATTAAAACTTACAAGTAACTATCTAACTTCAACATTTATAGCTACACAAACATTTACTTCCGACATTTCTTGTCAATCTCCCGTCCCTATTTTACCAAACAAAATCAAACAACGTACCCACATCGGCAACCTTCGGCCATTCGCCGCCAAACATCGGGAATCCATCGAGACAATATCCACTGTATTTGGAAGAACAGCAATCACAATCCAAAGGTATTTGAGGGATTGCCCAAGCATTGTTCAATAATGACTTTCTGCGGTGCAATCTCGCATACCAAATGAACGGACGGTCAAAGTGGACTAGTGATGGGACGTAGTCGATAGAATAGAACAGAATACTCTGTATTCATTTTCTATTTCATTTTTCAAATAACAATTAAATGCAGTTCGTTGGTAAGCGCTTCACTTGAGAACGGCAGGGCTGATTTGGCAATTTTCTGTGTCAAAAGATTCGTAGTTGTCCGAATTAGGTTGATAGGGAAAGAAAAATTGGAAATGTTGCTCGGAAAATAGTAAAATTTGAGAAAAACTAAGTGCTTTTTAGCCCCCGACGCAAAAACGACGCGGTTTTATAAGTTTGACGTGTCTGTCTGCGTGTGTGTATGTGTGTCTGTCTTTGGCATCGTAGCTCCCGAACGCATGGACCGATTTTGATTTTGTTTTTTTTTTTTAAAACGTGACTTAATCGAGAGTGTTCTTAGCTATGGTTCAAGAAATTCAGTTCAGTAGTTTGAAGATTATCAGCTCTTTTCTAGTTGATATTTAACTCGCTCACCAACTTACAGCGCAGGTATCGTGTTTGGGCTCATTGTACTGGTCTCACTAAATATGTTATAGCTAGATTGTGATCAGGGTCTGATGATGGAGAAGGAAAAAGAAATGAGAGTAAATTAGTAAGTACCTTCACTTTAGGAAAAATAGCTACAGGTGCACAGATTTCGGCGAGGTACGTATCGATGGCAGCGTGTCTGACCTACTAGTCATATATAAAGTTTAAAAAGTAGGTAATAAAAGTTAAATTTTAAATTTAAAAAACCCCCGACACTAACTAAATTATCTAAAAAGTAACAAAATAATACGTATTGGGCCCTTTCAGTTTAATATAAATTTAGGTAATATTTTGAGCCAAGCGTCGTCTAGTCGGGGGACGGCTAAAGAAAACGTCAAACAGGCGAGGCTAGTACCTAGCAATATAATGAATGTATGCTATTGTAGAAAGAATAGCCGCTGTTAACTTTATATTTCCATTAGCCGTAAACTGAAAGGGCCCAATACGTATTATTTTGTTACTTTTTAGATAATTTAGTTAGTGTCGGGGGTTTTTTAAATTTTTTTTACGATTTTTATACGATCTCAAGACCATATTGAAATTTTGACATGACAATGTCTGTCGGGTCAGCTAGTTACAGATAAAAATGTAGAAATTTTACATAGGATGACACAATGGGTGATATTAACATAAACGATGTATTTATTCTACTGTCACTGACTTGGTCTTAAAATAAAGTAATGGTTATAATGCGTTCCAGAATAGTTTCAGAACTAATATCTCGTAGCTTCAAGATGCGGTAACTATTAAGGAAGAAGGACAATCTAAAGCTCGAGGCTTCGAACTTTCCTCAATAAACGAGTAATTAGCATTGCAAGCTTATTGAGTTTCCTGGACTTAGATTCCAAGCGAACAGATGATCGTGATTCATTTGAACCCAGGGCCCAGCTAAAGTCGAATTATTAATACTAGGTCATATTTATTGTAATGGTGATCGTTTGATCACCATTACAATAAATATGACCATTTTACAAATTAAACAGTTTAATCGATTTATATAAGTGTAAAATAAAATTAAATGTATAATAATATGTGTAAAAGTCTAGAATACAATAAATACAATAAATATGACCATTTTATTACACAAAGCGACAGCTAGCACGTGTCAGATTACTCCGGTGAATTAATAATTCGACTTTATCTGCTGCTTTATTAATGCGGATACCATAGTAACATAGTAATAATTAAGTAAATAAATAAGATATTTTTTTTTATTTCTTGATTGTTTTAAAAATCAAAACCTAGGCTAATTTTGAGTACAAATGAACGGATAATTAAAATAACGAATATTTCTCTACCTTTATCTTTATTAGCATTTCATTAATTATCATTATATAAGCATTATCATTCCATAAGAAGTTTTAAAAGCTATATTTCTATATAGCTTTTAAAACTTCTTATCAATATTATGGTTTACTTAAAAAAAAAATGTCCTTCACGATTTGATATACTAACATGCAAAACCATAAGGGCTCCCACACAAAACTGCGAATTCGCATCGCATCGCAAAAATCTGCGAGCTCGTTGTCATTTTATTATGAAAAACTGACATCGAGCTCGCAGATTTTTGCGATGCGATGCGAATTCGCAGTTTTGTGTGGGAGCCCTTATATAGAAAGTTATAGCAATCATCAACAATAGGGTATTTTACTATATACGAGAAAAAAATCTATAAATATATTATTGAGATAGTTTAGGCAAAAAGGAGTCGGAAAATGTTACTTTTAATTCATAAAATAACAAAATAAATTTTAAAATTCAATTCAACGTTTTCAGTTTTTCTAATCTGTTAAAAAACACCATGAAATAGTAGCCGCCATGTTATTACGTCATACGGCTATGTTAACGAAAACGTGTCAATTATCATACAAAGATCAGCGCATTTGTTTTCATAGTCCAGTGACGTCATGACCGCAGAGCAACATGGCGTCCACTGCGTCCAGCGTTTTCGTCAACCTACGCGCGAAATTTGAAAATGTAAAATTTTAAATGCATTTTTATGGCATTTATCGATTGAATAAAAATTTTGTGATTTTTTTTTGTGCATATAGCACTATAGAATTTAATTAAGACACTTTTCAAAAATGGGTGTAAGAAGACCCTATTGCTGATGTTATACTAACACACAATTGTGCACCTGAAAGGATTTCGTGAATTATTTGTACCTCATGACTATAACAGGCACGTTCGAGGCAGCTAATGACGTTTCAATATCCAATTTCTCAATAATACCACAATAGTTCTATTATGCTAATATCTCACGTATTCAGGGTGAAATTCGGTACTATTGCAGCCAGTAATTCCAGTAATTAATCAAATTGTACGTATGTTGCGAAAGCGTGATAAGAATGGGTGTGGCCACTAATTACACTATCGATAACTAATAATAATAAGACATTTATTTCAGACGTACTCCATATACTGTTAGTAACACAAAAATCTTATAAAGCTATTGTTAGTACATACAAAAATCACAGGAAGAAATAATGTACTGTATATATAAAAGTATTATATTACTTTAATTATTGTGAATGTGAGCACTATGTGGGTCATTTTTATTTATTTCTTGTTGTTTTTTTTTTCGTCTCTTAGTTTTAATGATAGTCTGGCATTTTGAGTTCCAACCCCATTGTCCTTTCCTTGGTATTGTTCGTCGAGTCGTTGAGCTCCTTAAGTTTTGAGTTGAGCTACACGATTACTGACAAATGCTTGCACTGACTGGACAGGTCCACTCAAATTTGTGTGGTTCTTTCCTCAAACGACCATTTCAGACATAGATCTACATGGTCCTCACATGATCTGACCAAGATTATGTCTGGACTTTAAAAGAGACTTTGACCCTTGAGTTTGTTTCGCCATTTCTTCTCAGGGGTAGTCAGATAGGAAATGTCGACTCCATCTAGCTTATTTTTTAATATGACGTGTAAAAGTGATTCTCATATCCTATTTACAGAATAAACAATTTCATTTCATTTCATTTCACTGACTCGTTGGTCTAGTTATCGTAAGTGCTACTGCTGAGTATGAGGTCCTGGGTCCGATTCCCGAGTCGGGCAGTGTTAAGGTGTGAATTTCTCAGTAGCAGCCCGGAGTCTGGATTTGTGCTCGGTTGATGGCAATAGGCTCGCCCCTTAGTACATGGGACTTAAATATAACTGGCGAAATGTGGGTGTAGGTACTACAGGTACACCTCTGTCCAACCCTTCGGGGAAACAAGGCGTGATGTTATGTTATGTTATGATAACTAATAACAGTAGCAATATTAACTCTAATTCATCTGCCTAGCCTTTTCCCAACTATGTTGTGGTCAGCTTCCAGTCTTACCGGATACAGCTGAATACCAGTATTTTACATGGAGCGACTGCCTATCTGACCTCCACAACCCAGTTACTGGGTAACCTTACCAAGGGGTATCGCCCCTTGGTAAGATTGGTTGTCAGACTTTCGAGCTTCTGACGACCCGTAACGACTGTCAAAAATCTACAAATGACAACCGGGACCAACGGCTTAACGTGCTTTCCGAGGCACGGAGGGGTCTTGGTATGTAAAGATGGTCACCCATCCACGGACCAACCGCGGCAAGCGTAGCTTAACCTGATCGATCAACCCGTGCGGCTGTTATTACTTAGCCACAAGCCCCTCCTCTACAATATTAACTCTAATTACTGGTAATTAATCTGCAATAGAAGGGATTTATGTCAGCCTAGTACTGATGCTTGACCACTGTTTCAATCATTGTTATTATTTCTTGTAAGTTTAAGGGGTCTACAGGACCTAATCGCAAATTTTGTAAGTTTTATAATGCCTAAAAGTATATGATCCACTGCAGTAAACAAATCAGAAAAAAATATATGATATTCTTCAGGATATATGCTAGGTAGATAGTATGTTGAAAACATAATACAACTAATTTGATACGATAGAAAAAATCACGAAGGTATCTCTAAAAATTTCTTTTAACGATTAAAAACCATACATGCAATCATTCTGATTTTTTGTCAGATTATTCTATAAGCAACATATTAGCATAATAGTGTTTTATTTTATTTATGCAATCTATAGCTTTTCTGTAAATCGATAATTGCTTCATATTTTGCAATAAATTACCAGCGTTGTGTCATCGCGCTTCTCTTTCTTTTCTATGCAGTCCGACAATGACCGCGCTTTAGGTGTTGTCGGCCTCTTAATGCAAGCTGGATTCTTACATAAACTGTTTTTGATAAGTCTTTATTTGCCTTAAACATGTTATGCTAGCTGACTTAGATTTTATATGATCACTTGCCCGCGATTTCGACCGCGTCTATGTCGGAAAATATCCCACGGGAACCTACTACCGGAATTAAAAATACCCTATTGATTAATCCATCTGGAATTTCTCAGTAGCAGCGCGGTGTCTAGATTCAACCCCGGTTGATTGCAATAGGCTCGCCCCCTATTACATGGGACTTAATGTGGGTGTACTGTAGGTACACCTCTGCCTAACCCTACGGGGAATACAGGCGTGATTTATGTTATGTAATTGAATAATAATAATAATAACAATAATAATAATAACCCCACTGCCGTATCTCTACGTTGACGTCGTGGTGGGGCTGGCGCGCTCCGAACTCTGGGTCTATGCCAGTAGAGTTTACTTTGCCGGAACGGGTCTAGGGTAAGGAGCCAAACCAAGAGAGATACAGAAACCCGCAGGACAGCATGTGGCGAGCTGAAGGGCAGTTGCGACCCCACGGACCCTATCTCCTGGGAGAAGTCTTGTTCCTCATCTCTGGCTTGCCTTTATTGGCCAGCTGGAGCGAACACTGACGACGAACAGAGCTCCCACCTCATTCTTGCCTTTATTGGCCGGCTTGAGTGGAGATTCGCAAGAGCAAACGTGCTCGGAGGAAGGAAGTATTCCAGTAAGTGCTCGTAGTAAGTGATCTTGACCATCTTCCGGGCTCTGGGATTGTTCTGAAAGCCGTGGAATAACTCTCCACTCCTCAAGCACCTCAGGAAGTGTTGCTCCCCCTTGTCGCTACGTCACTACGTGCTAGCGGCCATTTTCGGGGGGGCCATTATTGAGTGTGCAAGTTAGTGAGTAGCTTTATTTCAAAATGCCAAATACAATTCGTCCATCTCAATCGAACAATAAAGAAAAAATAAAATAAAATAGAAGTACAACGTTATGCATTTTTGGGACCGAGTGAACGGTTTTCGTTAATCCAGGTTATAAACTATCTGTATGCCAAATTTAATAATCTGAATCCGTTAAGCCGTTTTTGCGCCAGATAGTGCAATTCACGAAGACGCGCCCCACCAATTTTCGGTTGAGGGGATCGCGGGGTGCGGGGAGTTTGCTCCGAGCGGCAGTCGCGAACCGTCAGCGGTTCGATGCACACGAATACTACACTCTATGCTGCGAAAATCCAGACTCGTCACGAAAGTTGCTCTACTTTATATATTTTTAAAATGTCGAGAAAATCTCAGCCTGTTGTTCTTAAAATCCAGGTATGTAAAGAAGTTTGCAGTTACTAAAACACATGAAATAAGCTAACGAAAGTAATTTAATTTTAATAAATAGCAAATTTTAGTAATAGTAGTGTTCATTTCATTTTTAAAAATAAGTAAAACTATTTGATATTTTTTTTATTTTAGACAAGAGAAATTATTTCTAAAGTTTATGATTTTATGAAAAAAGAAGCAAGTAAAAATTATGCAGAAAAACTCACTGATGCGCGATGGAGAACCGCACAGGCTGTTGGAGTATCTGAAAGCACAGTGACTAGAATTCTACGCGAAAGAAAGGAATATACTAATACAATGAAGCAAACTACAGTACCTGGTATGGAATCGAATATAACTATGGAAACGGATGCGATAGTTCCTATAGCCCCAAGTGCGGAGCGTACAACAGAGCCGACTACGGAAGCGGATATTGAGTCTGAAAATGAAGCGAGTACGTCGCATTCGAATTTAGTATACAGAAGTGCTTCTATTTTTACATCACCTATGAAGAAGAGAAGGGTAAGACCACGAAAAATTAATTTAGACGAATTTAATATTGGTGTAGTCCGAAGAACTATCCAAAACTATCATATAGAACATCGTCAATTTCCAACATTATCACGACTTAATATTGCTTTGAAAGACCGTATACAATTTGATGGATGTATAACAACTCTAAGAACATTGTTACTTAAACTTGGTTATAAATGGAGAAAAACTGAGAATAACAGGAAGGTGCTAACCGAAAAACATGATATTCAAATGCTAAGATTGAAATATTTAAAACAGGTAAAGTCTTTTCGCAATGCAGGTAGACTTATAGTCTACACAGATGAATCATATATTCATACCAACCACGTGCAAAAAAAGTCTTGGGCCGAAAAAAGTTCTAAAACAGCAATAAAACAAAACTTAACAAAAGGAGTGCGCATAATTATAGTACATGGCGGAAGTGCAGAGGGTTTCGTACCAAATGCGTTGTTGACATACAGAGCAGAGATTAAATCCGGAGACTACCACGATAACATGAACACAGAAAATTACTTAAAGTGGCTAAAGGAGAAACTAATACCAAATCTCCCAAATGATGCCGTGGTAGTCTTGGATAATGCAGCCTATCACAATACTAGTTCGAAAAAAAAAATACCAACATCCAACTCCAACAAATTAGTCATGCAGACTTGGCTGAATGCAAAAAATATCCATTTTGAACCAAGCTACAAAAAACCTGAACTTTATGACCTTATATTAAAAAACAAAGAAAACTTCCGCAAGTACAAAGTTGACGAATTATTGAAAGAACATGGATTCACAGTGCTTCGGCTGCCACCTTATCATCCAGATTTAAACCCAATCGAAAACATTTGGGGTATTGTAAAAAACGACGTTGCTAGCCGCAATATCAATCAAAATTACACTTCGATTATGCCCATTTTAAATGAAGCATTTGATCGAGTAAATAAAGATGTATGGTTCAATACTTGTCAGCACGTGGAAAAAATAGAAGACGAATACATGAGACATTGTGATCTTGATTTTAGTTTTATTGTAAATGTCGGTGATACATCAGACTCTGAATCAGATATTTCTGAAACGAGTGATTGACGATTTTCATTTCTCAATAAAGTTCAATAAAACTATTTCCGTATTTCATTTATGTCTATTATTACCTCCTATTATAAAAATAGTAATATTATCGATATTAATTAATAATCACATAAAATATCCACACCTAAAAATTAAATTAACATAACCTTTTCCTTGCGGTCGGGTAAAAAATATAAAATTGAAGTAGAGCATCTTTCACTTTGACCATGACGCTCTCTCCTGATTAGTCTATTCATTGTAGTGTGCGTGTGCACTCATAGGTAATTAGTGTGTACCGATAACACTCAAACATTGACGGAAGCTTGCACACATATACTATAAACGGTTAGGAGGAATAGTGGGGCGCGCCTTCGTGGATTGTACTATCTGTACATCCAGATATACAGACAAAAAACCGAAAATCAATATTTTCGGCATCATAGGTACTCGTTCCCACACCTCGTAGTAATAACTTCGTTTTTTTTTTCAATACATAATGAACAGTTTAGACTTCGTTTGTGAATTATAATAAACATGATCACAACGATGCTGAATGAGAAGTCAACAAGCATGCATTACCATTGACATTGTACCAGTGACATAAAAAAACGATTTATCGAAATATTATGCACATCACTAATACAAAAACCAAATAACAGGGGGATGAGGGACATTCCCGAAGTTTTTCGTTCAAGGAAGCTATTCGAGCCTTGACTTCATTTCTCCCATTCTTCTCGCGGAGATCACTTGTCAAAGTTGTTCCAACCAATGTTCTTTTTGGAGTGTTTTCATTTGAAACTAGGGCTTCGCGTTTGCAAACTATGGTTGTACCTTGAGTAAAGTTAAAAGTTTGTAGAAGTGAAAACTATGTTTTGAGACTTAGTAATTTCAAAGAAGCGGCTATAGTGTTGCAGTATGCTGAGATTATGAAGTGAGATGAGATGACATGTGTCATCAACCAACCCGAACTGGGCCCGCGTGTTGAATTACGGCCCATTCCCTCCTACAGAGAGGAATGCCGAGTCCCAAAAATGGGATTATTATAGGCTGAATAACATCGTCAATTTCCAACATTATCACGACTTAATATTGCTTTGAAAGACCGTATACAATTTGATGGATGTATAACAACTCTAAGAACATTGTTACTTAAACTTGGTTATAAATGGAGAAAAACTGAGAATAACAGGAAGGTGCTAACCGAAAAACATGATATTCAAATGCTAAGATTGAAATATTTAAAACAGGTAAAGTCTTTTCGCAATGCAGGTAGACTTATAGTCTACACAGATGAATCATATATTCATACCAACCACGTGCAAAAAAAGTCTTGGGCCGAAAAAAGTTCTAAAACAGCAATAAAACAAAACTTAACAAAAGGAGTGCGCATAATTATAGTACATGGCGGAAGTGCAGAGGGTTTCGTACCAAATGCGTTGTTGACATACAGAGCAGAGATTAAATCCGGAGACTACCACGATAACATGAACACAGAAAATTACTTAAAGTGGCTAAAGGAGAAACTAATACCAAATCTCCCAAATGATGCCGTGGTAGTCTTGGATAATGCAGCCTATCACAATACTAGTTCGAAAAAAAAAATACCAACATCCAACTCCAACAAATTAGTCATGCAGACTTGGCTGAATGCAAAAAATATCCATTTTGAACCAAGCTACAAAAAACCTGAACTTTATGACCTTATATTAAAAAACAAAGAAAACTTCCGCAAGTACAAAGTTGACGAATTATTGAAAGAACATGGATTCACAGTGCTTCGGCTGCCACCTTATCATCCAGATTTAAACCCAATCGAAAACATTTGGGGTATTGTAAAAAACGACGTTGCTAGCCGCAATATCAATCAAAATTACACTTCGATTATGCCCATTTTAAATGAAGCATTTGATCGAGTAAATAAAGATGTATGGTTCAATACTTGTCAGCACGTGGAAAAAATAGAAGACGAATACATGAGACATTGTGATCTTGATTTTAGTTTTATTGTAAATGTCGGTGATACATCAGACTCTGAATCAGATATTTCTGAAACGAGTGATTGACGATTTTCATTTCTCAATAAAGTTCAATAAAACTATTTCCGTATTTCATTTATGTCTATTATTACCTCCTATTATAAAAATAGTAATATTATCGATATTAATTAATAATCACATAAAATATCCACACCTAAAAATTAAATTAACATAACCTTTTCCTTGCGGTCGGGTAAAAAATATAAAATTGAAGTAGAGCATCTTTCACTTTGACCATGACGCTCTCTCCTGATTAGTCTATTCATTGTAGTGTGCGTGTGCACTCATAGGTAATTAGTGTGTACCGATAACACTCAAACATTGACGGAAGCTTGCACACATATACTATAAACGGTTAGGAGGAATAGTGGGGCGCGCCTTCGTGGATTGTACTATCTGTACATCCAGATATACAGACAAAAAACCGAAAATCAATATTTTCGGCATCATAGGTACTCGTTCCCACACCTCGTAGTAATAACTTCGTTTTTTTTTTCAATACATAATGAACAGTTTAGACTTCGTTTGTGAATTATAATAAACATGATCACAACGATGCTGAATGAGAAGTCAACAAGCATGCATTACCATTGACATTGTACCAGTGACATAAAAAAACGATTTATCGAAATATTATGCACATCACTAATACAAAAACCAAATAACAGGGGGATGAGGGACATTCCCGAAGTTTTTCGTTCAAGGAAGCTATTCGAGCCTTGACTTCATTTCTCCCATTCTTCTCGCGGAGATCACTTGTCAAAGTTGTTCCAACCAATGTTCTTTTTGGAGTGTTTTCATTTGAAACTAGGGCTTCGCGTTTGCAAACTATGGTTGTACCTTGAGTAAAGTTAAAAGTTTGTAGAAGTGAAAACTATGTTTTGAGACTTAGTAATTTCAAAGAAGCGGCTATAGTGTTGCAGTATGCTGAGATTATGAAGTGAGATGAGATGACATGTGTCATCAACCAACCCGAACTGGGCCCGCGTGTTGAATTACGGCCCATTCCCTCCTACAGAGAGGAATGCCGAGTCCCAAAAATGGGATTATTATAGGCTGAATAAGGTAACGTTGAAACACAAGGCATTATGATATAAGTAAAACTTACATCTTGGCTTAACTATATGGTAAAAGCTGAACTAACAGAGCCGCAAAAAAAGCCGAGTAATCATGAATCATCATCGAAAACACACGAATGTCTCCCGAAGCGAAATATCGCCCAGTTTACCATCCACAGGTTGTTTTTTAGGTCCCCATTCGCGCCGCAGTTTCACGGCATATCTTACACATCATAAAAAGCTATAAAATGTTCCTTTCATACTTGGTCTGCCTTATGAAAGAAACGTGTATAATTTTGTCGTAACTCTAGGTAACTATGTTGTTTCTGCTTAGATTAAAGAAACAGTAACTCTTGTACTAAAATAAAGGACTTTACTTGAAAAAACTAGGATGTTATTTTATAAGTTTTATGACTTGGCTGGACGCCGCGCCGTTAAGATGGATCCCGCGAAATGAAAATATTCGTATGTTTTTTGCTATTTGCAGGTCAGTGTCAGGTTGTATCTTGAACAAAATACGATTCGCGACTATAACAGATATGTGTTTACAGAATAATAAACATTACAATCATTAAATAAATCTCTCTAAGTTATTGTTCCCCAATGTCATGATATCGTGAAAAAGTAATTCAATGGAACAAATCTAACTTAGAGAGATGTATTAATGATTCTAATTCAGTAAATATGTATATATATCTGTATATAATATACAAGTTTTGAATTGTCAATGAGTCGGTCAGTTAGAAATATGAAGCTAGTTGCCCATTTCAAAGCGTAGTAGGTACATATGGAGAAGAAATAGCCGAAAACCTCATGAGTCGGTCAGTTAGAATGATGAAGCTAGATGCCCATTTCAAAGCGTAGTAGGTACATATGTAGAGCAAATAGCCGAAAACCTCATAGGTTGACCTGCGAGATGCTGCTACATTAAAAAAAAAAAACTTGGATAAAAAGGACTTTGTCGTAAAAAGGACTAAAATTACTTCAGAGGGTGGTGTAATAGTATCCCAGCACGTCACTGACCACTCCTTTTGCCGTTTCGCACTAACCAAACCATACATTTTTAAAGATGGGCCAAATGCTAAACAGGATACCTAAATTCAGCAGTGAATGGCAACGCTAGTATGATACATTCATTGCTATGTGTATAATACAAGATACTAATTTACCGAGCGAGCGAAGCGTCTCTGCTTCAAGGCTGGTAAAATTGGCTTTCCTCTGTCAGTTTGTTGGTACTCCTTTACAGGTCGTATTTTACAACCGATCTGGACGAAACTTGGTATACGGGGTTTACGACTTTGTAGATTTTTTTATTGTCGGGGTACTTCTTCTAAAAAGGTCTCATAGAAATTTGGTAAAGATCTGATGAGGATTTTCGGCGTAATGAGCAGAATAGCTCCTCAAAATGCAGTAAATTGCTCACTTTTTGACTTCTACCAGTTGAATCGGCCCTTTAACTACAAGGTAGGGATTGATAGAGCACCTGGGACCACCTTCTCATCACAAAACTAGGCTGCAGCGTTACCTCAGCCAATTCAAACTTATTAGTATTTTTTTCTACCTGGCCTACAAATTTTTACTCATAATTTTTCTCGTGGTAATTGTGAAACACACATAAAATGACAATTGATAGCAATGGGTTTCATTTTGACAGTTCACACACGTCCATTGCGTTATTGTCGTTGTTGAGCGAATGAATTGTTCAAGTCTTTGAAGCAATGGATTAGCAATATCCTACAAAACTCTCAAATTGTGTTACGCAATTAGAGTGCTTCTTACAATATCAATTCAACGGAAAATTATAAAAATCCCCGCTTAAATGCAAGTTTTCAATATCTTATTTACGGCCACTTTATTAATAGAAGCGTTACCAAAAGATAACACCATATGGGTAGAGCTTACCTCTAAAATAGGCCAAGCGAACATGACCCTCTGAGTAAGAAAGCTTTGATAATAGCCCCTTAAATTTCCTGTGTGGTGGGTTTACACACGGTACAAACATCGTGTTTTGAAACAGATATCTGTGAGGTAATGTTTGATTAGGTGTGGGAATCAAAACTACTCGTATAAACGGAGAAGGATAGATGCTCTGGCGATTTATTTGTTGCTCGTGGTACTACCAGTAGTACCACGGAAAGAAAGAAAGAAAATAAATTTATTTGACGCAGGGTATTATAAGCACACAATATTCACATGAAATATTCACGTAAACAAAAACAGAAAACACTTACAATAGTGTTGTGTGCCTCACGGCTGCGCCAAATAAGCCCAGTTCAGCATAAATGCCAGACAACTAGTGCCTGACGCTGGTTTTCAACTGGACTTTACGAGGACGTCTTACGAATGTAAATCAGTTTTATAGTGTGTGTAAATATTTAAATAAAAAATAGATAGATATGTGTAGCAAATAATAAAATCGGTTGGATATTTGTTTATAAAATAATTATAGATAATTATATAGTGGTGTTTAACCCTTTGACCGCCATGTCAAAAAAGCAAAAACGTGCCCACGACGCCAACCTACGAATTATTTATTTATTTAATACTTTAAGCAGACAAATGTACAGAGGCGGACTTAATGCCGTAGGCATTTTCTACCAGTCAACCTTTGGGTGATGCAGAGACAAACAGTGGTAGGTGCAATTATTCCTTAAAATCTGTCATGAAGTCGTGACCGTGGCGGGCTGGGCACATTTTGGTTTGTCATCTATACATGTTAAGAAAAGAAATGGTATGGTTGCACAAGAAACAAAGGACTATCGTCGATAAATAATAGATTACTATATCATAATTCATATCAATGAAACATTCAAATTGATCATGTCTAGTTTCCGTTGCGCATCCATAAGGTACTGCCGTAGGCGTCTTCTAAATGTGTCGATCGTGTTAATTGCTCGAATTGGTGGTGGCAGGTTATTCCACACTTTAGAAGCCGCATAATGGACCACTAAAAGTGTTTAATGTTCACGGGAAGTATTTTTTACCCGTGTTTCAGTCTTAGTCAACATTTCATAGTTTGACACCTGTCACTTTTGACACCTGTCCCTTTGACACTTCTCACTTTGACTTTTGCTATTTAGAAATTTCCCTACCTTAACTTAAGTTGCCATTCGAACGTAGAACGAGCTTGTCTGGGGGCAATACTACCAGCATATATCTGCGGTCAAGCAGCGTTATCGTGTTGCAGTTTTGAGGGTATGGTCCACACCGTGTGAATGCTTCGACGGCGCGTTGTGTTCCACGGGCGCCTCAAAGAGATGTCGTCAGCACAAGTGTAGGGATCCACTAGGGCCGATGCCTGCCGGGGTCGCGGGAAAGTTCGAAAGGGTTACCGAGGCCCCTGGCAACACAGGCAACGGAAGGAACACGGGTGGGTTTTAGACAGTAAGAGACTGATACACCCTCCCGCTCCGCCCAGAGCGGGAGAAGTTATTTGATAATTTCCCACACAAAAAAAAACCATGTGAATGCTGGTTTTAAAGGAAGATTACAGCCATATGCGACATCTCAGCTTTACCTTTGAGGTGGTGAACGCTCTAATAACATAACATTTAAGTTCATATTTACCTAAAACCACGTGACTGATTGCAATGGACTGTAGAAATCTTCACCCTCGTATCAGTACGAACTATAAGGCTGAATAGTAGCACTGTGGATAAAATATCAGCCAGGTGGTAGCGCGCTAGTCAGCCGGACAGTCGTTCAGGTTTAGCCAGACGTACCAACATTCAGTGTAAACAAATGCAATGATAGCCTACTGGTGTAACCGTCGGACTGCCAAGTCATAGGTCTCCAGTTCGAACCCAAAGCCTCTGACATTTCGGATTCATGTGCGTATAAGAATCACTTGCTTATTTTATTTATTTATTTATTTATTCAAAATTTGTATTAACATTAACATACATAAAGTCTGCTAAACTGCAAAACAGTTTGTCGGCAGTAGTTCTCGTCTACCAATAGATTACAAATTTTCAAAATTAAAATGCTATAACTTAATTGTGTTAACTAAAATATAAAATAAATACCTACAGTTCAGATCAAAAATCTCACATTTTAAACAATTATTTTTAACCTTTTGACCGCCACAGTCTTGTATAGATGACAAACCAAAATGTGCCCGGCACGCCACGATCGCGACTAAATGACAGATTTTAAGGAATACTTCGTAGCTTGGCGCCGAGGAAACGTTTTTGCTTTTTTGGCGTGGCGATCAAAGGGTTAAAACGGTGAAGGAAAACATAGTGAGGAAACCCGTGCCTGAGATATTCTCGACGGCACGTGAAGTCAATTCAGAGGCCCATGGGATAAGAACCCTGACACCAGGTTAGTCACTAACCACAGAAAAATAAAAGAAGACCAACATTAAGGTGTCATCACTCGTGGAGGCTATTTCAATGCACCTCAATTTCCTCAGTCATATAAAAACTT
The DNA here is from genome assembly GCA_905333075.3 of Atethmia centrago. NCBI lineage: Eukaryota > Metazoa > Arthropoda > Insecta > Lepidoptera > Noctuidae > Atethmia > Atethmia centrago. Next base: position 26,015,930 of record HG995376.1, read on the forward strand.
TCCTAAAAGGTTGCCATTAGTAGGTATTATTTTCTACGAGTCTCCATGTTCTCGGTTCAATTTCGTTTATTTCACGAGCTCTTTGCGAAATTGAAAATTCTTGTTGCTTTTTGACGTCAGACGTAGTCACGAGCACTCCTGAACTCAGTTATATATTTTAAACGTGATGATATGGTAAGATATAAAATATATCTTACCATATCATCACGTTTAGATTTCCCTGAGAGGTAAGCAGGTGTATGGTATATTGACTTTTTCCTAGTTAAAAGCTTCAAACTCAAAGCATTTATGTATATCAATTAAACCAATTACAGGCACTTTTGAATTGTCAAAGGAGTCGATCATTTAGATATATGAAGCTAGTTGCTCATTCCAAAGCGTAGTAGATTCCTATGGAGAAGAACTGGCCAGAATTTTCATGGGCACTCTTTTAAACTATATTGTTACAAAATATAAGTACATCAGAGGAAGTCTGAAAGTAGCACCGGTGACTGAAAAGTTGTGCGGAAATCGGTTGTCATGGTATGGGCATGTGATGCGGAGGAATGAGGATATCGTCGTGAGGAAAGTCTTGAGTATGAATGTCGATGGCTATAAGAGTAGGGGAAGACCAAAGAAACGATTGATGGACTGTGTGAAAGATGATATGGCTAGAAACGGAGTGACTACCGAGATGACAACTAATAGAGAAGTATGGAAGAAAGCGACATGTTGCACCGACCACAAATAAATTGGGATAAGGGCAGGAGAATGATGATGATGTGTGTGTTTTGATGATTTAATCCCACTCCCTTTCACAGAGAGGAGGCCTGTGTCCCAGCAGTGGGAACATTATAGGCTGATTATGTATGTTATGTAATAACGTTAATTCGGTAAAAAATAAGAATACAATTTATTTGTCATGTTCTGAGAGCCACAATCTAAGCGCATCACTTGTATCTTGTGGTTCAAAAGTGCATTTAATTAAGACTTAAGGGTAAGTGAGCTAGCGCTCACGAAATTAGAGCATAAACTCAAAGTTCCAGGCCGTTTCTAGTCTAAACTCAGTGCAATGAATTAAGACGCTGACAACACCTAAACCACGGTCACTGTCACATTGCATAGAAAAGAAAGAGAAGCGCGATGACACAATGCTTGTAATTTACTGCAAAATATGAAGCAATTATCTATTTACTCAAAATTGAGTTGAGTAATCGAAAATAAAAACAACCAAGTTCTGAATTCAAATAAGATGTTCTTGTTATTCATTAAATACGTAAAGTATGTTGATATTTAATACAGATATTTTAGATTAGAACTCAAGGTAAGAGGTTAGTTTAACGTTAGTTTGTATCGAGATTTTTTTATCAAAACGAGTTTTGGTAACAACCAAGTTATTGGAAATATGTTCAAAATTAACATATATTTTTTCCGCTACCACAAACTATACCGATTTGGCAATTTTTTTTCTTAAGAGAAGGCTATTTTAGTCAATTGGGTCTTGTCAGCGCCTTAAGGAAAGCAAAGAAAGACTAGTACCTAGGTACAGATTTCATTTAAACTTGTCAATGTATTATTCTGAATGCCACGTTTACACGGGTCACCACGTTTTATACATATCTTGGTGGTGTGACCGTCGGACTGCCAAGTCATAGGTCTCGAGTTCGAACTCAAGGCACGCACCTCTGACTTTCAGATTCATGTGCGTATTGTATAATTATCACTTGCTTAAAAAACGTTGAAGGAAAGCACCGTGAGGAAACGGCATGCCTGAGAGATATTTCTCGATGGCATGGAAGCCAAGTCAGAGGCCCCTGACTGCGACTTACGAGATGTAGGGCCTAGGTTCGAACCCGGACTGGCGCATTACTTTGAGTAAATTATTTCATCACCACTGCTCTCAAAACGGTGAAGGAAAACATCGTGAGGAAACCGGCATGTCCTAGAACCAAAAATTCGAAGATATGTGACATCTACCAACCCGCACTGGGGCCGCGTGGTGGATTACAGCCCACTCCCTCTCACAGAGAGGAACATTATAGGCTGATTATGTAGAGACCCCTGGGCGGCATAAATACTCTGAAACCAGGTTAGTCCACACGAAAAAGAAACAAAGATACATGAAGTTTAAATAAATAATTTATAAAACTGTTGACCGACTAATGAATAAAAACCATGATACTCGTACCAATTGTCTTATGTCAATTATAAACAATTTTTCTACCTCAGTACTTATATATTTTTGAAAGATCATAAATAAAACTGAATTTTATAATTCTCTTTAATTTAAAAGCAGAATTTTTGTTCTAATTGTCTTCCAGACAAGAAATACCGGCAAGCTTCAGTGTCTCCAGCGAAACAATTCAAATCATTATATTCAAGAGAGACTTCAAACATTTTTCATGTTCCTTTTCGTCCGTAATAAGAATAAACCTAGTTTTATATACATTCTAGGCTAGATAAAACCTTCATTTTACTGGAACATTTTTCAGAACGGGGAATCTTGGAAAGAGTGTTTCTTTGCGAGGAGATTTAATAAAAGTAAGAGGAGTCGTGTTACAAAGACATGGTATTTAAATAAACAGCTCCATACATTTTGACTGTGTAGGTAGGTATTGCACTTTTGTAAGAAATAACTGTATTTTTTATATAGCTGACGAAAAATTACAACATTTGGGGTTTTAGAATGATGTTTTGAATTCATGGCAACAGTTTGCGCGTCGAAGTCCCTTACGGGTGCAGGCACGTCTCTGCCCAATCCTTCGAGGTATGCTGTTACCTCATGTTAAATCCAGACTAGACCAGAAACTGTCGTAACTGATTGCCTAACAAGGGAATCTAACACAGGACATCACGTAAAAAGAACGACCCGATAAAAACATCATTTACTTCGATTTATCTCAAGACAGATCCGGTATTCATTTTTCCATTCGCTATTCAATCAAACATGTCTCAGTTACCACCATATGGCAATATTCCGTAACACTGTTCACTGAGGCGCTCTAATAAAAATATGGTGTATTATAACTTTCATAACTTCAGATATCAACGAATATTATATCTGTCGGAAATACGTTAGTCACTCGTTTGACTGATCGGGACGCCAGCGCCTCCAAGCGGCGCTCGACTGAGTCTACAACATAACACTCGACCGGTGTTAAGTTCAGTTTGTCGGAGGCGGTCAAGGAGTGAACACGTTTAAAAACTGTCGCGCGTTCCGTATAGTTGTGTCGTGTACCTACAGTGTGTGAATAGCCAGTGTGATTATTTGATCGTAAATTATAATTTGATTTAAACTGCAAACGGTTTTTCTATTGTGCAATAACCAACACTTCCCATTGTCCGCCCACAGTAGTTAAAATATGGCTGATGATAACGAGAGATACCTTCCTACCTTCTCCGTCATATCTATAACGAAGATTATTTAGCTCTGTTGAGACAACAGGCGGTGCATTTTAAATCCAACTGAGCGTAATACAAAAGCTTGCATCTCAGTCCTGAGGACTGAGATGCAAGCTTTTGTACTGTGGATGGGCAAACCAAGAAGAATGTGGTGGTAGGCATTTAGATGACTTATATTATGTATAAACAAAGCTGTGTGTGCAAAAGTACCTTATAATACCAAGCCGTAAATATTAATTCTTCTTAGCGAGTCAATGGCAATCTAAAACTCAATATATGAAGCTTTCCGATAACTGCCACAAAGGACCAGTAATACTGAGAAGAAAAATCACCATGCTTGGCACAGGAATTGGTGATCGCAGTTTGTTATTATAGGCAGAACAACCAAAAAATCTAAATCAAGTCATTTATTCAAACTTGGCTGAGAATCAGCACTTTTCAAACTTCAAAATTACATAAGACAGTCCCCCAAAAACACCCGCCCTTCACCACTTCCTAGTGCTTTAGTTGGGAAGAAGAAGTGGCGCAACAAACTCCCCAACATCACAGCTGTCTGTTCAGTTAGAATAACTTGATTCTACAGTATGCAGTATGCAAAATAATTTACATTACGCAACACAAAACATTAAATTAAATTATTTGCCATATGTCAGCTAGCACACGGCACTATACCAACAAAAAAAAAACATCGAAAAATATATTCAAGCCGAAATAAAAAATAAAAACGTAAACAGAACTTAATAACTAAATAAAAGCCTCCAGGCATAAAGAGCGTGCCGGCTTACATACAGCTATAGCTGTAACTCAAAGTCACAAATGATAAACTAGCACCAACGAAGTCAAGTAAACAAACATTTAATTACTAATAACAATAACAAGAACTGAGGGCAATTCCCGACTAGCTTGAAAATTAACCCATGAAAAGAGCAAAGGAGTCTATTTTTGCAATTGCTTAAATTAAACACAATATGAAACCACGTCTCCAAAGAAAATGTCACAATACCAAGTTGTCCTCTAATTGAGTATTACAGACAGAATTAATTTTTACTACTTCTGTGTAATTACAATTTCGTTAAAGAAGACGAAGTTCTTAAAATTAAATAAACGACATTTTTTTGCAATATCCGAGGTTGAAATAGACAGAATTTGTTCACAAAAAGTTGTGTAGGCTGTGGCTGTGGGTCGCAAAATGAATTAATGTTTTTGAGATTGTTTCAGACTCAGAAGGTCGTACTCTGACGGAGACAAATTAAAGCAGTCGAGCGCTTGTGTGTATACTATACAATGGCAATATTTTACCAGGATAGTTATATAGTGAAGTTGGTGGGTGGGGAAATCCTAATTTAACTACTCGTATGTTCTTTTGTTAATAAATAGATTCATGTTTATTAGATCTAGTGTAACGAAACATAATCAGCCTATAATGTTCCCACTGCTTGTACACAGGCCTCCTCTCTGTGTGAGGGCCACCACGCGGGCCCATTGCGGGTTGGTATAAGTCACGTCTTCGAATTTTTGTCTCTAGGACATGCCCGTTTCCTCACGATGTTTTCCTTCACCGTTTTGAGAGCAGTGGTGATGAAATAATTTACACGAAGTAAAGCACCTGTCTGGGCTCGAACCTACGACCTACAACTCAAAAGTCGCGGCCGATACCACTGGGCCACCACTGCTCACGTGTAACGAAAGCCTCAAATTAAATCCAAGAAATACAAAATACTAAATAATCTTGAAGACTATCCTTAAAACCATCTCAAGAAAGAAGCTGCAATAACATTTTAACCTTATCCCTAACAAACACTTAAAAAAGAAAAACTAATTTAAAAACTGTTGTGACAGTTTTTTCTGCTGAAACAATATCGTGGAGCTCATTGGTATTAAAATATTCTCGCTCCTGACCTCAGGCCCCGCCCCTCGGAGATAAGCAACCATCAACTCATTCTGCGTTGAAGTCACTGTGAGATGATGGGGTAGAAGATTCACTGAATTTTAAAGGGGTCTTGGGTAGATATTTGTATAGTACATACATAAACTCACGCCTTCTTCACATGGGGGCAGGCACGCCACCTGCTACGCTTCTTACTTACTCCTTTTGCATAGTACTAGTTTTGCCATTTTTGTATAGTAGTTAAGATAAATACTCAAATAGTTCCATTTTCTTAAGGTGAATCAGCAGCTGTGGCCCGCGAAATTCTAATTTTCTTACTTTTTTGCTATTTGCCGGTCAGTGTCAGATTATATCTTGATCAAAATATGATTCGCGAATATGACAGATATGTGTTTACATAATTATAATAGTTAGAATTATTAATAGTAGTATATATAATATAATAATTGAAATTAATATAACGTAAATTGAAAATTAATGTACTTCATTGATTTGATGTAATCGTCTATTGATTTTTCGTACCGTTAAAACGGTGAGACATATAGCACTATGCAATGTTACGAACACCTGTGTAAACATACCAAGTTTCTGGCAAATAAATATTCTCTACTCTCTCTTCTGCAGGCTTAGCATGACGCTTTCTATTTCTACAAAGAGTAGTAGACACAGCTCTTTCTATACAAAGTGACATTTCGTTTCTCCATTTTTAACATCGCACCGTAGAAATCCTTCTACATAAAAAAGGACCTAGACAAAGATCGTTGGAAACGAAAGACAAAATTACAGATTGTAGAAGGATTTCTATGGTGCGATGTCAAAAATAGAGAAACGTAAAGTCACTTTGTAGAAATAGAAAGCGTCATGCTAAGCCTGCTGTTCTCTAGTAGGTATAGGCTTTTCTTTCTCCCCACCAGTTTTGGTACTGGCTGACTAGACTACCATAAAGACAACACACGTTTAGGCCGTGTGTTGTTTGTATGACAGTGGAGGAAGAAATATCAAACTTGGAAGAAACATATTTAATTAGATTTTTTTCCTACAAAAATCTAGTTAAAATTGTTTCTTCCAAGTTTCCAAGTTTTCTCCCAGAGGACTATGGATTTTGTTTTATTTGGGAATGACATAAAGTCGTATCTAGAAGAGACCATAGAGTAGATACTTATAATTTTTAGGTTCCGTACCTCAAAAGTAAAAAAAACGGAAGCTTTATAGAATCACTCGTGTGTCTCTCTGTCTGTCCGTCTGTCACAGCCGAGTTCCTTCGAATCTACTGGACCGAATAAGCTGAAATTTGGTACACATATGAATTTCTGTGACCGAAACACGATCGTGTATCGTAAATAAATGAATTTTGAATATGGGGTTCATTTTTGGGCGAAAAATAAAAAAATAAAGTTTTGCAGAATTTACAGTGTGACATATCAAACGAAAGGATTTGTTATGAGGATTTAAAATAATTTTAACATAATTAGTTAAGTTATTAAAGAAAATAGATGCATATTGACCATTCGGGGCCTTATATCAGAAACAGATGAGACAAAAATTTTGAAAAAAATACAGAGAATAGTTCTATATTTATATATTACAGGAACACCTATAAGAAGTCTATAGTGTTAAAATAACGTGGTAAATCTCTCAATGTTGTGCGTACAAACTTACATTTGCAGCGGGAATGTATGGGGGACCATGTTTTTCAATTACAATGTTAAGTTTGTTCCTGGGATAAAATCATCCGATCTACGGAACCCTTCATTGTGCGTGGTCCGACACGCACTTGGCCGGTTTTTAAATTACCTAGCATTTTCAAAAATGGTCCTACTGTACGGATTGTATAGTAAACTCAGAGAAATGTTTTATTTACGGACGCACGATGTTACAAATCACGAGTAAAGGATGTCTGTCTTTATTATTTACATCAAGGTAATCTCCAGGCTTCAGCAGCTTGGAATATTTAGAATTAAAACGTTGAAATTCGCCCGAGGAAGACCTTAATTCAACATCAATTTGAATACGGTACTTATAAGACAAGTTGGTTTTAGACGACACACAATTATCTAATTCATAAAGAAAATATAATATGACTACTACTTTAGCAAAACATGGGTATTTGACTAGAATTTATATTCGTAAAGATTTTTATACTACTGTTTTGTTACCTACCTACATATCGTTTTCAGGATACATTTTACATACAATATAACTATTTACTAATTCACAGCCACGACAGACATAAATTAAAACTGGTTAAGACGCTGACAACACCTAAACTGCGGTCACTGTCAGATTGCATAGAAAAGAAAGAGAAGCGCGACGACAAAACGCTTGTAATTTATTGCAAAATATGAAGTAATTATCTATTTACTCAGAATTGAGTTGAGTAATCGAAAATAAAAAACAACCAAGTTCTGCATTAGAATAAGACGTACTTGTTATTAATTAAATACGTAATTTATGTTGATATTTAATACAGATATTTTGAATTAGAACTCAAGGTAAGAGGTTAGTTTAACGTTAGTTTGTATCGAGATTTTTTTTTCAAAACGTGTTTTGGTGACAACCAAGTTCTGGGAAATATGTTCAAAATTAACATATATTTTTTCCGCTACCACAAACTATACAGATTTGGCAATTTTCTTTCTTAAGAGAAGCCTATTTTGGTCAATTGGGTCTTGTCAGCGCCTTAATCATAGAATCGACACATATCTACGAAATCTAAAACGGGCACATAGATGGAAGATACAGAAAATGATAATCTATTACGAGTATCTATTCTATTATAGCTTTATCTAAACGTAATAATAGTATTTTAAGAAAATATTAAGACTTTATATGAGAATGTAATTATTCAATTTTCATGTATAATTTAATTTTAATTTTTAATAATAGTTATGTATCTAAAAATAATTTTGCTGTGCCCTGACAGTCTACAACGGCTCTTAGCTCTAAGCCTTTTGTTATCAACTTGTTTTACCTTGTGGAACGCAAATAAATAAAAAATAAAAAAAACAAATAAATAAAAAATAAATAAATTGAATAAAAATAATAATTGAATAAATTGAAAAATTGAATAAATTTAATTGATTGATATAATTAATAAATTGAATATGAATAATATTGTTTGTAAAAACCTACAATATAATTATTTTCCGCAACCTCGATAGACCTGAAACTACAGCCGTCTCATCCAAGCAAATTGAATGGCAATGACAATTTAAATTTTTACTTTAAGTTAGTCATTAGTAAATCAAAGAATCGACAAATATCAATGAAATATAAAACGGGCACACAGATGCCCCTAAAAATTTACGTTGAGCGTAGTCGGTGCCATCCCTAGGCTGAGCCCGTGATAAATTCAGCTCGGCAGCAATTATTCACGCAGGCGAAGGCCAGACAGACGGGTGACACCACGTGAAATAATAATGCGCCGACGGCCAGCGTAGTTAGGAGCAGGCTCGGTGTATACCCACTTAATTAATTGCCGAGTTTCTGTATAGAAGTGCGTACAGCGACTACATATTATGTATTAAAACATCAGGCAAAAAGTCACAAAAATACTGAAATGGCGTCACTATAGGATCATTAAAATTAGTTACTTCTGAAAATGGGAGAAATGATGTGAGTTGGTTCGTTTTGGTAGAACTAAGCTCTTTTGATCTTATTCAATTCTGCATCAATCAAAGCCAACAATATTATTTCATACATCTTTGATGCAATCATGCACCAGCGGATGCAATGTGATGGACGGGCGTGATCGCTGGACGCGAAGGGTGTGTAGGGAGGTTGTATGCCTATCCAGGTTTATCCCGGTGTTAGGGTAGGCCTCCCTGTCCATGCGGCGCTGACGTCCTGTACCTAAAGATTCCAGATATCTTCAAGATGGCTACCAGCTTCTATGTACCAGTGTTTTTGACGGGAAAGGGTTTTGACTTCTGTATAAATTTGTTTTTGACGTCTGTTAACGGCGTAGTTTTTTTACTTCTGCTGGGAGTACTTTATCTGAATAATAATACAAGTCTTCACGAAACATCAGAAAGCAATTATCGGGACTATTCAGGAACACTACTTGAACTATGTTGAAGTTTTGCACATGGGACTAAAGTCATATGTTACTTTTTGGGTCCGCACAATGCACCGCATTCAATACGTTTAAAGGTGGACATTGAAAACCATACCATAATTTTCGAAGATGGTCTGTATGTTGAAGCTAGGGTCCGGTTCACAGTTTGCTTGTAATCACTGTAATCAGGAACTTACCTGCAAAAGAAAGAAAACATGTTAATAATATAAGTAACCAAAGTCATAACATAAATTAACATAGGTAATGTTTTTGATGATGAAGGTTTCGTGACGGTGCAGAGGAGGAAGCGCCGATCGCGAACGAACAAGAAACGCTGCGGCAAAGCTCCTACGAAGCCCGAAGTGAGCCTGCGTGCCGCAAAGCCGAATGCACCGGTGTACATCTCCCGCCTGCACCACACCACTAAGGCGCAGGACATCGTGGAGTACGAGCTCCAGAAGACGAGGTACACGCCGAGGGTGCAGTTACTGGAATCGTACCGGAACGTCAACTTCAAGGCGTTCGTCGTACGTGTACTGAACTGTTATATGCGGCCAAGTCTTCGTCCATGACGAAGACTTGTCATGAAAGAAGACTTTTGGTCGTGGTGTTCCGTCGCTTCCGCGGACAAGTTCCACAGGACAGCACAAAGTCTAGCTAGTGCAAAGTGAAGTGCACTAACATAGTCTTAAGCCTTTTTATTAACACAAGTTTTAAGGTATTTTTCTATGGGTATTATTATTACGAATAATGATTAACAAAAAGATGTTCAGGAATAGAGTATTGTGCACCCGGGAACTTTCTGACATTAACGTAATTTCTATATTTTTTATGAGTTCTGTGTAAACGTTTAAAACTCAACATCAAAAGCAGAATTACTGTAACAACAACCACTTAACGAACTAATTATAAGCCACATTTTTGGTCCAAAATTGAGTTTCATTTCAAGTAACCTTATTTCACGACTCCTAAACAGAATATCTACAATTACATCACATCATAAACAAGTAAACTCTAACGTCTCTCTTTCGTTCCCTTACTGTAAGACGGAGAGCGAAGATATAGGAACAGCTGCCAATGAACCGTTTACGAGGCGTTCGCTTATGTTCACGTTTGCCGTAAATCACGTTTTACGCTTATCATTATGTTTTAGTTTACTTTGAATTAGTGACGAACATCTTTATTATTGTGAATGGTTTTAGTTTGGTTAAGAAATGTCTTTTGTTCTTTACATAAATGTCATTGTTAAAACCATAACGTATCATCAATCCTTTAATCCCTCAAGGGTAAGGCTGAGCTGTACCCTTTAGTAGGTACACCTACATTTTGCACTTTCCAAGACATCATTTATGTGCCAAAGCATCTATTTTTGACACTGTCTAAATTCATGTTGTATATTGGAACCATCAACCCGCCGACGGTACAGCCAATAAGCTCCCTTGAGGCGTTGTCGAGACTTTAATCCGCGTATAAGCCACTTAAAAAAAATCCATACTATTGATTTTCATGCCGTGCAGAAGACTCCTAGTACCTACCTAAGTGCAGGCACTAATATGTATGCCAACCAACATATATATGTATATGTGTGTATTATATGTACTTAGCGCATTTCAAAAGCGATTTTCTTGTGGAATAACGAATGCAATATTGAGATGAGGTCCCAAAATACTATGTTCGTAACAACATAAAATTACAATCAACAGGAGAAAATCAGTTTCTTAAAAGTTGCTCCGTGTATACGTCACCGTAATGATTAAAATCGTTAACTTATAATCTACGAGGGGAGGTCAAAAAGTTCGCGGAATGAAAGGGAAGGGGTGTGAAATGAACATGAAATTATTTTTCCTTCGAAGAATAGAATAGAATGCATTTATTTGTCAGAATATTGTACAAAGTTGTTATATGTGTATTACCATCAGAATATTCTGCCGTTTCGTCATCATTGCGGGTCATCATTACATTAAAATTAAATTATTATTATAATTACAGATAATTTAAACAAATTGAACAATAGTTGTAAAAGAGATTAATTATATAGGTCAAAATTCAATAAGGTCAAGGATATAATATATGATTTATAGGCAATAATGTCCAATATTTAGGTGAATTTTTCATTCATAAAATCTTCAGTTGAATAATAACATTTGCTTATAAGAAAGTTAAATAATTTACATTTAAATAATATGAGGCTAAGAGTTTTAAAGCTATCAGGTAATTTGTTATAAGTAGTAATGGACATGCAGTATACATTGTTAGAAAAAAAATAATTCTACGCCTAGGAACATTAAGCATATGCACTTTGCGGCTGGGTCTGGATACAACATCATTATATAAAACAAATTCATGTCTGTTGTGGTGTACAAAGATACAAATTTCAAAAATGTATAGTGCTGGAAGTGGCAGTATTTTAAGGTTTTTAAATAGTGGAACACAGCTGTCCAGTGGGTGCGCTCCACACACCTTTTTAATATATTTCCCATTAAACCGAACATACTTTACAGACCTAACAAATTCTCTGGCGCTGCGGCCAGCCCGCCGGTTAAGCGCGGCCCAAAGGGTCATGGCCATCCGGATGGTCCGGGGATACCGCACGGTCTCCTGTGAGGCAGCGAGCCTCCTTGCCGGATTGCCGCCATGGGATCTGGAGGCAATAGTCCTCGCGCACGTATGGGAGTGGCGCGAGGAGGCGAAACGCCGGAGCGTAACTCCGCTGCCGCGAAAAATCGCGGCACAGCGGACGGAGCTCCTGCCGGGGTCGCGGGAAGTTACTTATGGGTCACCGAGGCCCCCGCAATACAGGCAACGGAAGGAATACGGGTGGGTTTTAGTCAGTAAGAGTCTGACACACCCTCCCGCTCCGCCCAGAGCGGGAGAAGTTATTTGATGATTTCACATCCACAAAAAAAAAAAAAAGCGGACGGAGCTCCGGTGGGATCTCATGGCGACATGGAGAGTACGGTTGTCGCAATCCAGTGCTGGGCACTCCACGATTGCGGCGATAAGTCCCCTCTTTGAGAAGTGGCTAGAGAGGCGCCGCGGCGTCCTCACCTTCCGCCTAACGCAGGTCCTCACCGGACACGGCAGCTTCGGGAAGTTTCTGTATCGGATAAGGCGGGAGGAAACGCCCGGGTGTCACCACTGTGTGGATCGCCCGGAGGACACGGTGGAGCATACGGTGGAAGTCTGCCCGGCTTGGGCAGGGCACCGCCGTGTCCTCGTGGAGGCGATCGGCGGCAGAGATCTCTCGCGTCCGGCCCTGGTTAAGGCCATGGGACGGAACGAGAGGGCATGGGCAGCCGTCAACTCCTTCTGCGAAGCAGTAATGCTCGCAAAGGAGGAGGTGGGACGGTTGAGGGAAAGGCAAATTTCGCGCCCTCTCGTTCCTAGCCGCCGCAGGAGACACCCTGGGCGTCGGGAATCCCGGGCGGATTTCCGGCCACCGTGGTAGGCGCGGGCTTGCGGACGGTGAGCAATGGGTAGCTCACCGTCCGGTAAGGACCAGGCCCGGGTCGACGGCGCGTTGTATTCCACGCGCGCTTCAGTGATGTCGTCAGCACAAATGTAGGGGTCCACTAGGGCCGATGCCTGCCGGGGTCGCGGGAAGGTACTAATGGGTCACCGAGGCCACACAGGCAACGGAAGGAATACGGGTGGGTTTTAGTCAGTAAGAGTCTGACACACCCTCCCGCTCCGCCCAGAGCGGGAAGAGTTATTTGATGATTTTTCATCCAAAAAAAATAAAAAGACAACAAAAATGTAAGTTTAACTTCGAAAAAAAAAATGTCAAGGCCTTCAAAATAAGCAGAAATTGTCGACTTCACTTTTTCGTCATCAGTAAATTTCTTTGCACGAAACTCTTTTTTCACATTTGAGAACAAATAATAATCAGAAGGGGCCAAATTTGAACTATGGGGAGGGTGGATTGAATTTCCGACGCCGCACTTGTGTAAGGCAGCCATCGCAACATGATTCTTGTGAACGGGTGCGTTGTTGTGCAAAAGGACGCACACCTCAAGACTATTTCCCCTTCTCTTTTCTTTACTTACTTTTTTTGTATTTTCTACCGTGGGTAATACTTTCCCGTGATATTGACACCTTTATCTTTATAATTGATCAATAAAATCCCCTTGGAATCTCAAAAAAACTGTAGCCATAATCTTTCCGGCCGATTGCGACACCTTAAATTTTTCAGGCGGTGCTGCGTCTTTTTTGTGCCACTGCATTGACTCCTACTTTGACTCAGGTTCATAGTGATGAACCCAAGTTTCATCTCCAGTCACAATTAGGTTCATAATCTCATCCCTCTTTCAACTACACAGCTCCAAAAATTAGCGCGAATAGTCGATGCACTGCTGTTTTTGAAGCGCTGTGAGCATTCTCTTCCCGATTGACTTGTTTATCTAGCGATATCTCAAAGGTCACTGAACCGATTGGGGTGAAACTTAGTATTTACAATTGTATTGAGTCACCAAGTAGTGACAGGTAAAATTAACTTCCGCCCTCTAACCTCTCCATTCCGCGAACTTTTTGACCCACCCCGTGTCTCGAAATTATAAACTATCGAAAAATTGTGAACTGCAACAAACCATTTCAAATTTAACGCATTATTTTTCTATAGTCTATAATATATCCGTGGCAACCCGACAAATTGTGAACTGGTATCAAACTTGCATGCGACGAACGCACTTTGCGCTAAGTTCTAACCTAACCCATTTGGTTGAGGTGCCCTGGCTTAGTTACTGCGACCAATTCGAATACCGCCAAGACCCACCAATGACGGTTCAGAATTTTACGGGTGATAAATTAGGACAGATTATGAACCCTGTCGATAAGTGCAGGTTCGTTCACAATTTGACGATTTGACATTAATAGATTATAAATTACCGAAAATGAATGCGTTATACCGTAACAGTTCAAAATTTTTCGATAGTTTATAATCTCGCTAGATAGATTATAAACGAACGGTGCTCACAATCTTACGGTGACATATACATATTAGTGCTTGTAGTCATATGCACTAATATATATTTAACAATATTTAACAAAACAAAATAATGTGTTTATCGCAAACGCTTCAATTTTAAAGAAACACTTAACAAGCATTGCAACTAAGTTACTTCACGTGATGCTAACTTTCTAACAAAGATCTTGTGCTTATTATAAAGTAGATCAACTTTAAACATTTCTACGATAAGAAGGAAAGAATAACAAAGTGAGGCTTGGCTTGCAGAAGTTTCTAGTAATTTATTTTTATAGGATCTGTCTTCTTCTTTCTCCAGGCTATTATCCCAATTTATTTGGGGTTAGCCCTCTTATAGTACTTCTGCGCCACTACGTACGGTTGTTTGTTCTCTTTTGTTGCGTTGCTCTCTATCACATCATTTTATTCATCATCATTTATTGTTCGTAGACAAGTTATCGGTGGTCATCCACGGCCTGCTTTTCCATCTTCTATATTTAATCTCTTAGTCATATACATCATCTCGCATCACCACATGTCCGTACCAGCGCAAGTGCTTTTCACTAAGTTTTTAATGTGAGAATTCAATACGATCTGTGAAGTGGTGAATTTAAACGTTTGAATCTCTCGTTATGCTAAATCTGAGGGCCCAGACATCTTTTATATGCATGACTATTTAGTCATATGCATCATCTCGCCTCATCACATGTCCGTACCAGCGCAAGCGCTTTTCACTAAGTTTTTCGTGTGAGAATTTAATAGTATCTGTGAAATGGTGAATTTTAACGTTTACATCTCTGTTTTGCTAAATCAGAGGGCCGAGACATCTTCTATATTCATGACGTTTTAGTGTTATGGTCATCATCGCGCCTCACCACATTTCCGTACTAGCGTAAGCGGGTTTCACATAGTTATTCGTGTGAGAATTCAATAGGATCTTTGAAGTGGTGAATTTTAACGTTTGCATCTCTGTTTTGCTAAATCCGAGGGCCGAGACCTTTTACAACGACTTTCAAGAGGATTGACTTAAGCCTTCCGGTAGCTTTAGTCAATACAATACAATTTTGACTTTCCCATCCCCACTATCGCTGATAGAATATAGTTGAATTTCATGGATTTAACTAGTGCAAATAACAAGCCAACAAGTGAAACCTATGTAAAACATGGAAAAAGATTTTATAGGAAAAGACTAGGTATTCGGTTATTATATTTCTTTTCTTAAACTGAAATGGTATGGCCCTTTTGTTTTTTTTGGTTCGGAAATACTTCTCCCGCTCTGGGCGGAGCGGGAGGGTGTGTCGGACTCTTACTGACTAAAACCCACCCGTGTTCCTTCCGTTGTCTGTGTTGACAGGGGCCTCGGTAACCCTTCACCAGTCGTTGAGGTTATTTTAGCGCACAAACATATTAAAAGAAAATTCGGTCTTTTGGTCCCCATATGCAAGTCAATTTTTCCTCAATGGTATGATAATGCATTCATTTTTTATCCTCCTGTAATCGAATTAACAGAATGGAACTTCGAAGGCAGTCTTTTGAACATAGACTATCCAATAGCCATTAACATTTAACGACCACTTTTCTCTCATTGCAACCATTAAAAAGATTATGTTATTTATAAACAAATCAGTCATTTATTCCAGTTGATGAGAATTCTCGTACAAATAAACCTTTTATATTCTTTAAGCGAAGAAAACGGGTCATAAATGAGATTGGCCGGAATCTGTTTATGTTGGGCGCAATTAAACATCGATTTTCATTGGTTTTTTTTACAGAGGAGCGAATTAAGTATACGTAACCGATGATTTAGATTTTGGAGAATTTACTACGACATGGTAGAAAGTCGATGATTAAACTAAATGTGCAATTTAGTGAAACCTATGTTCAATAGTGGACTGTTAGAGAATCCCTAAGGCATTAAATCCGCCTATGTACCTTTTATGCTAAGGCTCGTGCAGACTGGCGCGAGATCGCGGGCGCGATTTTCAATCAATCAATCAACTCAGCCTATAACAGTCCACTGCTGGACATAGGCCTCTCCCAGGCTGCGCCACAACACCCTGTCCTCCGCCTTCCGCATCCAGTCTGTCCCAGCCACGTTTTTAAGGTCGTCGGTCCATCTAGTTGGGGGGCGTCCCACACTACACTTTCCGATACGCGGTCTCCAGTCCAGGACTCGTCTGTTCTACCGGCCATCGGTCCTTCGACAAACATGGCCAGCCCAGGCGCGACAGGCAGCGCGATACTTTCCATAGTTTTCATGGAAATTGTGCTACTAGTGTCGCGTCGCGACTGTCTGCGGGAGCCTTTGAAGTTTACTAAAAAGCTAAGCATCAAAATAAAAATATTGTTTGGGTTAATGCTGTCGAAAAAAATTCTATTGTAACACTCAGTAGAAAGTTTTTTACGATGTCATTAAGATTTTTCGTAATCAAACCGTTTGAAATAACAAAATCTACATACGCCGCTAAGAAAAACAATCATTTCATTTAAGGGAGGGCGAGGCTACACTAACCTGATTTTCCTGATTTTGGATAAATCAGCAAAGCAAAGCTTACGCAAAAGTATTTGAACTCATTTTCCTCGATTATTTGTTCATAAAACACATCTCGAAAAAGTTTGGCGTTAAAAAGATAAATTCTTTTAGGCGACATTTTTATTAAGTTATTTATCATTCACACGGGCTCGGGAGCTTACCTCGGAAGTTTTTCAAGAAACCTTTTTAAGGAAAAACTCTAGAACAATAATTTAGTTACAAATTCTTAAGTTCCGTTATGTATATTTTGTTGGTAAGCCCCTGTAAGTTCGTTGTAAGACAGTTCAGCTTTGTTCATTTTTTGGGTGACCATCTTCAGAAACGGAAATTGAGCTAAAAAAATCGGCCAAGTACGTGTCGGACACAATGAAGGGTTCCGTGGTTGGGATGAATTTATTTCAAGGAAGCGTGTGAATCCTGCGTGTGTTTGCTCAGAATCTACTGGACCGATTATGTTGAAATTTGGTACACACATAGATTTCTGTGACCCAAACACGGACGTGTAACTTAAATAAATGGCAAATAAAAAATAAAAGTTTTGCAAACTGTACCGTAGACATATCAAAGGAAAGGGCTTGTTGTGAGGGTCTCAATTATATTTTTTCAATAATTTTAAAATAAATAGTTAAACATATTTTTTTTTTAATAAAACTATTAAAAAATATATATTAAAATTGACCATTGCCCTTATCTCTGAAACTACTGCGCCTAAAATGTTGAAAAAAATACAGAAAATAGTTCTTTACTTACAGATTACTGGAAAACCTTTAAGAATTTTAACACCATAGGTTAAAATTACACGGTAAATATCTAAATATTGTGCGTAAAAACTTAAATTTGCAGTTGGAATATATGGGAGAACATGTTTTTCAACACACAACAACAGTTTGTTCTTGGCATAAAAGACATGGTAGATAACAAATTCATTGTACGCAACCTTTTTACCACGCGAGTTCAACTCGCACTTGTCCGGTTTTTTCTTTAGGCCGTAATTTTATTTTTGCACATTTTCTTCTGATATCGTTTGACTCCGATAGCAAAACAGTTATTTACCGTCAGCCCAAAAAAATCGTTTTTACATCACATCGCACGCATTTCTTAAACTCTGTTCTCAAAAACATGGCACATCGATAAATTATACTTACATTTATTCATTGGCACACTCTAAACGTTCAAAAAAACGACAACGTATTATGAAAAATGTCTTTGTATTTAAATGAATTTGTGTTTTACATCGTGTAAAGAGCCAAATATTTTATGATCGTATGTTGAATGATAAAAAGGATCCAAGTTATTTATACCTATTGCTAAAACACATATTTTTGTATATTTACGTAGTTATGTGTTTTGGAATTGCGACTATAGTTTCGGGTGCGAACATACTCGTATGCTCAGTTCCCGCCGTTTTGTCATAATAAATTCAATAACAAAACGAACTTCATAATGTGCCTAAGTACACATTTTTTTTCCTCTCGAATTAATAGAATTAATTATTATAATCATTAGCATATTAAGTACTAATCGAAAATGCGTGGAAATTAGACGTAAGTAATTTCGTGAAGTATATCTATCGACAAAAATGTATTATTATATGTTTCTGGTCCACAAAAACTATGGAAATATCCAGTAGTTATTCATGTAACACCTTAATTTTGTCGATTTCACGAAAACTCACGATTGGTAATTTGACTGACTAAACAATCCGCTTTCATGAATTTTTCCATAATTAGCTATCGCGAATACGCGATGAGCTGTAAAAATAAGCAAAGAACTTTTCAAAGACTGAGTTCACAGTTGGGTCACTATTGCTATGCATTTGAATCGCTGTTCTCCATCTATTTTGTATGTATGAATTCATGACGTATGACCTATTGAATACATTCAGAGTCAAACTGTGTGTGTGTATCTTACAAATGAATGCATTTTCTGTCATGCATTACGAAATGCAAGAAACTCGATAATATGTAACAGAGCCATACGTACCTACCTAAGTTTGCGAGGTTGCGCGGTATTAAGACGCTGACAACACCTAAACCGCGGTCACTGTCAGATTTCATAGAAAAGAAAGAGAAGCGCGATGACACAACGCTTGTAATTTATTGCAACATATGAAACAATTATCTATTTACTCAAAATTGAGTTGAGTAATCGAAAATAAAAAAAAAAAACAACCAAGTTCTGCATTCAAATAAGACGTTCTTGTTATTAATTAAATACGTAATGTATGTTGATATTTAATACAGATATTTTGGATTAGAACTCAAGGTAAGAGGTTAGTTTAACATTAGTTTGTATCGAGTTTTTTTTTTTTTTTCAAAACGTGTTCTGGTAACAATCAAGTTCTGGGAAGTATGTTCAAAATTAACATATATTTTTTCTGCTACCACAAACTATACAGATTTGGCAATTTTTTTTCTTAAGAGAAGCTAATTTTGGTCAATTGGGTCTTGTCAGCACCTTAACACGTTATTTCCATGTGTTGGCAAACCACAAACCGTCCATGTAAAATAACAACACGACTGTATTCCCCAAATAAGAATTTATTGTAGAGTAAATTACTAACTGCCTCGTTGATCAAGTGGTCGCAAGCGCTACTGCTGAGCATGAGGTCCTGGGTTCGATTCCCAGGTCGGGCAAAGTGTTATTGGGTTTTCCCATTAGAAATTTCTCAGTAGTAGCCTGGAGTCTGGATTTGTGCCCGGTTGATGGCAATAGGCTCGCCCCCTATTACATAGGACTTAACTGGCGAAATGTGGGTGTACTACAGGTACACCTCTGTTTAACCCCTCGGGGATTACGGGCGTGATGGTATGATGTTATGTGTGTTAAATTACTTACACACACATTTTTCCTGCAGTTATGTCAAAGGGTCGCGAAATAGGGAACGAGTCTATAGCCAACACTAGACAATAGTCCAGAAGACTACACAGATTCGGATCAGATTGAACAGCTTAGATTGAATAATTAGCCTTATGTTGAATAATACCTATGTCTGGGCTGGTCAAATCAAAAATTATTTATTAAAACTAGACTGAAAATCAGCACTTTTCGAACATCAAAATTACATAAGACAGTCCCACAAAACGCCAGCCCTTCACAACTTCCTAGTGCAGCTACTAGTACTAGTAGGTTTTTGGGTTAATTACCTAGTAGTTCCACGCGATTTATAGAATGTGTCCTCGTGAGTCCCTTAGAAACAATATTATATTATAAAATTCAATGTTTTTATGTACTATCTCTGATAGTGATTACCTCTGCATTCTCTTTATATCTTAGAAGCGATTTCCTTATTATAATACACGTAGTAAACATGAAATTGTGATACCCAAATTTAGATTACGAGTAACAAAAACAAGGAAATCATTTCTTATCAACAGTATCCGCTTTTATAACAAGTTGCCAAAGTCGGTTACAGAACTTAGCGATGGAAAGTTCAAAACCCACATCAAACGTGTCCTTATCAAAAAAGCATATTTATAAGATTAAAGACTACGTTGAAGACAGGGAAGTTTGGCAATAATTCGTTCTGCAGAAGTGGCTTCCATGGTACCTCATAAACGGCATAGGTTTATGTGAAATAAAATATTTGATTTTGAGTCACGAATCGTAAAGTGTAGTTTGAGGTAATAGGCCATTCCTTGCTGTTGTAGTCGAAAAAGGCCGTTACAGGATTACTTCAAGGGACGAAGCGCATTTAGCACATCACAGTACCGGTTATTTAAAGAATCATGTTCATCACTTCATCAAGATTGTCCTCACTACTTATAAGTTGTTGTGGTATATGCACCATTCAGAAAACCTCAGAATACCTATAGGTATTTACCATAAATACCGGAGCTAAAGACACACATTTATTTCCGCCGATGTATCTCCGAAATCAATTCATCGTCACCTGTGATTTAAAAAAGCGGACCAAAAAAATATTTGTTCAATTTTATTTCTGTCCCTCCCGAGCACGGACTGCGATAGAAATGTGGAAATAACAACAACCATACACAGAGACACAAGTGTTTTATACAAAAATGGGTTGAATGTTCAAAAAGTTAAGGTTCAAAATACACGGGTTATGGTCGTCGTTCCAGAAAATTATGCTTCAAACGACGCAGTTTCGCAACACAAGTAAGCTTTACGTGAATTATGACAAAGATTACACGTGCTACATTGTGGAAAGGTACTTACTTACAATTTAGAAGACTATTCTGATGTCCTGGATTACGAATTTATTGGTAGCTCAAACATACTCCGTTTGAGGGATTTGGAATACGGATTGTGAGTTTATGTCTGGGGAGTTCGATTCTTTCTCGCGTTTCGATTTACATTATTTCTGGCTTTTACCTACACCAATACACACGGACTGTTTTAGAATGCGTACATAGCAACAAAAGCGTACCGAATTTTCACGTGTTAACGTTTCGTTATTTCACTCACGCCAGTAAACCCACACCAAAACGCGTCGTCATCGAGTTCACCAATATTCCGAAATTAAGTTGCTATACACCAAATTAAGTTAAGGAAATTGTAAAAACTTGTTAAAAGTTGCCTCTTTACAGGAATCTCGAGTCTCCGACAAATATCCGAGCCCATCAGAAAGGTTACAATTTACGAAGCATTAACATAAATACTTGTCGTAAGTTTAGCAATGTTGCTGATAAAGTTATCTGATAGGTCGATAGGTACAAATTACTTGTATGTGTTCACTACCTGCTTTGTAGTACTTTTAGATTAGCGCACTGTTTTGGATAAAGGGTTCAAAAAGGGGTGGAAAATAATGGAAGGAAAATGTAAGCAAAATATTCACAAAGAGTTTAAATCCTCTTTTGTAATTGCTCATTATGTTCTTTCTTGTTTTCCTATAAAAAGCAAAATAAATTGCGTCCACTATAACTTGACGCGTGACACGATTGGTAGCACTGAAATTTTGCAGTTTTAATTACAATACTAGTTCAAAATGGCGACGAATAGAACAAAACTACCAACCACATGACTGCAAAATTCAGTGCTACCAATCACGCCACGCGTCAAGTTATAATGAACGCACGCAAAGGAAACAATTGAAACGTCAAAGTGCGTTCAGCTGTCAGTTCCCCTAGTGGCTAAAATAGAGAGAACAGGCAAATCTAACTGTCTCAGTTTATTACATTCTGTATTTTCAGATAATCCAAAATTGTATCTATTAATAATACTGCTACGTCATAGAAATATCGTTAAGCAACAAACGAAACACGATATCCAACACCACTTAGTTTTAAAAAGAAGATAATAAAAGAAAAAAATATACAAGATGACGGAAACAATTGAGTGTACCTCAAACGTCAAAATTCGTTCAGCTGTCAGTTCCCCTAGTGGCTAAAATAGAGAGAACAGGCAAATCTACCTGTCTCAGTTTATTATATTCTGTATTTTCAGATAATCCAAAATTGTATCTATTAATCATACTGCTACGTCATAGAAATATCGTTAAGCAACAAACGCAACACAATATCCAACACCACTTAGTCTTAAAAAGAAGATAATAAAAGAAAAAAATATACAAGATGACGAATTTTCGCGCCATTTTAAATTCTTCGCTTACTGTCGCCTTATTCATGAGGCTTTTCAGTCTCATTAGTCTCGTAGAATTTTAAAACAATCGATGCCTCAAGAAGGCTCAAGGAAAATATTTCTTTTATTTTTTTTCGCGCCCTTGAGCTGTGAGAATTCTTTGAGCTTCATCGTGTACGATAAGAATCGATGAGGATTTATTTTTTGTATTTTGTTTGTGTAGCGAGCATGAATTTTTGAAAAATAAGTTAGTTATTGCTTTTCCTGACACAATTTCTTCTTATTTACATAAAAAAATAACCGCCTACGCCTGTATTATAAATAAAAACACCGCCTTTATGAATACACAAATAATTTTTATAAGCTCTACTTTGGGTATCAATTCGTTATTTGTCTCAAAGAAAAACGGCCACTAAATAATGTCGAACACAAATATTAAATGGAGATGCATTTAATATTTTTGTTCGATATTATTTACTGAATAATTTTAATTACATGATTAATTATTAAAGATTTATACTCGTGGAACAATAATGAAGTTTCATGTTCTCTTATCGTTTTAATAATGTTACATTAGGATGATAGCACTTTCTTTATCGGTGGGATGGACGCAACTTACAATAGACATTATTAGGGAAAATGGTCTTTTATTTTCCCCAAAGATATTTCTTTTGATGGAGAGATGGGCATTCAATATGTCTGATAACTCTTGTTCAGCATTGGACTAATTAATACTACATATTAGTAAGAGAGAGTTCAGTTGGTAGTTTCATCAGACATGTTTGGGAATCACCATTTTTCGTTCATCATTACATAAACTGTTTTCGTTTTCAGGAACTGTTGAACTTATTTTGAACGCAGTAGTTAAATCTTTATGCATTAAAACACCTTTTTTTTGGGTGGGAAATTATCAAGTAACTTCTCCCGCTCTGGCGGAGCCGGAGGGCGTGTTCCTTCCGTTGCCCGTGCGCTGCCAGAGGCCCCGGTATCCCTTTCGGACTTTCCCGCGACCCCGGCAGGCATCGGTCCTAGCTGACCCCTACAATGTGTTAAAAGACCTGTGGTGCAATTGCTACACTTTAGTTCTTATCACATCCTAGAAATACTATTTCCCAGTTCAGGATATTGGACCATAAAACCTAGAACATAAACAGCAAGTATCCCCTTGGTTTTATCTACCACTAGCGATACCCACCCTTGCTTGGCACGGTTTTTACGTATTGACAAAACATCGTGATTTCTTTATTATATGAAATGATGAAATTAAATGATGAAATGATTTTATTTTCTGTAAGTAGGTTTGTACAAACACTTTTACACGTCAATCATATTTAGAAAAAAAAACTAGATGAGCTCGGCGTTTCCTATCTGACTACTCTGAGAATAAAGGCCGAAACAAACTCAGAGGTCAGTCTCTTTTAAAGTCCAGACATAATCTTGGTCAGATCATGTGAAGACCATGTAGATTGGTGTCTGAAATGGTCTTTTGAGGAAATAACCACACAGAATGAGTGGTCCTATCCAGTCAGTGCACGCATTTGTCAGTAATCGTGTAGCTCAACTCAGAACTTATGGAGCTCAACGATTCGACGAACAATACCAAAGAAAGGAAATTTGGGTAGGCCGCTTAAATGACTCAAACTGCCAGACCAAGATTAAAACTAAATGAGAAAAAAAAACAATGACCTACATAGTCTTCACATTCACAAGTATTATGTAAGCTTTTCATTCATTTATGTAAGTTTAATATTAATATTAGTTATATACACATAGACTTTTCGGAATGAATTCTCTGAATGATGGTGGGACGCGCATTCAAATCCGTTGCGTAGTAGGTATAGAAAAGCAACGCAGTCACACAGACAGACACGAAACGCGACTTTGATTTCTAATAACAACATAACACATAACATTACATGACGCCTGTAATCCCCGAGGGGTTAGGCAGAGGTGAATGCGGGTGCATTTCGCCAGTTATGTTTAAGTCCCATGTAATAGGGGGGCGAGCCTATTGCCATCAACCGGGCACAAATCCAGACTCCGGGCTGCTACTGAGAAATTTCTAATGAAAAAACCTAATAACACTTTGCCCGACCTGGGAATCGAACCCAAGACCTCATTCTCAGCAGTAGCGCTTGCCACCACTGGACCAACGAGGCATTTTCTAATATGTATATATACAGAAGAATTGTATATATACATATATATATAATTCTTCTGTACGTCTGTATGTTACTGAACCCCTCCACGGTAGGACCGATATTCATGATTTTTTTTTTTGGTGTGATTGAGTGGGTTTCTGGATGGTTTAGATTCACAATAGGACTCGACAGGTGGCGCTGTTCTGGCAGGACAACGTCTGTCAGATCGGTTAGTAGATATATATATATCGATTTACCTACCAATAAAGAAACAGTAGCACACGTGTCTTTATCGCATAACATTAAACAGTTGATGCCATCCCTTTCCAACAGATTACACTGTTCCATGTAAATGGAACGATGTAATCTCTACTTACATACATCTCATTTGTTTAATCTTGCGAATACTTTTGCTCAATGGAGTTTCTTTAGGAATCTCTTCATTTGCTGCTACATTTGTTCATTTGAAAGTCTCAAGCGAGAACTCTCTTCTATGAGATCAAAAAGGCTTTTAAAACAAGTTGATGAATAGATTTGTAATGACATAAAAACGAGCGAGCATTGAGCCTACAGAAGTCGCATATGATGTGTAATAAAATAACTGATATATCACCTTGGTAATAAGTAACTGAGCAGCGACACAAATTCACCTCAGAATTTAAAAAAGATAAATACTGAAATATTTATTCGAATAATTATTAATTACTAGTGGTACCCCCACTGGTCGAAATTCGACCCCCTCTATTTACAATCCTTATAGTACTTACTATTTCCATGTTATTATAAAGTACTTACGAATTCCATGCTATTCAAAAGTACTTACTTATTCCATGCTCAAGCTGTCACTTCCTGTCTATACACTTCCGTGCCTTTTCACGAAATCACTCCCACAGAAAGCGAGAGAAAAGAAATTACCCGTCAATCAATCTTTTCATATTTTAAAAGGATTACTAACACCGGAAGGCGAGTTTGAAATCTTAGCAAGGATGTAACAATGGGAGTTCTTCAATTTCTAGCGAACTTTCATCGTAAACTACTGACACCAAGATAAACTCAGACAGTACATATGAAATTATAGAGGCATGAGGAACAGGTTGTCAAGTTCACTCGTCCTCCATAGAAAAGGGAGGATTCTTCGACCAGACGGGTGCCGTGTCTAGTGGGCAACTGCCCGACGGTTGATGTTGGGATGTTGTATATATGCTAGTTGCGCGGGAAACTCTGCTTGCGCGATGCAGGATTTTGCGTGACGTCAGTGTGCTGCGTAGTTCGCATGTGGCGATGTAGATGCCGCCACAAAATGAAAAAGTCACATCGGTACTTGCGTGGATTTGAACACACAGCCTCGCATGAGAGGCGACGCCTTAGGGCTCTCACACAAAACTGCGATGCAATGCGATACGACGCCGCATCGAATAACATAACATAACAAAATAACATTGAGCTCGCAGATTTTTTCAATGCGATGCGAATTTTGTGTGGGAGCCCTTAATCAGTAGTCAGTCCTTATTTTTGTTAATCCCCAGTCAGATATATTACTAACAAAATCAACGGCTCCATTTAAATAATTTAGCAGGGTATCCTTATCCTTACTAATACTAAACTTTACTATCGTAATCCTAACTAATATCTAATATTATAAATGCGAAACTGAGTTTGTTTCTTTATTTGTTTGTTACGCTTTCACGCTAAAACGGCTGCACAGATTTAGATGAAATTTGCCACATTGGTAGACCATGACCTTTATTAGGATATAGGCAACTTTTTATCCCGAGATTCCCACAGAATCGAGACTTAGTCGGGTGAAACCGCGGGGCGCAGCTAGTGACATATACAATGGCGGCCGACCATTCCCAGATAATTCGCGGTAGCATAACGTTGCGTGCCGCGCCACAATCGCTGGGGAATGTATTTAGTACACTATTTACACTGGGAGTACATGCTAACGGATGTCCGTTGGTAGGCCTATTAGGGGAGTAATGGGAATGTTTTAGCGGATTTTAGGTTCCGTGTGTGTTGGTGAAATGATTGCTAAATGTGTTTATGACGCGCAGTCTTATCGAAAAGCTTATTTTTTTGTGTTCTGCAAGATGTTGCTTTAAAAAGGCTGCAGACCTGTGGGTATCGATATTTATTTTAAGATTAATATTTGAAGATTTTTTTTGGGTCAACGTCAGTTGGTGGTTTTGTTACTTGAAGTATGAGTTTTAAAAAAACTGTTTTCTATTGTTTTGTCGTGTTAAAGTATTAATACCAATCACGTCTGTGAAGTTTACACAAAAAAAACTATACTTATCATGTCTGCGGAGTTTCTGTAGGTAATGTAATTTGACCTTGTATATTTATACAAATGAGAATCAGCACTTTTGAGGGCAAAGCTTACTAAATACCTAGAGCCCTCAAAATATCGAATCTTAGTGTTTGAGCTACGGAGAAGAAGTGGCGTAACCCCCTAGCAAATAGCGAAAATGTGAAGGAAATGCTTTTTGTATCTAATCAAAACTGTATACCAGTCCAAATCCATCTATATATATGTCGGAGGAAGTAAACGGAGAGTTGATTGTTGATTGCATACAATTAATTGATAAGGTTGATTGTTAATCAAAAATAACTTGTTAAATCCTAATTTAATTTGATTTATTACATTTTAATATTGTGTAAATCTAACTAATTTATTTAAAAGTCATTGTATAACGTCCAATCAGAGCAGAGGATAAATCTAGAGTGGGGTCGAGGCGCCATCTTAACTTTGGTCCCCACCAAAGTTGAGTGAGGATTCATTAGAGTAACGGTGGTTGATCGAGGTGGATCGCTAGTGCTAAAGTTATATTGGTGTCGCGAACCTGCTGCTCGAATATAATTATTTAAGCACATTGGCTATTGTGAAATATTGATTCCTTCAGTGATTATCAACGTTGTAAAACTCTGCCATTAAATTGTATGAATAGTTTGTTTTGTGCTCGCATTTCACTCCAATGACGCCCACTAAACTTGTGACCACTAATAACGATGTCGAGGAGAATGCTGATTCTCCGACATATATATATATCTAGGTTGGCCTAGGTTGTCTTTAAATGTCGAGAGCTCTTCCGGCCCGCAGCAGGCGCACCGGGCGTCGGCAGAGGGCAGATAATTCCCTCTTCCGGCCCCCCTAAATGGGTCGAGGGACGGCGGACTCGGGGACGTCCACCGTCCCCTTTCACATAAGACCCGAGGTGTTTGCGCGTAATGTTCCACGCGCGCCCTCTTAGAGGTCGCGGGAGAGTCAAACACCTCACACCTGCTCTTGACCAGACGGAGCGCGCAGAGGCGGGTCGGCACCAATCGGGCGCTGCGTTTGAAGAGTGCTTAACTACCCCGGTAGACCCAGTGCAAGTGTACACCGGGAACACGGGGTAGTTTTAGTTAGTAGAAGTCTGACATACCTCTGACGTCCGCCCCAGGGCGGAGGACATCCATGAGGATTTCAGCCGCGTCACCAAAAAAGACCGCCCTTGTGTCACCCCATTTTAAATTTCTACTTTTGTATCTATACATAATTCATTTCGTGTATATAATAAAGAGTATTTCTATTCTATATACCAGTTGATTATATTTGCAATATTAAACGAAACTCTGCGTTCTCACGTGTGCCCTTATCTCTACTATCAGCCTCTATTACCCAATAAGGAGCCATCTTCCGTTAACATGTAGTTATTTACGGTAATGACACGGCTCTGGCGGTTCGCGTGACACAGCTGAAGCCCAGGGGACGTGGATTATGTCCTCATATCCACGAAACGAACGTAAGTACTGGAAAGAGCGATACTAGTAATGAAGTAGTCTGCCCTTTGGTACGCGATCGAAAATGTTTTTTATGGCTGGCTGGGTTTTGTAATACAGGCAAATTTGATGATGGATAATTGGAAGAAATTAATTCTGGCAAAATGGTAATGCATAAGCAATGTACGCACGTATGGCGTGTACGCACGAACGAACAAAACATGGTGAACATGAATATCGAACACGGAACATTTATTTCGTAGGTGTGGACGTAAAGGAGATGGGAAATCCTGGGCCCAGCAGTTAACTAGTTGAAATGTTTATTAAAAAACCGTTATATTTTTCTAAAGGAAATCACAAAATACAGCACCATGTTTCTATCGAGGAAGTGAGAAAAGTTAAATTAAGCTATGAAACTAAATAATCGATTAAATACATGCCTGAATTCTTAGTAATCGATAATCAATCATCGGTAAAATCTCAGAATATGCATGAAAATCGAGTGACAAGTGCTTATCGATGTTTCCGTGGAAACTATTCATAGCGAATCGGTTCCTTTAATTTTTTTCAGTTGGCAACACTGGTCACCGACTGACAGATGACAGGCAGAAATAACCGGCAAGTGTTTGTTTTCTTTCGTTCTGAGTGCGCACGTATTTTCTATTCTTTATTGTATAACTCCACGACCTCGGCTTTGCATATTATAAAGGACTATTCGACGGATCTTGCTACTTCGAATTACCTGACTCTCTATTTTGGACGCCATTCGCTATCGATCGGATATTGACGACATGGATCGCTGTGTGAATTGTACCGCTACTGTAACACTATTGGCAGAAGAGTCTTGGACGATGAGACGATTTTATCAGTTATCCGTGTGGCGTGCAACTCAGCCTGTAAGTACCTATTCAAATCGAGCTTTTAGTCTATCAAGCGTTCAAAACTAGACTTATGTACCTACTGTTTACGGTCTCCGGTGTCGT
The DNA here is from genome assembly GCA_905333075.3 of Atethmia centrago. Classification (NCBI taxonomy): domain Eukaryota; kingdom Metazoa; phylum Arthropoda; class Insecta; order Lepidoptera; family Noctuidae; genus Atethmia; species Atethmia centrago. Next base: position 26,045,176 of record HG995376.1, read on the forward strand.
CTGTCGGCTGTCTATTTGTTGGATAGCATATATTAAAACAATACTTACTTAATAGCTAATTAGTTGATTAATTAGCCATACGAATCTATGGAGTGTGCCGTTTGACCGTTTCACTCATAAAAAAGGTGTAGGCAACCGTCAAGTCCCAATGGGACCGATTCATTCCCAGACTCTGGTGCTTTGAGCTATTGACAGTTATTGGGACCATTTCGGTCTTGGCCGGGACGTAGCAATTAGGTTGAACATGCATTAGGATTAGGTACATGTAATGAAGCTTGTTTATGGTTGAACATAATTTTAATAGTTAACTTATTTCAGGCAACCAGTGAGAACTATGTATGCCCAACATGTTGGAACTTGACCCAAGATGTGGTTCTTGGGAGACGTCTGATTAAAGCACCAACCCAAGTTGGCCATTCCATTGTGTGTCCGCTGCCACAACCACCTTCTTCGCAATGAGTCTGCTCGTGATTCATTAAATATTAGGCTATTATTGTAATTGGTAGGTAGGACTGTAGGCTGCTGTGTCCATGTAATGTGCATAATATGTTGGGCAAGATACCAAGAAAATATCGTACCTCCTGCACAAAACTAAGATGACATTCTCATAATTATTGAAGATGAATAATGAATATGAATATTTTACTTCCTCTCCTCCCTTTTTTAAAAGGTACCTACTGCTTCTAAGTTCAGGGTATTGGATGTAGAGACTTGTCTTCGACTGTAGCGACTGTCCAGAGTGTGCCAAACGTGTCAGATCTTCGACACGTCACACTTGTAGACTCTCTTCGTGAACTCCATGCATAAAACCATGACACAAGCGAAGCCATTCAAAAATATTTCGCAAATAACACCAAAAAACTACAATGTTATTAATGTAACCTCACTTTTACTATACTTCATATAGCTTAATTCCTGGATAGCCAAATTTCACCAAATTTTCAGTGAGGCTTTGTTATTATATCCTCTTACTAATAAGGCTAGTTTGGTTGAGTTGGGCCCAGGAAACTATGGAGTCCGTCCCTTCTCCTTTGCAAAGCGAACACGAACCATATGAACACAGTTCGACTTGTGTTTGCGCTAATTTTTTATTTTATTTTATTTTCATGTATATGGCATCTCGTAGTTGACCATGAGAGATCGTGACTACTTAACCGGACTATGCTGTGGCTGCCTTAAGCGGACTCAAAGCGGGGCGAATTTCTTAAATTACTAAGCGACTGCACGCTAAGCGCACCCCCTGTGGGGTACGAACCTCGGCTTAGGCCGTCGCTGAGGGGAGGACAGCAAGGTGGGACTGGCTGGATCATGACTGGATAATTATTATTATCTGGGGAATTTAAAGCTACGGGCTTAGCTACGAGCGCAAACCCCGCTCTCTTTACACTAACAAAAACACAAAAACGAAATTGGATCGCCAGGAACATTTTTGATGAACATAGTGTTTGATGTCCATTAATGGTACGCACACGCGAGCAAAGTGTTCGATGTTCACCTTCACCATGTTCTTGTTCGTTCGTACGTATACGCCTTAAGACGGCCAACAACATAATGGCACCAACAATCTGTAACGCACGGCAGTGGTAACACTTTGACCCATGAGCTGGCCTAGCGTATTACCTTCAATAGTAAAAAAAACCGGCCAAGTGCGTGTCGGACCACGCACAAAGAAGGGTTCCGTAATTGGAATGAATAATCCCGAGAAAAAACTTAACATTATAGTTGAAAACATGTTCCCCCATACATTCCAAATGCAAATGTAAGTCTGTACGCACAATATTGAGAGATTTACCATGTTATTTTAAGACCATAGACTTCTTAAGGTGTTCCTGTAATCTATAAGTATAGAACTATGTTCTGTATATTTTTTGGCTCAGCAGTTTCGGACATAAGGGGGGATGGTTACTAAAATAATAATTAAGTATAATAATATAAGTTGCTAAAATTTACTAATTACTAAAGCAGCAATTCCAATCCATTGGCCTTGATCTCAACTACTCCAAATGCGAAATTTACCTTTGTGACAACACGGACAGACAAAAATTCAATTCAATAGCCCCAGGTATCAAAGTTTTGGAAAAAAGTTCACTACACCTCCTAGGTTCTCCAATTTTAGAAGATAGTTTTTCACCATTCGTCGAGGAAAAAATTAAACATTTTAACGATATTTCGGATAGACTTTCTAAAATTAATTTACACTCGGCATTCACTCTTATCAGATATTGCTGTTTCCGTCCAAATTGTATGTATTTTCTCCGCTCTTCCACTTTATGGAAGCAGCCACACCTTTTAGACAAAATTGATCATATTATACGAAGTACTCTTACATCCATTTTAAATGTGGCATTGGACGACCGCGCGTGGCTGCAAGCCACACTACCCATTCGTTTTGGTGGGCTCGGCGTCCGCAAAATTTCTAGTGTAAGCCTACCGGCGTTCCTGTCCTCGGTCTACAGCACCGAAAAGTTAACCACAAAAATCTTAGCTCCTTCTCAGGTTGACTCTGAAGTGCCGTGTTTGACCGATGCGGTGAACGCCTGGTAAATGGCTTGCCCGGATACGGTTCAGGCCGAGAACCCATCTTCCCAGAGACAGTGGGATGAGCCGCTCTGCAGGTTGGTAAGGAATAAACTCATTAATACGTCCACCAATACTGCTGAGCGTGCCCGCCTGCTGGCTGTGGGTGAATGGGAGTCGGGCCTCTGGCTTCAGGCGCTACCGTCACCCAACATAGGCACCATGCTGGGTGGCACCACATTCCGGCTCGCTACATGTTTGCGTCTGGGCGATCCTTGCGGGGCTCCACATCGCTGTCAATGCGGTGAAGGAGTCGACTGTCTCGGACATCATGGCCTATCCTGCAGTAAGAGTGCTGGTCGGATAGCACGGCACGCCAGCATTAACAACATCATCCGTCGGGCTCTTGTCACCACCGGGGTGCCAGCTGTTATAGAACCCAATGGCTTGGCACGTGATGATGGGAAGAGGCCAGACGGAATTACCATAATGCCGTGGAAGTTGGGTAGGCCTTTGGTGTGGGATGCAACCTGTGTCGACCCTCTCGCGCCTTCCTATCTTCCTAGCACGGCGGGCTGTGCTGGGGCAGCTGCTGCAGGAGCAGAAAACCTCAAACGGCGCAAATATAACAACCTTATTGGGAGCTATATGTTTGAGCCGTTTGAGCCGTTTGAGGTTGAAACACTAGGGCCTTGGGGTCCGAGTGCCCATCGAGTATTTCGGGATATCGCCAAAAGGTTGGTAGAGTCTTCACGTGACCAGAGGGCCGGCCTTTTTCTAGCCCAAAGAATCAGCATTGCCATCCAACGTGGCAATACTGCCAGCCGTTTGGGCACTTTTCCCATTGACAGCGATGCGGACGAATTTTTTGATGCCCTATGAGCTCTTCCGCCTTTTTGTTTGTGTATAGTTTTAGTTAAGATAGGATATCATTTTGTTATTTTTATTAATTAATTACATCTCTATTAAATATAAGAGGGGATGGTTCATTTTCATCTATTTTCTTTAGTAACTTTAAAACTGTTTATTTTAAAAGTATAAAAAAAACATCTTTGAAATCCTCATAGCAAGCCCTTTCATTTGAATCAAATGGCAATATTTTTTTATAATTTTCAAATGTTTCCCCCAAAAGTAAACCCCATATTCAAAATCAATTTATTTACGTTACACGTTCCAGTTTGGGGCACAGAAATTCATATGTGTAGACGGACAGACACGTTCCTTTTTTTTCACTCGGACGTACGAACCCTAAAATAAAACGAAAATATCACCAATCCCAAATACACAAATAAAACATATTTCTTCATTCATACTTAATCCCTAGCTATCAAACAAATGAATGAGCGCGAATTTGTGAAAAAAAAAAACTAATTCTTCCGAAAAACTGTGGTGATTCTGATTTCCCTAAAGAGTAATACATCTAGATTAGACATTGAATATTTTCAAGCTAGCTCGATTTCTTTCGGAGGTTTGTTACACGATTTCATGCATTCTAAAGAAAATCCGTATTCCTTAAAAACGTATGTTTTATAGAACACGGATGTGCCTAGTTTTAATTGTTGAAAGATTGGGATTGGACATCGACATAATCGTCAATCATAATAATATTACAAAACAAAATTTATCTTTAGACCAAAACCATCGAGACATTTATAAATTTCGAACTTCATTTCCGAAAAAGTTAAAATTCTAATTACAATAACTGACGCTAAGTTGTCAATTTTGTATTTAGAACTACTTTTGTCAGAACAAAGTTCAAAATACAATAATAATTGTCTCAAAGGTTTGTGTTTGGACTAAAGTTAGAACTCGTTTTGTAATGAAACGGAACAAGTCTTAAAGTAGCCTATGTGTTAGAACATTGGAAACCCTATATGAGGTCGTTTCAGGTGAAAGTAGGGTTTCTAAGCTTACTTACTTAGCCTCAATTTTTTCGCTAAATGTAATTAGTGCCCGTCGTAACACTTTTTTTAAACATTTTTTTTTCTCTGTCGTGCTACATATAAAAAAAAACCGGTCAAGCGAGTGTCAGATCACGCACAATGAAGGAATGATTCCGTAGTTGAGAAGTTGGGATGAATTTATCCCGAAAACAAACTTAACATTGTAGATGAAAAACATGTTCTCTCACATCGATATATGCCACGATCATGTCTCCAACCGCAAATTTGAATTGGTCGACTATAACTCGTTAACTTGTAAAGCCCACTTTACCATGATAGTTTTCCTTTTAATTTCATATGTACTACTGCCATGATTTTTTTCACATCTCCATAAACACACAGACCCGCAATATTTTTGAACGGCCTATCCAACGATACGCCACACCATGGGATAGACGAGAAAAAAAATATCATTCCCACATTACGTCCCTTGCACGTAATGTTTGGGAACATTGCGTCAACATCATGGCGAAATTATAAGGGTTCCTTGTTTACTACGTAACTTTAAAAAGAGAAAGGTCATGCGGCGCTAGTCTGCACGAGCCTTGACAGGTATTGTATAATGTGCCTGTACACCCTTAAAATACCCTTTATATTGAAATACAAAAACGCTGATAAGCGGCAGAATTAGGTATGGTGGAAGTACGTCCCGGATAAGCTCTACTGCCCGCAACACAACTTGTGTCAGTGACCTAAACCTACTTTAAGAACACTGAAACCTTTTTACGAACGGCTACCTGCTAAAAAAGCTTCCCCATTCCAAGGAACGTGGGCGTAGGGTCGGTACTCGCTAGGAATCCTGGTTCAGCCTCATTAATTATTTTTCTCGGCCGGTACGGTACGGCGGCCGTCTTGTTGAGCATACCAGGCTATTCGCCATTATCATAATATAAGTAGCATTCCTGGATTAATGTAGAAAATTTTATGAAAATAAAAGTTATAGAATTTGAGACAAGCTCCGTAGTACGGATTAATTTATCTTTATCGTACGGTTGGTATGCGTTTACCATGCCATACTTTGGAAAAGATTCCTACTTACAACCAACGAGATAAAAATTGCACATTTTTTTTTATGGGTCGGGTCTATCGCAGAAGGATTAGCGAATCCGCTGTTTTACATAACCGCTAGCTGTTTTATAAAACAGCTCCGTTGTGTAAAACAGCTGAACAACGTTCAGCTGGATTGTCATTGCGTTACGTTTAACAAAACTGCTACCCACGTTTAGACGTAACGCAGAATGACTTATCTGCAGTCACAATAAGCGTTTCGTGTGGCTTCGAATCGGTCGTAGTAACTAAGCTAGGGTACCCTGACCAATTCGTTTAGGTTCGGTTACCAACCAAGCACGAGCCGAGCGAGCGAAGCGAGGGGTGCCGCGGCAGCGGCCGACGAGCGCTACTCCCAAGTTGGTCACAGTAACTTGGCTATTAAGTATTTTTTCGCCTGAATTTCATAAAACTCTGAAAAGTTGTTGTTAAAAAATTGTCTTTAACATCACCGTTTTCACTTGACTTGAGTCATTTTCAATCATTTTACTCGTTTTATTTATTTCTCTTTCTAACGCCATTATTGTTGTTATGACTCACAGAGCCACGAGCGACAATATTTTGAAAAAATATCTACAATCTGACGTTTCATTTCACGCTGTTTTACATAACCTCTAATCGTTGACCCACTGCATTGATAAATGCAAATCGTTTATACAATTCTGCTTGTTAAAGTTCAGTACTTATGGAAAATCGCTAAACGTCGTTCGGCTGTAACGAAGCTGTTTTGTCAAACAGCTAGCGGTGATGTAAAACAGCGGATTCAACAAACCATCTGCGACACATAAATTTGCAGCCATTGTCAAATGAAAATCGCTGCAAATTAGCCTGGCGAAGACTAACTATTTTCTGGGGTACAAATCAAACTATATCATGCCCATTATTTTAATCCAGTTGATGCAAGCAATTCCTATCTGACTAAAAACCCGAAATACAACCGTCAATACTTATGTTACATACCCAAAAGGGTATCCAGTATTACCATCGTAAAGACACCCACAGTTCGCCGATTCTCAATACCCTTTCAATACGGATCAATACGTAAACAAACGTAGATCCCTACACATTTATTCAATAGTCTCTCATCGGCACTTCGAAACGAACTCTCTAAATTCTCGAAATGGACGAAAGAATATCATTATTACACCTTAGGGGCCCATCTACTGATTTATATTTCTCTCACGGAATTGAAGATGTTTCTAAAAGAATATCAATTCATCAGAAAATATATTGTTAATTGCATTACTGTTGAAGCTTCTATTAATATATGTGGTGTTTTGTCTTTAAATACTTTACTTAGTACATACTGTACTGCACTTACAGGTGAGAAAATTAGTCTTCGGGAAAAGGCTTTGTGGATTCAGAGAAGCCGGGAATACTGACGTGGGACACTCAGAAAGTTTTGCAGCCTGGTCGAACGCTGACAGCGCATCTTCCGGCGACGAAAATTGTACCCCTTTGAGCAGATTTTTTATTTTCGGGAATAAAAAGAAGTCACACGGTGCTAGGTCAGGGCTGTAAGGAGGGTGACCTAGGAGCTTGACCGGCGTGCTGTTCAGGAAGTCCCTCGTTTTGAGCGCTGTGTGCGAAGGCGCGTTATCGTGGTGGAGCAGTAGCCCGCGGAGCCGTGTTTGGTCGCTTGTTGCTCACAACAGAGAAAACTTCTGCAAAGCATTTGGTAATATACCATTCAGCGTTGATGCTTCTTTGGTTTCGTAAAGGAATTGACACCAAGTAGACAGTCAAATTGAAAAAGCTCGCGATCAGAATCTTCTCCCCACTTCTAGATCGCTTCACTGGCGTATTGATAAATCCAAGCCTCATCACCTTTAATGATGTCGTAAACACACCGAGACGAGCCTCCCTCAAATTAGTTTATCATATCACGGCACCATTCCACCCGAGCCTGCTTCTGAGCTTCGGTGAGGTTGTGCGGCACCCAGCGTGAAACTATCTTCCTCACGAAGATGCACGTGTACAATTTCGTGAAGGCTTCTCGATCCAACCTGCAGTATGTGCCGAATCTCTTGATACGTAACTCGCGTATTGTCATGGATTTAATTTTTCACTGCTAGCACGTTTTCTTCCGTAACAGCGACAAAGGGCGACCACTTCTTTCTTCATCCCCCAAAGTTAGTCGACCGCGCTTGAATTCGTTATACCAACAATACACGGTTACTTTAGAAGGGTTATCCACGAATGCCATTTGAAAACTATCGTACGATTCGTCCGGTTTCAGGCGACACTTGAAATCGTAAAAAAATCATAGCGCGAAAATGTTCCCGGCGCAGATCCATTTTCTAATGAGACACGATAATTTAAATTAGCTCGCAAACAATGTGGAGGGAAATTTTGAAATTGGAACGTACCTATTGTTACTTACAAATAATCATATTTTCAAAATAGATTATAACTGGCCAGTCTCTCATACATAAATACTTTTTTTCGCAATACTTTCCGAGTGGCCTGGTAGTTCAGCTTAAGACAACATTCTCTAAATATTTACGTAATAGGGTCTTACACCCATTTTTGAAAAGTGTCTTAATTAAATTCTATAGTGCTAATGTGCCATAAAAATACATTTAAATTTTACATTTCATATTTCGCGCGTAGTTTGACGAAAACACTGGACGCAGTGGACGCCATGTTGCTCTGTGGTCATGACGTCACTTGGCTATGTAAACAAATGCGCTGATCTATTATCTAACTATCAGTTGACAGTTGACACATTTTAGTTTACATAGCGGTATGACGTAATAACATGGCGGCTACTATTTCATGGTGCTTTTAAACAGATTAGAAAATCTGAAAACGTTGAATTTAATTTTAAAATTTATTTTGTTATTTTATGAACTAAAAGTAACATTTTCCGACTCCTTTTTGCCTAAACTATCTCAATAATCTACGAGTATTTATAGATTTTTTCTCGTATATAGTAAAATACCCTATTACCTAATACAGGTCATGGGAAATTGCTGGATGCAACCTGAACGGGTTAAATATTTATATAGATTTATAGAAGAGATCTGGGCTTATCTAGATTTAGACGGGAAAAGGTTCAGATGATGACTGAAACCTGTAGCATTCATCAGTAATCATTCATTTATGACCTCTGCCGTCCCTTGTCCCAAATAATGCGCTTCCCAACATGGACACAAGCGTATCAAACAATTTATAGCTACAATTTATCTTCCTGAAAGCTCCAGTTTTAAACTCCCAACTGTCTCTAACTTTAAACACGTTGGTTCAACATACAAACTCCAAGATATCAATACCAAAACTACAGTTTAATCGTTCCAACTGTCATCCCGACATTACATAGAATCACAAGGAATGTCCAACTTCTGTGGACCCAAAAACTTCGGGTAGCCAAAACTTTCACTACACCGCCTTGATCAATAAAACGAATACTTAGTTTTAGTCTGTGAAGCCTACATTCGGCGAATTTTCGATAACTTCAGAGCATGGACGAAATAAAATGGTTGAGGAAGTTTTATCCAGATCGGGTATGGCATTACACATTAAGTTACCACCACCACTTAATATAACAGATATTAAGTGGTTAAAATGTGAAGCTGTAAACATATATTTAGTGGAAATAGCTCGGAAAATATCGGATTCTTTTTCTTAATATCGTATTAGTTTATAAGATAAACTTGGACACAAGTGACTTGCAATAAACTAAACAATCCTAAGGAAGTCTGAATTTTACAGTCTGTAACTTATAGTGTGTCTGGGGCATGCCTTTGTCCAGCAGCAGAAAATAACAATACCCGATTTCGGGTTTATTTCCAAAGTTACCGAAACGGTTTATTTTTTTGCTAAAAACTTCCGCTAAAGCAGTCTAAATATAGAACCATACCATAAACAATGCGAGTGACAGTTGTTACTTCATATTAATTGCTACGCTTTCCCGATGTGACATTTTTGAGGGACACTCTCCCCTGTTTTTGCCGGGGAACGTTCAACACCATTAGGTCTGCGTCAGGGGAGACAGGGGTGTATAGACAGGGAAGTATTTGGGGCATCGTGTCGGACAGGGGAGAACTGGTTCAAGGACACGTTCGGAAAGTGGATTATTGAATGCGGAGAGCATCTTGTAAGTTTAAGAATGACAAGGTGAAATTATGGTGTTAGGCAAGAATGACTCCAGCGATTTGCGTATATTTATGGAATAACAGCAATTTTTGTTTGGTAATTATTTTCCAGGCGACTTACAACTTAAAGGGCGACTAACTATTTGCTACTAAAAAAATAACTTGGCAGCGATTACATATTATTTTTAAATCTAAATCAACAAAAGTTATATATTTTTTTTTATTTTGGTCACACAATATTGATTGTGTGAACTAAATAAAAAAAATACACAATACTATAGGTACTATGTTGATAGTACCTCCTCATACAGTATAATACTAATAATATAAAACGAATGGTTTGTGGTTGGTATGATACCATCTACTGTTATTGAATCATTTGGGTTAGGTTACCTAACCTAACCCAAACCTACCTTTTTTTTTTGTTCCGTGGTGGAAAATCCTTGTGGATGTCCTCCGCCCTGGGCTGTCAGACTCTTACTGACTAAAAACCACCATCATGGGATCTAATGCGACTTCCGCGTTCCCCGGAACCCAAACCTACCTAACCTAACCTTAGCACGAGATGGCGAGCGAGCGAAGCGAGCGTGCCGCAGTAGCGGCCCGCCGAGCGCCAGCTTTGTTTTGTAAGCTTTGTAAGCTTTGTTTAAATTGAGAGATATTGTTGAGATATACAATAGAGAGGTATTGTTGGTGACTAACTGAGACCAAAACAAAAACTTTATGCCAATTTAAATTTAAACTGAGCTTACAACTCAAAATAAAGCTGCTACTTTATACTTAAAATGCTACTCCACTGTAGCTGCCAACCTATTGTTTTTGCTACCCATTTTAATTATTTTTAAAACCCTAAATCAGATTAGTTTATCGCCGCGTTAAATACATGCCATTTTTGGTGACTTTATCGTTTCTTGGTCGTATCATCTTGTTAGTGCAGAACAAAACAATTTTTCTTGCTTTCTTTCTTTCATTCTAGAAAAAATATTGCTTAAACCACCATGCTTCCATAAAGTATCTAAGACATTGAGAAGTTTTCATAATCCTGAGTCAAAATAAAAATTTTGGTCGTCGATTTGGTAAATTAAGACGGTGTAGGTATATTAATTGTTTTGGCTTCACCTCACCCTAAAGTCGATGTAGCTATAGGGTGGGTAAATGCCAACAATAGACAAAATGAAATACGAAAATATTCAGCCTCCAAACGAATTATAAAAAAAATGGCTGGCCAACTCCCAAATTGAATAACTGCACAACAAATACACAAATTAATAAATTGTTCGGACGAGGGAAAACCTTTATTTACACGTCGAATACCGACCGGTTCCCGATACATAGCTGTGATGAAAAATACATAACGAATTTGTGTACTATCAATCAGTGGTAGAGTTGGAAGGCTTCCATTACTCAACTTGGGCTTTAAGATCGATGATCTTCTTTTCGTGTCTCCATGACTAATTTTCTTGTATAAAATAACGGGTGTAAAAGACGCTTAACGAAGCCAAGCGTCACTTGTACCCCACGTAATTGTGGTATTTTTTTTCTACTGAACCTGGGTACCTTCTGATTACGGAGACAATGAAGGTCAAAGTTTAAACTTTGTTTTTACTATTTTTCACGACAACAAGTTGTAAATGTTATAACTTAACTTTAAATATTTAACCCAACTCTTACATGCACTCAAAATCACAATGTTTTGCGTGCGTTTTATTGCGCGCTGCTGTATAAAGCGATATTTTACTAAAAAAATAAAAGTCGTTTCGCAGCAATTATTTTTGCTCATTGTTACTTAATTTCAGGTACAGAATGCGTAGATGTGAGATGATGTAGAGAAAGGAGAAAAAAAGAAATCCTAAAGCGTAGCCCGTACTGCTGCTGCGGTTTATATTTAGTGTAAGCGCGAATTTTAAATTACCATGTGTTACAGAATTGCTATTCAAATTTCACGCGATTTTTAAAGTGCGGGCTAGGCCTAATCGTATGCAACTAAAATTGCTAGTAAAGTTAAAAAAACCGGCCAAGTGCGTTGCGGACTTCGCACTTATAGGGTTCCGTACCAAATGTAGAATATAGGCTTACATTCTACATTTAGTCCAAATGGCAGAATTATTCATAAGCAGTAGTTGAGTGACCTAAGTGAGTCACTTTTTGAGAGGAATCTTTGGAGCTTGGTTATAGATTTCTTCGTGTGAGGGAATTTCAACGAAAAATCTGATTTATTAATATATTGGTATTTGTTAGTAAAATATACATAATAATAAACATTATCGGTATGCTGTGATCTTAATAGCGAACGACATAGAATTCCAGTTTTTTGCGACACCCACCGTAAAAACAGCCCTAATGTGTTTTCTTTGTAGCCACGACCTACACTGCCAGAGGTGATATTTTAACTCAATTGGGCCACATCCCCGTACCCAAATATTTGTCGGAACTTCACATCCCTAAAAGACAGGTAATACATATTTATATCGATGTTTTCCTCTCCCAGTTTTTGTGTCGTTGCCAAAAAAAATATGATGGATGAAAATAAACCGGGACGGATGTCAATTTTCGTACTAAAATGGAACCGGTACGGTCACGCTCGGCTAAAATACAGGCCATTTTAGCCGAGCGTTGACCGGAACCGGGTTTTCGTGAATAATTTCTTTTGGACGATGGATTGGTTTGAAACTCTTGGCCAATGTCTAAATTTTGTACGTCTTGAATTCGATGATAGCTAACTCAACAATTACCCAAGCGAAGTTACTAAAATTTATATGGGATCACCGCGCGAATTTCCTTTCCCATATGACTAGTCACGTAAACCAGCCCGCTAATCATGATGAGACGGCAAATGTTTACAAACACCTCACTATAAGATATTTATTTATTAAATCTATCCGTATGAACACGGAAAAATTAAACAGGAAAACAGAACGGTAAGGAAGCTCGATACACATTTTCAAAACAGCGTTGAAGGGCATCTTTTAAAACTGTAATCTTTTAATCTTACTTCTGTGTTAGAGAAAGGTAAAGGATATAAACAGGAAAGAAACTTCCAAACCTTTTTGCCAACGAAGGGCACGCCCCAGGACGAAATTGTGACAAAAAAGTTTTATAAAAAAAAACAACCGACTTCAAAACACCACTACAAAGTAAAAGAAAAATAACTTTGGTTTTGTAAGTCGGTGGTGTGAGAAACTAACTATTCAAGAAAGGTTAACAAATATGGGACCACCGCGCAGGTTTCCTCTACCAAACGAATCATGTAAATCGCCTGGAAAAAACAGTATACCATGAAAAAAAAAAACTCGCCGAATGCATAAACTCCTTCTTTTTAGGTCTCCGTACCTCAAAAGAATAAAAAAAAGGAACGTCCGTACGTCCGTCTGTCTGTCAGTTAGTCAAGACACTTTTTCTCAGGAACGCGTGGAGGTAACAAGTTGATATTAATATCAATTAAGTAGGTTAACGGTCCCTTGCAGCTCTAAAAAAATTAAGCTTCTACTTCAACGCAATATAAAAATACCGCCATCTATGCGACATATTTTGATACTTGCAAATGAATCAAAACCTGGGTACTTGCCGATGACCTAGCATCATGAAATTTGGCATGAAGCAAGGTCGCACAGCACAAGTAGAAAGTCCGAATATCACAACTATATTTATTTTTTGCGATTACAAACTTACATTTGCAGTTGGAGAATTCACCGTGACGTATATCGATGTATTGAAGAAATTTTTTTCAGCTACAAAGTTAAATTTGTTCTTGGGATATATTCATCCCAACTACGGAACGTAACCGAACCCTTCATTGTGCGTGGTGCGACACGCACTTGGCCGATTTTATTAAATTATAATAATCCATCCCTTTTTCACGACGACAGGGTAACTCTTCTTCCATAGCTCGGCCCTAGGGAGAAATTATCACAAAATAGTTATTTCAATTAAAGTACCTACCTAGTTCTATTTTTCCCCCGACATTTTATCGTTTCGTAATTAGAATTTCACCGATAAATAGAGTTGCCATAATTTCACCAATAAATAGGGTTGCCATAATTTCACTTATAAATAGGGTTGCCATAATTTCACCTATAAATAGGGTTACCATAATTTTAACACTCCTTACATAATCATGGGGAGTTTCTTGCCTATTCTTCTCCATTCGACCCTACTACGCTTTGGAATGGGCAACTAACTTCATCTTTCTGACTGAACGACCCCTTGATAATTCAAAAGTGCCTGTAATTGGTTTATTTGAAATAGATGGTTTGAGTTTGTATATTTATGAAGTCTTTGGAGCGACTGTAATGAAATAATAGCAATTGTATGAACCCTCTATTACCTAAATATATAATATTTGGTATTTGTCTTAATAGTAGGATAAGTTATTTGCGGAAATCGCAAAACGTCTAGTTGACGTAACTGGTGACCGAAAAGCTGGCGGCTTTCTCTCGCAACGCATCAGCATTGCAATTCAGCGAGGAAATGCCGCCAGCATCCTCGGTACAATGCCTCGTGGGCCTTTTTTAGGTTTAACTTAGTTAATGTTAATAACCATCTCGTAATTTGATTATCTAAATAAAGTTATTTAACATATTTGGTATTATTTTGATATTTATAAATACAAATTTTTTTCTCATTGTTAAATTTTTTCGTGTAATTATAAAATTTCGGAAAATCTCAGCCCTTTTTATTTTTAACCAGCATTTGCCCGCGGCATCGCCTGCGTGGAGGTCGGAAATTATCCCACGGAAACGTACTACCGGGATTAAAGTACCTATATGTGTTAATCCAGGTTGTTAACTATCTGTGAGCCAATTTTCCTCCAAATCCGTTCAGCCGTTTTTTCTCTCGTAGTAATAGCCGACGAAAAGGTCATTGACTCCCGTGCTAGCGCCGAGCCGGCGTCAACCATAATTATTTTGTTACGCGTAATTTACAATCTGTGATATATTTTATAGATTTCATTTGAATGATATGATGTCAAAGCATATTTAAATGCCCAATTTAAAAAACATACTTTATTGAAAAAGGATTAATAATAAATAAATAAGGATCAAAATAGCTACGGAAATAACAATGATTTTTTTATCAAATTTGTGAAAGAATAAAACGTTACATAATTACCTACGCTATCGCAGCTTTATTTGTTGAACATTTTAAGATGTACAATCCTGTTGAACATAATATTTATATATCTCTTACGTTTAACGCGGCGCACGCCAGTAAAGCTCGCCGGCATGATTTTTTCCGAAATCATCAACAATCATCGTCAGTTTACACAAAATCTCAATTAATTATACTCCTAAACCTTTTTCAAGAATCACTCCATCCATTGGTGAAAACTGTACAAAAATCCGTTCAGTAGTTTTTGAGTTTATCGCGTTAGAACGAGATACAGAAACACGCAGCGTGGGGACTTTATTTTATAATACGAGTATGTAGTAACTTTAATTCCGATACTTGAAATTCCGAATAAATGAAAAATCAGCCGAACAGAAATTCACCATTTCACGGACAAACTTAAACGTCCGGCAACTGCCAACCCTCGGGGTTAGAAAGACCATTAATCTTGTTCCGCGGATTTTCTTTTACGAATGAAATTTAGACTATCGATTACAGAATTAAAAGGTGTAGAAAGGAAAACAGGGGCTCCGAAACTGATACTTCTTTTTAATGGATTTGGTCCTTCGTCCTTATTTTGTGGACTTTTTAATTTTCTTGCATTTTACCTTTAACTTTAACTAAGTACACGATCAACGGAGGAAGAAAAGTGATAGCCTATTTTTAATTTTGGGGTTTACCCGCAAATACAGATATTGAATATAGCTATAAAGGTTACAAGGGGCTGGTTGAAATATCCACATGATATCCGGCCACCATGACCCAGGTACAATGGTCCACCTGAAGGATTAAGTGCGGAAACCAAACCCTCTTAACATAGAAAGTGTTACAAGTCATAGACCTTTCGTAAAACCCTGACGACAACTCTAGGCATCAACCAGCTCTTAAGCTAAGTAAATAACTCAATTACGACACACAACGTAATCCAATTTACTCATTTGCTTTCTAACCATTTGGTCTTATCTGGCATAAGGACCATGGCTAATCCCCCATCAATACATTGCCCGAAGTGTGTTATTAATCGCTCATTACTTAGGAGCAATACGGAGCAGACGGGAGTCTGAAATAGCCCGAACAAAAACCTTTTCATTTTGGGTAGCCTTAACTTATAAGCATGGTTTCTGGTTGTAATTGCTGCTATCAATTTTGAACCTTTATTGCTTCAGCTGAATAATATTGAGGATAGGAATGCTGATAGCAGCTTGACACTGTGCCAATTTGTGAATGAATAGGAATGTCGGTCGTGTTCGCGTACAATCCAGTCTCGTAATTGCATTAAATGAAATTTGTTTCGGACATTGTTTTAATCAACGTTGCTGTTGTTGGACCAAAATTGATTTCGGGAATGCTTTTAGCTGTTAGGTTTAACTGGACATTTTTTAATTATTGGTCGTTTTCGGGTGACCACTGAAAATCAGCGCTTTGCTGTGGGTCCCCCATAGCACAGCATCATGCTGAGTGGAAGCCTACTTATCTCAGTCACGGCGGGCAGTTGCCGACTATATGTATGTTGTGTGTTCATAAGCATAAATCTGTTTTGTTTTACTATTTATAAGAATTAACATGCTTTTATGTGCACGTATTTCTATAACAAATAAATATATTTATCTTTTTTTTTTCTTAAAGCCACATATAGAGATTATAGTTTGGCTGTCTTTACGTTACTACTTTCCATAACTATACGTACTAAACGTTTGCATGTTTAATGTTTCTTGGTGCTAACGAGCACCAAGAAACATTAAACATGCAAACGTTTCGAAACTTGTCATGATACAAATCACAAACTTATTTTGATGCATTTTTTTTTTTTTTTGAGGGTGGGAAATCATCAAATAACTTCTCCCGCTCTGGGCGGAGCGGGAGGGTGTGTCAGACTCTTACTGACTAAAACCCACCCGTATTCCTTCCTGTTGCCTGTGTTGCGGGGGCCTCGGTGACCCATAAGTACCTTCCCGCGACCCCGGCAGGATTTTGATGCATTTGAGGTCGCACTACACGAAATCAGGTGATTTTTAAGACAGATTTTAAGATTTGTTGGGTAAACCATATCAAGTGATATAAAACGTCAAACAAGTTTCAGTCCAACAAGTTGTTTGATAACACACACACATACACAACAAAACACATACAATTTAATCTTAATGTATTGCATGACAATTTGATGTATTGTATTTTAACTATCTATGTACCGAACCTACAATATGAATTTTGCATGCCTCAATGGCGGGATATAGCAGACCTACCTGTAACTAACACAAGCGAGCCTATTGCCATCAACCGGGCACCAATCCACACTCCGGGCTGTTACTTAGAAATTCCAGATAGAAAAGCCCAATAACACGGCCCGACCCGGGAATCGAACCCAGTACCTCATGCTCAGCAGTAGCGGTTACGACCACTAGACCAACAAAGCCGTCTAGACACAAAATACATTGACAGAAAACAGAGATTTTAACATGTTTCGCATGCACGGTTAGTCGGACCGTACAGGTACGGCTTTTAAATTGAATATGTACTTTATGCGGCCTACCTAAATGTCCTTTCTTTGGTATTGTTCGTCGAGTAGTTGAGCTCCTTAAGTACTCAGTTGAGCAACACGATTACTGAAAAATGCTTGCACTGACTGGACAGGTCCACCCAAATCCGTGTGGTTCTTTCCTCAATAGACCATTCCAGGCACTAATCTACATGGTTCTCATATGACCTGACCAAGATTATGTCTAAATTTTAAAATAGACTTTGACCCCTGAGTTTGTTTCGCCAGGAATGGCGGGGTAGTCAGATAGGTATTTCTAGAATTAACAATTTCATTTCATTTCAATTAAAAAGAACATCAGACCTCCAAGACCTAAAACAACTCCAAATTCTTAAACCTTAACAACAATTCCGACCCAAAATGATCTCCATACAGAAACCAATTAAGTTATAGAAATTAATTCACAAAACACAAGCAAAGTATAATCGTATTGTTAAGACGCTGACAACACCTAAACCGCGGTCCCTGTCAGATTGCATAGAAAAGAAAGAGAAGCGCGATGACACAACGCTTGTAATTTATTGCAAAATATGAAGTAATTATCTATTTACTCAAAATTGAGTTGAGTAATCGAAAATAAAAAACAACCAAGTTCTGTATTCAAATAAGACGTTCTTGTTATTAATTAAATACGTAACGTATGTTCATATTTGATACAGATATTTTGGATTAGAACTCAATGTAAGAGGTTAGTTTAACGTTAGTTTGTATCGAGATTTTGTTTTCAAAACGTGTTTTGGTAACAACCAAGTTCTGGAAAATATGTTCAAAATTAACATATATTTTTTCCGCTATCACAAACTATACTCATTTGGCATTTTTTTTTCTTAAGAAAAGCCCATTTTTGTCTATTGGGTCTTGTCAGCCCCTTAAACAATGAGTTCTCATGCTTCGCAAAGTTCTACACTATACTGGGAAACCTCGAGAATGGCTAATGTTTAATACTATTGTTTTTGTTCACTTGGGTTCTAGAACACTATAATAGCCGTATATTACTTTAAAATGTGTTGGGCAGTTGATTTTCGATATTGTTGGTAGCATGGGACTTTGGAAGTAAGCTCTTTGCTAATAATCTACAATGCTTACTTGCCAGCCAAGAATCGCAAGTTTATGGACTATGCCTTTTTTTTTTAGGTGGGAAATCATCAAATAACTTCTCCCGCTCTGGGCGGAGCGGGAGGGTGTGTCAGACTCTTACTGACTAAAACCCACCCGTGTTCCTTCCGTTGCTTGTGTTGCCAGGGGCCTCGGTATCATTTCCGGACTTTCCCACGACTCCGGCATGGACTATTAGCTTGGACTTGTACACAAGTCATCATGATCATTCTCTTGCTTTTATACCAATTTATTTGGGGTCGGCGAAACATGTTGTTTTCTTCCATACTCCTCTATTAGTCGTCATCTCGCTAGTCTCTCTCTTTCTAGCCATATCATCTATCATACAGTCCATCTATCGTTTCTTTGGTCTTCCCCTACTCTTATAGCCACCCACGTTCACTCAAAACTTTCCTCACGACACTCTCCTTGCACAAGAAGTTATTATGGCACAAAGCTTCTTTCATACTTCTGTGCTTGCTACTGGCTAGTGTAATCCTGGCTTAGTACAAGAAGGCTGTCATTTTCACCAATATTTAAAAAAAGTTTGTTGTATCACAATATGAATGGAATTCTCAGCATGCAGACTTCTAACGTATACCCTTAAATCTCTAAATCTAATGTTTTTACACAGCACAAAAGCAGATAATGCTTGAAAAAAGATAATACGTTTAAAAAATAAATACTCAAGTCATAACAAAAATGCTATCAAGTTTTACTAAAACCCAGTAAAAGCAAGACCAAGATGGCATCTAAAACCCTAACCAAAAACCTTAAGTCTTAAAACCAGCCTTCAAGCTTGGACCCTCAACTTCATTCCTCAGAATGCTTAAGAAGCATTTTTAACAATTTAAAGAAACGTCGGAAAAATGCAGCTAAACCGTATTTCCCTGCCATGCCGTCTTCTAGTAAATTGATATCGTTTACCTAACTCAGTAAGAATGTCAGCATCGGGATCCTCCTAAACTTATTCTAAGACTGAATCGAGAAGAAATATGTTATATTTAGACTGTTTTTACAAGTTTTGATAGTGTATTTATCAGGTTTAATT
The DNA here is from genome assembly GCA_905333075.3 of Atethmia centrago. Lineage (NCBI taxonomy): Eukaryota > Metazoa > Arthropoda > Insecta > Lepidoptera > Noctuidae > Atethmia > Atethmia centrago. The sequence goes on from HG995376.1 coordinate 26,064,568, forward strand.
CAAAGGCTGAAAATGTTGAAGATGATATATAATCTGAGACGTACGAAATTTAATTGTAATAAATAACAAAGCTTTGGTTCGGAGATAACATGCTACAATTTTAATATAAATTATCGATATGAATCCTACCAGCATATTACATATATTTATTTTATGACACTTAAGTATATATTTTTGGCATAGGTTGGTGCGAATTAAATTTGTAGCCTTGAGATATAGGCGTTCAAATGAAGCAAAGCTATGATTAACACTAACACCCAAAGAAGTCTTAAGCAGACTTTGTTCGTCACACCCGCCAATTCGTACCACAATCCAATTGAAATTCTAGCGCGGCGGCCTAATTGTTGTATCCTAGATAGCAACAAGCCATAAAACACAGGTAAGTAGGCGAAGCGAAGCCGGTGTATAAGTGGATAGAGAGAAGCCTTCGGAAGCCCCACGTGCCCTCGGCACAGCTTAATACGCAGCCGGCTACAATGTTTATAATTAATTATACCTTGTTTAATCTTCTAGTACATGAAGGCTTTGGAATATATTCAAGTATATGATGGGTTATATTGTAGACTTTATGCGAATATTGAACTTGGAACGTGTACTAAAAAGTTGGCCCTTCGAGCCGGCTGATAATCAACGCATGTTCTTACTCGGCTCGAAGGACCATAATTGCCAGGGAAGTATATTGCTTTAAAAATTATACAACTGCATTGAAACATAAAATAAATCTTGGGTTTCGCGTACACAGTACACATGAACGAATTATTTATAAATTCGCATTTAAGCACATAATAAGGCATGTAGTGGAACCTATAAGTTACAACTTACTTATTCGCTACTGTATTATTTCCTTCTTTGTGTAGGTTTCATTCATACTACTGAATACTTATTATCTAAAAACATACAAAACAATTACAAAGAATTTATGACAATTATCTCTTTTTTAATCAACAACGAACAGCACAGTAACTACATCCAGGATCTTAAGGGAGAAGATATTAAATTCTTACCCCAGGTTCATTAATCACCATAATGAGAGTAATAATGCAACAAGTGATGTATGGCAACATTAACGTTAACTTTAGCGAAAAGGATACTTTTATGGGGTAAATAAAGGTATAAATGTTAAGGATAAGGAGGATTAAACAAAGGAGAGAATAAAAAAAACTAAGAACGTTGGATAAATAACTAATAATTTGACTAAGTTCTTTTAGTCATAAGAGAAAGTATGCTTAGTTTTACTATAGATTTCAAGCAAGCATTTAAACCGTAGCTTCTTAATAGTGACACACAGGACCAGTATCACTGGACCTTTTATTGATCTCCCAAAACACATACATCCCAAAAGACCAGAATTAATACGCCATCCATTTTCTAGAACAAATTCCTCACGTGGCGAGAAACATTTGTCTAAGGCCGGGTTCGCGAACCTAAGGCACGCTATTTAATACTGTCGGAATACATTACAAACCATACATAATGTCAAGAAAGTTTTGCAAAGGCATGCATGGTAACTTTTTATTGCAATTTTGTTTCCACTTAACGTAACATAAAGTCTGTAATCCCCGAAGGGTTAGGCAGAGATGTACCTATTGTTCACCCACATTTCATCAGTTACGTTTAAGTCCCATGTAATAGGGGGCAAGCCTATTGCCATCAACCGGACACAAATCCAGACTCCGGACTGCTACTGAGAAATTCCAGATAGAAAAACCCAACAACACTTTGCCCGACCCGGAAACGACCCCAGGATCTCAAGCTCAGCAGTAGTGCTTGCGACTAGACCAACGAGGCAGTTAATTAATAAATCCAAGAACAAAACATCGAGTTAGAAATACAACCAATATCCCATATGAAAAAAAAATAAAACAAAGAGAGAGGAATATATGAATTTCAATGATCACTCCTTCAAAAACAAACACACACTGTCTGTATCATCACACTGCTAGAAGCAGCCAAGCAATTTCCAGGCGTTTCAGTTTTAAAACTAAACAAATACGACGATCTGAATAATGTGGCATGTTTCCTAGCTTGCATAAAAGTAACGCACAGGCGGGCAAACAAGAATCATTGGATAGCAAGAGGTTCCCTAATGATACCTTTCATTAAATTGATTAGATGAAGAATTTTTCGGCCCAATTAGAGCAGCGGCTCAACGATTGGCTTTCCGCCCTAAGGATCGTAAGGAATTACTTTTTAAGGTTCCGTACCTCAAAAGTAAAAAACGGAACCCTTATAGGATCACTCGTGTGTCTGTCTGTCCGTCTGTCACTGCTAATTTGCTCCGATTCTACTTGACCGATTGAGCTGAAATTTGTTACACATATAAATTTACTTTTAGAGTTATTTAAGAAATTAGTAGAAAATTGACCATTCCCCCCCTGCCCTTATCTCCAAAACTGTTCAGGCAAAAATATTGCAAAAATACGGGATATAGTTCTTTACTTATAGATTACAGGAAAATGGTGCCGATTCCCTTGTTCACAAACTAAACTAAATTTAACTTCAGTGCATCTCTTTCTTTCTATTCCATTAAGAAGAGGACAGACGATAAATTTTAGTTTAGTCCTGTCAAATTAATCAGCGCCTGTCACTACTCCATACAAGTTTAGACGTGATTAAAAACTTGCCTACTAAAATTACGTCAACTTACGTCAAGTGGTGATTAATTTGACAGGACTAAACTATAATTTATCTTCTGTCCTTTTTTTAATGAAATAGAAAGAAAAAGATGTAATGAACTTAAATTTAGGTTAGTTTGTGAACAAGGGAATCGGCACCATTGTCTGTAGTCTTAAAACAGCTTGGTAAATCTCTCAATATTGTGCGTACAAACTTACAGTTGGAATTTATAAGGGAACATGGTTTTCAACTACAATTTTAAGTTAATTCTTGGGATAAATTCATCCCAACTACGGAACCATTCATTGTGCGTGGACCGACACGCACTTGGCTGGTTTTTTTAACGATATTTCTTCATCGATAACTTTTATACCAAATTGTATGTCTCCTTATTATAATGGGTGTAAAAAGACGCTTAAAGAAGCCAAGGTCACTTATCCCATCATTGTGATCATATTGATGTATTGGACCATACCTGATGACCTTCCTGGTCGTCTTGCTGACCATGATTTTATTATTGTTATTAGTAATTAACTGTTTATTTATTTTACTTGAATGGTGCTAGTTTATCATTTCTCACTTCGTTCTAGTTACAGCTATAGCCTTATGTAAGCGGGCACGCCCTTTATGCCTGGAGGGTTTTGTTTCGGTATTAAGTTCTGTTTACGTATTTATGTTGTAATTTTTATTTCTGCTTGAGTACAGTTTTCATTGTTTTGTTGGTATATTGGCGTGTGCTAGTTAACATATGGCAAGTAATTTAAATTATTGGTTTGTGTTTCGTAGTGTTAATTACTTTGCATACGATTTGCATAGAATCAAGTTTATATAACTAAACAGACAGGTGTGCTGCTGGGCAGTTTGTTGCGCCACTTCTTCATCCCAGCTAAAGCACTAGGAAGTGGTGAAGGGCAGACGTTTTTGGGGGACTGTCTTATGTAATTTTAACGTTCCGAAAGTGCTGATTCTCAGCCTAGTTTGACTGAATGACTTTTGATTTTGATAACCAGTTTTAAATAGTATAACTTAAAGTTACGCTAGTCAGTCATTCTTCTATACTCGTACGTTGTATGGAGTTTACTCCACTGACTTTATTCAATTCAAATTATAAATTATATATACTGCTCTCGTCATTATCTAGCCCTGTACGATTACAGAATAAAAAAAAAATCTTTGAAATTCATGAGCGTCGAAACTTCCCTATTTCAACACTAATTTTAACACATCTTTGGTCGTCCAAGGGTCCGTTTCTCATACGAGGTCAGGTGAAATAGCATGCCTATTATTAGCCACGCCACCAACGAGTTCGAACCTTCGACTAGCGCAACCTTAACTTTACATACCCGGACAACTCGTGTACCGTTGCATGCACCCATAAGCACAAAGTGTGCGTTAAATTACGCGCTGCTGAAAATAGCGATTATCACACCAAAAATAAAAATCGTTTACCAGCAGTTATTTTTGCTCAATAATACTAAGTTAGATGTACAGAATGAACAGATAACGGGTATTTGATAGGTCTTTTTACACTTTGTATAACCGAGTCTTGTTCAGACAAGGAATAAATAATTGTATGGGCAGAAGCACATTTGTACCTATTTTGGGCATAATTAGTGTCGGTTTCAGCATCCATGACTAATAATAAAAAATATTGGACATCCCTGATCCCTCATCCAAGGCGTTCAAAGTCCAATCCAAATACGTGATGTTTAGAAGCAAATTGTGAACGGAATAGGCATTCAGTAATGTAATTGACTCCCTCGGTACGTATTCAGAACGGTAATAGGCCTCCTCGAGCTTTCCAAGGCGGTATCGCTCGTAGAAGAGCCGGAAATACGGAGCAATTGGGATTTTTTTTTGTACAGATAACTATTGTGATTATGAGAGAAGTACGTTGAAAAAAAAATTGCCCGTCATAGGGACTGCTGACAGAAGTGAAAACTTAAATCTATGAAATAACAGTAGATTTTTTTGAATTTTCATATTAGTAGTAGTATCAAAAATTAAAATTAAATACTAATTATAATAACTAAGTAATATACGGTACAATGCCACAAGGGCCGTTTTTAGGTTTAACTTAGTTTTAATTTAATTTAGTTAATGTTAATAACCATCTTGTAAGTTGATTATGTAAATAGAGTAATATACTAACTAAAATATACTGCTGGCCAAGCGTAACACGTCATACTCATAGCTACAGATATAACTTAAGCACGTCGGTAACGGGAACCCATAAGATTTTCCCTTACCTAAATAGCTCAACGCGCCTAAAAAATATACCTATATATATTTATTTAAAAAAGTATCTAAAGAGGTTGTCACACAAAAAAGAAAACACATTTAATAGATAGACGTTTAATCGAGGAAATGTAAAAAAACTAGAAATGTGAAATATTCATGATATTCACTTTCGGTATGAAAGATCAGTTTCCAAGAAAAAGTCAAGACTATAAAAAACCGAACAAGAGCGTGTCGGATGTTGAGGTCGGCTTCCAGACTAACCGGATGCAGCTGAATACTAGTATTTTATATGGAGTTACTGCCTATCTGACCTCCACAACCCAGTTACTAGGTAATAAGACTATAACAAATCAAAACTTTAAAATTACATAATTATCAACAGTTTGTTCTTCGGTCTTTCTTAAGAGGAAGCGAGCGCAGAATAGACACAGTAAATCTGATATGGGTATTTTCCGGTTCACCACACAAAAACATTAATATAACAATTTAGCAGATGGTCACCCATCTGCTAAATTGTTATATTAATGTTTTTGTTAGTGATAAATGATAAATGAGTTTGCTTTTTTTCTGGAGGCTGCTATGAAAGGTATTTATAATCAAATAAAATTACGATACCTGCTCAATAATTAATACATTCTTGTTTTTTAGTTACTTAAGTTTGACAGTATTTTAGAATAAACAACTTTTACAGAACATAATCACCCCGTTGCGTAGTGTGTGTGTAAAAGGGCAGTTACAGTGCGGTATCATACATGCCGCGTTTTGACATGCATGTCCTACACATGGCGATTTCCGAAAAAAAAAAAGACGAGACCTACTTATTTTATTATTGATTCGTATCGAGAATCATTAGCATAGTTACCTCCTTGAATTTGACGAGGATGCAAAACGACACCTTGTATACACAATATACTAAAATAACAGCCACATTTTTATAAAACACCCACGGCCCCCAGCCCCCAGCCCACGACCCACCGCGTCGCATCGCATCGCCCGCCCACGCTATTACTTTGTTTTCGCTTCGCGTTCATTCTTTTTTCTTTTTCCTCGGCTCCTAAGAGCCGTAGCGTGATGTTAAATAGCTTATAACCTTCCTCAAGAATTTGACTATCAAATGCAAAACCAGTTTTTCAAATCCGACTGGTACTTCCAGAGATTAGTGCGTTCAAATAAAGAAACTCTTCAGAATATTTATACAGGAAAAATTAACCAGCGCGCAAATATTTTTTGGTGGTTCAGTATCAGCAATAGAACACATTTCCATAATTTGCTCAGTACTTTTTTCCCGACTTTAAATCAGCAAAATATGGACTATCTCGATAGTCCATCTATCTCGTAAAATCGCAAATCGAGCGAGCGCACAGCTGTTTAGGTACCTTCGAGCGTTCCACTAGACCGTGTGCCCGCGCCCGCGCCGGCCGTCAAGTCCCCATAAAACCAGTTTCAATGTAATCTTTCGTTAAGGCGCTGACAAGACCCAATTGACCAAAATAGGCTTCTCTTAAGAAAGAAAATTTCCAAATCTGTATAGTTTGTGGTAGCGGAAAAAATATATGTTAATTTTGAACATATTTCCCAGAACTTGGTTGTCACCAAAACACGTTTTGAAAAAAAAATCTCGATACAAACTAACGTTAAACTAACCTCTTACCTTGAGTTCTAATCCAAAATATCTGTATTAAATATCAACATAAATTACGTATTTAATTAATAACAAGTACGTCTTATTCTAATGCAGAACTTGGTTGTTTTTTATTTTCGATTACTCAACTCAATTCTGAGTAAATAGATAATTACTTCATATTTTGCAATAAATTACAAGCGTTTTGTCGTCGCGCTTCTCTTTCTTTTCTATGCAATCTGACAGTGACCGCGGTTTAGGTGTTGTCAGCGTCTTAACGATAAAATTATATTTTTGTACTAAGACATACCAAAATAACACAACAACAACAAAGTCAAAGTCAAATTATTTATTACAAATAGGCACATTAAAGGCACTTTTTAAATTAACAAAAAAATAGAATTGATTCTAGTCGCCCCTTCCAAAAGGTAGTTTCGTATGGAGAAGAATGGGCAAGAAACTCCACCGTTACTCTTTTAAAATTACACAATTATATATAATTATATGTGAAGACGATGCATCTAGAATAAAATCACTATACCAAAATAGGTAAACAAAGAATGAAGCAATGAATTATGTGATAGGTTCATGATGCTCACATATTAACAAACATTGTAAAAGTATATATACGTCTTCCTACAAAAAAAAAAAAAAGTAATACGTCAGCGTGTGAGTTAAAGTATTCACAGAATGTAAATTCAACATTGATCTATTATTTGTACCAAATAATAAATTGTACAATTTAAAATAGCAACCAGTTTGATTTTGTCTAGACTCTAGATTGTCCTATGGAGCTGGACCAGCATGTTTCCAAGCATTCTTATCTTGGATATAATCCTCTAATTTGTAATATGCTTGTTTACAAAGTGTACTGTTAACATGAGTTTTAAATTTTCTTTCATTTAATTGCAATATATCACCAGGTATTTTGTTGTAACATTTGACAAAGTACCCCTTAAAAGATGTATGTACTTTAGACAATCTGAAAAATTGTTGATCTATTTTATCTTTACTTCTATTATTAAAATTATGTCTATCACTTATTTTACTAAAAATATGTCGATTTTTTCATCACGCGTGTATCCCCTAAGGGTTAGGCAAAGGTGTACCTGCAGTACACCCACTTTTCGCCAGTTATGCAATAGGGGACAAGACTATTTAAAAAATATATACATAAGTATGTTTAAAACTAGCTTAAAATATTTTTTTCAAAATTTGCGCCCAGTTTTTTTTTCTGTATTAGAAGAATAGGTAATACGGGTCATTGATACAACAATAGCTTACCTAAGTTAACAGGTCAGTTGACATATATTTGACCCGAATATTGGATGAGCGAGCGATCGCATTCCGAATTTGATTAGCTGCGTGATTCGGATCGTTTCATTTGGTGCGCCTGACTATTGGAATTGTACTTACATTTATTGTTTACGCTTAACCTGCCAAATATAGGAAAACAAATGTATAGAAATCGGAAAAAAAACCGGCCGAGTGCGTGTACTACACACAATGAAGGGTTCCGTAGTTGGGAGAAATTTATCCCAAAACCAACCTATTATTGTAGTTGAAAAATCCCATACATCGATATACGTCACGGTCGATTCTCCAACTGCAAATGTAAGTTGATCGAATTTTACTCGTTAACTTATAAAACCTACTTAGCTGTGATAGTTTTCCTTTCAACTTCGTTATGTGTATATACCACTGCCATGATTTTTTTCACATATCCAGATACAAACATTTAGCTGGCAGGGGGGCAAATTAGCACTTTAAAGCTTAATATTACGCAAACGGATCCCTGAATCGAAAAATGGTATTCACAGACCCGCAATATTTTTGAACGGTCTATCCAACCATGGGACAGACAAAAAAAAACAGCATGTCCATTTTACGTGCAAGGGAGGTAAACCCTACAAAATAATTTGTTTTCGAGATGTTATTTTACTTGGTCTTTAAGACGCTGACAACACCTAAACCGCGGTCACTGTCAGATTGCATAGAAAAGAAAGAGAAGTGCGATGACACAACGCTTGTAATTTATTGCAAAATATGAAACAATTATCTATTTACTCAAAATTGAGTTGAGTAATCGAAAATAATATAAAAAACAACCAATTTCTGCATTCATATAAGACGTTCTTGTTATTAATTAAATACGTAACGTATGTTGATATTTAATACAGATATTATGGATTAGAACTCAAGGTAAGAGGTTAGTTTAACGTTAGTTTGTATCGAGATTTTTTTTCAAAACGTGTTTATGGTAACAACCAAGTTCTGGGAAATATGTTCAAAATTAACACATATTTTTTCCGCTACCACAAACCTTACAGATTTGGCAAATTTTTTTCTTAAGAGAAGTCTATTTTGGTCTTGTCAGCGCCTTAATGTTAAGTGGTCTGAAACAAAAGTTCATGCCTTCTATAAGAGAAGAGACGATAATAGGCTGGTATCAAAGTCCCCCGCCACCGCCGTGTCTGTATGTCTGAACGCGATAAACTCAAAAACTACTAAACGGATATTAATACGGTTTACACCAATAGACTAAGTGATTCATGAGGATGGTTAAGGTGTACAATTCATTAATTCATTAAAGTTTTGTGTGAATTGGCTGAAATATGACGATGTAAAATACTCCAAGTGGGATGAACATCAGTTACATTTTAATCTAAACCACACGCTCGACGCAACAAGCTGATACGACACTAGGATAGAAAAAAAAGATGGCATACATGTTCTGCTACCACTACACTGCATTATATTAATCTCACACTATCATAAAGGCATTACTCATTGATACCTACAAATTTAGACTTGGCAGACAGACGCGACAAAACAGCGCGAATCGACACTAGTAGCAGACTTTCTATGAAAACTTGTAAACTCGATATCGCGCCAGTCGTACGAGCCTTTATTCCAATTTCAGCAAGTCGACAATACAACATACGTCGCAATACCTACACCTGTAGGACCAATTCTAAGACAAAACAACTTAAACAAGCAATATTTAGTACAAAACGTCTAGATCCGAAACAGGTTCCATATACCCACGTACGTTATGAATGACGTCAGAGGTACGGTTATAGCTAGGCGCTATATCTACCGCTTTGAACCGGCCTACTGAACCGGGAGCCTCGCGCGCCGAGCGAAAATATCCAAACGAGAATTTGTTTAGAACGGATTTGATCGCGATGTGTTATGTTATCAGAATGGTTTTTGTGAGTTTTTCTTAGACTGACGTCACATTGTCGTCAAAGGATATAAAGACCAAAAGTGCCTATGATGAAGAACGTATAGTCTGCGACTCGATGGACCAGTATTTTGCATACATTAATATTTGACAAATATAAATTTATTTATTTATTTATTTAACAGTTTATGTACACACATATAAACAGACAAAAAGAAAGGAACAGAAAAATACGTACAAAGGTGATGCTTATTTCTAATGAAATCTCTTCCAGCATACCTGCGATAGGACAGTAGACAAAGAGATGTAGACACCGTGTGTAAGGTAAAAGAGAAAACAAGAAACATAAAAACAAAATAAAACTATTCACTAATTTATATATACACTATGAGAATATACTTACATAAATACATACTTCTAAAATAAATATCACTAAAATACTTATATACTTATAATTAATAGTAAGTACCTATAAAATAATAAATACATAATATGCAACTATGGCAAAGTGGAAAGATAGTGTTCTTTCACTCTTCTTTTAAAAACAGCAACAGTTTGGCAGTGCCTAATGTCAGGTGGAAGTGAATTCCACAGCCGAACCGCGAAAATCTTGTACGCTGACGTTCTAATGCTGTGTTTTTACGTTTTTAGGCTTCCGTTCAGATTCTTAGTACTAGAAAGGTGTAATTTTTGATGGGTATACATATTAATCACGCTAACAAAATAATAATGAAAATACTTCTAAAAGCATTTCATAATAATTACCTACATTATTCTTATGCAATACATAAATTAAAAATAACTATTTTATACTATATACCTATACACACAAACATAATAATGTATACATAATCATACAACCAATTAAACACATCTAATAATTTATAATAATATTGAATTGCATTTTTTTTTTGGGTGGGAAATCATCAAATAACTTCTCCCGCTCTGGGCGGAGCGGGAGGGTGTGTCAGACTCTTACTGACTAAAACCCACCCGTATTCCTTCCCTTGCCTGTGTTGCCAGGGGCCTCGGTAACCCTTTAGTACCTTCCCGCGACCCCGGCAGAGCATTATGATCCTTGGAAGCACATTCAGAGATCAGAGACTTGATCAATCTTTCAGAAACCGTTTTATTATATAGCATCACGCCTGTTTTTCCCGAAAAGTTAGGGTAGTTAAAGGCGAGCCTCCTTGCCGGATATTGAATTGCTTGAATTTCTACTTAGCCCTCTTCCTCTCTCTTAATGTTGCTGTGCCCGACAGGGTCCATATTGGTCTTTTACTTTTTGTACCATCTATGTAATACATATGGAATGCAATAAAGAATTGAGTATTGAGTATTGAATAAATAAAAGAGCTTTTATCTTTCTCCAAGCCGAAACAGGCGAAAATATTTGCATACCTACCGTTAGGATACGTGTTTGAATACGTAACTGTAGAAATGTTAAGGTCATCATTAAAGAAGACGGCTTCCTCTGTACACAATACCCATTAATTCCCCAAAATTATAACACAATGGACGCTTGTTATCCTTTAATTTCACCTCGCAATAACGTCACGGATATCCCGGACCAAACCAAACAACGGTTTTAAACTATCAATTTTGAGAACAATGGAATCCAACCCTTAACCCGTCTCAGCGATTAATAAATCAAATCGATTCAATCGGAAAGCCTGACAAATCGAATCTCCGTATCAGTTATATCGGGAATCTGTTCAAGTATCTTAAGACGAGTTCGGAAATAAAGTGGAATACGATTGAAATACGGGGTTAGTTTGAAAAATGTTTCAGGGTGAACGGTTTGTTTTATGAGTTGCGTTTTAGAAATATATTCTACGTCTGGTTTCCGGGTAACCACTGAAAATCAGCGCTGTGTTGTGAGTCCCCATCACACAGCATAATGCTGAGTGGAAAGCGTGTCAACGTCACGACGTGCAGTTGCCGACTATTTCTGTTCTGTGCTCGTGATTTTAGATCTGTATTGTTTTTTTATTATGAGAGCAGTGGTGGCACAGTGGTAATGGCCGTGACTTACGAGTTGTAGATCGTAGGTTCGAACCCAGGCAGGCGCTTTACTTTGTGTAAATTATTTCATCACCACTGCTCTCAAAACGGTGAAGGAAAACATCGTGAGGAAACCGGCATGTCCTAGAAACAAAAATTCGAAGACATGTGACATCTACCAACCCGCACTGGGCCCGCGTGGTGGATTACGGCCCACTCCCTCTCACAGAGAGGAGGCCTGTGTCCCAGCAGTGGGAACATTTTGGGCTGATTATGTATTGTTTTATATTCAAGTTAATTTATCTTTTTTGTATGCTCGAGTTTCTGTGACAAATAAACCTATTTTTCATTATTTTCTTACTATCTACGAAATTGATTTCAAGGTTTATACAACACTCAAACGCGTTACATCAGTCCTTTTAAAGGCTCAGGAAGACAGGCGTGACGCGACTACAGTAGAACAACTTCATGGAAATTGTTCTACCAGAATTGCGGCGCACCATCGCGTCGCACCGTCGCGTCGCGCCTTTATGCGGGGAGCCTTAAAGCTTTATTGAGCTTTAAGGTGTCTTTTACTGTATTCGGGAAAAGACACCCATCAGTGCAATATAAAAAACGTAACATCACGCCTTGTTGCCTTGTTTCCCCGAAGGTTTGGGCAGAGGTGTACTTGTAGTACACCCACATTTCACCAGTTATGTTAAAGTCCCATGTAATAGGGGGCGAGCCTATTGCCATCAACCGGGCCACAGACTCCGGGCTGCTACTGAGAAATTCCAGATAGAAAAACCCAATACCACAATGGAATCGAACCCAGGACCTCATGCACAGCAGTAGCGCTTGTGATCACTAGACCAACGACGCAGTTAATAAATAAATCCAAGAACAAAACATCGAGTTGGAAATACAACCAATATCCGATATGAAAATAAATTTAAAACAAAGAGAGAGGATTTTATGAATTTCAATGATCACTCCTACAAAAACAAACTGTCTGTATCATCACACTGCTAGAAGCACCCAAACAATTTCCAGACTTTTCAGCTCTAAAACTAAACACATACGACGATCGGAATAATCACAAACCTCCACGAGTAGGAGGTACGCTAGCAGCAGGTGATGCAGCGATAGCAGTGGTGATGAAATAATTTACACAAAGTAAAGCGCCTGTCCGGGTTCGAACCTACGACCTACAAATCGTAAGTCGCGGCCGTTACCACTGGGCCACCACTGCTCTCACTGTTCATCAGTCCTTTTAAAGGCTCAGGAAGACAGGCGTGACGCGACTACAGTAGAACAAATTCATGGAAATTGTTCTACCAGAATTGCGGCGCACCATCGCGTCGCACCGTCGCGTCGCGCCTTTATGCGGGGAGCCTTAAAGCTTTATTGAGCTTTAAGGTGTCTTTTACTGTATTCGGGAAAAGACACCCATCAGTGCAATATAAAAAACGTAACATCACGCCTTGTTGCCTTGTTTCCCCGAAGGTTTGGGCAGAGGTGTACTTGTAGTACACCCACATTTCACCAGTTATGTTAAAGTCCCATGTAATAGGGGGCGAGCCTATTGCCATCAACCGGGCCACAGACTCCGGGCTGCTACTGAGAAATTCCAGATAGAAAAACCCAATACCACAATGCCCGACCCGGGAATCGAACCCAGGACCTCATGCACAGCAGTAGCGCTTGTGATCACTAGACCAACGACGCAGTTAATAAATAAATCCAAGAACAAAACATCGAGTTGGAAATACATCCAATATCCGATATGAAAATAAATTTAAAACAAAGAGAGAGGATTTTATGAATTTCAATGATCACTCCTACAAAAACAAACTGTCTGTATCATCACACTGCTAGAAGCACCCAAACAATTTCCAGACTTTTCAGCTCTAAAACTAAACACATACGACGATCGGAATAATCACAAACCTCCACGAGTAGGAGGTACGCTAGCAGCAGGTGATGCAGCGATAGCAGTGGTGATGAAATAATTTACACAAAGTAAAGCGCCTGTCCGGGTTCGAACCTACGACCTACAAATCGTAAGTCGCGGCCGTTACCACTGGGCCACCACTGCTCTCACTGTTCTGTAATAGCATCTACTTCAAATACATCTATTTAGAAAGAGGTATGAGTCAAGTTGGTTCCCATTAATGACCCCATAACAAGTGAACATTATTTATCAGTGTCATCACGTTATGTTTAGGAGTCAGCGTAAACCGCACAAATACAATCCTACTTAGCCTTTTCCCAACTAAATTGGGGTCGGCTTCCAGTCTGATTGGATGCAGCTGAATACCAGTATTTTACATGGAGCGACTACCTATCTGATCTCCACAACCCAGTTACTGAATACGAAGAAACAAACAACGTACAAACAAATCGTCGGTGATGTTCTGAAACCGCGGAACTAACAGTGTTTAAAACGTAAGCGTAAGGTAGGTACAGTGAATTTTACAGGAACGAGGAAAAACGTAATATTTACTAAACCACTTGACTTTCTATTGTTTAAACTTTTAAATTGTCAAATTCCTCTTAATATTGTAGGCATTAGTTATGTAAAATATGTTTTAATGAATTAGAAAATCCGAAATCTCGATTTTACTACTTTTGTAAATACGCGGTTTTAAACACTATTAGTTCCGCGGTTTCAGAATATCACCGACGAAATATAACAAATGACGGCGGGGAAACAAATACATCATACTAAAATCTATAGCAACTATCAACATAAAGGATGAACCTCAGGAAAGATAAAATGTTTAAACATCAATAAAAATAACCCCGGGCGGTAAAGTCCAGGTAAAATAAAGTAAAATCCGATGCAGACGACACATTAATCAAACCACATGGGATACCGTGTCCTGAAGGTAAATCGGACCAATTTGCCCCATGTCATAAATGTCCATTCAATGGTGCTGTCAATATGAAATAATTTTCCCGGGATATTCCGCGATATACCTAAGTAGGGGCCCACTTAGGTATGTTCCGGAATATCCCGATAAAATGGTTGGTACCGGTAAAAGCGTAAACAATGGTTGTCAAATTATTCAGAGGAGAATATACTCTTTCGCAATCTAAATTAATTTGGAACTGTAAGGAGGCTAGATTTCTCAAAAAAAAAAAAATCTAGGTTTAATCAATCTAGGCCCAGGTGAAGCCAGATGGTCCTATCGTAAAAACTTCCACAAAATAAGTAAGTACTTACATAAAAAACTTCTTCCCAAAATAAAAATATTAGTTTAAGACATGACGTTGTTTGAGAAGGGTCAATCGCCTACAGGCTGCCAAGACACGATACCCTAAAAATTTATCCGTCCCTTAAAAACCGAGATCCCGTGATGATGGACTTGTCCCGCGGTTTAACATCACTATGTAATCCGGGGGTAAATTGCGGCGATTGTCCGGAAAATCACGAAATGTGGTCGAAATATAGTTCAAATTGAAACATTACAATGAATGCTGATGTCAAAATGATTGATAGAGTGATTAACTTTATGGATTGTTATGAGGCTATATCGCTTTGGAATTGGTTTTGATATGAGATTATGATAACGATGCGCGATGTTATTGTTTTTAAATTGACCAGCCCGTATTGTATATTGGATTTATTAGTTCGGAATTCAGAGAAACAATACTTAATTTATTTAAAAGGACAACAATATTAAATGATACGATACATGGAACGCCACAACGAAGAAGAATGATTATCAGTAACACGCATTACTTAAAAATGAATATGCTTAATAGTTAGGTACTTGTTTGAGACACGAAGATATCTACCCAACCAACTATCGGACTATTTACCAAAAAAATCTTCTTTTCAACCCAAACCCGGCCAGATTACATGTACTATTTGACCTAGCTTCAAAAACTAATAAACTAAAACATACATACATACATACATACACAATCTAACCTAATTCCGGCCGGGCAGAGCCCACGCTCCAATGGTCCAGAACCGTGTCGCTAATGCGATCGACCGTCCGTCTGTCCGTTTGGTCGCAAAATATTGGTCTTTTTCAATAGATTTTTCTATTAATCACATTTTTCCACACCATTACCTCCGTTTTGATGAAGGATAGAGAAATATTGCTTTTATATTTTTGAAGGCTATATTTAATTGATAGTGTTTTATAGGGTTTCGTAGTCAACAAGGAACCCTTATAGTCTCGCCATGTCCGTCTGTCCGCGGCTTAGCTCAGAGACTATTAGTACTAGAAAGCTGTAATTTGGCATGTGTATACATATAATCTATGAATCTACTAACCCGCACTGGGCCCGCGTGGTAGATTACGGCCCACTCCCTCTTACAGACAGCAGGCCTGTGTCCCAGCAGTGGGAACATTATAGGCTGATTATGCATACATATTGGTTATTACATCACGTAACTTTAAGCTTCGGAAGAGCGAAGTGTCCTAACATAGGCAATTTTTTCTAAAAGTTCACTTCAACCACTAGATTGTAGTACATAACTTGTGAAAGAAAATAAATTATTTGTATTTGTATTATATTAATCACGCCAACAAACTGGCGAAATAAAACTTTGGAAAAAAGAATGTAGGGTAAAAAAAATCATTCCCACTTTACGTGCAGGGAGGTACTCGTATTGCAAGTAACGTGGAAGTGATATTTTTTCTCGTCTACTCGTATCTCATGGTGTGGGTATTGTTGGATAGGCCGTTCAAATATATTGCGGGTCTGTAAAACCATTTTTCAATTGAGGGATCCGTTTGCGTAATATTAAGATTTAAAGTGAAAATGTTGGTCAAGTTAATGGTTATAATTGGACATGTGAAAAAAATCACTTCTGTAGTACATACAACGAAGATAAAAGGAAAACTATCACAGCTAAGTAGGTTTTACAAATTAACGAGTAATAGTCAACCAATTTACATTTGTAATTGGAGAATTGACCGTGACGTATATTGATGTATGGGAGAACATGTTTTTCAACAAAAATGTTAAGTTTGTGAGTATAAAATCATTCCAACTTCGGAACCCTTCATTGTGCGTGGTCCGACACGCACTTGGCCAGTTTTTTTTTTGTCGTTTTGAGATTACGATTTTGCAGTTGAATACCTAGGCTTGTTGAAAACTTTAGCTTTTCGCCTCACAGCTCCATATTAACCGTTAATTTTTAAATTTCCTGGATTCGACGAGCTTTAAACCAGTTTTAAGTTGACTCTAGTTCCATTTCAACCAGTAAATGTGTAGTTCATAAAACATCGTACCATCGCACACACAAAAATCTTCATCACAACAAAATATGGAAACCCACAAACAATAGCCTGTCCTGAAGCTTTCAGGATGTCCCGCAAGAACGATATTTTTCCGGGTATCATAATCATCTACATTCACGGAAAAAAGACTGAAAGGGTGAACGCCGAAAAGATCCCTATGGATGGTACATGTGATTGATGAAATATTAATTGCCTTTTTGTTGATATATGGTGCATTATGGGGGAATAACATCAGAAATCTACAGACATATAACATCAAAGGGTCATGGCCATCATGATGGTCCGGGATACCGATCGGTCTCCTGTGAGGCAGCGAGCCTCCTTGCCGGATTGCCGCCATGGCATCTGGAGGCAAAAGCCCTCGCGCACGTCTGGGAGTGGCGCGAGGAGGCGAAACGCCGTGGCGTAACTCCGCTGCCGCGAGAAATCGCGGCACAGCGGACGGATCTCCGGCGGGATCTCATGGCAACATGGAGAGTACGGTTGTCGCAACCCAGTGCTGGGCACGCCACTATTGCAGCGATAAGTTCCCTCTTTAAGGGCTAGAGGGGCGCCACGGCGTCCTCACCTTCCGCCTGACGCAGGTCCTCACCGGACACGGCAGCTTCGGGAGGTTCCTGTGTCGGATAAGGCGGGAGGAAACGCCCGGGTGTCACCACTGTGTGGATCGCCCGGAGGACACGGTGGAGGTCTGCCCGGCTTGGGCATTGCACCGGCTTGTCCTCGTGGAGGCAATCGGCGGCAGAGATCTCTCGCGTCCGGCCCTGGTTTTTGCTTTTTTGACGTGGCGGTCAATAGGTTAATACTTGGTAGTTGATTAAGCAAGATTAAAGCCATCGACTCGAAAATAAGAAGAAAATTTCGTATCAGAATATATTAACTTTTTTTTAATCAAAATTATATACTTTCTTTCTCCCTGAAGCTTAATTTCATTGAAAAAGATAGTCTCAACGCCTTCTAATATTTTATCGTTAGGCTTTATTTCTTACAAAATATCTACGACCTCCAAAATTAATTGAGTGCTCCGAGCCGTATTTCTTTTCAATCTAGACCTAGTATTTCCAACATAAAACGTTCCATATTTATGTAATAAAGTTTCGGTTCATACTCCTTGCAAAATAGGCCACAGGTTGATGGGGATATGAAAATATTTCTCCTTTGTTTTCATACGGCCAGTTTCTTCATCAACAACTAAAGTAATCAGAAAAGTATTGACTTTTACTTGACCTTTATTGATACTACGGCAAATGTGTTTCTTCATTCAAGTAACAGCTAAACTAAAAGTCAAAAGAGTTGCCTTCACACAAACGTCGTAATTTCCCCAAGAAATCGTGGGGAACTTATTTTACACATGGCAGCACCACAATTTCACTGTAAAGTGGTGCCAACTGTCAAAGTGAAAGTTCTTCTAACAGGCTTAGCATGACGCTTTCTATTTCTACTCTACTGCACAATAGAAATCGCTTGTCTACCTACCTATTTCTCGGTAGAAAACTGTCAACTGTCTACACGAAAACGTCATTTTTGTCTACTCTTCTGTCGACAAATGCTTTTCTATGTGTTAAACCTGCTGGAGTTCCTTCGTAACCAAAGATTATAATAATAAACAGCATAGCTTTAGTAACACAGTTTTGTAAATTCAAACGTTTGTATTGTTTTTATTGAAATTGTATTGCAAGACTGTATTACATTGAATATGGAGTATTTTATTATATTTGTTACAAAAGATCTCTAAACTTCTTTTAGGAGACCGGTGTTTTAAATTCCCACATACATGTTAGATGTTTGGTATAAGTTTATGCGCGTATTGCATTTTCATTTTCTTATAATTAAGTATATTTATTACAAAAGATCACTAAACTTCTTTAAATCTTGGTAGCTTAGCGTTTAGAGCTATTTACTCTGAGTACCAAGATATTCAATTTTAATATTTTAATAATAAAATAAAATCAAGGTTATTACTTATTATTACACAGATAAATGCAGTGATTTAAGGTAGCTAACAGCTCAAACAGGCGTTGAATAAGTCTAACCCACAACAGTATACGTTTGACAAAATGATAATTACTGTAACTTTCACATCAGCTTATTGAGCAGTAAAAGTAAAAGGCAAAAGTAACAGTAAAAGCAACAGCTAAAATTGTAAAGAAACAAATTTAACCTTTACTTTGTGACGTTACTTTTGATGAAGAAACTGGCCGTTACTCCCTGGTACTTCATGTGCCAAGTTTACTTCTTTTATGGAGTTTCAAACAAAATTGTTTGAGTTTCGAGTTGGTACTTTACCACTTTGTTTTTAAGCATTGATATAATGTACTTCAATATAGATCAAAGATTTTGAGTTTATTATTTTTGCCGGCAGATATATTTCTGTATTTTCAGAATAATACGTTTCAATTTATGATTAATAATTGTGTTAGTTTGTTAATTTCGTGATTGACTGGCCATGGCCAGCCGCCAACCCGCACTTGCCCCGCGTGGTGGATTATGGCCCACTCCTTCTCACAAAAAGGAGGCCTGTGTCCCAGCAGTGGGAATATTATAGATACATACGTACTTATTTAGGCTAATTAAATAAAATAATTAAGAAAAACTAAAAAACCTTTTCCATTTGTAAAACTCTGAATAAATCTAATAACTCACAATCAATTCTTAATGCTGAACTTCAAACAGCATCCCATATAACACATTACGCCCAAAAACCGCAATTATTTACTTTTCCTCAAACTTCGCAGATCTAACGAACCGTCACAGCAAAAAATCGCATCAATCGGCAAAGGTTGCGCTACGGGGGCCTTCCGCGACGGAAATTAACAGGAACAAACCATCGTCTGCGACCGTGACGTCAGAGCCATAGAAAAACAAAATGGTAGATGTACCCGCGCTTTTTTTTTGAAAAAGGGTCGTTCGGAAACTTTTTTATTCCAATGGAATATGAAAGTATGCTTCCGCAGGGAGGCGCAGGTAATGTGTAGTTTAGAGTTCGAATGTACGTGGGCCACACAGAAGTTTTGCGAAAAATTAAAAAAATGTTCTATGGGTATTTTTTTTTTATTAAATCTTTTCAAAGTACTCGGCACTAGCCTGTATACAAAGTTTCATGCGTCTGAACAAATTTTCGAAACACTTTCTAGTCCGCCGCAGACACCTCGTTTACAGCCTGCTCGAACGCTGACAGCGCAACTTCCGGCGACGAGGATTGTATCCCTTTGAGCTGGTTTTTTTATTTTCGGGAATAAAAAGAAATCACACGGTGCTAGGGCAGGACTGTAAGGAGGGCGACCCAGGAGTTTGACCGGCGTGCTGTCCAGGAAGTCCCTCGTTTTGAGCGCGGTGTGCGAAGGCGCGTTGTCGTGGTGGAGCAGTAGCCCGCGGAGCCCTGTGTTTGGTCGCTTGTTGCTCACAATAGAGAAAACTAACTCACAACGCTGAATGGTAGTATACCATTCAGCGTTGATGCTTCTTTGGTTCCGTAAAGGAACTGACATCAAGTAGCCAGTCAAATTGAAAAAGCTCGCGATCAAAATCTCCCTCCCACTGCTCGATCGCTTCACTTTGGTAGGCGTTGATTCGTTTTGAAACACTCAAACGTCAACTGGCGCTTCGTTTCTGGATCGTATTGATAAATCTAAGACTAATCACCTGTAATTATGTCGTAAACGCGCCGAGACGAGCCTGCTTCAAGTTTGTTTATCATTTTACGGCACCATTTCACCCGGGGCTGCTTCTGAGCATAGGTGAGGTTGTGCAGCACCCAGCGTGAAACTATCCTCCCCACGCGAAGATGCATGTGTAAAATTTCGTGAAGGCTCTTGATACGTAACTCGCCTATTGTCATGGATTAAATTTTTCACTGCTAGCACGTTTTCTTCCGTAACAGCGACAAAGGGCGACCACTTCTTTCTTCATCCCCCAAAGTTAGTCGACCGCGCTTGAATTCGTTATACCAACAATACACGGTTGCCTAAGATGGGCCGTCATCCATGAATGCTATTTGAAGTCTATCGTACGATTCATCCGGTTTCAGGCGACACTTGAAATCGTAAAAAATCATAGCGCGAAAATGTTCCCGGCGAAGATACATTTTTAATGGGACACGATAATTTAAATTAGCTCGCAAACAATGTGGAGGGAAATTTTGAAATAGGAATGTACCTATTTTTACTTACAAATAATAATATTTTCAAAATAGATTGTAACTGGCCAGTTTCTCATACATAAAAACTTTTTCGCAATAATTTCCGAAGGGCTTTTTTTTGGATGGGAATCATCAAATGACTTCTCCCGCTCTGGACGGAGCGGGAGGGTGTGTCAGACTCTTACTGACTAAAACCCACCCGTATTCCTTCCAAGTTGCCTGTGTTGCCAGGGGCCTCAGTAACCCTTTTGGACTGCCACGCGACCCCGGCAGGCATCGGCCCTAGTGGACCCCTACACTTGTGCTGACGACGTCTCTTTGAGGCGCGCGTGGATTACTACGCGCCGTCGACCCGGGCCTGGTCCTTACCGGACGGCGAGCTACCCATTGCTCACCGTCCGCAAGCCCGCGCCTACGGTGGCCGGAAATCCGCCCGAGATTCCCGACGCCCAGGGCGTCTCCTGCGGCGGCTAGGGGCGAGAGGGCGCGAAATTTGCCTTTCCCTCAACCGTCCCGCCTCCTCCTTCGCGAGCATTACTGCTTCGCAGAAGAAGGTGACGGCTGCACATGCCCTCTCGCTCCGTACCATGGCTTGAATCAGGGCCGGACCCGAGAGATCTCTGCCGCAAAATTAGCTCGCATACAATGTGGAGGGAATTTTTGAAATAGGAACGTACCTATTTTTACTTACAAATAATCATATTTTCAAAATAGAGAAAAACAGGAAAAACTGAACTAGAATGTATGTTGGTCGTCAGCACATCCAAAGTCCAAGTAACCACAAAATGTCCAATTTCTAATGATTTTAAACCTTAAAATGTTAATTGCTAAGTTCAAAATCGAATGAGAAAATTTGTGGTAACTTGATGTGCTGGCAACGGTACTCGTACATACCTATTTTGTATTACACTAATTTGAAAATCATCACAAATGTCCTTATGAAGTATCCAACTTATCTTTAAAACCTTTTACTTCCTTCTAAGCGCTAACGATCGCAGAAACAAAGGTTTTTCAAGGGTCGTAGCTCCTAATTCTGCGGTTTTACCCAACAGCGTGGCTACATTTACATGACACCTTGTTTACATAAAACATTGGGTTACGGACGGTAGTCGGTAGCTACCTTCGATTTGTAAGGATTAACTGTCAGTGTGCCCCACTGACAGATCGGAACGGTCCGCTTGCGTAATTTAATCACACCCCAGTTCGTTATTTTCACGCTTTTATTTTATTTTTTATTTATTGCCTCCGATTTTGGAGATAAAAATAGGGTGGGGCTTTGGAAGTGAGAAAAAGGGGTGTTAAAAAAATTAAAGGTCCTTCAGAAAATCCGACAATCATCTTTTTTTTGTATGTGTAAGCTTATATGTAGATACTATATACACGTTTATTTTTGGGGCAAGACTTAGCGCACGTTTTTGAGGAAAAAATGGCAATTGATCTTCGTCATTTCAGTTTAGGAGTGGCAATAAGGAATTTTGGGCTTAAAATTTAGGCTTTTGGGTAATTCCATGAACCTATACCAACCTGAGTAGAAATAAAACTTATTAGCTGCTTACCACTTTATCAAAGTAATATAATTATTTATTAAACTAAAAAAACTAACTAACTAATTAATTAGACTTTTGCAGCAAAATGATATTTTGGCAGCAGTGCATTAATAAAGTGGACCAATTTAAGTACTTGGGCCACATGCTTACCGACGACATTAAGGATAATGTAGACATTGAGAGGGAACGTAGGGCACTAGCGGTCCAAGGTAATAAGTTGGCCCGTAGATTCTCCTATTGTGGTGAACAAGTCAAGATTACCCTTTTCAAGGCTTTCTGTCAGGGTCTGTATGAGTCTATGGGTCAGCTACGCCAATGATCGCTAGATGCCTTACGCGTCCAACATTAAAATGTTTTTAGGATGCTATAAGGATTGCTCCGTTTCTGTAGTGCATGAGAGATGTTTTCGCAAAAGCGAACTGACGGTTTCCATGCAGTCAGTAACAATAGTATCCTGAAATTAGTGACGGAGAGTCCTTACTTGTTCTGAGGCATTTTGTGGAGAGGATGGTCAACTAGGTAGCTGATCTCATGCTTAAACGTTTTCGGGGCACCCTGCCTCGGACACTTGATTTGTTATCTTTTTTTTGCCGGTGTGGATTGTGTGTTTTGTATTACTAACATTATTTATAAGATATTTTTTCACTAACAAGATGGATTATATTGTTGTCCGAAACTGAATAAATACAAAAACATATTTATATTTCTTGAAGCAGATGAAAAAGAAATAATGTAAATGTACGGGTTGTAATACTTAACTCCGTACACCGATTTGTCGTAAAGGTTTGTAAGTTCAGTTACTATAGAGATACACGTTCCAGAGATGCAGTAAGTAGTTGAGTTTACTTAACTTTTAAGAGTAAGTAACGTATAGCGATAGTCCGATAGTAGGGGAAGTCCTCATTCAAAATTAAAGGAATGTGAACTTCAAACATAAGAGTCCTCGGTAGTCTGCCGGATATATCTTCCAGTTGCTTTACTAGACTGACTGGTGATATCAAGTGCACGTCCATTGTCCACTGTAGACATTAGTGTGTCGCGGGAAGGTACAAAAGTGTTACCGAGGCCCCTGGCAACACAGGCAACGGAAGGGACACGGGTGGGTTTTAGCCAGTAAGAGTCTGACACACCCTCCCGCTCCGCCCAGAGCGGGAGAAGTTATTTGATAATTCCCACCAAAAAAAAAAGAAGACATTAGTGTGAGTGTTCATGAGCATATCGTCGCCTTAGAGTGAAAACCTCGGGAATGTTATTTGGTCTTTTGTATTTTATTACAATTGGAAAGCAAAACCTCGCAACGCACGCCTAGTTTCCCACAAAAAAAGTTTAGTCAGCTGTAGCGCAATCTATGGCGAGTTCGAAATTCTCGCAAAAGAACAGACGAGGTTTTCAATTTACCAACAATTAGAATTTAATAATTATTCCAGTAAAGTTGCCTTTTTTGCATATACGAGCTTTTCACTCTAAGGCGACGATATTTAGAATTTTATTTCTGTAAGAAACATAAAATAACATACGCCTGTAATCCCCGAGGTGTTAGGCAAAGGTACGAGGCACATTTCGCCAGTTACGTTCGCCAAGTCCCATGTAATAGGGGGCGAGCCTATTGCCATCGACCAGGCACAAATCCAGACTCCGGATTTTTCACTAGGAATTTCTCAGGACGGGTGCTCCTGAGAAATTCCTAGTGAAAAATCCCAATAACACTGCCCGACCTCATGCTCGCTCAGCAGTAGCGCTTGCGACCACAAGACCGACGAAGCAGTAAGGATTTCTGTAAGGTTTGTACAAACACATTTACACGTCAATCATATTTTAAAAACTAGATGAGGTCGATTCCTATTCGCCTACTCTAAGAAAGGCCTAGAGAAACTCAAGAGCTCACGTCTCTTTTAAAGTCCAGACATAATCTTGGTCCGTGTAGATACCTTAACTCAGAACTTAAGGAGCGAAGACGAAAACAATAATTGAAACCATTAAACAACATACCAGCCAACACTATTCGAATGTACCAGAACAACAATTCAATTTCACCACTCCAAGTACTAATTCATTGGAGAAGTTATCCCGATATTAGTTCGAATAACGCAGTTAATAGGATAAACGGAATTGATTCCGATACTGAATTGCTTTGCAGAATTCCCGAATGATAACCGGTTTAATTCAGGTTGGCTAAGCCTTTGGGCCTGACTTAATTTGTAAGTAATAGCTTTTTAAAAGAACGCTAGCATTTCTGCAGTTATTGGTTGGTTAGCCAGCCAATATTGTACATTATATTTAGTTAATCATTATTTTATTGTATTTGAGAGCAGTGGTGGCCCAGTGGTAATGGCCGCGACTTACGAGTTGTAGGTCGTAGGTCCGAACCCAGACAGGCGCTTTACTTTGTGTAAATTATTTCATCACCACTGCTCTCAAAACGGTGGAGGAAAACATCGTGAGGAAACCGGCATGTCCTGGAACCAAACATTCGAAGACATGTGACATCTAACAACCCGCACTGGGCCAGCGTGGTAGATTGTGGCCCACTCCCTCTCACAGAGGCCTGTGTCCCAGCAGTGGGAACATTATAGGCTGATTATGTAAACATTATTTAGTAACACTCCAAATGTATACCTACATTTTAAATAAACATTTTCATCCATTCATTAAACCAGAAAAGAAAGAAAGAAAATACGTTTACTTGCGGTAAACATGACGCAAAGATCGAACACAAATACAAAAAAGAAACAATTTGGGGGAGAATATGCGTCACATCCTCGCACGGCCATCTCTCAGCATAATGCGAGACAGAGCCCCAGCGCTAGTTTTCAGCGACAGCCCGAGTTGACGTGATGACGTCAACCGGTGCACAGTGAGATTGTAATAAGAAAAAATTATAAAAATAAATACAAATACCCACATACATAACCACATTACATTTTTGAAGTGAAAGTATCTTTACCCGCGTTGAGCGATTTTTGGTAGGGGCAAACTTGTGGGTTCGCGTCACCGACATGCTAACGTGACCGCATCACCGACATGCTGTAGTAGCAGTAAATGAAGATAAATTGAGTTTAATTTGTGAATACAGTACATTGTTTAAATTATGTTTTAGATAATCATTATTTTATTGAAGTGTAAACTTCTTTAGGCGTGTTGAGCGATTTTTGGTAGGGGAAAATTTTGTGGGATTGCGTTACCGACATGCTAATGTTAACACTTGAACAGTATAACTGTAGACCCCATGACTGCCTGTTATTTCCATTTTCTATGCTACTCTATTCTTTGCAGTCTTTTGTGTTTAGCCTGATTTACACGGTGTGATTTAGTTGCCTGTGACATACCATAACATGAAGCAATCATAAAACTTGCACCGTCTAAACAGTGCTAAACGATGCAAGTCATTTGTTGCTTGAATTTTATTGTATGGCCACAGGCAAGGAACTTACATCGTGTAAATGGGACTTTATGTGTTTTGTTTCTGAAATGAGTATAGTTTTCGTATGTAGTGTATACAGTCACGAGCACTAATCTGTATACACTAAGCAAAATACAAAAGCGATTTTTTCGTGGATAACGACTGCAACATTGAGGTAAGACCTATTTCATAATAGCATGGGTTCCAAAATACTATGTTCGTAACGACATAAAATTACAATCAACACAGTAGAAGAAAATGTTGCGGTAAGGTACTAAAGGGTTACCGAGGCCCCTGGCAACACAGGCAACGGAAGGAATACGGGTGGGTTTTAGTCAGTAAGAGTCTGACACACCCTCCCGCTCCGCCCAGAGCGGGAGAAGTTATTTGATGATTTCCCAACCAAAAAAGTAGAAGAAAATAACTTTTAAAAGTTGTTAAGTGTATACATATTAGTGCTTGTGACTGTACCTACCATTAGTGGCTTTGATAATCTGTCTCGTTTCTACATCGAAGTAAGGATAATTTTATCACCAATTGTATAATTCGTTTATATGTAAATAAAAATGCTTTTTAAATTAATTCTTTTTTTACATTGTTCTCACGTATAGAAGCAATACGAATAATGTACCCAGGATTTTGTAATATGTCTTGACCGTTTTTTTCCATAGAGATCTACGTTTTGGAATGGGCAACTACCTTCAACTTTCTGACTAACTGACCGACTTTTTTTGACAATTCAAGTGCCTGTAATTGGTTTTTGAGTTTGAAAATTGGTCATTTGAAAACACGATGTATCGGTGTCAGTTTGCTTAACAGTTCATTTCCCTGCCTGTACAATATTTACTATAGCCATTTCTCACTCAAGGAAAAGCAAAGATGAAAGCCCTTGAAAAAAAAAAACAAAATAAAGGCTTTCTCTTTCCAAAAATATTATTATAACGGTTCGTTAAATAAAAGAACGGACATATTCGATGGATTCCTGTAGCCCGCACGTAAAGGCCACTTCCTGGGTTGCAAACATTGCTCGGCGATAAGTCAATATTATTACAGGAGAACCAAGTGTTATTGGTTTCGACGTTTTTGGGTCATACTTGACAGTTACGGGATGATTCAAAGGGATTTTTCTGATAAATTGCGAAATGGATTGTGATGTCAGCTTCTTTGAAAGTGGAAGGATATTTTTCACTGTGGAACTTGGCGTCAGGTCATTGACAATATCTTTATCGTCTACATACATGAAACAATCACCATCATCTGCTTAGCCTTTTCCCAACTACGTTGGGGTCGGCTTCCAACGTCCTTCCTTCGGTCTAACTGGATGCAGCTGAATACCAGTATTTTACATGGAGCGCCTGCCTATCTGACCTCCACAACCCAGTTACTGGGTAATATGATACCCCTTGGTAAGACTGGTCGTCACACTTTCGGGCTTCTGACGACACGTAACGACTGAAACAATATCACCATTTTAATCGATTCGTTTCAGATAGTAGTCACTCACCTTTGTAGACACGTAGCATTTCAGGCCGTAAGAAGGAGAAAGAAAAAAAAGTTAGTTAACATAGTATCGCAACATCTACACACTGTAGGGATTTTGAAGAGGTCAGACAGATCTGAGTGTAGTACTGACCTTAAGACGCTGACAACACCTAAACCGCGGTCACTGTCATTGCATAGAAAAGAAAGAGAAACGCGATAACACAACGCTTGTAATTTATTGCAAAATATGAAGCAATTATCTATTTACTTAAAATTGAGTTGAGTAATCGAAAATAAAAAACAACCAAGTTCTGCATTCAAATAAGACGTTCTTGTTATTAATTAAATACGTAACTTATGTTGATATTTAATTTGATATTTTGGATTAGAACTCAAGGTAAGAGGTTACTTTAACGTTAGTTTATATCGAGATATTTTTTCCAAACGTGTTTTGGTGACAACCAATTTCTGGGAGATATGTTCAAAATTAACATATATTTTTTCCGCTACCACAAACTATACAGATTTGGGATTTTTTTTTTCTTAAGAGATGCCTTTTTTGGTCAATTGGGTCTTGTCAGCGCCTTAATATATATACCTCTAGAGTTGTGCTCTATAAATTCCTAACAAACAACCGGCCAAGTGAGTGTTGGACTACGCACAATGAAGGATCCCGTACTTGGGATGAATTTACCAAAAAAACAAACATAACACTAGTTGAAAAACATGCTTACATAACACACACTAACATAACATACACTTTAACTGCAAATGTAAGTTTGTACGCACAATATTGAGTGATGCACCATGTTATTTTAAGACCATAGACTTCTAATAGGTTTTCCTGTAATCTACCTATATTTAATGTACCTATAGAACTAGTTTCTGAATTTGTTTTTGGCTCAGCAGTTTAAATTATTCTTAAAATAGATGAAAATTTACCCCCCGGGGATGGTAAATTTTCATCTATTTTCTTTAATAACCTATTTATTTTAAAATTATTTAAAAAAAAATGTTATCCTCTTAGCAACCTGCGAGAGGTATGCGGAGGTGCACGGCCTTAAATACAACTCAAAAAAGAGTGAGCTCTTGGTGTTCAGAGCGCCTAAACAACGGCCTCGCCGTGTACCTTTGGTATATCTCAACGGCACAGTACTCAAAGTAGTCAATAGTTTTAAGTACCTGGGTCACGTTGTCACCGGTGACCTACGGGATGAAGACGACATAGAGCGCGAAAGTAGGGCGTTGGCGGTGAGCGGCAATATGCTTGCCCGCAGGTTCGCTCGATGCACAGTAGACATTAAGACGCTGACAACACCTAAACCGCGGTCACTGTCAGATTGCATAGAAAAGAAAGAGAAGCGCGATGACAAAACGCTTGTAATTTATTGCAAAATATGAAGCAATTATCTATTTACTCGAAATTGAGTTTAGTAATCGAAAATAAAAAACAACCAAATTCTGCATTCAAATAAGACGTTCTTGTTATTAATAAGTACGTAACGTATGTCGATATTTAATGCAGATATTTTGGATTAGAACTCAAGGTAAGAGGTTAGTTTAACGTTAGTTTGTATCGAGATTTTTATTCAAAACGTATTTTGGTATCAACCAAGTTCTGGGGAATATGTTCAAAATTAACATATATTGGTTCCGCTACCATAAACTATACAGATTTGGCAATTTTTTTTCTTAAGAGAAGCCTATTTTGATCAATTGGGTCTTGTCAGCGCCTTAAAGTGAGTTTATTTAAGGCGTTCTGCCAGTCTTTTTACTCGAGCGGTCTGTGGGTGTCACACACGAGCCGAGCCCACAACGTCCTGCGTGTGCAATAGGTACAACAACGCCTTCAGGATGCTATTGCGGCTGGCGTGGCGTTGTAGTGCGTCGAGCATGTTTGCGGAAGCACATACGAATTTCTTTCATGCCATTATGCGTAAGAAAGCAGCATCTTTAGTACAACGTTTACGTAACAGTCGGAATGGCATCTTGAAAATGATTGTTGCGAGACCAGACTGCCTCATCCAAAGGCACCTGGTGGAGGTGGTTTTGGTTTTAGCACAGTAAAGGCTTCTACATACTGGCGCGACTTGTCGCGCGACGCGTCGCAACACTTAGGCACCGCTTGTAGCGCTACACGCGGTGTCTTTGTGTCGCGTCGCGTCGCGCGACAAGTCGCGCCAGTATGTAGGAGCCTTAAAGCAACTCAGAGTTCATTACTAACATAGTAGATAAGCACTAATTGTTACTAACTCATTACTAACAATCTATGGACTGATGTCTGAATTTTTTTTTTTTTTAGTAAGTCCTTTAATTTGATATGTCACACAATAAAGTTTGCGAAACTTTCTTTTAAAATTTACTAATTTGGGGGCAAATTAGAAAATTTTAAAATAAATTTCTACACCCCATAATCAAAAATCATTTATTTACGTTACGCGTCACACGTTTGGGTCACATAAATTCATATATATACCAAATTTCAACTTATTCGGTCCAGTAGATTCGGAGCAAATCGGCTGTGACAGACGGACAGACAGACAGACACACGGGTGATCCTATAAGGGTTCCGTTTTTAGCTTTTGAGGTACGGTACTATAAAAGTACAGAATAGATACCTAAATTGACTAAACTAGAAATAACTGAATTCACATAATCAGCCTATAATTGTTCTCACTGCTGAGACACAGGCCTCCTCTCTGCGAGAGGGAGCGGGCCGTAATCCACCACGCGGGCCCACTGCGGGTTGGTAGATATCACATGTCTTCGAATTTTTGGTTCTAGGACATGCCGGTTTCCTCACGATGTTTTCTTTCACCGTTTTTTGAGAGCAGTGGCGATGAAATTATTTACACAAAGTAAAGTGCCTGTCCGGGCTCGAACCTACGACCTACAACTTGTAAGTCGCGGCCGTTACCACTGAGCCACTACTGCTCCCAAAGTTAAAAAAAATATAGGCATTCCTAGGGACTGCCAACAGAAGATAAAACTTAAGACTATCAATCTTTCACTGCTGGCCAACTGCAATATATATATATATTAAATTTTTGTTATCAAATAACTTCTCCCGCTCTGGGCGGAGCGATACAGATATTTACTGACTAAAACCCACCCGTGTTCCTTCTGTTGCCTATGTGTTGCCAGAGGCCACGGTATCCCTTTCAGACTTTCCCGCGGCCCCACAGAGCTACAGATATACTGTTAACGTAATATGCATGTCGGTGACGCAAACCCATAAGATTTCCCAACCAAAAATCGCTCAACGCGCCTAAAGAAGTTTTCACTTTAAAAATACCTCTTTTTTTTCAAATAACTAATTCAGTTCTATCCTCCAAAAATGCGATATAAAATACATGACACA
Organism: Atethmia centrago; assembly: GCA_905333075.3. Taxonomy (NCBI): domain Eukaryota; kingdom Metazoa; phylum Arthropoda; class Insecta; order Lepidoptera; family Noctuidae; genus Atethmia; species Atethmia centrago. Next base: position 26,095,411 of record HG995376.1, read on the forward strand.
CGATCGGAACCCAAAATATCACAAACTCCTATTCACGTGAACATTTTTAGCCGTCCATAAAAAATCTACAGTCATCAATCAATCAAATGTGTCGGCAGTTGAAAGTTATTGTCGCCTACACATCTGGGTACACTTAAAAATGTACTTACCTACTGAAATATGCTGTGATGTCTCAATAACCATGCATTTAGGCGACCATCATGATAAGGCGTTGAGCGATTTTTGGTAGGGGGATAAACTTATGAGTTCGCGTCACCGACATGCCCTAGTAGCAGTAAGTAAAGTTAAATTGACAACGTGATTTTTTTTTTCCCATTTTTATATACTGTGTATTGTTTAAGTTGTGTTTTAGATAATGGTGCCGATTCCCTTGTTCACAAACTAAACTGAATTTAAGTTCAGTGCATCTTTTTCTTTCTATTTCATTAAAAAAAGGACAGAAGATAAATTTTAGTTTAGTCCTGTCAAATTAATCAGCGCCTGTCACTACTCCATACAAGTTTAGACGTTATTGATTAAAAACTTGCCTACTAAAATTACGTCAATTTACGTCAAGCGCTGATTACTTTGACAGGACTAAACTAAAATTTACCTTCTGTCCTTTTCTTAAAGAAATAGAAAGAAAAAGAAGCACTGAACTTAAATTTAGTTTAGTTTGTGAACAAGGGAATTAGCACCATTCATTATTTTATTGAAGTAAAAACTTATGTAGGAGCGTTGAGTGATAAGTTTTCATTTCTGTCGGCAGTCCCAATGACTGCCTATGTTTTTTTAAAGTGAAAACTCATTTAGGTCCTTTAGGCGCGTTATGCGATTTTTTGGTAGGATAAAAACTTATGGGTTCGCGTCACCCGCGACATGCTAACGTGACGTGTTGCGCCAGACAGGCTGTGTACATGTATACGCATATAAATATATGTTATTCCAAAGTTTTAAGTGTTCCCTCCTGTCGGTAGACTATAGATCTTAATCATAAATTAAAACACAGCACTTCGTTTTCGCTTAGCGTTTTCTAACTTGTTTCTATTTGCTCGGCTCCTAAGGGTCGTAGCGTGATGTTTAATAGACTATAACCTTCCTTAAAGAATTTGACTACCAAATGCAAAATAATTTTTCACAGTTATTATTTAATAATTAGCCTGTTCAAACAAATAAACTCTTTAGCAAATTATACATATAATTAATCTACCCGCAACTACGTCCGCGTGAAATTTCTTGTTCCTCGCCCCACCCCGTCGCATCGCACATGTTTTTTTTTTTGTGGACCCATTATTAAACAAAATACAATCAGCCTAGCTTTTTCCCAAGTAAATTGGGGTCGGCTTCCAGTTTAAACAGATGGAGCTGAATACCTACCAGTATTTTACATGGAGCGACTGCCTATTTGATCTCTACGACCCAATTATTGGGTAGTACGATACTCCTTTTTTTTGGGTGGGAAATCGTCAAATAACTTCTCCCGCTCTGAGCGGAGCGAGAGGGTGTGTCAGACTCTTACTGACTTAAACCCATCCGTATTCCTTCCGTTGCCTGTATTGCCAGGGGCCTCGGTAACCCTTAAGTACCTTCCCACGACCCCGGCAGGCATCGGCCCTAGTGGACCCCTACACTTGTGCTGACGACATCTCTTTGAGGCGCGCGTCGACCCGGGCCTGGTCCTTACCGGACGGTGAGCTAGTATTGCTCACCGTCCGCAAGCCCGCGCCTACGGTGGCCGGAAATCCGCCCGGGATTCCCGACGCCCAGGGCGTCTCCATCGCACCTGCCTGCGCTATTACTTCGTTTTCGCTTAGCGTTCTTTCCGAGTTTGTTTTCTTTTTGCTCGGCTCCTAAGGGCCGCAGCGTGATGGTAAGTAGCTTAAAGCCTTCCTTAAGAATTGGGTTATCAAATGCAAAAAGAACTTTTCAAATCCGACGGGTTGTTTCCGAGAGATTGTCGCGTTAAAACAAACAAACTTTTCAGCTTTATTATTATTATAATATAATAGAATACATAGATACTTCGTTTAGTATAGATATCTACCAACTATTACCATAATAACATCAACCTTGAGACGAACGTTCCAAAACAAATTAACGCTCAAATTCCTACTATTCAAATCAGAGCATCTCTTCAAATGTGTGTGAATGACATCAGCCCTCACTCGGCGTTAACTATATCCTTATTAACATGAGTACGGGACCAACACTATAAATAACATCGCCATTTAAACCGCTAATATGTATATAGAGTTTGGTGAATTTGTACTAGTTTAATATGTACAACGCTTATTAAAGGTTTATAATAGAAAAAAGTATTGTTTATTGTCGCTGCAGGTGGTAATACTTAAAGATAGTCAAAATTATAAAATGTTTTTCTGCAACCTACCTCTAGGGAGTAAAAAAAAAAAAAAAATATTTTAACATGAAATGGATAAATAGACGTACACTAACTATGTTGAGTAATATAAGGAAAGATAGAAATATAAGATAGGACAACATTTAGGATCTTTTTCTTTTATTGCTCTGTATTTTGATTGAAATAGCACAATTACAGTAGTATTTGATCCAATACTTAGCGCAGTTTATACAATGTTATTACTGTCGCAACTTTAGCAAATGCAACAAAAATTAGTTCAATCAGAACGTCTGAAAATCCGGTTAAACAATAGGACGGCTTAAAATAGAAGGGCCATACAATACCTTTGCAAAAAATGACGAAATATTATGTTTAATGTTATTTTTTGTTACATGCCCTGTACTCAAATAAATGCATATTATCTCTTATCTGTATGTCACTAGCTGCGCTAACCGCAGAAAAAAAATCTAAACTGAGCATGCTTAAGTTTTGCCGATAGTATACACAGATGCAATAAAAAAAAGGTAGGAAGGTGGCTTTTACTGCGTCAAAAGATCGGATTTTTAATTGTATCTGGATACATTATCCGTAAAGGCCATGTCGTTACATTGTCAGAACTTTTAATCTTTGCCAGCTTCATCTCACGAATCACTTTTGGCAATGACTCTTACCTCAACTCCTCATCGTTTAAATGCCTTATATCCAAAACAATAAATAATTTAATTAAACCCCCTCAAAGATCAAGTCAATACACAACACCGGATAACTATTAATTAATAAATTCAATTAAAGACGGAATTAAACAAAAGCTGGATATTATATCAGACTCCTTTCAATGGCTTCCTTCGAAATCAGACAGTCGGACCAGTCAGCGATGTGGAATAATTTCTGAGATTACTGGACAAAAGCGGTTCAAACTGGTTAATCAACGTTCTGGAACGGTTTTGACCTTTCTCCGAGTGTATTATAGAAGGTATGATGTCGTAGCACATGTTGATGAATACCTATCTTGTGCTAAATGGCATTTGTGCATCTATTTCTTCTAGAATAGATATCCGTATTGTACGGTAACTCATGTTACATTTTCTACTCATCGATAGAAGGGCTGAATATATGGTTGGCCTAACATTTTATACCACCGCGTGTACGGTTTAAACAAGTAAACAGATCTTAGCCACGGTCATCGAAAACTAATTCGCAAAATCAATCATGTGTAACAAACACGAGTATTTAAAATGAATTGCAATGCTTCTTTCAGTAAAGGAATAAAAAAAGGAAAAAGGAATAATTCAGTGAAATTATTTCACTCATTACCGAACAAAAGCAGTACGAACCAGTTCACGGCGGTTATTAACCGGGTCATACCGGTACCGGGCGGTTTTATCTGGAACTCACGTGGCGATGCGGCCTGGGATGTATGCAACGTGCAATTAATAAATCTAGGTCGTCAGCAACGTGTAAAATCCCGGTGATATTGATTTAAAAGAGCAGTGGTTCGCTGAACAAAGGGATTTCAATACAACAGGTTGGTACGAGTACAATGAAATATTTGTGTAAAGGTTCTTTTGTGGGCGGTCTTGTTGAGTGTAACGTATATTGTTGCTAGCATCAAGATTTATCTTGGGACTTTATGATCGAGGCTTATTACAGCGAAGAGAGTCTTGATATTGAATAGGTGTGAATCTAAATAAATAAATGAAAATTCTCACTTTTTATTAGCCCTACTAGAAGAATGAAAATTGTCTCAGAAAAACTGGCATGTGTTTATTGTTTATGACATTCGTGTTGTCTATTTGGAAAGGAAATACATTAAATATAAAACAAATATATATTAAATATATTAAGAAATATATTAGGAAAATCAAAATATTTTCAGTAAAAGCGGTGAAAGACACAATTATAAGACTAGAAATACGGACCAATTAGTTCAACCAGGTTTCAGACTGGCTAAAGTAAACTCATCCTTCATTGGGTACTGTATAAAATGTTACAATAAAATACTTCCAACCACAACACCAACTGAATGAAACAAAATCTAAATCTTGTATAAAACTAACACTATGTAGCCAAGCCTAGCATAAGTTGGGGGATAACATCGCTGACAAAAATGCTTGGCTCAACGCTGGCTTGGCTCCACAGGGGCGATTAAATAAACTAATTGATAAGCATTCGAAAAAAATGTTGGAGCTGTTGAAGTTTATAAAAACTATATTTGCGTTGTACAAATTCAATCTCTTAATATTGTATAATTGCGCAGCACATGTGTGGGCACTACCTATGTATCTACTATAAATCTACCATTTACTGGGTACGTCTATCATTGGCTTGAATGTGCCTTGGCGGCTGAGAGTATGTCATACTCACTCAGATGTCTCGCTGATGGTGGCGCGTGTGTTGGATCATTAAGTTCCCTGCAAAATGATTGAGCTGAATGGTGCTGATCCATGCGTCATGTTCGTGAACAGGCGCCGTCAGTAGGGACTGCTCATCTCTTAGCTGCTGCGGCTTATTTTAATTATTTAATATACTTTTTCTTTTTGTTACGGACGCTATTAACGTGCACGTTTTTACACATTTTTCTCACATGTATAATTTCAACATGAATGATGTAACCAATATTTTGTTTTAAATGAGCATCCGTGGAGTTTTTACCCCCTTCATCCATAGGTGTACCTACTAGGCTTTGTAATGGGCAACTAGCTTCATATTTCTGACTGACCGAACCCTTGACAATTCAAAAGTGCCTGCAATGAGTTTATTTGAAATAAATGCTTTGAGTTTGACTTTTGTTTTGTTGCGAAATACGAATTAACTTTACTCATATTTCTCTTCTAACTCCAAAGAGCTCTCTAGAATATCAAATACAGAATACAAACGTTTCTAATTCAAAAATAATAAACTTCACTTCACAAGAGCTTTTGCAAACTTCAATTAATTTTCTCCGTACTCCAAGAAACTGTAGTAATATCAAAATATTACTTGCAAGACAGCTTAGATTAAAGCGTAGCTGGATAAGAACGGGTAAGTGCTGAGGAAACCCACAAACGTGCAAGTGATGCACTGGATATTCCAGTTCCATATGTTCCCGGCTTATGTAGGTACTCAACGTAATCCCGAATACGGTAGCAAAGATTTCGGGATAAGGTTTCACGATTTTTAAAATGACGTTCGGTTTGTTTTTAAGCTTTTTTTATAACTACATGACATATGTATTTTGTAGATAGAGATGTATTTATTTCGGACCAGTCCGTAAACTGCGCTTAATACAGGTAGTTCAGCTTTGTAGCTCATGTAGGCTCTTTTAACTCGACATCAAATTACCGTTTACTAAAAAAAATATACGGACAAAATAATATTACTCAGTGGGTAATAATTATGCCGAAAATAAACATTAAATTTAATTCGCCGAAAACCAAATTCATTTTACATCCATTTCACATTACACAAACTTAATTAATACAAGCTAAAACAATCACTAATTAATCAAATTCACCACCACTCAGACTGTAACAATGTTAACTGCGTTTCAAAACTTTACACAAAAATGACTCGCATATTTTTCAAGCCCAGCATTTTTTACCAACGTACACGTATTTATATTTTAGTGAACAATCGTACATTTGAGCTTGTTAAAACTAAAATACTCGTACATATATGTACAGATAGTAAATTAAAGTGAGTCATTTTAGTATTTTTAAAGGAACTCAATAACATGCCAAAAATAAAAGATGTAAGTTCTTATTTAACACGTTTAGGGGGCCAACCACCGCCTCTTATAGCAGTATTATTTCAATATTAATTCAGCTTGAGAAGGAGATGGAGCTATAAGTCCTGTACAGCTCCATCACTTTCCCACTGTGAAGTAATATTATAATAATACTGTTACAAGAGGTGATGGTTGGCCCCCAGGGACAACATCATAACAATAAAACTTCTATCGTCTCGTTCAGTGTCCTTGAAACCGTTAATATTAAAATAACACACATGTATGACTACATGAAACACTGAAAACCAGAGAGAGGTTTCGAATAATGTTGTGTCAATTCAGATATTACGTAAAACTAACAGTGTAAACAAACTTTCCTTGCTGACTGTACCCGTGTCTATGTATTGAATTGCCAGCTTCTATTGTACGCTGTATCACTGAAAGCCCGAAGCTGGAAATTCCATTCGAAAAAGGGGGGAATATGCTTTTTAAACTGTACACAGAGCAAAAATGTTTGTTGTATGTATGAAGCATAAAGTGCAGTGGCCCAATCACGCAATAAGCTTGGCAGGTACTTATTTCTCTGCCGGGGTCGCGGGAAAGTCCGAAAGGGATACCGGGGCCTCTGGCAACACAGGCAACGGAAGGAAAACGGGTGGTTTTAGTCAATAAGAGTCTGACACACCCTCCCGCTCCGCCCAGAGCGGGAGAAGTTATTTTATAATTTCCCACCCAAAAAAAAAGGGCGATTATGTATTAACACACTTCTACACCTACAAATAATTAGAAACACAATATTAATAATCTTTAGAAAAATACCGACCGTACGTTCTAATTGACATACGTTAAGGCTCGCGCAGACTAGCGCAATATCGCGGGCGCGACAGGCAGCAATATGCCTGTCGCACCCGCGATATCACCCCAGTCTGCACGAGCCTTAACAAACTTTTGAGTAATTGTGAGACCACTTGCTTCGAATGTAGAGGTTTGTGGTTTGGTGTGGTTAAGACATTTGAGGACGTCCCGCACACCCTGGGCCATTCCATTACCAATTATTACCAATACATACATAATCAGCCTATAATGTTCCCACTGCTGGGACACTGGCCTCCTCTCTGTGAGAGGGAGTGGGCCTTAATCCACCACGCGGGCCCAGTGCGGGCTGGTAGATGTCACAAGTCTTCGAATTTTTGGTTCTAGGACATGCCGGTTTCCTCAAGATGTTTTTCTTCACCGTTTTGAGAGCAGTGGTGATGAAATAATTTACACAAAGTAAAGCGCCTGTCTGGGTTTGAACCTACGACATACAACTCGTAAGTCGCACCCATTACCACTGGGCCACCACTGCTCTACACTGGGCCACCACTGCTCTACCAAACCTTACTTATTCTCATAATGATCATACCAAAACGAGAGTAAAAATGTTTCAATTCTCCATATACGCTAGTTATGAAGGGTGTGTAACGGTTGATATAATAACAAAAAATCTAACGTTCACTTGACCTAATTTCAGTTAATATACTTTTGTTTAATATAACGATCAGTTGAGATAATGAATTGTTGATATAATTTCATTTTATCTAATTTCTTATGATATACGAGCAATAAACATTTCCTATAATGCACATTTGACATAATATTCATGTAGTATATTATTAATTTACTATAATATTCATAATCTACTGTACTGTTTTTTTTTTTCTTCGCTTTATACCTTATACACCTACCACCCTCAATTGTATTATAACCAGTAGAAATTGGATGCAATCTGGACTTTAGGGCACCCCGACTCGGACAGGTTAGGTTAGAAGGGGATGGCGGGGTCGTGTGAGCAAGCGAAGCGAGCGAATAGACCCCGCCATCCCCTTCGTGGTTATTTTTTTATAAACCATCCAGAAGTAGGAGCCCCGCGAAGCGGGGCTCCGTCGACCAAGCCCACCCTCAACCATGCATTGAATATTTTAAGATTAGGTTAGGTGCCATTTGAGTTAGGTTAGAACTGTGACCATTAAACATGAAAATTAGGTCAAAAGAACATTAGGTCAAATGAATGTTATACAAAAACAATATTATACATATTGAAAATTATATAAAATGAACGTTATACTAAATGTTTTATATTAAATGAAAATTATATCATGAAACGTTTGGTCATATGAAATTAGGTTATAAGATTTTATAGCATATGAAAATAATATTATATGAACGTTATTTCAAGTGAAATTAGAGCATTTGTTATTATATCATACATTACACACCCAGTTATAAATCAGACACAAGATTTTTGTTAAATCTTAATAATTTTAGTGTCATACAAGCTGGACACCAAGGCTTCGTAGACTTTGGTGTTTCACCAAGTTAAAAGCCGGACAAAAAGTGATCCTAAAAAGGTCAAGTTATTTGTTAAGATTAGGTTATTTCCGTATTAGGTAGGAACCTAAAAAACAAACCATTAGTCTCATTCTCCCCGTCCTATATTAAATACAGGGGACGTAAACATGACTGGCGAAATGTGGGTGTACAGTCACGAGCACTAGTATGTCTACACTTAGCCAAATACAAATGCGATTTTTTCGTGGAAGAACGACTGCAACATGGTCAGACCTATTTCATAATAGCATGGGTTCCAAAATACTACGTTCGTAACGTAATGGCATAAAATTACAATCAACCCAGTAGGAGAAAATAACTTTTAAAAGTTGTTAACCCTTGGTATGCCTGGTAGGGTCTGTTAGACCCACGTCTGTTCATAAACAGTTGTTTTTCATTCAAATTTCAATATCGCACCTAACCACACTCAGTAGCTGGCCGTTATGAAACGCCCGCCCTCCGCGGAACACAATATATCTGTGAGACCGGTAAGAGTCACTTATGTCTGGCATGCAATTTTCCAATCTGCAATTTGTTTCCGTACCAAAAAACAAAAAATTGATAGTAGTGACGAAAACTGAATATTCTATAGTTATTTATAAGTGCATGGAAGTGCCTTATATTTTATATAGTCTGATTGACATCTCTTTAGTTTGTAATCAGTAATTTATGTTATAAAAGTAACAAAGCATTTTGTTAAGTGCCAGAGTTTAATTAGAAAAATAATTAATTTGTTGTTGATTTGTAATATTTATTTATTTGAACTCCTAATATACACCCCTAGTAAAAACATAACCTACACATAATAATAACCTATTTATAAAAAAATAATTGAAAAATAACAAGTTAAAAATCCGGGTCTGACAAACCCACCAGGCATATCGTGTAACTTTTTGCCTCCAGGCATGCCAAGGGTTAAGTATATGCATATTAGTGCTCGTGAATTTTTTTTTTTGGATGAGTAATCATCAAATAACTTCTCCCGCTCTGGGCGGAGCGGGAGGGTGTGTCAGACGCTTACTGACTAAAAACCACCCGTATTCCTTCCTGTTGCCTGTGTTGCCAGGGGTCTCGGTGACCCTTTAGTACCTTCCCGCGACCCCGGCAGGCATCGGCCCTAGTGGACCCCTACATTTGTGCTGACGACATCTCTTTGAGGCGCGCGTGGAATACAACGCGCCGTCGACCCGGGCCTGGTCCTTGCCGGACGGTGAGCTACCCATTGCTCACCGTCCGCAAGCCCGCGCCTACACGGTGGCCGGAAATCCGCCCGGGCGCGGGCGCGGGCTTGCGGACGGTTAGCAATGGGTAGCTCGTCGTCCGATAAGGACCAGGCCCGGGTCGACGGCGCGTTGTGTTCCATACATTTCAATTCCCTGTCTTGGACGTCAACGATAATATCGTCACGTTAGAAATTATAAAAGCTCACATTACCTCCATATTTCTGCTTTTATTAACCTGTGCCCCAGGATGCAAATCAGTAGTTAGCTTCCAATTAAGCCTCTTCGAAGTTCTCATCAAGTATTATAAATGATTTTATTTCTGTAACCACATTTACACTTCAAAAATAAATTGGTTTTTATACCAGCTGAGTTCGATGTTTCCTGACCAACTACTGTAGGAAGAAAGACAAACTCAGAGGTCACAGTCTCTTTTAAAGTCTAGACATAATCTTGGTAAGCTCATTGTAGGATCATGTAGATTATTGCATCGTATTGTAAGTCAGAGCACACACTCACTGTTTATAAAGGGAATCCAAAGTCAACATAAGATCAAGAAGAATCCCAAAACAAACATAACCCAAAATAAACAAAAGTTATAATCCTAAACAAAAATTAAACCACGTCTTGGATTATAGGAAAGCGTGGAGACATACCGAAGTACACTAAATACATTTAAGCTTCTTATTCATGAAGTAACCATAATTTTGTATCAAAATGTGAGACAAAATAAAAAAAGCCTGCAACTACTTTTAAATGATAAATGATTTTATTTCTGTAAGTAGGTTTGTACTACTGTACACTTTTACACGTCAATCATATGTTTTTTAAACTAGTCGGGGTCGGCGTTTCCTATCTGACTACTCTGAGAAGAAAGGCCGAAACAAACTCAGAGGTCAGTCTCTTTTAAAGTCCAGACATAATCAGATCATGTGAAGACCATGTAGATTGCTGCCTGACATGGTCTTTTAATGAAAGAAACACACAAATCGAGTGGACCTGTCCAGTCAGTGCACGCATTTGTCAGTAATCGTGCAGCTCAATGCAGTAAATGTTTTCACTGTGCCAAATAATCAATAATAACATATTTTACATCACGTTTCTAAATTTAATAAGTTATTATTCACACTTTTTCTGTTCCTTTCTTCTTGTCTGTTTCGCTCAGTCCAATAAGCAAATGGTCCTAACAGTAAAACAACCTATAATCAAAACGACACTTTAGCAAAATGTCCTATTAGCAAAATGTCCTAATAGCAAAATGTCCTAATAGCAAAATGTCCTATTAGCAAAATGTCCTATTAGCAAAATGTCCTATTAGCAAAACGTCCTACGAGCAAATGGTCCTAAAATCAAAAGAATGAAAACGGTCATACCACACATATTTGTGTGCATAAATGGCTTATTAAATAAAAATGAGTATTGACAGAGGTCGAGTGGCAGAAAAATGTTATTTTTTTACTATATACCAATGTCTTTTGTTGAAAGTACGTTCAACAGAGTTCATGGTTCATGCCAACTCCACAGTTCATTAATTCATTCATTCGTTCGTTTTCGTTCAGCCAACTTTAAGCGACCTAATTCAATTTTTATGCTTATTACGTCTTTGATTCTTGCGGATTTTCGAGTTATATCAAGTTGAAATTACACGGCGCGGAGTTTGTATTGTAGAACATTATTACGTATTTGTCTGAACAGTTGTTTTCTCGGGAATTTCATAGTTTTCTCTCGCATTGTTTCATGAGGAGGAAAATGAAGAAACATATCTTCATTGTAGTGCTCTTAAATTGCACTCGTTTCAGTTTTAAAGTTTATATTTGTTTCGTTGTAGTTTACTTGATATAAAGAAAACAGGGAAAAAGTTATACTATCCTGCAGATCTAATAAGTTTCTAGATGGTTTAAAGTCAAAGTTCGCGAGCACATTCGTAAGAAGCTGGTAGTATCATCACAACGGTAATGTTTTCCCATTGTTTGTCTTATCTGTTTTACTACATTCGTGTATTTATGTGTATTTATTTGGTCTTATATTTATGTATAATTAGGTCTGTATATTATATTTAAAGTTTTTAATAGGTATATGTATGTATATCCTTATATTTAAATAAATATTTATTCTATAATTTTCGCTTTTGCACCTACCACTATTTGTCTCTGCATCACCCAAAGGTTGACTGGTAGAAAAAAATTAAGTCCGCTTGTACATTTGTGTGCTTAAAGTATTAAATAAAAATACAATACATGGCAGATATCATATCGTGCCAGATGTTTTGATTACCAAACATACATATAATTTGTTTACAAAGAAAATAAACTGAAATAACTTATCTATACCAAATAAATAATAATAATAAAATAATAATAATAAAATAATAATAATAAATAGCTATTACATACCTATTGCTATTGCATATCTATTCCGGTTTTTTTTTATTTTTGACGTGATCTTATAAATCGATGAACGCCGGCTGCACGCACGAAAAAGTGTCACGTTCCGCCTAAGCCGAGCGTGCAAGCGAGAGCGCGGAACTAGCAATAGAGAGACACGATCGGCCTACGCGTTCGGCTTGTGACGCATCTCTCTCTCGTTATCACGTAAAAGTATCGTCCGTAAACCGACTTTACAGACAACCAATTTTTTTTTTCTTTGATAGTCGAGGTTTTTTTTTTCTTAAATGGCATCTCGCAGGTCGACCTAGGAGGATAGTGATTATGTAGAGTTTAATTAAAATTATTTTGTTGATTGTATTTTTAAGAAAATTACCTACGCAAAACCAAAGATTCTTTCATTTTTAGACAATTTTTCCAAAATTTTGTTTCAAAGTTGTCAGCGTCTTAACTAATGGCGCGTTTTGGTTACCTGTCAAGTTGTTTGTGACATGACAATCTTGTATCTTTTAGTTTGGCTATCGTTTTCCAAAACATTTTATATGGGTTATGCATAACACTGAAAAAAATCAGAGAAGAAACACAACATCACGTATCTTGTCAAAAAAATGTATCGTAGATCTCACTGTTAAGATCTTGCTAAATGCATAAATTGTGTCTAGTTGGGTGGTCGCTGTAGTGAAATTCTGTTTTTAAGCAAATTTTACAACCAGAATTTAACACATTAAAATAGAAGTAAATTTATTTTTATAAACACTCGAAAATACCGTTAATTTAGGTAGTTATCAAATTAGCACCACAAGAGATCAAAAAGCAGCAATCACGAAATAAGGTCTTACCAAACTGTCCTCACAGAAAGGGTACTAGGGTAACATAATCAAATAATAGAACCAAATTTCAAGTTCGACACATAGTATCAAATAAAAGCTACCAAACAAATACGGACTGTCAGAAATATGGGTTAAACAGGAGCTTTATCAAAATCGCGGACATTGCTATCAAGGGTCCTTGGACCGGATACCCGGGTAACCGGTTACCCGGGTCAAGATACCCGGGTTGATACACCCGATAGATTCAGCGCACGTTAAATTGGTTTGTACAAAGAAAATGGATAATGTTTCCTTTCGGATAACGTTTTTAAAAGTATGAGTAGCCTGGGGCATGAGAATGAAGTATTTGCGTGGGAGGGTAAAAGATTGTATTATTACAAGCGGATGTAGGTTCAGAGGGACTGTTTTTCGAGGTTATTTACCAATAGCACAAACTTGAGTAATCATAATGAATTAACAATTTTGAAGAAAGAAGATAAAACCCTGGAGGCACCCTCTGCTCATCCGTTGGCAATACAGATACGATATTTTTTTAGCATGTAATTGCTAAAGTGAATGCATAGGATTGCACATACTCGCTCGTCTGAATTTCTAAACCATAACAAACTATCTCATTGTTGTTCTCATTGGCTTGTGGCTAAGTAATAACATCCGCACGGGTCAATCGACCAGGTTAAGCTACGCTTGCCGCGGTTGATCCGTGGATGGGTGACCATCTTTACATACCAAGACCCCTCCGTGCCTCGGAAAGCACGTTAAGCCATTGGTCCCGGCTATCATTTGTGGATATTTGACCGTCGTTACGGGTCGTCAGAAGCCCGAAAGTCTGACAACCAGCCTTACCAGGGGGTATCGTATTACCCAGTAACCGGGTTATGGAGGTCAGATAGGCAGTCGCTCCATGTAAAATACTAGTATTCAGCTGCATCCGGTTAGACTTGACACCGACCCCAACGTAGTTGGGAAAAGGCTAGGCAGATGATGATGATGAACAAACTATCTCATATCAATTTATTTGGATGCTCGATTATATGTGCCCCTTCTACAATCATTGGAAGAGCACAGGTAAAATAGACCTTAACTGATTGCTTAAGCAAATTCTACATTATTTTCTAGTGTCTCAATAGCACATATATTTTAAGGAAAATCGAGCTGAACAAAAGCACTAGAAACATTCAAGGCAAATCGACTGTACTTATCTCACGGAGAACATTTAGAGTTCGTACATTTACACTGCAAATATATGAACACAAAACGCTAGTAAGCCTCGAGAGCCCCATTCTACTAACTGTATACAAAATGGACTAAAAATAACCAAGCCTGTAAAATTTTGCTAGTTTTATATTCAAACAAACTACAAATTCAATTTATTTTTGCAAAGATAAAAGGAAAGTTTAATTTTGCAAACGATTGTATTAGAAATTCATTAGAGGGCCAGCTTAATTCGAAGCCAATATTTTTAATTGTGTCGACAAAAACAATTACTTGTAGAAGAATAGAAAGGGTGTTTTTCAGTTAATTTCGGAAATGGCGATGGTGACGAGACGACTGCAGTTACAAGCACTTATCAAAACATAATGCTTTTGTTCGTCGGTCGCATATAGTGATCTATAAAACACATACAATTATATAATTAATGTACCTATACAAAATATTGTAAACATTTTAAAAGAGTAACCGTGGAGTATTTTGCCCATTCTTTTCCTCACGAAACTGCCTCTTGGAACGGAGGACTAGAATCAATTCTATTTTTTTGTAAATTTTGACGTTCAAAAGTGTCTTTTATGTACCTATGTGAAATAAAAACAATTTGACTTTGACACATTTGTTCAATACTATGGAAATCCTGGACATAGGCGTCTCCCCGGCTCCGCCACCCTGCACCCTGTCCTCCGCCTTCCGCATCCAGTCAGTCCCACCCACCTTTTTAGGGTCATCGGTCTAATAGTAGACTTATCCGGAATAAAATGTCAGAAATCGTCAATTTTATTCAGACACTAATAAGGATAACAGTATTTCCAGACAGCCTTAGGAACACAATATTCTTTAATCCGCATTCCCCAACACCCACAAAATAATGAGAGCCTTCGCAGCTCAACATTCCCCGCCACGAGAAAATATTTCAACTAAAATTTTTGAGCGTCATTCAATAACGTCTGGCTCTCCAGATAGGAGCACCCACAAAGGGCAAAGGTCAAACCATCAATATTTATTGTTATCCCGCCAACCGAAAATATTGTCAGTAAATATTGAAGACCCACGCGAAACGCGCGTGAAAATTCAAAGGTAAAACAGCCACGTCTCCTTTTTACACGACCAATTTAGATAGGCCACGTTTTAGTAGGCAATGCTCGGTTTATAGTTGCACCGCGTTATGGTCGTGTTACAATTTGTATGGCTCGTAAAAAGATATTTAATGGTAGTATTTCTGTAGATCCTTGGATCGTGTGACACTTTTTTATTGTGACATAAATGGTACTTCTGTCTAGATTATTTGATGAGGTTTGCGATTGTGGAAATAAAAAATCCCAATAGGATACTTAGTTCTAAGCGTATTCGATAAAAGAGAAAGGCAAGTATTCAAGCATATAATTTATTATTCTTCTCAGTTATATTAAAAGAACTTCAAAAGTTCATTCACTTTAATCCTACTCAATCCATTCCACACCCGAGAAACTTCGTAAGATGTGAATGTGGAGGGTGTGCTACGAACTTGCTACGCACGTAGCAAAATAAATGCTACGAGGCGTAGCAGTAAGCTCCAAAGTTCTGAGCTACCACGTTCGCGGCACAATGTTTTAATACAACCGCTTAGTCAAATTATTTAAATTAATTCGGTTAAGCGTCCGCAGGCTTGCTCGAGATTTATGGTAAAAACTCTTTGGTGTCACTTGCTATTTTTAAAGAAGAATGAAAACTTTTTTGTTTGTACATTTTTCTTTCGCGGTACCGTAAATGGTGAAGGGATTATTTAGCGTGAATGGGCTGTATTTTTATATTTGCCACCGAAGAGGCAGTATGTATAAAGGGGCCTTTTGGCGCCTGAATGACATTGACAGGTGTTCATGACCTGTTTCAGGCTATGGTATGGTATAGTAGTATGGCAATGGGTAACTCGCCGTCCGATAAGGATAAGACCCGGGTCGACGGCGCGTTGTGTTCCACGCGCGCCTCAAAGAGATGTCAGCACAAGTCTTACACTTCTGCTGACATCTCTTTGATCTCTACAGTAGGGGTCCACTAGGGCCGATGCCTGCCGGGGTCGCGGGAATGTCCGAAAGAGTTACCGAAACCCCTAGCAACACAGGCAACAGAAGGAAAACGGGTGGGTTTTAGTCAGTAAGAGTCTGACACACTGTCCCGTTCCGGGAGAAGTTATTTAATAATATCCCACCCAAAAAAAAAGGGGGGGCGAATCTGTATTGAAAAACAAGATCGCGATGTTAGTTCAGTTTGACCACGCGCCGAAAGCACCATGTAGTACCACCTAAAGAAATATAGGTAAATTGCCAAATCATTTCACCCATAGAATGTACCCGTAAAATCAAGAATATCAAAGAATCATCACAAAAAACTAAAATCTCCTCTCATCTATCAATTTGAAATATTCAAAAGCGATCGCTCACTTTTTCCCGAATTTCGACGCAGTGTGATGCATTAATATGAGGCTGTGGCTTCCATATCGACGCAATTTTGTTTATATGCGGGAATATTGCATGTTTCCATTACGTATTGTGTTTTAAAAAAGAATAGCAGGACTCCGTGTAATCTGGGTCTCACACTTAAGACTTCGCGTACATTGTTACAATATAATGTATTGTTTAAAAAATTTCGCTGTTATTTTTTAGCTTCTTAATTTTGACGTAAAAAACATGAAGCATGCACAATATGAAGTCATGAAGTGCTATATGTATCGTAAAATCCAATTTTTTTTTACGATTATTTATATTAGTTTCGAAAACCTACCGTTAAATCTATGCTATCTAGATAGTATTAAAAACATAATATCACGCCTTGATTCCACGAAGGGTTGTGCGAGATGTAACTATAGTACATCCACGTTTCGCAAGTTATGTTTAAGGCTAGGGGGCGAGCCTTTTGCCATTAACCGGGCACAAATCCAGACACCGGGCTGATACTGAGAAATTCCAGATACAAAAATCTAAAAATACTATGCCCGACCTGAGAATCGAACCCAGGACCTCATGTGCAGCAGTAACGCTTGCAACTAGACCTACAAGGCAGTAGTAAAAATTACAATAAAATGGTTTCGATTAGCCTTTTACTTTGTAATCGGTTGCTATGAGTATTTTTCAATATTTTTGATTGAAGAAATCAAAATTATATGACCATATTTTTGCCTGAATGACAAACACTGCTTACCAATACATGATTCTTTATTGAACAACCTTTTTATAAAATTAACAAAAATATTTAAAAAAAAAAACAACAACAATTTTGAGGATTGTTGATTAAAATCAACAATCCTCAAAATTATGGTTTCGCAAAAAGCCTTCACATAGCAAAAAGTTCCATTTCTAATTTTATCAGTACGGTCAACCACATGTGAACAAAATTAAAGCTAGGACGTAAAGGCGCTGTGAAAATCAAATTGTTACCTTGGACGTGCGGTTGATGGTACTCGTGTTATTGTTTTAACGTTTGTTTATATGCCATTATGTAAATGGAATCGTTAACTGATTGTTTGGTCAGCGTGAGCGTGGCTCTGCGAATCTTTTGATGGTCGCCACGTGATTTACTTATATTTTTGGTATGTTTATTGGTGACTACAGAGTTTTTTTATTGTAGTTAGAATAGGGGTTGATTGGGTCGTCCTTCCATGTGCCGAGCCATTCCCAACTATGTTGGGGTCGGCTGCCAATCTAACCGGATGCTGAATACCAATATTTAGCATGGAGCGACTACCTATCTGGCCTCCACCCAGTTACTGGATAACACGATACCTCTTGGTTCTTACCGTGGTGGTCACGACTTTCGGGCTTCTGACTTCCCGTAGCGACTGTCAAAGATCCATGACAGCAGCAATGTGTGCGTTTGCAAATCGATTTTATTTATTTTTTGGGACCTTTTCTATATAATAGACTCAACAAGGTACTAAGCCTCTATAATGTAAGCTATAAAAAATGTAATACGATGTTATCAGAATATTTAGCGATACTCAATTACACAGACACAGAAAAACTTTGTCATGATGATAATTTATTCCCTCGTAAGAATATACTTTTGTATATTTATATAGGCTAGATTTAGGTATTAATGTAACAATATGCTTTTTGTCATAGTTGTTACATTATTTTTATATGAGTTTTACATAAAATCTTAATGTCCCAATATAAGTGAAATGTAAAGTGATGAAACACAGGTTTCAATAAACCTAGATCGGGCGGGTCGCTACCTAACATTCTAATTCCAAACCATCATTACTTGCAACTTTGATTAAAAATAGTTTAGTTTTAGTTTAGTTTATTATTAGGCACTATTATTGTATAGAATATTTACGGTTCACCCTTGTATAACAACGTTTTGTCGAAAATCGCTTCGGCTAATTTTAGTTACAATAAAGTCATTTGGAATAATTATTCATTTGACCGAATAATTAATCGGTAGAGTTTTATTTAGCATATGTATTTCTTTGAAATAATGTGATTTGACCGAATTTTCAAATGCACTAATTTTATTTAAACTAATGTTTTACTAGACTAATAATGATTTAATCAAATTTTGTTTTATTTTCCAACCTCACAGTTACCAACTGTACGTTTGGTCTGCTTTTCATAATGACACACTAGCTTAACTGTTTCCTTTTACAAAAGCGATTCGCTTCTGGCACATCGCCGGCCGCTGCCGCGGCACGCTCGCTTCGCTCGCTCGGCTCGTGCGTTGTTTGTTATACTCTAATCTAACCTAACCTATCGTAACCAAACCCTAACCTTTTGTGTCATTATAATAATCAGCTTAACAATAATTCTACCAAATGAAACGTTGTCGTACAAAAAATTGCTAATCGTTAGTTGTCAAAGTGAAACACCGGCGAAACGTTGGTTGGCAATTGTTTGGCAGATTATGCCAAACAATTGCCAAACAACGGCGAAAAGGCAGGATACCCATGAACATTACATCAAATGAACATTATACCTTTTGATCAATAGCGCAAATGTTGTTATCGCAAATAAATATTCGGTGAAATGAAAATGATGTTAATCGATATTATACAAATTGATTATTTTCTTAAACGTTGTTCGAATTAGTAACATTACATCAAAAGTTGTTATACCAAACAAGGGTGAACCAATATTTACTACTGTTGACCAAATGTACAGTTTTTGTAAACGTTTTTATTAAATAAATTATTAAATTAAAAAAATGTAGTTATTGGTGCTGTCATTCTTGGATCTTTGTCCGTCTTTGACAGAAAATATACTTGTCTTCTTTATCGGAAGGTAGTATGTATACTCACTATTTGCCGCCATGCCAGGTGGATTTGCCATCATTTTTTGTACGATCATAAACTTACCTGAAAAAGAAAGAAGAAATTATTAATATGAAATATGTTGGCTGTTATAAGCTAATGTGCTCATCCGCCAGATTTAGCTATTGTACACAAGAATAAGACATTTTATACACACAGAATTAAAATAATACATGCTTGCAAGATCTTAATAAGAGTGGCTCACGACATGTCGCGGCAAAGTCCGAAAGGGTTACCGAGGCCCCTGGCAACACAGGCAGCGATAGGAATACGGGTGGGTTTTAGACAGTAAGAGTCTGACACACCCTCCCGCTCCGCCCAGAGCGGGAGAAGTTATTTGATCATTTCCCACCAAAAAAATAAATACTAAGACTCTATATTAAGGTTGACATCCCTTAAATAAGGTTACGATAAGAAGTGTAAACGCAGTCAGCCTTACATATTAATTCTGTGTTAATTAAGGAAGAAGGGTCGACATAAGAAATGTTAATTAACGGCCAACCCTAAGAGAAAGGTTTGATAAATGTTCACTGAGTGCTCATAAGGTACCATCCATATGTGGGACGGTCCATCCCCTGGACCGGTCGTAGGACGTTTCATAAAGTGGTACATTTCATTAGAGGGACGTTTGTTATTAGAGGTATTGTATGAATAGAAAGAGCTATGTTATTAATTAAGTTAATGGATTACGTGAATACTTTGTAGACTTTCTACATAACATAACAATGTGACATCATTCCGGGTAGTTGTGTTAGAGCGAGACTATTGTTTCTATGAGTGTGTTTTAGTTAAATTTGTGATCTCCTGCGCGAATCGCGACAAATAGTACTTTTCTTCCTTTCTTTCACTGACAATTTTCAAATAGAAAACACAACATCATGTCTATTTTTGCAATAGAACTAAATTATTGAGAATATTTAATCTGTTTTAGTAAAGAACTGTTTGATATTCTATTTAATGCGAAACGAAAACCTATTACAAAAATGGCAAGCTTAAATGTATTTTTGAAAAAAAGGAGACGGTTCTGAGATCGAGGTGTACTTTTGTTTTTATATAGTACTACCTGCGCCCCGCGGTTTAAGTCTCGATCCCGTCGGAATATCTGTTTTAGTAAAGAACTGTTTGATATTTTATTTAATGCGAAACGAAAACCTATAACAAAAATGGCAAGCTTAAATGTATTTTTGAAAAAAAGGAGACGGTTCTGAGATCGAGGTGTACTTTTGTTTTTATATAGTACTACCTGCGCCCCGCGGTTTAAGTCTCGATCCCGTCGGAATATCTGTTTTAGTAAAGAACTGTTTGATATTTTATTTAATGCGAAACGAAAACCTATAACAAAAATGGCAAGCTTAAATGTATTTTTGAAAAAAAGGAGACGGTTCTGAGATCGAGGTGTACTTTTGTTTTTATATAGTACTACCTGCGCCCCGCGGTTTAAGTCTCGATCCCGTCGGAATATCTGTTTTAGTAAAGAACTGTTTGATATTTTATTTAATGCGAAACGAAAACCTATAACAAAAATGGCAAGCTTAAATGTATTTTTGAAAAAAAGGAGACGGTTCTGAGATCGAGGTGTACTTTTGTTTTTATATAGTACTACCTGCGCCCCGCGGTTTAAGTCTCGATCCCGTCGGAATATCGGGATAAAACTATGCTATGTCCTAATCCAGGTCATAATTTACCTACGTGCCAAATTTCATCCAAATCCGTTCAGCTGTTTTAGCGCGAAAGCGTAACAAACAAACAAACAATCTCACTTTCGCATTTATAATATTAGTTAGGATTTGGATTATTATACGAGAAACGACTGAGAAGCAGGAATGGTCCCCGACAGTGAGCAGGGTCAAGGTATACCTACTCCCTGCTGTACAAAAAGAAAATATTCAAACAAAACTGGCAAATTCTCCTCCCCTAACACAAACTATCCACCATTTTAGAGCACATTATCCTAAATGAAGTTTTATAACATAGTCCCGAACAAAATGACCCGCTCCAAGTTCCCCGTAATCCATATCATTAGCTGGCGAGATCGGTCGGCTGGATAAAACTGGTTAAATCCAGTTTAATCCGGCCCTAACAGGTGCGCCGACAAATGAAGTTTAGTGTGAATTAGTGGTTATATAATAGACGTAATGAATGTTTTTTTTAATTTTGAGGATGAGGGATGAGTACGAGAGCAGAGGTGGCTCAATAGTAACGCCCGCGACTTACAAGTTGTAGGTCGTGGGTTCGAACCCAAGCAGTTACTTTTTTTTGTATAAATTATTTAATCACCACTGCTCTCAAAAACGGTGGTCAATGCGCGTATTTTGCGTACGGGACTTAAATTTCTACTTCTTAACTTAAAACTCAAAAACGGTGAAGGAAACATCGTGAGAAAACCGGCCTGGAACCAAAAATTCGAAGAAATGTGAAATCTACTATCATCATCATCTGCCTAGCTTTTTCCCAACTATGTCGGGGTCGGCTTCTAGTCTTACCGGATACAGCTGAATACCGGTATTTTACATGGAGCGACTGCCTATCTGACCTCCACAACCCAGGTACTGGGTAGCACGATACCCCTTGGTAAGACTGGTTGTCAGACTTTCGAGCTTTGACGATCCGTAACAACTGTCAAAGATCTACAAATGACAGCCGGGACCAACGGTTTAACGTGCTTTCCGAGGCACGGAGGGTCTTAGTATGTAAAGATGGACCAACCGCGGCAAGCGTAGCTTAACCTGATCGATCGACCCGTGCGGCTGTTAATAAATAGTAACAGCCGCACGGGTCGATCGATCAGGTCAGCCACAAGCCCCATGATATCATGATGTGACATCTACCAACCCGCACTAATCATTAGAATCATGAATAACCTACTCGTACATCTCTCTAACATAGATTTATTCCCCAATGTCAGGATTTCATGAAAAAATAAATTCATCGAACAAATCTAAGTTATAGAGATTTACATACATAGCTGATAAAGTCGCGAATCATATTTTGATCATGATACAACTGCAAATTGCAAAAAACGTAAGGAAATTTGAATTTCGCGGGCTACAGCTGCGGATTCACCTTAAGAGTCTACAATACCTCAAATTGCCTAGCATGATCCTCCGTTATATCGAAAATATTGCAACATTAATTTTAAAATAAATATATGGTAAAGTTGAGGATTCATTAATTTTAAGTACCTACTATGTTTGATAAAAACACGATTCGATAAAATTTTCTCGACAGAAAAAAATTACAAAGTTACCTCAAAACCGAAAGTTTTATGTCTTTTTTATTGTTGTATTTCCTGTGCGTGTCCCAAGTAAATATTTTTTCTTTTTATCTTTAATAAATATTTGTTCTACCAAAATCTAAAAACTTCCATATATGGGTTAAAACACAACCTACTAGAACTTACAAATATTTTTAACTGACAAACTTGCTCGGTTTGAACCCCTGACCTTTTCAAAATGAGAGTAATTTCACGGCCCACGCGTTTCCAAGACGCAGTTCCATGCATCTCACAAAGACTAGGAAATCTTACAGCTTTTATCACTGACCTACAAAAATATAAGCAGGGTGCAGCTTGGTATTCAGTCTTATGCAAAAGACTGATTCTCTAAGAATTTTATGAGCAATGGTAAAAATGTTATCTAATCTGGTAGGTGGTAGCGGGCACGGTTTATTGAAACCCAATATGTATATTTTCTATGAGGATCGTAAGGGTAGCTTTTTTTTTGGTCGGGAAATCATCAAATAACTTCTCCCGCTCTGGGCGGAGCGGGAGGGTGTGTCAGACTCTTACTGACTATAACCCATCCGTATTCCTAACGTTGCCTGTGTTGCCAGGGGCCTCGGTAACCCAAGAAAAACCTTAAACTGGAAATTAAGCCTAGTAAAATGTATATGGTACTCTCTCCTACTTTGCTGTGCCAGACAGGGCTACAATGATCAGGGTCATGTCTTTGTAAAAACCTACCACCTAAGTTCACATGTTGGCGCACTAAATATATTGAGTACTTGCTGCTGCCCGCGGCTTCGCCCGCGTGGCTTTGTCTAAAATAAGTTACTCCTTATAACATCAGCTATCTGCCAGTGAAAGTCCCGTCAGAATCGGTCCAGCCGTTTCGGAGATTAGTACAGACAACAAAAAAAAAATAAAAATTGTTCAGTTGTTATAAGTCCCGGATATACTTTCATATGCATTTAGTAAAAGCTGTTGTTTTGAAATTACAAACAGCCACTTCAATTTTATTTATTTGTATGTGTAGAATGAGTAAATAGAGTTCCCTCGTTGAAACGGATCGAAAACAATTTGGAGGTGAACATTAAAATATAAACAAATGTGACCAATAATATGTATTATATTTTTGAAGTACCTAGAGTATATTCCCGTCCAGCAAAAATGCCAAATAATTACACAAAAAAAAGTTCAAATCAAACTCTTATTAACAAAGCTTTTTAGAACTAAAACATAATCTATAATACACCATCAAGAGTTTATAACATTCAAACAAACCTACATGTTTTATACCCTTTCATTTAACCAGCAATATGACACAATGCTACGTTTATTCCACGTTCGCCCCATATTTACGTCTCAACGAGCAACAGTCCCGTTTCGCCCGTGTTTATTTGGATTGCGCTCTTTCCTATTTTATCTATTGGGTGGTACAGAAAAATCTGGTTTGAACATGGCGAGCTTTTTGAATCGTGAGGCGACCAAAAATAGTTGTAGGTTTTTTTTGCACCATATTGGCAACTTTGAGCTAGCACTAAATTTAGCTGTATATTGTGGTAAATGTTTTTTATGAATATTTAACCTGTTAAGCACCGTGCGACACCGATTCGGAGTCAAACAATAGAAAATCAACTGTGTCTCATTAGCTGTTCTTGACAGTTTAAGCTACGTCGCGGCCGCGAATTACGAGTTGTACGTCGTAGATTCGAACGCAGACAGGCGCTTTATTTTGTGTAAATTATTCCATCACAACTGCTCTCAAAACGGTGAAGGAAAACATCGTGAGGAAACCGGCATGTCCTAGAACCAAAAATTCGAAGACATGTGACACCAACCCGCACTGGGCCCGCGTGGTGGATTACGGCTCACTTGCAGAGAGGAGGCTTGTGTCCTAGCAGTGGGAACATTATAGGCTGATTATGTAAGCAACGTATGACGTCCTCCCATTGAATAGAATTAGGCATTACCCTCATACATGTTTCGTAATTCACATACACAACAAAAAAATCACAGACCTTTTTTAAATTTCTAACATTTAATATCAAACAAAATAAATAGTCTAATCAAGATCCGTTTGTTTGTCGACCTATCTCTTAAACAAGAATAATGAACACAAAAATAATGTAAAATGAATTCTACTCAAATAACAAATATTTACACACGTAATGATTCAGTAGAATGTATTTTTTTAGTTTCACTTTCCAACCTAAATTAGGTGAAACACAAAAATAAAATTAGATTGCGGTCGATCTCGGTCGGTCGGTCATCAACTGTTCAGATCGACGCAGGGTGGTTCAGCAGCCGTTCATCAATCGTCCATTGATTATGTTTTGAGGCGATAAATACCGAGTAGTCAACGTTGATCGTCCGCTAACTAGTGATACAAAACAATAAAAAAAAAGTACCAACTTCCAAAAAAAACAGCACAAAGTGCCTTAAGTACACTTAGTAATGTTTTTGGGAAGTCGGTAGTATTTTTTTTCGTTTTTAGGGGTCCGTATCCAAAGGGTAAAACGGGACCCTATTACTAAGATTCCGCTGTCTGTCTGACTGTCTGTCTGTCCGTCCATCACCAGGCTGTGTCTCACGAACCGTGATAGTTAGACAGTTAAAATTTTCACAATTGATGTATTTCTGTTGCCGCTATAACAACAAATACTAAAAAACAGAATAAAATAAAATAAATTGTGAAACCGTAGGCTGCTGGACCTGAAACTGGTGGATACCAACGCAAGAAGTATTAAAAATGCTTGCCTAGCATTTTTCGGACATATATCCTACAAGGGCTCCGTTTTTTTACATTTGAGGTAAGGAACCCTTAAAAGGCAGGTACAATTTAAAAAATGCAATAACAAAGCTCTTTCCATATTATGAATAAAAATAAACGAGCAAAGAATAAACGTGTGGTCTCTTTGTTCATGTATCTGGCTATTACGGGTGGACTGGTTGTTTTAGTAGGTATGCTTTTCCCTTTGTTAAATAAAATTGTTTTAAAAAAATTCGAAAGGACGCCATGTTTGCAAAATGTTTTACGTACGCTTTTATTATATAAACGCTTCAAACAGATGGAAGGGGCTTCTATGTCTCTACCTATGTTGTTATTAAAAACTATGCGTTAATATTGGCGAAGGTACAAGTGATTAAATACTTGACGTTGTAGCAAGTGGCGCCGCGCCGTCTAGTTTCGTTACGAAGTTACTAGGAACCACCGAAGAGGTCGCATAAGAGTGTTACTGGCTGATTACTGTCGCTCTAGCAGAGCGTCGGATCGATGGTTGCGTGGTGGCTGTCTTCTGATGACAGAGATGACGTCCACGACGAACTGCTATATTCCAGCGCAATTCCAATGATATTGAAGCTGCTGAACGAATACGATAACAACTTCTGGTAAAGGCTACCCTGTGCCGTTATACGAATTGGGAATAAGACATGGTGAATCTGGATGTTATACAAGGAATTTTTTTTGGCGAAACTTCACAGGCTTAGACGATATTCAGAAAAAAAACTCAAAATGCTTGGAAATTCGAGCATTATTATGACAACTTTCTTCACATGTTCTGAAAATGTTGTACTGGTCAAGTATTTCACAATGCGAGCAGCGGCCCGGCTCTTAGTATAAACAGTCTATATCTGTCGCGTTTCGTTCACTGAGAACATTGATTTCAACAGCACGAGGGTATAAATTAATATGAAAACTCATATCTATCATGTAATTGAAAAATGGAACGAACTTTTTACTTCGAAACATGGCAACCAAGGCTGGAACTTTTAAGAGATTTTGTTTAAATTGCGAACTGGCTTGAAAATAGAGCTGTTTAAAGTAAAAAGAAACGAACATTCAATAGCGCGTGCAAAATAGTTGTTGTTCGTCATTGATTCTGGAATTCATAATTAATTTACTAAGTCGACGTCTTTCTACATTGTTCTCACATGTATAATTTCAACATGTATGATGTAACCAATACTTTTGTAACAATATTTTAATTTAAAAGAGTATCCGTGGAGATTCTTGCCCATTCTTCTCCATAGGAACCTACCACGCTTTGGAATGGGCAGAAAGAAAGAAAATACGTTTATTTGCGGTAAACATGACGTAAAAGAAGGAACACAAATACAAAAAAGTAACAATTTGGGAGAGAATATGCGTTACATCCACGCAAAACGGCCAACGCTCACGCTCAGCATAATGCTGCGACCCTATGCGAGACAGAGCCTCAGCGCTGGCTTTCAGCAATAGCCAGCAGCAACTAGCTTCATCTTTCTGTCTGACCGACCCCTTGACAAATCAAAAGTGCCTGTATTTGGTTTATTTGAAATAAATGCTTTGAGTTTAGTTTTAATTTCCGCGCATTATTTGAGAGTAAACTATACAAGCCTTGGTTTATTGCAGGCAGCTGCAGTAATGTACTATTATTAAAATCATAATTTCAAACAGCAATATAATTTCTAAAACAGCTGACCATGGCGGGCTCAACGCTACTGCCAACACAAACTCACTAAAAAATACGTTGTATTTTTAAACATCGTAACTAATATGTATATTCATACTAATAATTATTATAAATTCGAAAGTATCTGTCTGTCTGTCTGTATGTTAGTTACCTTTTCACGCCTAAACCACCGAACGGATTTCGATAAAATTTGGCAATGAGATAGATGGCATTCAGGGGAAGGATATATGCTAGTTTTTGTCTAAAAAATAATCCTAAAGGGGATGAAAGTTTGTACGGAGAACTAAGAATTTCTCTAGTTAGGAATGAAAATTCAAACGTAGGCTTTTGATAAGAAATATAAAAGATTGTTTCAGCGTTTTTGTAAAATCATCCCCCAAGGGGACAAAATAGGGGACAATTTTAAAATTCACATGATTATTGGAATATTTGTGTACCTCTTTTTAAGAGATTTGGAAAGAAAGCAAAAAAAAGTATTTCTTCGGACTCGCACAGGAGATCACAAATTAAACTAAAAAAACACTCATAGAAACATAAAACAAACCAAAACAAACTAAAATGAAAATAAAAACAAAAAGTCCTGTACGAGGCCAAAAGGCTCATCTCAGCATAATGCTGCGACACTTAAGAATAAGTATCGCACCGCTGGTATTCTGATAGAGCCCGATTTAAACAATTGGAAATATAATCAGAGTCAGTATATTGGGGCAATATTTATTTTAGTATTTATTTAATTAAAATCCGTCGACCCGCTTAAAAGTTATTACAATTTAAAGTTATGGCTAATATTATATTTGGCGACATTACGTGGTCAATGGCGGCGCTAGAGTATTTAAAATGAATGGTGATAATATTAAAATGAATTATTATTATTTTTAAGTTAGACATTTAGAATCATAAAACCTGTTTAATTAAAGAAAAGAAAATTATTTGCATTTATTATCTGTCTGTCTGTCTGTCTATTACCCTTTGACGCTTTAACGGCTGAATTGATTTGAATGATATCTATACGGATAAGCCATGACCTGGGTACTTAGGAAACTTTTTATACTAGTAACACGTTCCCGTGGGATAATTTCCGCCATCCACGCGGGCGAAGCCCCGGACAGAAGCTGTTATTATAAATACGAAAATGAGTTTGTTCGTATGTTTCGCTTTTACGCTAAAACGGCTGAAAGTATTTGGATGAAATTTGGCACATGGGTAGGTCATCACCAGGGTTAGTTTATAGGATACTTTTTATCCCGATATTCCCACGGGATCGAGAATTATGCGGGTGAAACTGCGGGGCGTAGCTAATTATTTATAAAATTAATAAAAAGTGGTAATTATTAATCACGAAATACCACATTATTATTCATTCTCTAACAAGTAACTATAATATTTCGTTCTTATTCTCACATACAAAAGGGCGAGTTTCGTACATTATTTCACAGGCTATACCCGTACCTACTTGTCTCAATAGAGTTATTATTCCCTTTGGCCTCACAGAGAAACGTTTGTTGTTACATGTTCCCGACAATCGTAACTTACGAGGAATAAAGAGAATATTTTATAAGAACATTACGATCAATTTAGTTTTGCCAGAACTAGCTTTGTTAGATGAAGCGTAGGTAATGTACTTGCAAACATCCTCAGTTATTCGAAAATGTCTTTTCCTGGTGGTCTGGGCTGGCCCTGAGTTCAATTCCTGAGTCAAGCAAAGTGTTATTAGGTTTTCATTCTGGAATTTCTCAGTAGCAGTCTGGAGTTGTGCTCGGTTGATTGCAATAGGACCACCCCTATTATTGGAGTTCACAATAACTGGCGAAATGTGGGTGTACTCTAGGTACACTTCTGCCTAACCCTTCGCGGAAATAGAGGCGTGAAGTTGTCTTTTCATATTAAACTTTGGCACTAAAGATTGTTGTTCGCAGTTTAGGAATTTGGTTATATTTCTATGTATTTTTTTATTGTTTTCCAATACAGTTCATGTCGTTACAATCGAAATAAAATCGTCAAATATACAATGATAGCTTATAGTCCTATAAAAATAATAAGGTCACCCAAAAAGAAAGTTTGATATAACCTTCAGGACAAATACAACTTCGATTTCTAAAACAGTGTTGAATATCCCAAAATTTTCTTTTCATTTTCCAGATCCGTAAGGTATTATTTTTATAGGAGAAACTATCCATCTTCATGAAAAAACATGTATTCAACACTGTAACTGATAACCAATGAATATTTGAGACAAACTCGTACGGTTCTTATTTCCTCGTAGCGCTACGAGCGTAGCGGCGTAGCAGCGTAGCCGTCGCACGTAGCTACGATTTGTTCGAGATCTATGTTATTCAATACAGTCGAGCAGTCGTTAGACTGGCTCGAATACATTTTGCTGAATTGAAAATTGTTTTCAAAATTTCAAAAAATGAGTTTGGAAATCGATGTATTTATTTTTGATGCTGTCATTTAACTATGTATGCAATATAAGTATTTATTCAGTTCATGGACTGAAACATATTTATTCTTAAGATGGACTTGTATACGACTTCTGCTGAAAATAAAGCTTTTTAATGAGACAATAAACTCTGATAAGAAATAATGCATTTATTACTAGGGTCACCAGGTGGATTTTGGAAAATTATTATTAGGGTTCCGTACCTCAAAAGACAAAAACGGAACCCTTATAGGATCACTCGTGTGTCTATCTGTCTCTCCGTCTGTCACAGCTGATTTACTCCGAATCTATTGGACCGATAAAGTCGCGTGGTACACATGAATTTCTGTCCTGTGTCAAAACCCAATCACGGACAAACGTAAATAAATGAATTTTGAATATGAGGGTCACTTGGGAGCTTTCGACTTTTGGGGGGCAAATTAGAAAATTTAAAAATAAAATTTGGCAAAATGTAATGTGTGAATATGTCACATTTTGCCAAATTTTATTTTTGCCAAATGAAAGGGCTCGTTGTGAGGGTCTAAATGTTTTTTTTTTTTAATTTTAAAATAAACATTTTTAAAGCCATTAAGAAAATATATGAAAATTGACCATTCCCCCTTACCTCCGAAACTACAGAGCCTAAATTTTCGAAAAAATATACAGTAATTGCTTCTTTACTTATAGATTACAGGAAAACCTATAAGAAGTCTATGATGTTAAAATAATGGTAAATCTCTCAAGTATCTGTGCGTACAAACTTACATTTGCAGTTGGAACGTATGCAATGTTAAGTTTGTTCTTGGGATAAATTATCTTGGGATGAAAAATATGGTAGATAACATTTTCATTGTACGGAAGCCTCAGCACGTGAGTTCAACTCGCATTTGCCCGGTTTTTTTTTTAAATAATAATGTTGCTTATTATTACGTGTACGCAAAAAACGAATAGAGGTTTTTCGTAAAAAAAGACGAAAAAGCTTTTTCCTATCAAACTTATGATGGATGATATTGATGAAACCGACATATACGGCAAAAGATAATAAATACACTATAAGGAAAACCCAATCAAATGCAAGCTACATACACAGCCACGTATCCGAAAACATATCTACTGCCATGTATCCGAAAACAGAATGAGACGTAGACAACAATGGTTACTGCATTAACAGAGGGAAACTAATGGTGTTGGAGCTCTTTGTGATGATACGAAACAAAGATATAATAGAGATGCTAAGGTGTGGTGCAAGACAGGAAAGGGAGCGAGACAGACGATAGTTAAGATGCAAGGCGGAACTGAGAGGAAGATATTTTGACTGACTGACTTTGAAGATTGACTTGAAACTTAATTGAGGTGGGTAAATGCAAGAGAAGTACTACTCGTGCGCGATAAGTTGGGACCAGCTAGGAATGCGACTTCCCCTGCACTTCCCCGATGGCACCCGTATTGTACCGTTCGCATCACTATTTTTTACTAGGGTTTTTAGTCTCGTACTGGCCTACGTCACGTAACGACGCGCTCTGGAATTCTTTTAGTTTTCGTGTGTGTTATTGTTTTGTTGTTGTAGTTTCTTTTAATTTGGTCAAGCAAAGAGTAGCCGATAAAAAAATCAACCAGTCAGAAAGGGAAATAGAAAAATTAACGAGAGATGCATTTACCAGCATAAGTGAGAGTGACTGGAAAAAAGAAGTCAACCATGTGGACAGGCTTCGACAAAAGTATTGGGATGATGACCTCTTACAAGAGACGAATGAATCGCAATTAATTGTAAATTTATCGGATACCTCTTCGTCAAGTGATTATAGTGAGACTGAGGACGAAGAACAACCTCTTGAAGGCATAAATCCACTAAGTAGTGACGAAGATGAGATAATGTAAATAATAGATAAAATAAATGTATAAACTTAAACATTGTATTTTTATTCATTACAAAACCATAGTCAACACTTTCGGTAATACATAATTAAATACCTAGTGTCCTATTTTATTCAAATAGTGTAAAAAAGATTAGATAAAAAGCAGCGTCCTCCCTGAGTAACATAATAAAATAGGTTAAAAAGAACAAAGACGAAGCCGCGGGCGGCTGCTTGTTATGTTCGCTTTTTTGCGGCCGGTACAAACACGCCAATATGACGTCATCGCGCTCAGGTCCCAACTTATCGCGCACGGGTAGTAAATGCCTAATGGTGGAGGCGCCCGCCGTGATGTGACGGAACGATTATACAGGGTGACATTGAAAACATGCGACAAATCGAAATGGGAGATTGTACTCATCATTATGAACAACTTTTACTAAGGGACCAAAGCTACAATCCCAAAAAAAAAAACTGCTGTCCCCTACATTTATGTTCGCAATACCTCATCAAAATGTAGGAAAAGCAGATTTTTTTTTTGGGATTACAGCTTTGGTCCCTTAGTAAAAGTTGTTAATAATGATGTATACAATGTCCCATTTCAGTTTGTCGCAAGTTTTCAATTTCAACCTGTATAGAGATGCTAGCGTGTGGCTTAGAGAGAGAGGCAGATATCAAGGTGTAATCGTAAGACAGAAACGGAGAGAAAAAGGATATAAGGTTGAAACAAAAGAGAATTCACTTGTGGCATCAAATACCTACTATTCTAGTGAATGCATATTGTGGCACGA
Organism: Atethmia centrago; assembly: GCA_905333075.3. Taxonomy (NCBI): domain Eukaryota; kingdom Metazoa; phylum Arthropoda; class Insecta; order Lepidoptera; family Noctuidae; genus Atethmia; species Atethmia centrago. The sequence goes on from HG995376.1 coordinate 26,127,486, forward strand.
GAATCCTTACTAATCCTAAGGGCGGATTCACACCGGGAAAGCAGCAGCCGGCAGCAGCGCGGCGAGCACTTTCAGTGTGAAATAATTTTAAACTTTATCTACATAATTAAAAGACCAGTATCACTTGAGAAGCTAGAAAAGGGTGCGTGGCCACGCGCGTCTTGTCAGCGGTACTGCCCACGGCTGCCCACGTCGCGTCGCTGCCGGCCGCTGCCGGTCGCTGCCGGCTTCTGCCATTCCGGTGTGAATCGGCCCTTACTTCCTTACTAATTTTATAAATGCAAAGTCAAAGTCAAATTATTTATTTCAAATAGCATAAAAGGCACTTTTGAACGTTAAAATTTACAAAAAAAAAATAGAATTGATTCCAGACGAAACTACCTTTTGCAAGGGGCAACCCTTGCAAAAGGTAGTTTCGTATGGAGAAGAATGGGCAAGAAACTCCACCGTTACTCTTTTAAAATGTTTTACAAAATTTTGTATAGGTACATTTTAAAATTATATGTGAAGACGATGCACCTAGAATAAACTTACGATACCAAAATAGGTAAAAAAAAGAATGAAAAATAAGGCAATGACAGATAAATTAATTATGTGATAAAAAAATTGAATTGATTCTAGTTGCCCCTTCCAAAAGGTAGTTTCGTATGGAGAAGAATGGGCAAGAAACTCCACCGTTACCCTTTTAAAATGTTTTACAATATTTTGTACAGGTACATTTTAAAATTATATGTGAAGACGATGCACCTAGAATAAAATTACTATACCAAAATAGGTAAAAAAAAGAATGAAAAATAAAGCAATGACAGATAAATTAATTATGTGATAGGTACATGATGCTCACCTAGTTGCGAAAGTGAGTTTTTTTTTTACGCTTTCACGCTAAAACGGCTGAACAAATTTGGATGAAATTTGCCACATGGGTAGACCATGACCTGGATTAGGACATAGGATACTTTTTATCCCGATATTCCCACGAGATCGAGTCGTACGCGGATGAAACCGCGGGGCGCAGCTAGTACAAGAATAATAGTAATAAAAGTGGCAAGTCATGTCATGACAGACATTGATAAATTAAAACACGAACTAATTAAAATAAACAGCAATAAAACTTAGTACAGTTATTTATTTTGATTGCATACTTTTTATACGTACCAGTCACCATAAAATGTTATGTTTTTATTTTATACTTCGCGGTGAACATTAAAGTCGTTGTTAATTAGTAGTAAGACAATAACTTTTAATTTGTTTAACAATAAGCGTGTTTGTTCACTAATTATCATGAACACATCAACATTAACACATATGTATACAGGGTCAAAAAATCAAAAGTCATTTATTCAAACTAGGCTGAGAATCAGCACTTTTCGAACGTCAAAATTACATTAAGACAGTCCCCCAAAACGCCCGCCCTTCACCACTTCCTAGTGCTTTACCTGGGAAGAAAAAGTGGAGCAACAAACTCCCCAGCAGCTCACCTGTCTGACTGTTCAGTTAGAGAGAAAAAAATGGATTCTATACAACAGTATGCAAAACAAATTACAGTACGTGCAACACAAAACATTAAATTATTAGCCATATGTCAGCTAGCACACCACTATACCAACAATAAAAAAGAAAGAAAACACCGAAAACTATTTCCTTCTGAAAATTTAATTAGCTAGCAAAACTCCGCAGACATGATGGGTATCGTTACCTAAATACGAACAGAAAGAAAGAAAGAAAATACGTTTATTTGCGGTAAAAAGATTTGATGGTTGTTTTGTGGGGTTAGCGACCGCTGATACTGTTTTTAAAGTACGAGTTGAGGAAATTTGTTTATTTTTATTTTATCGTGCATAGTTATCGTTACCTATCACGTCTTTTTTTTGGATGGGATATCATCAACTAACTTCTCCGCTCTGGGCGGAGCGGGAGGGTGTGGACTCTTACTGACTAAAACCCACCCGTATTAATTCCTGTTGCCTGTGTTGCCAGGGGCCTCGGTGACCCTTTAGTACCTTCCCGCGACACCCATCACGTCTGTGATGTTAACACGACAAAAAAAAACTGATTTTCTATACAGATATTTTAGGTGACTACACTACTTTGATGACCCAAAATTAACTCATCAAATTAATTTCTTTTTAACCGACTTAAATAAGGAGGAGGTTATCAATTCGACATGTTTATTTGTCTTTTTTTATGTATGTTCGCCGATTTTTCCGTCAATTGTGGACCGATTGTAAAAAATATTTTTTTATTTGAAAGGGTACCTATGCTCCCGAGGTGGTCCTATTGTTACCAAGATGATGAAGGAAATGACGTCATAATGTGATGCCTCCATCACATTATGGAAATCGAGGATGGAAATCGAGCATGGAAATCGAGGGTCAAATTTTAAAGGCACACCTACCTATAGCGATTTAGGTATTTTTTTATAGTAACTTGTGCATTTGCTCTCGGAAAGCGGAGAAAGTGGAGTGGAATTGATGATGAAGACCACAGATGGCCACCGGAACTACTTAATAAGAAGTATTTAACGAGTTGCGATTCGATTAGGTACTTAAATAAGAATGCTAAGCCATTTATGCTCTTCACAATGAATATGGTGAGTAGCAGTTCTCCTGGTTCTTACCAGGAAAACTCAAAAATAAACGTCCCTGCATCGAGTAAAGCAATATTTTGTAAAATGTGACTCAGATAAATTACAAACTGACCCACTAAAAAGTGAAAAATAAAAAAGCTTTTACAAAAAAAAAAAACAACCGACTTCCAAAAAACACTACAAAATGAAAAATAACTTTAATTTCGGAAGTCGGTATCGTATAGACTAAAATACAGATCTAAAGACACCGACTTCCGAAATTAAAGTTATTTTTCACTTTGTAGTATTATTTTGGAAGTCAGTTGTTTATTTTTTTGTAAAAAGATTTCATGTTTTATCATGTTTAGAGATCGATATTCATCATGTCTGCGGAGCTCTGCTAACTAATTTAAATTGACCCTGTATATACGAAATAAAGTTGTTAAAAATATGAAACTTAACCTAGGTATTGACCCCGAAAGACCGCAGATTTTACAAACTTTCGTACCATATCATATTCTTTGCGAGATTCTTATCCGTCCAAAAGATTTTTTGTATATTCTGCTTTTTATAAGAAAATACCGATGTGAACAACAGTAATTTCTCCGCTTTTCGCTTACAATATACTCCACCCACAACGCAGACATTACGTGACGTCACGCACAAGTTTGCCGACACCTCTCAGCGGTGTCCGACACTCGTACTGACACTCGCGCTGCAACACGACATTGCACTACCCACTATACCGAGTCCTGTAATAAAATGATTGAGACCGCATTTACAGAGAATGATACAGTGTTGCAAAGGGAAGAATTCTCATTGTTCCTCTCAAACAGAGCAAATCAAATCTCTTCACCACCCTTGGTCGACTGGTTGAGAATGCCTAAAGCATTAAGTCCGTCTTTGTAGCTTTTTGTGTGTAGAAAGTTTCAACAAATATTGTCAAAGAGGTTCAGTGAATGAAAAGTAATGATGGTTCACTTTGTGATTCTTGCCGAGTAAAATATTCTTAGCCTGTTGCTTTTGTAAAAAAACTAATAGCTGCGTTGGTTGGCCGATTAAATTCTTCAACTAAAGGCTGCGCAGGTGATGAGGTATTCATCACCTGTCCAGCCTTTTCCCAACTATACCTGCCCAGCCTGTTACTCTTAACCCGTGGCTTTCGTAAAAAAACTAATAGCTGCGTTAGTTGGCCGATTAAAATCTTCAACTAAAGGCTGGGCAGGTGATGAGGTATTCATCACCTGCCCAGCCATTTACTCTTAGCCTGTGGATTTCGTAAAACACTAATAGCTGCGTTGGTTGGCCGATTAAATTCTTCAACTAAAGGCTGGGCAGGTGATGAGGTATTCATCACCTGCCCAGCCTTTTACTCTTAGCCTGTGGCTTTCGTAAAAAACTAATAGCTGCGTTGGTTGGCCGATTAAATTCTTCAACTAAAGTCTGGGCAGGTGATGAGGTATTCATCACCTGCCCAGCGTTTTCCCAACTATGTTGGGTCAGATTCCAGTCTAACCGGATGCAGCTGAATAATAAATTCTTCGACTATACCTACAACCTATAATATATTGCCATGGCTTCTTATTCATAAACGACTTTCATCTAAAGAGGTCTAATATTCTATTGCCCTTCAACTTCATATGCATGAAGATGAAAAGGGTTTGTGTACCTAATGTAAACGTCAAGTTTCTTCAAGGCAACTCAATTGTCGAAAGATAGGTACTTCAGACAGATGTATGGAAAGACAGCAGCGGCCACACCCACCCACAAACAAAACACGATCATTCCGAAGCGAGTAATCCCCCACAGTCGTCCATCATTATATTAATACATACAGTGTAAACGTTTTACCCCTTTTTACGAAAATTACGCGGACGGAGGACTATGAAATTTGGCACTGTTAAAGCTTAGGTGGAGGTGGAGTGCAGAAAGCTAATATGTATATAATATGCATTAGAAGAAATGAATTAAATTAATAAAAAAAAACATTACACACACTACCAAGCGTTGACACACACACACATAGTACCAGAGCCTCACGACTTGAAGATAGATAGATGACAGAAGTGACAGCTTGAGCACGGAATAAATAAGTACTTTTTAATAGCATGGAATTAGTGTACTCATGGTATTAGTAAGTACCACATAGATTTTAAGTAGAGAGGGTCGAATTTCAACCCAGTATGCAAGAAACTCAATAGATTTGTTTACGCTTTAAGACAGTTAAGGAAAGCAGTTAGTGAGACAGCAGCTCACTGCTTATCCACGTAAGTTCCAATTTAATCTATGGATTGTTGTTATGGGGCAACTCGCCACACATTTGCAAAGCTTTCATAATACAGAAAACGTGTATTCGATCAATAAGTAATGTCAGGCCTTTTGAAAAATGCGGGCCGCTTTTCAAGACTAGGAGTACTTACTCTTGTATATATGTATATAATGGAAATTGGGATGTTTATTAGAAACCAATTACATTTATTTGTACACAGTAATGAAAACCGTAAATACAAGTCAAGAGACCCCACTAAATTAAAAATTCAAACTTCTCGTAGAAGCGCATTGCATAAAAAGAATAGCTGTAGGATGTCCATCAAAGTTTACAACTATACTCCACGTCTGTTGAGAGAACTTCCCTTATATAAGTTTCAAAAGCAAATGAAATTATGTTTTTTTTTTTATTAATGGCATCTCGTAGTTGACCTTGCGAGGTCGTCACTACTCAACCGGACTATCCTGTGACTGCCTTAAGCGGACTTAAAGCCTCCAGCCAGGGGCGAAATTCTTACATTACTAAGCGACTGCACGCTAAGGGCACCCCCTGTGGGGTACGGACCTCGGCTTAGGGCGTCGCTGGCTGGACAGCAAGGTGGGACAGGCTGGATCTGAACTGAATTATTATTAAACGGGGTATTTAAAGCTACGGGCTCAGCTGCGGCGCGGGCTGGCACTTTGTCGAGCAAGGGTCGGGGGGGACAATTACGTCAGGGTTTTCGCGAGGGAACTCGGCGGCGAGGTTGGAAGGTCGGTCGGTGTGATTTGTGCACTGTTCTCATGGCCCTACTGCTTTCCTGGAGGAGGATAATGGGGTCATCGGGGTCGGTGAGGGAAATCTTGGTTAATAGAGAACCGTTTTTATACCTTAGGTGTTTTTTTTTTAACCGTATGACTTAATCCCTTTATACTATGTATTGATCTATTGTATTTGTGAACTTTTGTTTTCTATTTTTACTGTATCTAATCGTAAATTTTCGCATGCTTCCTGCAGGCTTAGCATGACACTCTCTATTTCTTCGAAGAATAGACACGGCTCTTTCTATACAAAGTGACATTTCGTTTCTCAGTTTTTGACATCTCACCGTAGAAATCCTTCTACAATCTGTAATCTTGTCTTTCGTTTCTAACGATCTTTGTCTAGCTCCTTTTTTTATGTAGAAAGATTTCTACGGTGGGATGTCAAAAAAGGAGAAACAAAATGTCACTTTGTATGGAAAGAGCCGTGTCTATTCTTCGAAGAAATAGAGAGTGTCATGCTAAGCCTGCTGGTGAGATGTAAAGCACTACTTTCTTGTAACACTGTCTGTACCCTATTTCTGGCGAAATAAATGATTTATGAATGACAGGTTCACGTCCAGCAGTGTGCGTAAACACGCCAATATAAACAGAACAATTTCGATTGCCTCGTTAGTCTAGTATTCGCAAACGCTGATTGAGCTCGAAATATGATTGCTGCTGAGCATCAGGTCCTGGGTACGATTCACAGGTCGGACAAAGTGCAACTGAATTTTTCCTTCAGAAATTTCTGAGTAGCAGCCCCGAGTCTCAATTACATGACACTTAAACATAACTTGCGAAATGTGGGTGTACTATAAGTACCTACACACTTTACCCTTTGGGGAAAACAGGCGTAATGTTATATTATAAATAGAACCATTAAATCCAAACTATTCTTAGCCAGTGGCCCATGCGAACGCAAGCCGACCCGTTTCCCTAAGCCATAGTGGGAGGGGATACCGGTATTTCTACCGGCATGATTAATGAGCTCCATCAGTCAAGGTTAAAAGGGCCGATTAGGGTCTTTTGTGGCTTCAAGAATGACATTAATAAATAATGTATTACGTATAAAATCACTAAATGCGTTTGGCACTAACATATTTAAAACTAGTGAAAAAATATTAATATTTCCATTTGCACACTGAAATCTTGTTTGTTTTTTTAAACCTAGGGAGAAAAAGAACAAATATAGGTTTTAAAAGATATAATCATCAATAATCACAGATTCCACAAACTTTTGTCAATTTTAGTGAAAAAAGATCAATAATTACATATATAATGCCTTTATATGGATGTAAAAAAAAAATAAAATTTAAGTCATGAATAAATAAAAGTAATTACTTACCTTTATAACTTATGCGCGAGAAGAAAAAATACAATATAACCTCGCTTCACAACTTCAAAACAAAATCGCGTCCGTTTAAGTCAGCTGAGTAAAACCACGAGCGGACCCGATTCACCCCGAAGTTAGCCGAACGTCACCTGTTATTGTCGAGCTTTACGAAGTAGGCCGTATGACGCGCGACTATTCACGAACTTTTGATATCGCCTTGGCCGAAGCTTCGGCTGGTTTATGGCCGAAAACGAAAATATGGCCGAATCATGATTATTTGGCCGCAAATGCCGAAAACCAAAACGAAGCTTCGGTCACTATTTAAAATATTATTCTGTCTCCATCATCTTCAAAGGATTGACAGAAATAGAACGATGTTTTAAATACTTTTAGCGCTAAACGCGTTTAGTGATTTGTAGTGCAAGCGAACCTTACTACGAAAACTCTCAGAGGTAAATACAATTTTCGTTAAACTACAAAGTGAAAATAATTATTCGCTCGGCTGGTATTGGATTACGGTGAAATGATAAAAATTCTCACTGGTCTAGTGGTCGCAAGCGTTACTGCTGAGCATGAGGTCCTGGGTCCCAAGTTGGGCAAAATATTATTGGGTTTTCTATTAGGAATTTCTCAGTAGCAGCCCGGAGTCTGGATTCGTGCCCGGTTGATGGCAATAGGCTCGCCCCCTATTACTTGCGACAAAAACATAACTGGCGAAATGCGGGTGTTACTATAGGTAGGTACACCTCTGAGCCTAACCCCTCGGAGATTACGGGCGTGATGTTATGTTATGTGACAAAAATAAATTTAATTTTTGTCCAAATGTTTCAAAAACGAGCTTTTATTTTTCTATCTGATATGGCAAATGTTTTACCTACGTGTCTAACTGGTTTCTCTTAGTCATGGATCAGGAATGAACATCTGATGGGTGAAATGTGGTTGTGCTATTTATTTATTTAATACTTTAAGCACACAAATGTACAGAGGCGGACTTAATGCCGTAGACATTTTCTACCAGTCAACCTTTGGGTGATGCAGAGACATACAGTGGTAGGTGCAATAACGAAAACTGTGGAATAAATATTTATTAAAATATAAGTATATACATACATATACCTATTAAAAACTTTAAATTTATTACATATACCTAATTATACATAAATATAAGACTAGAGAGAGAATATACTAAACAGATAAGACAAACAATGGGAAAACATTATCGTTGTGATGATATTGCCAGCTTCTAACGAATGTGCTCGCCAACTTTAACTTTAAAGGATAATCGGTTGGTTACCTCTGCCTTACGCTTCGGAGATATAAGTGAAAGTTACCCATGTATATGTGTAAACTTGACATGGTAATTATCTTACACATTGAATTCATACATCACATTTTATTCCTACTTAGTCAAAACAGCAAACAACATTACTCCACCATCGGCATCGTTCACAACAAGAGCTTTTTGCGCAGATTATAACCAGCGCACGCGAAGTAAAGCCGATTACAAGACTCATACATATGTAAATGTGTATGCGATTGTTAATTAACTATACCTAGTTAACACCACTGTGTTAACTAGGTATAGTTAATTAACAATCGCAATCGTTTTCATACATAACCTACGTATTTCATCATTTGCCCAGCCTTTTCAAAACTATGTTTTTGTTTGGAAAATTTCGTGAAGTCTTCTCGTTGACAATCCCGCAGTGTTTGAAGACTAAGGTCTTCAACCAGTGCGTCCTGCCCGTTATGACATACGGTGCCGAAACGTGGACACTGGCAGTTGGGCTAGTCCACAAATTCAAGGTCACTCAGCGCGCCATGGAGCGGGCTATGCTCGGAATTTCCTTGAAGGATAAGATCAGAAACGAAGTTATCCGGAAGAGAACCAGAGTTACCGACATAGCCTGCAGAGTCAGCAAGCTGAAGTGGCAGTGGGCCGTCCATGTGTGTCGAAGGACCGATGGCCGGTGGAGCAGACGAGTCCTGGGCCTCAAGTCTGCTATTACAATAGTGTCAGAATGGTCTATTATTGATTTCATAATTGTTGATTTTGACAAGTTTGGTAATCTACTAATATAATGGCGCCATTAATCAGGATCAGAACAGACCATTATGACACTATTGTAATAGCAGACTTGAGGCCCTGGAGTGGAGACCGCGTATCGGCAAGCGTAGTGTGCGACTTTAAAAGAGACTTTGACCCTTGAGTTTGTTTCGCCATTTCTTCTCAGGGGTAATCAGATAGGAAATGTCGACTCCATCTAGCTTATTTTTTTAATATGGCGTGTAAAAGTGATTCTGATATCCTATTCAGAATAAACAATTTCACTTCATTTTATTCCCCCCCAGCTAGATGGACCGATGACTTTTCTTGAACTAAACACTAGAAAGTGAAGTGGCAGCGGGCTGGCCATGTGTGTCGAAGAAATAATGGCCGGTGGAGCAGACAAGTCCTGGAGTAGAGACCGCGTATCTGCAAGCGTAGTGTGGGACACCCCCCAGCTAGATGGACCAACGACCTTAAAAAGGTGGCTGGGACAGACTGGATGCGGAAGGCGGAGCACAGGGTGTTGTGGCGCAGCCTGGGAGAGGCCTATGTCCAGCAGTAGACTGTTATAGGCTGAGTTGATTTCCGAACTATGTTGATATCGGCTTCCAGTGTAATCGGATGCAGCTGAACACCATTATTTTACAAGGAGCGACTGCCTATCTGACTCTTACTGACTTTAGTCAATAAGAGTCTGACACACCCTCCCGCTCCACACAGGCAACGGAAGAAGTTAATGATAATTTCCCACCCAATAAAAAAAACCACAACCTATTTACTCAACAAGTACATAAACGACTTCCAATACAAATAAATCATACACAAACAAACCGTACCAAGCTAAAGTAAATAATGAGAAGTAAATAAGTAAATATTTTGTTCAATATTAAGTCCTTTGCATTTTTCCTCCAACTTTGATCGAACAAATATTATCGTCGAAACCTTTGGTAGAAATAATCACAACTTGGTTCAGAAAGACAAATTATTACTGATGCTGATTATTTATGATTTGTTTTTAGGGTTCCGTACGTCCGAATGAAAAAACGGAACCCTTATAGGATCACTCGTGTCTGTCTGTCCGTCTGTCAGAGCAGATTAGCTCCGAATCCACCGGACCGATTAACTTAAAAGTTGGTATACATATGAATTCCTGTAACCCAAACACGGACGTGTAACGTAAATAAATGTATTTTGAACACGTGGGCCACTATTGGGGGACAAATTAGAAAAATAAAAGTTTTAGAAACTGTTCTGTGCTGTAACTGTGTGACACATTAAATGAAAGAGCGTACTGCGAGGGTCTCAATTTTTTTTTTTATAAAATTTTAATATAAATTGTTTTAAAGTTATTTAAGAAAACAGATTAAAATTGACCATTTCCCCCTTCTTATATCCAAAACTACATAGCCAATTTTTTTGAAAAAAATACTCAATCTACAAGAACATGTGAACATGGCCAAGTGAACATGGCCACAAGACTGGTAGCATACCATGGTCTAGTTGCATCAATTGTGAGATTTGGGATAATTTTTTGGGGAAATTGTAGTCTGAGAGAACAGGTGTCCAAATCTCAAAAATGTTGTATCAGGGCAATGTGTAACCTGAAACTAACTGATAGTTGTGCTCCTGTATTTAAGTCCCTAAAAGTACTTACTGTTCCATCAATTTATATATTTGAAGTTGCGGTTTTTGTGAAAACAAATTTGCACCTTTTCAATACAGTGTCGGAAAGCAAAAGAGGGCCAATTCGGAAACAGTACAAACACATGCTACGTGTTGGTAGTCATAACACTGCCTTAATGAGGAAAAGTGTTTTATGTATGGGCCCGTCAATATTTAATAAAATTCCCCGATGCACTTAAAAGTGAAACTATTACAATTTTTAAGAAGAAATTGTCAGCCTTATTAATTACAAAATGTTATTATTCGATCTGCGAATTTCTAAATAACGATAATTTAGTTTTTTGACTAATTATTTTCTAATATTATCAATGACATTAATTTGTATTATTATTTTGATTCTTTGACATATTTTTTTTGTGATTGGACTGGAATGCTAAATAAGTGTAATCATATCACCAGTCCTTTGAATTCAAACTAAATAAAACTGTTTTGCATGCCTAATTTAAGGTAGTTAGTAATGGATCCTTGTAGATTTTTTCCTTATAACTGAGCAAATAAAAATTATTATTATTATTATTTTCTTTTATTTCATTATTTACACAATACAATTATATTTTTAAATATTAGAATATACAAAAATATATAAAAACATTTAAAAATATAAAAATTATTATTATTATTATCTTTTATTTCATTATTTACACAATAAATTATATTTTTAAATATTAAAATATTAAAAAAATATAAAAACATTTAAAAATATAAAAAATGGTAGCCCACCGGTATCGGGAACAGGGTCCAAGCTACCGGCGGTCAGGGCTCCAGAGAAAGGAACCTCCTAACAATGCGAGCCGTGTCCAGAAGTACCGCTCTCTGAATCAAGCCCTTAATCCAGCTGTCCAACGAGAGCCTCCTTAGGTGTTGGTCGAGGCTCTTGGCAATTAAGCCATTGGCTGATATGACTATCGGCACAATGATTGCTGAATTCACATCCCACATGTCGACAACCTCGCGAGCCAAGTCAAGATACTTGATTTGTTTATCTTTTTCAGCTTTCACGAGGTTCCCGTCATGAGGGACTGTTATGTCAACAATCATTGCGCGCCGCTCTGTTCGATCCACCACCACTATATCGGGTTTATTGGCAATAATAGTCCTGTCAGTGATGATGGATCGATCCCAGTACAATGTGATATTTCCATTTTCAAGAACTGGGTCGGGCACATACCTGTAGTACGGCACTTCCGATTCCACAAGGTTGTATTTCAGAGCAAGTTGCTGATGGATAATCCTGGCTACAAGGTTGTGTCTATGTAAGTACTCTTCGTTAGCTAGACGAGAACACCCGGAGATAATGTGTCGGATTGATTCTCCCGGACGTTGGCATGCCCGACACACGTCAACCGTGCCGTCCTTCACAATAAATCTACGGTAATTCTTCGTCATGATAACTTCGTCCATAATTGCACAGACAAAACCTTCGGTTTCCCCAAAGAGGTCACCGAAACGTAGCCAGGCTACGGACGCTTGGAAATCTACATCGGGCTCATGTAGGGCCCGGAAAAAGCGTCCGTGAAGCTCCTTACTCTGCCATACCTCCCTGCGATCGTTAGTGTCAAGCACTACAAGCTTGCGCCAGTTCTCTTTAGCCAAGGAGAGTGGGGTGAGGCCCTTGTCCACCGCGACCACATCTCGATGCATCCCCACGTCGGCTTTTAGGAAATATTCCCTGAGACTGCATACCTCGCGATTGTGCAGGGTCTTAGCGTTTAAAAAACCTCGACCTCCACACTTTCGCGGGATATACAGTCTCATTACCGATGACCGTGGGTGATGCATTCGATATGCAGTCAGCAGCGTACGGACCCGCCTATCCAGGGCGTCGAGTTCGGTCTGAGTCCATTTGAGTATGCCGAAAGAGTACATCAAAACGGGCATGACCCAACCGTTGAAGGCGCGCACCTTGTTTCCGCCTGATAGAAGACTATTAAATACTTTCTTTAGGCGGCCAAAAAAGCGTTCCTTCAACGATTGCTTCATGTCAGTAACATTGATGCCCAACGCCTCCGACATACCCAAATACTTGTAGGTTTCGGATGCGGAGAGGGCTCTAAGGTTTATGGAATCCGAGAGTTGGGTTCCCACGGATTCCATAATCTTCCCTCGCTTTACATGCATGACCGCACATTTATCCACTCCAAATTCCATCCTGATGGCGCTACTGAAAGTTTCAGTTATTTTCAGTAGCTCCATCAGTTGCAAATTATTGGAGGCAAAGAGTTTTAGGTCATCTATGTAGAGGAGGTGAGATATAGCCTGACTACCTCTCCTCAACCGATAGCCTAGACCTGAATCCTCCAGCAGTGTGCTTAGAGGATTCAAGGCTAAGCAGAACCAAAGCGGACTCAAACTATCACCCTGAAATATGCCTCGCTCGATCCTTATCGGTTCGCTATTCCTCTGGATATTTCGACATCCTGGATAGCGAAGGACCGTCCTCCACTGCCCCATACACGACATCAGGAAGGTGCGCAGAGTTGCATCTACTTTATACAACTCCAACACCCTCATGAGCCATGTATGTGGCACCGAGTCATAGGCCTTCTTATAATCTATCCAACATGTCGATAGATCCTTTCGGGAATGACGAACCTGTTGGGTAATGGTAATATCAATGAGGAATAGCTCCTTAGTACCGCGGGACCCATTCCTACATCCATTTTGAGAGGCAGACATGATGGAGTTGGTGTCAATATGTTCGTTAATTTTAGCTCTCAAAATAGATGTAAGAACTTTATAGACCGTCGGTAAACACGTGATCGGTCTATAATTTTTGGGTTCCGCGGTGCTACCTGATTTATGAAGCAGGTGGGTAACTCCTGTCGTTAGGAATTGGGGTAGCGAACCAGACTCCAAAGCAGTCTGATACTGAGCCGCCAAGCGAGCGTGCGACCTTAAAAACCATTTGAGCCAGAAGTTGTGCAGCCCGTCTGGCCCTGGGGACTTCCAGTTAGGTAACGGACGGACTGCACGAGCCACATCTTGGGGGCTGATGGTAATAGCCCCCATTTCTGGTATTGGATCGCAAGCTCGCTCGACTTCTCGGACCCAATCACCTTCAGTGTGACTGACAGGCACCGACCAGATACTGCGCCAGAAAGAACACATGACATCATCATCCGGCAGGCGCGTGCCAGTCACACCTTGGTCTGGTCGCTCCCAACCCCTATAAACCCACCTTTCATCGCTCTGGAAGGTACGATTCTGAGTGTATCGCTCTACTCGCCGCTTATACCTACGAATACGGTTCGCCCATGCATACACTTTCTGCTTCAGGAAGTCGATGCGCTCTGTGACACGGGACATATAGTCCTGAGGGCCGATATCAGTCCCTGAGAACGCCCGCCTCACAAAGCGCATCACTCTAGGGCGAGTATTGCCCTCCCTGAAGCAGATTAGTTTGCCGATGAGCGCTCTGGCCCCACCAATACGACGCTCAATTCTGCGTTGCCAAGCTGGTACGGTTGGTTTTGGTCGTGTAGCTCTAGAGTCTTTAGCAAATTTCACGTGAGCCACACGACATACCGCTACAGCCGCGCAGTACAGAATCGAGTGGGTATCAGTGAGGTCTTCGCAGTCATCAAAATAATTTGACAACTGCGAATCCAGAGCTGCCACCAGCGCCCTGTTTTTCTTATGCATGGGCAAACGAGGTAAACGTGGTCTTAGTTCGGGCGACATGAACCGATATTCTCGAATCGCATCCTCCAAAGCACTCCTCAATTCCACATTGTATTGGGTACTTACATTTGTGGCCCTGTCATCACTCCCCTCGTCAGCTTGATTTGTTCTTAATTGAGTTGAAACCACAACAGTCTGCGACGGGGGGGCAATGGCATGGCCACTCTGCGTTTCACTTCGCAGGCGATCAAGTACAGTGTCATCTAACATATGATTACGTTGGATAACCCGTACCTGGTCCGATAGTCGTTGTGCCGAAACGTTGACAGCTGGCTCAAGCACCTGAAAAAGAGAGAGCATCCGAACACGGTACGCAGTCAGATTGTTTCCTCCCTCTGTAGCCCCATAGTATGAGCGCATGACATTCTCATTGATAGATCGTGTCCATCTCATGCGCTGCACACTTCCGCCGGGAGCTGGGACCCTATCAGAGGCCGGTGGGCCTCGAGATCCTAAGCCGTCCGGCGGCCGGTGTCCTCCTCGTCGACGAACAGGTGGTGGCGTCGTGGGCGGAGAGAAATACTCGTCGCTCGAGCTCGACGCAACTACCGCGGCCGGCGACGTCACAGTGGGGTTGGGTACCGGCGGCGGCGAGGCGGAGCTGAGCGAGAAGTCCGGTGGTGGTAGTCGTGCACGAGCAGCTGATCTCGTCAACATGGTATCTACATTTTCAGTATTTTCTATTTTGTTCTATAAAAGTTCTCTTTGATTGTAGTTTTGTCGGAGGTGACATCTGTCATGTCACCTCCGGTTCAGCAGTTATTCATTATATTGTGCTATGGTATTCATTCTATGGTTTATTATGGTCTCTTTTTTGGATTTCCTGTATTTTTTGGTTCTTGGTTTAGCTTAAATTGAAGAATTCGTGTAAAATCCGTCAAAATATTTATTATTGTTAAAAAATAGAAAATGAGACGTTTTGTTGACTCGGCCAGCTATTATATTATTATTATTATTATTATTATTATCATTATTAAGAAGTCTATGGTCTTAAAATAACATGGTTATACTGTGCTCACAAACTTACATTTGCAGTTGGAATGTATGGGAGAACATGTTTTTCAACTACAATATTAAGTTTGTGATATATTCATCCCAACTACGGAACCCTTCACTGTGCGTGGGTACGACACGCATTTGGCCGGTTTTTATGTAATTGCATATGTCGTTGTAAACTTCGCAATCAAAAGCAATACCTACAACAAATTAAAACCTTGTGTTATGTTTCAACGTATATTACTTCACTAATAACACTATGGATAATATTTTCCATCAATATTATCCTTTTGCCTATAACCCTACTTATATTATGCTCGGTTCAGTATCTCTTCTTTCATACGTCTATATATCGGCCGCCATTTCAGCATTCAATGCAGAAAACTAAAATATTTTGCAGATTTTAATGCAAATAACTTTATTTGGCAGATTGATTGCTTTAATAAAGACGGCAAATAAGTAATCGAAGAATTGTATCTCTGTAAAGAAACCGTAATTTATTTATTATTTATTAATTTGTTTACACTTTCAACACACAAAAAAGGTAAAAAGGCGGACTTAATGCTTTAGGCATTCTCTACTTGTCAACCAAGGGTGGTGAAGAGATAAGATGGCAGGTGCTCTGTTTGATAGGAACAATGAGAATTATTTATTAAAATAAAGTCATAATGAATTTTAAATAAAAATAGGTGCACATACATACACATTTACTATAACATATAACTATATTATAAATATACATATATAAATACAAATTCAAGGGAGAGAGGTGTTGAGATGACTCTACTCTATTTATTTTGAAAAACAAAAACTCAGCAATTTCCGCTTGAATACATACCGACTGAATTTATTCTTAAGGATCACATCCACTGCCTTTTTACTCAAAATATTTGTTTTTTTTAATTTGGCCCCACACCGTCACCATACTTCAAGAGGAACTATTACAAAGCTAGACCAATTTTAACAATTATATACGTGCGAGAATCGACCTACAACCCTAAGCACAGAATTCACTGCGAGTGCACGAACAGAACTTACTCAATGTGTTTACTGCATACCTCACTGTGAAGTTAGGTGGTAGGTTTACGAAGACATGATCATTCTGGACCCCATCGGGCATATACCGGTATTAGCATATTATCAAACATGTCAATAAATAAATATCTTTGCCACATATGATACGAGGATACGATATACAAACACGATTATCACATGTTCAGTTGACACATGACGTGAGTAATCTGAGGAAATATTTACCGACTGCAGTCTAGTTTATAGTTCGTTTTAAAAGACGTTTGAGTACTGAGAATCGTCAGTAATATTATAAATGCGAAAGTGAGTTTGTTTGTATGTGTGTTTGTTACGCTTTCACGCTAAAACGGCTGAACGGATTTGGTTGAAATTTGGCACATGGGTCAGATCATGACCTGGATTACGATATAGGATACTTTTTATCCCAATATTTCCACGGGATCGAGACTTATGCGGGTGAAACCACGGGGCGCAGCTAGTTGATGATAAAGGAGATACTGCTTAACCCTGTGTCCTAACCGAAAGCGACCTTTGCGCGAATACACGATTACGAGATCGTTCATACAAATTATGACGTTCAGACGCGACTTGATTGATAGCGCGATATTACAAACGAGCACGACGATCGCGTTCTCGCGCGATCATTGCTTTCGGTTAGGTTAGGACGCGGCTCACAGCATCGTGCAATGGAGGTTCAGTTCTTACTCGTTCTCAATAACTATTAACGACGGCGGGGGCGACTTTCTCGTCGTTAATAGTTATTGCTGAAGACCTTAGAATAAAAAGCTGGGTATCACTAGCATCTAAGTATCTACAAACCGAAACATCAATGGAGGTAAGGGTCATTACGAGAGCGGTATTTATTAAGTAAATCAACGTAGCTTAAAAGCTGCCTAGAACCTATTACTGCCAGATTGACCCGTCAACTTTTAAATTAATAGGTATCTATGCCATATGACATCATAAAAAGAGATTAATCTCATCCATCGCGTTCCTTCAGATAAGTTAACGGTAAAAAGAGGTCCTATTCACTGGTAAAATAGAGATTCCCTACTCATGAGGCCGAAAACACCGCAAAGTTACTTTTTCTTGAACTAAACACTACAAAGTGAAGTGGCAGTGGGCTGGCCATGTGTGTCGAAGGAACAATGGCCGGTGGAGCAGACAAGTCCTGGAGTAGAGACCGCGTATCTGCAAGCGTAGTGTGGGACGCCCCCCGGCTAGATGGACCAACGACCTTAAAAAGGTGGCTGGGACAGACTGGATGCGGAAGGCGGAGGACAGGATGTTGTGGCGCAGCCTGGGCGAGGCCTATGTCCTGTTATAGGGTGAGTTGATTGATGATTGGAACACTACAAACTCCATCTAATCTTGCCTTCATCTTAACGAAGCCAGCAAACAAGGTTACCCATCGGGAAACTGTTAACAAGACTTATCTATACGTCGGGAGGAGCAAGCAAGTTCACACGGCTTCTAGAACATTATGCAACAATGCAATTAATGGCATACAACTTGGGAGCACGATTCGGAAGCTGTACGTGTGAGGCTTATGTTCGTCGCGAGGTAATAGGCTTATATTGTTTGTAGGTTATTAGATCGCCTGTTGTATGCTGGCAAATAATTTATTTGCTTACAAAGTTCATTACAAATTGTTGATAGAATAGGTAGCTGGCCGTAATTCGGAAACACCTGAGTTTTAGCTGGGTAGAGCGTCGTCCCATGTCACTTATACCTATGTAACAGCCTATAAAACTTTATGTGTCGTATAAACAACTGGGTCCCTACTGTATATAATTATTTATGTACTTTACACACAGCTAATATATTTAATTTTCTCTGTAGATACAAATACTACAGAAAAAACATACCTACTCAACAAAATGAGCGTATTACTTATAATCAAAATTAAACTCAATTCCCTAATTAGTGGCACCTTTTATTCTTGAAAGAACAATGCCCACTTCCCATACATTGAAAAACCTGATAATGAAAGTTAATGTATAGTTATGAGGTATAGTAGAAAGACTACCTAAAAGTTTAGACAATAATGTCTTATAGTTATTTTTAGGATTTAAACGCTACGAAGACTAAAAAATATTAATGTTACTTTTTACTCTTTTTAGGTTAGGATTTGCCGTTACCAAATAGATAATACAGAAATAAATGTGCTAGAACGAATTATTAAAGCTCGAAGTTTAGTCTAAAAATAATAACACTTATGGTAAAACGTCTGTGAATTCCTTGAAACCAACACATAGGTACTTATGTGTGTTACTTAACAGTTACTAACTACATTTTTAGTAAAAAAACGATAGTTGAGATAGTTTATATACTTAAAAAAAGTCTAACTTAGTTCTTGTATTGTCAAAAGTGATCACTTATCTACCCAACACATTTCATTGGCCGCGGTACATACTTACAAAACGGGAAAAACAAATAAAACACTATGTTAAAGTGAAATGGTTTATTAGTTATCATTATTTTCATCTAAATCTCTTATAACTACGTAATCCAGAAATTCTGCTGGAGCAGAGATATTTTCTTGATACCTAGCCCTTCCATGGTACCACACTAATGTCATGACGTGAGCGCAACATCCTATGGTCCGTCGACCAACCAAACAATTACAACAATATTCGACTATACCAGCTCTGCCAGACACATTATTCGTCAGAGGAGGAAGATATCTAGGTCCAGGGGCCGTAAATAGGGTCGTAAAAAGTAGTAAAACACACAAAATGGCACAGTACACAACGAGACGCAAGCGCAACAACGAAGGACTGCGCCGGTGCCAATCGCAGAACTGTCAAAATGTCAAAAAAAATCCGTTTCACTCGTGCGTACACAAATACATAGTGCATGATTAATTTATTTAATTATTTTGTTGTTTTTAATTAATCTTTATTATACACAGACGAATAAAAAAGTACTTACTGATTAAATAAAATGTAAAATAATGTATAAAACTCAGAAATAGAGTTGAAAAAATTCAAGTAGCAGTGTGTACAATGGAACGTCGTAATAAATGGGTAGTTGAGATGCGTTCAGGGTAATTGAGATGCGTTCAAAACATGGTACTTTTACCCTTGACGTAGAGTAAGCATTAAGATTTTTTTTTTCCTGCCTTTCTTTTAACTTTGTGATAAGCGTAATTAATATACAATTGAATTACCTGAATTTTAAGATTCATTTCATTTCTATACATAGTCAGGTGAAAAATGGTCATTCTTCTTTAAGGTTCAACAAATATGTTGGATATTGTTAGCAAGAATCGTTATTAAAAGTAGGATTAACCCAGGGTCTAAAAACATCAATAAAAGCAAGACAAGTAACAAATAGAATAGAAACATTATTCTTTCCGCTCTATTGCGGTTTAGTGCTCTACATCTATTGTCGCTTCCTCGTATTAATAGAACTAATAATTACATCCTACAGACGGGATACACGTTTCTGTAAACGATAAAGCTACGTGTGTTGAATATTGTTTACAGGTTTACACACAGAACACAAAACATCCACTAACACAAACCCACATATACATACCCACCCACCCACACACACACACACACACACACACACACACACACACACACACACACACACACACACACACACACACACACACACACACACACACACACACACACACACACACACACACACACATGTTTTATTTCATCTTTTGTTCTTTTTATTTTTATACTTTAATTTAACATAAGTACTTTGTTCGCCTACTGCACGTACCAATACTTTTGTAACCGTAATAAGACTCACTGTGAATGGATACTCTTTCCTAGGAAAGGGAGTCCTATGACCCATTTTATATGTGTTGTACTGGTTCTATTTATGTATAACATCTTATTATATAAGACAACGCTGTATACCATGTACAAACTACTTATTGAATAAATTATTATTATTATTATTGTAGGGCCAATACACTCTGTTATTTTGTATCTTCGCTGATGTTCAATTCATTTTAGGACCATGGAAAAATGCAAGAGAACGGAAAAAATGCAAAATAATGGAAAAAGAGAAAGGAACAAAATGTGAACCGTTCTCTTGCATATTTCCATGGTCCTAAAAACAATTGAACATCATTATAAAACCAAGTCTCCACTAAACATCTTCCCATGACTACTGAGTCATGGGAAGATGTTTAGTGGAGACTTGGTTTTATAATTTAAACTGTGTTTTGGGCAGAATTATCGAATTACTATAGAAAGATTGTATGATGAAACTGAGCAGGATCAAGGCTTTTGAAATCGAAAAGCGATGCCAATAAAAAGACTAGAAAACAATAAGATAAATTGCTGTTTTAACAATCTTCTCAGAATTTACACTTGCCTGCGTCTGCGTTTTTATCAGAGCGAGTTATTTTTTTCAAAAAGAAAATGTTTGTTCTCCACGAATCCCGATCAACTTTAACTTTCTCGATCTTTAGTTCAAATTAAAAAAAAAGAACTCGACGGAACTTTCCGAACGCGTTCGGATCTGTTTCGAAGTTTGCTAGAAAATTAATCGGGATCCAGAAGTTTCCATTTATACTTGAAGAATTAACGATCCTTAAAACACGAGCTCGGTCCGTAACTGACTAAACTTTTTAACTAATTAAGGTTAGAGACGCGGTCGCATTTAACTATAAAGAGCGTGCTTGTGATTTTTTGTTCGTGTTTTTTCGCCAAATTATCAGGAGGAGCTCTTGGCTAAGTAATAAAAGCCGCACGGGTCAATCCATCAGGTTAAGCTACGCTTGCCGCAGTTGGTTCGTGGATGGGTTACCATCTTTACATACTGAGACCCCTCCGTGCCTCGGAAAGCACGTTAAGCCGTTGGTCCCGGCTATTATTCGTGGATCTTTGACAGACGTTAGGGGTCGTCAGAAGCCTGAAAGTCTGACAACCAGTCTTACCAAAGGATATCGTATTACCCAGTTACTGGGTTGTGAAGGTCAGATGATCAGAGTCGCTCCATGTAAAATACTGGTTTTTACCCGCATCCGGTTAGACTGGAAGCCGACCCCAACTTAGTTGGGAAAAGGCTAGGCAGGTTGATTGTTTTCTAAAGTAGCTATCTTCAAAGTGTGCTCCACGGAGCCCTAGGGCTCCGCCGAGTACACTTTGAGGATGACTTTAGTATAGCAAAGCCTCTGTGGGGGCTCGGTGAAAATACTGGTCATAATAAAAAAAAATACTAAAGGGAAAAAATATTCTACAACCTGAGTAAAATAAAATATATCTAAATATTCCAACATAAAGTAAAAAGATATGCAACTGTCAATGTCGAGTACTCGTAATAGTAGGATTATTAATAAAGAATACAAATAAAACCTTTTTGGATTATTTTAGGGCTCCTTTCATATATTTCGTTTTCCAAAAGAATTCCGTCGCCAAAAAGTTTGAGAGCTACTGTTCTAAAGGATCAGATGGGAGCATTCTAAGGTCCGTGAGCACCATTAATTAAAAAACCGGTTACATATTCAACAATGTATTACCTAAATATTGGTGAACACTGGCGTATAAAAACTTTAACAGCAGCCTTATTAAAGCAGTGCCATAAAAATGTCGCTCTGGATACTGAGCAAAACATTATTTCGCATAGTTTTTTAGCTCAATCATAGTTCTGTGTTAAAAGACATGTTCTTTCTTTCTTTTTCTAAACCTTACAATTCTGCGCCAAAATAAAAAATTCCACTCAAACTACCATTCAATTTAAAATGAAACCCTTTTTATCCTCAAACTACTCCCTCCATAAAAGTATCTTCATTTGAAATCAGACATCTCCAACGACTTTGAATTTCCAGCCAGCACGTCTCAATAGCTTCCAAAGACACATAAATTATGTGGTCGTGACCATCAAACAGTGGTTATGACCTGAATATGAATGGTGGTGGTGCCAACTGCATTTAACGGCAAATGGCCGATGTAATGACTTTGAAATGCATTGCATATTGGAGCTGTGTCGTAAAGTGTAGCGTGACGTCTGACGTGATATTAGGAGGACGAATCATCATAGTAAATTACGTCCGGTAACTCAAACTCAAAGCATTTATTTCAAATAAACCATTTACAGGCACTTTTGAATTGTCAAGGAGTCGGTCAGTTAGAAATATGAAGCTAGTTGCCCATTCTAAAGCGTAGTAGGTAAGAAGAACAAGCAAGAACAAAGATTAGTAAAAATAATGTTGAATTTATAACTAAATGTGAGAACGATGTAAAAAAAACCGCGTCCATAGTAGCAAAATAAACAAAAAATAAACAAATTCAAAATAAAATAATTAAAAATAAGCCTAGACAGCTAAGAAGTGATCAGTCCCAACTGACGGCGCCCGTTCACGAACATGACGCATGGATCAACACCATTCAGCTCAACCATTTTGAAGGGAGCTAAATGATCCAACACCTGGCATTAAGCCGTAACTGTGTTACTAATATGGTGATCTTTTCAGAGCATAATCAGCCTATAATGTTCCCACTGCTGGGACACAGGCCTCCTCTCTTCGAGAGCGAATGGACTGTAATCTACCACGCGGGCCCAGTGCGTAATGTCACATGTCTTCGAATTTTTGATTCTAGGGCAAGCCACATTATGCTATTCGTAAAAGGGAATATGTAAGTAATTCAAAACTTATCCATTATTTAAATATACATTGTGTAGGAGTCAAGCAACAAATTCCTATTCTTTTTAATTTTTTTAATGCATTACTTATTTTACAATTCATTCATTTACATATGTTGCGTTTTTTTGTGGTGGAACGGAACGCAAACTCAAACGCGTCGTCTTCGACAATCGTCTTCACTAAGGTAAGTAAGTAAGTGCGATTTCTACTTGAATAAAGCACAACAAATAATTTAATTGATATGATTTGGGGCTACAAACAGAAGTTTTGTGGCAAATGACGTCAAATCATGCCCGCGACAGAAACGGTCGTTTGAACTAGTAGAAAATTGTTGGAGTTTCATAATTTTTTTGAGCAACAAGCAGTAGTTGAATTTAACTTTTAATACTTTTCTTGGGTTTATATTCCTGTCTATTATTGATATAATGAAAAAAATATATACATGAATATTCCCTATTTTGCTACTCGTTATTTTTTTACCACTGACAACTCCTGTAGAGTGCTACAGGGCTTTATTGGCACCTGAATGACGTTGGCCTCGTTGGTTAACATTTGTTAAGTTGTCACCGAAATTTTATTGATAAACAAGATTGCGCGTAATGGCTTCTGCAGACTGCGGCGAAAACGCGGGCGCGACAGGCAGCAATATGCCTGTCGCGCCCGCGATATCGCACCAGTATGCAGAAGCCTTTAGTAAGGATTTTGGCCACACGCTAAAAGAACCTTGCAGCGTTGAACCCAAATTGAAACTCAATTAAGTTTGAAACTGAGACGAATAGATCTTGTCGTTTTATGAAGTACATGTGACGTAACTTAGAGTTATTTACCAATTCCGAGGTCGATTATGTCTTAGCATATCTTGTTGACCCGAATAAATAAAAATAAAAACACGTTTCTTGTATGGGGATCCCGTTTAATTATTAACTTTATTCAATTTTTATTTGTTGTTATAGCGGCAACGGAAGTACACAATCTGTGTAAATTTCTACTGTCTACATGTTACGGTTCATGAGATACAACCCGCTGACAGACAGACGGACGGATGGTTGGACGGACAGCGGAGGCTTAGTACTTCTCCTGGAAACCACACGTAAAAAAATAAAGAAAGAAAAGAAAGAAAATAGGTTTATTTGCGGTAAACATGACGCAAAGAAGGAACACAAACACAAAAAAGGAACAATTTGGGGGAGAATATGCGTCACATCTACGCAAAACGGCCATCGCTCAGCATAATATGCGAGACAGAGCCCCAGCGCTGGTTTTCAGCGACAGCCGGCGTTGACGTGATGACGTCAACCTGTGCAGCACACAGTGCGATTGTAATATGAAGAAAAAAGAATAATATAAATACAAATACTTATTTAAAATGGCAACATTAAACATTACATTTTTTTATAACATTTTTAAATGGCAAAAGGATGTAACAAATTAAACAAATTCGTTTATGTTTTCTACACACTGTGAAAGACCTCTTTGCAGAGTACGATGTAGATCTTTGCAGAGTACGGCGTATCATGGCTGCGTTGCATCGACTCTACAATACAGTCTCATACTATGGGGTAACTCAACATACGCATATAATGCCTTTAGGGTACAAAATAAATGCATTCCACGTTGGGAATCTTGTAAACCATTGTTTTTTAAATTAAAACTCCTTACATTGCCTAGTATGTATATTTTAGAGTGTGCTAGATTTGTTTGCACTGTCTCTGACTGTTTAAAAAGGCTCAAGACCATTGCCCTCGAAAAGTAAGAGATCCAGATAGAATAGTTCTGCCTAGGGCACCAAGGACTTCTCTGTACAAAAAGAACTGTTATCATAATGTGTAGTGGAATAACTATAACAAAATACCAAAGAATTTTAAAGAGTTACCTAACAATTTATTTTTTTATAAAGTTAAAATTATGGCTGCTACAAAAACGATTTTATTCTATGAATGAATTTATAAGTACATTAATTATATAATATAATAATAATAATAATAATGATTCTAGTGATGCGTTCTATCGATCTTGTTAAAATTTTAAATTTCAACAAACTCCTCACATAAAATCCTTATCATTACAACCTCTACCCATTTCTTTCCACTCCCGCACATTCCCAGCTTCGCTTCCTCCATTCTTAAGGTAATAAATGATGTCACTGGGTTTATTTACAGAGTGCTATAAACCGATATTAAACAAGTCGTAACAATACTCAATAAACAATAGGAATTAATGCCTTCAATCACTCCTCAAGTTTATGATATACTTAACGGGTTTAGAATGATTTTTTTTTTCTATTGAACACTAGTAATTCATTGGAATTTTGTTAATTATTTTTCTATTAAGGTATGTTTAGTATTGAAGATCCTCACTGGTCGACCGAAGGTTTAGCTACGCTTGCCGCGGTCAGTTCGTGGATGGGTGTCCATCCATTACATATTGAGAAAATACTTTCCGAGGAATGACAGCCGGGACAGCTCCCGGCTGTCCCACATAGATCTTTGACAGTCGTTACGGGTAGTCAGAAGCCCAAAAAGTCTGAGAACCAGTCTTACCAAGGGGTATCGTGTTACCCAGTAACTGGGTTGTGGAGGTCGGATTGTCCATCGCTCCCTGTAAAATTCTGGCAAATTTTGATCTTGCTTTACTGAAAAATATTACTGCAGTGTACCAATTTATTAATTAATACCTTGCCAACAGACTAAGAAAATTGGAAAAAAAGGACGAGATTTGGTCAAAATGTCCACAACGATACCTAGGTTTTTGAATAAATAAAGTAAAATGAGTAAATACCTTTACTATGACACTTCATATGAACTCTTTTTCTCTTCTATTGCAATACTGTGCCAATGTTTAATTATTAATGGTTGATTACAAACATTTGATCGTCTACGTATACACATATGATAGTAACTAATTCAAAACTGCAAATAGAATATTTTTGAAAAAAAAGTAATTACTACGAGGTGTGAGAATGAGTCTGATGCTGAAAATATTTTTTTTTTAATTTTTGTCCGTTTGTCCGGATATTTTGTCCGGATTGGCGCGAAAGCAGCTGAACGGATTTGTATGTTTGGTACACAGATAGTATATAACCCAGATTAACACGTAAGGTACGTTTAATCTCGGTATTACGTTCCTGTGGAATATTTTTTGCCATCCGGGGGAAGCCAAAAAAGCTAGTATTCAATAAGATAGTATTTGAGCTCAATGTGAAAGTAATTTAAATTCCTTCACAATTCGAAAACTTACGAGTAAGAAAACCTAGAATATTTTCAGTGTCAATATTAGAAATACATACATATAACTCATATGTATGTATTTCTAATATTGACACTGAAAATATTCGAAGTAATACTTACATCTGTACCAAACGTATTGTAAATATTATTTTTGTCCCTGGGTTACAAAAGCACTGGCATATAATATACTGTATAAATACAATAATTCGTGGCTCAGATGTATAAATTCATTCTGATTTGTACGAAGGTCGCGTTCGTAATATATCATAACAAATCATCTGTTGTTTATATTAAATTACAAAGATTTTTATCAGCTGAATAAATAGATAGTTAGATCAAAATAATCTATTTGAGATTTACTTCAATAAAGATCAATACTGGGATAACAAAACTAAATAGACTATATTTGGAGACCTTATATTTTTGGTTAAGTAGGTACCTGGTACTTCTTGACAGGCCCACACTGTCCTCCCATACCAATTAACACTGTAATTTGAAGACATTGTAAATGCCAATGATCTTTAAAAGAGTAACCATGGAGTTTCTTGCCGGCTCTTCTCCATAGGAAATCACCACTTAGAACCGAGCACCTAGCTTCTGACGTTTCATAAGTGGTTTATATGAAATGAAATATTTTTTGATGATCATTCCTACATCAAACTTAGCAGAACATAAATCATCATTTACACTAGATTCATCAACGCACAACTCTTTATAGATTACCCAAAAATGTAGTCTATTTTTTCACAATGTAGAGTGAACAATTTCGCAGCTGCTAGCCAACCCACGCAAACATTCAAATTAGCATATGCATACAAACAATTAAAAGAACAAGTTTGCGTTAATCCGTTAGCAGAGGGTTCTGCAGTTATTCAAATAAAATTGAAGGCTCGAGAGTTTAAAAACGAACTCTTTACGTATCTTTGGAGACTATTAGAAAAGTTATGTTTTATAGTTGAATCTTAGGTTTAAGGGCATTTAAGAGTAAGTTTGAAAAAAAAATCTAAGGAGGGAAAGGAAACGCCTTGAAATAATCTGGCTAACCAGATGATTTCAAGGCGATTCCTTTCCCTCCTTAGATATTTTTGCTTACTCGACGAAGTTAATACAGCAAAGTAATGAAATACGGCCTGCATATCTGGTAAAATTTTTGACAACATCCTATCTAGATGCGAAAGTTTAGTTTTTAGAAAATAATTTTGTTTGTTTGTTACGTTTTTACGCTGAAACGGCTGAACGGATTTGGATGAAATTTGGCACATGGGTAGACTGTGACCTGGGTTAGGACATGAGATACTTTTAATCCTGGTAAAAGTAGCTGAAGTTGCGGGCAGAAGCTAGTGCTATACTTTGGGAGGGCTCAAGTATGAGCCCCCCAAAGTATACATAACGTGACATAATGCCGTCCGATAAGGACCAGACCCGGGTCGACGGCGCGTTGTGTTCCACGCGCGCTTCAAAGAGCTGTCAGCACAAGTGTAGGGGTCCACTAAGGCCGATGCCTACTGGGGTCGTGGGAAGGTACGAAAGGGTTACCGAGGCCCCTGGCAACACCGGCAACGGAAGAAACACGGGTGGGTTTTAGTCAGTAAGAGTCTGACACACCCTCCCGCTCCGCCCAAAGCCAGAGCATTTATAATTCCCAAAAAAAAAAATGCCTGTATCTCTATATCCTCGAAGGATAAAAGTAGAGGTTTGAATAGCACCCAAATTTCACCAGTAACGTTTAAGGTCCATGTGACAAGGGGCAAGTTGCCGTTAACCAGGCACAAATCCAGACTCCGGGCTGTTTGTTACTAAGAAATTATTGATAAAAAAACCGGCCAAGTGCGAGTCAGACTCGCGCACGAAGGGTTCCATAAAAATGGCAAAAAATAATGTCTGTTGTATGGGAGTCTCCTTAAATATTTATTTTATTCTGTTTTTTAGTATTTGTTGTTATAGCGGCAAGAGAAATACATCATCTGTGAAAATTTCAACTGTCTAACTATCACGGTTCATGAGATACAGCTTGGTGACAGACGGACAGACAGACAGACAGACACGCAGCGGAGTCTTAGTAATAGGGTCCCGTTTTACCCTTTGGGTACGCAACCCTAAAAGCCCTCTTTTTTTGGGTGGGACATCATCAAATAACTTCTCCCGCTCTGGGCGGAGCGGGAGGGTGCGTCAGACTCTTACTGACTAAAACCCACCCGTATTCCTTCCGTTGCCTGCGTTGCGGGGGCCTCGGTAACCCTTTAGTACCTTCCCGCGACCCCGGCAGTGAAGTTTGAATCTATACGTTTACTTTTTTGGACAGGACAGTTTCACGAACTTGACGGTATAAAGACGATCTACCTCTAGGATACGGTAAAAGGGTAAACTTTAGAGAAATGGCAAATAAATCTTCAGGAAAATGTGTCGCGAAATGGCAGACTTTACTTTTGGATATGATCTTTCCGGTAAAGGGCGCGTCATTTTGAAGTTTATTGCCTTTAGTATGTTGATAACTACTATGACGTTAACTTACAGGCTTTCAATGGAGTGGAGCTGGTAGTGAAGCACCACAACGCTAGGCGATTTGCGATTTCTCTTCTTTCGTATCGGCTCGAAGTTCGAATATATGAGAATTGTTCGTGGCCGTGGGGGCCGTTCAAGTGTTACGTAAGCACCAAAGGGGGTTGGGGAGTCTTTTCTTTGCTTATTTTTGATGACATGGCGCACGCCCCGGTTTGCATGGTGATTACGTCAGCAATATTTATTCATTATCTTTTTCTGATTTTTCTGCAACATTTTGTAGATTCTAATTCGGGCAATAATGGCAACCCTACTTGTCTATGCTCGAAAGCGAAAAGCATGTTTAGGGATTCCCCAAAATAATTGATATTGATTAGGTACTCGCTCTCACGCGGTGATTAGAAAGAACCGAAATAGGGAAATGACTTAAATGGACATCAAATTCCTTTATAGTAGTCTATAAATTCCTTATCTCATGAATAACAATAAAGAAAACTGAATCAATAAAAAAAATATACTAATGTTTACGTAAGCGTACGAGGGGGAGGGGGGGAGAGCTTGCTTAATTTTGCTGACAAGGGGGCCGAGGGGTTTAAATAACAACATTTCTGCTTAAGCAATACTTGAGTGGTCCCATGGTATAAATGGTATGTATAATGGCATGGTAAAAAGATGGCTGTCCACATCGCGTCTGTAAGCATATCTAGGATTATAGCTACTTGGCACAAATAAAGGAACAGGAATCCCCATCCACCCATCAGGATTTTCTCAGTAGCAACCCGGCGTTAGGATGTGTACCCGGTGGATGGCAATAGGCTCGAACCCTATTTATTACATGGGACTGAAACATAACCGACAAAATGTGGTGTACTAAGGTACACCACTGCTTAACCCATCGGGGATATAGGCGTGATATTATGTTATGTGTTAAAGGACCAGAAAGGTCCTTTAACACATAACTAAATGCGTAGTACTAGCAACCGGCGAGCGTGTATTTCCATGTATGAACGTAAACGAAGCAACAGGAGTATGTAAAGATCATTGCAGGTGGCGTTCTGTAGTTTCTACCTAACCCCATTCATTCCATGAAGGCGTGAGTTTAGGCAGCGGGCAGTGAAAAGGTTGCAGGAAACAGACAGATTGGCAGGGCTTTTCAAACCTTATACAACCACCAAACATCGAAAACAATAGTGGCATTCAAGAGTGTCTTAGAAAGAAGAAAAAGAAAGAAAAATTGTTTATTCTGCACAAACAAAACGCACATTACAAAAATTAACATAAAATACACATACAAAGTAGCCAAAAGCCTCGTAATCAAGCCATACAAGTTTGACAATCCTGTCCATTGTGTAATATTTACTCTGTGTTGCGAGTGCGACACTGGCAGATGACAACATACAAACATCATCTCCTGCCCCTATCCCAATTTATTTGGGGTCGGCAACATGTCCCTTTTTTCCATACTTCTCTATTAGTCGTGGTAGTCACCCCCTTTCTAGCCGTATCATCTTTCACACAGTCCATCCATCGTTTCTTTGGTCTTCCCCTACTCTTATAGCCATCGACATTCATACTGAAGACTTTCCTCATGACATTTTCCTCATTCCTCCGCATCACATGCCCATACCATGCCAACCGATTTCCGCACAACTTTTCAGTCACCGGTGCCAATTTTAGACTACGAGTCTGATGTACCTACTCATTTCTGATTCAATCAATTCGTGTCACACCACACATCCTTCTTAGCATTCTCATCTCAACTGCATGCAATTGCCTTTCATTCATCCCTTTTGTAGCCCAACATTCTGATCCATACAAGACAGCAGGTATTACCATTGTTTTATATATCTTCCCCGGAATGCGGGAGTCGCAGATTGTTCCCGTGACCTTCTGTCATTTCATCCATCCAGTGTTTACTCTTTAACAACGTACAAACAATTAAAACAAAAACAGAATGCCGATTGCAGAGTGGGGAAATAACTACTTCCCAAAGACGTAGTTTAGTTTAAAATACTTTTAAAAGGTTTGAAAAGGTTCTGGAGTGGCGACCGCGTACCGGAAGACGCAGCGTTGGCCTACGAGGTGGACCGATGACCTTGTGAAGGCCGCAGGAATCCGTTGGATGCGGGAAGCACAAAACCGGTTGAAGTTTTTTGTTGGGTGGAAAATCGTCTAATAACTTCTCCCGCTCGGGGCGGAGCGGACGGTTGTATCAGGCTCTTACTGACTAAAACCCACCCGTATTCCTTCCGTTGCCTGTGTTGCCAGGGGCCTCGGTAACCCTTTAGTACCTTCCCGCGACCCCGGCAGGCATCGGCCCTAGTGGACCCCTACACTTGTGCTGACGACATCTCTTTGAGGCGCGCGTGGAATACAACGCGCCGACGACCCGATCTCATAGGGAAAAGTTATTTATTTATTATTTATTTATACTTTATTGTACACCACAAAAATACATAACAAGAAATAAATCAGACACTACAAAATATACAATGGGCGGCCTTATCGCTTTCTGCGATCTTTTCCAGGCAACCATGGGATGGACAGTAAATTGCCTGGACATAAAGTAGGGCTGTCGTTGGTGTAAAAAATAAATAAATACAATATAGCAAAATTGTTACACAGATATATATATATCCTAAATAATATATACATAAATACATACATATTAAATATATAAGCAACGAAAATAAAGACTATATAGAGTCTATATAGATAATAATTAAAAAAAAAGTAAAGTTCCTTGTTTTGATTGCAAAAAACCTATGAAAAATTGAATATTTTCTATTATACCTAATCATCTAAACTCAAAACCAAAAATCAGCAGTTCCATCAATTTTGTCGAGTTATGCAAACATAAGTTAATATAATAAGTTTAAGTTTAATAAGTTTATTTCATCTTATTTGGCTTACATAGCATGTCGAGGAGTAACCATTTAGCCATATTTATTGAGGAAGGGCTATTACAGCGTCGATGAGTACCTAGATGATAAGCGACAACCGTAATATTATTGTTTTAGATTAGAATTTATTTTAAATGATATTATGTTAATTGTTATTATTATATAAGTAGTATAACTATACATTTTATCTTTGACATTTTATTTTTACAATTAGATGACATCGGATCTGATGCCGCTCTGATGCTGATAGATGAAAACTTTTGACGTCATTTAAAATCTAAAATCTCATGACAACATATTTAAAACTGTTTTGACATTTTATTTTGTAACTGTTTGACATTCTATTTTAAAACTGTTTGACATTTTGATTATATTGTTTTAAGACTGTTCTTAACCTTGTACTTTAAAATTGGTTGACATCATATCTATGTATATTATTTTTGAACTGTCTAGTAGTAAGTATATTAAAACTGTTTCCACACAATATTTGAAACTGTTAGGCAGAATTTTTTTTAATTTCTTGGAATGCAAATTAATAATTCAAATTTTTATGTAAATTGCATGTATATTCAACACAATGTAAATTGTTCACGAATAAATGAAATGCATAGAATATGCCTGTAGCTGAAGGCTCCGCTCTTCCCCTACATGAAATGTATTAAGTTTTCCCAGCTTCCCATAGTATAAGTTGTTCATAATGAGGAGTACCTATAAAATATACCTTCTGTAAATCATACCCTGGAATTAACGCACACCTTTTCCCAACTATGTTGGGGTCAGCTTCCAGTCTTACCGGATACAGCTGAATACCAGTATTTTACATGGAGCGACTGCCTATCTGACCTCCACAGCCCAGTCACTGGGTAACACGATACCACTTGGTAAGACTGGTTGTCAGAATTTCGAGCTTCTGACGACCGGTAACGACTGTCAAAGATCTACAAATGACAGCTGGGACCAACGGCTTAATGTGCTTTCCGAGGCACGGAGGGGTCTTGGTATGTAAAGATGGTCACCCATCCACGGACCAACCGCGGCAAGCGTAGCTTAACCTGATCGATCGACCCGTGCGGCTGTTATTACATAGCCACAAGCAATTACAATATTATGTTAATTTATAAAATTAGTTATACTGATTGTAGGAGAAAATTGTGGTCACATTACAAATATACGCACGCACAGTCACACACGTATAAGGGTCTAGAGTAGTAGGTACCTCGTCCATTTTGGTCAATTTTGACTGTACAGCGGAAGTGTGACTAATTTACGTAAAAGAAGTTGTAATTATTTTCGGGATAAGGCGCTGACAAGACGCAAATGTTCAAAATAGGCTAGTCTTAAAAAAAAATTGCCAAATCGGTATAGTTTGTGATAGCGGAAAAAATATATGTTAATTTTGAACATATTTCTCAGAACTTGGATGTTACCAAAACACGTTTTGAAAAAAAAAACTCGACACAAACTAACTCTACTAGTGTTGCCCAAATTCAGTCTTGGTCTTGCAGTCTTGGTCTTGTTCTTGCGTTTTTGCAAGACCAAGACCAAGAACAAGACCGCGTATTTTTAGCAAGACCAAGACCAAGACTGACCGTGCAAGACTTGAGCAAGAACAAGACATAGCCTGCAAGACTCTTGCGTCTTGCAGCTAGGACTTAGCGCTATTTCACTGAGTAGTTAGGTGTAACAGTTCGGTGTATAGGTAGGTACGCTTAGGAATTCTATGAGACGCAAAAAACTGTATCAAAGAATATGAAAAACTGGACCTATGCGCATTACGACTAATACCATAAACATAGCGAATAAAAAAATATCTATTAAAATCAAACTGAGTGCATGCATAGTTATGTTTTAACCATCGGCACTTTGATAATGCGGCATCAAAGGTTTTGTACTTACTTCTCAAAGAAATTTGCCGCTTTTCGGAAGTACATGGTTATGATACACGCGCCGGCGGCTTCTTTTGAAATCTAAAACAATCGTTGCCGCCACGCCGAAATCATAACATTTGTGACACTATTTGATTGCCGCCATAGGGCGTAGGTATACTCATGCAAAATAATTTCGAATTTTTTTAAGAGTACCTACAGGTGTTCCAAAGAATAAATAAGTTTCAGAGTGCTTAGAATGAAAATGAATACATTATACTGATCACGCAAGTAGTATTATGATTAGGATAAAATGGTAAGGATAGGTAGTAGATGTCATATTAATTCATTCTAGTAAGTATATATTATAATATTGATTACTTATATGGTTTTAAACTAATTACTTAGGTACTATTATTGTACATTTAGTCATTATATTTCTTAAGTTTTTACAAGAAAAAATAGCAAAAAAGTGTTCAAATATCACCCGTTTAATAAATATTGTAGCCACTTTTAAATATACTTGAAACGTGTAAAAAAATTCTACAAAACTAATAAAATAATATAAAAAGCGTAGGTACTTACCTACTAATAAAATAAAAAGCCTGCGATAAGAGTTTTGTATTACTTACCAGCCCGAATATCTCTGAGAGAGATGATGAGAGTAAGTATTTACTAGCTGTGCCCGCGACTTCGTCCACGAGGAATAGTAACTTTGGAGGTATAGTGACGTTCAGGACTTATTTATTTATTTTAAAACTTCTGTCATCAAACATACAAACGAACTCTTCAGCTTTATAATATTAGTATAGATGTACGCCAAAACATTCACTTATATGTAAAGAATAGTGATTGGCACTAATTCTATTTTATTCACGCGTCGCGTCTGTACAAGTAGGTAATATTTAGTGTGTGTTTGTACGCCGCACGCGGCATTGTTTGATTTGCGGCGGCATCCTTTTCATAGAGCCGGCACGTGGCGAGGCGGCGCGGTAGAAAGCAAGGAAACGTACTATAAATAAAGGAATTATTTTAATTCCAGTCATTTCCAATTGAGCTGTGCTTCGAGTCTAACTTAATAATTGTTTTTACTAATTCTCGTTGTTTTCTAAAAACGTATCACGTGTACAATTTAATATGAGTGACGAAGATTCAAATTATTCTAGTCCGAGTAACGAGAGTTTGAGTCACAGATCTAAAAGACCCAAAAGCAAATTTGAGGAGTTTTTCGAAATAATTCATGCATCCCAAACTGCCTTCTGTAAATTGTGCCAACATAAAAAGATTGAAATAAAAATGAAAAACAGAAACACTTCAGGCTTAAGGAAACATCTAATATCTTTCCACAAAAAGGAATCAGAAATATTTCTTCCTGTTAAACCAAAATTAAGTGGAGATATCACAAGCTTTTTAGTAACCGCTGGAAGAAGTGGACAGGTAAGAATATTTTTTTAACAGTTAAAAGAATTTTAACTCCGCGTAGCTATTCATGCGATACTTTCAAAAACGCCATTAACTTACGTAAGTATTTTTGAGTTAGTGGTGTTTTCATCTAGGGGTGCGACATATTAAGTATGTAATTATCGTCTTAAATATTTTTTATAAACACCCATATTTTCATTTAATCGGCCAGTAACAACTAAGTACTTTATTTTGGTAAATTACAGTACAGTGCAACCTTAATATAACAAATATCAATTTAACGTTTTTCTCGATTTAACAACAACAAACCTCCTCCTCTTATACGCTCAAACCTAGTATGTTTTAAATAATAACACAAGATTTATTGTTTTGTTTCAGTCGGAAAACAGCAGTGACAACATCACGACAGCTACAGTTCATTGGGTGGTGAAAAAATATCTTCCCTTCTCATTTTTCGATGACGAAGCTACACAAGTATATTTTCGACGTATTTGCCCTAATATGGTGTTTCCTAAAAGGTCTACACTTAGAAGGAAAGTCAAAGAGCGATTTGAAGAGCTCCAATTGAATCTCAAGGAACGACTTCAACAATTATCATCTAAAATGTCTTTTACCATTGATGGGTGGACGTCAATTGCTGGTAGGAGTTACTACGGGGTTACTATTCATTATATAGACAACGAATGGAAGTATCAATCTGTAGTTCTTGATTTTATACCATCACGCGGTCGACATACTGGGGAAGATATTGCAACGATTTTCCATGAATGTTTATTGGAATATGGCATAATTGATAAAATACAAGGTATCACGGTCGACAACGCAACTGCAAATACCAAATTTATGTATGAACTGGGCAAACAGCTGCCGCCACACTTTGATTCAGACAATCAACATTTCCGGTGCTTTGCTCACATTTTAAACCTTGGTGTACAAGATTTATTAAAGACCTTAGCATTACACTGTGAGTCTGACACTAACGCGCAAGATCAGCAGTACGAAGACTATGCAGACGAAACTGAGGATGAGGAAGATGAAGAATCTGCACCAAATATTGCTGACTCGCGTACATCTGTAACAAAGTTACGCAGTATTTCCAGTAAAATAAAAAGAAGTGAGATAGTGAAGAAGAAGTTTCAGTCTGCTTGTGAAGCAGCTGGCGTGCCATCAAATCTAAATGCCATTCTTGACTGTCCAACGAGATGGAATTCCACACATGATATGATTGGATTTGGTTTAAAAGTGAGAGCGGGCATTGACATATTGTGCAGTTCTGTCACCGAATTAAATGATTTTCAAATCACAGCTAATGAATGGCAGGTACTCGAAAAATTACATAAATTTCTAATAAACTTTAAACTTTTAAGTACAAAACTTGGTGGAGACAAATATGTTACATTACCGCTAGTCATTGTATCATTCAATCTCTTGCTAGATAAAATTGAATCCATGGTAAAACAGTTAGATGGGAAACCTAATCGATCTGAAGTGGATGAAAGGCTCATTCTAGCTTTCCAAGCAGCTCGAGACAAAATGCTTAAACATTACAAGAAGAGCAACTGGATTTATTGTACTTCTTTAATTTTAGACCCAAGGCATAAGGCTCAGACTTTTGACCTGACAATGTGGGGGAAGCAACTTAAAACAGAAAGTCTGCGCAAGTTCAATGAACTTTATGAAGAATATAAATGTCTACACTCACAGAACAAATCTCTGGAATTACCAGAAAAAGAAAATAAAGTATGTGATGAAGATGAAGACGTAATAGACTTTGATAAACTCTATGAATGTCCCTCGACGTCATCTGGATCTTGTCTTCAAGGCTTAGTGATAGACGAGTTGGAGGAGTACCTGAGAGAACCAAGAACTGCCAGCTCGGAAGACATTTTAGATTGGTGGAGGACGCATGAGACAGAGTATCCGATTTTATCGAAAATGGCCCGTGATTTTCTCTCAATACCTGCAACTTCAGTACCTGCTGAGAGGTTATTTTCTAAAGCATCATTAGTAATTAGAAAACATAGAAATAGGTTAAGTGATGAGTCAGCCAGATGGTTACTTTGTATTAATTCTTGGTCAAAAAAATTGATATAAAGTATCATAACCTAATGATAAAGCTGTTGATTTGTGTTGTATTTTATTTTTTATTCAAATAAATGATAAATCGTAAAACTCTTTTATTAAATTTCTTATAAGTTGAGGGTTCAATCTCTTTCTAGACAGATAAGTATTGTTCTTTAAAATACAGTCAAGTTATTGTAATTAATTTGTTTTTTTACATGTTTTAGCAAATGTAAGCTTATAAATCATAAATGTTTATTAAGAAACAGTTACTTCCATGGAAAACGACATATAGGTCAGTTGATTTTTCGAATTTCTTATCAAATCTTCAGTTATTTATTAATCTGCTTGATCTTTACTATGGCTATGTTAATTCAAGCTCACAATGTTCCAATTCTAATACGTTTTTCTAAGATTTAAAGTAAACTTTAATAAATAGTAATAGACTAATAGGTAATTGCAAGACTTGCAAGACTCTTGCTGCAAGACCAAGACCAAGACCAAGACTGGGAGCGCAAGACCAAGACCAGATGTATTGGCGCAAGACCAAGACCAAGACTGGCTAAGTCTCGTCTTGTTCTTGCATTTGGGCAACACTAAACTCTACCTCTAACCTAACCTAACCTAACCTCTTACCTTGAGTTCTAATCCAAAATATCTGTATTAAATATCAAAATATGTTACGTATTTAATTAATAACAAGAACGTCTTTTGAGAATGCAAAACTTGGTTGTTTTTTATTTTCGGTTACTCAACTCAAATTTGAGTAAATAGATAATTGCTTCATATTTTGCAATAAATGACAAGCGTTGTGTCATCGCGCTTCTCTTTCTTTTCTATGCAATCTGACAGTGACCGCGGTTTAGGTGTTCACAGCGTCTTAAGGTGCGTAGTACTCGCAACCGGCGTGCGTGTATGACCAGATGTATGAACGTAAACGAGGCAAAAGGAGTATGTAAGGAGCGTAGCAGGTGGCGTTCTATAGTTTCTGCCTACCTCCATGGGAAGAAGGCGTGAGTTTATGTATGTATGTATGTATGTATATTAAGAATAACAGAAATCGATTCAGTAAACGATTCTGAACAAACAACTTTCCTAATGTGCTTTAATTCAAATACACATTGTATATAGTTGCTCAAAAAGCCGCAAAGTTGAGGTGGGGCTGGGCTGACCACGTCTGCCTCATGCCCAATGGGCTGTGAGCCAAAATAGTCACTACGTGGAGTCATAAGACAGCTAGAACGCGCCGCGCCAGACACCGTAGAAGATCGCGGGCCGAGCCGGACAAAATAAACGACCAGTGGTCCACATTAGCCATGGATCGCAAGCACTGGAAGTCATGGGGAGAGGCCTTATGCCCAGCAGCGCGATGATACAAACTAACAGTAACATATGTTTATGAAAATCTTTACTGACAGGTGATTTCACCCTTACATTGTTGGACATAATTCCCTTAAGCATATACGTAAAGATCGGTCCTGCGCTGTCCGTATTGGTGGGAACAGACTAAGCATAAAATAACAAGTAATAACATAACATCAATAAAAACATAACATCACGCCTTGGTTGGGTAGAGGTGTACCAGTAGTACACCCACATTTCGCCAGTTATGTTTAAGTCCCATGTAATATGGGGCGAGCCTATTGCCATCAACCGGGCACAAATCCAGACTCCGTAAACAAGTAATAAGGTTTTATTAAACAACTCTTATAGAAATACCAACCTCATTAGCTTTTAAATCTCAGGAGATTCGACTAATTAAAAGTTTTATCCAGTAAAATCCTGCAAGTCGCAAACGTGGCGAATAACTAAAGAGTCGTGATTTCAAATTAAATCGTACATTATGAACCGTGGTATTGGATCCAGAAAAAGAAAGTAGCTTGGCCTTATTTTGTTGCAAAGTGGAGTTACTTGTTTTGAGATTATGGTCTAGAGGCTCGTGGCTTAATAATAACAGATCCTGGTGATTCGTTACAATAGAGATGATGCCTGGGTAAAAAAAAGAAATTCTATTTAGTCCGTCAGTAAGATAAAACAAAATTTAGACACGTATTTTTTGCTTTGCCATATTAATACAAAATTACTTAGATAAAACGCATTGAAGTTGGAGAGTACGGTACGGTTGCACGGTACGTCACAATTCAATATAAAATCTAGCATCATGACAAATTTTAACTCAATGTATCGCCGTAATCTTTTGATTACGTAAAAATAGAAAAAATACGTGTCCAATATTTTTTAATAATCTACCCGACGCGACGGACAAAAATAAGTCATTCTACCCTATTTCAATTTAAACAAGATCCTCACATAAAATCCTTATCTTTATAACCTCTACCCATTTCTTTCCACTCCCGCACATTCTCAGCTTCACTTCTCTATCCTTACGTAATAAATGATGTCACTGGGCTTATTTACAGAGTGCTATAAACCGATATTAAACAAGTCGTAACAATACTCAATAAACAATAGGAACAAATGCCTTCAATCACTCCTCAAGTTTATGATATACCGGGTTTTGAATGAAACCTTTTTACTATTGCAGTCATTGGAATTTTGTTTATTATTTTTCTATTAAGGTATGTTTAATATCTATATAAGTAAGTGTAAGGGGACGACAGGACCTAAACGCAAATTTTGGAAGTTATATAATGCGTAAAATTATACGATCCACTGCAGTACACAAAATCAGAAAAATATATGATATTCTTCAGGATATATGCTAGGTAGATAGCGTGTTGAAAACATAACATAATTAATTTGATACGATAGAAAAAAATCATGAAGATACCTCGAAAAAATTCTTTTAACGATTAAAAACCATACTAATATACATGCAATTATTCTGATTTTATGTCAGATAATCCTACAAGCAACATATTAGCATAATAGTGTTTTATTTTTTTTCTCCAATCAATAGATAGAAAGATAGAATACTCTTTATTATGTACACCATAAAAATTACAGATACAAACGTTGATTTTTTGTAAATAGATAATTGCTTCATATTTTGCAATAAATTACCAGCGTTGTGTCATCGCGCTTCTCTTTCTTTTCTATGCAGTCCGACAGTGACCGCGCTTTAGGTGTTGTAAGCCTCTTAATAACGTGAACCCGAAGACCCGTGAGGCTGTTGAACAGCCTCACGGGTCGATCTAAGGTTTAGCTACGCTTGCTACGGTCAGTTCGTGGATGGGTGACCATCTATTACAATTATCGAGGCCCCTCCGTGTCTCGGAAAGCATGTTTAGCCGTCGGTCCCGGCTGTCATTCGTAGATCTTTGACAGTCGTTATGGGTAGTTAGAAGCCCAAGTCTGACAACCAGTCTTACCAAGAGGTATCATGTTACATAGTAACTAAAATACTGGTATTTGACAATGACATATTATATATAGACACGTCACGAACCAACATCGCGGCGCTTAAAAACGGCGAAAATACTAGATAGCTACTTATACGCGTGAAGAAAGGGAAACGACACGTTTTTGTCGTTAACTTTTGGGTATAATTTCTACATCATCTGAAAACACACGACGGCATGTTTTTTTATGTTTTTCACAGGTTTACACACACAATATAAATTAAAAACAAACGTAGTGTCGCGCGACAGGTTGGTGCGTAACTAAGCTCGATGTGGCCAATTGGCTTCATTTCATGTTGTCATTTTAGAGTGCGGACAACGTATCTATAGTTTTAAATATCATTGGTATTTGACTGCATCGTTTAGACTCCGACTCGTTTGGAAGCCGACCCCAAAATAGTTGGGAAAAGGCTAGGCAGATTGATTGATTAATCTTGAAATACTATGTTACTTTAAGACAGGATGAAGTGCCAAACCATAGAAGATGCACAGGATACAACTGGGAGCCAACATAAGGACATATTATTCATGA
Organism: Atethmia centrago; assembly: GCA_905333075.3. Lineage (NCBI taxonomy): Eukaryota > Metazoa > Arthropoda > Insecta > Lepidoptera > Noctuidae > Atethmia > Atethmia centrago. The sequence continues at coordinate 26,168,368 of HG995376.1, forward strand.
TATTTTTTTGAAGTCATTACTAAGGCTTTGCAATGTACCTCTTACTTCATTGAAATGAAGTATAAATTAGAATGATGCCGCGAGTTTTATACAACTCTCGGCAATCATTCTAATTTATATTTTATTACACTGTTATAAGAGTACAGAGAGACACATTCACAATGTAACACCTATAATTATCATTGTTGAACATTGCTTGGATGTTCCCACTGCTGGGACACAGGCCTCCTCTCTGTGAGCGGGAGTGGGCCGTAATCCACGGTCCCAGTGCGGGTTAGTAGATGTCACATGTCTTCGCATTTTTGGTTATAGGACATGCCGGTTTCCTCACGATGTTTTTCCTTCACCGTTTTGACAGCAGTGGTGATGAAATAATTTACACAAAGTAAAGCGCCTGTCTGGGTTTGAGCCTACGACCTACAACTCGTAAGTCGCAGCCGTTACCACTGGGCCACCACTGCTGGGCTGAATTTAAACATTGCTTTCGTGCGCTAGTTCGCACGAAACTTTTTCCACATAATAAACCGAAGTATAAACTATCTAATTAACTATATTAACATTCCGTCATAAACCAAGGTTGCCGGAAATGAGATCTGTATATCAAGCAGATGCGAGCGTGTTAACTTGATAGCTGCAGGCGACAGGTGCAGGCCTGCCTGATCACATTTAGTTGCCGTATGTAGACTTCAACCAACGTAAGTAGATAGGGATATTAGTCTAGCGACACATCGAAGGAGAAATACGTGACAGACATTTCCATGTGCTTAATATGCTCGCAAATGCTTTTTAGATTACCTAGGCTCAGGCCGAAATTACGTTGCGTAACTCGCATTTTAGGCGTAACCACGCTGAATTGTCGTCGAGCATTGTTACGTGGATGTGACTAAAGGGTCGGGTATACGCCGCTGACCTTGGCCATACAGCAAACCTTGTTTTTGGGTGGAATGGTGGTGGAAATCATCAAATAATTTCTCCCGCTCTGGGCGGAGCGGGAGGGTGTGTCAGACTCTTATTGACTAAAACCCACCCGTATTCCTTCTGTTGCGTGTGATGCCAGGGGCCTCGGTAACCCTTTAGTACCTTCCCGCGACTATATGCACCTTAAGGTGCTCTTCCAGTCGCGGGAAGGTACTAATGGGTCACCGAGGCCCCCGCAACACAGGCAACGGAAGGAACACGGGTGGGTTTTAGTCAGTAAGAGTCTGACACACCCTCCCGCTCCGCCCAGAGCGGGAGAAGTTATTTGATGAATTCCCACCACAAAAAAAATAACGGTGGTCTTCCAAAGTCGACCGCAACCGCAACCGTAAACGCAAACCGCAGCGATACGACTGATTTCTTTGTAATTCTATGAAAACTGTGACAGGCGACATGTGTTATGTCGCCTTATACGGAAACGTTTTCATGAAGAACATAGAAACCAGATGCCATCGGAAAAGCACCTTAACGGTTGAAAAAAAAACAAGTCATTTATTCAAACTAGGCTGAGAATCAGCACTTTTCGAACGTAAAATTACAAGACAGTCCCCCAAATCGCCCACCCTTCACCATTTCCTAGTGCTTTAGCTGGGAAGAAGAAGTGGCGCAACAAACTCCCCAGCAGCACTGCTGTCTGAAGGTTGTAGGTAAATGTGTTATTAGAATGGTCCTAATAGAAATACAAAGTACCTATGTTTGATTTCTAATATCACTTAGGTAACGTACAAAAAATGCTGAAGCCCACAAGTGCGGTCCAAAGAAAAACCTGCGTTTGCTTATAACCTTACTGAGATAGCAGCTTTTTGCAAACTGTAGCAATTGATGAGAAATACAAACAAAGAATCAGTTCTAACGAGAATGCATAGATTTCAAAAATAATATTATTATTATTATTTTATCATAATTATTATTTTATCATAATTATTATTTTCTCTGCATCGCGGGTAGTTTTGCCAGGCGTCCGGATAAAGCCGGACACAGGCAGGCTTTTTGGTTGCGTGTGCGGCAAAATGAGACGGTGTAAGGCCAAATATCCGGCTAAAGTGGCTGGTCTGTCCGGCTTTTCGGTTTTAAGACCTGGCAACCCTAATCGCGGGACCACAAACCTCCGCGTTCGAAGGAAGTGGTCACACAATAACTCATAAATTTCGCGTCACAGATTAGACGAATTCATTGCCTTGAACCACAGTTCGTTACGTAGGTCAATTAGAACGTACGGTCGGTATTTTTCATGTGGATCCCGGAATTAATTTAAAGATTGATAATATCGTGTTTCTAATTATTTGTAGGTATAGAAGTGTGTTGATTCTGCACCCTAATTGCGTAACACACGATCAATCACAAACTGGGGGGTAACCATCACCTCTTATAGCAGTATTATTATAATATAACTTCACGGTGGAAAAGTGATGGAGCTATACAGGACTTATAGCTCCATCTCTTTCTCACGCTGAAGTAATATTGAAATATACTGCTATAAGAGGTGATGGTTACCCCCCTGAATGATTTTGCAATACAACGTGTCGTTTTGCATCATCGTCAAATTTCAGGAGGCTGCTATGAAAGACATATATAATCAAATAAAATTACGATACCTGCTCAATACTTACATGTTTTTTTTTTGTTATTTAAGTTTGACAGTATTTTAGAATACACCACTTTCACAGAATATAAACACCCCGTTGCGTATGCGGTAGTGTGTGTGTAAAAGAGCAGTTACAGTGCGGTATCACACGGGCCGCGTTTTAACATGTCATGCGTTTTAATGTGTCCCACACCACACATGCCAATTTCCGAAAATTAGTAAAAAAAAGAGCTACTTATTGTATTATTGATTCGTGTCGAGAATCATTAGCATAGTAACCTCCTTGAATTTGACGAGGATGCAAAACGACACCTTGTATATTGCTTCCTATCATAATGTGCGAAAAATTTGTCTGCTCAACAACGTAAAATCCTTTAGTGATTCCTAGTCATTTCATTTTTTGATAATTTTTTGAAATGGTACCTACCATTTCAGCCAATCTTCCCATTTCTATATGCAATGAATCTGTACTTAGATTCAAAATTCACTATCAATCATAGGCATACCTACTTTTATTCCAAACACATTAAAAGGAAAATGGCGCATAAAATAAATAAGTACAACTCAGTATTGGTCTACTGCATTAATGGCTATCCTATGTTTACGTTCGCTCTGTTTATTATTTACTCTGTGGATTTAAAGACTACATTATGCTGACGTTTCGTTCCATTTTTAAATTCTTTCTATATGAATAATGGAAGATAAATTGAATGCAGTCTTTGTGAAGGTTATAGGAATTTATGAAAAGAAAATTAGCATGCTTTTTGCAAGGAAATATTTCTATTTTATATTTTTGCTATTTTCAATTGTTTTGCGGTGCATAAATCTCTTTGACATAAATAACTTCGGACATTATATAGTCAATTGTATCCTGACTCCTGATACAGCAGTAACATGCTAATTCCATTCATCACCACAAGTAATTTAAAAAAAAACCCACAATGGTGCCGATTCCCTTGTTCACAAATTAAACTAAATTTAAGTTCAGTGCATCTTTTTCTTTCTATTTCATTAAGAAAAGGACAAAATATAAATTTTAGTTTAGTCCTGTCAAATTAATCAGCGCTTGACGTAAATTGACGTAATTTTAGTAGGCAAGTTTTTAACCACGTCTAAACTTGTATGGAGTAGTGACAGGCGCTGATTAATTTGACAGGACTAAACTAAAATTTATCTTCTGTCCTTTTCTTAATTAAATAGAAAGAAAAAGATGCACTGAACTTAAATTTAGTTTAGTTTGTGAATAAGGGAATCAGCACCATTGTCTATTTGTCTATTTGGTCGGTTGGGCTAGTGGCTAAGAAATAACAGCCGCATGGGTCGATCGATCAGGTTAAGCTATGCTTGCCGCGGTTGGTCCGTGGATGGGTGACCATCTTTACATACCAAGACCCCTCCGTGCCTCGGAAAGCACGTTAAGCCGTTGGCCCCTGCTGTTATTTGTAGATCTTTGACATTCGTTACGGGTCGTCAGAAGCTCGAAAGTCTGACAACCAGTCTTACCAAGGGGTATCGTGTTACCCAGTAACTGGGTTGTGGAGGTCAGGTAGGCAGCCGCTCCACGTACCACCACCAGTACGTTAACTGGTATTCAACTGCATCCTATTAGACTTGAAGCCTAACACAGTTGAGAACCTGCCGGGGTCGCGGGAAGGTACTTATGGGTCACCGGGCCCCCGCAACACAGGCAACAGGAAGGAATACGGGTGGGTTTTAGTCAGTAAGAGTCTGACACACCCTCCCGCTCCGCCCAGAGCGGCAGAAGTTATTTGATGATTTGAACCAAAAAAAAAAAACAGGAAAAGGCTAGGCAGATGTATAACAATCCAATTCTGCACTTTGGTGTAGAGAATCAATTTTCGTTATTTTACAAATTTATAAATTTAATTTTCTGTTGCTTTTATTATTATTTCTTCTACGCGAATAGATCATCGGGCAAACCAAGACTATTTACATAGTGATAATCTAATATAAGCTCAAACATCAGCAGATTTACAAAGGAAAACAAAGTCATCTGCATCACAAGTCACATGTGTCAATACACAACTGACGCAGACCTGATCGCATCGCATGGCTGACTGTACTACGGATCATGGGATCAACTCTCGCACTATTGATGTATCTACGATCGTCTTCTATTTATTTAAGAGTCAGCACAGACAGAGGAGCAAAATGCTGGAGCGGTTTTTCAATGATATATTGATAATAAATTAAATCTGCGTGCAAAAGATCATTCCATGTGGCGTGTAGTGTGCGAGCATTCTCATGCGTATTTTCAATCAAAACATTCCAAGAACTAAAATGCTCGAGCAGTTTATCATCTATACATCTACCTATACAAATAAAGAAAATTAGAGCGTCTGTTTGTAATATTCAAATAAAAGCTCTTTACTAAATGCATATGAAAGTATATACGGTACTTATAAAAAAAACAATATTTAAAATTCTGTCTGTCTGTCTGTTTGTTCCGACTAATCTCCGAAACGACTGAACCGATTTTGACAGGACTTTCACTGACGTTGTACTGGCCTTCTTTGAGGAGCTGGGTGGATCGAATAATTGATTTCCCACCCGTACGCAAAATACGCGCATTGACGTGGAGTTGCGGACACCAGCCCGTATTACCTATTACCTATTACCTAACTGACGTTGTAGGAGTAACTTAGTACCTACTATATTTTAGAAATAGCCACGCGGGCGAAGCCGCTGTCTAGTTCATAATAAATTAAATCACAACTCTTCAAAACAGCGTGCAAGAGTTGATTCCCTGAGACGTGTATTCGAGCATGCTCGCGCGTATTTTCACTCAAAATTTACAAAGAAAATGCTCCAACGGTTTGCTGCTCTGTCTGAGCTGGCCTTTAGCTTGTTACCTTGAACTGCTTTCAACAGATTTACAAAGGTAAACAAAGTTATATGCATCACAAGTCACATTATGTCAGTAGATTAATCATGTGATCAACTCCCGCGCTTTAAAATAGAGAGGTAGGTACAGAAGATCAGCTCCATACAAAGAGCGAAAACTGGCGCACGAACAAAAACACGGTCTAAGGAACCTCGACGCGCAAACTGTTAACATGAATCCCACCGAAAACATTTCGTGTAAAATAGGTTGCCAAGACTTACATAACACTTTCACTGTTAAAAATTATCTGATCTAATGTAAATCCAAGCCCCTAAGTCTACAAGGCCTAATTCTACAATTCTTATATCTCAATTTCTATAAAACCTTAGCCAAAATGTCCTAATACCTTAATAAAATCCAAAGTATAAAAGCTAGACAAATGAAACTTAGTATGTTTTATAAGTCTGTTAACTACATGCTATCCTGAGAATTTGAGCTCTCTAACATTATCCAGGCCGAAGCTATGAGGCTTTGAAAATACGATGAAGCGCTTTAAGAAAAAGCAGCGACCCGTGCACTACCTACCTTGGTAGTGCACCGGTCGCTGCTTTTTCTGGCTCGTCTTGGCAGGGGACTACTGTGACCCCAAATCCAGCACATGATTTTACACCCACCAGCGTTGAAATTCATCGGTTATATAAAAGAAACTATCTACCTGCAGTATTGTCTCTCCTTTCCCCCCAAATCCATTCAAAGGTTGTCTTTAAAAGATCGCTTTTAGCGATAGGACCGCCCATTGTGTCACCCTATGTAAAATTTCTACATTGATATCTTTAATTTGTATAGTGTAAATAATAAAGAGTATTCTATTATATTATATTCTAAAAGAAAGAATCTTGTTCCTTTTGCCTGTGACAAAACAAAACGTTGCACTTATGTAGAGTAGATTTTTTGACACCATGTATGGACGTACGAATATCTCAAACTGTCTCAAACTAATGCTGAAATGCGACTCATGAGTGCGTTTACACTCGCTGTACGTGAATCGTGTCTATTTCTGCGTACATTTTCACTCGTCGTATGACGCCGACACTCTGCGTAATGCTATGTCTACAGTCTTCTGTTTGGTTTACTTAGGTTGTTATGGTATGTTAATTTTATGACACTTTAAACAGACAGTGTTGACCGCAATTTATATTGATTACGATAATAAACAACTATTTATATACAGTTTAGTCATAATATATTGCCCAAAGTTGCCTTCGACCGCAGTAAAGTTAAGTAGATATGGGAATCACCTTACGTAGTAAAGACTAGGAAATGCGATTTCTATATCTACTTTCTAACGCACTAGGCAAGCCGGTAGATTCATAATCAGCCTATAATGTCCCCATTACTCTTCGAGAGGGAGTGGGCTGTCATCTACCACGCGGACCTAGTGCCGTTGGTAGATGTCTCACGTCTTCGAATTTCTGGTTCTAGGACATGCCGGTTTCCTCACGATGTTTTCCTTCACCGCTTTGGGAGCCGTTAGATGACCAAAGAGATAATAGGTTAATTATTTATTTATTTATTATTTATTAAAACTTTATGCACAAGTAAAAAAAAAGAATACCGTAAAAAGGAGGACTTAATGCCTGAGGCATTTTCTACCAGTCAACCTTAGGGTGATGCAGAGAAGACACATGGCAGGTGCAACTTATGGGATAGATAACACGAAAATAACTATACAATACAAGAATAGATACGTAGATACATACATATAAACAGAATAAACTTTGTTAGGAGAAATAACGATCGGTAGTGGGGAAATAACGATCGGTAGTGGAGAAAACGAATCCAGCAAAATATCAGCGCTGGGATGTTTCTGCCAACTTCTTACGTATATGTTCACGTGCCTTCAGTTTAAAAGACAACCGACTGGTCGCCGTCCCGATGTTCAGAGGGAGCGCATTCCAAAGAAAGACAGCCTGGACAAAGAAAGAAGAGTGAATGAAACCAGAGCGGTGAGAAGGACATCGAAGAAGACGGTTGTTGGTGGAACGAAGATTTTTACTATGGGCAGAGCACAAGTATTGAATATGAGAAGTCAGGTAAGAAGGAGAAGTGGGTTTGTTGAGAATAGAGAACAACATAGACAAACCCTCACCTCTCTGTGCTGACGAATGGGTAACCATTTTAGAAGCACACGGTGTGCGCATACATGGTCATACTTACGAAGATTGAAAACGAATCGAATGCAATTATTGAGAAGTCGGTCAAGTTTATTGAGGAGATCTGCATTCAGGTCATAGTTACTATGACCTGAATGCAGATGCACACCACCATAGTCAATTATGGGAAAGATTAAGGACTGTACAAGCATTGTGTTTACGTGTGACGGGAGAAAATTTCTCAACCGATAGAGCGACCGCAACGTTCCGGTGACTTTTTTATTAACAGTCGTTACCTGCTTTTGCCAGTCAAAACAAATGTCGACATGCAGACCAAGATCTTTAACATCGGAGCTATGGACGGATATACAAACGGAATGACTGAGTTGTCAAAGATTACAGGTGGCAAAGATAAGCCATTCAGCTTCCTTAAGCTGTGGGGGCTCCCTATTATGATAGCCTGACACTTGGTAGGGTTAATCGCCACTCCAAATCGATCAGACCAGTTTTTGACCACACCTAAATCCCGGTTTAGCTCCTCAATCGCATCAGAAATGTTATCAACACTTGCATGGCAGTTAAGCTGCAAATCGTCGCCATAGAGATGATACGTTAATGTTATCTTACCGATTAATGAAGAATATCTATTAGAAATAGATATCCTAGAGTGAATTCAATAAAACCACTGTATATATTCTCGTAGGCAAGGCTTGTTAAAAGATGTAAGATTTTCAGTACAGGCTTAGAAAAAGGTCCTAAATGAAAATAAACGGTAAGTAACAAAACCTCAACCTAATTACAGTTTCTCTAACAAAAAGGTACAGTCACTAACACGTTTATGGCACTGATTATACGTCCAGCTATTTACTAAAGTCCATTCAAGCCGTAAAAGATCACGTCCTATTCGAAATTAGACCGTTACATTAAATTTTCGCTGAGATTTCACCTGAACAGACCAACAGCACATTTTATCGAAGCCACTCGATTTTCAACCCAACACACAACACCTAAGCCTCAAAATACATCAGCAGCATCTAATTATGAAGCTTACAAAAGCACAAAACAGGCAAGGACGAACTTTCACTGACTAATCAAGGGTTCGTTAATGACTTGTTGCCCTATAAAGGATTTTATGCCGTATGTATTTGGGTCACAGTTCATTTTAGGTTCACACGTATTTTCTGCTGAGTTAAAAAATATATCGGAATACTTTTTTCCGAGGTGACGTGTGAGTAATAGAATGAAAGATTGCCTTAATATCGGCTATGATTCTGACGTCACTCAGATGTCACATCGTATTTAGTGTCATTTTTGACATGTGTCAAACGGTAGAGCTGGGCGGGCCATGAGTGGAATTGTCAGTCATTAAATTGGACCTTGAATGAATCGTTTGGTCTCGGCCACTCAATTTAGAGCGCGTGGTCTTTCGTACTATTGACTAAAATACGAATTTTCGCCAATGACGATTTTATTGGAGTAATTGGCGGTTACATCACGGACCTACAGCTGTAGTAATTTATGTTAATGAGAATTGGGTCATTGTTAATATATACCTAACTTGTTTGTGTGACATAGAATTGGAACAATCATACCAACTCCTTTTATTTCAGTCTGGAAAGTCTAATATAGCCCCACAGGATGTCAATAGTTTGAAAATGAAATGTTTACTGAACTATCACCCGAAGGATTTATGAGTAAAATGAGACTATAACTCAATTTTAATAGTATACAGTCAACGTATTTTAGGTTACAAAACACAGAAATTCTAACCATACTTGCTTTAATTACTCACAAGTACTAACTGTCAAATGTGTGTTAGAATAATTAGTGACACTACAATTGTTTTACTGTCGTGCGTGTTTAGTAATATATGTCACCGTATGATTATGAATTTCGTTAGTTTATAATCTGTTTAGCGAAATCATATACTATCGAAAAATTGTGAACTGCAACAAACCATTTACAATTTATAGTATTATTTTTCGATATTTCATTATATATCCAAAGGAAACCGACAAATTATGAACTGGTATTAAACTTGCATGCGACGAACGCACCTTGCGCTAATACTAAATAGCTAAGTAACTGCGACCAACTCTGAAAAAGCGCTCGCCGGCCGCGGCCACGGCACCGCTCGCTTCCCTCGCTCGGCTCGCGCGCGGTTTGTCACCTAGCCTAACCTATTTGTTCGGGGTGCTTTGGCTTAGTTACTGCGACCAATTCGGCTCCCGCACCGTCAAGGCCTAGCAATCAGGGACGATTCACAATTTTACGGATGATAACATCGGGCAGAATATGAACAATTTCGATAAGTGCAGGTTCGTTTACAATTGACGATTTGGCATTGAGAGCAGTTGTGGCCCAGTGGTAACGTATGCGACTTACCGAGTTGTAGGTCGTAGGTTCGAACCGAGGCAAGCGCTCTACTTTGTGTAAATTATTTTATCACCACTGCTCTCAAAACGGTGAAGGAATGAGGAAACCGTCATGTCCTAGAACCAAAAACTCGAAGACATGTGACATCTACCAATCCGAACTGGGCCCACGTGGTGGATTACGGCCCAGTCCCTCTCACAGGCCTGTGTCCCGGCGGTGGGAACATTATAGGCTGATTATGTATGTAGACTATAAACTGCCGAAAATAAATGCGTTATATTGTAACAGTTCACAATTTTTCGATAGTTTATAATCTCGCTAGATAGATTACCTATAACTAACGGCTTACAGTATTATGGTGACATATCTCGTACATATACCATCGTGTATTTGAGTTAACATTTTAGTTTAAAAACAATGTACTTACATATTTTAAATAGAAATGTTACGATGAAGATTAAGATTATCGGCACTTAGCGGTTAATCGTACCCATCGTCGATTATTGCCGCAATTATTTTAGGATGTAAAATGAGAGTGATTATTTTTCAACACTCCCATTTAAAAGCAATGATGAAACATTTATTTTGTTTTTCAAAAAGAAAAAAACTTCAAAAAGAAGTAGAAACCGTTTACAATTTTAACAATCATTAACAGCAAAATCTACTCACGTAAAAATCATCTCGACCCTGCAAAAATTCGGCAAACTCACCTGAAAAAGAGAATCATATTATAATTATAAGTAAACACATCGTCTGTTCCTACGCAACATAATTATAAGACACACGCAATTATGAGGAGGGCAACTTCAGAGCACGTCATTTTAATAAGAACAAAGGGGTATTGCGATATCATTTGCACGAAATTGAGGGTAAGCCTTCTAATTAGCGTTAAATTGTTTGGGTAGATAATAATGAACTAATGTGTGGATTTTTTACCTTGTCAATTAACCCCACGGTTAATTGACAAGGTAAAATATAACCTGCTAGTGTCATGATAACTAAATATTAAAAAGATTTGTAGTGATTTTAAATACCAAATATGAAATCGAAAGTGCCTATGTGATTTGCCTCAAATGATTTTTGTATCAGCGTAGTCATGAAGTTTAAAAGTATCTCATTTGACAGTTACCGTAAAAGTACTGGTTTTAACAGAACACTACTTGCTAAGTTCTCTTCGAGCATCGGAACCTACAGATTGTCTTCAAGAACTCTAACGTCTATACTGATATTATATTGAGTACCTAATTAAATAGTTCGTTAAATATTGCTATATACCAACTTTGTATGTGTGTAAGAATATAAATACAGAAATATTCGTACTGAAAAGGCGTTTCATTACACTCGTTTAAAAGGATGGCAAAATATTTGATTGAGGTCTAGTCTTGACTATGCATAGCAATATTTTTTGTCTTTTGGCCTCTCTCAACACTGTCAGAAAAAAATTCTTTAACCAAAATAAAACTTCATAATTGCTTCGTAGATAGTAATCCAAACATGGTAAAACAGGTACTTTAGTTATAATATTCAGATTACAATGAAAATAAAGAGACAATTTTGTCTCGAGTATAATAAAATACGCGTCAAATTATTTCTACTATGTAATATAACATCTTTCCAGAAGAAGCACATATTCAAAATGAAATAGTTAACGAAACGTTTCCCAGCTTCGTTAATACTTTTAACATCATATGAACAACGTACCCGCATCTTCTTTGCATGTTCCTATGCAGTTAAGTTTTATTTGACAACCCGTTTGTCTGTTCCAGAGGGTGTAATGAGCTTCACGTTATTTCCCAAATTTTCGTGGAAACAGCAGCAAAGTTTAATTATAAATGAAGTTTTTTGAGAGGTAGTCTCTCTGAACTAATTTATTTTATGTCTATTTTATTTTGTAGCTGGATAATTATACACAGAATAATTAAATTACAAAAGATGATTTTTCTCTTCCAGAGACCCAAGAAAGTAAATCGTTATTTAACCTTGATACGGAATTAATCAAACCATACAAATGCAAAGTAACCGTGCGTTACATCAGACATAACGCATAAGCCCCGAACAGTGGCAGTTTAATAACGCAGAGAAACAACTCAGTCATCGGGGTTTACGTGAAATTGTTCCTGTGGGCGCCAAGGTCACCGGCAACCTGCCCCGCCTCACTTAAAAAGCCATTAACCAAACGCCCCAGTTTCGAGTATCCCGCACAATGTTTGACATAATATAATATGAATCAACTTCAGTGTTCAGCTTCTCTGGTTAAGGAATGGCGACTTGATAAAAGGCGCTTTCGAATTCCAGTGGTGCTTTGTGCCTCACAAGATGTTGTTCTGTATCTTATTTGGTACTAAATAAGTTATTATATTTATAGTCATCTTCGTTAAGATCATCTAAGCAGTTATCTCTAATTAATATTTCGCATCAATCACGCTAATGTTTTCTTTTGTAACATCCAGAACGTTAGTTTTCTTTCTAAACCAGCAATAAATCAAATTAACTATGTTAACAAACTAACATCATTTTTCATTTACGCATTCAGTTGCCTAATAGTATGCCAGAATTATTATAATGTTTATGTTCATGTCCTCTGTGGGGATAGTCCCAAAGATTTATTAATACTATAAAACAAACATCAAAACGTAGGCTCTCATTAAATATGGATTAACTAGGTGCTAATGTTCTCTGGATGTCTTTGTAAGAATTTAAATAGGCACATTTGAATTATTTATTTCAGCTTTTACTTTAAAATATAGGTATTCAACATATTTCGGTTGATTAACAGCTATGGTAGATCTCCTGAATGTTTCAGAAGCTATTATTCCCATTGCTATAAATGAAAATAATGGCATAATTGTGATTGTTAATTTCAATCCAGTTTATTATCAAATTGAAACATTATTGCTACACTCACAGTATTATTTTATGTGCTTCACTTATTGGTCTTCTGTCAAGCTTAAGAATCAGTGAAGCAAACTATATTTTACACTTATTTTCAGCTTTATAAACGTATCTAAAACATCTCATGTTTGTTCACCTTCATGTGTGTACTCTACTCGCTGAGGCTAGCTTCTCTCAAAGTTTACATAAACTTATTCAGGCGAAAAACGGCCGGTAGTAAAAAGCAAAGAATGTAGTTTCGATCTTACGTATCCCGTTTTACTATTCACTACTGTAAAATGGAAAATTATATCTAAAAGCTCACATTATGCGGGAAAAGCAGGCATATTTGTTTAGTAAATCCCTACCCATTTGCCTTAACCGACGAGGAGTATTTATTTTGAATCTGCATGCGATTTGTGGCGGCACCCACGTTGCAGGACATCCAAGTCAGCGTACTATGACGACACGAAGCAGCATGATTGGTGCGTGAGTCATCATTGTGTTCTCCAGTAGTTTTTCATTTCCGTATAAATTCTACTAGTAACCTGTACTGACTCAAACATCACATTACTTGCGTTACATGCATGCATCACAATGTAATCTTGGAACAATGAATTAAAAACCTGAACGAATCACACAATAACGGAGCGATACTCATCTGCATGCTTTATGATTCTTCAAAAACTTCAATCTAAGGCCCTTTTCCAGCAAACAAACTGTTTTATGAGCCACATTATTCACATTCACGTAATACTTACACGTAACATGATTCCGGATTCCGTCAAAACAAGAGGCTGGGTGAACGCTTTGAGGATCACTTCAGGTTAATCATAAAAATGTAAATTATTCTCTGTGGTACGTTTCTGCACGTCACAAAGGGTCCAGGTAACGCTTCATTCGTCCTTCGTAATGGCCACCCGCACATTTGTGATTCGTTCTTTCACGTTAATGACTGGCGGTTTAATAAATATTTATTTTCATGAACAATGTGTTTGGTTTCAAATTAGTATAGTATGTTTAAACAATTTATAAGTATTGGAGTTTCTCAAAAGATTAAGTTTAATGAAAGAAAGTGTGTAAAGCGTGGCTCTTTACCTAACTTATCTTCAGAAAAGAATGAATATACAGCTAAAGCAACAGTTACTTCTGCAAGACAAAACAAAAACTTATCTATTGGGAAAGTCTATTCCTATTTAGATAAAAAACAATGAACGCACAACAAAGTAAGAAACTATTAGACACACACATGGTCCCGCGTTGGGCGCCAAAAGTTAAACTACAGACTACCCGCATGTTCATGAGCTTTACCACTGCCTTTTGATATGTTCTACTTACATAAAGTACTTGTAGTAATATGTTTATGTTGAAACGTGGACCATTATGTTAGAAATTACACATTTGTTTTGCACCATTATTGATGAAAGTCACGAAGCACGTTCGATATGACACTAAAGGTAAAAAGAATTCCAAAAGAAACAACGAAATGGTCGTGCAATTAGCTTGCCGGATAATGACAGCGATATAAAAATAAAAGTGGTCTGTCTCGAAGACTACAAGATTCAAATACTCAATGTTAAAAAGTCTGTCTTCATTTGTCTTCAGAGTACAACAAAACGAAAGATCATAAAATTTTCCTTCGAGTAGATACATTTCATTCAACTATTCAACTGCTGTTTGTAAGTGAAGCGGGACGTCGGATATTATAAAGGCAAAAGCGACTGTGAGATAAGACGCCAGTGACGGCTGTCGGCCGGTAATGATATTACGTTTCAACGCCATCTAGCGGCAGACGATACAATTGTGTTTGCTCAAATGTTGTTTCACCTCGGGATGACGACCGTTCTATTTTTGTATTTAACTGAATCAATTTTGTTTTGTTAGAAACGAATTCAATTATCGCTTTGGCGCGCAGCTTATGATTCTGCAAGTTATTAATTTAACGGTTTTGAAACAAAATAATGTAATAAACATTCGACCATTGTCCGTCTGTTACTCCTACAAAAAGCTCCAAGAGTTTTTAAAACATCGTTCGACAATATATCACAGGAATCGATCGAAACTTTGACGACGGTAAATCGTTTCTAAACTCCGACACTATCTATCCCTAGGTTCAAGTGGGACTTTTTCCAAAGTGTTTGGAATTTCAAGCTGTTCTAGACTTTAAGGAATCCCCTATTAAGACTAGCGGATTAGTATTCTATCTCAGTACGCTTTATACTTACCATCTATCCTTTTTAGGGTTTTGTATTCTAAGGGTGGCAAACGGATCCCTATTACTAAGCCTCCGCTTTCCGTTCGTTCGTCCGTCTGTCTGTCTGTCAGCGAGCTGTATCTCATGAACCGTAATAGGTAGACTGTGTAGTCTGTAGACAGTTGAAATTTTCACACATTGTGTATTTCTATTGCCGTTATATACCTACAGGACAAAAATAACCGGTGCGCAATTTTTTTTGGTGGTTCAATATCAGTAATATAATCACATTTCCATTATTTGTTCAATACTTTTTTTTCTTCTTGACTTCCTAATAATATACCTAAAAACCTGCAGTTTAGGTACATTCGCGCGTTCCGCTACATCCGCCACCGGCGCCGGTCGGCAAGTCACCAGAAAAATTTCAAAGATTCAAATTTAAACATTTCAAAGCAAACCACTTTCGTTAACGATAACTTTATTTTTTGTACACACGGCTACATATATTTCCAGTTTAAGCTGATCTCCCATAGGATTGTCGCAGAATGAGAGGTCAGCTTATATTGACATATCAAAATAAAAAAATATAAGATTAATTTGTCAAAATTTGCGCACTGGTTTAATTTGTTCCTATAAGTATATACAACAAATAATTTTAAAATATACATACAAGAAACGTGTTTTTTTTTACTCGCACACGGAGGGTTCCATACCTTATTAAGATCGTTAATAAGGTACGGAACCCTCCGTGTGCGAGTCCGTCTTGCACTTCGTTTTTTTCTAAATGTCCTATATATATACCTGAAAGGTTTTCTAGTTTTGGATATTCCAAAAATCGTTGTTCAGTGCTCTAATACTAATAATATAGAAGCGAATGTCTGTTTGTTATTACAGCTGGTCTTTTTGACCTAAACTTTTGGCTCCACAGAAGTTTATACTTCAAAAAAATATTTTTGAAGTATAAACTTCTTATGCGCACTTTGCACTCTTTCTGATCAGTGAACGAAAATGAACAGTCACGCTTGGGTCGGCGACGCTGAATCGGGTTCGGGTATACTCGGCTCCAGTCGGTCGGTGACGCTGAATCGGCTATACTCGGCTCCAGTTGGTCGGTGACGATGAATCGGGTATAGTCGGCTCCAGTCGGTCGGTGACGCTGAATCGGGTATACTCGGCTCCAGTCGGTCGGTGACGCTGAATTGCATATACCTACTCGGCTCCAGCCGTAAGTTTTCACTACGATCGTGTGGTCATAAGCACACACCCTCTTTTTTTTTAAAGCAGGTTGGTTTTTACAGATGACAGTCAATAGTTGAATATTTACAACGGTTAATTAGCTGTCCTTGACCGATTAATCGGTCAAGGACAGCTAATGAGACACAATTGATTTTCCATTGTTTGGCTCTGATTGGAAACGCGCTGGGACTTCACAAGTTAAAAACGACAAATTGGGCCACTTTCATTTGAAAGTCGAGATTGTAATTAATTGTTAAGATAGTGACGGCAGGACATATTAAACAAAATATCGCTTGAAGGCTCTTGCAGACTGAGGCGATATCGCGGGCGCGACAGGCATATTGCTGCCTGTCGCGCCCGTGATTTCGCGCTAGTCCGCACGAGCCTTTAGGAACACACTATTTTAACGATCGAAAGATCGCTGTACCTACGTTTCAACTATCATTATTGCCCATAGCTCAAAAGACTGCAAAGGAAATACCCTTCTATTTTTAGCTAGCAGTAACCGAAGCGAAAGTACCCAACAATACTCATAACAACCTTTTTGGACAAAAAAGAGATATACATTCCATCCGATCCCAAAATAGAGTAACGGTCGCAACTTCCAATTTGGAACAAGTCCCTGAAATGTACCTGGTACATTCGTCAACCTTTAAAGCAAGAGTATCTTTTGGGTGAGTTAGTTTCAACGTAGACCTAATCCATCGCCCGCCACCAGACGAAATCAAGCTAGGTCAATAGTTGACTCATCAACAACTGAAAATTTCTGGAAAAAAGATCCAGGAAATCCAATCATCCCAGATTAAATACAGAACGCCTAAGACCACACAAACAAAGACAGTTTGTGTAATCAACGGAATTCCGCAAACTATTATGATGGCCAGTAATATATGGCACCTGTGAAAACATCTACCAGATGTCTAGTATACGACCTATTACGTAATATTATGGAGATTCGTTGCTTTGAAACTGGAAGATCACTTTTGCCGCGAAACTGCTTTGTGCGTACGCGAATAATCTAAAATATCTAATTAATCACCGTCGGGCTAGCCAAGTATGTTGAGGTCGGCATCCAGTTTATCCAGATGCAGCGGAGTATCAAGATTTTATGCGGAGCGACTGCCATCTGACCTATGCATCCCAATTACTGAGCAATACAGTTAGAGTAATCTGAGCAATTGCCAGAGTTTCAGGTTTCCGACTGCTGATTCATATTTTCTTTGTTGCGTGAAAGTTTTTTACTCTGTGTGAGTTTACTAGTATGATATTTATTGCATACATAGTGTTGCTAGAGATACTAGCATATTTTTAAAAGATGTATTATAACCGGTTGCATCGCCAGACAACCTAATTCTTCATTCATATCTTATTAGATTTCTTTTGTTTCTTCTCAAATCCTTACCGCATTTTAAGGCCATTCATTTTTCCTGCAGTTACTGAGCTTAAACTGAATTGTCGTGATAAAGCGAAGGCATTGTACGAATTAATAGAGCAGTTCATTAGTACCGCTTAGCAGCGACCCCTGGGGGTCATAGTAGAGATTAACCGCTCACCATTCCACGCTATGAAGGGACAGGGCGCAGGAAAAATGTTTGGTTTATTTAATTTCTCTTTCTCTGTGCTAAGTTTATCTCTTTAAATTTTACATCTTTATCGTTAGAGACCATTCACATACTAAGTTTTTTATATATTGACATATACTTACTGAACAGACAGCTGTACTGCTGGGGAGTTTTTTGGCCACTTCTTATTTATTCCCAGCTAAAGCACTAGGAAGTGGTGAAGGGTGGGCGTTTTGGGGGACTGTCTTATGTAATTTTGACGTTCGAAAAGTGCTTATTCTCAGCCAAGTTTGAATTAATGACTTTTGATTTTGACTTTATTAACTTGCAAGTAAACAGACGCAGATGATTGTTTATTGTATACAGCCCATTATTGTCCCAGTGAAGGACAAAGCCCTCTTCTCGTACAGAGAAGCCACGACCATTGATCACCACGCTTGTTCAAGACTATAAGTCCAGCACCCTAAATGCGTAACACACTATCAAACACAATCTAAATTATTTTGAAGCATACAACTAATCCATTGCTTCATTAGTTCGAAAAAATTGTCTGCTCAACAACGTAATAACGCAATGAATGTTTTTGAACTGTCAAAATAAAACCCATTGCTACTGACAGTGTGTTACACAATCACCCCGCTGGTTTCCTCGCGATGTTTTCCTTCATTGATGTCAATAATGTCCAAGAAAGACTAAATTTAACATATCTTAGAATTTCTTAAAACAAACCCCAAAATACCTTTACTAGCGGAGTTTTGAAGTTTGGGTGTAACTGTTAGTAGAAATCCGGAAAAAAACATGAACGAAGACACCGACAAAGGTTATTTTTATCATATAGGTAAAGGCCAGATTGTATTAGATTTTTTTTTTTGTTATATTAAGTACCTATATAATTTTCCTAAATTATATAAATTTATGTTTAAACGCACATACCATGACGAAACATATGGTAATAATATATTTAATTTAAAAATATTGCCCTTTAATAATGATATGCATAAATACCTGTTATTGTATTTACTTACCGACTGCTAAGTTACTTTTTTGCATCAAACCTTTGAACTTTATAAACTGGTTCCTATTGTTTACATTATATTAAGTAATATTTTTTTTACTTCCTCATTCGGTCAGGTTTACAAGCCAAATTATATGTTTAGTAGCATAAATTATTTATAAAGTTAATAAGCTATGCAAAAAATTGAATACAACAACAATTAGGTATATAATTTTAGGTACAATTAAGTCCATTATTATTATACTAGGTGTCGTTTTGCATCCTCGTCAAATTCAAGGAGGTAACTATGCTAATGATTCTCGACACGAATCAATAATAAAATAAGTAGGTATCACACGGCCCTTTAATACACACTGCCGCATACGCAACGGGGTGATTCTGTTCTGTGAAAGTGGTGTATTCTAAAATACTGTCAAACTTAAATAACTAAAAAAACAAGTATGTATTCATTATTGAGCAGGTATCGTAATTTTATTTGATTATTATATGTCTTTCATAGCATCCCACAGTGGAACGAATGTATGGGAGCGGTTGGACGTAGACATGTCCGAAAAAAAAGAGTAAAATTATGCCAAACTAATGATGCCATCTTATTCGATTACTTAATGCCTTCATAACTTGTGGTGATGAATTTCTTCATAACTCCCATATTTCGGGAGTAATTTGAGAAAATGTGAAATTTTACTATGAAAATGAGTGTATCGAGCTCTCTCCCTCCTGATTCCGGGCTTGTTTCAAGTAGCGGTCTCTAATATCATAATGCTAATACTAAGAGCTATATTTAATACTAAGACACATAGTGCGCCAAATGTGCACTTTCTGGGATAAAGAGTGATGTTTATTTTATAACACAATTTTTTTATTTTTTGTTTATTTTGTTGATTAAAACCGTTTTTCTAAAGGTTTACCTTATTAGCAGCCAATTAGTAATTTTTTAGGGTGGGAAATCATCAAATAACTTCTCCCGCTCTGGGCGGAGCGGGAGGGTGTGTCAGACTCTTACTGACTAAAACCCACCCGTATTCCTTCCTGTTGCCTGTGTTGCGGGGGCCTCGGTGACCCATAAGTACCTTCCCGCGACCCCGGCAGGCATCGGCCCTGGTGGACCCCTACTTTTTGCTGACGACATCTCTTTGAGGCGCGCGTGGAATACGACGCGCCGTCGACCCGGGCCTGGTCCTTACCGGACGGTGAGCTACCCATTGCTCACCGTCCGCAAGCCCGCGCCTACGGTGGCCGGAAATCCGCCCGGGATTCCCGACGCCCTGGGCGTCTCCTGCGGCGGCTAGGGGCGAGAGGGCGCGAAACATGCCTTTCCCTCAACCGTCCCGCCTCCTCCTTCGCGAGCATTACTGCTTCGCAGAAGGAGGTGACGGCTGCCCATGCCCTCTCGCTCCGTACCATGGCCTGAACCAGGGCCGGACGCGAGAGGTCTCTGCCGCCGATCGCCTCCACGAGGACACGGCGGTGCTCTGCCCAAGCCGGGCAGACCTCCACCGTATGCTCCACCGTGTCCTCCGGGCGATCCACACAGTGGTGACACCCGGACGTTTCCTCCCGCCTTATCCGACACAGGAACCTCCCGAAGCTGCCGTGTCCGGTGAGGACCTGCGTCAGGCGGAAGGTGAGGACGCCGTGGCGCCTCTCCAGCCACTCCTCAAAGAGGGGACTTATCGCCGCAATCGTGGCGTGCCCAGCACTAGGTTGCGACAACCGTACTTTCCATGACGCCATGAGATCCCGCCGGAGCTCCGTCCGCTGTGCCGCGATTTCTCGCGGCAGCGGACTTACGCCCCGGCGTTTCGCCTCCTCGCGCCACTCCCATACGTGCGCGAGGACTTTTGCCTCCAGATCCCATGGCGGCAATCCGGCAAGGAGGCTCGCTGCCTCACAGGAGACTGTGCGGTATCCTCGGACCATCCGGATGGCCATGACCCTTTGGGCCGCGCTCAACCGGCGGGCTGGCCGCAGCGCCAGAGAGCGCGCCCATACAGGAGCCCCGTAGAGGGCCATGGACCGCACGACCTCCGCGTAGAGCCTCCGGCAGGAGGCGCTTGGACCCCCTAGATTGGGCAGGAGCCGCTTCAATGCAGCGCCCGCCCGCTCCAGTTTGGGAGCCAAACGTCGGAAATGCTCCACGAAGTTCCACCGGCTGTCGAGGACGAGTCCCAGGTACTTCATCGTCGACTCGACGCCGATAGCAACCCCTCCTACCGTTATTTGGGACCCCAACGGTGGCGCGTTCCGAGGACCATGAAAACACATGGCCTCGGACTTGTGCAGGGCCACCTCGAGTCCCAATTGCCGGATCCTTTCGACGATTGTCGCAACCCCGCGTGCCGCTAATTCGGCCGCCGCCTGGTGCGACCTCCCCTGCGCCAGGACCAACGTATCGTCAGCGTAGCACACTACGCTGACGCCGCTAGGGAGGTCGGCGCGCAGCACCCAGTCGTATCCGATGTCCCACAGATGCGGCCCCAGGACCGATCCCTGTGGGACACCGCACGACATCTCTTGCCGGTTCCACACTCCCTGGTGACCGGGGTAGATGACGGCCCTGTCCGTCAAATAGGCCTCGACCACACGACAGAGGTAGGTCGGCATCCGGTGATACCGGAGTGCCTCCCTGATGCAACTCCAGGGCAGGGTATTGAAGGCATTGGCGATGTCTAGAGACACCGCCAAGACGACCCCACCCTGGGCAACAGCATTCCCCGTCGTCAGGGCTCGCACACGCATGATGGCGTCCACCGTAGAGCGCCCTCTGCGGAAACCAAACTGGCTCTCCGCCAAATCCGGCCCCACCTGCACCAGCTGGCCGACGAGGCGGTCTGCAATGACTCTTTCAAAGAGCTTGCCCACCTCGTCGAGCAGCACGATGGGCCGATAAGCGGACGGAGAGTCCGCAGGGCGCCCTGCCTTCTTTATGAGGACCAGTTTCCCCGTCTTCCAGCGAAGCGGGAACTGGCCCCTCTCCATGCATGCGCTTAGGAGCCCCCTAAGTCGAGGCCCGAGAGCCTTCAAGGCCAGGACCCAGGCCTTCCCAGGTAAGCATAACTTGTGGTGATGAATTTCTTCATAACTCCCATATTTCGGGAGTAATTTGAGAAAATGTGAAATTTTACTATGAAAATGAGTGTATCGAGCTCTCTCCCTCCTGATTCCGGGCTTGTTTCAAGTAGCGGTCTCTAATATCATAATGCTAATACTAAGAGCTATATTTAATACTAAGACACATAGTGCGCCAAATGTGCACTTTCTGGGATAAAGAGTGATGTTTATTTTATAACACAATTTTTTTATTTTTTGTTTATTTTGTTGATTAAAACCGTTTTTCTAAAGGTTTACCTTATTACAATAACATTTCTGAGCAGCCAATTAGAGAAGATATAAGCTAATTAGGATATATAATTAGGGACTTAAGGTTTACATATAAAACTGATGCACTAATGATTACTGATAAGAACATTGCTATTATTTAATTACTAAATGGCTCTTAATACACTAATTTAGCATGCATCATTTACTAATTATCACAATAACTAATTACCTTGCAATATTTAACAAAGGATACCTGGGATACCTGGATTTTATATAAATAGGTCACTATTAGTAACTTTAAAATCAGTGTTGATTTACACCTCGTTGTATCCAAGCTAATCTCGCAATGTATTTTCCAAATTTTAATACAAATCTTGATATTCACGTTGCTTTATGCGCACGCGCACATAAAGATTTACGCGACTTTAACTATTTGTTCAGTGTTTTAAAAGATAACAGTTGTGTTCAGTTATGTGAAAGTGCTGAAACAAGTTTAAAAGACTGGTGTCGTCGATTTTGCTACCGCATTTATGCAAAATGGACACAGTCTGGAAGAAGCACAGATAAGTTTCGGAAGAAACATGAGATTTGGCTACAGGCTGCAATTCAATGGCCGGAATTACAGAATGAAAATATGGAACCTTCTACAGAAAATATAAGTGACGTCATCGAGCCCATAATTTCTCCTGCTAAATCTGATGCTTCAACTTGTACACATCCTAGTCCTCGTAAATCTTTTGAGGACCTTAGTAACCGGCAAAAAAGAAGACGCACTGAAGATAGTCTTTCATGCAGCAGTAGCAGCGCTGAAATTATGTTTTCGGCCGAAAGGGCGCTTCAAAAGGCAGGACAAAGCGATACAGCTTATGTTATGAAATACTTGACGGAGAATCCAGAAGAGGCCTCAAAAATCAAAGCCTTCATTGAAGGTAAATCAATTCAGGTACGGGAAATATCCCCTTTGAAGGCATTGGCTCTTTATGTATCGATGAACTTATCGAAATGGCGCTATAACACTCTTCGGGATTTCAACACTCAAGAAGGAGCTCTTCAATACCCGAGTTACTACATGTTGGTTAAAGAAAAAATTAAGTGCTATCCGGCCAAAGAAGATCTCACAGTTACAGAGAGCTCTGCAAAAATCAAATTACAAGCCTTGATGGATTTAACCTCAAGAAGACTTATTAGGTCGTTAGAAACCCCTGTTGATCCCAATCAACAGCTCGTATTGACCAGCAAATGGGGTTTTGACGGATCATCTAGCCAAAGCATTTATCATCAAAGGACGAGTGAAGATGAGCAAATCGATCTTGCTAGTAATTTTATGATTAGTCTTGTACCACTGCGGCTCGTCTCAAAAGGTGTAACAATTTGGGAAAACGAGCGACCATCTTCCACTTCATTTTGCCGGCCAATATTGTTTAAGTTTATAAAGGAAACCAAAGAAAATGTGCAGAGAGAGATGGCTGAAATCGAAGCAGAGATTGAAGCCTTAACTCCATCCACCATCACTGATGGAATTAGTGTCAAACACCAACTGCTGTTGACAATGATTGATGGTAAAATTCATTCCATTATATCCAATACAGCAGCTTCAGTGTGTGACATATGCAAGGCTTGTCCTAAAGAAATGAATAATTTAGAGTTAATCAAAGATAAACACGCAAACGAGGACATGTATAAATATAGCTTAAGCACCCTTCACGCTTGGATTCGCTCAATGGAATGCTTATTACACATTTCCTACAAATTAGACATAAAATCATGGCAAGTAAGGGGTGATATAGCAAAAAGGCAAGTTGATGACAGGAAGAAAAGAGTTCAAGAGGCTGTAAGAAGAGAAACGGGCTTACTTCTCGATGTTGTGAAACAAGGCAGTGGATCCACCAACAATGGCAACTCGGCAAGGAGATTTTTTGAAAACTACACTAAATCTGCTGAACTGACCGGAATAGATGCTATGCTTTTAAGAAAAATCTGTGTGATCTTGCAGTGTATTTCATCAGGAGAGAAGATCAACGTAACTAAATTCCGAGAGTTCTGCTTTGATACTGCTAAGCTTTACGTGGAGTTATACCCATGGTATTATATGCCTTCTTCACTTCATAAAATTTTAATGCATGGGCCAGACATAGTTCAGAACATGTCAATTGTGCCCATTGGTTTTCTATCCGAAGAGGCATCTGAGGCTAGAAATAAAGATTTTAGAAAATATAGAGAGGGGCATTCTCGAAAGCATAGCAGTATCTCATGCAATGAAGATATTATGCACAATCTTTTACTGTCTTCTGATCCACTTGTTACAAGTATCCGTCCAAAAGGAAATAAGTTTGTAAAAAAATCTTCTTTTAAGGAATTTTATGAGCTTACGGATTCTGAGAAAAGTGATATCGAATTTGTTAACATAAATGATTTAGCGGACATCGATTCTGAATTTGAATTAATTGATGATGATGATGATGACGAAGATAATTAAATGATGTTATTGTTTTAAAATGTGTAACTTAGTAAATTAGAGCTTACATCTTAATTATTTATTGTACTTTTAATGAAACTAGGTAATTTATTATCAACTTACTTAAAAGTCATACTCTCATCAGTTCTTGTGAATATTTTTGTTAATATATATTTCTGTATATATATAATATATTTATAGACCTCTTAATAAGTCTGTCTGCGGTTTAAAGTAAATACAAATGGGGAAAAAACGTTTTTTTTTTTAAATTTTCATTTCCTTTTATCCCAGAAAGTGCACATTTGGCGCACTATGTGTCTTAGTATTAAATATAGCTCTTAGTAATAGCATTACGATATTAGAGACCGCTACTTGAAACAAGCCCGGAATCAGGAGGGAGAGAGCTCGATACACTCATTTTCATAGTAAAATTTCACATTTTCTCAAATTACTCCCGAAATATGGGAGTTATGAAGAAATTCATCACCACAATTTATGAAGGCATTAAGTAATCGAATAAGATGGCATCATTAGTTTGGCATAATTTTACTCTTATTTTTCGGACATGTCTACGTCCAACCGCTCCCATACATTCGTTCCACTGTGCATCCTCTTGAAATTTGACAAGGATGCAAAACGACACCTTGTATAGATCTCGCTTATTTTTATTATAATAATTGTATAGGCTTTTATTACCGTTTAATAGAAGCAATAACAGGTTTAATTACAAACAAATTTAACAAAGAAACAACGTAGATTCATTGCGGAAAAATATTAATAAGGTAGTTACATCATTTTATTGTAATACATTTGCCTATTAAACATTGAATAATCAAGTAACACAATACAAATGTAAATAAGTCTCAAAACCTAAAATAAACCTAAAACGACCAGAAATAAGATTCAAAATCGTCTGTAGAATTGGTCAAATATTTAAGTTTGACAGTTATGGATTGTAAGCTGAAGTTATGAAAGACACATTTTACCGATCAACACGCAAACATACAGACATTGATACTCATATTGTTGTTGGTTACAAATGACATGTGATACGCTATTCTGATTGGCTGGCCGACTCCTTTAATGGTGTGCAAAGTACCTAGCTAGGTATCTCTAATGGTTCTTCATACATCAATGGTGCAGTCCCTGTTTTAGATGGCTGAATTTTCTCAATTTCCGGAGTGCAAAGCGCAAAGCAAAACGAGATATACGTTTCGTTTGAAATATCAAGAGTTATGAAAATCTACAAGCGCTTTCCGGAACCTAAAACTGATTTTTGAGGACAATCAATCAACTCAGCTTATCGCATTTCAGTGCTAGACGTAGGTAGGTAGGTCTTTGTCCAATTTCCGGAGCGAATATCTAAGTTTAGAAGGCTATTCGGAAATAAATAACTGATTTTTTTATCTTAGGATACAACCAACAAAGGCAATAAGGAATAGGGATTGTTCTTTCTTTTTTTAACACACAAGTAGATCTCTCTCACACAGAGAAGAGGCCTGTGTCCCAGCAGTGGGAACATTATTATGTAAGTAGATAGTATCTACTGATATAACACTAAACCATTTGCTAATGAGGTAAAATGGAAAGTGAAATACCATATGCATGAAAAGAAACATCCCCGTCAATGACCTAGTACCCTAGTACTTATAAAAAAATAATTCATAATAGAATAGAACGCACCCATAATGTGCCATGACATGCAGCACATACGCTGCAGCTCAACACGTTCCATTTAATCAAGTGTGAATTTAATTCTCTATCACTACTGGCCAGCCACTCGGCGCGTTAAGCGTGACGAAAGGATAACACACGCAGCCATATTGATTTCATACGTAAACCATAGACGCAGTTAGCAAACGTGGATTGGCGCCATTACAAATTAAAATATTCTAAATTCAAAATCAATTTGACATTACGTTAAGTGTGCAACAGTGTATGGGGAAATAAATTAAGGAATGAACAAACAGTTAATAAAGACGGAACTACATTAAAAATCTAGAATACATCCAGTTTGTAAAAAGGTAAAGTTTAATAACCTCGCGTAGACTCTGATAAGTCTAATAACATTAATAAACACCGGGCACGCTCCTACGATTATTGCCGGTTAATGGGTTACAAACGATGTCAGTAAACTTTTATGATAAAAAACATTGTCAGTGAAAAATGGCGCCAATTTATTTGACTTTGAATTTAGAACCATGCTACTAACCTCCATTGTGACACTGACCGAGACAACGAGAGTGAATCACAATACCTACTGTTTGTTTTATTACATCACTTCATTGTTCGTGATATTTATTTTAGGATCTAGTTAAATCACTTCGGAAACAGTGCTTCCGTACGGTGTCAAAACATAATGATTTGTTTACAAAACTTTGGTTAAAGTGATGTAACGAAAGTCACATTGTTTGGATGCAAACGTACGCCAGATTTTTTCTTTCATTTTCAGTTCAATGCCTTGTGTCAAATGCATGAATGATGCAGAATATTGTTATTTTCCTAGCTTAACTAGCTTGGGAATAGTTTAAATATTCCGATATGTCATACCGTGATTGTTATTTTCAGGGTTTGCTTGAATTCGCAACAAACGTAGGTTCCGAGGAGAATGAAAAAATTTCGGTCGTTTATCCTATGTTCAACCGCCTTTTTTTTAAACCATCCTTGGTCTATCCATCCTCCATTTTCCTGGAGTTTTTTTATTAAATCGGTATTAGTGGGAATCCGAGCATCATTACGATGAATTTGGATACAATTTGTTTTTTGACGTGATATAAATCCGTCTTATCACGTCTTTGACGTGATATAGCCGTCTTATAAATCGATGAACATCCGAAAAAGCATGACTCATTGTCACGTTCCGCCTGAGCTGAGCGTGCAAGCGAGAGCGCGGAACTAGCGATAGAGAGGCACGATCGGCCTAAGCGTTCGGCTTGTGACGCATCTCTCTCTCGTTATCACGTAAAATTATCGTCCGGATTTTATATTATTTACAGACAACCAATTATTTTTTTAGCTTTTTGGTGTACATGTCCGCTATTACTTTGGGAAACAGATATTTACGGCACCAACAGGATAAAAGGGGATGACCTGAATTTATCTCAGAGACTACAGACTACCAACTTGCAAAACTCTGCCGATAAATCTGTATCTACGAATTTAATGGAGCGGAACTTCAGCAAGTCCTAAAGAACAATAGACATAAAGCTTGGAACACAAGCTTAGCACTCACTTACTTAGCCGCCTAATAAGATGAATAGCGCTGAACTTAAATCAGTTCCTAAAAAAAAACTAAGCGAGACCATTTTTTTCACAAATAAAATGGTGACGATTCAGAAAATTATTTCCTCCCTCCGACCCAAATTGATAGGCACCTGAGTGACTAGCTAAAAGGTGCTGATTCAGCCCATAGCCATTAAGCACTCGCGAGTTCCTGCCAACTTAACTGACCTTTATCGAAAAAAAAGTAGTTACTAATGGTTTGTCGTTAGGAGAAAATGTAGGGATTTTCCTGTTTACACGCAGATTATAGGTAGAATAAGGCAGATTATCCCCGAGGGCATAAAGCACCAATAATTAATGTGGAAGGAATAGCTAAATAAGAACATTGTGTCGACGGTCGAGATCTCGAGTTTCTCTTAGAATTTTGTTAAGAATGAACAATGTACTTTTTGGGATCTATTTTTAATAGCCCGTACTAAGAACTTGCAAATAAAAATCCGCGACGCAGTAAAAGATACTGAGATAAGATTTATCTGCAACTCAACGAGTGCACGACACATTCGTTCATATTTAATGACAGTTCTGTTGGAAAAATCTTTCTTATTATACTCGTACCGACTTAGTCCGTTTCTAAGGACTTTCTTCAATGAAGTTTCTCTACCCTATGGTACAGAATGTCCAGGCCTCTAAAAAGGTTAAAAAAAATGATGTTTTTCCAGCAGTTGCAATGTAAAACTTATTAGAACCCAACACGCAAAACTTGAACCATCCTAAAAGCTTTTTATTAATATACTCGTAAATATGAACCACTGAAAAATATAAAGCTCGAAAATAATGCTTTAGCTTTCAACGCTAGTGTTTAGAAAACCAACCGTTTCGTCCTTGAGGTGTAAGCCAGTCACTCCAAAGATTAGATTAGGTGCAATCATGCTCTATCCAACTCCATGTGCCTCCGGAAACTTTGCCTTTCATGCCACCGTCAACAAAAGAGTTAAAATCCAGGTCAAAAATCTGCATTACACAACTTAAGGCTCCTACATACTGGCGCGACTTGTCGCGCGACGCGACGCGACACAAAGACACCGCGTGTAGCGCTACAAGCGGTACCTTTGTGTCGCGACGCGTCGCGCGACAAGTCGCGCCAGTATGTAGGAGCCTTTAGATGTTAAAGAATTTACTATACCTACTCAGCAGAGCACAAGATGCGTTAAAAGTTTAAAAGTTATTCGAAGGATTTTTTCATCAAACTAATCTGTTTTGTGAACTGTACACGTTTAAACAGCTCCATAACATGTCATCCAGCCCTGATTGGTCAATTTGTAGCACTGCTAGTACAGGAAATTTCAATTGGTAGGTACGTCGCAAACGTATTTTTACTGAGAAACTGGGTCAGCTCGGCGCTCATACAGGTGAAGTAACATATTAAGCATGCAAAATACTCTGTGCCCAAAGTAGTGAGTTTAGACCACGACGAAAATGACAGAAGTGGCTGACGATTTTGGCAGTGCTTATTATATCGAAATAATTAAAAAACCCGACAAGTGCGAGTTGAACTTGCGTGGTGAGGTTTCCGTACAATGAATATGTTATCTACCGTGTTTTTTATCCCAAAATAACTTATGCCATGAACAAAAATAACATTGTGGTTGAAAAACATGTTCACATACATTCCAACTGCAAATGTAAGTTTATACGCGAAATTTTGAGAGACTTAGTAAGTTATTTTAACACCATAGACTTCCGATAGGTTTTCCTGTAATTTATGCAAAAGAACTATTTTCAGTATTAAAAAAAATTGACTCAGTAGTTTCGGAGATAAGAGGGACGGGAATGGTAAATTTTCATCTATTTTCTTAAATAACTTAAAAACTATTATTTTTTAAATTATAAAAAACAATATTTGATACCCTCACAACAAATCCTTTCATTTATGATATGTCACACGAAACCGTTTACAAAACTTTTTTTTTTTTATTTGCCCCCAAAAGTGACCCTCATATGCAAAATTCATTTATTTACGTTACACGGTCGTGTTTGGGTCACAGAAAGTCATATGTCTACCAAGTTTCCACTTAATCGGTAGAGTAGATTCGGAGCAAATTGGCAGTGACAGACGGACAGACACACAAGTGATTCTATAAGGGTCCCTTTTTTCCTTTTGAGGTACGGAACCCTAAAAAGTGGACAAGACGCATTAAACTTGCGAAACTTTCCGAAGGACAGGTATGACGAATATAGTAGTCTGTTTTGTCCCGTTACGTAAGAATACTTCAGAAATGATGTCTTCAGTTGAGTCATAAAGACAATGTTATTATAATCACCACAGACCAGCATAGATCAAGTGATCACACGCAGCCGCAGTAGTAAACCAAGATGAACGTCACAATTGTATTCCATTTTTGAATCCCATTTGTTTATACTGAGCTATAAAACGTGCAAGCCGCCAGTTACGCAGACATAGTGACGTCACTAATAGATCTGAGGACTTCACATGAAGACTTTTTATTTTGCTATTACTCATCGCAGAGAACCCCGTTTAAGTTTTAAGCGTGTTATTTCCTTACTAAAAAACAATTTACCTTTTACGCAATAACGAATCAGCATTTTTTATGCTCTGCTGAGCACGGCACTTCAGCAGTTCCTAGATTAAATATGGTTCATATTTTTTTCTAAGAAGTTATTATTCTTGATAATGATGTAGATAATAAGATTTTAGCACGAATAGGTACCTACTTAATCCTCGGAATCTTGATTCAGAAATTATGAACGTGAATTTTTCGACGCATTCGTGGAAGTGGAACATATATACTTCGTCTGGGGAGTTCGGAAGGAAATTGTTGGATTTATAATAATGGATCATATCATAATATTAAAGTAGGTAGGTACTTCCTTGTGCGACTACACAATGACCCACTCATTTGCAGCGATTCTATGTCGAGAACTTATTATATGAAGTTAATTAGACTATCGATGAAAATGCATCAACGTTGGACATTGTCTAGTCTCACAGTGAATGCTTTTATTTAAGGTGCAGATATATGATTTTAGTGACTTTTAAATGTGTTATTACGCCTTCAATTAATGCAAGTAAGTTACGCAAAAAATGTATGTTAAACTAGACCGCATACACATCAATTATATCTGTGAATATTTTAGTATTGTAGTAAAATACTTTATGAAATAAATTCAGGAAGTAAGGTCTACCCAAATATAAAAATCGAAATTA
This sequence comes from Atethmia centrago, assembly GCA_905333075.3. Taxonomy (NCBI): domain Eukaryota; kingdom Metazoa; phylum Arthropoda; class Insecta; order Lepidoptera; family Noctuidae; genus Atethmia; species Atethmia centrago. The sequence goes on from HG995376.1 coordinate 26,199,407, forward strand.
CTTCCAAACCACTAAAGTTATTTTCATGTTTTTTTTTGTATGAATAGACTATTTTGTTATCTATAATTCTATCTGTGAATTTTTTCAAATACTCATACTTTTATTACTAAAAATAAATATTCCCTATAAAATCGAACGGAACGGCATGCGGCGCTCTGTGCGGGCGACGGGCGGCAGTGTACCGCTGACCACTGTCACGGGTAGACGCTGACACTTTGCGCGACCGCTGTACTTACGTATTTTTTCGACAATATGGGTAGAACAACTAAAGTTCTGAAAGAGAAATGACGTATACATGAAAGAAACAGGATACTGAGGTAAGTTTCTCATATATTATTATAATATAATGAGGTTAGCTAAATGTTATTTTGATAATAATTTGTGCGCGAGTATATCCATTATTTACGAGTAAGTTCAAACATAATTTTAGATCCGTATCAATTTTTTTTTTTTTTTTTAGGAGTATAGGAAATGATCCAGCTTCCCGAAACGAAAATGCGGAGAGCAAGTAAGTACCTACCTAATAAATTGTAGACTACCATTTATTATGTTTTTTTGAGGACAATCCCGTTACAGCAGGTTTGAAACTTACCTAGCTTAAAAAAAAAACAGGTGTAGTACATTATTAAGATTATGTTTTACTATTTTAGTTGTTGCGACCCGACGGAAGTAAATAATGATAAAAATAATGAAAGAACTGACAATGATTCCCAACATGAAAAAGCGGAGACAAAGTGAGTATTAAATTGTAGATTCTAGGCATACCATTTATTATGGTTTTATGGGGACAATCCCGTTATAGTAGGTTAGAAACTTGTCTAGTTTAAATAAACTGGTGCAGCTCATTAATAAGATTATGTTTTAATATTTTAGTTGTTGCGACCCGACGGAAATAAATAATGATAAAAATAATGAAAGAACTGACAATGATTCCCAACATGAAAATGCTGAGACAAAGTGAGTATTAAATAATTGTAGATTCTAGGCATACCATTTATTATGGTTTTATGGGGACAATCCCGTTATATTAGGTTAGAAACTTGTCTAGTTTAAATAAACAGGTGCAGCTCATTAATAAGATTATGTTTTAATATTTTGGTTTTTGCGACCCGACGGAAATAAATAATGACGAAAATAGTGAAAGAACTGACAATGGTTCGTTATTTATTATATACAATGTAGATTCACAGGTTTTTTTTATATTTCCAGGACCATCAACTGGAATGGAATCAATGATTTTGGTTGAAGGCAAAATACAGACAAAGAAGAGACAGAGAAACAGGAAGATCAAGACACTCGACAAGAGGAATATTTTGAAAAATGACTACATTTCTACTAAATGTATAAACAAATAATTAGTACAAACAAATTCACGCATTCTTCCCAAGGGGAAGGCAAAAACTATAGAAGGCCAGCTGCACGCTTCTTTTAAACCACACCGTTGCCTTATCACATAATTTTTCAGCCTATCATTTATAGTCACGTCACACATGCTTCGCAAGGAGGCATTTCCACAGCATTTAGGGCCGATTTTTCAATCATCAGTTAACTTCTATCCGAGGAATAAATATGGCGCTTTGACATATTTTCTATACAAAAGCTGTCAAAACGTCAAACATATTCTTCACATAAATGTTATCTGGCGATTGAAAAATCGGCCCTTATTCTACTTTTATGCTTCTTTTGCCACACCCAAAATTCATTCACTTCCATGCGTAAGCTTAGACACCAGCACACCATTATGAACAGCCAGTCGAGCCTTTTTAGGCATCGACTAGTTGGTTACAATCGCATGTATAGTACCATTCACTTTATTTCCCGCATTTACTCTCCTTTCTACATCTTCATCAATCTTTCCATCCCTTGTAACCTGACTCTCCAAGTATACTAACTTACTCTGGGGGGCGATTCTACTAATAACATTGTTCTAAAATGGCAATTGAACCTCAACTCAATCAGGGTTTTCAAGCGTTTTCATATTTTACTTATGAACAACGTATGATTCTTTTTGCTATTGTAGGCATACGTAGGTACCTACCTAGGTACGCACCGGAATATTAATATATTTGATGTTAGAACTAATATTATACGAAAATCATTGAATACTTATCACATCACATATCATACCGTGATACCTACTGATCCTAAAATTATTTCTTTGTTTCAATGACATGCAACAGTGATCAGCGACTATTGGCATGGCCACCATGCTATGTAGTATAGTAATTAGTATAGTATTTCATTCCCGCTGTTTATTTTATAGTAAAGTAACTCTATCCGACATTTAAAATCCGTTTCGTTTTACGCGATTCGAACCGCCCAGACTGTTTCCTTTAAGAAAATCTGCTAATTTACAATTATTAAAATATATGGAAAAATCATTTACTTTTCGTGGTAAATATAACGGAAAATAAGTTTTAATGAGTTTATTATTCGTATAAACTTTATTTGTTATTTAACCATTTTTGTTATAGTAATATTATAAACTTACTAATTGACCTATAGGTAACACTCATTCATTGCCATTCATTCCCGTAGTGATTGAGTTGGGGTTCGACTTGGTTAGTCAGTTACAGTTTCAGTTATTGTCATAAAAATTGTAGAATAGATTTATGGGGGACGAACGAGAGCCGAACGAAACCGAACCATTGATGAGACGGTACAGAGCGTATAACTTTGCAAATTAGTAGAATCGGCCCCCTGATCCATAGAGCCCATTCCCTCTCTAAATCTTGCCTGCACATCTCATATTTTCTCATCTGTCACTAAATAAATTAATTGTTTTATTTTGGAATTAAATTTATTTATTTAGAATTTTGGCTTTTCATTTCATTTTATATTGTTTCCATAGCTAAAGAGCTCGTTAGTCGCATCACAGCCGCACGGGCCGATCAATTAGGTTAAGCTATTCTTGCCGCGGTTGTTCCGTGGATGGGTGAGCATCTTTACGTACCGAGACTCATACGTGTAAAAAAAAATCTGCTGTTCCCTACATTTATGTTCGCTTAATTCGTCAAAATGTAGGGAACAGCTGATTTTTTTCGCGATTTCATGTTTAGTCCAAGTTATTTCATGTTGTGTCCAATATAGTAAAAGTTGTTTATAATGATGAGTACAATGACGAGAGAGGTTGACGGTGTTTAAAATTACACCCTGTTTAAACCAACTTATTCAATGCAAACTATTAAAATAATATAATATATTACAATCTTATTTTATTATCAGAAAATTACCTTGTTTATGAACACTACTTAAAAAAAATTGGATGGTGATAAAAAATCAGGCAGGACAGTCCACAAAATCTGAAACGTATGGTTACCTGACTACGCTAGACCTAGAACCTGACTAGCTACGTTACGTGCGAACGGTTGCGGGGTCGCGGGGGGTGACGCAGGCTCCTCCCACTCGCTCAAGGTCGCTGGCATTTACCGTCCTCTTAAGTAATCGATTAACTGGACTCTATTATTGTACCGTATCAATCCTTTTTACTGACAATGAAATTCATTACCTACTTATAAGCTCTTTGTACTTTTTCTGGTAGACCAAAATAATATTGGCTGGCAAACAGTTGAAAAATAACCAAAATTAATACAGATAACTTCTGTAGTTTTGCCTGCGTCCATGGGAAAAAGTCGTCAGAGAAGAGTTCATATATGTAGGCATGTAAGTAATAATAGTAGATTGTACAACTAGTGCATAAAAAAGGAGAGTATATAATTCGGGCATAAACGAGCTATTTTACCCCTCGGCAGATATAAACGTCTTGGGGTAAAATGGCACGTTTATGCCCGAGTTATACACTTTGCTTTTCACTTCGATTGCGAGAAAATGAAACAGAAGGCATAAAGTATATAACAGTATTTACTTGTTTGTTTGATCGCATGAAATTGTCGCACGTGTTGAGATAAGTTGCTTGGATTTCGGCGGTAATATTTCTTCAACCACGTTTTTCGCATTCCCATTAGCGTGTTAGGCGAGAGTGTAATTTATTCGTCACATGAAAATAACCTTTGTTTTAGTTTAATCACTGTTCAAAAATGTTGCAAACCGTTGTCGCACGTTGTCTACATCTCTTCGTCTACTTTCCTTTCGCAGGTATGCTGGAAGAGATTTCTTTAGAAATAAGCATCACCTTTGTACGTATTTTTCTGTTCCTTTCTTGTCTATTTAAATGTGTGTACATAAACTGTTAAGAGGGGCTTGTGGCTAAGTAATAACAGCCGCACGGGTTGATCGATAAGGTTAAGCTACGCTTGCCGCGGTTGGTCCATGGATGGGTGACCATCTTTACATACGAAGACCTCTCCGTGCATCGGAAAGCACGTTAAGCCGCTGGTCCCAGCTGTCATTTGTAGATCTTTGACAGTCGTTACGGGTAGTCAGAAGCCCGAAAGTCTGACAAACAGTCTTACCAAGGGGTATCGTGTTACCCAGCAAACTGGGTTGTGGAGGTCAGATAGGCAGTCGCTCCATGTAAAATACTGGTATTCAGCTGGATCCGGTTAGACTGGAAGCCGACCCCAACGTAGTTGGGAAAAGGCTGGCAGATGATGATGATAAACTGTTAAATAAATAACTAAATAAAACAAATGAATACGTTAAATTAACATCATCATCATTTCAGTCAGGAATCATCCACCGCTGGGCCTCCTCTCATTTCTGTGATACCTACTTCACGGTTCAAAATATCGAAATTCAAATCAAACGCACCCTGTATGATTTGAATTTCGATATTTTTTCATCTATTAATTCTTTTTTTTTCTGTTTTTATTGTTTTAGTATGAAAAGTTTACTTCAAATGGGTAGTATTTATTGATAAATCAATTTCTTTACAGGTCCATAGGCTTCTACTCCGTTCACCTACTATACCCTATGTTTTTCGAGACGATAAAAAAAATCAGCCGGTATATACTTTTGTACACCACAAAAATATATAAAAAATAAATCGAACACTACTAAATATACAATGGGCGGCCTTATTGCTTTCTGCGATCTCTTCCAGGCAACCATGGGATGGGCTTATGTCCAGAAATAAGCCTCTCTTTTTGACTCTACGTTAAAATCAGCCTATTCATGATGCAAAACTTCGCAGATATCTGTTTGAATACCCGTCAGAGCTATAATAACAACACCCTTCCCTCATTTATACACAACGAAGTAATACCCTTTTCATTTATAATATAACATTTTACACATGCCTCTAAGCGGTGCTTATGTACCAGCCCACGAAAGAGAACAATTTCGTGCAGATAAATAAGTAACATATATTCTGAATAAACACAGAATTATGATAAAGGCTGGGGGCGATCAACGCCTGCCGTAGTTAATTGGGACAGACGGTTTAAGTGCTCTCTCAACCGTGAACGTAAAGCAAGGCTCGAATCGCTGATTATATCTACCGATCTGCTCTCTAATATGCACCCCATATAACTATCTGACAGCAGAATCGATTGCTGAGTTCAATAGAATACAGAGCACGTTTGATCGCAGGCTGAGACATTTCTTATGTTGTATGTATTAAACCCCGAACTTTTCTGCCGCCACGTCAAAAAAAAAACAAAAACGTGCCCTCGGCGCCAAGCTACAAATTTATCCTTTGATACCCATCATGTAGTCGTGACGATGGCGTGCTGGGCACATTTTGGTTTGTCATCTATACATGACTGTGGCGGTCAAAAGGTTAATTAATAGTCATGCCATTTTTAGGGCAGGATATACATATGTACATATAAGGAAATGTGATCGAAGACTACTTAGACGTGGAGCGATTTCATGGCTTCCATATCTTATTGGGTTCCTGTAAGCTTCTGTGGAAAAAATTGCATAATAATCACGGCAATAAGCAGCCTTAATTCGGCTTCTGTCATAGAATGTGCTCAAGTATTCAAAAGATTTGTATCAGAAGTGGTTTCGAGGGTTGACGAAGGTTACTTTTCATTGGGATCTTCATTCAGGATGGGATAGGCTTGCGGTTTAAGGATTCAGCGGTTTCATGATAACCTGGGAAACAATAAAATGGATTGTTTAATATAGCCTATATTTAGAATCACGACACGTTTATTATTCTTTTCAGAGAACTCAAGTATTTAAATGCTGAAGATCGAGGTTCCAAATGAATTGTTTAAATATAACACTAATAACGCAGAATAAATCATTATAAGGCATCTAGGTGTGTCATTTTGTTATATTATAATGTTAAGCCGACATTCAAGGTGGTGTGGTATCGCGGGAAAGTCCGAAAGCGATAACGAGGCCCCTGGCAACACAGGCAACGGAACACGGGTGGGTTTTAGTCAGTAAGAGTCGACACACCCTCCCGCTCCGCCCAGAGCGGGAGAAGTTATTTGATAACTCCGACATTGAAAATAAATATGCTCATAATCATAAGTGGGTGTAAGTGGCAATGACATAATCCGAGCAAAATATAACAATTCAAGCAGATTGGTATTCAAATAACCAATTATAGAATAGAATATAATAGAATACTAATAATGATGCAACGGTATCTCAATTATATAAATAAAAATGTCAGGATTTTAATTTACATAATCAATTAGTTAAACAAGAGTTCCGTCACTACTGCGAATTCTTTCCAAAAACAAACCACAAAAAAAGTTATTTATAGGTACAGTTCAGTAACAATCAATTATATTTTTAATTGTTCTTTTTAGGGTTTCGTACCTCAAAAGGAAAATACGGAACCCTTATAGGATCAGTCGTGTGTCTGCCAGTCTGTCTGTGCGACCAAATTCCGAATCAACTGAACCGATTTAGTTGAAAGAGGCACATGAATTTCTGTAACCCAGACACGGACGTGTAACGTAAATTAATTAATTTTGAATATGGGACCTAGGGAATATGCAATTTTGGAAGGCAAATTAGAAAATTAAAAGAAAAAATTGCAAACTGTACCGTGTGACACATCAAATGAAAGGGGAAGCCCCCTTTCATTTGATGTGCCACACGGTAAAGATTTCAAATACATATTTTTATTATTTTAAAATAAATTGTTTTGAAGTTATTAAAAAAAATAGTAATCCCATATCTCCGAAAATGCAGAGCCAAAAATATAATACCATATTTTGAAAAAAAATACAGAATATTGTTCTTTACTTATAGATTACTGGTAAACCTATAAGAAGTCTATGGTCTAAAAACAACATGGTAAATCACTCAATATTGTGCGTACAAACTTACATTTGCCGTTGGAATGTATAAGGAAACATGTATTTCAAATATAATGTTAGGTTTGTTGTTGAGATAAGTTTGTCCTAACTACGGAACCTATAATTTATTTATTTATTTATTTATTTATATATACTTTATTGTACACCACAAAAAAACATGACAAAAAATAAATCAAACACTACAAAATATACAATGGGCGGCCTTATCGCTTTCTGCGATCTCTTCCAGGCAACCATGGCAACCCATCATTGTACGTGGTCCGACACGTACTTGCCCTGTTTTTTTTACTACTCATTCCTCATACCACAGAAACGGGTTTTTCCTTATTCATATTATTTCTTGACTAGGTACATAATATTATTTTTCTACTGTTTAACTTAACTTGACGTAAAATCATGATTTATGACTATAACAAAATGGGAAAAACCACAACTGATTATTTTTATAGAACTTCTAGTAGGTAGATATAGTAAAATTCATAACTTCCATGCCTCTAAGTTATATATTATGATTTGTTTATACTACAGGGTTAAGTTAAGATGTTTTTTAACCAAATTTTATAAATTTTAATAGGTAGATGACTAGTTAAATATTACATGGACACTAATTCATAATATTATTAATATTATGAGGAACTTATTAACTGACAAGAAGTTATTGATCACATAGAGTGTAACAAAAACAACGGCTAAGACCGGCTGACAAATAACCCACACTCGTTGAAGACCGAAATATGTAGTTTTGAAGACCTGAAGATTTTTGTGGGTGTAAAGAAGCACTTAGAAAGATTTCCCCGAATCCTCTGAGCGAATTAGCAGGAGTTGAATTTTGTGAACGAAGTCGCGGGCCATCTGGTACTAAATTCCATGAATAATGTCTATTTCAAACCACAATTTACACGCTAATACCGTAAGAAAACCTAAGACCCCTATTCCAGACAACCCAAGAATAAACTAAGGAGTACGCAATTAATTAAGACAGAGACCGCAACAATGTTTAAACACAGGCAAGAGAAAGACAGGGATATAGTAACAAAACAAATTACATTTTGCCACATTTTACCTTATACGCATTAATTTATAATCAACCGTATATTTTCGAACTAATTAGACCGGCTGCTCCTGATTGGGTTTCGATTATGAATGCACGACAGAAACAAAGAAGCACGTTTTGACGGCGACGAAGTACTAAAAGACAACTGCAGTTTTTATGAAATGTAGGGACTATTATGCATAACCATTTTAGAAAAGGAATCATATTTACAGACTTGCTTAGACATAAAAAAGAAAATAAAATAGTTGAATCGAAGAATAGACGGGAAAGAGAATGTAGCTATGGTACAAAAATTATTCCCTAAATGGAGCAAACTAAGATAGATAGAATACTCTTTATTATGTACACCATAAAAATTACAGACCCTATAAATGTAGAAATTTTACAAAGGGTGACACAATGGGCGGTCTTATCGCTAAAAGCGATCTTTAAAAGACAACCTTTGGATTAGGGGGGAAAGGAGATACAATACTGCAGGTAGTCTGTGGTGTACCACTCACATATATACAATAAATACATACATACATAAATAAACACAAAACCCACAACACTAATGTTATCGGTAAAACAAAAGGAGTACGTGAGGATTGTACCGAGTGGCGTTCTGTAGTCTCTGCCTACCCCCGTGGGAAAAAGGCGCAAATTCATGTATTTATGTATGAAAAGATACAACATGTTTGGACCAAAAACTCACACCATACCTACATTCACTGTTCAATGCTCCACTAAATTGGCTATGTTACAGGACCGAAACGAAAAGAAAGAAAAATGGGAACACTATAAATCTCTATGCTAACGACTCTGCCTGGATGTCAACTCCTACAACAGGACAAATATTTGCATGGTCTAACAAATGTTTGTTTCGCGTCTGAGTATTTGCTATACCGATTGTGTTTTCTATGGCACCCTCGCACGCTATAGGGAATCCATTATAACAACCATTTATATCTACTTTCATGTATGTATCTACTTTGTTGTGTGTGAATTTCTGTTCCAATGCGTGTCTTTACCATTTTCTATTAACCATATCCTTTTTTTGAATATTAGTTTCTATTACTTTGAATATTTTAACACTGCCATGCTAACAAGACATCAATCACAGTTAAGACTCCGAACGGATAAGACTGATTAGTTTATGACGTTTTGCTCATCCTCACGTTTCGTCGCTCATCACATCACAATCGCTCACTAAATCAAAATGTAGGTACCTATTGCCCACCTGACGTCACTACCTTGGCCTTATTTCAAAATTTACTCAATAAACGTCCTCAAATATAACGCGACATTATTTCCCAGTTAATAATATAACATTTAAGTGGGTAAAATCAATAAATTTTGTTCTGGAGCCAAGAGTCACTGCTGTGCGGTTAGTGCAACAAACTATTCTCCACAACCATTCTGATATAAAAATAGCGTCAATAAATCAACAAGTACAGCCCGTTATATTTAGTTTCATATAGACATAGTAAAATTTCCTGTTAAAATACTCGCGTCGGTCTAATATAGATCTTACCTTCGCCATCACGCTTGAAAACTAAAATAGTTGCAAGACTCCATACCGTCCTATATTTTTTCCAAATTAAATTTACTTTATTAATGGCAATGATCTGTATGTTTGTTTTCTAACAGTAAACTCATCAACAGACACCTATAGATAGAAGCGGATGATCCCTCGTTGCTAAAACAAATGTTGGATGCGCAAGATCATGCATGACATGATAATTTAGAACTACCGCCGAGATTTTGCAGTTACGAAACTGCGCTGAATTGAAACAGCATATAAATAACAACAGATATTATTAGACTCTGTTTCCTTTTATTGTTTATTTTATGGTTTTAAACAGTCGTTACAGATATTATGAGTAGAAAACGAGTGGAGCGACTCGTGCAAATTGGTGTCAGGTTCACAATTTGGAAATAAACAATGTGTTTAATGCTGCATAACATTTCGTAATACATTATTTATACACCTCGACTCGACTGAAAGTGAAACCAATCACTTTGCTGGATTAACTCTAGTCTTCGATCTAAATTGGCTAACCCATGATTTCCGCAAGCCAATTTTAGCTGTTGTGTTTTGTCTATAACATCACTAACTGAGCTTTCAGAAACCGAGGATAGGAAAAAAAGTTATCCATCATTTACCAAGCTTTTTGCCAACAACGTTGGAGTCAGCTTCCAATCTAAACGGATGCAGCTGAATACCAGTATTTTACACCTCACCCTGAACTACACAACACCATCAGGTAGGTAACACAACACCCCTTTTTTTTGGGTGGGTTTATCATATAACTTCTCCCGCTCTGAGCGGAGCGGGAGGGTGTGTCAGACTCTTACTGACTAAAACCCACCCGTGTTCCTTCCATTGCCTGTGTTGATACGGGCCTCGGTAACCCTTTCGGACTTTCCCGCGACCGGCAACACACAATACCTCTTGTTAGGATAAAAAAAAAGTAAGACCCAAAAAGGCGTAAAGACCAAATACACACCGAACATATTTCGTTCGGACTCCATTGATCTATGTTATACTCGTAGCTGTTCATACTGGTAGACCAAAACACCACTAACCAATTAGCATTCAGCAACCGGGTGTAGACTTAAAAACAAAGACCAAAAAGGCATGGAGACTAAAGGCTCGTGCAGACTGGCGCGATATCGCAGGCGCTACAGGCATATTGCTGCCTGATCGCGCCCGCGATATCGCGCTTGTCTGCACGAGCCATAAGGACCGTGACTCACAAAACATATTTCGATGGGACTGCGAATATGCTCTAGCAATAAGGTCGTGTCGTCTGTTGACAAATGGGCAATATCTATCAGTCGTTTCGTGAGGGTCAAAGGCTCTAAAAAAGGTCGATACCACCTAAACCCTGTAGGATACGACGAAACGTATTTTGTTCTTTTTTTGTACCTTTGTACCTTTGAATCCATTGATCAAGTTGGCCCTTTTCCAAATAAGTAAAACTTGGCTACTTTTCTCAAAGATGGGAATGAAAATCAGTATTTTTGCGCGGTTTACACGTAAATTGGCGTAGAATCATAATTCGCGGGCCCATAAATGCCGTTCACGAGATCGACTGATTTTGATCAATTTTGGGAAAAATAATTTAAACAAGATTGTTTGTGATTTGAAAAGTCGGATTCTTAGTTGTAGGTCGCTGACATGTGGCTGAAATTTTGTGGATTTTTCAAATAATTTAAGTATTAAATCACTAATATTCGCAACTAGTTTTCCGAAACATTTTTCGGAAAACTAGTTGCGAACTTGCGAGTATTAGTGATCGCGTCATTACGCGAGGCGGACGTTTGATCATCGTTTTAAAAGAAACTAAGTACTTGTTATTTTGAACATGTAAAAATATCATCAACATCATAGGTCTACTTGCAACTCTTTTTCAACTTCGATACAAAATATAGCAGAAAAATAATTTTGAAATTCTTTAAAAAAAAAACATTTTTTTTTAAAGAAACTGTCAATAATGTATTTTTTCTATTATTTAGCAAAGGTTTCAAGAAATTTAAAAACCACACTAGTCTTAAGAAGTCCTAAATCCAATATCTTCATGTAAACTATTTTTTCGAGAGTGCTAAAGTGATGAAGCCATTAACAGGTGGTGTGACTGACAAAGTGACACGAATGGTTTTGCGCCACGAAAACTGTACTTTTATAGACACACAGACCTCATGTTTCAATTATTTCAAGCTTTTTCACAATTAGAGTTTTTTTTTCGTGCACAGAGCCATGTGCATGTTCCAGTAGTCAACGAGTCTGGCCCATTTTTCGCCTCCTTACGAAGTTGATAGTAAAAAATACAAGTACGTAACATTCTCTGGCTATTCACTGTTTCGGCCGATATGGACTAAAATACTTTTCTATTTACTTTTCTCCATAAAAATAGACTACTTATATTTATTTATTAATTACAAAATCCACAGCTCTTAAAAATACCTTAACATTATTGTACTACTATTACAGCCAACTACGGATTTACAATTAACTACCTTTACAAAAAAAAAAATGCAACAGAAACTTACAATAACAAAACATACTAAGTACTTGAAAACTCCTGTAAAGTATGCAAGAGGAGTTTTGTGAGAGTGTGTTATAGTATTTTATTATGCACACTCAAAGCTAAGCTTCTCATATTTTTATTACCATTAAAGTGAGTTCCTTACAATCAACTTTTATTAAGGAAAATCAATTGAAAACACTAGATATGTATCACCTTATTTAGATGGAAAGGGTGAAGACTTCAATACACATTGAAAAACAAAATATCTAAAGAAAACTTCTTTCTTGACACAGCCAGTAAGAACAGCGCAGGCATATTGTAAAAATACATGAAGAGCACATTATTCTGTATCTCTGTATGTTTACAGTGGGTTGTTGTGACTGGTGTGTCAATGTTACTGGCTTCTAGTATTTGAACATGTGTCTATCAAGTGGAGAGATTGGATTGAGTCAGATTTATTGATACTATATTATTGTTACATGTAAATATGTAACTTGGATACTGGATAGATGTGAATAGCCAATGACCAGGAGACTTTCAAATGCTGATTTTGGTATGATACAGTAATAAAATACAGACTGGGTGATAATAAATGTGTTTGTAGATGTAAAATAAATGTATTTGGTATTTGATAAGTTAATAAAGAAAGATCCCTGTGCCAAAACTAAAAGTCTGGAAATCTGCCGAATAATATAGACTTCTCTCTTTTACTGAATTATTATTAGCAATTGTTCTTGTCTGTTAATTTACTTTTAACAATTCCCTGTTTTTTATCCATTGTTTTGGCTAATTCTGTATGAGGGCCGAGGGATATTGAAAAAAATACTTACAGTACCAGGTGCAATATAAGATTTTGAAATAGTTTGTGTATTTGATATATCAATAATTATGAGTATTATAAATAATAAAAGTGGACAAGACAAAGTTTGGTGGGTGATCTGATAATAACAGAAATATTGGTAAATAAATAAATAAATGCTAATCTGCTTAAATTTCTTAAGATTCTTGCTTAAAATTGTAACTTAGTAAACCGGTCTACACCATTTTTCTGAGGGTTTTTATACACAGTTAAAAAAATCAATTTAAATTGGACTTCCATCATCATTATGATAGTGAGTGTCCAATTTAAATTGAATTTCTTGGACACTTTAGTTTTGCTATATAATATGCTTTCAAAAACCACTTAGGAAAAGATAGCAAAATTAGAGAACATTTATTTAAAAATCAGACTAATCAGAATCTTATTTGAATAAATTAATATTTCATACTGTGATTTAGAATAATAATGTACCTACACTGTAATGCATCCCACTCAGCTAAAATTATCAATCCATGTAATTTATAAATAAACTAACAGGAAAACATGATATCATTGTCATCCCAAACAATAGGTACATCACCAAATAAGTAAGTGCACTAGCAATAACAACCTCTCATACAGCCTACTTTATTTTTATACGATGTGATCTTTAGGCTGCACCGCCTGTTATCACCGCCTCACAAGTCAACTAAAAAGCTAAGCCGAACAGGACGCCTCTTCATTGTAAACAAATAGTGTATTTTTAATTTTACATTTTTAATATCCCACTAACAACCTACGCACTATAATATAAATTGACTTACCATATAAAGTCCTTGCAGTGGGAACAGAACGTAGGCTGCTTGAAGAATCTCGGCATGAACTTGTGGTCTTTTATCAGATAAACATTCTTCTTTTTGAGCGCACCCTTGCGGCCCCGCAAACGGAACGCCTGCCCTGCTTTATATTCACCACCACCGTCATCACAATTATTCTCCTCGTCCGCCATGGCTACCCGCGGTCGCTAGGGCGCCGGATAACTCGGAAATAATAATTATCTCACAAATATTCGCCAGAGAGCGCGGCCCACCCGAACGAACCACCGCTCTCAACGGAACGTCATCGCGATTTGTCAATGAGCGGAACTGTCACTGTCAAAGTGAAATTAGCAGAGCTAGTTGCCATAGTGATATTTTTACTACTATGTGATGTAGGCGAAATATTCTTGGAGCCCCTTAAAAAAAACTACTATGAAAGTGATTACTTTACGCCTTTGTAAACCTAACAGTTACACAAATAAAACCAAAGACAGCATAGCACAGCAATGCTTCTTAAAATGAAAAAATAAGTGTGATTTAAACACATTTTAATCATTTGAAGTTAGTTAAAACTTTTATAACCGACTTCAAAAAAAGGAGGAGGTCCCCAATTCATCGGTTTCTTATTTGTAAGACATGTTCTTAGATAATAACATAAATAATAACAGGGCAAGCAAAGTCGATGTCGGCCATTTTGCCAATAATTAAAGTGAATGGAAAAAGCAACTAGTGTGTTAAATATCTAATAAGTATTAATGAATACAGTAGACTATATAATTATGCATAAAACCTCTAATTTAATAATATTAGATTTAGGTCAGAAGACTGATATGCTAAGTTTTTCAAAGCTTCCTCTCTTCTAATATTTTGCTATGCCCGACAGGGTCCTTATTGATCACATATAACTTTAAGTTACCACTGTTAGTTATATAAAAGTACTCTGAGGTTACCACCTAAGTACACATTGTGGAATACAAATAAACTATTGAGTGTAAAATTGCAAACAGTAGGCACAGATAAAAATTCTTCGATGTTCAGATAAAGAGCGTTAAATGATGCAAGTGCGAGCGAAGCGAGCGCAAAAATGTAAGCACCCTGCCTCGGAGATTAGATTTTCTTTGGACCGATTATACAAATACAGAATAAGAGTTACTCTTGATTTGAGAGAATTTACAATGCAAAAGCAAGCGAAGCAAGCTCGAAGCTTTTTTGCATCCTGCCTCGGTTAGGTTGGATTTTCTTTATACAATTCATACTGATCATATTGAAGGTACTTTGTCAACTTATGCATAAAAGCTTAAAAATAATCAAGAGATTTTCGGATGCAAGAAACGAAACGAGCTCGAATAATTAAGTTCCCCACGTCAGATAGGTTATTTTTTCCCCCATTCATAATATAAAAGTCACGGGGCCGCAGGCTAGAAGTTAAGTAGTGCTTAGATCAAGAAAATAAGGCAGGCTGCACCCCGGGCCATGGCCTTCGTGGCGACAGGGTAAATACGCCACTAATAATGATAATACAATGCCTGAATGTCAAAATTCTACCACAGCTCTTTTGTGTCTAGATAAAAGGAGTAATTATACCAATGATGTGTAGAACAACATTAATGAATTAATTATAAGATTAATTGATCAAGCCATTTATGAAAGTCTGTAATAAAGAATTACAAGTATTAGAAATTCTCCCAGTAAAAGATTATTCAGTCGCAAATGGCAACATGAAGGCGCCGTTCAAAAACTGTTAAAATGACTAAATGGTAACTTTATTAAGGTATGATTTGGTGAAATACCCACTTTTAAATTAAATCCATAAAATTTAATAAAATTTCACTAGAAACAAATAAACATTTATATTTTTTTAAATGAACTGAAAAGTATTTTTTAACTGTGTCAGTCAGAACCTGGAACAATATTTCATACTTTACATATTTCGAACGAAACCCGTTTGCATTTCTCATCTGACAGCTAGTCTGCCAGCCATTTCAATTTTCAAGCAAAAAGCCGTTAAGTTTTAAGTTCTGTACAGTTGAGAAATGGTTTTGCTGTGTTTTGCAAACTGAAATGTGAAATATTTGCAAGATTATTGAAGTGTTTGTATTATTTCGTGTGTCTATCAAAAAATTGAACCAAGATGAGTTCAGAAAACTCAGATTCGGGTCCTGGCATTACTTTGTCGTTGGTGGCTCAATTCGATGATATAAATCGGTTGAACGGCATCCTCAACGATGGAGCAGCTGAAGAATGTAAGTTTACAATGATTTTGTTCCTTTTTTATTGATATTAAGTCCTTTATATCATTTAAGAAAATATTAAAGTCTGAACTGATTTTACTTTCCATCCACCTACATTCTCTGCTTGAATATTACAGTTACCGCCAATACCTCCTTTGATACTCGTAATCACTAAATTCATATTTGGCCAAATATGAATTCGTCATAAATACCAGAAATACTTTAGAACTTGGAACTAATGTTTTATTATCATATCCCACTTGATTTCCTTTGACCTTGAATGTGTTCAAATATACATAAATGATTTTAGTTTTTGGGGCTTATCTCAGTATGATTTTGATGTACAGTCATCACTGATGACTGTACATTAAAATCAAATGAAAAGCTGATGACTCATCAGTGCATATCGACGCTTGAAAGGCAAAATTTACTAAGCGACATAGGGCAAATTTGACTTTACCTTATTAAAGTCAATTTTTCAGAAATAAAATCATATAAATTCTTGTTATCAATGTAAATGTTACTGTTTTGGAAATCTTATTTATCTAATCATCTGAATCAGAATTTATATGATTTTTTTTCTGAAAAATTGACTTTAATAATGTAAAGTCAAATTTTGCCTTTCAAGCGTCAATATAGTTTTCATTCATGATCACATACTGATAGTATGGTACCTAGTTAGGTACAGTATATGGTGCTAAGGAGATAATCGAATGCACATTATATTTTTATTTATTATGTTAGTTCATAGATTAGAGTGGTCATTCCTTGAATCAAATTGTATTGTGTAAATACGATTGATATAAGGAATGACAACTGTTAAAAAAACTCCATAGCAACGGTATTTTTCTAGTAAAGAGATTAAGCTCTGTGACACATGCAAACTACAACTGAAATTAACAAATATCAGATCTATTGTTAAGACACAGAACCCTCCCAGGGATGAAAAATATTTAGTGACTCTTGCCTGTAAGAGAAAGGCCACACACCAACTAAAGATACTGTCCTCATCATTATCAACATCTTATTTCTAAATAACCATTCATAACTTATCCAGGTTTTCTTGCCTTCCTAAAACAAATGGAATGGGTCCGTGGCCAATGGTCCGCAGCAGAGAAGGAGGCCTCTCGGATACAGTCAGAGCTGGATGAGGCTCTCCGCACTCTTGCCAAGTGGGAGGCTAAGTTTGCACATGTGAGGAAGCTGCTGGATGGAGAGAAGAGAGAGAGGAATATTGTGCTGAAGAAATATAATGAACTGGTATGCTGGGATTGTTATTTACTGGTTTTTACCCAGGGCTTTTTTGTGGTATACTGGACAGGAAACATTGAATAAAAAAGTAGCTTAAGCTACTCTCTGTCCCGAACTATCTGTATGCAGTAAATCACTTTGTTCAATTATTCTCTTGCTGTGTAAATAAGGGATAAACCAACTAACACCTAAGAAGTAGGATTATAGTCAAGTAGGTACATTAAAAACAGAGTATTTGAATCAAACAACATCACATTAATTGGTTAAAAGAATATTACAGATTTGTGAAGTCACTGTTTTTAGTCAGAAAGTTTTCATGCAAGATATTTGAATCATTTTTTTTTTTCAGAAGCTAACTATGTGGCTTAATAAACTATAAAAAAAAACTTTTTCTGTACTCAAAATCCTGTCAATGAAAGGACAACAAGTACAAACAACATTATTTTTGAATTTCTTTTAGAAACATACTTCAATCTCTGTTTTCAGAGCAAACTTTTGGATATGGCTCGAGACCTGCTATTCAATGACAACCGGGCAAAGCTGAACGATGAGACTCTGCAGAAACTTGCCTTCCTCAATGGAACTGCTCAGCAGGACCACAATGCTAAGCTTAATTGTGTACCTGAGCTTAATTCCACTGGTAAACATTATATTTTTTATGGCTTGTACTTTTCAAGGAGTATTTAACCTATTGACCGCTTGGTTTTATATCAATTGCCGTGCCCCCAGCACCCACCTCATAAATCGACAAATCAACAATCTGTCGATTTATGTTATTATCGGGTTGTGCAATGAAATATTAGACAAAAACGAACATAGGTTCTCAGTCGTATAAATACGACTGAGGCGTCACGAAAACATTTGCCGTATTAATCCGATTGGGGCGGTTAATAGGTTAAGAACATTTAAGCAGGTAGCATTCTGTAGTTTCTGCTTGGATAATATGGATGTTTGTGTACTTTTCATGGATATATAATATATAATAGTAATATGTTACTATGAAACAACAACGATGGACGAACAATAGAAAAGGAATGGACTGTCTCACAGTGAAACAGTCCATTCCTTGAGGTATTATTAGTTTTAAATGCAGGTCCAATCTGACTGGCAGTGCTTAGTATATTTTTACCTTGATGTGTATTTGCTTGCATACTACTAGAACTTGTATGTCTCCCAGGCACCCTCCTATCAGAGATGTCATACTCCCGTTCAGAAGACGACTTGGATCTATCACTCGCATCTACGCGTCGCTCATGGGTGGCGCGCGGCGGATGGAACGCGCGGGAGAACGCGCCCGCTACCAAGAAACGACGCTCTTCAACTTCTTCTGCTACTAAGGTGAGATAGCATAACATTACACCTGTATTCTCTGAACGGGTGGATAGTTTACATTTCGCCCATGGAATAGGGGTGAGAATTGTAATCAACTAGCCACAAATCCACAGTATGGGCTGCTATTGAAAAATCTCTTTGTATGTCATGGCAATAAAACTTGCGCAACTTAATCCCAGCTAAAACACTAGAGAGTGGTGAAGGGCGAGCGTTTTCGGAGATGTTTTACGCAATTTTTGACGTCCTTAAGTGCTGATTCTCAGCCCAATTTGAATAAACGAGTCCACGTCGCATCAACGAGATTTTCAAACTGCCCTATGCGTAACAGTCGGTCGTGCGATGACTAAACCTACGTGGCAACCAGAACCGAAAGTCTTGACTTCTAGACTGGTAGCCTTTATAATTTCTAAAGACAAACATTTTAGCTTTTGTTTCTTTGTAGAGACAGTTCGACAGTAGTCGGACAATGATACCTGAAAGTCATGTGAGTGCTCCTAAATATGAATGTCACTCACCAAAACTGTGATACAAAACACGTATAAAAAACAATTTCATGTTTTTTTAATAGAATAGTTTTAGATTTTTTGCTTTTATTCATGATTTATTTCACTGGAAATCCAGACCTTATTTCTACTTTTTGTGCATTATGTAGCTTTTAGTGTTTAGACCGCTATTAGTCCGGGGTACCGTTCTGATGTAGGTTCATTATGTATTGTACTAATTTTCTTGCATATAGTGTAGAATAAAGCATATAGGGTGTAATTAGACCCATCACACAGCCGTTGTCTTGTCGAAATCTGTACATCAAACTAAGTAACATTGAGCAAACATAATTGATTGGAAGCGACTTTTAGTTTTGGTGTGAAAAATCGCTGTTTACGGCAGCGCAGTAAAGCGCACGCAAAAAAAATTGCTTATATGGGTGCATGCAGCATTACAGGAGTCGTGAGGGTATTTAAAGTTAAGTTAACATTTAAAACATGTTGTTGAATAAAACCACCAAAGAAAGTTGGAACTTCAATATCTCCATAACCAGAAAGTTCCCAGGTGTGGTCCAGTGCAAAAAAATGATCACAATTACGAGAAGAATAAGTGACTGCTAGGTTTAGCTTCTTTTTAAACCCATATTACAACACATACATACATCCCCTTTTGGTCAGTTATGTTCTAGTTACATTAAAGGGTCGTGCAAACTGGTGCAACATCGCAGGCGCGACAAGCAGTGTGACACTTCCCATGAAGTTTTTTTTTTTTTTTTTTTATTTGTGATGGGTTTGCTCTTGACCTTAGTCTATGTCAGAGGCGACAGAAACAAAGTCGACGATGGAGCGAGCTTACCCAGAAGAAGCCTGTTCACTCTCACTTTGAAGAGATTAGGGTTATATGCGTTCGGAAACACAGACGCAGGCAGAGAGTTCCATTCCTTTGCTGTGCGCATTATAAAAGAAGTTTGGAAACGCTTAGTGCGAGTTGGTGGGATAGCCACCAGGAAGGGGTGGTAACCTGAAGTGCGCCTAGATGACCGATAATAGTTTTCATTTAAATAGTGCTGTTAGTGTCGCGCCTGTCCGGGAGCCTTAAATAGGGGTTAGCATAATATAAGGTGTTTCAAAATGAATCTAACAAACTTTAATACGTGCTTTAGACCATCGAATAACTTTTACTATGGAACCAACTTCAAAATCGCAAAAAAAAAATTTGCTGTTCCATACTTAAGTACCTACGTATAATACTTACCTGTTCTAAACTGTATGGGACAACGGTTTTGGTTGGTCTAGTGTTCGCAAGCGCTACTGCTGAGCATGAGGTCCTGGGTTCGATTCCCAGGTCGGACAAAGTGTTATTGGGTTTTTCCATTAGGAATTTCTTATTAGCAGCCCGGAGTTTGTATTTGTGCCCGGTTGATGGCAATAGGCTCGCCCCCTATTACATGGGACTTAAACATAACATAACTGACGAAATGCGGGTGTACTATAGGTGCATCTCTGCCTCAACCGTCGGCGATTACAGGCGAGATGTTATGTTATATATTATTAAACCCCACATTCAGCATTCGTGGTTGCGAGTACTAGACCAACGAGGCAGTCAAATGAGTAACATATATGCAAGGTCAAATTCATATTAAAATTTGACCTTGTATACAGGGTGTCCAGTAAATAGCATGAAATACTGCAGGGGGTGATAGCTTGGGTCACTACCTATCAATACAACACAATATATGTTCAGCAAAATCTTACGGATTTACAGTTTTACAAAATTTTCCGAAATATCGAAAAATCTCTACCTTGAAACAGATTTTTAAGTATCTCGTAATGAAAAAATCCTTTTCTAGAACTTTTTTTACATCAAATTATTCGTGAATAGGTTACTCTACTCATTATAAGTTTTTTTTTTATCAAAAACAAGAAAGTTTTGAAGAAATAGTTTTTTTTTGTTAAAATTTTCACAGAACGATTTTCTTTTCGCATACGTTTAACCTACAGTGGTGAAAAAAAAATGTATGTGGCAGTTTTGTACAACAAACTTAAAAGATAGCCTGTTTAATGGTGATTTAGAAAAGATACAATACTAGTGCATTTTCATTAAAAAAATACAAAAAAATGCTATTTTAGTTCCAGAGAAGCTGATTTTGTTGAAAATGTAATTAACGTAATTTTGACAAAAACCACTATGAGAATAAGTAATAGCTGCTCATTTACGCGAATTATTATAAAACTGGTTGTGACACGTAAAATGCGACGTGCACGCGTAATGACTAAAGGTTTTTACCTGCTCGCCGACCGACCCGACCCGACCGGTTACTGTCTAACAAAAGAAGCGCATGTGCTATCCCGTTCTTTCTTGCATTGTGATTTTGTGTCTCACTCTCAACCTTATTTGCGACACTTGTCAGTACGCTACCTTAAACCGTGCGCAACGCATCTCTGTGTTCACAAATTATTGTTTCGTACTGACGACTGTTTTGTGCCTTGGACCCCGGACTTTGTTTGCCTTACGATTTGGATTTTTTATTGTGATCACTACGACGACTTGGCGACCACCTGGACTTTTGTGTTTTATAACATGGCCAACCGCCGCGTTTTTCCTGGTTATACGCAGCGAGAGTATGCTGAGATGCACCTTATTTACGGAGAAGCTGGCCAAAGTTCCCGAGCTGCTGCCACCCTCTACAGGGAAAGGTTTCCCGATAGGAGACATCCACACCATGAAATGTTTACCAAAGTGCATAACTCCTACATGGAAGGCAGACTCCCTGGTCAACGTGGCGGTGGACGGCCTCAAGTTTTTGACGAAGACATAGTGCTTCAGGAACGAGAACAAGACCCGACAACTTCGGTTAGGGCGATACAACGGCGCACAGGGATACCGAAGTCCACTGTTCATTCAGTACTTAAGAGGTATGGATACCATCCATTTCACGTACGACGCGTGCAAACTCTTTTAACTAGAGACTACCTGCCGATAGTTCAATTCTGCCGCCGCATGCTTGAAATGCATCGGGAGGACCCAAACTTTTTTAATAAGGTGTTATGGAGTGATGAGTCAGCCTGCAGAAAGGATGGCTACTTGAATTTGCATAATTTACATAGTTGGCAATTAGAAAATCCGTATGTGTCAAGAGAAGACAGGTCCCAGTACCAATTCAAAATAAATTTATGGTGTGGGATTTTTAATGGCCAGATTGTGGGTCCCGTCGAGCTTCCACCTACATTAAATGCCAATAATTACTTGGAGTTTTTACGAGAAACCCTACCCACGCTCCTTGAAAATGTTCCGAGTGAGCTAAGAGAGGTGATGTGGCTTCAAAATGATGGGTGCCCTGCTCATTATGGCCGGGAAGTAAGAGCTAAGCTTATCCAGGCAGGTGCCTGGATAAGCTTCATCTAAGTAGGCTCTTACTTCCCGTACATAATATCGGTCCCAGTCGCCCAATCCACCTGGATTGGGCGACTGGGGCCGATATTATGGCCACCTAGGTCTCCGGACCTAAACCCCCTGGATTTTTTTTATTGGGGTGCCATGAAGGACAAAGTCTATGAAAAACCGATCCAAAATGACAATGAATTGAGAGCAAGGGTTAACATTGCAGCAAGAAAAATATCGGAAATAAGCCTGAGAAGACTCAAAAGCTCATTTTTAAGAAGATGCCGAGCGTGTATTAGGGCACAAGGGAAGCAATTTGAGCATTTATTGTAATTTATTTAAATAAATGTTTATTAAAGTTAACTCCTCTGTTTTTTTTACTATCACCTTATCCTTCAAGATGTCATTTACAGACCGGCCGGCCGGTCGGCTGTAGATTAATTATTATGTAATTCGAACCGTAGTACGACCTTACAACGATTCGAATTCAAAGTCACATTACTTGCATTTAAAATAAAATGCTCTTATTAACTAAAATAGCTTATTTTTCGTATTTTTTAAAATAAAAATGTACTAGTATTGTATCTTTCCAAAATCACCATTAAACAAGCTATTTTTTAAGTTTGTTGTACAAAACTGCCACATACATTTTTTTTTCACCACTGTAGGTTAAACTTAAGTGATAAGAAAATAGTTCTGTGCAAATTTAAACAAAAAATAGTATTTCTTGAAAACATTCTTGTCTTTGATAGAAAAAAGACTTATCAATGAGTAAAGTAACTATTCACGAATAATTTGATGTAAAAAAAAGTACTAGAAAAGGATTTTTTCATTACGAGATGCTTAAAAATCTGTTTCAATTTTTCGGTATTTCGGAAAATTTTGTAAAACTGTAAATCCGTAAGATTTTGCTGAACATATATTGTGTTGTATTGATAGGTAGTGACCCTAGCTATCACCCCCTGCAGTATGTCGTGCTATTTACTGGACACCCTGTATATGTTATATACAAGGTCAAATTCATATTCAAATTACGATAAAACGAAAAAAAAAAGTTTGTTTTTTGGGTCAATAATAATAATAAATCGTTTATTTATAAGAGGGCCACACTTACAATAAATACCTTAACAATTAAAATAAAGCACAGTTGCTAATTTGCCTGAACTAGGTTGGACCTGTGCTTCAGGCTAGAAAGTGCATAAATACATAATGTAATAAATTAACAATGAATATAGAGTTTCAACTAAAATAAAACTTAGGTAAATAAAAGTAAAATAGCATGTTAGCAGTTCTATTTGCAGACAACAAGTAGATCTTCTGTCTGGGCATAATTGATGGTTAGTAAATACTTAAGTATAATGTTCTTACAGCTATGGTAATTGAATTTATAGATACTTAGTTTTTTATTTAATCTATTGTACAGAAATAGGCCTAAGAATTTAAAAAATCTTTGTACAATGACTGTATTTACTTGAAATATTAGTTTCAAAATCAGTGTTTTTCTGTGTAAACTTCACAGACGTGATGGGTATAGATATCTTAACACGAAAACAACACAACAAAAACAGATTTGCTCAATTACCTCAAGTAACTTCACTACCAGTAGTCATTAACCCCAGAAAAGAAAACTCAAATATTTATACCCATCGTCTGCGGAGTTTCGCTAGCTAATTAAATTGGACCTTGTATAATACGCCATTTTGAAAATGCTCGAAGTGCGAACACCATAGGCTGTGTTTAGGATAATATAGCTGTATAATAAAGCTCTTCTTGCATCCGCCGTCCAAGGCATACGCTCACCGACCCCGATGACCCATTACCCTCTTCCAGGCAAGCAGTAGGGCCACGAGTACAGTGCACAAATCACACAAACCGACCTTCCGACCTCGGCGCCGAGGTCCCTCGCGAAAATCCCGACGTAATTGTCCCCCCCGACCCTTGCTCGACGAAGCGCCAGCAGCCCGCGCCACAGTTGAGCCTGTAGTTTTAAATTCCCCGTATAATAATAATACAGTTCAGATCCAGCCTGTCCCACCTTGCTGTCCTCCCCCCAGCGACGCCCTAAGCCGAGGTCCGTACCCCACAGGGGGTGCCCTTAGCGTGCAGTCGCTTAGAATTCGCCCCTGGCTGGAGGCTTTGAGTCCGCTTAAGGCAGCCACAGGATAGTCCGGTTGAGTAGTCACGACCTCTCAAGGTCAACTACGGGATACCATACATAAAAAAAAAATATCTTGCTCTATTGCGAAGGCGGCGAAGACTAGAGACGACGTAGACTTAAGGCGCTGACAAGAGGCAAATTACCAAAATAGGATCGTCTAAAGAAAAAAAAAATGGCCAAATCTTTATAGTTTGTGGTAGCGGAAATAATATATGTTAATTTTGAACACATTTCTCAGAACTTGGTTGTTACCAAAACACATTTTGAAAAAAAATCTCGATACAAACTAACGTTAAACTAACCTCTTACCTTGAGTTCCAATCCAAAATATCTGTATTAAATATCAATATACGTTACGTATTTGATTAATAACAAGAACGGCTTATTTGAATGAAGAACTTGGATGTTTTTTATTTTCGATTACTCAACTCAATTTTGAGTTAATAGATAATTGCTTCATATTTTGCCATAAATTACAAGCGTTAGTCTGACAGTGACCGTGGTTTAGGTGTTGTCAGCGTCTTAATTAATAAACTTTTACAGTTGAACTTTCATTTCTTTGTAGAGACAGTTCGACAGTAGTCTGGCAATGTTTCCTGAAAGTCACGTGAGTGCTCCTATATCAATGTCACTCATAAAAAATACATTATTATCTATACAAAGAGAATTTCATGTTCCTTTCCGATTTTACATAACCCTCATGATTTATATCTTTGGATAATGGAGCCATTTTTTTCTTTTCGTGCTTTATTAATAATAAAAATAATATCCTTTATTAATATAACTATATAAAGTAGCTCAGTACGTCGCCCTCGCAAATGGAGGTCGTATTGTTTTAAAGTTTAAGCTACGTTAAGCTTTAAACGATAAGACCACCACTTGTTCCATAATATCCATGTACAAAATACCATTTCAGATACTAAGGTACATGGTCCTCACATGATCTCACCAAGATCATGTCTGCACTCAACCGAAAAAACTCAGGGATCAAATACTCTTAATTTGGTCCCTGAGTTTTTTCGTTTAATTCTGATATCATATTTACAGAATAAACAATTTCATTTCATTTCACATATCTTGTAACCTTATGTTTTCTCTCAGTGTACAATAAAGTATATATTATCTTATTTTTTATTTGTTTTATTTTTATATCTAATGTGTACCCGTGACAGACGGTGGAGCTACAAGGTGGCAAAGTGCTGGCCACTGCCACCACTACGTTGACGCTGGAGCGCGCGCCCACCAACCACGACCTCAAGCCGCCCAACAACTTCGTAAGTGGTGTTACTACTAATAATACCACCTTATTATTTATTTATTTATTTCCAACTTACATCTATCCTTACAGAGAAACCTATTGCGATAGAGTACATCTGAACTCTTATCCTAGCTTATTTACTAACACATTATTTTAATTAAATTTTGTAAGTTATTACAAATACTGCATTCTTTGTGAACTCACTCGGAGAACAAAAGAAAAGGTCCGTGTGGTGTCAGTGGCGCCACACTTAACAGATTGGTGCTCGCGCGCGGCTCCGCCAGCAGCCGTGGCTGCCGTCGTCGCCACACGAGCCTGTCCGGAACACACAAACCTACGTGCCCTAATATTTCCGCATTATGTACCTTCCCTCTAAGTACTTTTAATATGTACGAGATCCCTCCTATTATTGTCCCAAAAAATAAAGGCCAAAGGCCTATTCTCGTACAGAGGCACGAGTATTGATCACAACCCTAGCTCAAGACGGGTTGGCGATTTCAGATTATATATTGTAACTAATAATATAAATGCGAAAGTGAGTTTGTTTGTTACGCTTTCACGCTAAAACGGCTGAACGCATTTAGATGGATTCGGCACATGGGTAGACCATGGATTGGGACATAGCATATTTTTTATCCAGATATTCCCACGGGATTGAGACTTATGTGGGTAAAACCGCGCAGCTAGTTCACTATAAATCCAGCGGGGTAATTGCGTAACACTCTTACAGTAGCAATGGCTTTTATTTTGACAGATCAACAACACTCATTGCGTTATTTAAGTTGTTGAGCAGACAAATTTTTCGAACATATGAAGCAATAGATTAGCAATATCCTTCAAATTATTCAGGTTGCAAAATCATTAGCGTTAGGTTAGAACAGTGACCACTAACGCGCGAAGGCGAGCGACCGAAGCCAGCGTGCCGCAGTAGCGGCCGCCGAGCGTCAGCTCCCCTCGGTTGTTGGTGGCTCTGTTACCAAAACAAAAACTCCATGCTAGTTTAAATTAAAACAAAGCTAACAATTGATTATTAATATTCACTGTAGCTGCCTTTTTAATTATTTTTAAAACCCTAAATCAGATTAGTTTGTCGCCGCGTTAAATACATGCCATGTGTTATTTTGACACTGACTTGCAAATTGCATAACGTCAGAAAATTTTAATTTCGCGGGCTACCACTGCCGGACAAAATTAAACCAAAATATATTAACACTGCTTGGCATCAGAAATATGTAGGTGTTGGACGAGGTAACTGAGCCATAAGAGAAACACAAAAAAATGACAAAACGACAACAATGGTGGTGGGGATGGACAACTCGGGATGGACGAAATTGGCGACAGGTCACAGGAACAACTTGCGACCAACGGATGCCCCTCAAGTTAAAGGGGAAAATTTACAAGTCCGTGATAAGGCCTGTCGTACTGTATGGATCGGAGTGCTGGGCCGTGAAGAAGACGGACGAAAAAAGAGTGCTTGCAGCGAAGATGAGAATGTTGAGATGGATGTGTGGAGTGACGAAAATGGATAAAGTAAGAAATTAATATATAAGGGGCAGCTTAAAAGTAGCGCTAGTAACAGAAAAGTTGAAAGGAAATCGTTTGGCTTGGTATGGGCATGTGATGGGGGAGGGATGAAACGCATGTGACTAAAAGAGTGATGAATATGAATGTTGATGGGTGGAGAGGGAGAGGATGGCCAAAGAAAAGATGGATGGATTGTGTGAGGAATGATATGAAAGAGAAGGGACTGAATGATAGCATGACGGCTGACAGGGGAGGATGGAAGAAGATAACGTGTTGCCCCAAATAACATGGGACAAGGGCAGGAAAATGATCATGACAACAATGGTGATGACAAAACGACAACAATGACACAGTGTTTTAGATAGCTACAAATTGACAATGCCATCTGTATACAGCAACCAATATCGGAGAGCAGTGACGAGGCGCCCGCGGCGCGCCGCTCGTCGGGGCGCCTGGCGGGGCGCGAGCGCTCGCCCGCCGCGCCGTCCGCGCCGCCCCGCACTGGTGAGAGCATTGTGTCGTATTACGGGCTGGTGGCCGATACTCCACGTCCAAGCGACTATTTTGCGTACGGTGGTAAGAGGCTTATGTCCATTTATTAATAACTGTTAGCCGTTACCTGTAAAATCCCACTGCTGAGCAAAGGTCTCTCCCCTGTAAAATACTGTAAGCTAAAATTATCATGTTTTGGAAATACAGTCTCAATGTTATATATGCCAAAGTTCAAATTCATACTAACCAGAACTTTAAAAAAACTCATTAGGCAATATTTACTGCAGAGTTCTTTATGTATGTACCAGGTGCTCTGTATTTCTTCTTTATTTATCGTAATTTATGTAGGTAAATTCTTGAGTTTATTTAGTATGGAAATTTAAAAGAGTGTCATGGAGTTTCTTGCCCATTTTATTCCATATGAAACTACTACGCTTTGGAATGGGCTTCATATTTTTGACTGATCGACTCCTTGAAAATTTAAAAGTGCCTGTAAATAAATGGTTTAATTTAAATAAATGTTTGGAATTTGAAGAGAAATTCTTATTTATTTTTTTACGTATGCATGGAGTCTTTACTATAGTTTGTTCTCATAGACACAGACAGTGGGTCCGAGACCCCGCGCGCGGCCCCGCAGCGCACCCCGTCCGTGTTGTCGGCCGCGTTCGGCGGGTCGCCGCGCGGCAGGCCGCGCCAGCACAACTTCGTGGCCAAGAACTTCTATAAGCGAGAGACTTGCGGCCCTTGTGGGAAGACGTGAGTATTGGTAGTAGGTAGTCGGCTGCGATATGAAAGAGCTTTGGTTACAGTTTAGGCTTTTTTAAATACGTTGTTTTCGGTAAAATCCTTGCATAATTTAATAATGTTTCGATTTTTTTGCAAATAGCATGTAGCAAGGAAAATAAATCTATTTGTTGTGTTGCAACATTTATACAAAAATTCAAAGTCGACGAAAACAAAAGTAATTATCTCTATACTAACGCTTATAGTATATACGTTGTGGTTGTAAAATGTCTGCATCAAAAACATACATGAAAATTCTCTTTTCAGAATTTTTACGTGAATACGTCTTTAAATTTGCTTCCATAGTGGGAGGCAATTTAGAAAACTCATGATAACAAAATAGGGCGATACAGTTTGGTCTTGCAGCTACATATGTATCATCTACATCCAAAAGTTAATGACACCATTCGATATCCAAAGGAGCAAAGAATTCGTTACAAAGAGAATATTACCCTTTACGTACGCGTGTTCACGTAAAACACACGGCCATGTCCACGACACAGCCACGCCTGACACCTAGATGTTTTTGTTCTAGAATTTGCCATCATATTTTATTTTGATGAAATATCAGCGAAAACAAACGCTAAAACTGTGCCTTTCTACGTCCAGAATAAAGTTCGCGAAGCTGGGCGTGAAGTGCGAGTCGTGCCGCGCGCAGGCGCACCCCGAGTGCCGCGCGCTGCTGCCGCTGCCGTGCGTGCCGCCCGGGCCCGGCCCGCGCCGGCTCAACGCGCCGCAGGTCGGATATTCAAACTACTGTTATTATTAATTCGAAAGTAACTCTGTATGTATGTTACCTATTCACGCCAAAACCACTGAACGGATTTCGATAAAATTTGGCAAGAAAATAGGTGGCATCCCGGACAAGGACATAGTCTACTTTTTGTCTCAAAAGCTTTAGCCAGCAACACTAGAACATATTACTGAAAAAATATTTGAAAACTTGTTTCCCATGAATACAGAGCTTAAAAATACTTACATCCTGTAGTCTCGGCTTTAAGGGTATTTAAAGTCGAATTATATTAGATTATTCATCATTCTCTATAATACACGATCAGCAATATGGTTTCACCAAAGGACGTTGCATCACTGACGCCTGTGTCACCTTATTAAAACACATATTTACATCGTGGGAGGAAGCCCAAGACGCCATAGGAATCTTGTGACCTCTCCAAGGCATTTGACTGCATAAATCACGAAACCTTGCTCTTGAAACTTGAACATTACGGACTAGGTAAACTTGCGTTCAGTTTAATTAAATCTTATTTAAATGATAGACAGCAGCAAGTTCAAGTAAATAGTGTCAATTCACTCGGTTTAAAATTAAACATCGGTGTTCCACAAGGCTCGATATTGGGTCCTTTCCTCTTTTTAGTATATATTAATGATATATACTAAAAAGAGGAAAGATTTTTATTACGGACACTTCTAACGTGCACGTCTTTCTACATTGTTCTCACATGTATAATTTCAACATGAATGATGTAACCAATATTTTTGTAGCAATATTTTAATTTAAAAGAGTGTCCATGGAGTTTCTTGCCCGTTCTTCTCCAGAGGAACCAACTACGCTTTGGAATGGGCAACTAGCTTCATCTTTCTGACTGACCGATCCCTTGACAATTGAAAAGTGCCTGTATTTGGTTTATTTGAAATAAATGCTTTGAGTTAAAGTTTAAAATTCATCAGTATATAATCTAAAATCATACAGGACTATTTTGATTCACAGATGAATGGATAAATAAATAGTAATCTAGTAATATATAAATGGTCCATTTTCAGGAGGGTTGCATCTCAGATTACGCACCGTCTACTCCCCCTATGGTACCAGCACTAATGGTGCACTGCATCAACGAGGTTGAGAAGCGAGGACTCAACGAGAAGGGCATCTACCGCATCAGTGCCACCGACAAGGACGTCAAACGACTCAAGGTGAGCAACAGTAATTTTCTGTTTTTTCAAAAACTGGGGTATTGTTTGTATTAACACTGAATGGTTCTTCATAGTATTTGATTACAGCAGCACTGTTACCCAGTATACTTTTTTGCAAAAGAGATTGGGGTTTAATTCCCGAGTAACCAATCGAAAGCTCAATAATCAAAAAAAGGCAGTTATAGTTTTAAATCGATCTACTGCTTATAGTTATAGTTTCAGATTTTAACCGAAAATCCCATATCAAAATTCACCTTCAATAAATTGATATAACTGGACTTTTTCTCGTAAAATAAAAAAAAAACATTTGTTGTTATTTTGTACCAAATTATTATAGTTTGATGAATTGTTGATTTTTGGATTATGAATTTTTTCATTCCCTCTCCCAGGAACGTTTCCTCCGCGGCTGCGGCTCCCCGTCGCTCGCCAGCGAGGACATCCACGTGCTGTGCGGCTGCATCAAGGACTTCCTGCGCTCGCTGCGGGAGCCGCTCGTGACGTCAGCGCTGTGGAGCGACTTCATGGAGGCCGCCAAGCTGTCGGAGCCGAGCGACGCCACCGGCGCCATCGTGCAGGCCGTCAGCCAGCTGCCGCAGCCCAATAGAGACACGTTAGCGTTCCTGGTGCTGCATTTACAGAAGTAAGTTGTTTACTTTGTATGGTCAAGGAAAACATTATTAGGACAATAAAGGAAACCTCTTGCTTAACAAATGAAGATAATTTAAATAAAGGTTTAAATCATCTAAATGTTACACAAAGTTCTTTAATATCACACCCATCAAATTGCAGTAACCTAAATAAATGTAATAATAATCAGGGTTGTTGCTGATGCATATTTTTTTCACATCAGCGGATGCTGATGCTGATTTTAATTTTTTTCTTAAATAAAGCAGTGACCATTATGAATTTATACCTAAAAGTTGCACAGTTTTCCTTGATTCACTAATTTAAAATACGACCATATTCCACTACTCAACGGAGGCGGCATTATTTTTATCACACAACAGTTTACAAAAAGAACAATAACTTTCACGCGCAATGACGTATTATAACGTAATGAGACAATTTTGCGTTTGTTTACAATCGCAATCACCGCGGTCAACCTCTGGATTGGTGAAAACTCGCAACCTAACACAACTCGTGCTACAAGCCTCGCCCCTTCTGCGGTCATGTTACGACTCGAACTTCAGCATTAATAAGCAGCATCGATCAATGCGGATGCTGATGCTCATGTTGAAAATGATGCTTAAGTTCTGCGGATGCTGATGCTGATGTTCGCAACAACCCTGATAATAATACTCTAAAAATTGTTCATCAAAATATACAGGGTGTGATAGGTAAGGAATTGGAACTGGAGCTGTTCCTGAACTGTAATTATATTGATATCCTATGTGTAACTGAACATTGGTTAAAAGTCCACCAGTTCCTGTTCAGCTATACCACCAGCCAGCTAGGTTGCCAGCTCGTTTAGCAGAGTTAATATGATACGTAGTGGTTCTCTAATAATTATTCGTAACAATATGAAATTTAAAGAACGTAAGGATATTGTGAGCCTCTGTTGAGCTAGTTATTGAAATAGCATTGAGCTTGAGCAGTTCATTGTAATGAGCGTGTACAGGCCCCCATGTGCTTCAAATGATATTTTTGAGAAATATATGGAAGAAGTATTATTAAAGGCTTGTAACAGTAATAAAACACTTGTTGTCTGTGGAGATTTCAACATTAATATATTGGAAAAATCTGCTGCAGTAAATAAATTTATAACTTTATTAAATTCATATAATTTGTACAATACATTCTTTGAGCCGACTAGAATAACTGCCACTAGCGCTACCTGTATTGACAATATTTTTACAAATTTAAGACCTAACCATTAAATTATAAATGAGTCCAGTTGGTCACTTTCCCTCGGAAAATAATCAGAGCTCAAAGAAAACTTGTGAGTTTAATTCCTATAAACAACAGTCGTTTAGAACAATTTAAAAATAATTTAATTGAAAAACTACCAGGTTTGCCTTATCACACTGACCCCGATCAAGCATATACTTTACTATTTAACCTATTTATCATTGAATTTAGGAAGGTATTCACCTCAAAAACATTGCCTGCTTGTGATCGCGTTATATTTAGTGACTGGGCAACACCAAGTATTTACAAAAGTAGGCTGAGGTTATATGAATTGTATCATGAAAATACATATAACCATGATGAAACTTTTATAGAATTTGTTAAGTATTATTCTAAAACTTTTAAAAGAGCCTGTTCGTCAGCAAATACACATTAAAAATAAAATAAAATCTTCTGGAAATAAAATTAAAACAACTTGAAATATTATTAATTCTGAAACTGGAAGAACGACAGTACGGAATCGTGACTTCCATCTAAAAATCAATGATGTAGATATTAAGACAGTCGTGGAAGTGGCAACAGAGTTTAAAAATTTCTTCACTAATATTCCCTTTTTAGCAACCAAAACTCTGTCATCGTCGTCCACCAATACTAAAAGAATGTGTACCAGAATGTGATAAACACTTTAAATTCATTTATTAGCGCTAAAGACATTTTAGAATCTTTTAAAGATTTTGATGTAAACAAACTGCTGATCTTTGGGGATTATCAGTACATACAATGTCTTGAATAATTGATGTTATTTCACCCTTTTAGCAATTATTTTTAACTCTTGTATTGTATCTGGTATATTTCCTGATCTGATGAAACTGAGCAAAGTGATTCCACTGTTCAAATCTGGCAGCACAACTGATCCCACGAATTTTTGGCCTATTTCGATATTACCTACATTGAGCAAAATCTTTGGAAAATTAATTTTAAAACAAATGTTAGGACATTTCAATACACATAATTTACTTCATCTGAAACAGTTTGGTTTTACGAAGGGTCGTTCAACTACAGACACGGGCGTGGAATTGCTGAAGAGCATTTTCGAGGCCTGGGAGGAGTCGCAGGATGCTCTTGGCATTTTCTGCGACTTGTCTAAGGCCTTCGATTGCGTCCATCATGATACACTCATCAGGAAACTGCACCACTATGGTATGAGAGACAGAGCTCTCGACTGTCTCACTTCTTATCTGACCAATAGAATTCAGAGGGTTGATATAAATGGCAAGAGATCTGCAGGATCTGCGGTCACTTTGGGCGTTCCGCAGGCTTCAATTCTAGGTCCATTCTTGTTTCTAATTTATATAAATGATTTACCTTATCACTTCAGGGATAATCACAAGATTGTATTATTCGCAGATGATACTTCCCTCATTTTTAAAATCAAACGTCTGCTGGTCAACTTT
Organism: Atethmia centrago; assembly: GCA_905333075.3. Classification (NCBI taxonomy): domain Eukaryota; kingdom Metazoa; phylum Arthropoda; class Insecta; order Lepidoptera; family Noctuidae; genus Atethmia; species Atethmia centrago. The sequence goes on from HG995376.1 coordinate 26,233,405, forward strand.
GAACATGTTAACGATGCACTCTCTAAAGTTGTCCATTGGTTTAATGTAAATAATATTCTCCTGAACGAAAAAAAATCTAAAGTCATTAAATTTTCAACGCCAAATGTCAGGCAGCTTACTACCAATGTTCATCTCAATGGAATACAGTTGGACCCTGTTGAGTCGACAGTTCTTCATGGAATAACTATTGACGCTAAATTACAATGGCGCCCACACATAGAAAAATTGTCAAGAAGCCTAGTTCGGCCGCCTATGCTGTTATATAATGCTATAGATACGGCCAGAATTGTTTATTTTAGTTATTTTCATAGTCTTGTCTTATGGGATTCTTCTCTGGGGAACCTGCGCGGACATTGATACAGTCTTTGTTTTACAAAAAAGGGCTGTTCGAGCCATTTACAACCTAGCTCCAAGTGATTCCCTTCGAGAAAAATTCAAAGAAATAGATATTCTGACTGTAGCCTCTCAATATATATTTGATAATCTTATGTATGTACACAAAAATATATCAAATTTTAAGAAAATGTCCGATATCCACAGTTTAACCTTTTGAACGCCAGAGCGTAAACGCATCGGCGCCACTGCTACGCCAAGCCACAAATTCAACGCAAATACCTACAAAAAGAATAGGGATTCCAACATCTCATCGATAAGTTATCGATAACCAATTAATCATTGCCTTTCGTTCCATATTTTTAAAATTAAATATTACTTGTTGCATTATTATTTATTTAATATGACCCTATTTGGTATAATACTATTATTAAACACCAGTTACAAAGTTCTAAACAACCTAAAAGCAGACATTAGAACTACAAACGAACAAATCAAATAATAATAAGGTACATCACTAATCTCGTTCGTGACGTCATCCGCTGTCGGAAAGACACGACTCTGGCGTGGCTGGCACGATTTTTGAGAACTTCTTCGCATGCGAGTAGGGATGTGTTATTGTGGGACATAATAAATAATAATCATATAGTATTTAAAACAATTTAATCAATTTACTTATAATTATTACTCTAATTCTTCGTAAATTGGCAAACTTATGTCACCCAACTCCTTTTGCTGTCGTATTTTTCTAATAACGTTCAATATATTGACATAAGTTACTGAACAATGCAATAAATTGCATTCAATTAAAATTTTCGTGATATCTGAAATTAAACTAATAATATAAAATTAGTTGGTAAACAAAAAAAAATATAGAATCAGTCTTAATTGCGTTATTCTCGCAAGTACTAAATAAAATTATAAAAAAAACCACCGATCGTAATAATAAATGTAGGAAATCACTAGCAGTCTCCCGTAGCGCTAATGACGTCCATTTCTGACTGTGGCGTACAGGTTACTGTTTATGCGCTTTTGCGTAGGGATGCGCGAGAGTGGACAGTAAGTAAACTATCGATCTATGGATATCAATTATGTTTTTTTTTCCACAATTGTATAAATATTATGCATTAGGAATATTAAGATACGAATAGTTGTCATTAAAAAATAATTGTCGAAGTAATATTGAGCTACTTTTAATAAAATATTTAATAAATTTGAAATATAAGTTACCTTACTTACCCATCACTAGTTGTCGTGTCTTGACGACTGTGGCGTGAGGAAGAACACTTTTTTACGGATTTCGATTAGCAAGTTTTGATGATTGTTTTTTCTAGTGAAATATAAGTAATGAATATATCTTTGTGCCATTTTACAATATGTAATTAATATAGTTTTAAATAATAGGAAAAAGAAACACAGAAATCTTATTTTCGTATATTTATTTTGTACTTAAAAAATGTCGTTTTCTTGTCGGCTGTAGACGACGGTGGCGTGTTTGGCACGTTTTCGTTTGTCGGCTATATCCGACCGTGGCGTTCAAAAGGTTAAATACCAGGAATAAACATAATCTTGCTGTACTTCACACTCGCCTCCACAGAGTAGCCAACCCGTTCATGGGTCAATTTATACGCTTTTACAACAAACTTCCTATTGACATTCGAAATTTACCCATTAAACGATTTAAAAGCTGTATAAAACCAAACTTTGTAAAAAAGGGTACTATAAAATTTCTGATTATTTAGAAGACAAAAAAGCTTGGGATTGAGCTTCTCGCTCTGCTAACCCTTGTGATAAAACCGTAAAACTTGACATTTTAATTATTATGCAAAATCATAATTATAAACAATTATATATACATATTGACATTGATGAATATTATAAACAAAATTACGTGAATATTTACCTTGAAAGTATTATGTTACTTTAATTATTGTGAATGTGAGCACTATGTGGGTCATTTATATTTATTTATTTTTGTTTTTTTCCTCAGTTAGTTTTAATGATAGTCTGGCATTTTGAGTACTTTATGCGGCCTACCCAAATGTCCGTTCCTTGGTATTGTTCGTCGAGTCGTTGAGCTCCTTAAGTTCTGAGTTGAGCTACACGATTACTGACAAATGCTTGCACTGACTGGACAGGTCCACCCAAATTTGTGTGGTTCTTTCCTCAAAAGACCATTTCAGACATGGATCAAAATCAAAATCAAAAGTCATTTATTCAAACTAGGCTGAAAATCAGCACTTTTCGAACGTCAAAGTTACATAAGACAGTCCCCCAAAAATGCCCGCCCGTCACCACTTCCTAGTGCTTTAGCTGGGAAGAAGAAGTGGTGGAACAAACTCCCCAGCAGCACGTCTGTCTGTTTAGTTATATAAACTTGATTCTATACAAATCGTATGCAAAGTAATTAACATTACGAAACACAAAACATTGGTTTAAATTACACACTTGCCATACGTTAGCTAGCACGCGCCAGTATACCAACAAAACAATGAACAAACTGTACTCAAGCAGATAAAAATTACAACATAAAAAAACGTAAATAGAACTTAATACCTAAATAAAAGCCTCCAGGCATAAAGGGCGGATCTACATGGCCCTCACGTGATCTGACCAAGATTATGTTTGAACTTTAAAAGAGACTTTGACCCTTGAGTTTGTTTCGCCATTTCTTCTCAGGGGTAGTCAGATAGGATAATAATATGTCGACTCCATCTAGCTTATTTTTAATATATTTTTTTCTAGTATGACGTGTAAAAGTGATTCTGATATCCTATTTACAGAATAAACAATTTCATTTCATTTCATTGTCAAAAGGCATGTTCTAGAGAGCAGTAGCAACGGCTGCGACTTACCGAGTTGTAGGTCGTAGGTTCGGACCCAGGCAGGCACCTTACTTTATAAATTATTTCATCAACCACTGCTCTCAAATAGGTGAAGGAAAACATTCTGAGGAAACCGAACCAAAAAATTCAAAGACATGTGACATCTACCAAACCGCACTGGGCCCGCGTGGTGGATTACAGCCCAATATCAATCAAAGAGAGGAGGCCTGTGTCCCAGTGGTGAGAACATTTATAGACTGTTTATGCTTATGCTATATAAGTCCTAGAACTAAAAATTCGAAGACATAAATGACATCCACCAACCAGCATTGGGCCCGCGTGGTAGATTACGACCCACTCCCTGTCACAGGGAAGAGGCCTGTGTATGACAGTGGAAATTGTATAGACCAATATTATGCTTAATATATAACCAACAATACTTCATCGAACTCTTTCTTCATGTGATTTCGGCAGTTGTGTTATAGGAACGCGATCAACTATGAAGCAGTTGAAGATCAGGATTGAGAATCCACTAATTTTGGGCGTAAATTGCTTTATTTCCAGGGTAGCAGAGAGTGCGGAGTGCGAGATGGGTATCGACAACTTAGCGAAGATCTTCGGGCCCACGCTCATTGGATACGGGCTCATGTCGCAGCCCACAGAGATGTACAACGCCACTGCGCAGATGTTCAATGTAAGCTATCAGAATTTAAAAAAATATCTCAACTGCTAACCAAGTATTGAAAACAACATTGATGTACATAAAAAATATGGTTGATTTTACTGTATATACTAACAGTGCTTTTTTGCGTTTTGTTATAAAAGTGCAAGAAAAAAATATTGTCTTAGGAATTATTTTTTATTCAGTGACCTTAAAACATAATTTGGTCATTAGCGAGGTGTGGAGATAAGCATAGAACTTGAGATAAGCATATTTCCATGTGTGATATGATAGGCTGAGTTTATTAAACTTTTGACCGCCACAGTCATGTATAGATGACAAACCGAAATGTGCCCAGCACGCCACGGTCACGACTACATGATAGATTTTAAGGAATAATTCGTAGCTTGGAGCCGGGGGCACGATTTGGCTTTTTTGACGTGGCGGTCAAAGGGTTAATGACCCTAAACTTTTGCAACATATACAGCAATATTATTTATTTGTTTTTTCCGTGATACAGGTGATGCAGCTACTACTGCGACTGCCGTGCGACTACTGGTCACAATGGGCGTGTCCCAACAACGAGGCGGGGTCGCCCATGACCGGCACTCTCACACGACCCCGGGGATTCTTCTTTTCACCGGCAGATACTGGGTAAGTTCTGTTTAAAAACAGTGAGTGTACTATACTCCTTTGCCTACACCTTCGAAGGAATACATTCGTGATGATCCACTTTGTAGAGCGTTGTCTATAAGTCACTCTTACCTGTATGAGTCACTTTATAAAACGTTTTGTGTATAATAATTGTACGATAAATAAATTAACCTTTTGACCGCCACAGTCAGGTATAGATGAGAGACCAAAATGTGTCCAACACGCCACGGTCACAACTACATGACAGGTTTTAAGGAATAATTGGTAGCTTGGCGCCGAGGGCACGTTTTTATTTTTTTGACGTGACGGTCAATAGGTTAATAACCAGAAAGTTCCCGTATTTTAAAATTGGAGTGTGACTTGAATGTTGCCCTGGGGGGTAACCATTACCTCTTATAGCAGTGTTATTATAATATAAATTCACAGTGGGAAAGTGATGGAGCTATACAGGACTTATAGCTCCATCTCTTTCTTACACTGAAGTAATATTGAAATAATACTGCTATAAGAGGTGATGGTTACCCCCCTGATTAGTGCTCAAATACACGAACCGAACTTGTCTCTGCCGTTGGCAATGTGCCGCTCGAGTATTTGAGCACGGACTTACACACGAGCGGCACGAGTACGTGTCGGCGGCCGGTCTGCTTCAGACGAGTGTCGTCGGCGGCAGTAGCCTCCTCGTCGGCGACGTGCCGCGCGTTGCACTTACTAATATTCATCACGCCTTTTTGTCTATTTTGCAGCGTATCCAGAAAAAAGAGGAATTACTTCCAGTGACATTTATAACTTCAACCTTATTGTTAGCAACTTAGAATTAATTTTCGTTTGTTCGTGTAAGAGAACATTTTATGTTAACCATTACTTTGTAAATTCTAACTTCTTATTTATATTCTTAGTTTTTCATACTAATTAATGTAATTTTGACTAACTTATTTTATAGATCATTAATAAATTAGTGACATTTTCTGTAAATTAGGTTTATTTTATTATTATTTTTGTTTGTAGTTATGTTTTCTTGAATAAGATCATAAGAACACAATCTTGAGGTATGTCATATGCGACATCTTTCGAAATTGGCAACTTGGGCCCGAAACCACAAAAAAGTGTTGAGATTGTGGGATTGTATTTTTTATTTTATCTCACCACACAGTACAAGTATTAAAAAGCCCAGTTTTCTGCATTCAATCAATCTCATAACTTACATTTTGTACTTAATTTTTCTTTTAATATAAGTTTAGTTATTATTTGCGGATAAAATACGTTTTACGGTCACATTCAACCACTTTTATCAATAAAAATGGACGTAAAATCGGTACCTTTTCTAGTTAATCTTAGGGGCAACGCAAATAGAAGACGGCGAGACGAAGGTACGGTACAGACACGGCGCAGATACGGTGCAGGCGCGATATCTGCGCAAACAGACGCGGGGACGATACGGCAAGTTAAGTCATTATAGAGCGTGATATTGACGGGATAAGACATGTATTCCTCTTCAGACGAAGATGAAGATGCACTGGCTTTGCTACAGATTATTAATTTACAGCAAAGACCAAGAAGGTATTGGATACATCCAGTGTGGAGAAATGCAGAAGAGCACAGGTACTATAAAATAATGGAAACATTATATGAATATCCTGATCGTTTTCGCACAGTTTATAAAATGTCACTGGAATGTTACCATATCGTATTGTCAAAAGTAAGAGAAGGACTTCGGAAGCAAGTTACAAATTGGAGAAAACCAATCAGCCCTGAAGAAAGACTACTGATAACTTTAAGGTAAGTGAAACTATTTTTTACAGATCAAACTTTTATTGACAAATCAAAAGATAATATTCATTGAAAATGTTTTTGGTTTAGCATCTTTGCTACAATTAGTATTTATAAATTGCTCTCAGTGTTACAGCTAATTTGAGTATCTGTCAAGCTGTCATCATGTGCTGTCCTTATCTCACAATACAGAATCAGCGCATGCGGACAGGGACAGCACATGACTACTCAAGCTAGCTGTCGCACTAAGAGCCATTTATAAATAAAGTTCAAGGCATTGGATAGTTCTCATTAAAATCACTTATTTCGTCTTCATGAGATTGGATAGATGTCTCTGGATTCGGGTGAGGTGTAGCTGGAGTTATTGGTGAAAATATTGGCAAACATAATGTAGTTGGAGTTGCCGGAGGTGCTAAGGATTGTGCTCTTTCATAAGCTCCCGGTGTCCGCGTTTGCTGATATTCTGAAATGCTGAGTTGATAATAAGCTTTCTCATGATAAGTTCGGTGTCTTGAAGGCCCAGCTATTTGTTCAATTACAGCCACTGCCGCCGGTGGTGCTGGATTTATATACTCTCCGGATATCAAAGTCAGCTGAGTTTCCGGATTTTTGTTAGCTGCTGCAGTATGTTTAGCTGTCTGCTGAGTCGAGGTAAACGAAGGTGCTGGACTTGTATTAGCTCTGGATGTAAGAGTCTGCTGGGTTGCACCTTCATTAGGATCATAATCTGTCTCTCGAGAAGGTGTTCGTGGATAATACGGCTGTGTCCTAGGATAACTAGGTACTGGGTCATTTAAAATTTGCTCTGATAAATTGAGAACGCCCATTTTAAATCTTCGTTTTTGGGCTGGTGTCATTGATTTCATATCTGGAAGCATGCTTTGAAAAAAAGCTAGATCGCTGTCTGTTTCAGGCTCAGCTCTATGTATGGTCTTCATTTGTAATGCTCTTTGACTGAAATATTCATGTGCTGATTTATTAACATCTTTTAAAGAGATTGCCCTAGATTTATTTAATAGTGGTAGCAGTGGCGGTGTTGGCGTGGATTGATTGGAGATGGAATCCGAATTTGTGTTTTCAGAAGCTAGTTGACCAGTAAACAGTGTCTCATCGACTTCTTCACTATCATTACCGTCTGTGCAATAATATTTGCTTAGATTGCTTTTGGTTGGTCGGGACTTCAAGTAATTGTCTAAAAAATGTAGATGTGGTGAAAAGTACTCTTTAATCGTCTTTGCACCTGATCCAGATGGCAAATCTAGCCTTTTCTTGTTTTTGCTGTAACTACATCGAATATTCTTCCACCGTTCTTTACATTCTTGGGCTGAAAAATATTTAAGGAGATTAGTTACAATGTGTGTTTAGATTGAGGTGCCACTTTTCGCATCGTAAAGTGGCTAATGGAGTTATTTAGTAGTAGTTTAGAAAATTTTGTAGAACGGATATTGGATTTTGTATTAGAATACTTCAAAAGTTAAATGAATATAAAGGTGGCACCTCAATCTGTTTGGATTGAGGTACCACTCAGAACTGGGAATATTATGGATGAGTTTTCATCAAAATTTCGTAGTACTCCAGAATTCTGGAGTACTACAAAATAATACAAAATTTTGATAAAATTTCATCCATAATTTTCCCAGTTCTGAGTGGCACCTCAATGCAAACAGTTAGATTGAGGTGCCACCTTTATATTCATTTAACTTTTGAAGTATTCTAATACAAAATCCAATATCCGTTCTACAAAATTTTCTAAACTACTACTAAATAACTCCATTAGCCACTTTACGATGCGAAAAGTGGCACCTCAATCTAAACACACAAATGTTACATACTTATTGCTATTTTATTTTTGTTACAGATACTACTCAGATGGCTGTTCGTTTACATCACTTTCTGGATATGTATTGAGAGGAGGCAGTACCGTCCGGCAAATTGTGCATGAAACCTCTAGCGTTTTGTGGGAATGCCTACAGCCGGAATATATGCCTGTACCTACACGACAAAAATGGGTAGAAGTTGCTGAACGGTTTTACACTCTCTGGAATTTACCGAATTGTGTTGGGAGTTTAGATGGAAAGCATATTAGAATTACAGCGCCCATCAACTCGGGTTCGACTTTCATAAATTATAAGGGATATTTCTCTATTGTATTGTTAGCAGTTGTAGATGCAGATGGTTTCTTTTTAACTATAGATGTTGGTGAATACGGCCGAAATAGTGATGGGCGAGTATTACAAGTTAGCTCTTTTGGACAAGCTATGGATCTAGGCGATCTCGATTTACCGAACCCTACACCTTTGCCTGGAGAAACACAGAATGTGCCCTTTTATTTTGTGGCAGATGAAGCTTTTCCACTAAAAAGAAATATTATGAGACCATATGGTCGAAATCAATTGACTAATGAGAGAAGAGCTTATAATAACAGGTTGTCAAGGGCACGTAAGTCAGTAGAATGTGCCTATGGTATGTTAGCGTCAAAGTTTGGTGGACTTTACACGCCTATTTGCTGCAAACCAGAATATGTTGATAATATTATAAAAGCAATGTGTGTGTTGCATAACGTAATTCGCACATGTGATGGTAAAAAATCAAATCCACGGTTTAGAAATAATTTGATAGGAGCAAACATTAACATGCGATTAATGGGAGAAAATCCCTACCATATCAGGGAATATCTTACAACATATCTAACACAACGATCTCCGATTCCGTTTCAGACTAGACATAATGTTTAAAATTTAAATAAAATACATACCTGTTGCACCGACTTTTATTGCTATTTCTTGCCATATTTTGTCTTGCACATTTCTGTTACTGTACCCTGTCTTAGTGTAGTCATAGATATTCGGGTATTGCTCAATTAACTCGCAAAACTCAATATTAAACTCAATATCGTCACGCATCCTGTATACGAAGCGACGTGCGTCTTGCGTTATCTTTTGTTCGTGACTGAAGGCGGCAAGCGGACGGCGCAGGCACGCCGCTCCTCGCCCCCCGCCACGTCGCCAGCAGATGTAGGCGCAAGCGGCGTCTCGCATTATATACAGTATGAACAAAGATACGTAGCGATATATTTTAAACTGTTCAAATTTTCGTCCATATGGATATTTAAAGGCTGATTTACATTGATACAGTAGCTGGCGCCAGCTACTGTATCAATGTAAATCAGCCTTAATCCATGATTTTAATGAAAATCCGATGTAATTTAACTTATTATGATTTGATTTATGTATTTCGATGTTATTCGTATTTTAAAGTAGTTAAATAGCAAACATAGCGGTTACATATTGCAAACATAAGTACAGTCGACAGCACATCAAGCTATACAGTTTGACCTTGAGCACGCCTTTATTGCACTTGTAATAGTGGCGGCTTTCGTAGCGCAATGTTACACTTGATGTGCTCTCGACTGTACATAGGAATTATAATGATACAAAAGGAGGGAATTAGTATTCGAAAAAAAACCGAAAGGAGGTGTATTAAATGTTATTTCCACTAAATAGCACCTTGTATAATAATACTCTGTGCCGTACCGTCCCCGCGTCTGTTTGCGCAGATATCGCGCCTGCACCGTATCTGCGCCGTGTCTGTACCGTACCTTCGTCTCGCCGTCTTCTATTTGCGTTGCCCCTTACAGTTAACGCTATGATAAAAACAAACTTTTGGGTAACTAGAGAGCAAATCTACCTATTAAGACAGATGTCCGTCGTAAAACTACCTTAACACTGAAGTCTTCATACAATCGTATATCAACATTAGACGAAAAGTGAAGTGCCATGCGATTCTGTGCCTTCTGGTGCACCAACTATCAACTATGCCAACAGGTCACATCACTTGCCCGTCACGTTTTTGAAACGGTTTCATTTTACAACACAGAACCCTCACAAAGTTAGCTGTAAGGATTATCCTGTAGTATTAGTTTTCGTTTACTTTACATAATATTTAAGTTCTTGTTTCCGTTATCGAGACGTCACGCTACCGCCTACGATCAACGACTTTGTAATATATCTACATCAATTTGCATTCAGAATCTTAGAATATAATGATCCAAGTTTTGGAAACTCAAACTTAATGGTATACATGACAAACTTCAAATTCCTCGATTCTGGTTTGAGTCCAACCACAGAAACTCGAGGTGGGTTTTTTAGAGCGAAGCTAAACTTAAGTACAGTAGCTTTTCATAAGATCTTATTTGCATAAAGTTAATGTTCATATTCGTATGAAATGCTTGATCACATTCGCTTATAGGAATATGCATATTAACTTCATATGTATAAGGTTCATTTTCGTATGAAACGCTACTGTACTTGGCTTGAGTAGACACAATTCGCTCTATGGATCTCGACCTCGGTACCTACTCTCTTTTATGCAAGTGCACGTTTGTTATACATATTATTAAAGTTATCATAAAAACGATGCAATTTAATTAACTTTATTAATAAGATTTGTTGCATTCTCCAGGACATTAACATCCTGATTTTTGATAATATTTTCAATTTGGAAAGTTTGCAAATTACTATTGAATATTAAGACTTTGTTGTCTTCAAAGTCTGAAATATTGTCTTTCAGACTGAGAAAATTAAGAGATAACTGGAATTCCAATTCACATAAGCAGCATTTGTTCGTTTCGATGATTTTATTTTGTTTGTATATCTTATGGATAAAAACATTTGTTTTTGTTTATAGCAACTACTAGCTTGTTGCCCGCGACTTCGTCTGCGATCCAGGATGAAAAGTAGCCTTTGTCCTTAGCCAGGTCTACCTGTGCCACATTTGATCCAAATCCTTTCAGCCGTTTTAGCGTGAAAGCGAAACATACAAACTCACCTTCGCATTTATAATATTAGTTAGGATTATACATTATTTGTCTAGTCGGCCATACAAACATTTCTCCATCATTCGGCCGCTCGTGCCTAGTCCAAGTTTTACACAACAACTGTGTATGCTGTACCTATGTTAGATATTTAATTAGTCTGTAAAAATTGACTGTAAATGAAATAAACTTATCTAACCCTATTTTTGTGTTTTTCTCATAAGTCCCATTTATCTTACCGTATTTCAGTGCCCTCAAAATAGTAGTGAGTTAGGAATTCGATAAAGCACATTTAATTTTAATAAAAAATACACCATATGATGACCGTGGCGTAGATGGCACGGTTTTTACAAAATTACTCGCCTCTGCATTAGAGGTGTGCAACCGATATTTATTAATAATATCGAAATAATAATAGGTAATTTATTTTTATGGTTTTGCATTTTCTATACAGTATCACCGTTGTCAAATAATAAAATATAAGATTCTCTGAAAGAACAACCAGTAATAATGCCGTAATGTAACGCCACGATGATATCTCTGCTGAAATAAATACCATTTACTGTATATACCTTTCAGAATACGACGAAAATATGCGAAAGCAAATTTAAATCATCAAATGAATTTGTATTTTTACCATTAAACGGAGTAAATTAATTAACAATACAGTTTATTTCTAAGTGTGGGTGTTCCTTGTAGGTTGGTAAAAATACTCTTTCACCGTGTTAAATAAATTAATTACTTTCAATGAATGACTGACAAAAAGACTAGTAACCCAAATTTAAAAAAAAAATATCTTGGTTATTAATGACTGTGGATTGGTTGATAGTGATGCTCATGTTGAAGATACCTATTGTATACCTAAGGTAAGGCCAAAGAGTATTTATAACCACTGGGATTAGATTAATATTCCTTTTTACATAAATCAGGTTCTCATATAATTGAGATGCGACTGTCATTATGTTTATATCCTTAAATGTATCCCTCAGTGAATGCCTACAACTTAGGTTATAAATTGCTCGAATGGCTCGTTTCTGCAGCACAATATAGCCATGTCGGCTGTATTTACCCACAGCAAAATGCCGTACATACACTATGGAAATAACTAAAATACTACTCTACTATACTAATCAAACTGTTTCTACATCCAGGGCCAGATTTAAAGTTATGGCGGCCCTGGGGCCACCAAGAAGTGGAGGCCCCGAAAAATTTGTGGAACAGATAAAAACAATTCAAAAAACGGTACCTTATGAAGTTATGACTGTGAACTTTTTTTTTCTTTGTTGGACTTTGTGTCCAATGACGATGTTTTTTTTTTCTTATCTAAAAAAAATCAACTTGTTGAGGCCTCTTCTTTCTGGAGGCATCTTCTTTGTGGAGGCCCAGGGCCAGTGCCCCTGTTGCCCTGCCCTAAATCCAGCCCTGTCTACATCAGTCAAATGACGGATTTTATAGACCGCGTAGGCTGCAGAGCTTTGCCGCTTCGACAATATGGTTATATGTGGGCCCCACTGTAGCTTCGAGTCCAAAGTAATACCTAAGAACACAGTGGTGTCCACAAGATCCAACTCCGCCCTATTTACTATTACATTGGTTTTTACCTTCTTAACGTTAGGTGTCAGAAATCTAATACATTTGGTCTTTTTCTCGTTTAAAAGTAAATTATTAACACTAAATGATGTAAATAATGCTATGGTACTATTTTAGAGAGAGAGCATTATTTACATCGTCAGTAACTGGCTGTTGTCGTTTAAGCTTATATAAAAGTGACGTGTCATCTGCAAATAACACTATTTCATGACTGTTCTTGATAAGGCAAGGTAGTTCAATAATATGTACGAAAAATAAAAAAGGGCCAAGAATTGAGCCCTGCGGAACTCCCATAGTGTCAATAGAACCTGGGGATCGCTTGCCGTTAATGTCCACTCTTTGGATCCTATTATCCAAATAAGAAGATCCAAGGCAGTGTTTATAACACCATAGTGATGCAATTTCCTGAACAATGTATCATGGGAAACACAATCGAAAGCCGATAAGTCACAAAACATACCTAGGGCATCATGTGACTTTTCCCAGGCCTCAAAAATATGTGCAAGAAGTTCAACACCAGCGTCGGTAGTCGATCGACCTTTTGTGAAACCGAATTGACTGAATATCTATTATTCTCGGCCTTCTCGGACAAAAATTCTTGCACAAACTAAATCAGAAGGTGACGCTGAGTAACAAGGTAATAACAAGGTATTTTTCATTTAAAGACTTAGGAATTTAATCTCCGCTAAAACGATGTATGGCATTAATCATTAGTGCGTATGGTAATTTTTGTTTAATACAAAAAAATACTAGAACACGCTAGATCAAATTTGATGTAAAATCTTATTTATTTTAAAATACACGCTATGACACGAAGTGTGATTATTTGTACATATTTTAGGTTTGTATTACCGTAGTAAGCATAAAATTATTAAACTTAACCCAAAAACTTCGTGTGCTAGAAATTCCGCAGTCTTCGATGACAAATGTGTCATTGTCGACTCCTTGTAAGATATTAACTCATATCAATATCAATTTTTATTTATTGTAGAATAATATAAAAAAAATATATAACGTAGGTTACCGTCGAGGTCGATATTCTTGTTATATTGATTGCTATCTACATCACTACGTGTCATAATATGGTGATTGTGGCGCTGAGGGCACTATGTTTTTCGAACTTCATAATGGGTATTAGTTTTGGTCACCTTATGTTAATATAGATGAAATATAAAGTAACTAATTAGGATGAGTCAAGGAACATAATTAGCAAAGAAAATTAAAAAAAAAAACACAATGTTGTTTTATGGGCTTTAATTACGTATAAAAGTCTGTCATGTAGTCGTGACCGTGGCGTGCTGGGCACATGTTGGTTTGCCATCTGTACATGACTGTAATGGTCAAAAGGTTAAAGGCGCTACAAATAAAATAAAATTTCTAAATCTCATTTCACGTTTGTCTTTATTTGAAAAATAAATAAAACACATTGAGCAAATAAATTGACAAATCAAAATAACCTAATACGTATTCATTTTTAGATTCTTTTTTTTCTATTTATAATACAAAATACAATAAATTAAAGAATATTCAGCCGATTTTTCAAACACATATATTTAAAAAATCAAGACAATAAATTACAGCCAAATTATAAAATCATGTCTTACATAAAACTATCATAGTCAATCATGCCACTGGGTAATTTTCTATAAAAGTGTAATTTTTAACTACTATGTATTTTTATTTTATCAAAGTCAATAAATAATAACATCATCAAAATTGTAACTATTAGTAATTTTACTGTGTTCTAAACACAGTTAAAATTTAAATACATCGATATGTTGTACCGATATCACTAAAACTAATGAAAGAGACAGACCACAGAAGATAGAGGATGGATAGATTCTGTAATAAACGAAGTCACTGCTGAGATTACGACCCAAGAGATGCACAGAAGAAAATACCTTTGTATAGCGCCGACCACACGTACAGTCAAGGAATGAAAATGCTAAGCAAGGTTAATCTTTACTTGCACCTTATTATCCTTCAGACTACGTATTATATCGTAAAACGGGCCGAATAGGGATGCAGAGGTGAATCGGAATGATACTTTAAAATTGATTTTAACGTTGCAATAATATAGTTAGTTGCCAAAAAGGACGAATGTGTTGACTGTTTAATAACACTACTTTACAACATTTTCTACCCATAAATTAAACTAATATGTATAAATAGTATAATTAACCCTATGTTGGATAGTAAAGTGAAAAAAAAATAGGACGTCAAGTTTTTATGATATGATTACTTTTTATTTCACAATTTTTGCATAATTAGGTATCGATATATCTTTTTTTTATACTGATTTGTATCATACCAGCAGTAATCGGTTAACATATTTTGATCTCAATAACCTAGGTAAGTTTTTTTTTTTTTTGTAGAGTAGTGTAATTAACGACCAACTTTCCTTGTTGGCAGCAAACTGTATTATTTCGACGTTAAACACCATCTTAAAGTTTCGTCCCGATTTACCCCTGCATCCCTATTCACCGTTTTACGGTACTGCGTTCACTATAACTTGATACGTGATGCGATTGGTGGCACTGAACATTGTTCATTTTAATACTAGTTCAAAATGGCGACTGACGAACAGAACCACCAATCACATGACTGTAAAATTCAGTGGTACCAATGGCGCCACGCGTCAAGTTGTAGTGAACGCACTATACCAACAGTTTGAATAAACATCACAGTTCGAAAACGTGACATGCGTCCGTTACGCGTGTAAGGAATTCGTTTGAAAATTGCATCACATTGTCGCTGCTTGACCGCACCTAAATGGGATAAGAGTATGAACATTATGAAGGACGAAAAAATCCATTTTTGCACAATTAACTGAGCAACATGATTTTTTTTGGAGTCGATTAGTTTATTCACACAACATAGTATTCAGTGTTTATGAAAAAACAAGCACTATACAAGCTTAGTTTTTGTTTACCCTAAACCTGAAAAGTGTTACAATAACCACTTTTAATCACTTCACTTTTTCTCACTTTTAATAACCACTTTTACTCATAATTATGAATAACTTTTGAGATTTACCACGGGACCAAGCTTGAATTCGCGAAAAAGAATCAGCTGCTCCATACATTTTACTCAACTCGACAAAATATTTAGGGTTAACAAAAACTTAAGATCGTATTACCTAAATGTTTCTTACACGATTTTTTTTTTATTTACTACTCCGCATAACACACTTATTTATAATGGTAACTAAGTGATATCAGAATGCTACTGCCGTGCATTCTCAGTGTTTCTACATTTTACTCTTAAATCTATTAAGATTCTTTGGTAAAGGTTACAGGCATGTTTCATACAAAATCTTAGGCCTCCCTATCAAACGACTGTTTGTCATCGATAGAAAATTATATTATTAATCTCTATAAAAACTTGGCTTTGCCATGGTTTTTTAGTATTAATTTGTGTGATTTTTTTATGTTAGGTCTACGTTATATAACGTTTCATACGAAAGTTTTACGAACTACCAATGGAAGCGAAGTGTGAACGTTATTTTCTGGTAATTTGTATAGCAAAACAAATTATGATTACATAAAATTTTGTTTGTTGTCCAGATGAAGTCACAGTGAGAATCAAACTTTAAAAAATCCCTGAGGTTGCAATAAGGGCTTTCATCCCGGGAATCTCGTTCTCGAAATTTTGCGAGTCTCGACGATTTTTTGGTATTTTCGAGACTCATATTTTCGGTCTCGGGAATAACGAGACTTTTGAGACTTGTCCAATGGTTTAGGGAAATACCAAAACCATTGTTACAATTACATAATATCTATCCCCTCACTAGCGTAGAAGCAGAGAGAACTTTATCTAACGCGGGTTACTTTTGTATTAAATTCAGGTCCTCTCTGTGTTCTCATTAATCGCAATTTGGTTCTTACGTGCCCACTATTAAAATGAAAAAAACTCATAAATAATTTTTGTTTATAGAAACAAAAAGAATAACATACAGTAACAAACTCAAACAATAGTGTTTGAGTTTGTTACTGTATGTTATTCTTTTTTTTAGTAATGTACTTGTTTGAAATATCGTTTTGGCTGCCTAAAAGCCTAGCCTAGTATGTAAGTATGAAACCTACTTTTGAAATAGTCTCGAAAGTCTCGTTTTTCCCGGGACTCAGAAATGCAGCGAGACTGAAAGCATTAAGTGCAATGCTTTATACTTTTAGTCGGCGGATATTTTAACTCTGTATTTCATTCACAAATCGCACTTTGACTGTCCTTAGCGAAGTAAAGTAAGCGTCGCATACGAATACGTTAACGTCCATATTAGTAGGCAACGCTTGCTCACATTCGCTTATATGAATATGAACATTAAAATGGTAGCAATAAGGTTCACATTCGTATGGAACGCTTATTTTACTTAAGTCAAATGGCGATCTGAATCTTGCGTTTAGTCTATTTCATAAACAATTTTCAAAAGTAAAGTTAAGGTAAGTAATAAATTTCTAAAAACTATTAAGTTCTACTATGCGGTAGTTATTTTTATAGAAAATGGTATGATTTGTTTACAAATATTCGTATGAAAACACACCTCGTACGTGAGACTAGCCGACTTATTATAACATAATTATCAAAATATTACACTACTTTGGCGGAAGCGTTCAATTACGGATAAATTCACATTTTAACTTAAATAAATTATAGTAAGGAACGTTTATATGACTAAGTTGGTCTTAAATGTCACTTTGTATTGGAGCGTTCGATAAGTTTTGTGAATAGTAGGTATTTCTTTTTTCAATGGAGTAACACAAACTAAAAAAAGATGAACTTTGTTGAACTGAAAACGTTAAGACGCTGACAACAGCTAAACCGCAGTCACTGTCTGACTGTATACAAAAGAAAGAGGAGCGGGATGTCACAACGCTTGTAATTTATTGCAAAATATGAAGCAATTATCTCTTCACTCAAAATTGAGTTGTGCATGCAATTGTATGAAGTTCTGCATTCAAATAAGACGTTCTTGTTATTAATTAAATACGTAACGTACGTTGATATTTAATATAGATATTTTGGATAAAAACTCAAGGTAAAAGGTTAGTTTACCGTTAATTTGTATCGAGATTTTTTTTCTATACGTGTTTTGGTAACAACCAAGTTCTGGGAAGTATTTTCAAAATGAACATATTTCTCAAAACTTGGTGTTTTGAGAAATATGTTCAAAACAGATTACATATTTATACAGATTTGGCAATTTTTTTCTTAAGATAAGCCTACTTTGGTCATTTGCCTCTTGTCAGCGCCTTAAGGGCCAGCCCGGCAAGGTATTTTTATGCGACGAATAGAAATAAAATTGAAATTACATCGGCAAAGACACCGCGGTAATCCTTAGGCATGCCGCGACGTCCTTAGGCATCATCATTGAAATTTCAATTTTATCGTCATACATATAAGTTATATTTCAATTCGCCTCGTTGTATTAAATTTTCTTGCCATGCTGCCAGTGGGTTAAGGCTCAAACGCGCCAATACTCAATAACATTTTTTTTTTCGAACGCTATTATAATTAAAGTATTATAATTAAATTATAATTTCGAAGTCTTAAATATAAATGTATATGTAAATAACTCGAATTAAATAAAACTTCGTCTATAAATGCCAAAAAACCCTGATATAAAAAAAAAAACTCATAATTATTATGACGATTTTAAATTATTTTTAAAATATTATGGCAACAAACCTTTAGTTTATCTGATATATTATTATAACATTTGTTACTACTTATAAAAAGAACTAGGTATTATTTATAATTATTGTGATGGTGAATCTTGCTAGTGCTTAAAGCACTTTCAACATTGTGAAATATGACGATGAACGGGAAGCTACATTTTTAATTACTAATCAAAGGCCATACGAACTATTGCAGTACAGTGTCGTGCAACAAGATTGATGAGATATTTTCTGCTGAGCTATCGGTAGAAATTGCGAGATATTTTGCTAGTAGTACTAGGCGATCTAGATTGTAGGAGAACATAACTTTTCCATTTTTCTAATTATAGACATCTTTTTACACCCCACTGTACTCCGTAACAAATATTATGCCGTTTTGGTAACTAATTTCGTTATTATATTAATTTTCTAATTTCTAATATTTTACAATAAACACTTCCAAATATACAGAAACATATAATTATCTACAATTAACCAATTAGTTTATTTTTTCAGACTTGAGGCGAAAGCAGTCGTTTTTGGAATGTTTTGAATTAGTTTGAAAAACGAATTGTTCTTCTTTTTCTTTTTTGAATACTGAACATAACAGGCTTTTGAGGAATTGTTAAAGAAAACGCTTTCTTTAATTTCTATACTTATAAAAGAACTTTAACTATTCCTTCTTTATAACGTATTATGACGCCTCAAGCAAAATACAGCGCACGTAAATTGTTTTTTTTTTATTATATTATAGTTATTTAATTTTTTCCAGTACCCGAGGGTTGAAACTCCTTACCGGATAAACACATCTGTAGTCAAGATGCAACTAGATTGATTCAAAATATGTCATCTCGTAAATAATATGTCACGTTTCATTAATCAACTGCAGTGAATCTGCTGTGCAACGATCTTTTGGCGCGTGGCCAAAATCGAAACTTAAGTCGCCATCTTGTTTTTTCAATACAATTTGGTAACAAACAATATTATTTAAACATTAAAATCCATTTTAAAGTTTCGTCCCGATTCACCCCTGCATCCCTATTCACCCCGTTTTACGGTAATATGTGAAATTGTATTTAAAAAACAAGATAGCTGCAGACTATGGTTAGAATGACATTTTGTTGCGTTTTGGTGCGTTCACTATAACTTGACGCGTGACACGGTTGGTAGCACTGAATTTTGTTCGTTTTAATTCGAGTTCAAAATGGCGACTGACGAACAGAACTACCAACCGCGTCACGCGTCAATTTGTAGTGAACGCACAATCCTGTCAATGTTATTTGCGTCAAAAGACTTGTCTAAAGCCTTCTAGCACTGTAGTTGCAATCCCTCACAAAAATATTTCCAGAAAGTACTATTATATTCAGCATAACAAAACCTAACGATGTTCAATCTCCTTAGTGCTGGTATCGTTACCTCGCAACAGTTTGGGCAGCGCGCCGCTGCCGTGCTTGATGCCGTAGGGTCGCAGGTGGTATATTAAGTAGTCTAGTACGTACATTAGTTGGGGGCTTATGTAGTGGAAGGAGACTGCGTGGTCAGAGCAACAATCGAGACCCTGAAAGAGGATAAAGATAATTTAAGTCACATTGTTAACAGAGACATTTAACCCTGTCGATTGGTGGCAAAAATTCGGTCTGAAAATTTTCGTATTTATGTCAATAAGATCCCGCCGAATGTAAGCGAGATTGCCGTCAAATTTTGTTTCAAGTCATGGGAAGTCTCATATCGGCACGAACTATTTATATACCTAATAAATAAATATAAAAAAGGTTTATTGCAGAAACTTGTATAACGTTAACAATAATTCTTACATGGGGACCTCCTTTTAAGTAAAAGATATACCTGTACTAGGAGAACCCACACTTCAATGACAATTTATGTAATGGTAAAAGTGGTGTACAAAAAGAAAATAGAATTTAAACAAAAAATTACAAGTAAAATCACAAAATAAACAACACAAGACTTGAACTATAACTAACTAAATAAAAGAAAATATATAAGAATAGCGCATAATTATCTTTAAAAGCCCGTATGTATTGTTCCGCTGCAGAAAAAAGGTGTCTTAACTTTCCAGAACTCTTCGCTCACTTTTCTCTATTTAGAGCTAGAGCTATTCTGCTGTCATACGGCGAAAGGCTGTAACTAACATTTTTTTTTTAATGAGTTGAATATAAGGCCGGATACAGCATCATACTCTCTACCTTTCTATCACGATGATAAAGCTGTATTTGATTCGTAGCCGCCACATTCTGGTGCCGATTCCCTTGTTCACAAACTAAACTAAGTTTAAGTTCAGTGCATCTTTTTCTTTCTATTTCATTAAGAAAAGGACAGATGATACATTTTAGTTTAGCCCTGTCAAATTAATCAGCGCTTGACGTAAATTGACGTAATTTTAGTAGGCAAGTTTTTAATCACGTCTAAACTTGTATGGAGTAGTGACAGGCGCTGATTAATTTGACAGGACTAAACTAAAATGTATCTTCTGTCCTCTTCTTAATGAAATAGAAAGAAAAATATGCACTGAACTTAAATTTAGTTTAGTTTGTGAACAAGAAAATCGGCACCAATGTTAAAGTTAAGACTATCGCGTGAGCTTGAAACTTCACTTCAGACTGTCATTTACCCAAAATCAACATTGAAATAGTTACGGCTTTTTACCAAATGACGGCAGTATTAAGGAACCATTTTTATTGAAGGAGTTCAGCTCAATGCGCCATCTTTGTCTGGGCCATTATTTTTATAAATATACAATAAAAAAATAATTCACTGACCTCATCAGTAGGGTAGAAGATATAGTTCCAGTACCAGAAATCTTTGTCCTTATTCGGGAACAGATGGTCCTGTGGCACGAACGGGAAGAAGCGGCCTCTTTGATGTTCGTCGCGAGAGTCCATCGCACGGACACCTATCTTGTCGAGGCATTTACCTGAAATTAAATATAAATAAATGAGACGTGGTTTGCTGACTGACGGACAGCTTTCATTAAAGACACAAATATGAAATTCGATAGCTGTACGTTCCTAAGTTCCATAAAACCCCTATTACATAGCGGTGCACTGAGAAGGGATTTAAGTTTAAGTTACTCTGAATCTGAGCAAGTTACTGTTGCCACTGACAAATAAATACCAACCTTGAACGGGTTGAAATAAAGTCGAAAACAAAAACTGAAGTGGTCAGAGAGAGCATCAACGCGGACAGAGGTACGCGGTTAAGGTTATTTATTTTCGATTTTATTTGAAGAGAAACAAAGTGGATATTTGTTTGGCAGAGAAAACCACGATTAACTGCGCTTCGCTAGGTCTTAAGGGCTCTCTAGGTCGCTGACCCTTGAACGGGGGAAACTTTGGAAAGTGGCTTTATAAAGTTGAAGTTTTTTTTTTAAACTCGATGAGCCATATTTCTCGCCAGCGGGTACTGTTAGTAGTTAAGATAACTTCCTAACAAATCTTACCCATCTCTGCGTCTTCGGCCCCGTGGTCACCCTCGCGACACAAAGTCGGCGTGGGTAACGCTTTGTTCACGAATCTATCCAGCGCTTCTCTGCTTAGCACATAACCCGCACCGCCGCTCATGTAGCCCTGCAAGTCAAGATGATTAATTGGTCAGTCATCATTGAGCTTTTAATTTTTCAGTTTTCCTTGGAGTAGCTTTATTGTAAAACTCGATAATGTTTGAAAAGCATTTCGGTTATTGTAAGGCACACAAATATCTAACAGAACGTCACTCTCTTGCCAAATGATTGGAGTGGTTGTTGGTATTTCAGTCAATCAATAAATCACAGCAACTAACATAAAGACAGACAGCTGTATGTTGGTAATTTGTGGGTAGATAAGCCTTTCAGAAATCGGCTAGTCTGGCAAACGAAAGCGTAACCTGAGAAAACGCGGCAAATTCAAAAAATCTTTATGGGTCAAGCCCACCAAACGGAGCCATAAAAAACAAAAAATAAATTATAATAAATACAAAAAATACTCAAGTATCAAAATATTTAACAGGTGTAGTTAGTAATATACATAAAGATTTTTTGAACTTGCCGCGTTTTCTCAGGTCACGCTTTCGTTTGCCAGACTCTAACCGATTTCTGAAAGGCTTTGGCTTTCAGAAAGGATTGTTAACAGCAATCAATCCGAAACGAAGCTCACAAATATATTAATTATGTAAATGGACGCACTTACCTGCGGCGAAAAATGCTTGAACCGACATCCGAAGTATATTGGGTCTGTACTATCGTAGTCTGCCAGCATGTATCTCAAGTTTTCAACCACCACATACCTGAAAACGTAGATAACTAAAATTACATCTCACAGAACGTCAATATGCCACATCGAATTTAAGAAAGAGACTGTCGCGCAGGTACGAGTGGCAGCGACCACGGTCTACAAAGAGACTGTCACACCGGTATGAGTGTCAGAGACGACGGTGTACAAAGAAACTGTCTCACAGGTACGAGTGGGAGACATGACGGTCTACAAAGAGACTGTCTCACAGGTACGAGTGGGACAGACGGCGGTCTGCAAAGAGACTGTCTCACAGGTACGAGTGGTACAGACGGCGGTTTATAATGAGACTGTCTCACAGGTACGAGTGGGACAGACGGCGGTCTATAAAGAAACTGTCTCACAGGTACGAGTGGGACAGATGGCGGTCTACAAAGAGACTGTCTCACAGGTACGAGTGGGACAAACGGCGGTCTATAAAGAGACTGTCTCACAGATACGAGTGGGACAGACGGCGGTCTATAAAGAAACTGTCTCACACGTACGAGTGGGACAGATGGCGGTCTACAAAGAGACTGTCTCTCAGATACGAGTGGGACAGACGTCGGTCTATAAAGAGACTGTCTCACAGGTACGAGTGGGACAGACGGCGGTCTACAAAGAGATTGTCTCACAGGTACGAGTGGGATAGACGACGGTCTTCAAAGAGACTGTCTCACAGGTACGAGTGGGACAGACGACAGTCTACAAAGAGACTGTCTCACAGGTACGAGTGGGACAGACGACGGTCTACAAAGATACTCTCTCACAGATATGAGTGGCAGAGATGACGGTCTACAAAGAAACTGTCTCACCGGTATGAGTGGCAGGCACGATGGTCCCAAAGAAACTGTCTCACAGGTATGAGTGGCAGAGACGTGGGTGTACAAAGCTGAACCTTTTATAAAACTCTAATTGCTATATAAGAAGCCCTTGCTCGAGACCTGTTTAGCGCCAAAAATATATCTTTCTAGGCTTTGAGTATTTTTTGAGTTGATAGTGGTTTGGTTACAGCTTATTTTAGATAGATAGAATACTCTTGAATATGTACAATTGTATACCGTATGAAATACAGATATCAAATGTAGAAATTTTACATAGGGTGACAATATGGGCGGTCTTATCGCTAAAGGCAATCTTTAACATCACGCTGTGATTGGCATTGCTCCTCGAGTCAAGTCAATCACACTAAAATATTTGTAAAATCTCCGATCGATCTCTACAGGGTGTAACAAAAACCCAGTCCGATCTGTAAGGGTGTTGTTAAGTATCGTACTGAGTCTGTTTATATGGTAGGAAAAATGAAAAAGAATACGCCGCAACGAAAAGAGTTTTATAAAAGGTTCAGCTTTGTACACCCACGTCGGGTGTACAAAGCTGAACCTTTTATAAAACTCTAATTGCTATATAAGAAGCCCTTGCTCGAGACCTGTTTAGCGCCAAAAATATATCTTTCTAGGCTTTGAGTATTTTTTGAGTTGATAGTGGTTTGGTTACAGCTTATTTTAGATAGATAGAATACTCTTGAATATGTACAATTGTATACCGTATGAAATACAGATATCAAATGTAGAAATTTTACATAGGGTGACAATATGGGCGGTCTTATCGCTAAAGGCGATCTTTAACATCACGCTGTGATTGGCATTGCTCCTCGAGTCAAGTCAATCACACTAAAATATTTGTAAAATCTCCGATCGATCTCTACAGGGTGTAACAAAAACCCAGTCCGATCTGTAAGGGTGTTGTTAAGTATCGTACTGAGTCTGTTTATATTGTAGGAAAAATGAAAAAGAATACGCCGCAACGAATTTAACGGGTTTAGTACTTGGGGCGCGAGCGGCCGTCATTTAGCGGGCGTCTACAAGTACTTATGATCCCTGTTGAAAAAATTATGTTTTTTTTTAATGCGTCTGAGTAAATCTGCATATCTATTATTTCGTTATCCAAGAAAATAAATACTCACACACTAATTTCAGCCAATCATGGATTGGTCGCTTCTATTTTAAGTTATGGTGTTATTTTTTGAGGACACTCAACTAATAGAGAACTTATTATATTCAGGATGCAAAAAAAATGTATACGATCAATGTGTGGTCTAAGAACAACGGATACTGGTGTTCCTTACTTTAAAAAAATAAAAATACTAACTTTACCATCTTTGTACATATTAGAAACTGCATTATTTATAAAAGCGAATCAACAATTATTAAAAAATAATCAGCAGCTGAGAGAACCCCAATTCGTGCATAATGTAAGAATTTGTTATGCCAATATAAATGCAAAACTGCTTTATTGAAAAAGAGTTTCTTTGGTATTGCACCAAATATTTATAATACAATACCTGATATTATTAAATGTATGCCTCCAAACAAACAATTTTACAAAGTCCCTTCGGGCGTTTAAATAGTAAGTAAGTGCTATTACAGCCTAGATTAATTCGTAAACGATATTTTGCTTGTATAGAATTCTCAAATTTAATTTTAATTTTGATATTTTAATTTTGAATTGAATTAAAATCTTGACTATGTAATTTTGAATTAAATTTCGACATTGTAATTAAAATTTTAATTTTGACATTGTAATTTCTTTCTTTGTTTTTTTCTATTTTTTTATTGTTTGTTTATGGTTTTTATTGTTGCCTAGTGCGACTCATTTTGTACGCCATTAATGGCAAAACATGTAGCTACCTCATATTAATTATAAGACATGTATACTGTACTCATGTTTTACAAAATAAATATATCTTATCTTATCATGGTATTAGGCTAATTTTGGTAGGTACTAAAAATCTAAATTTTAAATAGCAATTACTTTTTATTTTCAATAATAATAAGATTTTCTATTGCTTTTTGGTAATGTTATTGCAGTATCTACGTCCCGTTTCGGATCGGACAGGGTTTTTGTTAAATGTTATTTAATGAAGTTGAAAAGAAAAGACTCTTCAGCCAAGTCAAGGGTCAAAAATATTTAGAGCGATTCACTTATCTACCAGTTTACTTAAATCAATAACTGAGCCTCGTCAGATCTTTGTCTATCGCAGCTGTGTTAACTGCAAACACAATTTATTAATAATTGTTATTGCGAAGATTGACCTTGAAATTACAATACCTAATTGTGAAGTAGGTATTTTTATTTTCACATACAATGTTCTCAAATAAAAAAAATAATTAATATTTATCTAGTCATTTATGCTTACAATAATTATTATTGCCCTTACAGTTTAATGATACAATTTAAAATTACCGTTTTATGGCGCGTAGTATTAAAGTAGTTTTATCAAATGGATCGAACGGAAATTACTATGGTGGACTACAACGTGGATTACAATGGGCCGACAATTTGTCACATTTATAACTGTAGAACAAATTACGAATAACGGTAATGCAACGTATTTATTATATAAATAATTATATATGTACGCAATCACGTCTGTTTTATCTGTAAGGGTAGGCAGAAACGTTTTTCTTTTTTATGTTTGTTATCTATCTATACTAATTAGAAGAGTTTGTTTGCTTTTTTGTTCGAACGCGCTAATCTCTGGAACTACCAGTCAAATAAAAAAAAAAATACTTTTGCATTTGATTGCCCAATTTTTGAGGAAGAATCTAAGGGGGCTCCTATGAAGAGAGCCGGCGGAGAAGCAAGAAACTCCACGGTTATGCTTTTAAAAATGTTTTCAAATTACAGTGTAGGTATGGGAGGACAGTGTAAGCCTGTCTAGTACCTAGTACTTAATAAAAAATAAATGGTCTACAAATCTAGTCCAAATAACATGTAAATTATTAAATAGCCTATCTATTTAACATCACGCTACAGCCCTTAGGAGTCAAGCTAAAAGAAAAATAAACTCATGCGACGAAGTCACAGACAGAAGCTAGTTTGTTATAATTGTATACCGATACCACACGGTATCAACGGTATCAGCAACTGAATACACAGTCAGTTGCTCGAATCTGGCTCATTTGATACCTCTATAAATACATAACATGTGATTGAAACCTTTGATTAGACCTATTCAGAATATTAAATAATTGTTTTCACTTACAATATGTAAAATAAAAACCCTATTCAGTCATCAGGGCACACATTACAGCACTCGCTCTACAGGGTGAAATTGAACTCAAGGGCATCCTCTAAGGGGTACTCAAATTTATGAACAACTTTTACTATGGGACCAAACCTGAAGTCGCGAAAAAAAAACTAATGTTCCCTACATTTGGGTCAGGACCAAATTTTTGACGTAATTGCACAACGGTCAATCACACACCCATACACCCTAACAATTATATTTTGCTGCATTTATTTTCCAGTGCGATACATTTCCGTTGTGATTTCCGTTGTGCAATTACGTCAAAAATTTGGTCCTGACCCATTTATGTTCGCTTACCTCGTCAAAATGTAGGAAACAGCTGATTTATTTTTCGCGAATTAAGATTTATTCCCATAGAAGTTGTTCATAATGATGAGAGTACAATGAACCCTTAGAGGATGCCCATGAGTTCAATTTCAACCTGTATATTTTGATTATATCGGCGGCATTTTTGTCAAATATATACGTTATTTAGGAAATACCACGACCCCTTCGAGCCTCGGAAAACACGTTAAGCCATTGGTCTCGCCTGCAATTTGTAGATATTTGACAGTCGTTACGAGTCGTCAGAAGCCCGAAAGTCTGACAACCAGTTTTTGCAAGGGGTATCGTGTTGCCCAGTAACTGGGTTGTGGAGGTCAGATAGGCAGTCGCTCCATGCAAAATACTGGTATTCAGCTCCATCCGGGAAGCCGACCCCAACATAGTTGGGAAGAGGCTAGGCAGATGATGATCGTTAGTTAGGAAATACTGCGCAATCTATTTTATAAACTCCACCAATATTTTTGACATGTGAACGTAAAACAACAAACATAACATCACGCCTGTTTTCCTTGAAGGAGGGTTAGGTAGAGTTGATCTGTTATGTTTAAGTCCCATGTAATAGGGAAAATACCATTTCAGACATTAATCTACATGGTATTCACATGACCTGACCAAGATTATGTCTGGACTTTAAAAATAGACTGTGACAGTTTGTTTCGGTCTTTCTTCACAGAGTAGTCAGATAGGAAACAGCGAGCTCATCTAGTTTTTTGTTTAAATATGATTGACGTGTAAGTGTTTGTAAAAACCTACTTACAGAAATAAAATAATTTATCAGGGGGCCAGCCTATTGCCATCTATCGAACACGATTCCAGGCTCCGGGTTGCTACTGAGAAATTCCTGATGGAAAAACCCAAGAACACTGCCCGACCTGGGAATCGAACCTTAGAACTCATGCTCAGCAGTAGCGCTTGCAACTACTGGGCCAACGAGGCGGTCAAAACACAACTGAAGGGTTCAATTTAATTCTATAAACCAATTACGACTACCGAATTGAATTGGAGATTCTAATCTAGTTACTATACATTATACAACAATACAAATATTTATGTGATAAATACCGATTCCAAGTTCGTATGTTTGTGCAGGTGAGTTTTATATATCGTCAGATATCATATCTAAATGATATGATACGTAATCTTGAATAAACATCACACTAACGCTGTAGGTATCGTAAACACCGCTATGAGTAAGCTGTGATCAATGTTTTAGGGATTTGCCCTGCGGTAGAAGTAGTAGGCAGATAAAATAGGGGAAAAAAAAAAAAAGCACTACTAATAATAATTTCGGAAGTCGGCGGCAAAAAACTAAAATACAGATCTAAAGACTTTTTTTATTTTTGGGTCAGTTTGTTTTATCTAAGTTATAATAGCCTAATGTCAACTGCTCATCACATTTTATAAAAAATTGCTTTTCCCGATGTATGGACGTTAAATAGTGAGGAGTTCTGTGGAGCTGAGGGGAAGTCATCATCACCATATGAATTGTGACGAGCATAAATTGCTTAGCAACAATATTAAAGTACCTAATCGAATCGAAACCCGTGAAATACTTATTATTAAGTGGTTCCGGTGGCCATATGTGGTCTTCATTATCATCTACTTCACGAAATGGTGCTTCCCGAGAACAAATGCACGAGTTACAATAAAAAATATTCAAATCACAATGGGTGTGCCGATAAAATTTGAGGATTACCCTCGATTTACTTCGATTCTGACTTAGTGACAATGGGACTACCTCGAGAGACCCTTTGAAACAAAAATAATTTTCAAAGCGGTCCACAACTGACGGAAAAATCGGTGTAAGTACATAAAAAAACAGGCGAACATAATTATAACCTCCTCCTGTTTGGAAGACTGAAACTTTTTTTATACACATGCCATAAATTGCCTAATTACTGATTAATTATCAACATTAAACCAAACGATATTAGAGAAACCACCTGTAGCCTTACAGCTGAATTCCCTAGTATCAATAGTTATACTGTGATTTAGTTCACCAACATGTAAACAAATATGTGTTATCTAAAAACCAACTTTAAGACTCACACATAAAGCTCATTTTGTGCTACAACTTTAAACATTTTTATGTAACTTTTCATCATTCTGAAATCCACTTAATTGTCACTAACATGAAGTTGATATTCGGTTAGTGGAAATAACAACAATTGGAAACAAGGATTTGAACGGACCTTAGGTTAGGGCACAATTTACAATGGAATCTCGGTACACCCCTTTCTAATGGCGTTAAGTTTGCGAAGCCTTACCATGTACATTGCTAAAAAGATCTTTGCGCGCTCAAATGACATTGACAGGGGGGCGCTGTTGTACGGCGACCTCACCTTGCGCCTGAAGCAGGTCCTTACCGGACACGGCAGCTTCGGGAGGTTCCTGTGTGGGATAAGGCGGGAGGAAACGCCCGGGTGTCACCACTGTGTGGATCACCCGGAGGACACGGTGGAGCATACGGTGGAGGTCTGCCCGGCTTGGGCGGAGCACCGCCATGTCCTCGTGGAGGCGATCGGCGGCAGAGATCTTTCACGTCCGGCCCTGGTTCAGGCCATGGTACGGAGCGAGAGGGCATGGGCAGCCATCACCTCCTTCTGCGAAGCAGTTATGCTCGCGAAGGAGGAGGCGGGACGGTTGAGGGAAAGGCAAATTTCGCGCCCTCTCGCCCCTAGCCGCCGCAGGAGACGCCCTGAGCGTCGGGAATCCCGGGCGAATTTCCGGCCACCGTAGGCGCGGGCTTGCGGACTGTGACCAATGGATAGCTCACCGTTCGGTAAGGACCAGGCCCGGGTCGACGGCGCGTTGTATTCCACGCGCGCCTCAAGGACCGATGCTTGCCGGGGTCGCGGGAAGGTACTAAAGGGTTACCGAGGTGAGTTGCAACACAGGCAACGGATGGAATACGGGTGGGTTTTAGTCAATAAGAGTCTGACACACCCTCCCGCTCCGCCCAGAGCGGGAGAAGTTATTTGATGATTTCCAACCCAAAAAAAAAAACAAAAAAAGTGGGGCGCTGTTGTAGACATTTGTGCAATTGTTTTCTGAAAAGTATTGAAGAAACAAGATCGCGGCGTCAGTTACGATTTAGGCCACGCGACAAACGATCCTTTTAAAGAAAGAACGAAAGAAAGAAAGAAAAAGTATTTATTGGGACTCGCACAGGAGATCACAAATTAAACTAAAAAACACTCAGAAACAAAAAAAAACAAAATCAAAGTAAAATTAGAATAAAAACAAAAAGTCTTGTACGAGGCAAAAAAGGCTCGTATCTCAGCATAATGCTGCGGTACTTAAAAAATAAGTGTCGCAGCGCTGGTATTCTGATGGGGCCCACTGTGATGTCACGGATAGATACAGAAATAAATAAAAAATAAAATAAAAATTAAACGCATGAAATAACCTATAAAAAAAAAATATTTTTGCTATATTTCTCTCCATCTCATTATTTAAAAGTTAAAACATAGACCTTTTTGCAGACGAATAAAAATGTGTCACTAATTAAAATACTCTTATCCTCTCATAACTAAACGGAAAAGGAACAATTATCACTATCAAAAAGCCTTGAAAAACATATTACATATATATATATATATATATACATTCTACAATAGAATTGTAATAGCAAACCACGACCGTATCTAAGAAGGGTGTGATGTGCATTCAAATGTAAATTCTCTTTACAATGCATCTCCTTGGTTTGAGTAAACATGATGTTGCTTCCACGATTTTCTAGGTTAAGGACGATGATTTTCTGAAGTATGATTAAGGATTTTAACTCATCATCTGCCCAGCCTTTTCCCAAGAATGTTGGGGTCGGCTGCATTCGAAACTGAATAGCAGTATTTTACATGGAGCGACTGCTTATCTGACCTGGGTAACTGTGACTGAGTAATGATAATGACTGAGTTACTGGGTAATACGATACCCTTTGGTAAGACTGGTTATCAGACTTACGGTCTTCTGACTGTCAAAGATCTACAAGTGACAGCCAGCGTACCAAGGGCGTGCTTATAAAACTAAAATGACAAAATATTTATCAGTTAGCAAACGGCCGAGAACAGTATATATTATGGCCTATCTATTTCCACAGCCGTCCATTTTCAGAACTTCAAAAATACGATACCCACTCATCTTAGCATCCTGATAATATGTTTAGGTATAGGTTCTAAACGCTATCGTTCGTGTCAGTGTCGGTCACAAAACGAAGGAGCGAGACGGCAAGACACCCTTTACTGTCCTACTCGCAAGTTTTATGACAGCTACTGCTATGAATCTTGCCTTCATACAATTTTTAAAGTTATGTAACATTTTTGTAACGTCTGCTTAACCATTTTTTTTTGGCATTTAAACGTTTTTTAACTTTCAGCGGTTATAAATAAGGGGGTTGGTGATTAGTATAGATCCACTAAGTACTGTAATGTTTTGTCCTATTTTGTATAATTTGGTGTACAGTCACCAGCACATCAAGTTAGCACAAACTGTCAAATTTATCCTAATGATTTTAAACCTTAAAATATTAATAGTTAAGTTCAAAATCGAATGAGAAAATTGACAGTTTGTGGTGACTTGATGTGCTGGATAATAAAGTGTAAAATAAAAATAGTAAACATACGTATCATCGTCAGCTTTAAGGAACCAGTCAGCATCTCTTCTGTGGTGTTCGTAAACGTAGCGGAAGGCTGCTTTCGTCTTCGCCCATAAGAAGTCCCTCCCTTCACCCACTGGAAGCTTTATCGATGGTAGGGATGGGTCTGGAAGCGATATAATCACACATTATAGTTTTGGTGAAGAAAATATGACATTAAATATGTATAGTCGATTATTATATGCTTTATCACTAGAGATCGGATATTCGGACGCATATTCACCTAAAGTTGAAATGTTGGCTAATATGGAATGCGCTTTTGTATCGCAAAATCCTGCGGCTCTGGGAATACAAATTTAGGTTTCTGATTATAGAATCGAATGTATAATAACTTACTTTCAAATGTTAGCTTTTATGGAATGCACTTATATCGATCGTAAAAATCCCGCCCGCCATTCCCGAATCGACAAATTTTATGTTTTTTTCTGACTACATATGTAATTGGATGCATATGTACCTACTTAATATTATGATGTAAAGTAGGTAGAAACATTAATTTTAAATAAACATGCAATCCAATAATCCCAGGTTTTTTTTTTTAATTAATATTTTTTAGAAGTTCCTTCCATACTATACACCGGACTAGTTATGCATTCCCGTTGTTCGTGGCCTCCACCTATTGACCGCCACGTAAAAAAAGAAAAGACGTGCCCTCGGCGCCAAGCTACGAATTATTCCTTGAAATCTGTCATGTAGTCGTGACCGTGGCGTGCTGGGCACATTTTGCGCTGTCGTCTATACATGACTGTGGCGGTCAAAAGGTTAAGAAGCCGCTTCCATACTTTCATAACTAAAAATTAACTTTAGGTAAATATGCATCCGAATATCCGATCTCTGTTTATCACCTTACGGTTGAATGTCATTTTCACGTCATAAAACGACAAGGTATATTTTTGCTTCAAAGACCAATGTGACAGGTAATTCAACATTAGTGAAGTTTCAATTTACTGGGAGTTTTTGTCAAAAGTGGTTAACCTATTGACCGCTTGGTTTTATATCAATTGTCGTGCCCCCAGCGACCGACTTTAGTTTTTACGACCGAATTTAGTAACAAAGTCCTCATGGAGTCCGAGACAGTCAAAACTGATTGACAAGCAAGAAAAAATCACAATCTTGTAGAGCAATTTTGGCCGTCTAGAGACCCCATTAGGACTTCGTGACCAAATTAAGTCGTAAAGCGATGGCTATCTATGTTGAGACTG
Organism: Atethmia centrago; assembly: GCA_905333075.3. Classification (NCBI taxonomy): domain Eukaryota; kingdom Metazoa; phylum Arthropoda; class Insecta; order Lepidoptera; family Noctuidae; genus Atethmia; species Atethmia centrago. The sequence continues at coordinate 26,266,237 of HG995376.1, forward strand.
CAGCTCTTGCTCATAAATCGACAAATGGCTATCTATGTTGAGACTGCAGCTCTTGCTCATAAATCAACAAATGGCTATCTATGTTGAGACTGCAGCTCTTGCTCATAAATCGACAAATTGTCGATTTATGATATTATCGGGTCGTGCAATAATAAAAAAATAAAACGAACATAGGTTTCCAGTCGTCTAAATACGACTGAGGCGGCACGGGCACAAAAACATTTTTGTCGTAATAATCCGGCTGGGGCGGTCAACACGTCAAGTAATTACGAGATGGGCTATACAATTCTATAGTCAACACAGATTATTAACTATAAAACCAAAATACATGATGATTTTTTAAACCTAAAAAAAGGCCCTCGAGGCGTTGAACCAAGGATGCTGGCGGCATTTCCTCGCTGAATTGCAATTCTGAAGCGTGGGGCGAGAAACCCGCCAGCTTTTCGGTCACCAGTTACATCAATCTATTAATATATTCAAATGGAACATATCGTATCAAACAAATCTAATAAGTTTTTAATTTTAAGTGCAATACATGTGTGAAATAAGGTGAAATGTTAACTAAAATTCTTGTGTAACTAGTATAACCTTCTATGAACTATACGAAACTTTCTGCTCAATCACAGGAAGCTTAATTCAAAATCAAAATCAATTTTATTTGTGTAACATAGGTAGTGAATACAGTTCTTAAATTGAAGATAGGTCGCTATGTTATGCCAAGAAGAGTAGAAATATAAGGTTGCATGTGAAATAAAAAATAAAAATAAAGAATTATCAATCATGCGAGAGGTAAACACAAATTATTTGGTAGGTATGTCAAAATTAATAGAATGATGTTAAATTATAAATGATAAATTTCAAAAATTATAAAGGTCTCAATATGGAGTAATTTCTACAGTCAATGCTTAAATTAATAATCATAAATTACAATTAGCCTCATTATTCAATTAACAATGGTTATCATTCAGAAATTCATCAATCGTATAATAACATTTTTCAATTAAAAACAGTTTTAATTTTTTTTTTAATTGTGTAATATTTAATTTTTTCATGACATCTGGTAATTTATTGTAAATGCGCGGTGCCATACCTAAAACGCCTTTTCTCACTAAGGCAGTCTTACCACGCTGATTGCTTAAAGAGTTTGTGTATTGGCTACGAATCGCAACATCTCGTAACGTTGACACTTTTTCGAACAACCTCATGTTTGTTTTGACGAAAACACAAATTTCAAAAATATATAATGATGGTAAGGTAAGTATTTTCAGCGATTTAAAGAATGGTACACAGCTACCATCAATTTTCAGACCACACATTGATCTAATGCATGTTTTTTTTGCCTTAAACGATATCTTTATCAGTAGAATTGCCCCAAAAAGCATTACCATATCGCAAAATTGAGGCTACTAGGCCATGATATGCAACTACACTTGAGAGCAATAAAATCGCACAACCCTTGTAATTTGGTTTATTACTGATTGTTTTCTAAAATCTAAAGATATTGAGTAAAAATCATTAGACAAAATTAAAGCATACAAGCTTAGCTTTACAAAAACCTAAAATTAAAATCATTGACCTTCACGTAACTTACAAAAACCGACCGTACACCGAATTCCCCAAATTCACGCGTTTGTGTTGTCACTACTTGCACCCTTAGCCGCAGGTATAAAAAGGTCGGTTTATTGCAATTTTTAATCAGTTGCATACCGAAGGTCAACGTGATAACATCCCTACTGGAAGCATACGGATTTACTGGAAAAATATGGATACCACGCCCGCAGAAGCCGCTCAAGTTATTGCCTTGCTCGAAGCAGGCCATAACCAAAGTGAAGTTGCTCGACGGCTAAATTTGAGCCGCTACTCTGTTCGTCGTGTATACCAGAGGTTCCAAGAGACCGGTGGCTACATTCGGCGACCAGGATCTGGCCGGCGACGCACAACATCAGAGCGTGATGACCGCTTTCTTGTGACAAGCTCTTTGAGAAATCGGCAACTGAACGCGGTTCAACTGGGACAACAGCTTCGAGAAGTTCGCAATGTCAGTATAAGTCGGTGGACAGTTCGAAGAAGACTAGGTGAAGCAGGAATGACGTCACATCGCCCAGCAAATGGTCCCAAATTGACCACAGCTCACCGACAAGCCCGGCTACAATTTGCTAGGGAACATTTAAATTGGACGTATGACCAATGGCGGGCTGTTATGTTCTCTGATGAGTGCAGAATGACTTTACATGGTCATGATGGACGCTCTGGGTGGGTTTTAGTCAGTAAGAGTGTGACACACTCTCCCGCTCCGCCCAGAGCGGGAGAAGTAATTTGATGATTTCCCACCCTCAAAAAAAAAAAAAGGTCTACAGAAGGTCATCAGAGCGATTTTCACAATGCTGCATAAGCGAACGTGTGGCTTTTGGAGATGGATCGTGTATGTTTTGGGGGTGGCATAATGTTGGACACTAAAACTGACATTGTATTCATCACTACGGCGAATACCGGCCCGAGATCGAGAAGTTTGACGGCTGCACGATACGTCAAAGAAGTGGTCGAAGAACATGTGAGGCGTGGCTTATGGGAGAAGATTTTCTCTTAATGCACGACAACGCCAGACCGCATGTCGCTAGAACAGTTTGCGACTACATGGAAGACGTTGGAATCACCACGATTGAGTGGCCAGCTCGTAGTCCTGATCTCAATCCGATTAAGCATGTCTGGGATGAGCTAAAAAGAAGAGTTCGAACTTTTGTTCGAACTCTTCCTTTCTTCGAAGCCCTGCTCCTACGCGCCTCCAAGAGCTTCAACTTGCCATTGAAGAGGAGTGGATCGCCATACCACAAGATTTCATGGTGAAATTAATACGGTCCATGAAAAACCGATTAAGAGCTGTAATCAAGGCTAAGGAAGGGAATACACCTTATTATTTTTATTCTTTCTTAAGCGAAATTGGGTAATTTTATCCGTATGTTGGGTTTTGTGCTCTAAAACCCCCTATGGGTATTTTTTTTTTACACTGTATTTGATATCATTAGAAAAGTACTGAAGTAAACATTCAAATAATGTAAGTTTTATTTTAATATGTATTCACGTTCATGAAAAAAACTGCTTTAACAACAAAAAGTCAACGTGTGCGATTTTATTGCTCTCAAGTGTAGTAGCGCATCCATATTTATTTTCCTAGCAATTTGGAAAAGTGCGTATGCTGATTTATTAATTTTCTTACTCAGGTCATCTATGTGGGCCTTCCAGTTAAGCTGGTTATCAAGGAGTAAACCTAAGAATTTTGCTACTTTAACTTCTTCAATATTAGAAAAAGTAAAAAGTAAATATCAGACATAGTAACTGTGACCAGTTACTATGTCTGATATTTACTTTTGGTACTACATACAGTTCTATGGTGAAAGTGCATTATTTTAGTTTTCTTTAAGTTTATAACTAAATTATTTTTATCAAGCCAATTAATTATGTCCGATAGTGTATTATTTATGTCATCTTGATAAATATTGCGATCAATGCATTTCACTATGGCAGTACTGTCGTCTGCAAACATCACCATTTGATGTTGAGTCACCTTTGGCAGATCATTTATATAGATCAAGAAAAGAGGTGGCCCGAGGACGCTACCCTGTGGGACACCTAACTTTATTAATCTAGAATGAGATAAAAAACTCTTTTCAAATTTTGTTTTTTCACACACTTACAATCTCTGTACATTCCATTCTGTTGGAGACGTCGTGCTTTACGTAATCGAAGGCTTTGGTCATATCTGTGTAGATAGCACAAGTAGGAGTCTTTTGGTCTACTGCCAACATAGTGCTACGTAAAAAATTAAAAATAGCCATGTTGATCGTGGTATTCTTTCTGAAGCCATATTGTTCCTTGCATAATAAGTTAAATTTATTGAGATAGCAATACAGGGACTTACATATTATTTTTTCGAAAATTTTAGAAAATACGGAAATTTTAGCTATTGGCCTATAGTTCTTCATGTCGGTTTTGTCATCTTTTTTTATGATTATTTCATCCATATAGGTGTTTGTTAAGATAAATGCGTGTGTAAGTTAGGATAACTGAACTCACACACACTGTCAGACTTATTGTATGGACACACGTGCACGTTATAACTTAATAAAGTTATAACGTGCAATTTCCCTACATTTTACTTCCCTGTGTTATCGTAATGCCGAAACGTGGACGCGGACGTCCACGATAATATCGTCACGTTAGAAATTGTAAAATCTCAAAATGGATGTATTGAGTTAATTGAGAAATTAAAAGAAAAGGATTGTTCGTTTAACTTATGTACTAACAACAACACAATTTCTGTTCTACTTTATTGTTTTGTTATTTTTTAAGTTATACTGGCCCACCCGACAGATTTTGCCATGTCCAAATTTCAATAGATCATACAAAAAGCCAATAGAAAAAGGACATACAGGTTTTCCCGAATTTGAAATTTTTCCTGAAAACTTTACCAATTTTCCTTTCCATAAAACCTAATTCAGACTATTAAAAACATAAAACAAAAAAAAAAACGAGATCGGTCCTGCCATTCTCAAGTGATGCGCTTACCAACGAACAGCATAACATAGATTATTAGATGTACTGACTTAATTATTAGATTTACCGACTTAATTATTAGATTTACTGAATTAATTCCTTCTTCTGCCATTGGCGACACTATTGATATTTTGGAAGAATTAAATGTCTACCACCTTTGCTGAAATACATAACAAGTAGGTAGTTTATGTGTATGACTATGAATAATTAGTTGCTTAACAGACCTGTATTTAATTATAATTTTCCATTTAATTTCGAGTCAATACATATAGCTAATTCAGTAATTTGTTACACTTGTATTATCAGATCATATGCTACCTTGCTAAGATTTGCTGTTGGCATGCTATGCTGTGCATATTTAACTAGGTATGATTTTAGTTTCTACATCAATTATGTTACCCAGCGGTGGGTAAAACTGGGCATGTATTTTATTGATGCCAAAAATTATAAAGGTCACAATATGGAGTAATTTCTACAGTCAATGCTTAAATTAATAATCATAAATTACAATTAGTCTGATGTGTAGGTGTAAACCAATAATTAGTGCGTTTAGTCAAAAATATATAGTGAATATATTTAGCTTGGAATGTTTCGCATTAAGTAGATATAAACAAAAAACAAAACATGTAAACAACGACTGGTTATCCGACCAAATTCGAATGATTACAAAAAAGCGACGGATTCATACATATCGATGACTTTTTTTATTGGACGTATTAAACCTAAGCTGTTGTTTGTACAGTCGCGTGCAAACGTTTCTTGGCAATTATATTATGCACATTTTTTTTATGTAGCGCACATTTACAGCAGATTACGCACTAATTATACGTTCCACTCATATTACTCAAGGAGCCACTTTCCTGCTGGGGTAACGTACACCATTTTCCTGCCATACCTATTAACACTTTAAATTTGAAAACATTGTATAAGCCAATTATTTTTAAAGAATAATAATGGAGTTTCCTGCCGGCTCCATAGGCCAATTGGAACCGTGCACCTAGTTTCTGACGTTTCATAAGTGCCCATGTATGTAGTTTTATGTGAAAAATTTTGATTTTGATTTGACTGAAAGTCTTTACATATGTTGCGATTGCGACCACATCGGATGTAGTAAGTAGCAACGTGTAAGACCATTGAATAAAAAAAGCGATAATCTAATGAAGATCGTAAAGTTTTTAGAGGATCAATTAAATACGTAACATCACGCCTATAATCCCTCTGAAGGGTTAGGCAGAGGTGGCCCCAAGTCTCAGGAAATAGAGGGCGAGCCTATGGATTAAATTGATCAAATACATATTCGCATAGAGAGCAGTGGTAACGGCTTACGGTTGTCGCAACCCAGTGCTGGGCACGCCACGATTGCGGCGATAAGTCCCCTCTTTGAGGAGTGGCTAGAGAGGCGCCACGGCGTCCTCACCTTCCGCCTGACGCAAGTCCTCACCGGACACGGCAGCTTAGGGAGGTTCCTGTGTCGGATAAGGCGGATGGAAACGCCCGGGTGTCACCACTGTGTGGATCGTCCGGAGGACACGGTGGAGCATACGGTGGAGGTCTGCCCGCCTTGGGCAGAGCACCGCCGTGTCCTCATGGAGGCGATCGGCGGCAGCGATCTCTCGCGTCCGGCCCTGGTTCAGGCCATGGTACGGAGCGAGAGGGCATGGGCAGCCGTCACCTCCTTCTGCGAAGCAGTAATGCTCGCGAAGGAGAAGGCGGGACGGTTGAGCGTAAGGCAAATTTCGCGCCCTCTCGCCCCTAGCCGCCGCAGGAGAGGCCCTGGGCGTCGGGAATCCCGGGCGGATTTCCGGCCACCGTAGGCGCGGGCTTGCGGACGGTGAGCAATGGGCAGCTCACCATCCGGTAAGGACCAGGCCCAGGTCGACGGCGCGTTGTATTCCACGCGCGCCTTGAAGAGATGTCGTCAGCACAAATGTAGGGGTCCACTAGGGCTGATGCCTGCCTGGGTCGCGAGAAAGTACAAAAGGGTTACCGAGGTCACTGGCAACACAGGCAACGGAAGGAATACGGGTGGGTTTTAGTCAGTAAGAGTCTGACACACCCTCCCGCTCCGCCCAGAGCGGGAGAAGTTATTTGATGATTTCCCATCTCAAAAAAAAAAAGTGGTAACGGCCGCAACTTACGAGTTGTAGGTCGTAGGTTCGAACCCAGACAGGCGTTTTACTTTGTGTAATTTATTTCATCACCACTGTTCTCAAAACGGTAAAGGAAAACAGCGTGAGGAAACCGACATGTCCGAGAAACAAAAATTCGAAGACATGTGACATCTACCAACCCGCACTGGGCCCGCGTGGTGGATTACGGCCCACTCCCTCTCACAGAGAGGAGGCCTGTGTCCCAGCAGTGGGAACATTATAGGCTGATTATGTAAATACATATTCCCCGTTAAAACGGGTTGAAGAAAAAATTGGAAAATCCACGTACCTTCATCACTGCTCATAAACAGCAGTTTATTGCACCGCTTCCCCCACGTAGCTTTCACATGTTTAGCTTTGGCCTCATGGTTTTTGGGTTGCGTCATGACCCAACATAACACCCTAACTTTTTTGAACAGCTCGTCAGCCACTGTTCTGTCCTCATCCCTATGTGCCGCTTCATCGTGACTGTGTTCACCGATGCCTATAATTGGGTGCTTGTCCAAATCCCTTATCGATTCCCTGAAATTTTAAAGAGAAAATTGATGTAGGTTTTTTTTTAACTTCTATGTTTGCGTAAAGGCTTGCATACATAAGCTTGGTTTTTGGAGGCTCTTTTGATGTATTGTTCTATGATATTTTTGAAACTGGGTGCGAATGCCTGAATACATTTCTCTTCGGCATTTTAGACTTTATTTAAGGGAACCTAAACATCGAATGGAGTGTTGGAAAAATAATTGAATTCAACGAAAGAAGCCACTGGAAATTAATAAAAAACGGTAATTCCCTAATAGACATATAAATTAGTTCCTTTGTATTTGTTCTATGTAAAGTGACCAACTGTTCAACTTCTGACAACAAACAGTTTGCCTAATTGGTTTACTAATATATATGATAAAGATTTTAGTATCTGCATAGCTATCGGAGTTTTTTTGAGAATCACTCGAATTCGGTAATTCTGCATACGTAGATTACTAACAAAATTGTATTGGCAATACTAAAAAAATCAAGGGAAGGATTTTTTTCGATTCAGCTATGTTACAACATTTCGTCCATTTTTATTTTAATACAACACTTAATATTTATTATTTAGGATTATGGAATGATGGATGATTTCCATCATTCCATAATCCTAACTAATATTATAAATGCGAAAGTGAGTTTGTTCGTTTATTTGTTACGCTTTCACGCTATTTACATAGATTCATTTATATTTTGTGAATGTGAGAACGTTGTAGGCTTAATAGACTGTATATTTGTAGATTAACAATGTAATTTGAAAACATTGTAAATGCTAATTATTTTAAAAGAGTAGGTAACCGTGTAGTTTCTTGCCGGCTCTTCTCCATAGGAAACGACCAACTGGAACCGTGCACCTAGCTTCTGACGTTTCATAAGTGCCCATGTAGGTTTATGTGAAATAAAATATTTTGATTTGATTTGATAAACTTGATAGATCTTGATCTGGGTTAGGATACTTTTTATCCCGGAAGTACATTCTCATGGGATTTTCTCCGACCTCCAAGCGGGCAAACTCGCGGACAAAAGCTAGTTTAATAAAGCGGGTTTTTTGTATTTAAATAATTTATTTTATTTCAAGCTTTTTAGTTTTATTAATATATATATACATATATATGTGGAATTTACTCATTACTAGCTTTTATTTGATATCAATATTGTTTTAATTTATTTAAAAACCTTCTCCCTTTTTTTTATTTGCAGATGCAATATATAAATATTATACAGCCTATGTCACACCAACAATTAGGCCGAATCTAACGACACCTCTTATGTTAAAATCCATCAAGCCGTTTAGGCTACAGAGCGTGCCAAAGAAATAGACATACATACATACTCACGAAAAACATTACCCTCCTTATGGGGCAGTCGGGTAATGAAAAATAATGAGCCTATTTTTTTTTGTATTAAAAAAAGATCATCCCTTTTGGACGAGTCAACGTGATAAGCTAGAAACTAAGAAACTTAGGCACAAATAAGCAGCGTCATATATATGTTTAAATTAATTTCACTGTATGCTCAACTGAGCCACAAACAATATGACATCATATCTCTGCGCTATCAAATTTAACGAGAATTGCTACTCAAAGCATGAAATAAAGCATTGTACTGAGCAATACAAATATTTTACAAAGATTATTATTTTTTAATCATGTTTGTTATATCAGAAATAGAAATGATACCTGAGGGAGTGTCCCCATATATATTTGTAAGAAGATAAGAGCAACTCAAGTTTGGAGAAAAATAAACGCCTGAAACCAAATCATTTACTTATTACAAGTAGGTCAATATAAAGCACATTTCAACGTCAAAATTTACCCGAAAATATAAATTATTCTAGGCGCCCCTTCCAAAAGATAGTTTCGTATGGAGAAGAATGGGCAAGAAACTCCACAGTCACTCTTTTAAAAAGTGTTGTATACATTAATAATAATTGTAGTTATATGTTCCTATAATGAAATTATTATACTCAATTACAATACGGAACAGAAGATTCGCTACCACACACAGATAAGTATGCCAAAAGTTGGTCAGATTCATGTGTAATTATGGGTCGGGTAACCGCCGTTGACCTTGGCCATACAAATGCGTTGCCGTTCTTTTTCTTATATTATTATGGGAGGAGGGAATATTTATTTTTAGTAACGAAAATATGAATATTTGAAAAGAATCACAGACAGAATTATAAATATTAATAAGAAAAACAGTTCATACAAAAAAAATCATGAAAATATCTGTAGTTTGAAAGTAATGAAGTTTTTTATGCTCTGGGTAGACATTACCTACTTCCTGAATTTATTTCATAAAGTATTTTACTACAATACTTAAATATTCACTTCGAGAATTGATGTGTACGCGTTCTAGTTTAACATAGGTACATTTTTTGCATAACTTATTTCCGTTATATGAAGGCACAATAACCATACAATAAATCATATATTTGCGCCTTTAATGAATACTGTATTTCACCCTATGTCCTAGTTTGTATTTTCCTAAACACTCCATTCGACATGTAAAAATAAATTACAACTTAAAATAAATAAATAAATAGTATCATTCGTGAATAAATGATCCAGCAAGCGCCCGAATGCGGCCTAGCCATTCAATAAGCATGAAAATGATAAACAAAACTTAGGATACTAGATACTACTATGTGCTAGATAAAAACTAGATAAGACTAAGAATTATCTACGGTGGCATTCAAACAAGATACCTACTCATAAGTCGAAAAAAAAAACCTGACACCCACATAAAACAAACTAACTATAATATAGGTCCTATATACATTTTTGCAAAATCTTATAAGATAAATGACACCAATAGCTTTGCCTAAATAAGGGTTTATTTGACAGCAGTAGGTATATTTCAATTGATTGAAAATTATAGCAGCCATTACTTAAAGTTAAGTTCATAAAAAGTCTTCAACAACTGGGTGATTTTTTTAATCTCAAAAATCAAATCTGAAACTATTAGAAGTAGAGAAAATTCTAAGGAAGAAAGAAAATTCACCGTCGTTTTTAAACTGCATTCAAAATTGATAATACACTGCGGAATTGATAATAAAACTGGATTCGTTGCGGTGTACCTACCGCTTGCTATCATTCACTTAACAAAAAAGATTAATTCCAATTAGGGTTAGCATTCGTCCAGATATGTCCGGACATGTTCGGCGGTTTGGCCACCTTCTGGACTTTTCTTTTTTTGGGTGGGAAATCATTAAATAACTTCTCCCGCTCTGGGCGGAGCGGGAGGGTGTGTCAGACTCTTGCTGACTAAAACCCACCCGTATTCCTTCCATTGCCTGTGTTGCCAGGGGCCTCGGTAACCCTTTTGTAACATCCCGCGACCCCGGCCCTTCCCGTGACCCCGGCGTGACTTGTAGACTTCTTTCAGTAAATTAAAACGTTAAAGAAAAAAAAAAAAGAATGTCCGGACTTCTTGTCAGGATTTTTTCAAATTTCGAACTGATAACCCGGATTCCAATGCCTGACAGATAGTTTAGATAATGTACAATCAGCAGCCAGATATAGGTACCGTACAGTTGACCGAGTAGTTTATTTGGTAAGGTGAATAAAGATTTCGGTTCACCGACTGACTTATTAATTGAAATCATTTTAAATTATTGCTCTCATGTCTTCTTCAATCTAAATGCATCGCATGGTCTCTTACCGGCTTAGCAGGCCCTCACGAGAGCTAGCAACTCACACAATCCTATCATATTTAAATGTAAATCTCCAGCCACAAGTCTAATTTTGGAAGCATGTATTGTCCATTGCCACCATTATTATTACTCATAGATAAAAAAAATATAAAAACGCCAACCCCTAAGTTTCAGATTTTTCCACAAAGAACCGTAACAAATGTCACAATGAAACACTATGTATATTATATAGAGCTTTTTTAGACTTATATTGTACGGGAACGAATTTTTTGAGCTGTTATTTAAATATTCGAGATGTTATTATGATCAGTTGAAAAACATATTGAGCAGTTATTTAATTTAATGGCGGTTGATTAATTATTGCGACAGTAAAACATGGACAGTAATACAAAATCAATTAGTCGGTTATTTTATCATACAATGGTGCCGATTCCCTTGTTCACAAACTAAACTAAACTTAAGTTCGGTGCATCCTTTTCTTTCTATTTCATTAAGAAAAGGACAGAAGATCCATTTTAGTTTAGTCCTGTCAAATTAATCAGCGCTTGACGTAATTTTAGTAGGCAAGTTTTTAATCACGTCTAAACTTATATGGAGTAGTGACAGGCGCTGATCAATTTGACAGGACTAAACTAAAATTTATATTCTGTCCTCTTCTTAATGAAATAGAAAGAAAAAGATGCACTAACTTAAATTTAGTTTAGTTTGTGAACAAGGGAATCGGCGCCAATGTAAATTCTAAAAATAATTGAGCAGTCCAATAACTGAATGAGCGGTAAAAATGATGGAATGAGCGGTTCGATAAATAGTTCGGCAGATCATAGCGAGCGGTGACACCCGAACTCAAATTCATTGAAAAGAGAGGTAAATGTTCGTTAGTTGGGCGGAGCTTATTAGCGCGGGTGGCGGAAGGTTAGGTTAGGTTAGAACAGTGACCATTAACGCGCGAAGGCAAGCGAGCGAAGCGAGCGTGTCGCGGGAGCGACCGCCGAGCGCCAGATCCCCTCTATTGCTCTAATTCAGGGTAATTTCGAACTGGCTTTTACCACCTCATTGTTTATAGAATTGCTTAGAATGAGATTTCTTACCGACAAATTCCGATTTATTACTGCCCACACGTAACCGCTCGTTAAATAATTTTTACCGCCCATTTAATTATTTTCCTGCTCAATTACATATATATTCACTGATCCATTTCATTATTTTGTATTACTCACTTTTGTTTACTTTACTGCTTAGTTTTAACTGCTGAACTAGTTATTAAACGTGCCATTTATAATTTTTAACTTACGAAAACCGCTATTTACAACTGCCTCTTTAAATCAGTGCCATATTATAAAGCGGTAAAATTTGTAAGTATCTCCCTAAATGTAGGAAGGGGGGGGGGGGGGGGGGGCAAGGAGGGTAATCTCTAAAGGTTTGCCCCACCAAGCCCGCCACCCTGGTGTGGCAAAGTGGACTGCCTAAAATTTTGCAGTGGAATATGCCCCACTATTCTGATTTGATGGGGCGGATAACACTAGCATAAACACTTTGTGGATTCTGCCCCACTAGGGTTGGCACCTCAGGATTTGTGTATGAAGGTTAACATGTATTTTTACATTTGTTTGTAAAAAAAATAAATGTATACCTATATCTGTAAGTAAAACGTTATTAGTGCTGGAAGCTTAGATTTAATACGTAGCGAAGTGGTTTAAATAAAAGTAAAAAATAAATAAATAATTTTAATGTACTATTTATTTCTGGAAGGAATCGGTTTATAAATCACAGATTAATTACCTTTTACAAATAAAATTTTACTAACTACGATAAATCTTGATAATCACAAATTAAACAATGATTTGTTCTTATGATATGTTCTTAAAACGAAACATATTTACTACATAACTATTCAAAATCACAGATTCTTCATCATTTGGTATACCTTTTACAAATAAAATCTTACTAACTAAGATAAATCTTGATAATCACAAATTAAACAATGATTTGTTCTTATGATATGTTCTTAAAACGAAACATATTTACTACATAACTATTCAAAATCACAGATTCGTCATCATTTTGTATGGTTTGTGTAGATATAGGTATTTTCTTACTGATTACGTTATAAATAATAAAAATAAATTTAAACTATATACATACAAACAGCCACTAAATTACTTGTTACAAAAAATAGAATCACAGATTATAGAGTCACAGATTATAGAATCACAGATTGATCGACATGGTATAAAACAGTCTTATGTATTACCTTATGAATAAAAACAATTTATATGCAAAAAAAAAGGCCACGAAATTACTTCCGACTAAAAAACAAAAACTAAAATTATAGAATGATAAAATTTTACATAGCAAAAAGTCTTATTAATACAAATAAGAAACATCCTAACGAAAGTAGGTAAATACTGACTGTTGACAAAATAATTATCATAACAAACAGCCACTATATTAGTTTGAGTACTGACTATTTATAAGAATTAAAATCATCTAAAATCATAGATTTTGTATTTGTTTAGTTCACATTTTTTGGAAAAACTAAAATAGATTTCTTGGAAAAACTATCTTAGTTTTTCCAAAAAATGTCCAACCGTAATGTCGCCGTTTATGAGCTCCATTTGGGCATCTTGTATATTCTGATCGTTTTGTATATATTTATCAAGGCGTAGCTTGGAAGGTTGGTTCTGCATAGATTTAACTATTGAAAGCGTTATGTCTTCGTATAAGACATTAAGAAGTCTTAATAAACTGGGGCTTTTTTTAAGAATTTTTTTGTTAAGTTTATTATGCCAACTTTCGAGGGCATTAGTTGTGCGGTGTTTTGCCCCAAATACGCACCACACTTTTAAAAAGTTATCTTTCAGCCAATTGCGCAGCATATATTTTCTAAATTCATTACTTTTTTCGTCATCTGGGCTTTGTGCGGCTATGTAAAACCAACCTTCAAAAATCTTTTCTTCTGGTAATAAGGGTAAGACTGCGCTAAGCGCTACTTGTTTTCGCAAATATTTAGATTTTGTCAACCCTAACCCTTTCCCCTTTTTCCAAATTGCTTTACAAAAATGAAAAAAGCACCCTTTGATTGATGCTGATTTAAAGACATTTTTAAAACCAGTCATAGCCGCTGCCTCAAAATCCGACTGAAAACTATGTGGTTGCCAATCCGGAATCTGTGATTTTATTACAGAAAAGAGAGCGGTGTAAGCTTTGGTTGATTTAGTACTCATAAGAGCATATACTAATGGCACAATATTTGTTGTTTGTTGGGAGCTACCCAAATCAGCATGCAACGAATACAATTGTATGAACGGTTGTGGGCAACTTTTAAAAGTGCCATCGCCAAAAAAATGTTTGCAGGTTTTCATCAAATTCTTAGCTTGCTCTGAACAAAATATTAAAATAGAAATATCTTCGTCAATATACTTGGCAAGTAAAAAAGAATGAAATTTTTCAGGAACTTCTATTTCTGATAATGTATTGTAATATATTTTTTTTACATTAGCATCTTTGTTTCTGTATTTATACAATGCAGACTTTACTTTACAAAATGGAGGAATTTTACTCACAATATTGCTGTTGCTACTTTCTAAATATAAGGAAGCTACATTTTTGTCGTATGTTGCTGGAATGCTTGGTACGTCTGCTGAAGTGATTTCTCTCTTTATTTTCTGCATTAATTTTGTCACTTTGTTTCGGTCAAAATCAGGTTGACATTGGTGAGGTTTTTCGTTTAAAAGTATATTTCCCTGAAAACAAAAAAATGTAGGTATTAGAAAATATTTATAACATAGCACAACTTCAAGTAATATTATATGTATATGTATTATTATTATTTTAAATTGTATTAGACCCGTATTACTAAAAGTGAGTCAGTAAAAAGAATTACTAATAAGTAGGGACTTACTTTCACTACAATCGACCCATTGCACTTTTGTCTCCTTCTGTTTTTGCATTCCCAAATTTCAGATGCATTTTTGTACTTTCTTTTGAAATAGTATTGATGCCCAGCTCTAATAATACATTTTCCATCATTTATAAATTCAAGGCCAGTTTGCCCACTAGAACTTCCTGCTACAGAGTCTTCTGCCATTTTTGTAAAGCTGAAAAACACAAAAAATATCTTATTAAAAAAAATCTACACAAATCATCAGCATCCATGAAAAATAAATACGAAAATACTTACAATAAACTCAATACCACTCACCACCACTCCACAAATGCAAATGTCCGTCTATTTTGTAAACAAACAGAATGAAACAAAAAATGTCAGACAAGGACAACCGATAAGTCGCGGTGGGCGAGGCAGTGGTGAACCATAACCGGTTTAGTCATTTTTACTCCAACAGCATGTTTTAATCTCAGATTAAATAAAAAAATACTAACAAACAAATGAAGCCATGATGTTTGTACGTAAAGGACCTCAAAATAATAGACCTATTTTGACATTTGTGTTCGCGGCGTAATTAGTGATGTAACCATACGACTCGTAGCTAATTTTATGAGCTTATAATTACAAGTATTTATTTACTTTTTCGAAGCCGGGATAAAATGATATAGATTTTTTTTTAAACTTAAATCCTTCCGATATTTTTATTACTTTCGAATGCATTTCAACGCATTTTTTTATTATTTAATAAGTATTTGATTTATTCAAAGATAAAAAATAATAATATGACAATAATAAAAGTACATATCACAAGACTTAATAACTAGACTTAATAAATTAACATAAAACTATAACTCTCATAAAGCGTTTCTGAACGCATTCTTTCACAATCTGTGGTTACGTTACGTTTCGATACTAGTAATATAGTATTTACGATTTCTTTTAATAATTATTATTTAAATTATCCCTTTAGTAATAGTGTTCTCGTACATTATTCTTCGTTTTTTGTTATTTAATAGTTATCAACAGTGATAATGTATCAATTTCTGGGCAAACATCTAAATATATTTTTAAATCATTTAATGTTTGCAACGGATGGATCGGAACGTAAATGGAATACAAATAGCAAATGTCACAGCTATGTCAGACTAAATTGAATAAATACAGCAAAACTATATAATGTATTTATTTAAATCCAGGAAGATTTAATATGTGACAGTTTTTTACAAAAGTAGAACCTTAATACACTGTTTAAATAACCATTTTGATGTATTTAGATTTACGTTTGCTTGTCTCAGACTTGTCAAATCCTAACGTCAGTGGTTACATTTATTTTTTTTACAAACAAATGTAAAAATACATGTTAACCTTCATACACAAATCCTGAGGTGCCAACCCTAGTGGGGCAGAATCCACAAAGTGTTTATGCTAGTGTTATCCGCCCCATCAAATCAGAATAGTGGGGCATATTCCACTGCAAAATTTTAGGCAGTCCACTTTGCCACACCAGGGTGGCGGGCTTGGTGGGGCAAAGTGGAATTACTCATTCTTTAACTAATGAGAAGCTCCAGTATTGCCGAGTGTCTTATGATATTGTTTATGTTAAAACAAGATATTTCACACGAACGTTACCAGTATTTTACATGGAGCGACTGCCTATCTGACTTTCACAACCCAGTTACTGGGTAACACGATACCCCTTGGTAAGACTGGTTGTCAGACTTTCGGGCTTCTGAAGACCCGTAACGACTGTCAAAGATCAACGAATGACAGCCGGGACCAACGGCTTAACGTGCTTTCCGAGGCACGGAGGGGTCTTGGTATGTAAAGATCGTCACCCATCCACGGACCAACCGCAGCAAGCGTAGCTTAACCTGATCGATTGACCCGTGCGGCTGATTTCATTTCATTTAGCCACAAGCCCCTAGTTAATTTTCAGATCAAATGTTCGAATTCATTACGTTAGTTTTTTAATTTGATAAGGCTAAATATACCAAACAAGAAACTCTTCTTAGTTTTATTACGTAAACAGGACGCTATTTATCTGAATCCAATCTTTTTTTTTAATAATCTTAATTAGAACGGATACCTATATGCATAAAATAACAAATATAAGGCCGCCGTTGTAAGTCGACATTATAATTGTTTCTCGTCTGGAACCAGACAACCTTGAAAAGTTGGTGGTGATGGGCAAGGTGGAAGGGAAAAGACCTCGCAGCCTAACTTAACCGCTGGTCAGACCAAGTAACCGCTCACTGGACTCTCTGTTAAGACCGCCCTAAAACCCACACGTGTTCCTTCCGTTGCCTGTGTTGCCAAGGGTATCCCTTTCCGACTTTCCCGCAACCCCGGCAGGCAACGGCCCTAGTGGACCAATACACTTGTGCTGACACACCTTTAAGGCGCGCGTGGAACACAACGCGCCGTCGACCCGGGCCTGAACCTTATCGGACGGCGAGTTACCTACAGTGGCCGGCTATCCGCCAAGATTCCCGACGCCCAGGGCGTCTCTTGCGGCGGCCAGGGGCGTGAGGGCGCGAACTTTGCCTCCTCCTTGTTTAGACCCCCCTGAGCGAAACCAAGAACTGAACAAAGTGAAAGAACATCATACATGAAGCCACGAAAGCCTTTGAGGGACACGACTTACAGGAATGAACTACACGACCAAGAAGAGTAAGTCCACAAAACTGGCGCGGTGTATGTGGAATACATTAATTGATATTAACAAACAAATAATTATCAAGAACGATCACAAATTATTTTAATTCAAGATTAATTCACACCAAAAGATATAATTATAGATAATAATTTTAAAGTAGCCTGTGACTGCATATTTGATAAATAATCATAACATTATAATGTAGTAGACAAAAGATTATCTTGAACGATTTAGATAAATATCATTAAAGATTTATTGGGAATCAAAGGGTTTACTGATAGGTATACTCGTAATATAGCCTCGGACATATCCCCGTAATTAGAAAAATATTTCCAATAAACCCTTTGATTCCCAATAAATCTTTAATATCCATCAAAAAAATACAAAAAAAAATATTATATTTAGCTACTACATTATACAGGATGAATTTAAAAAAGTAGTCGTGGATCGCAAAATAAAATTTACAAATTGCGAAAATATACTCAAAGGAGTCTATTATGAAAGAGTTCTATCATTATACTTGTAACTTGAAGAGGCCAAAGATGATTTGTTATCATCGCAAATAACGTAAAAGTAATCGCAAATCTCTGTAGATGTTTTGGGCATCGATAACTGTTGGGCGTTCCAATTTCACCGGTGACGTACCTACTAAATCAATAACAATTTTTATTACAACTACATATCGTATCATATCATGACACATATAGATCAGATTGTATGCCGCATCACATCCTCCTGTTTTGGTATCTTTAGCCGATTAAAAAAGGAAGAGGTTCTGTTTTATGTGATACCGCATCTTAGGGTGCGTCCACACTTTATATCATAACACTTTACAAAACATATTTCTATAGATGGATTAGCAATGTTAAATAATGTGGACTTGTTATATAACTTTATGGGTTATATAACATAATCTGGACGCACCCTAAGGATAGATTATTTTCCTCAGTGAACTTAGGCATGTGCGAGGCGAGACGGAGGGCGGGACGCCGCCCGTGAGCGTTGAAAGCGGAGCGGCCTGCATCCCCGTCTCGCTGCGCACTTCCCTAAGGCGCGGTACCTACAGCGGTTTCGGTCAAACTTTACTCCTGGTTCTGACGTATACGAATAAACCGGAAACAATATACGGAACCCTATAAAAATACCTAAGCCTTTCCTTGAAGCCAAGTTTTTCTCTGGTTATGATTCAACATTCAGCATTCCAATTCGTCTGCCGGGGTCGCGGGAAAGTCTGAAAGGGATACAGTGGCCCCTGGCAACACAGGCAACGGAAGGAACACGGGTCAGTTTTAGTCAGTCTCCCGCTCCGCCCAGACCGGGAGAAGTTATTTGATAAATTCCACTCCGAAAAAAATAAAGATTAACATTGGAAGGTATTTCTATTCATTTAAGTCTATTTAATAAAAATCTTTAATGTCTCAATGACAGACAATGCAAAGCCTAAAACTGCTGGGGTTTAAAAACATGAAATTTTACTCAAGAGTTCCTTTCATAACGAAAGGGACCACAAAGAACCGATTTTTTTTTAAATTAATTCTCCAAAACGGTTAAAGCCCTATAAATGCTTGTATGGAAGGTCGTCCTTTTTCCGGGTTGTTTTCTTAACTTAAAATTTTGAAAGTCAGTTTGCGAACATAGTTTGTGTTAAACAAAACAGCTCGTTTGAATCTCGACGCATTCATTTGTTTCTGGCTTATTTAGACTTTCACGAAACACCCGGACGCCCATACCTAGCAATTTTTTATAAAATAAAAGAGCTCAGGTCTTGGCCTCTTTTTTGTGCAGTGTAATTAACATGCATTGTTTTATCAAACTAATTTCGGGAGTGCTACTGCTTAGTTTGAAATAAAAACAATTATTTTAATGATTAACAACAGCTTATCCAGCAAGGAAACTGCAAAAAAGGAGCTCGAAATTACCACGGTTACTTTATCCCAAAGCGCGATAGAATAATTTAAAACCCGTTATGCTATCGCTTTGGATGTAGAACGGCTGCAAAATTAAATAAAAGTAGACTCGAATCAATTTAACTAAATTTATTTAAAGACTAAATAATATCCATATTGACTTGTGTTTACAAAAATATTACAGGAATTAATCATGCATATTTTTTTTTAATTACGATGTATATAAATATTCTAACATTTATGACGTAGGTCTGTACTCTCATTGAAATGTGTTCCCATCATTCAGATGAAAAAACAATGCTTTAACAATAGCGTACCTCCTTCATACCACAATCAGTAATACAAATAATTATATCGACGATAATCAATATTTAGATTATTATAAATATTATCTCAGGGCAGAATAAATGCGTCAATCGTTATCTTCTACGTAAGGATTCCTAGGTATCTTCGAATTTCGAACGAATTCAAACTCGAACTTCGAATTCGAACGAAAAAAAAAGCCAAGGCTCACATCAAATCTCATCCCTGGATTACAGGCCAAGGCTTATTTATGGCCGAAAAATGTTTGGTGAAAGCGGAACTGCCTCCCTCTGCCCCCTTCTTTGAGTATCTGTTACCTCCTAGCAAAATCTCATACACTAGTGCAATAGGCAGTTAAGTAGCAGCAGCAGCCAGGCTGCGGCTGCCAAAATATTGAGAAAATTCTCGGGCTGCCGTAGTCTGGCTGCCGCAGCCACGCTGCCTAGTGCGCGCCAGCTCTTACTTCCATACTATGCTCCAAACAATGACCGGGACTCCGAAATTACCGAAAGCCACAACGGGCAAACGTTTAAAATCACTAAGTAGGGAAAATATGTTGTTAACTATCAAGGAGTCTTTGTCAGCCTAGTCTAGATTTTTCAAAAGAACCTTTAATTAAAGCAGTGGTTTATCGAAATATATCAATTGATAAAACAATTTCAAAGTGGTAAATAATGTTTCGTACAATTGATAATAAGTTTATTTTATTATTAACCACACATGAGTAAATAAAGTACTTATTTGTCCTACAGATGTATTTCGTTGAAACTTTAATTTAAGTAAATACCTACTTTAAAATGATTTAATTTGAAGAAATAAAACTTAGTTTTAAGAATATATTATTTTGTATGAAATGGGATAACTGATAAAAGGGACTTTTTACTATCATCTCAGCTTAATGTTGAAGAGAGTGACCTACTTTTTAACGGCACGTGTAGGTCAATTGATATTATTTATTAATTATCAATACACTATAGTAAAATTATTGTATCTACCTATTTATTTTCTTATTAAAAACATTTTAAATTAGCACAATACAAAAATGCTTACAGAACATCAATAATGTACACAATTCAATAAAAAAAATTAGCTCACAAACATGCCATGCAAATGCATGCAACAATAAAAAAGAAAGAAAAAGGCGCCATGCGACATGCAAAATTCTAGATAGAGTTACCTGTAGTTATGCCAAGCAGTGTCTCGTGAGAATCCAGTCGATGTTAATAGTATGTATGCAAAACTAAATCCAGCGGAAATCCCAATCACCAGCGTTAAAAAGAAACGTCGACCCATCACCCGACCTTCTGCCTGCAGCATAGTATACATTGCTTAACGATCTACGCACAATTTTAATTTTTTTTTTTTTATCATATACTGCTCGCGGCAGCGTGTCTACGCGACGAGTCGTCGGAACGGCTTTACTCTACTTGTACTTCACAGCAATTGAGACTTGTCAATACGTTTACATACAATTTATTTCAAGTGCGATCGGTAAGATATAAAAGTGGTTGTACATATGAAAACGTTCGCACGGGTTCTGTTCATGACAATAGACGAGTGGACATATTATTTGGATACACACTGACACAAAACTGCGTCACAATATTTTTTATATTTTCTTCTCCCCAGGTTTTATTATAAATCTATACAAATAAATAAAATTGAATTGGCTGTTTGTAATGTCAAAATAACAGATTTTACTAATTGCATCTAAAAGTATATACGGTTAGATTATACAAAAACAAAAACAAAGTATACTTATACGGTGCCTATAATCCTATAACATTTTCTTTATTTTTGTCTGTCTGTTTGTTCCGGCTAATACTTATGCGAAACGACTGAAGCGATTTTGACGGGACTTTCACTATCAGACAGCTGATGTCATAAGGAGTAACTTAGGCTACTTTTATTTAGTAAAAAGCCTCGCGGGTGAAGCCGCGGCTAGCAACTAGTATCTAATCTAGTCATTTATATCAGCTATAAATTCTATAATAAAGAGATTCTATATTATTATAAAACTATATATTCGAACTAGTGTTTTCTTTACATTTTTTAAGCAAATGCGGTTTGGGTGCATCTCAATTCTCTATACTATATTTTTAGTAAGAGTAATTCTACATTATATTAATATTTGTGCATTAATTAACATGCACAAAATGGTAAATTCTATGGATTTTAGTTGTATTTTTTAAATTTAGTAGTTATTGTTGATAAATAATATGGTTACATGGTTAATACTATTATTGGTTCGGGATTTAGTCATTTAGTAAAGTTTTAATAGTATTGTTAATAAAAAACAAGATGCCAAAAAATGATAAGGTATAAAACCGTACCGTCTAAAATCGATGAAAGCTTAACTTTAACTTAGTCCATACAATTTCGTAAGTGTGAACTTTTCTCGTTCCAATTACTTATATATTATGTGACGTGGCAGTGATTCAACGTGTTATCAAAATAACAGTCAGTCGACCAACGATAGCGCGATATCCGCTATTAAGGGTCGGGTAATCGCCGTTGACCTTAGCCATACAAAAGTGCGTCGCGCTCACGCCGCGCCGCCGTTCGTTTTCATAAAAAAAACAATTATTTTTAGTAACGAATACATGAATATTTGAAAAAATCACAGATAAAATTATAGATAGTAAAATAGTCTTTCATACAAAAAAAAACATGAAAATATCTTAAATAGATTGAAAGTAATATCGTTTATTATGCTTTGGGTAGACATTACTTCCTGAATTTATTTCACAAAGTATTTTACCATAATACATAAATATTCTTATAATACAGAATTGACGTGTACGCGTTCTAGTTTAACATATATTTTTTGTATAACTTACTTGCATTATATGAAGGCGTAATAACATATCGCTCCCCCCACCGAATAATATGGTAATGTGGTACTACGACAGTTTTCGTTTTATTGCATATCCGGTTTTTATAGCATTAATTACCATCTTGTATTTTTTTTTGTATTTTTTCTATGTATATTTATAAAAGTACAATCATTTCAATGGTACCGTAATGAACACAACAATATTATTCCCTTAAAATCTAAACACACTTTTTGCACGAATAATACCTTATATCAGGTTATTAAAGATTATGCAATCATTAACTTTTTCGATAAGCGACACGGTTACAAATATATTCGTGTGCATACTGCAATTATGTGCATGTATATTCGTGCAATGCCTATCTTTTTTCGCGTAAACTATAAAACAATTATATTCATGTGTTATTTTTATTTACAGGATTTGGTAATGTCTTTTTACAAAACGTGTTAGTTATTTATGCAAAATCGTGATGTGGTTCACTGTGTTCTATAGTTAATATCTTTGAATATTTTATACTATCGCTTGGATTTCACCCGAATAATATCGTAACATCATATTGCCGATAGGTTTTTTGACACCGTATTTCAACGAATAAAGACTCTTACAAACAAGCGCGACACGCGACGCGACACAAAGGCACCGCTTGTAGTGCTACACGCGGTGTCTTTGTGTCGCGTCGCGTGTCGCGCTTGTTTGTAAGAGCCTTAATACTATAATGCATTAAGATTGACTACGATATCGTTGTGTTTACACGCGAATATTATGGTGATGATGCGTTGCATACTATACTTTTGCCCTTTAATTTCTGTAACATTATTTTTGCCAATAACTTATTTTTGTTAAACTATTAAAAAAAAAATCATAATATAAAATATATTGTTAATAATTAGCTTTGTGTTGACGTATAAATGTCTATCTTACGACCTACCCGTGCTATACGTATAAAACAGTTTTTTATTTTTCCTGTAAAATTTAGATTTATCGATTACCATATTATTCGGTGGGGGGAGCGATATTTAAAAGTCATTAAAATCATTTATCTGCGCCTTAAGGACAACCGAACATATCAAGGATTGAGAAATAACGGAGGAGCAATTTAAATATACATATACACTGTTTTTTTTTTCTTTCAAACAGATACGTATTCCTGCTCTATAATATAATAATTATTAATAATATAAAGTTTATCGATTGTAGTGAACACAAAAACGACGTGTACTCGTTATCAACGCACCGTTTTTTTTTTTCATTTATTGAGATAAGAATTCCCGCTCTATAATATAATTATATTATGTTTATCAATTGTAGTGAACACAGAGACGACGTGGACTCGTTATCAATTTAACACCTACAATAAGACATCATTGTCTATTAGGTATGCTCTGACCAACATGATGCACACAGTTAAATATTTTATTGACCAATGATACCAATTTCGTTCTATTGACGACCTAGTTTACACATGGTCAATAAGCACTAAACGAAAACATTTTAAACACCGAATAACATTGTACCGATTATACGAATTAGATTTTTAGTTTAATTATTCTTAAGCTTGATTTTTTTGAAGATTTTTTCAAAGCTAAAATAAATCCAAAACACATAACTCATTATTTTCAAACATACTATAAATTTTAGTCTGTTTTTATTTATTGTTTGTTTAATCAAGCGCCGCAAAAAAAAAACGCCGCAGATATTATGAAATATTATACACTAATTGTATTTTATATTATACATTTTATTTTTAGATATTCACATTCCCTTTAAAAGATTACCGATTATATATTAAACATATAATGTTTTGGGAATAAAAATTACAAAAGAAACTTCAACGACTCGTAACGCAGACACTTACTAAATAAGTATACGTAGATCGCATTTTCTTTGAAAAAAAAAACTGCCAGTTGTGTGACCGGCTATCACCCACACGTCAAAATATGTTACTGGTATCCCAGACTCCCAGTACACATCAAGGCACACTTGTCCTATTGTTCATTTGTTTATCATCTGCGATTATTTGTTTCTTATGCTCGCTGGTGGAATCATGTTGTCATATTGGCATACCTGGGGTACAGTTACAGTTATTCATTTCGGTTGTTGAAAGTGTCATCTTGCTCACAAAAAAATGCGTAAGTTTGGATGTTTGTTACACTATCACGCCGCGGAGCTTCAGTGCCTGCCTTGTGTGTGCCACGTTCCGGCCACGGCCCTGATATGTGTGGATATACCTTAAGGCGATATAGTGTAACAAACATCCAAACTTGAAAAAAAAAAAAAACGTGAAAGTCTGAGCGGATTTGGATGGAATCTGGCACACAGGTAGATTACCCGGATTACCTGGACCAGACTACCTGGATTAAAATATAGGATGGACTTTTTATTCGGGTTACATAAATGTAGAAGTTTCTATAGGATGCAAGTGAAACCGCGGACAAAAGGTAGTTCGTTGCATTTTTTCTTTAACTACCGCGTCGTTAAACTGTAGTATTTTGATAAACTTTAACAAACTTAAGGCAAGGTTTTTTTTTTCAGTTTCGTTTTTTCATACAGCACATAATTTATTATCTTAAATCTCATAAAACGAAGCTAAGGAATTTTCGAATGACTGATCTTACGCCAATTGTACATGTGTACCTACCAGCGTTGCCAGACGTCCCGATTTTTTTCGATATTTTTTCGCGCGTGACAGGCCCAGTCCCACTTTTCAGGCATAGATAAATAATTACTTGATTCTTAAGTAATGTATTACTATTTATATTATATTCCTCTGAAGACTTAGCTGCCTTACATGGTAAACCAGACAAGTGTATTCGTTTTGTAAAGTAACGTATTTTCAATAAAATACATTTTTTACGGCTATCTATCATCATTGTAAACTTAATTTGAAACTCAAATAAAAGGATACGTAGTCAAAATGAAAAACGACTGATAATTTGCGTTTCTTTATTACTTATGTGCCGCTTTCGAAGAAAGAATCCCACTTTTAGTACTCAAAAAAATCTGGCAGCGCTGTGTGTACACGTGTGTAACCTGAATCCACAAAATGCACGTTGTTTTCAGAAAACAGTTGAATTATATTATGGGGGACTAATTTTATATCGCATTTCGATTTATTAAAATTTTCAGGCGGCAATTATTTTTGAGGAGAGAAACCAGAAACCTAAACAGCGGAAAGATACTAGTTTTTGTTTTTTTTTTTAACTTGTTTAGTACTTTAGATAACAGGTATCCACGTTCAACAAGTTTTTGAGCGTAGGTGTGCAAGACGACGTAGCAAACTGAATTAAATAATTGTTATAAAAAAAATAAGTATACCTTATTAAGTGACCTACCAAAGGCCACTTTAGTATTAATATAATAGCATGTACAACATGATTCCATAATTCCATATTTTTCCCTATCTGAATAAAATATACATACGACATTTTTATTCTTTGTTTCGAGTTCAATATATCCCGCAGTCATGGCTTTCGAAGTAAAACTGCACATTCAAATTAAAAACCGGTCTCAATCAATTGAAGAAATTTATTTCATGAGTAATAAAATACTTTATACTTGTATGACTTTACTATTCGTTTCTCATTAAACTTAACCTATAAAAGTATAAGTAAAAAAATCCTCACTTGAAAACATAGCTAAAGGACTTACAAATTTGTAGAGCAGCTTAATTATGATTTGAAAATGCCCATAAAATCTTATCGTATGACCAATTAAGTAAAATTCTATGGTAAAATTGTGCGATAAGAACCTTTATGCACTATTTTGCATAGTTTTTCATTTTTTTTATTTACATAGTCACACTTAAATAATTATGCCTTTCTTTAGGTAAGTTTAATTATAATTAAGGTCATTTACAACAGATCTGAGAATCGAAGTCAAGACCTTAGGGATAGAATTTATTAACACAGTATAAATGACTTACCTATAAAATAATAAAAACAGTAGACAAACTTTAAAAAAATATGCTGGTCACAGTAGTCACACAGTACTTCATAAATAATAAATTTAAACAAAATATAATGATGAATTAAAAAAAAAATGTAATCAAACAGAACTTGATAGGACAAAGCTTACTAGTTAACAATCATTGAATGAACTAAATTTAGCAGGAAGTGTTAACGCATATATTTCAACATAAAAACTTATTATGACATCCTTTTGATAAAAACAATATTTTATTAAATATCACTTACATACAAGAGTATAAAGAGTGTGTGTGTGTGTGTGTGTGTTATACATAATCTGTATTTACGAGGATTAAATATGGCTTATAATTTTCGAATACATTTTGTGATCCAAGGTAAATTTGTAATAAAAAAAAAACATGTTAACAGGAAACACTATGGAAATTATACCAAAGTTATATTTGGTAAAGAATCTACAGATTCTCTAGAAAATCTATTTCAAGAATATACAGGTGACCCATTTACAGAGGACCAAAATGTCCTTCAGCTAATCATTTATAGTTAAGGAGCCAGTTTGTTTGAAACGATTATTATCATTTATGGTGAAAAGTCATTACAACAAACTCCTTCAAAAAACTGAGGTAAAACCGAAAAATGTTTTAATAATCTAGCTCCAAAACTATAAATAATCACTAAACATGAGTTTTGGAAAGCATTTGAACAGGAGCTTCTAATAAAATTTTGGACCACTCTGTATTTAAACTAAATTATTTTGACTCGCTTTTTAGCTTTATTCTATGAATGAAAACATGCTATGTAAAATTGCTGTAAGTTGAAAAACGACAACATTCTGTAAGGTCAGTAGGTATATGTTATATGTACTTATGTATTTAATTTATTTTTGAAAAATGTTTAAATTAAAATAATATATCAGTAAGTACCCAATCGATTTATTTTTTGGGAGTACAAAAAGAAAAAGATCTATACAAGAGACCGCCCAGGAACCAAAACCAATAACATTGATCTTGCCTATGAATGGAACACGATATCTGCGCAACGCTGATTAATTACCTACGCGCCAGCAGACACATATTATTATCACAATCACTTTTTCATCCCGTGGATTATCAGAAAACTATTAATTATACTACAGTCATGGACAAATTTAGAGGAACGAAAAAAAAGGGTTACATTTTTCCTGTTACACTACATTTTTCGTGCGTACGGGACACAAACATCAGTAAATGCTATTTAAAATAAAAATAAAGTGTTGCAATGTGTTTTTTTTTCGAATTTCATTTGTTTTCACGTAATTATTGCGTAATATTGCATTCTTTCATACTTCGATTATTTTGCAAACTTTTGAATTTGAGTTTAAATTTAGGTTTTCTTTAAATTTTAGTGTTGACTGCCTCGTTATCGTGTTAAGTATGAATTGTTACTGCAAATAAACTGAGAATTTGCTGAGCTGCTAAGGTTGTTACTTTAATTGAAACTGGGCACACCTACAAACATGCGGCCCAAACTTTACGAGTAACAAAATGTGTGGTTCACCGACTTGCCAAGAGGTATTGGCAGACCGAACAGTACACGAGACTCGCAAGAAAAGGAACGTAAACGGAAAACTGTGGCCCGAGATGACCGGTTCATCGTTACCAGCAGCGTGCTTATAAACCGGACCTTAACTTCTTCTGAGGTAAGAAACTAGCACTGCAACTGTGAGAAGACTGAATCGGCCGGAATAAATTCACACTTGCCTGCTCGAGTTAATTTTGCTCGCATTCACGAAAATTGGAACGACGAAGCTTGCAGTCAAGTTCTATTCACAGATGAGTCTAGATTTTGCCTCAAGCCAGATGATTGAAGGTTTACAGTGTGGAGACGCCCTAGAGAGAGGTACACTCAGTGCAACATCATTGGAAAAGAGGCATATAGTGGAGGGTCAGTTATGGTATGGGGAGGTATTTGTATGGGGAACGTACAGAACTCCGCGTCATTGAGAATGGGTCACTAACAGCAGCACGATATGTAACTGAGGTTTTGGAAGAAATTGCCCCTTTTATAGGAGACAGATTTTTTTTTTATGCACCATAGTGCACGCCCCCATACTGCGACTGTAGTTGTCGAATACCAATATGCTCGCCCGTCTTAAACCCCATAGAGAATGTATGGGATAATCTTGGAAGACAAATTAAGAAAACCAATCCTGTCCCCGCTAATTTGGGAGATTTTAAAAACGCTTTACAGGAAGAATGGAACGCAATCTCTCTTGATTTTATTGATAACTTGATTAGGAGTATGCCAAGGAGACTGGAAGCAATTTGAAGAGCTAGAGGGGGCAACACTAAGTACTGATTATAGCCCACGTTATAGCCTTAGCCTTTCCTAAGCATTTATGAAAAAAAATGGATAAAATGTTATTTTATTATAAGGGCATTTCTCTGTAAGCTCGTACAGGTCCCATATAAATGCTGTCCTGGCATTTTTTTTTTAACATTTAACTTAAAACCGAGTTCTATTTCGAAGAAAATTAACTATTATTTTAGTTAGATAAGGAGGGCCACTGAATTTATACGTATGTTCCGAGTTATTAGCGTTTTTCCAAAAAATCATGACAGGGGACTGTTAAGTGAGACAGAGGACTGTTGTACTTAGAAAAAGTCATTTTACATTAATCAATCATTTATTATTTTTATGGCATATTTGCGCATCAATAATCAACAAGTTTCTACAAAAAATATCAACAGAAAACATAAGTTTCTTTAAACATTCATATCAAAAATTAACCTTAAGCGCTAGAAACATTTTGTACTCACTGAGATCAACAGTCTTATTATTATAATATCAATCTGTAAATGCTTTAAGCAGCATTCATTGAAATACTTACTATTATTAATACAGTTACTTATAAAAAAAAAATATATGAAATATAAAACAGTCTTATCTCTCAAATATAATTATGATTCAACTGAGATCTCCAATCAAATCCTAAGGATTTTTCTTAATCAAATAAGGCACATATAGTTAAATCACAATTAACTTAAGGTTAAAAAAATAGCGCTCGAAAACGTCTACTTCAGTAGAAAACTTATAAAATATTCTCTTTCCCTTAACAATCAAGTCAGGATTATCCAACTTTTGGATAACTTGATCAAATGACACGTCTGAAATGTCCTTATCATCTATTCTAAAGGTCTGCACTTTTTGGTCACAAATCTTGAGGAAAGTAACACGCAAGTCGTTTTCATCGTCATCAATCTCATTAATTACGGCAGCATAACGATACGAGTATTCTACATTTTTAGCTGGAAATTTCACAAGAACGTAATCTCCAGTATTGTAACATGAATTCCGAATGCCACTCGTTCCTGGTATATCATCATCCAATCTTTGACAGGACTTGTTTGGTGTAGGTGTCAATTCACGTTCAGCAGATTCAAGATCTTCCGGTTCGGACTCTGTAAATATATCTTCTACTGTCCATCTAGGTTTTAGAGCAAAGTTGATACTGCCAATCTTATAGTGCTCACAAGATCCGCTGTTGCAAAAGCAGGTGAGACTTTTCATTGTAAGTATTTTACATTTAGTTGGAAGGCCGAGGATGTAGCTGGAGTAAACACCTGCGACCTGATGCACATCTAAAGTGCCTTTAAAACTCTTCTGGTCGGACGCTTCCTCTTCAACTTTATCGATCATTGCCTGGATGTCTTTACCGTTGATTGATCAATATTGTTGATGTCACCTCCAGAATTAACAACAAAATCAGCTGTTCTTTTGCACTATTTAGTGCAAAAGAACAGCTAGTTATTAGTCTTTTGGCTCGTTATACGGTACAATGTTCTTTCCACTTCTTTAAGGCAGCTCTGTGCTCACGTGATGTATTCTTTACTAACTTCCGTAAACCTTTTTCGTTCTTCTTTTGGTATTTCAACTTCTCCTTTTCTCTCATTTTTCTCTCTTTTGAGGGTCATTTTTTCTACTTTGGTATCGTAGTTTCTCTGCTTCTCTCTTTTTCTGTAGCAATTCCTCTTTTGATAACTTTTTCTTTTTAGGAACCATATCATGGAGTTCGATCAGCCTGTGTAAAATAATTTAAGTTTATAAAGGAAATAATGTGAAGCAATGATACTTTGGTGATTCTTACATTAATAAAACAGACTAGCGGATAAATTTACACAAACAATACATAAAAATAATAACCTATACACAAAATGCACAGTCCCCTGTTGAGTAGAACAGTCCCCTGCTGCATTTTCAGGCAGAGGACTGTTGCCAGGGGACTGTATATTTCGGTTAAATTTCACAATGTTTACAAAACTGATGTAAAATAGTTATTTAAGAACCTACCAATCAATTTAGACATAAATAACAAACCAATAAATTAAATATAGAGTTCATTAAAGTAATAAACATAAATATGATTACTTACCAGAGGACTGGGTATGGTAGCAGTCCAATCGCGGGTTCACCTCACAAATGACGCTCTGACACTAAACGAAATGGCGTCTTGCCGCCGCATTCGGCATGGTTGCCAACTTCACAACAATTGCGTTTCGTCTCACTCAAAAAAACGTTAGTAAACATTACAGTATTTTTTTATTATGGCTTAATTTTTTTGGCAGGGGACTGTCTAGAAATTCTGGGGACAAAGTTTGCAGAACTTGACTAATAAATAAAATAGGTAAACTGACCTTGTTTTACGACAATAATATAATTTAATTATTTTACTGTATGATATTAAAAGCCAAATGTATTTAGTTTCAATAACTTTTTCGTAAACCTCATTTCTAGGTGGGAATACAGTACCTAATGGGGACAGCCAGGGTACTGTGTTTTTAGAGCTTCTATCACGTCTAGAAAAAAACTTAAAATAGTTATAGTTCTCAAAACAATGGGCCCGTAAAGTTTCGGGGTTAAAGTTTCATTAGAAGTGATTTTGTTTTAAATAATTTAATTACTTTTTGAAAAAATCGGTCGGGACAGCCGATTACGAGCTTACAGAGAATCGCCCATAATGTTGATTTCCTGATTTTTTTTCTTTTTTTCTTAATTTGGTTTATTTTTGTCATTTGATCGTTACTTTTTCCGACGTTTGCAATTTTACATTAACAAATAATAAGCAAAATCCAAATTAATATACATAATTGTCACAAATATCCATGATATTTTGTTTTATACCTAAACAATATTTTGCATTCCTCTAAATTTGTCCATGAGTTTATAGTATATTCATCAGTAACAGCGAAAATCTGGGACGATTTTTAAATACATATAAAACATTAAACAACTGACATAATGTTTGTCTAATAGAAATTTATTTTTGTCTTTGAGAGATAATAGCTATTGACAATATGTATAATGAGTATGTTATATGTTAGAAGATTTGGTTTCTGCCCTTAGTCCTTCAGGTGGACCATTGTGGAGATGTATAAAGAGTATTTAAAATTAATTTTTTTTTTTTTTTTTTATTTATCGAAAAATGTTTAATGTTGTAGGTGTATGGATGACTATATTAGCATCTGGATTAAAAAACAGGGTAAAGAAGCGGAGAAGAAGACTTTGGTATAGAATTCTTTTATTTATAAAGTGATCTATCAATAAAACTACTAATTTGGAGTAAATTTTTCATAATAAAAACACAGATAGTATCAAAATTCAAATAGTTTAATGTACTCTATGCGTGGACATAATGTAATTATAATTGTTACATCTATTACCCCTGAACTTAAAATTCATAGAGCCACATCATTAAAGCTAATTAATAAAATACTAAGTTTCAAGGGGCCATTGTTGTTTACACCTTTGGCAAATTTAGAAATGCCAGGGTTTAGATGTTTATGGTTAATCTTAATATACATATAATTTAAGAATGATGTTTGAATAACAAATTGTAGTCATTCAAAGATTTGATTCAGCCAAAAATTGGACATAAAAAAAAATTATTAAGAAACAAGGGGTGATGTTCAATTCAAACAATTTTATATGACCTTTCTGATCTAGTTTGCTTCCAAACAGATTACCTCATATTGATAGCTTAATTTGTTGTACCGTCAACACGAAGAAGGTATTACATTAAACTTTTAAAATTATCTTTCTATAACTGTGATTAACACTGGTTAATCCAAAATGACGATTATTCTTTAATTGCTCTGCTTCAATAATCCACTTATCCAATAAACATTGTTGAAAAAACCAAACTTGTTCTAATTTGATAGAAAAAGCTCGGACCAACCCTAGTTATCTGTGCAAATTAGAAAATCAATCTAAGCCCATTCTGGAAAGTGATAAAGGTTAGCAAGTAAATTCCCAAATACAAAAATAAGTTACTAAAGTAGGTACTGGCCAAATGTAGTCTAGATGTTCCACAATATCAATTAAATAATGACCAATAACTACTTTTAAATAAGAATAAACAAAAATATTAGTCTGCCCAATACATTTTACGTAGTTCTCAGACCTCTCCTCTAAAAGTTACTAAATAACTTGCTATAAATACAACTATCATGTATTCGTTTTTATTACTGTTAACACAATTAGAAGTTCAACAAGTTCAACCTCTATTAGGTCAGTAATGGATTAATTTAACAGTATAACAACATTGTAATTGGTCTAACGCAATGAAATCACAACACAACAGAAATTAGATATTTTAGTAGTAAGACTTACGGTCATCCTGCCTGTTTACTTAGCACTTTTTTAATAGGAATAAGGACATATTTTAAAGGTTTTACACATTTCTAAATAATTATTTCATATTTTTCAATATGTACTTAAAGTATTTTCGCATGGCGATAGCAACAGAAACGTCAATAGCTGCTTCAATATGTCAAATCTTATCCTGCTGGTTCTGTGATTTACATTATTTTTCATTGATCGAGTATGAGGCTTTTTATCACAAAAAACAGGTAATGCAGGTCCTCTCGGGGCATAGTTGCTTCGGGAAGTACCTGTGTCACATAAACAGGGAGCCGGAAGCCCGGTGTCACTACAGCATCGACTACCGGGACGAAACGGGGTGGCATACGCTGGCAGAATGTGCTGCTAAGGAGGGGTAGCGCCGTACCCGCATGTCAGGTGTAGGCCGTGACCTGCTGCTGCCAGCCATGGTCGACTCGATAGTCGGCAGCGAGGAGTTCTGGGTCGTGTGGTATCCTTCTGCGAAATAATCATGTCGCAGAAGGAGGCTGCGAAAGGGAGCGGGAGATCTCTTCCACTCTTCCAGCTGACAGCAGGTGAAGCGGGCGGAGGGTGGACAACGCCCTATTCAATCAATTTATTTATTTGTGAAACATAGGTGTTTACATAAATAGGGGGTCCAGTCCCCCTAAATGGATCCACGGACTGGATCGACCAAAGAGTAAAGTAGGATCGACGGACTCGGGGACATCTATCTGTCGGAATACAACGACTGCTACACAGAAAAAGATAAGTGATGTCATGTCATATAGAAAAAATATCTGTATCTTTAAAATAATTAAATAGCTTTACATTTGAACAGTAACTGTATTATTAATTACCCTATTACCTGCTCCAACATAAGGCTATGGGCCAATAAACGGAGTTGGTAAGAAGAAATATACCTACTTATTATACAAAATAATTATAATGAATACAAATATAAATTTTCTGCCAATATTGAAGGGCGAACATTATTCAAAATCTTTACTAGAAGAAAAACAGGTACTAAAAATATTAGAATATGATGATATTGAAATTACTAAAGATGAAAAATTAAAAGTTGATAATTCTAAAGCAAAAGCGATAATTATTCAATGTATATCGGATAAGCATTTATCTATAATAAAAGAATGTACTAATGCAAAAGAAATGTTTATAAAGTTAGACAGCGTATTTCAACGCAAAAGTGTTTTTACAAAAATTAGGTACATTAAAAAAAAAATTGTTAAGTCTAAAATTACAAAGAAACGATACGTTAGACGACCATTTTCAAAAATTTGAAAAGATTCTATTCTAAATAGAAAATATCGACAGAAATTAGACGATTCAGACAAAATCTGTTATTTATTATTATCTCTAAATGAAGATTATGAACACGTAATTACAGCAATTGAAACTATAAGCACGGATATAACATTAGAGTTCGTGAAATCACGATTACTTGATGAAGAATAAAAGTAAAAAATAAGCATATGTGAGTCTCATTCACAACAAATACGAGGGTCATTCAATAAATACTTAGCCTACAAAAAGTAAACGAAAATTTTGGAAAAGTGGCAATTTATTTTTCAACAAAGTCTCCTTTTAGTTCGATACACTTAGCCCAGCGATGCTCCAACTTTTTTAACCCGTCCGAAAAATAGTTTTTGTCAAACTCTGCAAAATAGGCCTCCGTGGCGGCGATGACCTCCTCATTCGATCCATATCTATTCCCGGCGAGTGATTTTTTCAGATTAGGAAACAGAAAGAAGTCACAAGGGGCCAAATCTGGAGAATACGGTGGATGGGGCAACAATTCGTAGCGTAATTCGACCAATTTGGCCATGGCAACGGCAGACGTGTGAACCGGTGCGTTGTCGTGGTGAAACAGCACTTTTTTCTTCGCCAGATGGGGTCGTTTTTTCTTTAATTCGGCGTCGAATCGGCCCAATAAATCGGCATAGTAAAGCCCTGTAATTGTTTTACCCTTCTCGAGGTAATCGATGTAGATCACACCTTGTGAATCCCAGAAAACGGTGGCCATAACTTTTCCGGCCGATTTTACAGTTTTCGCCTTCTTTGGAGCACGTTCCCCGGTCTGGATCCATTGTTTTGATTGCTCCTTGGTCTCTGGTGTGTACCAGTGGATCCAGGTTTCATCGACGCTCACAAAACGACGCAAAAACTCCGCTGGATTCCGCTTAAACAGCGCCAAACACGTCTCCGATGTGGTCTCACGGTTGCGCTTGTTTTCTGGTGTGAGTAAACGCGGCACCCATCGCGCCGACAGCTTTCTCATGCCGAGTTCCTCGTGAAGAATATGATGCACTGTTCCTTCTGAAATGCCTACAGTCTCGACTAGCTCCCGAATCTTCAATCGGCGATCTGCCAATACGAAATCATGGATTTTTTTAATGTTTTCCTCCGTAGCAGGTGTTTTCGGTGCACCTGGACGTGGTTCATCAAAAACCGACGTACGGCCACGTGCAAACTCGTTGAACCAATTCTTGACGGTGGCCATCGATGGAGAAGAGTCACCGTACACAGCATCCAACCGCTCTTTAATTTCGATGCGCGTTTTCCCTTCCAAAAATAGGAATCGAATCACCGAACGATATTGCTCTTTTTCCGTTTTTGTAAAACCGATCGACACGTTCGCTTCCATAAGTTGTCAAATTAAAACAAATGAAGGGATTGGAATGAAAATTTGAAAAAAGAATTAAAAAAGAATGTGCTACACTGTGGTAAAACTCTTTTGAAACTACAGCGCCCTCTGGCGATGAGGCTAGGTACTTATTGAATGCACCTCGTATTTAAAGCGTCAGGCTCGGGAATAAACTATAATAATAACTACCCAAGATCCAGACGTCCTTTTAGAGGAAGAGGAAGTAGAAATAGTGGATATTACAGAAGAGGAACTAAAGAAAATTTTAATGGCTTTATAGCTCTGACTGCTTCAGCTATGAATGAAAATAAATTTATATTAGACAGTGGCGCTACTAATCATATGGTTACTGGAAAAGTAGAAAAATATATGAAAAACATACAAAAATTAGATGAACCAATAACTGTTACTATAGCAGATGGTGAAGGATTAACAGCAAATGAAAAAGGAACAATAACAGGATATTGTAATAACATAAAAATAGACTTTCAAGCACTCATTGTGGTGAATATACCACATAATTCTGTATCAGTAGATAAAATAACAAAGAATGGCTACACAGTACTATTCAAAAATAATACAGTAAGTATAAGAAGAGAAAAAACAATTTTTTATGGTACAAAATAGCAAACTTTGTACACATTAGAAATTAATTTTAATTCACTAAAAGAAGAATATGCAAATTTCACAAAAAATAAAGATTATGATTTATGGCACAGACGACTAGGTCATTTAAATCGGAAAGGTCTAAAAATACTTGAATTACCATTTTCTAAAAAAAAAATGTGAGAGTTGTATAGAAGGGAAAAGTACACGAAGACCATTTATATCTAACACAAGAGAAAGCAAAGAGATAGGAAATCTTCTACACTCAGATTTGTGTGGACCTATCCATCCAATGTCTACAAATGGTGAAAGCTATTTTCAAGTATTGGTAGATGATTATTCTCATTTTGTTATGATATATCTATTGAAAAATAAAAATGAAGCCGAACTTAATATTTTAAAACATATACAGCTTATTAAAGCAAAATTTGGATTAAAAACAAAGAGATTAAGACTAGATAATGGTGCAGAATTTACATCAAAAAGATTTAAAGAATCATGTATACAAAAAGGCATAATATTAGAATATACAAGCCCGTATACGCCACAACAAAATGGCTTCTCTGAAAGGATGAACAGAACGTTATTGGACAAAGTTATTCAAGTTTGCAGAAACGAAGTTACCTAAGGAATTATGGAGAGAATTAATTTGCGCATCAGCTTATGAGCTCAACCGTAGTCCAAGTAAAGCACTAAACGGTCAAACACCAGCTTCAATATGGTACGGTTATAATGGCTTATCAAAACTGAAAGTTTATGGTTCGAAAGCATGGATTGTAACAATACCAAAACCAAGCAAGCTACAACCAAGAGCTAAACCAATGATAATGGTCGGCTACACTGGTTCAGGCTATAAATTATAGGATCATGAAAGTAATACAATTTTAACTTCAACAGATGTCATATTTGACGAATCAATGATTATTTACCAACCTGAAAAGCAGGAGGAGGTAGTAAAGTATCCCTATGAAAATGTTACAATATTGAATGACGAAGAGGAAGACAAATATAAAAATATATCGTCACAAAGACAAGAAAGTAGACAAATAAGAAGAAGTTCAAATGAATGAGATGATTCAGATGATTTGAATGAATCGAACTACATAACAGATGACGATAATGATATTGTACAAGATGGAGACGATAATAAAATAACTACAAGATCAGGTAGAACTGTAAATCAACCTAAACACATGAATGATTATCAACTTTATCATGCATGTTGTTTGATTACAACTGAAAATAAAGATCCAACCATCAACCAGCTTTCGCAGCTTCTTTGTACGAAACAAAGAAGCTGCGAAAGATAAATAATGGTTAGAGGCTATAGGTAAAGAAATAAATTCATTAAAAAAATTGAAAACATGGACAGAACCAATAGATTTACCCGGAGGAAAGAAGGCTATAGACACAAATTGGATATTTAAGACAAAAGAAAACGGTCTAAAGAAAGCTCGACTAGTTGCTAGAGGATTTCAATAAAAAGAAGAAGACTATTTTAATACAAATTATTCACCTGTAGCACAGTAAGAACTTATTTAGCACAAGCGGTACAACAAGATTACATCATTTACCAAATTGACGTACCAACAGCATTTTTAAATGGCTATTTAAAAGAGGAAGTTTATATATCAAATACCAAACGGAGTTAATGTAAATAGAAAGACAGTATTGAAATTGAATAGAAGTTTATATGGATTAAGACAAAGTCCTAGATGTTGGAATGAAAGGATAACTGATTTTTTGGTTAAAAGTGGACTGCAAAGATCAAAAAATGATTTTTGTCTATTTTTTAATAAAAATGTTTGGATACTAATTTTTGTTGATGGATGACATTTTGGTCATGGGAAAGAAAGAAGAAACTGACAGAATAATGAAGTTATTACAGAAAGAATTTGATACCAAAAACTTAGGAGAGATAAAGAAATTTCTTGGAATGGAGATAGAAAGAAAAGATGGAACGTTAAGAATAACACAGTCAAAACAAATAGAGAAAATGTTAACAAAATTCAATATGACTGAATGCAAGAAAAAAGATACACCTATGGAAAAGGGATTAAACTTAGCAATAACGGAGAAAACCATAGAAGTTCCCTACAGAGAGCTAATAGGAAGTTTAATGTTTGTGAGTACAGTCTCAAGACCAGATATATGCTATTCTGTATCTCACCTTGGTCAATTTTTGGACAAACCAAATGAAGAATGTTGGAAACATGGCAAGCGCATATTACGCTACCTTAGTTCAACTAAAGATTATGCACTTCAATATAAAAAGTGTGAACAGACAAGCTTAAAAGTTTTTTCGGATGCAGATTGGGCAAATAGTAAAACAGATAGAAAGAGTATAAGCGGATGTATAGTTAAATACAACGAGAATGTTGTAGCATGGTTCTCTAGAAAACAAAACTGTGTTGCATTATCAACTGCAGAGGCAAAGTTTAAAGCAGCATCCTTAGCATCATGTGAAGTAATAAATTTAAACGGAATATTAAAAGATTTTGGAATAATATAATGCCAACGCTGTATGTTGATAACAAAGGAGCCATTTTTATTTCAAAGGATTATGAAAATAGTAAACGATCGAAACATATCGATATTAGATATCATAACATAAAAGATTTGATATTTACAAAGAAAATGTCAATATAGTACATACAAACTGACAACAATTTGGCTGATATAAAATATACAAAATCACTAGCGACTGTAAGACATAAGATGCTCAGAGAACAATGCAAAGTATTGGTAAAATACACTTAGTTGTGTGGGTATTTATCTAGGAGGAGTGTATGTAATTTTAATAAGTTAAGATTTTCACATCAAATCGAGGAGGAGTGTCGGAATACAACCTCAATTCACAATTGTCTAAGCGACTGCTACACAGAAAAAGATAAGTGATGTCATGTCATATAGGAAAAATATCTGTATCTTTAAAATAATTATGTAGCTTTACATTTGAACAGTAACTGTATTATTAATTACCCTATTACCTGCTCCAACACTATCGCCCCTCACACAGCAGGACCCGATAAAAAAGATTAGGTTGCGTGCGTCCTTGCCACATATTAGTATAGTCTGTGATATTAGTAATCTGTGGTTGCGTTGTGTCAGGTTGCGTGTGTACACAGCAGCCAGAGGACTTTTTGGTTGCGTAGTTTGCTTGTGGGCTCTGTAAACGCGTTGTAAACATTTTTATTATTTTTTCACTTTTTATTTAACCAATAGATAAAATAACCGGTCAAGATGAGCACGTAATAATGTGTTTATCTTAGATATATTTATGTTCATATTTTACCCTGGAATATAGTCGGACGATTCTATCATTCAATCAAAATGTGGCAAACAGTGTTGTTAGTGTTTGTTTGTTTTCTGCATTATGTAGCTGGAATAAGTCAACTATGTGGGAATAAATCGTCGGAGCTTAGCTGCACAACAAAGGTATGTAGCCAATTTTTTGGTGTTAAATGCATATAGCCGCATCTGCATCAATTGGTATTGATTTTTGAAAAGGGCAAGACATTGGTTGCATTGACTGACATACACGTCCTTCACCAGTCTAACCCATCATTTTCCTCATATCGCTAATATTATTCAAATTAGCATCTTTCTGCTCTGCTCTGTATTCAAGTTAAAGAAATTTCCTTAATGATGGACACAGACATATTGTATAGTTTTATTATTTAAAATGTATCTCTCTCTAGTATCTTCAAATTACCTACTCAAGGTTGATCAATGAAACACATTTAGAAATTCTTTTTTATGTCTATTTCAACATAATCAATTATCCTAAGTTCTTCAATAGCCTAAAAGTACTTAAGCCAAAACTCAAGGCTAGACTTACAATAAT
This sequence comes from Atethmia centrago, assembly GCA_905333075.3. Classification (NCBI taxonomy): domain Eukaryota; kingdom Metazoa; phylum Arthropoda; class Insecta; order Lepidoptera; family Noctuidae; genus Atethmia; species Atethmia centrago. The sequence goes on from HG995376.1 coordinate 26,306,387, forward strand.
ATGTAAAATTGTAGACAGACATTGGAATGTATTTGTACATGAATCACCACAATGTTTGTATTCACTGACCATATGGCCATTAAATTGTATTACCCAGTGACTGGGTTGTGGAGGTCAGATAGGCAGTTGCTCCATGTAAAATACTGGTATCCAGCTGCATCTGGGTAGACTGGAAGCCAACCCAACATAGTTGGGATAAGGCTCGGCAGATGATGGTTGCCAAGTCATAGGTCTTAAGCTCGAACCCAAGGCACACACCTCTAACTTTTTTAAATGCGTTTTGTATATATATTATCACTTGCTTAAAAAAGGGTAAATGAAAACATAGTGAGGAAATGCCTGAGAGATATTTCTCGACAGCATGTTATGCCGAGTCAGAGGCCCATGGGTGGCATTAAAACTCTGACACCAGGTTAGTCATTAACCACACGAAAAAGAAACAAGAAGCCTTAAATAATTAAAAAGTGGTTTTTAGTCATATTACTTGTGTATTTGTACTTTTTTTTTTTGGTGCACCCCTGACTACCTACCTGCAGTATTGTCTCTCCTTCCCCCTTCAATACATCCTAAGGTTGTCTGTAAAAGATCACTTTTAACGATAAGACCACCCATCTTGTCAACCCCTTGTAAAATTTCAATATTTGTATCTGTAACTTTTATGGTGTACATAATAAAGAGTATTCTATTCTTTTAATATAATCATATTGCAAGTTACCTACGTAAGGTAGGAGATAGAAGCATTAAGACACACACATACAAACACATACATAGTACATAGTTAAATTTCACATACTAATTTTACGTAATAACTTGCAATGAAAGAACACAGTAACAAAAAATAGGGAATAGGAATGGTCTCAAAACATTTTAGCAATTCTTTGAGTTAAGAAAGTGGTTATGTCTTGTAATCTCTCTCACTAATCACTAGAATAATAATAATAATTATAATAATCTTTATTTTTTCTCTCCTCACAAAGGATTACATAGTTATAAACATAGATACATAGATTATAGCATTTTGACTAAGATGTACAAAATATGATCCTTTGAGAGACTGGCGTCCATACTAGGATACCCTGTGTGACGGATCACCAAGCTCTTGCCCCGAATAGTCATTCATAAATCAAAAGACCATTCTGGTCTTATTGGTAGTCCACAACTCATTTGGTAGTCAAAGGCCATGTGACCACCCTCAGGAATTTTACTGAGACTGGTCACAATTTGCTAATAAGTGTTGTGTAACCAGCAATCTAGAGTTGTTAGAAGTGGTCAGCACAGGGCTGATTGTTGTATTTACAATTCGTGGGAGTGACTGACTGTGACTGTTTGAGAAATGGGACGTTTGGACGGACGATATGGAGCGCCCCCCCCGTCCTTGTGACTGTTGGTTATAATGTATCTGGTCATCAGTATTCACCAATGTCATCGGGCCAATAATAATTATATTGGTATCGAATCGGTATCGGTATAGCTGTCGACATAGGTATCGGGTTGGTGTCGTTTGCCACCCTCCCCTGGTGTGACGTCACGATATCACACTTTGTTGACCCCCACCCTTAACGAGTGACATAATTTATGGATGGCCCCCAAATATCTTTCAGTAGATAATAAATGCATTTATGTACCATACAATAGTTGGTAAAACACCCGCCTCATAACTATGTATGATTGGTGTACCTTGTTGGTCATTCAAATAAATACTTCTGATAAAATATTTAAGTACCTATGTGGAAATTTTTCGGCATTTATAAATAAACTTTCTGGGCATATTATTCGTGCAGTATTTTGGTGTGTGACTACATGTCTGGTATATTTATTTTTTAATTTTAAGGTCATTCTCCTGCCCTTATCCCAATTTATTTTGGGTCGGCGCAACATGTCGCTTTCTTCCATACTTCTCTATTAGTTGTCATCTCGGTAGTCACCCCCTTTCTAGCCATATCATCTTTCACACAGTCCATCCATCGTTTCTTTGGTCTTCGTCTACTCTTATAGCCATCGACATTCATACTCAAGACTTTCCTCACGACATTTTCCTCATTCCTCCGCATCACACGCCCATACCATGACAACCGATTTCCGCACAACTTTTCAGTCACCGGTGCCACTTTCAGACTTCCTCGTATGTACTCATTGCTTATTCTATCCATTCGTGTCACACCACACATCGCTCTTAGCATTCTCATCTCAGCTGCATGCCCAACATTCTGATCCATACAAGACAGCAGGTCTTACCATTGTTTTATATATCTTCCCCTTAAGTTTAAGGGAATGCGGGAGTCGCAGATTGTTCCCGTGACCTGCTGCCATTTCATCCATCCAGTGTTAACTCTATGCTTAACCGTCCGATCTACTTCGCCATCGCTTTGCACGAGTGAACCGAGATACCGAAAGTCAGAACAGACTGGGAGTAGCGCGCCATCAAGCGCTATGGCTCCAGAACTGGAGAGACCGCCAAAATCGCAGAACATATATTCAGTTTTGGTTCTGCTGATTTTCAAGCCAACATTCTCCAGCTTCTGTTGCCATTTCTCCAATCTGCTCTGGATCTCAGGTCCATCTTCACCGACAAGAACAATGTCATCGGCGAACAGCATGCTTCTTCCTGTATGTCCGACGCCAGGGAGTCCATAATCAACAGGAAGAGGTAAGGACTTAACGCCGACCCTTGGTGTAAGCCTACAGCCACACTGAACCCGTCGGTATTGCCAGCAGCCGACCGGACGTCCAACATTAGCTGTACATAGCACGAATTAACTCCACATACTTCCCGGGCAAACCTTTCTCTTTCAAAGCCCACCACAACACATCACGAGGTACCCTATCAATTATCATACGCTTTCTCCAGATCTATTAACACCAAGTGCAAGTTCTTGTGTGCACGTCTGTACTTCTCGCACAATTGGCGGAGTGCAAAAGTGGCGTCCACTGTTCCTCGACCTGGCATAAACCCAAACTGGTTCTGGGTAATCTCACTCTCCTCTCGCAGTCTTTTCTCTATTATTTTCTCCCATAGCTTCATACTATGTGACATGAGCTTTATCCCTCTATAGTTGTTGCAGTTCTGAACATCACCTTTATTCTTGAAGATGGGCACTAGCGAACTATTGCACCATTCTTGTGGGATCCCTACTTCATGCAACAACTTATTGAAGAATAAAGTCAGCCACATACATCCATCTTCTTTTAAACACTTCCATACTTCTATTCATTAGTTTTTCAAAATAAACCTTCCATCGTTGAAGGGAAGCAACATAGAACCAGAACACCAGCAGGTGATTGAGCAAATAAATCTAATTTTTTTAATTGAGCACTTTAAAATTGTATATTGTTTTCATTGACCTTATTTTTTTTACTGTTTCCCTACCCTATGAGTATCAATGAGACTACAAAACCTACACCAACAGTATTTAGCTTTTAGCTTTTGAACCGTAATAGCATAAGAATAGTGACATTTTCACAGAATACTTGTCAATGTGTACTAATTACTATGGTCTCTTTCCATTATAATAATTATACTCTCGATCATCTATAATATATAAAAATGAATCCCTATTTCCCTTGGTCACGGCATCACGCGTGAACAGCTGGACCGATTTCGCTAATTATTTTTTTGGTGTGTTTGTTATTGTCAGTAGAAGGTTCTTATGTAAGAAAATTGCGCGGAAAATTAGAATATTTCTTATGCGAGTGAAACCCCGGGGCGCACCTTTAGTGAACTAAATAGTTTTTGCACTTACAATTAGTGCGCGTGTCCAACTCGCACTTGGCCAGTTTCAAGGTGCGATCATTACAACCTATTGTTGTAAGTGTCTAGAACTCATTTGCTATTCATTACTCATGTTAAGTTTTATTTTATTACATATTAATTTGCAAGAGCCTATTCAAGTGTCACCTTGCTGTTATTTATTGATTTTGAATCGAAATTGACGTCATAAATTATCGTAAAATGAAATCATTGCCTGTATTGTAAACCTAATGTGATAAGAATTTACAATTGACGCTGTTTGTTGTCAATAAATCTTAAATGCAGGACGGATGTCTAAAGATGCGACCGTATCACGAGCATTCGAATGAGATTTACCTATGTACGTACAGTCAGCGTCAATAATATCGGGACGAACATAGTGTTCAAAATGATCTAAACAACTACGAAAATTAAATATTAACTCAATGACACAACTGTTTCAAAATGAAGAAAGTACACGACAACAACAGGGCAACTATCACCTCTTATAGCAGTATTATTTCAATATTACTTCAGCGTGAGAATGAGATGGAGCTATAAGGTCTGTACAGCGCTATCACTTTCCCTCTGTGAAGTAATATTATAATAATACTGCTATAAGAGGTGATGGTTGGCCCCCTGGGCCTCAAGTCTGCTATTACAATAGTGTCAGAATGGTCTGTTCCGATCTTCATTAATGACGTCATTATATTAGTAGATTACCAAACTTGTCAAAATCAACAATTATATAATCAATTATAGACCATTCTGACACTATTGTAATAGGAGACATGAGGCCCTGTCATTCTGACAAGAATTTTATCAAATCGAGATAAAATTTAATTTTCTTAGTTGTTGAGATCATTTTGAACAGTCGGTTCGTCCCGATATTTTTGACGCTGACTGTATACCTACTTGATGGTTATGAAAATTCAGATCTTATGCTGGGGCTACATTGTCGCGATAAGGGCCCGGAAACGTTACCTATTTAAAATAACGTTTTAAAAAGGTTTCTTACAGTTCTTTGTACAACATTTTGCTCAGAACGAAAAAGAAAAGAGAACGTTTTCAAAAACCGGTTTAATCCACAGGAAGCAGCCGCGCACAGCGTGCGGCGACGAGCATGAACTTGTTTAGTTAAATTAGGTTCCGTATGTATTTTCATTACATCATTCATTCCGATGCGCTTACGTATTGATTGGAGTTGTGTTGCGACTTTCGAGTAATTAGTTAGTCAGTTGTGCTTATTTCTTCCTCACAAAATGGGACGAAAGAGAAAAACCTAATTTACTCATATTACACTTACTGTGCTAACGGTACTCACCTGAATCATCCACGCTTACCTACTACACACTATTTACCTACCGTACTCACAAAATAATAGTCACAGATAATAGTACTTTGAGCTTTAACGAAACGACGAAACAACCCTAAAAATGGAAAAAAAAACGATTTATATTTTGTTCTTCTTCAAAAACGTTTTTATAACGTTTCCGTTCGAACGTAACCGAAACAAGTCGTTTTTTAGGTATTTATGACGAAAATGTTATAAAAATATACCGGTATCCGAGCCCGCGTCGCGCCCGTGGTCGCGATATCGCGAACTCTACTTCGCGCGCTCTCTCTCGCCCTACGGCTACACTGTCGCGATAATGCGAACTACATTTCGTGCGCTCTCTAGTGACCGGTGTGCTACCTTGCGGTGCCTTTGTGTCGCGACGCGTCGCGCGACATGTCGCGCCAGTATGTAGGAGCCTTTAATCCAAGAGTCAATAAACATAAATATCCTAAAATTAAATTCATACATACTGTAATAGTACAATAAATGGTTACGAAAAAGCCCCCAATTTATTTTGATATCACCGTAAATATTAATGATTGGCTTGTAATGCTACGGCTACACTGTCGCGATAACGCCAACTGCGCTTCGCGCGCTCTCTGTTGTACAGCGAGACGTCGACCGGTGTGTGACCCTATAACAGCTACATCATTCATTCCTCTTGGCCGTCACTGGAGGTGGACGTGTGTCGCGTGTGCTCACTACTTTTTGCAAATATTTATTTTTCTAAATTCCTATTGGCCAAAGTGTAGAACTCAAATTCTCGTTTACTCCTACGGTTACCTTACGGTTAGACTCCACCCCTCGAAAGGGATAGACTCTGTTAGCGGTGTTTCCTCGGCAACAACTGCTGTGTGATTGGCTTTTGTCGAGCTGGATTTGAACTAGCGGCTCTTGCGCGGCAGTCGCCCGCTTTTGCCATTCAACCACACCAACGTTAGCGCATCAGGTGAATTTACTACGCACAACGAGCTACGAGCGGCAACATCCCCCCTCCCGCGCGCACTGCGTGACCTTGTCCACGGCTACGCGGACTAGAACAGCCGATGTGAGTGCTACGACCGCTACGAGAAACTGACGTCATCGTACCTGCTACATCGACCGCTGCCGCTGCTACGAGTCGTCTACGATACTCCATCGACTACGCCGCGCCGCACTGTGTATGAATAGCCACATCGAATACATTGAATATAAAACTTCACCTTCAATCTCGGATAAGTACCTACTCTTTTTTTATTATCGTTAATAACTGTGCTCCAAGATGGCAGGTGTTCAGCGCACCCCACCTAAAACGCCAAAAACACAAACAATCAATATGAGTCAGAGTCAAACTCAATCTGAACCCGACATTAACACGGCAATAATGATGAGCGACTATGTAAATATTAACCGTAACAAGCGGCCTCGCCAAGATAATTCGCCACAAGGCGGGTCAGTTTCAATTTCTGGAGAACTACAAGACAACAGCATAACAAAAACGCTAACGGAACAGACTACCCTAATGTCTAAACTGTTAGTTGAGGTAGCTCAAATAAAAACACAAAATACCCAGATACAGGCTACCAACACGGAAATTCGTAAGTCAAATGAAGAAATCGAGAAATCAATGTTCTTTTTAAATCAAAATTTCGAAGATTTGAGAAAACAAGTTGAGGACTTAAGGAAGGAAAGACTAGAACAGCAAAAGTATATAGAAAACCTGGAACAAAAGATAACAGATCTACAGCACAAGTCCCGCTCGTCTGGTGTGGAACTGAGAAATGTACCACAAGAAAATACTGAAACCCACACTAGTCTTATAAAAACAGTATGCAGTATAGGCAATGCTGTTGGAGTACAAATTCCTGAATCCGAGTTGCGTGACATCTATCGTCTACCCGGGAAGTCTACCACTTATGACACCCCACGTCCAATAATAGCTGAATTTACCAGAGTGCAGACAAGACAGACACTCTTATCCGCAGTGCGAACGTTCAACAAAGATAAGGGAAAAGACGAAAAACTTAGCACTAGCCTGATTGGATTACCAGGGCGACACCAACCGGTGTATGTCGCTGAACAACTACCTGCAAGTACCAAGAAGTTATTTTATCAGTCCCGTGAGTTCGCCAAAAAGTACAAATACACATACTGCTGGATATCCAATGGTAATATTTTCCTGCGGAAGCAAGAGGGCGACAAACAGCTTTTAATCAGCACCGAAAAACACCTACAAGATCTTGGTAACAAAAATATGTGACTACACCTGAAACTAACCGTAAATTGTTTTTATTTTAATTTGTTTAGAATATTTAGATCATTTTTTAGTCAATTTGTCATCTTCATATATTATCAAAAAAAACAGTCCTTATCAAACACAACCACACTCTCACAAACATTACATACAAAAGGGAACCCTAATCACAAATACATTCACAAGACGTACACATACATAACAATACTTCACAATATCATAAAATACACATTTGTGCGACGCACTTGCCATTCTAACTTTATGTACAAAATAATACTTGCTCATCCAACTAGCTCACGCTCTGATATTTATTTTTTAATTATAAATGGCTAATTTGATTAATATTAATAACGACCTTGATAAATTTACCGTAGGCAACTCCTTTACATGTAACCCAGAAGACTGTCTAAAGTATGTCAACGTTACTGGTAGCGATATTAAATTACTTCATTTAAATATTCGTAGTGTAAATAAAAACTTCGATCAACTTCTAGTACTATTGCGCTTAACTAAAATTAACTTTGACATCATAGTTCTGACCGAATGTTGGCTGAGTAAAGCTAATAATTTACCTATACTGGAAGGTTTCCAGTCTCACTCAACTGAAATAAATCTCAATCAAAATGATGGAGTTATAATCTATACCAAACTGGGCCTGCAAACTAATGTATGGGAACCCACCTTTAGGGGCGGAAATTGCCTCATGTGTCAAATCGACAACAAGTTAGCAGTAGTGGCAATCTACCGCTCTCCGTCATACAAGTCCAACGACGATTTTGATTATTTCAAGACTAGCTTGACTAGTGTTTATGATACCATATCCGCCTGCCCAAATATAGTATTAGTGGGCGATTTAAACATTGATATAATCAAACGTAATGAGGACAACAAATGTCTTGACTACCTCATCTTAAATGCTTCTCAAGGGTTATTGCCCACTCACGAATTTCCCACTCGCCTTGAAAAAAGCCTAGATCACATACTTCTAAAGACTAAACTATTGTCGACCACACTGGTTTTAGAGTCCCATATTACTGACCACAAGCCGATCCTCCTCGACATCATGGACGCTAACCCTGCGCGAAGAACATGTTACCTTTCCACCCGCCTTAACCATGAAGCTATTAAGCTAGAACTGGAAAATACTGATTTCTCAAATATATACACTGGGGAGGATGTTGATATTTCTATGAACAAATTTATAGACATCGTAACAATGGTCATATCCAAACACACAACTCAAGTTAAGATTCCTAGACAAAAAAGAACTCTAAAACCCTGGATAACTCCTGGTCTCCTAAAATGCATTAAACATCGAGATAAGTTACACATAAAGTCCAAGAGAGCACCAGACAACCTTATACTTAAAATTACCTATAATCGCTACCGAAATTTTTGTAATGACCTACTCCGTAAACTAAAAATATCATACGAAAGGAGTGAGCTTGAAAAAGCAAGTAATAATCCAAAGTTTTTATGGAAAACGATAAAGGAAATAACCAACACCACGAAAATATGTGCAAGCCCCGTCGAACTATTAAAAATACGCAGTGATCCTAAGTCTTCCGTAAATGAGGTCTGTAGTTTTTTCGTTAATGTAGGAAAAAAGCTGGCCGACAACATTATATCACAAAACCAAAACCCAACACCTCAGATTAGCGATCAGTCTCATCCACATGGTACAAACCCATCCCCTGTAAACTCTCTTGCATTCTTAGACGTAGATGAAGCTGAAACAGAGTCGCTTATCCTACAGTTACGGAATGACTGTGCTATTGGATGGGACGGTATCTCGCCTCTTTTATTGAAGAACTGTCGCCGTGTACTGATACCGCCACTTACCTTCATATATAACCGCTGTCTAAAATTGGGCGTGTTCCCGGATGCTCTTAAAAGGGCGATAGTCCATCCTATACACAAGGCAGGGAGCAGAATCTGTGTCGATAATTATAGGCCTATCTCAGTCTTGCCGACACTTTCTAAGATCCTTGAGAGGATCTTAAACAATCGTCTCAGGACCTTTTTGGAAAAATATAAAATTATAGCAGATAACCAGTATGGCTTTCGAGCTAATGTTTCAACAGAAGATGCTGTGCTGGGATTGACCCAAGAGGTAGCTAAAAATTTAGACAAGAAGACAAGATGTTTAGGTATATTTCTTGACCTCTCTAAGGCATTTGACACAGTTTCTGTTCCCATCCTTATCTCAAAATTGGAACACTTGGGTGTACGTGGCGTGTCACTTGGAATATTCAAAGATTATCTCAAGAATCGCACCCAGAGAGTTAAAATTGATACCCACCTCAGTGATGAGGAGTTTGTAACTTTCGGCGTCCCCCAAGGCAGCATTCTAGGTCCCACCTTATTTCAAATATACATCAATGACCTTTGCAAAATGAACCTCCCAAATACTAAGATTTATACTTACGCTGATGACTCCGTGATCTTAGTTCAAGGATCTACTTGGGATATTGTCAAATCCATAGCAGAATTGGCGGTAGCGGAAATAATGAAATGGCTCAAGTTTAATCTCCTTACTTTAAACACAAACAAAACCTGCTACGTCCCATTTGCAATTAGGCGAAAGACCGCACCGTCACACTGTTTTTCAATTATTGCCCATTCATGCTCTAACCGATCGGCATCATGCCGTTGTCCAGCATTAATTAGAAGTGACAGCGTAAAGTACTTAGGAATCCACATAGATGACGGACTTACATGGAAAAAACAGCTTGGCGCTGTCACGACTAGAACTTTGCGCCTCATACATATATTTAAATCACTCCGAAACTCTGCTAATGCCGATATATTGAAAATGGTGTATTTTGCGCTATGCCAATCGGTCATAGGTTATTGCATCCCTGTATGGGGTGCTGCAACTAAAGGTAGCATCCTGAGGGCAGAGAGGGCACAGAGAGCCATACTTAAAGTAATGACAAGGAAGCCCCATAGATACCCAACAACACAGCTGTACGCAGACTGCAAGGTCCTTACAGTCCGTCAGCTCTTTGTGCTTCAATCTGTCCTTAGGAAACATCGCAGCCTTCCCCCGTCTAACCCTAAAAAGCGTACAAACCTTCCCTCAGGCACCCAACACAGGACCACGTTCGCAAAGCATCAGTATTATGTAATTAGCGCGTACATTTACAAACAGATTCATAAAAAACTGAATATATTAGACCTCAACAAACACAACCTAAAATTAAAAGTGACAGAATGGCTACTTAAACAGGATTATGCCGAAACGGAGACTTTACTTACCTTCATCGCCTAATAAGCACATACCCATATCCATGCTCGCTCGAACACTTCTATCTTCACATCCATGCAGACTCGCACACACAATTTCCCCACACACTTACACACTAACACTACTCCACCTACTTATCCACACTCACACACAAACACCTACACACCTACAATCACATTCATTCACTCTCACTCTCGCACTCTCACATAATCATACATAATTTAAAACTAGACTAAAACTTATTATTATTTTGATTTTATTTTTTTTTTTCTTTCTTTTTCTTTCCCTTCAGAAGGTAAATCGACACAGTCCACTTATACATATGTCAATTGGAACCTTATAGCGAAACACTGTCTCTTAAGATACAGGCTACCCTAGTTTAAGAGACAGAGTTTAATCTATTGTGTACAGATTTCTGCAGCATGCAAATGTTTAATGTAAATGCCCTGTACCTACCTTTAATCCTAAAATTGTAAACTTTAAATACAATTATCTGTATTTTTTGGAAATAAAGATATTATTATTATTATTATTATTATTGTCGCGATAACGCGAACTCCACTTCGCGGGCTCTCTCTCGCACACCGGTCACTAGAGAGCGCACGAAATGTAGTTCGCATTATCGCGACAGTGTAGCCGTAGGGCGAGAGAGAGCGCGCGAAGTAGAGTTCGCGATATCGCGACCACGGGCGCGACGCGGGCTCGGATACCGGTATATTTTTATAACATTTTCGTCATAAATACCTAAAAAACTACTTGTTCGACTTGTCGCGCGACGCGTCGCGACACAAAGGCACCGCTTGTAGCGCTAGACGCGGTGTCTTTGTGTCGCGTCGCGCGACAAGTCGTGCCAGTATGTAGGAGCCTTAATACTCTGACTGAAGGAAAACGCATTTGGTTAAATTTCCTCGATAGAAAAGACTTACTTTACATATTTTTTTTGTAATTCTAAAATCCTAAGTAATTTCATTGCAAAATTGCATTCAAAATTTGCGTATTAGGTAGGTAATTGAAAACTGGCTGAAAGTATTTTGGGTAGGTACATATTTTGATTTATTTTTAACAATTTTTATTTGGCTTGGCGCTCTTACGTTGTTTTATTTTGGTTCCAGCGCAACGCTGCGCTCTCTTTTTTCGCATGTGGAAGTAATTGACTCTAGTTCGCTATGCTTTATTTTTTATGTATCACTTTAATTTGCAAACTAATTAAAGGGATTCGAAAAGTGTGTTTGGGAACATCTCTATACCTATACTTTTGTAGTCTTGATCGCGCTCGAACTTAGTAATTGTTCCAACACAGCCAACCGCTAGCAACATCGCCGAAAGCTATTTCGCTAGCGGTTTCGTGACGCGCGATTCTTCGCGATAGGCAGTAGAGGACGCACCATAAGATAAAATAGTCTGAACGTACTTTTACTACGTAAATTTTTTGTACTAATTTCCTGACTAATTGACAAAACAATAGGGTATTTTACTATATACGAGAAAAAATCTATAAATATAATTATTATTGAGATAGTTTCGGCAGAGAGGAGGAAAATGTTAGTTTTATTTCATAAAATAACAAAATAAATTTTATAATTCAATTCAACGTTTTCAGTTTTTCTAATCTGTTAAAAAACACCATGAAATAGTAGCCGCCATGTTATTACGTCATACGGCTGTGTAAACTAAAACGTGTCACCTGTCAACTGATAGTTAGATAATGGATCAGCGCATTTGTTTACATAGCTAAGTGACGTCATGACCACAGAGCAACATGGCATCCACTGCGTCCAACGTTTTCATCAAACTACGGGCGTTTGAAAATGTAAAATTTAAATGCATTTTTATGGCACTTATCGATTGAATAAAAATTTTGTGATTTATTTTGGGGCATATTAGCACTATAGAATTTAATTAAGTGTGAAAAATGGGTGTAAGACCCTATTCTTAGACCACACCCCATCTTATAAATGCTGAAGCATTATAGTGCATCTTGCTTGTTTTCCCCGAAGAGTAAAGCAAAGGTGTACCTGTAGTAGTTACACCCACATTTCGCCAGTTCTAGTTCTTTTCAATTCAGTGTCTTTATACTGAAATTTAATTTCAGATTCACGGCCAAATACACGCGGACTATGACGCCTGCAGTCTGAAAGTGTACCCGCCTGACAGCCAGGAATGTGGTGCCATGACGTTTGGGCCCCTGTCGCCGAACACCCACATCGGGGGCGTCACGCTCCAACCGTACATCATGAAAGTGCGCCATTACGACTCCTTTGATATGAACCACACGGTCCTGAATATTATGTTCAGTAATATTAAATGGAAAAGTAAGTTTTATGGAAATTATTTGAGCTTTCTCTAGCAAATAACATCGGTCTACGAAGGACATATTATGATGATGACTCAGAGAAGTCGGTGAATCTGATTCCGTTGTATAAGAGTACAATCAGCAGTGTTAGTTCCCCCAATTAAATGTTTGTACAATGCGATTCAACTAAGAATAGGAATGATCTTGCGCCATATTGTGAAATTTTCGCAAATCAGCACCTCGTTGACTTATTTTGGAGCAAATTCAGTGAGATATAACAAAAACAAATTACAAAAACAGATAACAACAACTTTAATTAAAACATATCAAATTTCTTGGCGAGCCGTATATTTCATGTTTCAGTTGACAGATCTAGGTCAATGACGTTCGTATTCTAAGTTGGATCGCATTGTATGTAATGAAATGGTTTATTCTGTAAATAGGATATCGGAAACACTTTTACACGTCATACCTATTTAAAAAAAAAGCTAGTTGGAGTCAACATTTCCTACCAGACTTGAGAAGAAATGACGAAACAAACACAGGGATCAGCTCAGTGATAACGGCTTCGAATTATGACTTGTAAGTTGGTAGGTTCGAAACCAAGCAGGCACGCACAAAGCAAACTGTTGTACAGTATTCCCAAATTAATAATGCGCATACAGATCTTCGCTAATTGTCGTATTTCCGGAAACACCCGAATCATTGAATCGTAAGAGTAAGTAAGTCTACTAAATTATGCATGAAGAAAATGCACTTAACCACTCTATACACATATCGTCTTCCGACGCTCGGGGAATACGACCGTTGCGAAGATTTCTGTGCGCATTATCACTTTGGGAGACCTGTATTTTGTTTTATCACCACTGCTCTTGAAACGGTGAAGGAAAACATTGTTATGCTACGGCTACACTGTCGCGATACCTACATTTCGCGCGCTCTCTCTTGTACAGCGACACGTTGACCGGTGTGCGAGAGAGAGCGCGCGAAGTGGAGTTCGCGTTATCGCGGCAATGTAGCCGTAGGGTTAGGACACCGACATGTCCTATGAACAAAAAAATCGAAGAGGAGTATTATTAGTAGAATGTGTGAGTGTGTGTCATGTAGCTTCTGTTCCTAGTTTTCTGTCAGTTTGTTTAGCAGATAATGAAAAATCGTAAACGATCATCATTGCGCAATACACAGTGACGCGAATTTGAAAACTTTTTACGTACGAAACTATTATGGTCTAAAAAGAGGTCCCACTAATGACTATAATGTTAATTCTTATTAATATATGTTTAAATTAAATACGTAATGTAGAATACGTGGTTTCAATTAATGTGATAACCGAGTCGCCCCACTGTATTTAGAACAATAATAATAAATCGTATAAAATAACACAATATTCAATAACGTTAGCTTATCTTTAGAGATGACATCATCAGGCATGTGTCCCTATGTTTATTTCTATGGGTACCTACGTCTATTTTCTTCTTAAGTGTTTTGATTGGGTTTTCCTGTTAGGAAATGCTGCTTTGCGCAGTTATTAGGGGTTTAACGTCTCGCCCTAAGGCGTCGGTAAACAGACGCCTGAGGGTGACACTGGAATTATAAATTTAAAATTGTACCTGGCATCTATGCATTGTCTAAAAAAGATTGCAGTGATTTTGAACAGACAAAATGTAGTAGGAGTTTGTGTTACAGGAAACATGTTGCTAGCAACAGTAACACAAAATTATCTTGCTGCAACAATCATATTCATCTTTTGTTTACCATTAATGTGGTTTTGCCTGGTATATGGGAATACAGGCATTTTATACATTAACATAATGTTGATTTTCGCTTACAGCCATGAGATTCCGCTTCCAAGACAAGTACAGAGACATAAAGAATCACTGCAGAGACATACAGATGTCGAACGAGGCTACTATCAACGACGACTCGGTTCTCTACTACGACTGCTACTGGCCAAAAACTGACGAGAAAGATGGACAGAGTCACATTCTCGACTTCGAGGCTACGGCTGAAGATCAGACTGTTAATAGGGGACAGTATTACTTTAATATACCCTCTGCTGATATGCTAAGTAAGTGAACTATGTTTTAAAATAGCGCCAGAGGCGTAGCGCACTAACAACTCCATTCCTAGCGGCTTCCCTTCGGATGATCGGAAGAGTAACTCCACTTATATCACCTTTGCTAATAGCACATTCAGTAGTGTCTACGATTGTCAAATAATATAGATGTAACCCAGGCATTTAAAACACCCTAATATTCAAATAAAAAAACGCATATTTTAACGCCAACATGATAATTGCGCACAAAAAATCATACAATAGCGATCTCGTCATGACGTCAATTGAGGTCTCGTATTCACGTCATGGACGACACTCGTTATCCATCGGGTTATGGCTGAGACAAACAGAAACATGCGTCGGTGAGAACGAGAATAAAAAACAAAATAATAAAAAACACCCATGCCTTGTCAAAAAGTGAATTACAAAAATATAATAAAAGAAATTAAAACAAACTAAATGATTTTGAAATGAATACCAATCTTTTTAGCGAACTCGGGGGACCTGTAAAGAACTGTTCCAAGGAACCGCCCCCGACTGCAATGAACAGATTGGTATTCAGTTCAAAATCGTTTGGCTTGTATTATTTTTTTTAATTAAATTTTTGTAATTCACTTTTTGACAAGGCAGGTGTGTTTTTTAATTTTTTTAATTATTTTGTTTTATTTTATACCTTTTAGTGATAAAACGATATTTTTTTTATAAGTTTTTATATGGGATATTGAATAGTACCTACTGTTATATTTATTTAATTTCTTTTGTTATGTTATTAGTGAACAAGTGCATACTGAATACTTCTGTTATATATTTTTGCTATGTACTAAGCAAGCTCTAGTCTAGACGATGATAGTATTAGTAAAATTTTTCGTGAACCATGGCTTCCCCATTATACAGGTTGAAATTGAAAACTTGCGACAAACTGAAATGGGACATTGTATACATCATTATTAACAACTTTTACTAAGGGACCAAAGCAGTAATCCCAAAAAAAAAATCTGCTTTTCCTACATTTTGATGAGGTATTGCGAACATAAATGTAGGGGACAGCAGTTTTTTTTTGGGATTGTAGCTTTGGTCCCTTAGTAAAAGTTGTTCATAATGATGAGTACAATCTCCCATTTCGATTTGTCGCATGTTTTAAATGTCACCCTGTATTGTTTAAATTTTCACGTTAAAATTTTCACGACGTATTCTTATGATTATTTATAGAACTGAACAATTTCTTCTTAGGCTTCCCTCCTACAAAACGTCAAGCCTCGCCACTTTACAGCACCCTAATTGGGTAACACACTCTTAATGACAATTCAAAATCAAAAGTCATTTATTCAAACTAGGCTGAGAACAGCAATTTTTCGAACGTCAAAATGACTTAAGACAGTCCCCAAAAAACGCCCACCCTTCACCACTTCGTAGTGCTTTAGCTGGGAAGATTATGTGGCGCAACAAACTTCCCTGCAATTACTTCATCATTTCACAATACAAAGAAATCCAGCGCTTAATAATGTTTAAAAGATTTGTTTTTTTGGCAACGAGATCAACGAAATGTACCCATCATTGAATAAATTGTTACGAGTGTGTTATGCAACTGGGCTGCTGGTACGTATGTCTTTTAATGATTGATTATTCTTTTTCGTTTAAATTGCAATTCATTTATTGACATAATGGTTTAATAATTTATGTTTGCATGGTATTTTACATTTTATTTATATAATTCCTCAGTAATTTTCAAATTTTAATTTAATTGCATTTTTTCATATATATTTGTATATCTAATTCTATTAATGTTTCATCTTAGATTATATTCGAACGCAATGTAAATTGTTACTGAATTAATAAATTGAAAAATTGAAATGACCTTGATAAAGTTGGCCATGTATAAATCAGCCACTCAGAAAAATAATAGAAAAAATCATAGGATGTCATGGGGACTGCGGAGTGAAGTGAAAAGTTATCGCTCAACGCACCCAAAAGCAATTTTCACTTCAATTAAATAATGATTATCTGAAAACTGAGCAGTGGTGTCTCAGTGGTAACGGCCGCGACTTACGAGTTGTAGGTCGTAGGTTCAAACCCGGACAGGCGCTTGACTTTGTGTAAATAATTTTATCACCACTGCTCTCAAAACGGTGAAGGAAAACATCGTGAGGAAACGGGCATGCCCTAGAAACAAAAATTCGAAGACATGTGACGTCTACAACCCGCACTGGGCCCGCGTGGTGGATTACGGCCCACTCCCTTTCACAGAGAGGAGGCTTGTGTCCCAGCAGTGGGAACATTATAGGCTTGTTATGTATATCTGAAAACAATTTAATAAATCAGTATACACAAATTAAACTTTCCACGTGGTCAAATTAACTTAACTTACTGCTACTAGTGCTACTACAGCATGCCAGCGCGGCATGCATTTCGGTAACGCGAATCCATAAGATTTTCCCCTACCAAAAATCGCTCAAAGCTCCTAAAATAGTTCTCACTTCAAAAATAAGTAAGTACCTCTTTTCCTGACCATGGCTAACAAATCCCACCTTTTCAGGTTCTTCAACAACTGAAGAAAAATGGAAGCCGTTTATATACATAGAAATATTCCCAACGATCATGCGGTTACATATCATGCCACCTCCAAAACAGCTGAAAATTCGTGCGTACCTCGTCCAGGTTGTGACTCCTGCCGGCAGAGATGCTAAAGAGGTTATGGCGACTACCAGGTTTCTTCAGAATAATACCGATGAAGTGACGTACGACTACAACTTTGTGGGGTCGAATGGCTCCTTCAGCTTTGTGGTCACACCCTTACATGAGAGGTGCGCTGTGAAAGGAGGCATTGGCTGTAAATCTGTGGAGAGTCCCAGGATTATGATAAGTGAGTATTTTGTTTTATATGGATTTCTTTTGCCCGCGATTTCGCCCGCTTAAAGGTCGGAAACATAACACTGGGATATAAAGTGTCTATGTTCTAACCCAAGTCATGGTCTACCTTTTTTTTTGGTCGGGAAATCATCAAATAACTTCTCCCGCTCTGGGCGGAGCGGGAGGGTGTGTCAGACTCTTACTGACTAAAACCCACCCGTGTCTTTACGTTGCCTGTGTTGCCAGGGGACTCGGTATCCCTTTCGGACTTTCCCGCGACCCCGGCAGCCATCTAGCGGACCCCTACACTTGTGCTGACATGTCTTTGAGGCGCGGGTGGAACACAACGCGCCGTCGACCCGGGCCTGGTCCTTATCGGACGGCCAAACGCCTCTTGCTGGAGGCTCTACGCGGGGGTCGTGCAGTCCATAGCCTTTTACGGCGCTCCAGTGTGGGCGCGTTCGTCGGTGTGGTACCAGCCCGCCGGTCGAACGCGTCCCAAAGGGTCATGGCCATCCGGTTGGTCCGGAGATACCGCACGGTCTCCGGTGAGTTGGCGAGCTTCCTTGCCGGATTGCGGTCATGGGATCTGGAGGCAAAAGTCCTCGCCCACATGTGGTAGTGGCGTGAGGAGGCGAAACGCCGGGGCGTAACTCCGCTGCCGCGAGGAATCGCGGCACAGCGAACGGACGAGGCTCTGGCGGGATCTCATGGTAACATGGAGAGTGCGATTGTCGCAACCCAGTGCTGGGCATGCCACAATTGCGGCGATAAGTCCCCTCTTTGAGGAGTGCCTAGAGAGGTGCCACGGCGTCCTCATCTATCACTTGAAGCAGGTCCACACCGGACGCGGCTGCTTCGGGAGGTTTCTGTGTCAGATAAGGCGGGAGAAAACGCCCGGGTGTCACTACTGTGTGGATCGCCCGGAAGACACGGTGGAGCAAACGGTGGAGGTCTGCCCGGCTTGGGCAGAGCACCGCCGTGTCCTCGTGGAGGCGATCGGCGGCGGAGATCTCTCGCGTCCGGCCCTTGTCGAGGCCATGGTACAGAGCGCGATAGGAATAGCGGATAGGATGCCGCCACCTCCATTTGCGAAGCAGTAATGCTTGCGAAGGAGGAGGATGAACGCGTGAGGGAGAGGCAAAATTCGCGTCCTCACGCCCCGAGCCGCCGCAGGAGACGCCCTTTTTTTTTTTTACGGTGGGAAATCATCAAATAACTTCTCCCGCTCTGGGCGGAGCGGGAGGGTGTGTCAGACTCTTACTGACTAAAACCCAACCGTATTCCTTCCTGTTGCCTGTGTTGCGGGGGCTTCGGTGACCCATAAGTACCTAGGAGACGACCTGGGTGTCGGGAATCGCAGGCCGACCATCGTAGGCAATCATCGTAATCCGTTAAGGGGTGAGAAGGTAACAGACAGACATGGTTACATTCGCATTTATAATATTAGTATTGTTTGATAATGCAACAGCAACACATCCTTGGGATTATTAAAATAATTAGCGAAATGAGTTGTACAAGCCTCCTTGGAGAATACGGGCATGACGTTATGTTTGTGACACTTTTTGTCAAATAGGCTAGCTAGCTTATGACTAGAGATCGGATATTCGGATGCATATTCACCTAAAGTTGAGATGTTGGCTAATATGGAATGCGCATTTGTATCGCAAAATCCCGCGGCTCTGGGAATACAAATTTAGGTTTCTGATTATAGAATCGAATGTATATCTTACTTTCAAATGTTAGCTTATATGGAATGCACTTTTATATCGATCGTAAAAATCCCGCCCGCCATTCCCAAATCGACAAATTTTGTTTTTTTCTGACTACATAATATGTAATTGGATGCATGTACCTACTTAATATTATTATGTAAAGTAGGTAGAAACATTAATTTTAAATAAACATGCAATCCAATAATCCCGGGTTTTTTTTTAATAAATATTTTTTTAGAAGTCGCTTCTATACTATACACCGGACTAGTTGTGCATTTATTTATTTATTTATTTAAACTTCTCGCACACAATTAAGTACAAAGGCGGACTTAATGCCTTAGGCATTCTCTACCAGTCAACCAAGGGTGGTGAAGAGATAAGATGGCAGGTGCTCTGAGAGGAAATAAAAATAACGAAAAATATTAAAGATAACATATTAGATTATAAATAGAATAAGTACAGAAATACATAAATAGGTTACAAGCATAAAATACAAATACATACCATATTTACTACAATATATACCTACATTATACATATATATATACATACAAATTCAAGGAAAAGAGATACATAATTGAGATGACTCTACGCTATTTGTTTTGAAAATAACTCTGCAATTTCCGCTTAAATGCATACCGACTGGTGGCCGTCCTGATATCAAGAGGAAGCGCATTCCAAAGAAGAATGGATGGAAGGAAGAATGAACAATGTCAGAAGTATGAGAAGGACAGAGTAGAAGAAGATTGTTGGAAGAACGTAGACTTTTAGCGTGCGAAGAACATAGATATTGGAAGTGAGACATAAGATAAGAAGGAGGGGTGGGAGAGTTGAGAAGGGAGAAAAGAGTGGTCAAAGCGTGCAAGCTTCTTCTTTGGCGAATGGACATCCATTTGAGCTCAGTCCTGTAGCTCGACACATGGTCATATTTCCTTAGGTTGAATATGAACCGGATACCATTGTTGAGTAGTCTGTCGAGCTTATCCAGCAGAACCGCGTTCAAGTCAAAGTAGCACACGTCACCATAGTCGATTATAGGGAAAATCAAAGTCTGCACAAGCATAGTCTTCGTCTTAGCGGGCAAAAAGTTCCTTAGACGATACAGGGATCGCAGAGTACCGTTGACCTTTTGACTAACACTAGACACCTGGCGTTGCCAGCCCAGCGTTGAGTCAAGATGCAAACCGAGATCTTTAACCGTAGGGGTAATGGGTATGACGGTACCATTAAAAATAAGAGAAGGAAGAGAGCTAAGTGCCACCCTACCCATCATGCGCGAGCTTCCAATTACAATGGCCTGGCACTTTGAGGGGTTTACTGACACCCCAAAACTATCAGACCATTTTTTGATAGCGTCTAAGTCTCGGTTTACATCTGCTATAGCGTCCGATAAACCTTCTACCCGCTCAGCTGTATACAACTGAAGATCATCAGCATAAAGATGATACGAACATCGAAGACGGTGAGTAATAAAATTAATGAAGATGGAGAATAACAGTGGGGAAAGAATACCGCCTTGTGGAACACCAGCATTCAGGACGCGCCAACTCGAAGAGCTCTCATCAACGCGAACCGACTGCTGACGACCCCGAAGATAAGAAGAGAACCATTCCAGGGCCTCGGGTGAAACCATAAGATGAGAGAGGATAGTAAGAAGAATATCATGACTGACGGCATTAAAGGCATTGGAGAAGTCAATTAATACCAAAACGGTAACCTTGGTATCCTCCATCGCTTCTCTAATGTCACCAGTCACTTTAAGAAGAGCGGAGGCTGTACTGTGCCCAGGCCTGAATCCAGACTGAAAAGGTACTGCTGATAACTTATTTTGTACTTTATATTGTTCGACGTTATAGTTAGTGAAAATGAGCTAACAAGGTTGTTCTGGTGAACAAACCCCGTAAACTGCTTGTGTACGCAGGCCTCAAGCACTTTAGACAGGAATGGGAGAATGGAAATAGGTCGAAAGTGGCTGGGTAGGGAGGGACTTGGGATTTTAGGGAGTGGGCGGATATGGGCCATACGCCACAGGGATGGGAATTGTCCGGAATCAAGAGAAAAGTTGATGATGTGAGTAATCGGAGGGAGAAGGATATCGAGGATCCAAACGTTGTTCGTGGCCTCTGTTAAAAAAAAAGATTTTTAAGAATCCGCTTCCATACTTAGTATAATATGTCATAAGCAGAGATCGGATATTCGGATGCATATTTACCTAAAGTTATTTTTTAGCTAAGACTAAAAAATAACTTTAGGTAAATATGCATCCGAATATCCGATCTCTGCTTATGACATATTATATTTTGAACGGCGGAAATATCCAGTTGTATCATCATCATTCTCGTGCTCTTATACCAATTTATTTGGGGTCAACGGAACGTCTTTTTCATAACCAGTTTTATACAGCAATATTTTGTTTTCTTATTTTATTATGTACTATCGCGGGTGTTCAAATAGGACCACTTTCAAAACAAAATCCCGTGTTCACGATGATCGCATCTGTTTACCGCCCCGCGTCGACCAATAAAAAATAATTTATTTTGTTTAAATTAATTTCTCAGGCTCTGTTACAATGATCATAGCTGTCTGGCCACACTTTACCCAAATGTTTACGCTCTTTTTTTTTCATAAACAAAAACAAGGGGCTTTGCAAAAATCTGATGCAGCGATGCTATTGGTTGATGAGCGTAGGTAAGCGTTACTATAGCGGCCGAGCGCTGCAAGTAGGAATACTCCTTACGGTGGTCCGATTTGAACACCCGCGATAGTACAGTCACGAGCACTAATATGTATACACTTAGCAAAATCCAAAAGCGTATTTTTTGTGGAATAACAACTGCAACATTGTGGTAAGACCTATTTCATAATGGCATGGGTTCCAAAATACTATGTTCGTAACGACATAAAATTACAATCAACACAGTAGCAGAAAATAACTTTTAAAAGTTGCTAAGTGTAAACACATTATCTTTCGGCCACGTTATCTTTCGGGCAGTCTCAGTTATAACATGTCTAAGGCCCGTATTATAGAACGTCACTCAATACTCAAGCACTACTTAAAACTAGATTCAAGCCATTTGATTGGTTAAAACTAGTTTTAAGTAATGCTTGAGAATTGAGTGACGTTCTGTAATACGGAACTAAGTATTATCAATGTATATTTCGGAAATCCCGAAAGATCACAAACAACATGCCACGAGATAATTACTGGCAACTGTGTTAGTAGTAATACTTGAATTTCGAAAACCGCTCTAACTGCTACGAAATAAAGGCGCTGCTAAAGTTAAATTGTTACCGACGAAGCGCGGTTCACTGAAACCTTAACCTCTTTTATAGGTAACAGGAAAATACTGAACGAAGTCTTATCGAATTTGTTTTCTACTAACGACGATAGTACCTATCGTGTTTAACTTTTGACTTTTATATTAATACTTTAGTTTTAGGTACTTAAGAATAAGTGAGTTGTAGCGCTGCTGCTATTAACATATAATATAACATCACGCCTTGTATCCCTGAAGGGTTGGGCAGAGGTGTACCTGTAGTACACCCACATTTCGCCAGTTATGTTTAAGTCCCATGTAATAGGGGGCGAGCCTATTGCCATCAACCGGGCACAAATCCAGGCTCCGGGCTGCTACTGAGAAGTTCCAGATAGAAAACCCAATAACACTGCCCGACCCGGGAATCGAACCCAGGACTTCATGCTCAGCATGGCACTTGCGACCACTAGACCAATGAGGCTATCCACCCAATCCAGGCTATTAACATATATTTCACGTAAAACGTTCAAACTTCCAAAAACTATTATAATGATATAAGGCGCTGACAAGAGGCAAACGACCAAAATAGGCTTGTCTTAAGAAAAAAAATTGCCAAATCTGTTCAGTTTGTGGTAGCGGAAAAAATATATGTATGTTAATTTTGAACATATTTCTCAGAACTTGGTTGTTACCAAAACACGTTTTGAAAAAAAAAATGTTGATACAAACTAACGTTAAACTAACCTTTTACCCTGAGTTTCAATCCAAAATATCTATATTAAATATCAACATACATTACGTTTTTAATTAATAACAAGAACGTCTTATTTGAATGCAGAACTTGGTTGTTTTTTATTTTCGATTACTGAACTCAATTTTGAGTAAATAGATAATTGCTTCATATTTTGCAATAAATTACAAGCGTGTCTATCTACTATGCAGTCTGACAGTGACCGCGGTTTAGATGTTGTCAGCGTCTTAAGGCATAACATCTCGCCTGTAATAAAAATTAAAACTTATTTTCTCTACCCAAGTTATGTAAGTACTTAATGCTAATATTTGACAACAGTGCACGAACAAGGAGCTAACTTTGTGAGAGACTGGTGCTGGTGGTGATGGCGGGTGTAATCCCCGAAGGGTAGACATAGGTTACCTATAATTATACATTTCGGCAGTTAGTCCCATGTAATGATTTAATTGGCCAAATTCCTGATAAGTACGTCACCTTATCTGGCAGGAATGAATTGCCCGTCATTTCTATTCAAAATACAATAATACCGGAAACTGTAAAACAGACATTTATTCATATGTTGGTAATATAAGTATTCGTGGCTCTGAAAGCGCGTTAACAAGTTGGTCCCGGCTATCAATTCGTGGATCTTTGAGAGTCGTTACAGGTCGTCAGAAGCCCGAATGTCTGACAACCAATCTTCTTGGTACCCAGAAACTGGGTTATAGAGGTAAGACAGGCAGTCGATCCATCTAAACTACTGCTATTTTGGTACATCCGTTTAGTATTCTATTCTGCCAACCCCAACATAGTTTGGGAAAGGCTACGCAGATGATGTTGGGTACAATAATAACCATTTTATCCTGTCCACCCAGTATAGCCCCAATATGATGCCCCCAAATGACGTCACTCACTGACAGTATTTAATAGCATCACAGTACAATGCAGATGCCCATATAAGTTTGGCCAACTTCATTGTTTTAAATGACAAAACAAGGCTTGAATAAAGCTTCATTAACACGGTGCGAGTTTATTGCATACCATAAAATTGAAGGGCAAGTAACTGCCACCGTCTAAACAACATGTACAATATTACTGCACGATACGGGCAAGTTAGTTGCCGTTCAATACTCAATACTTAATATCTTTATTGCTTTACCATAATGTGTACTTAGGTGGTAACTATATAATTGAGATCATTATGGACCCTGTAGGGCACAGCAAGAGGGTAGGAGAGAGGAAGCCGCGTTTTAGGAGATTTAACTTTCATATACTCAAAGTCAGGAGATCGCTAAATATGATACTAACAATTCGCCTATCTACTATTTATTTATTATTTCATCTGAAAAAGTACTTAAATATTTTAAACTAATTTTAAATACCTGTACATATGTATTATAAAGCTGTTTATTTTTTGGTATAAATTGTTTTTCTTTGAATAATTATTTAATTTCATTATTATTATTAAATTATTTATTAATAATGATTTACTGTTATATTAATATATTTTAAACATACCTACAAGTTGCGTGAGATTATCATTAATTGTTGTTATCAATTATTTTTATTAAGTATATTATTTATTATATTAGTAATTTCTTTAACTTATACAAATTACATTATTATTAATATGTTTGTTGTATGTTCAAAACTGGTATAGGTGTAAACAGCACGTACAATAAAATTGCATATGCAATAAAATCGCGTTAAACTCTAAGTACGAACGAACTTCACTTGCAAGTTCTTTGAATATTAACGTTTTATTGGACATCTCCTCAAGATTTTTTTGACTTGTTTCAAAAGTTAAAAACAATCTTCTCCAACGCGTCTCAGAAGCGGTCAGACTGGATAAGACACTTAATAGTTTTTAAAACATGTGCGAAGTAATCAAGCAAGTAGGGAAATTACATTGTTATAATCATATCTGAAATCATAGAACTATTTATTTGACGTTTCGACGATTTGTTTTCTTCTTAAGCTCGTATAAAACGCTTGCTTTTATGCTGACCATGTAATATCCCTGTTTCCAGGCAGTGAACCCCAAACCCTGAACATCTGCATAGCGAGTGTCACAGCACTGATTGTGGCGACGCTCTTCGCTTACTACATCGCCCTACGTGTTATCAGGCGGTATTGTTGTCACGACGAAAACAGAGACGCGGAACTAGGTAAGTTTCACCATAATTTATTAACCTTTTGACCGCCACAGTCATGTTTGTGTGTATGTGTATGATGACAAACCAAAATGTGCCCAGCACGCCACGACCATGACTAGATTACAGGTATTAAAGGATGAATTCGTAGCTTGGCGCCGAGGACACGTTTTTGCTTTGTTTGATCTGGCGGTCAAAAGGTTAAGTTCAACAGAAAGTTTATTAGTAGAAGAAGTTTTTCAAATTGAGATATTGAGATAGCTGATATTGAGATAGACTCATGATAGCACAAGTTTAAACCTTAGTGGTTTTTGGTTGCTATCTATTTATATAATCCTGTGTTGTTTTTTGTATAAATGATAAATAAAAAAATAAAAAAAAAATATCTTTATGTCATAGAAAAATTTAAGATATCCTCGTAAGGCCCAACCCAAATTTAGGTCGATATATATTTTTATGATTAGATATATAATTTAAATGATTTTAAATAGTGTCTCGGGCCGGAGTGTCAAAATTTTTTTTGTCATTAAATTAGGTCGTTGGGCCTTACGAGGCTAAAGAGGACCATCAACCTGCATTGGGCCCAGATATGATGTGATGGAATCACTACCAAACCTAATCTTATTCTGTATCGTGTTCCAATCGACCCCAATCTATTTGCTCCTTTAATATACGTGGATAATAATTATAATAGCAGCCTATTCTTGTCCCAGTGTAGGGCAAAGGCCTCTTGTCATACAGAGAAGGCATCGGCATTGATCACCATGCTTGCTCAAGACGGGTTGGCTGAAATCAGACTTTTTTTAATCCATCGGTTCCCCCTACGCGAAAATTTACGTGGTCTTCATTTCTCATTAATATTATGACGAATATTATCAGGAAACAACTTTAGACTTAATTATTAAAATTAAAAACAATTTTATTTCCAGCCATGATGATACCAACACCGCCGAAAATCCTGGTAGCGTACTCACCCGTGAACCGACTGCACGCCGAATGCGTCGTGTCTTTCGTCACCTACCTGCGATCAGAATATGGCTTCGTCGTCATGTTCGACGGCGACATATCTACCACTTCGCACGGGGACCCATTCATCTGGGCGCAGGAAGCCTTCAGGTTAGCCACACATATCATTTACATTGTTGGACCAGCCGAAGAAGCCAACATTTGCAATAACATCTACGACAAACCAATAATCAGCGCTCACAAAAATGTTGACACCCTAATTCTGTCGTTCGTCAAAGCCAGCAGAGGCCTTAAATGCTCCAAGGACGTCATCAACGTCTTGTTCGAACATTCCGATGGCCATATTCCGGTTGAAACTCGACTCGCGAAAACGTTTACCCTACTCACGGATTGGCAGAAACTCATATCGTATTTATCAAAAGACTTGCTCCCCAAA
The DNA here is from genome assembly GCA_905333075.3 of Atethmia centrago. Classification (NCBI taxonomy): domain Eukaryota; kingdom Metazoa; phylum Arthropoda; class Insecta; order Lepidoptera; family Noctuidae; genus Atethmia; species Atethmia centrago. The sequence goes on from HG995376.1 coordinate 26,333,389, forward strand.
ATACATATTCAGCGTTCGGAAAAAGGTAGGTGCTTTTACGAAGACTTGAAAAGGGCTAAGAAACTGTTAAGCGCGAGAAATGACGAAGTGATCCTGCAATTCGAGCAAAATAAGAATTTTGAGAAGATATTGTTGTAAGTTGGTATTGTACAGGTTTTTGGGCACAGTCTAAAGAGCGCGTTTGGAGTTGAGTGCGGGAGATAGAGGTCGGGATTTTTCTATCATGCGTTTGAAGCCCTGTATTTATTGGAAACAATTTTTCGCAACATTCATGTTCGAGATGTTGGTTTGTTTACTATGAAAACGGATTATTATAATATATGTAAGTCATAATATTCTGTGGATACCTCTAAAATTGCTAGGATATTTATCGCCGTGGTTAGGTTATAATTCAAATGTTGTTAAAATCCCGGTCTTTAAAACGAAGCTCTGCTCACCGACTCCCACGCATACAGTTCGCAACTGTCATGCTGATTTGTCACATCATTTTGAATGTGGAAACATCAGCTTATAGTTGTTCACTGGGTTTGTTAGTACACGTATTGGATGTTTAGTATGGTTACGTTGTACTAAATAATAATATGCATAGTTATCTGAAGACAAGTCCATGTTATTTCAATGTTTTGTAGCTATAAAAGTTGTAATAGTCTTAAGATCATTATTTACTGTTATAGTTATAGTTTATTAAACAATGGTGCCGATTCCCTTGTTCACAAATTAAACTAAATTTAAGTTTAGTCATCTTTTTCTTTCTATTTCATTAAGAAAAGGACAGAAGATACATTTTAGTTTAGTCCTGTCAAATTAATCAGCGCCTGTCACTACTCCATACAAGTTTAGACGTGATTAAAAACTTGCCTACTAAAATAACGTCAATTTTCGTCAAGCGCTGATTAATTTGACAGGACTAAACTAAAATTTATTATCTGTCCTTTTCATAATGAAATAGAAAGAAAAAGATGCACTGAACTTAAATTTAGTTTAGTTTGTGAACAAGGGAATCGGCACCAATATTTGAATTTAACATTATATTGCTTGACTATTTTAGTTCACTAAAATTAGGAAAAGAATAATGTTAAATCCATTTTCATATGATTGTTTAGTCTACATATTATACTCAAATATTTTTCTGTGTAAAAATGATACGAAAATAATAAAAAAAATGTTTATCAAGGGCGTGTACGTGGCTCGAGGAGGAATTATAAAATGATTAGATTTATATTCCAAGACCGTACTTTAATGTTAGATACATTATTCAGTTGCGGACAAAAGCGTCACCTTAGATGTATGTCTGTCTCGTTCTCACACACAGATCGTAAATAACGCTCTCTCTTTCGCAACGAAATTGTTCTAACATTTAATACGATGCAATTGGCCTACTCGTTCATTTGTCTCGGTTTTGAAAGAAGCTTGAAAATTAGGGGCCAACCGTACCTATATGAAAAGGTGCAGGTGCAGTGCACTTTTTAGATAACTGGGTGTGCCATTTTTACGACCAGGTAGGGCGTCCATGAATTAAATGAGGCGATTTTTCGACCACCCCCTAATCTCACGTGAAATTTTGCTTATTTTATTTTTATAATACTTATTTTTTATAATAATTACCCAGTTTTCTTTCAATTTTACTATGTAAGAAACATTGTAAAATTGAAAGAAAACTGGGTAATGGGGCGGAAACATAAATTACGTGATATTTGCCCAGCATGTGAGATTAGGTGATATTCGATCCGACCCCGGTATATTGAATCTCACCCAATTTTTTAGGGAGCGGGAGGGGGGGGGGGGGGGGTTAAATGCCTCTCGTAATTAATGGACGTCCCAAGGTCGTAAAAATGGCACACCCACTTTTCGAAAAAGTTCAGCTTTGTAGAGCGTCGTCTTTCGTCACTCATACGCGTGGGACAGTCTCTTTCTTAAGACGCTGACATCACCTAAACCGCGGTCACTGTCAGATTGCAAAGAAAAGAAGAGAAGCGCCATGACACAACGCTAGTAATTTATTGCAACATATGAAGCAATTATCTATTTCCTCAAAATTGAGTTGAGTAATGGAAAATAAAAAAAAACAACCAAGTTTTGCATTTAAATAAGACGTTCTTGTTATTTATGAAATATGTAAAGTACGTTGATATTTAATACAGATCCGCTACCACAAACTATACAGATTTGGCAATTTTTTCTCTCAAGACATGTCTATTTTGGTCATTTGACTCTTGTCAGCGCCTTAAGCTAAAAGTGTCATATAACGCCCCCAGAGTACTGTATCAAAGTGTTCGAAGGAAAACAAAATAAAGTTTACCAAAGATAAGGCATATCTTCTTTCAAGCCCGAAATAATGAAACAACAGTTTTGGGCATTCTGTATACCTCTGGATTCATGAATATTTTTATGGTTATTTATAATTGTTGTCTTTCCCAGTACGATGCATATCTAATGGCTTATAGAAATAGGTATTTTTATATTTTTTTTTTTACTTTTTAAAGGGTTTATTCACTTTTTGAACGTCCTCTATCCCACCTGAAAAATCGGTTCAAACTTTTCTTATGAAGTACCTATTTGTAGATATATTACTTGAAGGCGTGTTGTTATTAATGTATGTATATTATTTGCAAAAGTAAATTGTGCATTTTTGTCGATAAGTGCTGTCTTTGCCGACAGTCCATGTCCGTACATTATGACAAATACACGTTTTTCCTACGCATATTTACAAAAATGCGCCTTTAGCATTGTTCTTGTTTGTATAATATATTGTTTTCTAATGTAAATATATATTTTGTTGTGTAAAGTAATAAATTGGCGTTCAAAAAGTCGTAATATTATACTAACATATTTAAAAAAATATTTTAGATTGTTTTCTGTTGTAAACTCTTCAATTGCATATCTTTTAAGTATCAATGAACATTTATTAGTATGTAATACTTCAAATTTGGTGTAAAATCTTTTCTTACTGAATTTTCTACATTTATTCTCCTTAAATTTGGTGTGCCATAAACTATACGACTACACTAAAACGGTGTTTTCTTTCATGGTGTAAGAAGTTCGTGTTTGACCATAAAGCGGCTTTACATTGCACTAAATAACTAGAGTGGTGTAACGTAAGATATACACTTTTATATATTGAACTGAATAAGCTATAAATAAGTATACAGGCGCACAACTATCGCATAAAAATCTATGGTCTTTTTAATGGTGCGAGAGCAGTGGTGGCCCAGTGGTAACGGCCGCGATTTACGAGTTGTAGGTCGTAGGTTCAAACCTAGACAGGCTCTTTACTTTGCGTAAATTATTTCATCACCACTGCTCTCAAAACGGTGAAGGAAAACATCGTGAGGAAACCGGCGTGTCCTAGAAACAAAAATTCAAAGACATGTGACATCTACCAACCCGCACTGGGCCCGCGTGGTGGATTACGGCCCACTCCCTCTCACAGAGAGGAGGCCTGTGTCCCAGCAGTGGGAATATTATAGGCTGATTATGTATATTATACAGGAGTGGCAGTGATCAACCAATATTTACGCCACACCCTGTACGGCTATGAAATGACCACTATTCTCTTTCTCTTGTGTCTTAAAAGTATCACATTGATACATGTAGTTTTATTGATCTTTGCATTTTCTAAATGCTTGCAAAAATGATAATGGATGGTTCATATCCATTGGCACCTATTTCATATCTATTCAAAGGACTTGCAGATATACAACCTATTTTATTATAATGTATACTTTGGAAACCCGTTTTTGGGTCTATGTGATATCAAATGTATAACATTCTTGTCTCACATTAACGCTGCTATTTCTAATACTTTAATCTTTTTGGTGGGTTTTCCCAGTGTTTCCAACAGTAAATTTTTTACATGTCAGAATAAGACTTGCATTCTTGTTTTAGAATAAAGCAAGCGTTTTATAAGATCTTTCGAGGACATGCATTTACTTTATATTGCAAGCTTTGCTTAATGTTGCTAGCATAATAAAATTGTTATTGATAAACTAGCAACTCTAGTTATTTAGTGTCAAATTTGTACCTTTTTATATACCAGTTTCCTCGTTGATCTCATTGGTAAAAACTGTTGGAGTGTGTTCTATCTTGATACAGGACCTTTCAATTATTAAGCTCAAAATATTATACCTTGTGATGTATTTTTATAAATAAAGTCATACATAACTTGCATTTTGTGGTTGTTTTATTCTAATATTCGTTTAGTTTATCCCCGACGACACTTGACTCTGTGAATCATAATCTCCGTGACTCCTATAGTGATATGAGTGGTACGTATAATTAGTGCGTAATCTGCTGTAAATGTTCGCCACGTAAAAAAATTGTGCGCTTTGTCGTTTTGGAAAAAGAAAAAACGATTGATCGGAGAGAGAAATATGGAGCATGAGCAGAGAGCTTATATTTGTGCAAAAAAGACAGCGGGGACAGACAGACAGACGGACATGGCGAAACTATAAGGGTTCCTTGTTTACTACGGACCCCTAAAAACAGTGTTAAATATTTCATGGGAATTGAAAATCAGGACTAAAAAAGTAATGAGTAAGAAAACAAATGCTATATCATTATCATTTTGGTTTATTTATCACGACGCGGGTACACCAAAACACCAATATGGAATGTTGTACATTTATACAACGATAGTCTTTTATATATATTGCTAAATATACATGCACTGCCCAATTTTAAAGGAAGATTAACCTTTTAACCGCCACAGTATAGATGACGGAGGAAAATGTGCCCAGCACGCCACGGTCACGACTACATAACAGATTTTAAGGAATAATTCGTAGCTTGGCGCCGAGGGCACGTCTTTGCTTTTTTGACGTGGCGGTCAATAGGTTAATGACATTTGTGATGAGAAAATTACTTGCCGAAAAAAATAAAAATACAAAAGTGAAAGTTAACTAATAATAAAATTAATTAAAAAAAAAAAAACTTTTTATTTAACCTGGCGGGTACATTTTGTACGGTATTGTATGGGCGTAACAAAATATTTGTTACCATAATATGGGCCGCTTCAGTACAAAAATATGGTGGACCTTGGTCCAAAAAATATCAATAAACCCACTTTACGTACGAGGATAATACGGAAATACATTAACTTCGGTATAAATTCTAACAATTTTATCACACCCATACAAAGTCTTCTACAATTAATAACAATAACAAAACTATAAAATATTAATGACTAATTAGTTTACAGCGAAACACACATGATTATGCGAGTTTACTAGTGTATCCCTTATTTTTGATACACAAAATAATTAGTAGTTATATAAAAAAATATTTAGATGACGCATTTGATTTGTACTTTCATAACTGACCCGTCATACTAAAAGCTCTCACTAAAGCGATTCTGTGAGTAATTGCGTTAAAACAATTGCAATCTCACTCATTTTGTGGATCTTCAACGCCTTCTCTATCTCCTCCATCTCGGCCCCTAATGCTTTTGAACTATACATATTAACCTATCTGTGCTCTTCAATCCTCCGTGCTTTTTGTGCTTATTGATCTGTGTACTGTGCTTTGGAACGTATTATAAGCTAGCTACCTGAATAATTTAATTCCATCGCCCCGAATCACACCCTTAAGGGAATACTCCCTACAACAGCGAGAAGTATGATTTATCTATAATAGTCCCACAATTTTAACAATATTGTCTGCTGCGGATAAGGCAACCTCCCTGGTTGTATCAACCCTCTCAATTTCTGCCGCCTCCTTTCCTATCATTACTTCCTCGCCGAAGGATGCGACGGCGTTACACGCGCTTTCGCTCCCGAACATGGACTACCTCTTGATTTCGGTTGGGCAGATACTCAGCACCCATTTTCGGAGAGCACCTGTGTCAGCCGGAAGGGAGGTCGCCATGCCGTCTCTCCAGCCACTGAGCCATCGGGTCTTACCGCGGCTATTGCGGCGTGCTCTAATTTTAGCATATCTACACATTTTAGCAACGTGCACGTATGGTTATTCTCTAAATGCACAAAAATGCGTCATCCAACAAATCTTTTGTCTTAATTTTAAACTTAATAAACGCACCAGGTTTCCCTAAATTCGTTTAGACACAATGGGTGCTTACTTGCGTACTATTATTAGATCAGATCGTAATTATACCCGGAAAAGTCAAAGAGAGCAGGATCATTGTAACTAATGTTTGGCTGGCAAAATAACTATTTTGTGTTTCAAAATAAGTACACTTCTATTTACAGGAAAAGAAATAACCAGTGCGCAATTTTTTTTTGGTGGTTCAGTATCTGTAATAGAAATCGTTTCCATGAAATTGTTATTACTTTTTCTTATTTTTTTTGTCTTGAAATTAGCAAACTATGGACCCAAACTATTCGGTAATAAAATAAAAAGGGGGCACGACACGGGCCGACAGGTGTCGGCGGGGGTGAAGGGCGGGCATTTTTGGGGAACTGTCTTATGTAACTTTGACGTTCGAAAAGTGCTGATTTTCAGCCTAGTTTGAATAAATGACTTTTGATTTTGGCCCCCAAACCGGTGCGAGTTAACTAGGCACCAGGGGTTGTGACGTCACTCGTACAGAACTGTTTAGTGCAGTACGAAGCCGCATTCCAACGAGGTGTCTAGTTAATTCACATGGGTTGTAGGTAGAAACCAATATTGCGTCGACGCATCGAACAAGCGGGCAGCTGATAGGTACCTACTACTAGGCCGCGCCCCGGCGACTGACCACAAAATCAGTTTTCAATGTAAACATTTTTCGTAAACGATATTTTTATTACTAAGACATCAAAATAAAAAATAGGTGTTTATATTAAAAACTCTTAGTTTATTTTGTCAAAATTTGCGCACTGGTTATTTTTATTCCTGTATATACAACTACATAATCCGTATACCAATAAAACCATCACACAATAATAAAAATTGGCAAATAAGACCGAAGTAGCCATCACAAAATGAAAATAATATATTATTTTAGTAAAGTTTTTGAACTTTGTCTATTTAAAAATAAATACATTTTTAAGGTTGATATAGTGTTATAATAAGTACAGTCAGTTACAGATTGCTGTTAAATTTATTATAGGGATTTAAATAATATTTCGCAGTGATTTAAACAATGGATAGCCTTACACGCATTTGACATTTATTTCTGAGACTATAATGCTTACTCTTTGCCATATTTAAATGATAAGGCTATTAGCATTACTGTTTTGTTTTATAAAAACCAACATAAAAAGACAAGACATTATATTAAAAGGCTAGGAAAATAGTAAAGCATTTAGAAAATTCCCCAAACACATCTTATCACACGTAATATTTATTAACAAAACCCCTACAATTTCAATTCATATAAATTCTAACTAAAATTCATGATTGCAACCTCAATATCGGCAAAATTCCTCTATACAATGTGTTTAATAATGTTGTACGATTATAGACTCTAAACATCTGTACATATTTAGAATCTAAAATTACAGTAGCAAATAATACTTGGATTAAAGCAAAACGATTGTTAAATATTTCAGTTAGACTATTTTTTACAGACATTTATGCTTTTAGATAAAGTAACAGTGGATTAAAGATTCAATAGGATCAATGTAAAAAGTATAAAATTAAATAATTCCACAATTCTACAAATAATGCCTAAAATTCTTTGTCTCCCAAAATGCCCAAAACTTTAAGTTTGCATCTTTACATTAGTGTGCTTAAAGGATACATAAAAAAATGTCTTAGAACAGTGTTTCGTCGAATATTACATTTTATAAAAACCTAATATTTATTTATAGTGTGGCCATTAGTGCTGTGCACTTCCTGAGGTATGCGCGCGGCGAGACGGGGCGGAGAATCGGCTGCTGCGCTCTGTCAGTGCCCCGTCCGAAAGTCTTTCTATCCTTTTTTCTTCGCCTCCCACCTCGCCGCGCATACCTCAGGGAGTGCACAGCACTAATGGCCACACTATAGTGTCACTTGAGTCTGTTAAGGTCAAATCTTGCAAGCTATGACTAAAGTCGAATTATTAATTCACTGGAGTAATCTGACGTGTGCTGTCACTTTGTGTATATTTATTGTAATGGTGATCGTTTAGTTTAATCGATTTATATAAGTGTAAAAGTCTAGAATACAATAAATATGACCATTTTATTACACAAAGTGACAGCTAGCACATGTCAGATTACTCCCGTCAATATAATATATATAATAATTCGACTTTATACGTATATTTATTTGGTAGTGATGACCAGTGAGCTAGAATTTGAAATAATTATGTTATGCACTTGAGATTCGGTAGCAAAACATTATTATAACCTGCATTTTAATAAGTCTGTTTTTTTAGAGATTGTTAGTCTTAAGAATAGTGTTTCTTTAACCCACTATTACTTTTATCTATGGTCTTCGAAGCCTACTTAAACAACATTAAAGAGGAGTTCATCACTATACAGTCCAAGTCCCACACAATAACACATTCACTGATAAATACCTGCCACACTACCAATGTTTTCTTGCGTCCCAAATGTCACGCAAGTGTGGCACTACCCTAATACCTGCAGCTATTGAAGTACTTGTGTAGACGATTTCATGTACTGTAAGTAAAAACATTTGTTTAAGTTAGTAGGTACCGCTGTGTTCATGTAATGAATGACAATCTGTATTTAAGTACACACGCAGAACGAAAAGGTTAGCAATTTTTCAAACAAGATTGTACTGAATAAATGAATGTACTGAATGAATGAATGTACTGTACAAAAATCAAGAATTCTTGAAATAAACAAGAAAACTTATATTGGATATTGGTGCCGATTCCCTTGTTCACAAACTAAACCAAATAAGGTTCAGTGCATCTTTTTCTTTCTATTTCATTATGAAAAGGACAGAAGATCAATTTTAGTTTAGTCCTGTCAAATTAATCAGTGCCTGTCACTACTTCATACAAGTTTAGACGTTATTAAAACTTGCCTACTAAAATTACGTCAATTTACGACAAGCGCTGATTAATTTGACAGGACTAAATTAAAATTTATCTTCTGGCCCTTTCTTAATGAAATAGAAAGAAAAAGATGCACTGTACTTAAATTTAGTTTAGTTTGTGAACAAGGGAATCGGCACCATTGCTAAATGTAATCAGAAAATTCTGAGCTCTGCGGTTCCCTGAACCAGCACCCTAATTGCGTAACTCACTATCAATCTTAATCTGAATGATTTTGAAGTATGTATAATATATTGCTAATCCAGTGCTTCATATGTTCGAAAAATTTGTCTGCTCAGCAACGTAAATCACGCAATTAATGTTGTTGAACTGTCAAAATGAAACCTAGTAGCAATGGGTATCGTTTAATTAGGATGCTGCTGTAGCCTGTTCCTCTCGCTTTTTGTAGAAGTGATTTTGTGAAAAGGGACGGAAGTGTGTAGACAGGAAGTGACAGCTTGAGCATGGAATAAGTAAGTACTTTGTAATAGCAAGGAACTAGTAAGTACTTTATAATAACATGGATTTAGTAAGTACTATATAATAGCATGGAATTAGTAAGTACTATCATCATCATCTGCCTAGCTTTTTCGCAACTACGTTGGGGTCGGCTTCCAGTCTAACCGGATGCAGCTGAATACCAGTATTTTACATGGAGCGACTGCCTATATGACCTCCACAACCCAGTTACTGGGTTACACTATACCTCTTGGTAAGACTGGTTGTCAGACTTTCGGGCTTTTGACTACCCGTAACGACTGTAAAGATTTTCAAATGACAGCCGGGACCAACGGCTTAACGTGCTTTCCGAGGCACGGAGGGGTCTTGGTATGTAAAGATGTTCACCCATCCACGGACCAACCGCGGCAAGCGTAGCTTAACCTGATCGATCGATCCGTGCGGCTGTTATTACTTAGCCACAAGACCCACCAAATTAGTAAGTACTATATACATCGTAAATAGAGGGGGGTCGAGTGGGGTACCACTAGTAATGAATAATTATTCGAATAAATATTTCAGTATTTAGCTTTTTAAATTCTGAGGTTAATTTCTGTCGCTGCTCAGTTGCTTATTAACAAGGTGAGATGTCAGATGTTACACATCATATGCGACTACTGTGAGGCTCGCTCGTTTTTTTATTTTTTATGATGGCTGTGTAGGATAGTAGGATATGAACCATTGGGTTTATAGAATTCGAGACTTGTTATATAGGTATAATTTTATTCTTTATAGTTGGTTACTATGGCTTTCCTTCATAAATGTGTCTTCACTAAGTAAATAGGGAATTGGTGTGTAACAGTAAAATAATGTGTATAGAAAAAACAAAGTTTATTATTTTCAGTTTCATAGGTGGATACAATATAATTAGTATTAAAGGTATTAAGTATAAAGGTATTACAATTGTTGGATAACTAGTAATAAACTAAAATAATATCAAGTTGCTTAGTATAGTAACAATATATCGTACTACACAGAAAATAAGGTATGTATTAGATTGTCTGCCTTGGAAAACGTCAATAGCGCCATGGTTATGGAGCCGACTGAAAAGCAGAAGGTCGTGAGTTCTATCCCCATCCGATGCGATATTGACGTAAACCCATTTCTAGGACAAGCAGATTCAGTTCAAAAGGTAACAATACGACTATTTTAATGTAGAATATCCCGTTTATAAATCCAACAATCACGTTCGCGAGTCCTTTAATTTCATTGGCTGGCACTGTCGTCAACGCCCTTCGCTGATTCTTATTGGGTGAAGAATGAAGAATCCATACAGAAGCGAAATTGGCACAATAATAAGAAAATCAACCCATATTAAGGGGTATAACTAGGTATCACAGTGCACATTTATATGGTAACGTTTTACGAAATTTGAGAGGACAATTCTAGTATGTTAAAGAACGTTCGCATTCTAATCGCAGTCTCGAAACTGTCAAAAATACCCGTAACTTACCGTTTACATTTTTGACATTAATTGTTGCTGAGATGAGACTGTGACTAGAGTTTGAACGGTTTTAGTTACGGGTATTGGCCTTTTGGTTTTTCGAAGAAGACGTTACGATAACGCTTCAGTCATCGAAGCATGGGTAATAATATTCGTGCTACTCTATAGCACCAGCGGTAGCGGCATTGTATAATTCCATGTCTTTCTCGTATTGCTCCTTTGCTTTTGCTGCCTTTTCTTCCCATTTAGACTTGTCCATATTCTTCCAAATTTCGGCCATTCTTTGTGCTGTCTCGATTGCTTTTATGCCAGGATTCTCAGCCTTAAACTGTTCTTTAGAACTGTGTAGCCACATCATGTAAGCCGTCATAGGACGCCTGGGCTTGTCCGACTTAAATATTTTCCTGATGGCAAAAAGATTGGTATTATTTTTTAGATTGATGCGTAATTTCTTCGGTTCACTTAATTTCGTCACGTGCACTATAAAGTAATACTGTAATAGAATTTAGAGGCCGATAAATCGAAAAATTACACTGATTGTTGAAGGAATGATTACGCGACGTCACGTTGTTGCTCCGAACCTATCCTATCCTATCCTATATTGAAAATAATCATAATTGATTAACCGGTAACTCCCCATTGATTTCCGAATAGGAGACGCACTTCCGAACCCTTCAGTCCCCACTGACACCGAATAGGAGTCTTGGGCCACGCGGTTTGCAACTCTATTATAATGCAATAAGGTGCTCATCCGTTATAATAGAGTTGCTAACCGCGCGCCCCAAAGACTCCGAATAGGTGTCAGTGGGGACTGACGGTTGGAGGAGTGAAACTCCTATTCGGAGTCAATGGGGACTGACTGAAAATAAAACCCTCACTCAATAAACGATTCATGATTTTGTGGCAACATTTTAAGAGCGGATTTTCGCGATGTGAACACACCTTTGCAGGGCGAAACACAAAACCTTAACCAAAGCTTGCAGCCTAATTTAACCTGTAGGCAAGTTCTTCTAAAGTAGGTTGGTTTCAACAAAAATAGATAGTACAGGTCAGCTCCATGTAGCGAGTGAAAAATTACGCACACATAGACACGTTTCACGTACGGCAAGCGCAAGCGCACGGGACCAGCATTCCTTTGAAAAAGCTTAAGATTGCCATACGTACAAATCAATGGTTGTATGGAACCAGCCTTCTGCATAGTCGAACTCGTTGCTTTACCACTTTTGACAACAATTCTCAGTTAATTGGAACATCACTAAGGTTGAAACTATCTAACTGTCACATAAACTAATAGACCATGTTGTTTTATGCCGCGCAAGCGAAATTCAACCTTAGGGTGGAAAAGCAATACGAGGTTGACTATATCTATTGTGTTTAATCCTTAGCCCTAGTAACCATGGGCGATTTTACAACGCAGCAATTTTTTTTATTGCGCACTTGATTTTCAACGCACTGCCAAGCGCCTAGAGTTGAAAATCCTTCTATTGACGCGCTGGCATGAACTTTCTATGCTCGACTCAACACTGAGAGTTCAAAATGCAGTGCACGATAAAAAATCGACACGTTAAGAAATCGCCCGTGCGAACCTGGGCTTAAAAGGAAGATATTACACTCACATTATCTCCAAGCTACTGTCACTGTTTTTGGTGGCCTGCTCCCCTTCGCTAGAGTTGGATCCGCCGGACTCTGACCGATGGCTGCGACTTCTGTGGGTCTTCTTCTTGTCTTCAGTAGGTACTGCTGTAGACGTCGCCTCTTCAGACTGTCGCTGCCAGTCGGGAATCGATGGTGGGTCCGGACGGGTCTTTAGAGCAGGGAATTGGTTCCTGGAAAACGTTTATTGTATACATTTTGAAAACACAACATTACGCACGAAGGGTAAGTTAGAGGCATAAGTACACCCACTTTTCGCAAGTTTTTTTTTTAAGACGCTGACAACACCTAAACCGCGGTCACTGTCAGATTGCATAGAAAAGAAAGAGAAGCGCTATGACACAACGCTTGTAATTTATTGCAAAATATGAAGCAATTATGTATTTACTCAAAATTGAGTTGAGTAATCGAAAATAAAAAACAATCAAGTTCTGCATTCAAATAAGACGTTCTTGTTATTAATTAAATACGTAACGTATGTTGGTATTTAATACAGATATTTTGGATCAGAACTCAAGGTAAGAGGTTAGATTAAGGGGACTACAGGACCTAAACGCAATTTTTATAAGTTTTATAATGCGTTAAAATATATGATCCATCAAAAAATATATGATATTCTTAAGGATATAAGCTAGGTAGATAGTGTGTTGAAAACATAATATAACTAATTTGATACGATAGAAAAACATCACGAAGATACCTCTAAAAACATCTTTTAACGATTAAAAACCATACTAATATACATGCAATCATTCTGATTTTTTGTCAGATTATTCTACAAGCAACATACTAGCATAATAGTGTTTTATTTTTTTTTATACAATCTGTAGCTATATATAGTACAAGCTTTTTTGTAAATCGATAATTGCTTCATATTTTGCAATAAATTACCAGCATTGTGTCATCGCGCTTCTCTTTCTTTTCTATGTAGTCCAACAGTGACCGCGCTTTAGGTGCTGTCGGCTTCTTAACGTTAGTTTATATCGAGATTTTTTTTCAAAACGTGTTTTGGTAACAACCAAGTTCTGGGAAATTTGTTCAAAATTAACATATGTATATTTTTTCCGCTACCACAAACTACACTTGAGAGCAATAAAATCGCATACCCCTTGTAATTTGGTTTATTACTGATTGTTTTCTAAAATCTAAAGATATTGAGTAAAAATCATTAGACAAAATTAAAGCATACAAGCTTAGCTTTACAAAAACATAAAATTAAAATCATTGACCTTCATGTAACTTACAAAAACCGACCGTACACCGAATTCCCCAAATTCACGCGTTTGCGTTGTCACTACTTGCACCCTTAGCCGCAGGTATAAAAAGGTCGGTTTATTGGATTTTTTAATCCCTCTCCGACCCCGATGACCCCCTCTCCGACCCCGATGACCCCATTACCCTCCTCCAGGAAAGCAATAGGGCAACGAGTACAGTGCACAAATCACACCGACCTACGTTCCGACCTCGCCGCCGAGGTCCCTCTCGCGTAAACCCCGACGTAATTGTCCCCCCCCGACCCTTGCTCGACGAAGTGCCAGCCCGCGCCGCAGCTGAGCCTGTAGCTTTAAATTCCCCGATTAATAATAATAATATTAACCAGATCCAGCCTGTCCCATCTTGCTGTCCTCCCCCCAGCGACGCCCTAAGCCGAGGTCCGTACCCCACAGGGGGTGCCCTTAGCGTGCAGTCGCTTAGTACTATAAGAAATTCGCCCCTGGCTGGAGGCTTTGAGTTCGCTTAAGGCAGCCACAGGAAAGTCCGGTTAAGTAGTCACGACCTCTCAAGGTCAACTACGAGATGCCATACACAAATAAAAAATAAAAGGAATTTTTAATCAGTAGCATACCGAAGGTCAACGTGATAACATCTCTACTGAAAGCATACGGATTTACTGGAAAAATATGGATACCACGCCCGCAGAAGCTGCTCAAGTTATTGCCTTGCTCGAAGCAGGCCATAACCAAAGTGAAGTTGCTCGACGGCTAAATTTGAGCCGCTACTCTGTTCGTCGTGTATACCAGAGGTTCCAAGAGACCGGTGGCTACATTCGGCGACCAGGATCTGGCCAGCGACGCACAACATCAGAGCGTGATGACCGCTTTCTTGTGACAAGCTCTTTGAGAAATCGGCAACTGAACGCGGTTCAACTGGGACAACAGCTTCGAGAAGTTCGCAATGTCAGTATAAGTCGGTGGACAGTTCGAAGAAGAGTAGGTGAAGCAGGAATGACTTCACATCGCCCAGCAAATGGTCCTAAATTGACCACAGCTCACCGACAAGCCCGGCTACAATTTGCTAGGGAACATTTAAATTGGACGTATGACCAATGGCGGGCTGTTATGTTCTCTGATGAGTGCAGAATGACTTTACATGGTCATGATGGACGCTCTAGGGTCTACAGAAGGTCATCAGAGTGATTTTCACAATGCTGCATAAGCGAACGTGTGGCTTTTGGAGGTAGATCGTGTATGTTTTGGGGTGGCATAATGTTGGACACTAAAACTGACATTGTATTCATCACTACGGCGACTACCGGCCCGAGATCGAGAAGTTTGACGGCTGCACGATACGTCGAAGAAGTGCTCGAAGAACATGTGAGGCCGCTTGCGTGGCTTATGGGAGAAGATTTTCTCTTAATGCACGACAACGCCAGACCGCATGTCGCTAGAACAGTTTGCGACTACATGGAAGACGTTGGAATCACCGCGATGGAGTGGCCAGCTCGTAGTCCTGATCTCAATCCGATTGAGCATGTCTGGGATGAGCTAAAAAGAAGAGTTCGAACAAGAAGCCCTGCTCCTACGCGCCTCCAAGACCTTCAACTTGCCATTGAAGAGGAGTGGAACGCCATACCACAAGATTTCATGGTGAAATTAATACGGTCCATGAAAAACCGATTAAGAGCTGTAATCAAGGCTAGGGGAGGTAATAAACCTTATTAAAAAACAATTTGATCAAGCATTTTGAGTTTTATTTTTATTCTTTCTTAAGCGAAATTGGGTAATTTTATTCGTATGTTGGGTTTTGTGACCTAAAACCCCTTATAGGTATTTTTTATCACTGTATTTGATATCATTAGAAAGGTACTGAAGTAAACATTGAAATATTGTAAGTTTTATTTTAATATGTATTCACATTCATGAAAAAAACTGCTTTATTACATACTCTCGAAGAACGTTACCCTCCTGAGGCAGTCGGGTAAAAAAAACTTCCCTACCTTTTTTTTGTATTTGCAGATGCAATTTATAAATATTATATAGCCTATGTCACTTCCACAATTAAGACGAATCTAAGGACACCTCATACTTAAAATCCATCAAGCCGTTTAGGCTTCAGAGCGTGCCAAAGAAATAGACATACATACATACATTATGTATGATACATACATACTCTCGAAAAACATTACCCTCCTGAGGCAGTCGGGTAAAAATCTTACCTATTGAGCATAATCGCCTTCACTGACGCGACTTCTGACTTGATGTTATCAAGCTGCGACCGTAGCGCGCTCTGGTGTGCGTTCGTCGTCATCTCGCTGCGTAGCGACGTAAAGTTCGCGTTGAGGATGTCCACACTCTTGCGGAGCTCGTCAATGCATTCTGCTGTTGTTTTGCGCTTCGGTTGTTCCACGAAAAGTAGGTGTCTGACGTAGTTCTGTGGGTAAATATTTAAAGAGTTAGGCCTCGTCCAGGGTGAATGCGCGGTGACTATACTTGAACTTTTAATCGTAGTCAGCAACTTGACAGTCACCATGCTACATTATACCCCATTATTTATAGACTGCTTAAAGTTAAGACACGATTAAATGTCAAGAATGTACGGTTAGCATAAGCATAGGTAATATTAGCCTATGATGTTCCAAATGCTGGGACATAGGCCTCCTCTCGGTGAGAGCGAGCGGGCCGTAATCGGGCCCAGTGCGGATTTGTAGATGTCACATGTCTTCGAATTTTTGGTTCTAGGATAGGACAAGCCGGTTTCCTCATATTTTTCTCCGTTGTTTTGAGAGCACTGGCGTTAAAATTATTTACACAAAGTAAAACGCCTTTCTTTTTATTTTTTTTTTGTGTGGGAAATTATCAAATAACTTCTCCCGCTCTGGGCGGAGCGGGAACCCGTGTCAGACTCTTACTGACTAAAACCCACCCGTGTTCCTTTCGTTGCCTGTGTGTTACCAAGTAAAGCGCCTGCCTGGTAAAATACTGGTATTGAGCTGCCATCCGGTTAGACCGGAAGCCAACCCCAACATGGTTCGGAAAAGGCTAGGCAGATGATGATAAAAGCGCCTGCCTGGGTTCGAACCCACGACCTACAACTCGGAAGTCGGGGCCGTTGCCACTGGGCCATCGCTGCTCGTGGATGGTTAAACAGTCTCTAATCATTACTTAACTTTAAGAAACGTTTATAAATAAACCCCTATACATACACACAAATTTGAAAAAATAATGAATGCTAAAAGTAGTTTAATTTGATTAAATAATAAAATTGTATTTGCTCTATTGGAATATTGCAAATAATCTTTTTTCTTGACTTTCGTTTCTTACGAAAGTCAGTTAAACATTTCTTATTATATTCATTTATAAACGAATATAATGTTTTAAAGTTATGAAATTCAATTAAAACTATGCATTTAAGTAAAATTAGTTCAGTTCATCGATTTTCGTAAAACGTGAAATGGGTTGTTATAAACTAATATAATGTTTTTTAAATTCAATTAAAACTATGCATTTATGTAAGTACATTGTCAGGTTGATCTAATTTCACACATTTGAACGGAAAAATCGTTAAGGCGCTGACAAGACCCAATAGACCAAAATAGGCTTCGCTTAAGAAAAAAAAATGCCAAATCTGTATAGTTTGTGGTAGCGGAAAAAATATATGTTAATTTTGAACATATTTCCCAGAACTTGGTTGTTACCAAAACACGTTTTGAAAACAAAATCTCGATACAAACTAACGTTAAACTAACCTCCTACTTTGAGTTCTAATCCAAAATATCTGTATCAAATATCAACATGCGTTACGTATTTAATTAATAACAAGAACGTCTTATTTGAATGCAGAACTTGGTTGTTTTTTATTTTCGATTACTCAACTCAATTTTGAGTAAATAAATGATTACTTCATATTTTACAATAAATTACAAGCGTTGTGTCATCGCGCTTCTCTTTCTTTTCTACGCAATCTGACAATGACCGCGGTTTAGGTGTTGTCAGCGTCTTAAGCCGTTGGTCCAGGCTGTCATTCATAGCGCATGCATGGAGAGGCGCCAGTTCCCGCTTCGCTGGAAGACGGGGAAACTGGTCCTCATAAAGAAGGCAGGGCTCCCTGCGGACTCTCCGTCCGCTTATCGGCCCATCGTGCTGCTCGACGAGGTGGGCAAGCTCTTTGAAAGAGTCATTGCAAACCGCCTCGTCGGCCAGCTGGTGCAGGTGGGGCCGGATTTGGCGGAGAGCCAGTTTGGTTTCCGCAGAGGGCGCTCTACGGTGGACGCCATCATGCGTGTGCGAGCCCTGACGACGGGGAATGCTGTTGCCCAGGGTGGGGTCGTCTTGGCGGTGTCTCTAGACATCGCCAATGCCTTCAATACCCTGCCCTGGAGTTGCATCAGGGAGGCACTCCGGTATCACCGGATGCCGACCTACTTCTGTCGTGTGGTCGAGGTCTATTTGACGGACAGGGCCGTCATCTACCCCGGTCACCAGGGGTGTGGAACCGGCAAGAGATGTCGTGCGGTGTCCCACAGGGATCGGTTCTGGGGCCGCATCTGTGGGACATCGGATACGACTGGGTGCTGCGCGCCGACCTCCCTAGCGGCGTCAGCGTAGTGTGCTACGCTGACGACACGTTGGTCCTGGCGCAGGGGAGGTCGCACCAGGCGGCGGCCGAATTAGCGGCATGCGGGGTTGCGACAATCGTCGAAAGGATCCGGCAATTGGGACTCGAGGTGGCCCTGCACAAGTCCGAGGCCATGTGTTTTCATGGTCCTCGGAACGCGCCACCGTTGGGGTCCCAAATTACGGTAGGAGGGGTTTCTATCGGCGTCGAGTCGACGATGAAGTACCTGGGACTCGTCCTCGACAGCCGGTGGAACTTCGTGGAGCATTTCCGACGTTTGGCTCCCAAACTAGAGCGGGCGGGCGCTGCATTGAAGCGGCTCCTGCCCAATCTAGGGGGTTCAAACGCCTCCTGCCGGAGGCTCTACGCGGGGGTCGTGCGGTCCATGGCCTTCTACGGGGCTCCTGTATGGGCGCGCTCTCTGGCGCTGCAGCCAGCCCGCCGGTTGAGCGCGGCCCAAAGGGTCATGGCCATCCGGATGGTCCGGGGATACCGCACGGTCTCCTATGAGGCAGCGAGCCTCCTTGCCGGATTGCCGCCATGGGATCTGGAGGCAAAGGTCCTCACGCGCGTATGGGAGTGGCGCGAGGAGGCGAAACGCCGGGGCGTTAGTCCGCTGCCGCGAGAAATCGCGGAACAGCGGACGGAGCTCCGGCGGGATCTCATGGCGTCATGGAAAGTACGGTTGTCGCAACCCAGTGCTGGGCACGCCACGATTGCGGCTATACGTCCCCTCTTTGAGGAGTGGCTGGAGAGGCGCCACGGCGTCCTCACCTTCCGCCTGACGCAGGTCCGGACACGGCAGCTTCGGGAGGTTCCTGTGTCGGATAAGGCGGGAGGAAACGTCCGGGTGTCACCACTGTGTGAATCGCCCGGAGGACACGGTGGAGCATACGGTGGAGGTCTGCCCGGCTTGGGCAGAGCACCGCCGTGTCCTCGTGGAGGCGATCGGCGGCAGAGACCTCTCGCGTCCGGCCCTGGTTCAGGCCATGGTACGGAGCGAGAGGGCATGGGCAGCCGTCACCTCCTTCTGCGAAGCAGTAATGCTCGCGAAGGAGGAGGCGGGACGGTTGAAGGAAAGGCACGTTTCGCGCCCTCTCGCCCCTAGCCACCGCAGGAGACGCCCTGGGCGTCGGGAATCTCGGGCGGATTTCCAGCCACCGTAGGCGCGGGCTTGCGGACGGTGAGCAATGGGTAGCTCACCGTCCGGTAAGGACCAGGCCCAGGTCGACGGCGCGTCGTATTCCACGCGCGCCTCAAAGAGATGTCGTCAGCACAAAAGTAGGGGTCCACTAGGGCCGATGCCTGCCGGGGTCGCGGGAAGGTACTTATGGGTCACCGAGGCCCCCGCAACACAGGCAACAGGAAGGAATACGGATGGGTTTTAGTCAGTAAGAGTCTGACACGTCAGTTATTTGATGATTTCCCAGCATCAAAAAAAAAAAAAAAAGGCTGTCATTCATGGATCTTTTACAGTCGTTAGGGGTCGTTAGAAGCCGCGAAAGTCTGACAACTAGTCCGACCAGGAGGTACCTATCGTATTGGGTAATACGATAGGTACCTCCTGGTCGGACTACTGGTAGTTACTGGGTTGTGGAGGTCAGATAGGCAGTCGCTCCATGTAAAACACTGGTATTCAGCTGCATCCAGTTATATTGGAAGCTGACCCCAACTTAGTTGGGGAAACGCTAGGCATATTGATTGAGAGGCTAGACATGTTCTCACAGGGTTAAAAAAAGGACGGTTGCACGCTGGATGAGGCCTTATAAAAAGGGGCAAGACATATGATAACTTCTGGAGACAGCCGCGGGGCACCGGACCTGCGTTCACAACCATTAGGCCCGGTATCCACGAAAGCGGAGAGGAGAGGAGACGAGAGGAGATGTGCTACTTAGCTGGCATGTAATTTCCACCAAAGCGGAGAGGAGATGCGTAGCGGATAGGAGATGTGAGCTGTGTGCTCGACGAAATCAGTCAAGTGCTGTCTACGAAAGGAAGACGCCATGTTTTTAAGTACTCAGTGTTTTCCGAAGACACGGATATTTTGCAAACTTAACTGAAAATATAAAAATACGGACGGGCCGACTCTTGCATTCAAGGTCAGTCAATCGACTGACGCTTTCGGGTGTGCGGGGCGCGGGGAGAAAACAGCGGGGAAAGAAGCGCGCTAGCATGGGCGCCGCACGGTGGATCGAAAATCGGCTGTAGAAGACATAGGATCTCGATTTCTTAAATGTTATTTTTTTTGCTGGAAATGACTTCTGCTGATCATTACTATTCTATAAAATATCATATGAAGTAATTGTGTGCACAAATGGAAGAGTTATAATTTTTATAAGAATAAAATGTATGGAGCTGACATGATAAATGAGGATATCTCTGGAATCGCAAGGTTGGCCGTTATATCCTTGCACACTGTTATAGTACTATTTATTTGTGAATTTTTGACATACTTAATATCGCGGCATCACCTGCGATTTTTTTTTTTAAATCTTCAAAATTAAAAAAAAAAAAAAAGTATATGATACATTTTAAATATGGCTGTACCAAGTGTAATTTACAATATTTTTTATGCTTAGACCAAAACATTCTAAGAAATCACAAAGTCGTATTACCTACTTATTTGAAATGACATGGTAATTATGAATTACGTAATACGTTATCTTGTCTAATGCCCACATTAGCTAATGATTAATAAAACTTAATACCTATATACCTAGTTAAAAGGATACATACCGAAATAATTTGGGGTACTCGCTAATTTAGCAATTAGTGCAGGATTAACTTAATGAAAGTAATTAGATAAATGTGATACCATCATTAGTCAATAACAATAAATAGTCAAACATTGGATTCACAACTTCAGTTCATTTAGAGCATTTCTAATACTAACATCTATCCTACCGTGTCTTTTTACTCAGTGATCGTGAATAATGGAAAGCATTATTACAAATTTGGATTTGTTTGTTATTCTGAGCAATCGGGATGCTTCGTCTTTCGATCATGAAATATTGTTCAACACACTTGTTATTCGACTGGGCTCTAGCCTTTCAGATGAAGACAGTGTTACCGTGAAAGAATTTTGTCGAAGATTTACACGGGCAGTTCAAAAGAGATGGTTACGATCCCACAGGAAAAGTGAAGTTTTTAGACGTGATTACCGTAATTGGCTTGAGGCAAATATTGACTGGCCAAACTGCGTGCAAACCAATTTGCTCATTCAAGAATCAACAAGTGAAAATATTTCTACTGAACCTGTACCTGAACCAGTACCATCAACTTCAACAATGAAATCAACTTCAACGATGACAAAAAGATCTCGAAAGCCGTTTGAAGATCTAAGTAACAAGCAGAAGAAGAGACGATCTGATGAACATATAGGCGATGACCCTAATGAAGTAGCTTATTCAGCTGCAGCACTTTTGAAAGGAGATGGTCGTGAGGATATTGCATCTGTTATTGAACATATGCTCCAAAATCCAGAAGCAGCAGCAAAAATCAAGGAAATGTTGAACAAACCAGCTCCTTCAACAATATTTTCACCAGAAAAAGCACTGGGTTTGCTACTTTCATTAAAACTATCGAAATGGCAATATATCACATTAAGGGAAACGACTATTCGAGAAGGTTCAAAGGAGATATATCCGTCTTACTATAAAGTGCAAAAAGCTAAGCTACAGTGCTACCCTCCGAAGACATTTGTGACTGTAACGGATTCATCTGCTAAGATTGCACTACAAGCGTTACTAGATTGAACAGTGAACAGAATTTTTTAAACTATTCGTAGTCCTGATGCGATACAAGATAAACAATTGATATTAATATCAAAGTGGGGATTTGACGGTGCATCTAACCAAAGTAGATATAAGCAAAACATAGAGAGTGGTCAAGATGATTCCAGCATATTTATGACCTCTTTGGTTCCATTAAAGTTGACAGCTGACGGTGATACCGTATGGGTGAATCCAAAACCCTGCTCACCTAGGTATTGCCGTCCAGTCCAGTTTAGTTTTGTTTTGTGAAAGAAACCAAAGACGTTGTCATAAATGAAAAAACTGCAATGGATAACGAAATTGAAGCTCTCGTTCCCTCAAAATGTCAAGGACATGAAATTAGTCACAAATTAATGATGACGATGATTGACGGCAAAATTTGTACATATCTGTCTGAAGCTAAGTCAAATGCGGCCTGCTACCTGTGTTTGGCTAAGCCTACAGAAATGAATAAGTTAGATGTCATTGCGTCAAAAACCATTTCTTTTGGTGTGTATGAGTTCGGATTATCATCACTGCATGCCCGCATTAATATGATGGAATGTCTTCTACACATAGCGTATCGTCTCGACTTCAAAAAGTGGTCTGCAAGAGGAGAAGGTCATCAAGAGTTATTGCATTCACGAAAAAAACTCATTCAAGATCGATTCAAAGATGATCTCAACCTTTTGATTGACATCGTTAAGCAAGGATCAGGCACAACTAACGACGGGAACACAGCAAGGCGGTTTTTTGAATTTCCTGATAAAACTGCAGCGATCACTGGATTAGATGAAGACCTAATACGCAGATTTGCTGTGATTCTGCAAGCTATCACATCTGGAGAGATTGTAGACGTGCCGAAATTTAAAGAATACGCTAGAACAACCGCTGAAAAATACGTGGAACTGTACGATTGGTACTACATATCATCAACCGTCCACAAATTGTTGATTCACGGAGGGGACATAATTACAGAAAATGCTATTGTACCAATTGAAAGTCTTTCGGAAGAAGCTTCCGAGGCCCGAAACAAAGACTTTAGGAGGTTCAGAGAACACCATTCGAGGAAAAAGAGTAGACAAGCATCAAACGAGGATATCCTCAATATGCTTATCGTCTCTTCTGATCCTCTAATTTCTACCACAAGACCAAAATTAAATGCCCACAAGAGGCAGACATACTTTAAGGAAACAGTAGAACTACTGAAACTTCAGGATCAGGAAGCTCCGACAGAGTTCTTAGAAGTTATATCTATTGTAGAGCCTGATTCTGAAGTGGATTCTGATGGTGACGAAGTATAAAATAAGTTAACTTTTATTGTTTATGTTAGGTTAGGTTAAATTAATATATTTTTTTAATAATTTGCTTTTATTTTTAATCATACAATAGTTTACCATTTATTGTTATTGACTAATGATCACGTTTATCTAATTACCCTCATTATGGTACGTATCCTTTTAACAGGTATATAGGTATTAAGTTTTATTAATCATTAGCTAATGTGGACTTGAGGCATTAGACAAGATTACATATTATGTAATCCATAATTACCATGTCATTTCAAATAAGTAGGTAATACGACTTGGTGATTTCTTAGAATGTTTTGGTCTAAGCATAAAAAATATTGTAAATTACACTTGGTATAGCCATATTTAAGCATTAAAATGTATCATAAACTTTTTTTTTTAATTTTGAAGATTTAAAAAAAAATTCGCAAGTGATACCGCGATATTAAGTATGTCAAAAATTCACAAATAAATAGTACTATAACAGTGTGCAAGGATATAACGGCCAACCTTGCGATTCCAGAGATATCCTCATTTTTCATGTCAGCTCCATACATTTTTTTCTTATAAAAATTATAACTTCCATTTGTGCACACAATTACTTCATATGACATTTTATAGAACAGTAATGATCAGCAGAAGCCATTTCCAGCAAAAAAAATAACATTTAAGAAATCGAGATCCTATGTCTTCTACAGCCGATTCTCGATCCACTGTGCGCCGCCTGGTCAGCGGAGCTGTGTGTAGTCACAATCACACACATCTTCGCTCTGCTGCGCCGCTTGCTCACTTGCGGCACAAAATTCTATAGAAAAATCAGACATCTTCTCTCCTCTCCGCTTGATCCATTTCCACCGAAGCTAAGCGGAGAGGAGATGTGGAAATAACGAAATCTGGTTGGTTATTCAAAACACATCTTATCTCGTCTCCTCTCGTCTCCGCTTTGGTGGATACCGGGCCTTACGCTTCCGTACTGAATCGAGTAGAACATCAAACAATGTTAATGAATGAGTTCGAAATCCGAAAATTTTGTCTGTTTAAATCATATAGCGACCGACTGCTTTCGGTCGGGGGCAAGTCAAATCCTACTCGACAGCCTGTTGATTGGCTGTGAACAGCTATGCTAGGAGTAATCCGGTGTCGTAACTAAATTCGGGTCACGACACGCGTTGTCGACTTGGGGCCATAAATACTAAGTGGAGAGGGGTGTCGCAATGGATCGCTGCTGCGGCCCCGGTATTTACCGCGCAACCAGCGAGTTATTACTTTATTACACGTGTATTGAAGATCTATTTTTTTAAAGATCTTCGTCGTGTCGTCGGGACGACAGTTACTAAATATTGTTGGGCCTTCGCCACTTTTCAGATGGTAAAAACGGATAATAGAACCTATAATTAACAATAATTTTCTAATATAAAATTTATCTAACATAATCTTATTATCAATAAGCAATATACAGATAAGAGAATCACAAAAATAAGATTATTGTGGTGTTTGAATGAAATCAAAAGTTTATTCTGCCATCACATCATTCTTTACCTCAAATTATAAAATTATGTAACAATGAGATAACATGTTAACCAATTTGAATTAACATAGAAAACTTTCTTTTGTAAGGTGACCTAAGTTTTTTTTTGTAATTTTGCACCCTAAGGCTTTTTTTTAATTATTTAGTTGAATCCTAACTAATATTATAAAATGCAAAGTGAGTTTGTTTTTTTTTATTACGCTTTCACGCTAAAACGGCTGAACGGATTTCAATTAAATTTGGCACATGGGGTATACCATGACGCAGACAAAGATGCGGGCAACAGCTAGTATCCATATAATAACAATGTATGTGAAAAATGTACTGATTAACTGTACTGTCCTACTGCTAGGCAAAGATCTAAAAGATTATTCTCTTCGCATCTCTTGTTACCCGATTACGTTAGGCGAATCAAAAAGGAGGGTTATGATTTTTGTGTATCATAAAATAGTTTTGTTAGCATAAAATGATAACTTACTTTATAAAACCAGTAAGCTCCATACATGAAGCCTCCATACACCATCAACGGCAGCACATTGTCCCTGAACCAAGATCTCCGTGACTGATGGAAGAACATGAGTTCCGAAGTCATTGATGGCACGTCCAGCATTTCAGTGCATTTTCCTATAGCTTTCTGTATCTCAGGATCAGTCAAGCCTTTACTTCGTAGAAAGCGTTCCTTGCTTTCAATGGTACACCGCTGCACGCTTGGGTTTGTTAGGAACTTGACTGCAGTTGTTACCTGTATAAAAATATGGCGTTTTATATTGTTCTTTGTCTGAATGGATTGAACTGGAAGCATTTTTATTGTGACACAGCGTTTGTGTACTCTGTATTATAGTTTTATTTTTAAAGTTACAGAGAATTTTTTTTTGTACATTTTTAAAGTGAAACTTTTCCAACGCCTCAAATTTTTTCGTCCATCTATCGCATGTCGCATTACAGCTGGCTGCGGAGTAGGGGTAAAGTGAAACGCGCTCGGCAGAGCAGCCAAGGCCAAAGCAAATTAGTTAGGTATTTTGCCTCCTTTTTTGTATTGTTGTACATATTATTATTATTTTAAGACTGTTTGCTTGTTTGTTGTTAGGAATATATGGGAATGCAAAATCTATTCTCGCATATCCCCCACATGCAAGGATAGATTTTGCATTGATTCGAGTGCTGTGCTGTCTCCAAACTAGGCATGTAACAGAGGTGGTGGTGCAGAACTTGACCGAAGTTAGCCGAGGCAGAGGTTAAAAAAAGATTAATTAAGCATTTTTTAAAGAAGAACTGTAGCTGTTGATAATAAAACTTTTAGAACCGACAAACTGTATTAAAAAAAAACAGTTTTGTGGCTTTTTCATTTTGTAGACAATCTCTTAGTGGTTCATAAATTGAACCGGTTCCACTAATACATTGCTCACTTGCTACTGAACCTGGTACCAACGGGGACTTGGGAACAAAATCTTTGAGTTGTATCTCCACAATAATAAAGGGTATTCACTTAGTTGGAGCTGATTCTCGTTATTAGACCTCCATTAAAAACTTGCAGATGCAGAGGAAGGATTTCTTGTGGAAGTTCTACTTTTACGGAGGTAGAGACAAAGTTCTGTTACAACCCTAACCATACTTTTATAATTGGTTTATACCAGATACAGAGATGAAAATGAAAGTGTCTGTTTGGTAGATGTCCACTCCTGCACATCAACAAAACCAATTTTGATTTAATTTGGCAGATACATAGTTAGATGCCAAGAGATGTTACTTAGCTCTATTATCCACGAAAAGGCAAGGCAAATCACTAGCAAGCGTCCAACAGTCAACTATTAAGTTTAAAAGATATGCATTTTATGTCATTTTGAACTTTATTATGGAGAAGTTAGTAGTTAGTTTTAAACTAAAACATTCTTCACAATCTAATGTGCCCAAACATGACCCCATAAGACGATCCACTGACCCCCATATTCAATCATTTATTATTCGATTGCATGATAAGAAGTTTTGTTTTAAAAAAAACTAATTAGACATGTTTATGATTTATCTTTTTTAATATCTTTATGCGAAAATCTAAAAAATACGCCTTCTTAACAATCTATGAAAACAAAGCACCTGAGAAGGTGAATGAATAAAAAAAAACCGAGACCAACAGATTTATAGGTAGAGTTATCAAGCAGTGCGAAGGTCGATTCACGATTTAACGTAATCAAATACGAAGTCATGTCACCAATAACATTAGATCAACGAAACTAGAATACTAATGACAGATTCTGCATAACAATTTATTTAAAATGCAAAAATATCCAAGAAATTACCAAATTCTCTCGAATCTCTCCTCCCGCACTCGCCAACGCCTCTGAAGCCATTTTCACTTAGTTTTGTAAAGTTGCACCAATAACTAAATCACAAATATAATCAAAACTAGTTTTTATTGTTTGCACAGTACAAAACTGAGAAAATTATAATTATAATCCGTAATACCGAAGACGATAAAATTAATCAATTTTCTTTGACATTACAATTACCTACATGACACTTGAATTGCTCTTTTTTTGTGTTGTACACAGACTAAAAATTAGTAATGACAAATTCGTTCAGTAAATCATGTGTGAAAATAAAATGTTTTTCCGTAGCTTAGATTTCTATATGATGAAAAGGTGAAGCATTGTCCAACTAGAATACATCATCGCTATCAGGGGAGACAGTGATTGTTGTGGTAATAAAATAATCAAAAGAAAACTTTTCTAAACAAAATATTGTACTTCATTGTCGGACCTCCACAGATGGCACAGAGTACATTGTAATATACTGACAGATGGCAAAGTGACAACTAACAAATTATATGTTCCAGGCCATACAGATTTCCTCATATTTCAAGCATTTTGATAGTTTAGTTACTGTTGCACTCGTCGTAATGAAATCTTGCTGTCTTTTTTCTTTATGGAAAACGATAGATTAATCACAATGCATGGTTGATTAGTGATTTGATTGTCATTGTCATTTTAAACATTTCATTTTTGTTTGCAATACGTTTTTGGGAGTTCTAATGATTTAATCGTGGAAAATGAGTGACTTTGCTAACGCCACTGAGGCCGCGTCCCTAGCTGTGCAGTTCGATCAGGCAAGACAAACAGATAAAGCGGTAGAATGCTACCGAACAGCGGCAAGGTTGTTGGACAGGGTTCGAGATCATTTCCCTCCAGAAAAACAGGAAGATGTAAGGAACAAAGTGCAGGAATACCTAGAAAGGGCCACTTTCTTGACAGAGCAACAAGGTACGACACTTTTTATGTTCATATTTGCTTTATCTTAAAACATAGAGGTAGTGGTTGTTATTTTTCTATGAGCCCATTACTATGACTCATTGAGTTTTAAAGTGTGCACTTTACACAGTAGGCATCCAGTTTAATCTGTATGATGACGATGATATCATCATTGGTTTAGTCCAATCCAGTTTGAGCGCTACTGATTACTGTTCTTTCGATAGCTACAATACTTATTATTGTTCGAAAGAATACAAACAACACTTTCTTACTAGGAAGTAATGCGGATATATACCTATAGTAATGTAACAATGCTACTGCATTGTTACTAGAAACAGAAACAATTTATTTTAAAACTTTCACATTGTTAGTGCTTAAGTAAAAAAAAAAACATAATTCTCAGACATTTTGATAGGTGTGGCCTTATGATTCATGGCATATTATCAAATATTTTAACAATGTTTTTTATATAATGAGGTACCCATTTAAGTAATAGTTTTGTCAATAGATGTTTAAATAAAATCTATTTTATTAACAGGCAGAGAACAACAGGCAGAGAGCGAGCGAGCTATGCAACAATGCTACTTCCTCATGCAACAAGCACTGGATGCTGATGAAGCTAATCTCAAAGATAATGCACTACAACTGTATACACATGCTGTTGAATTGGCTGTTTCTGTTGTGAGTTTATCTTTATAGATCTACTAGCGATCTGCTCCTGATTTGCATGGATTTTACGAGTTGCCAAAACATTGAGACTTCTTTAATGTATAATACATACACATACACCTGCTGAAATCAAATCTCTAAATGATGGTGCAAACTGCATCAAACTCTTCTGTGCAGTTTGGAAGAACAACTCGGTCACACTAACATATATGAAAAGGGACTATAATTTAAAATATGTATATCAATATAGATTATGTATAGATATTTGTAAGCTCTTCAAAAATATGTTATGTATATTTGCAAAAAAAAAACTGATTTTAAGAACTGATTCATAAGATAAGATAAAACCTTTCACGAAGATGTCAGAAAACGGGATTTGAGATAAAATAATCGAAAAATTGGGGTTTTATTACTCTGGTTTTGTGACCTCTAATCACAGCAAAATTATGAATTTTCTCTTGTTGACAACTTAGATGAGATGGACCCTCTGATTTCTTACCTTTGTAAGAAAAAAATATGGAAAACTTGATTTTAGGGTCAGTTAAAGATAAAGACTGTTACACACACCGCAAAGCACTTTTGTTTTTTGTTTATATCAATTGCTTTTTTCTTTAGATTACATTATCATGTTATATTAGTGAGGGGCTCGAGGCTAAGTAATTAATAATAGCCACAAGGGTCAAGCGATCAGGCTACGTTAAGCTAAGCTATGGTTGCCGCGGTTGGTCCATGGATGGGTGACCATCTTTACATACCGAGACCCTTCCGTGCCTCAGATAGCACCTTAAACTGTTGATTCCGGCTGTCATTCGTGGATCTTTGACAGTTGTTACGTGTCGTGCCCGAAATTCTGACAACCACTCTTACTAAGGGGTATCGTATTACTCAGTATCTTGGTTGTGGAGGTCAAATAGGCAGTTGAACCATGTAAAATACTGGTATTGAGCTACATCCAGTTAGACTCAAACTCAAAAACAAACTATTTGTTTCAATTAAATCATTTACAGGCACTTTTGAATTGTCAAGGAGTTGGTCAGTTAGAAATATGAAGCTAGTTGCCCATTCCAAAGCGTAGTAGGTACCTATGGAGAAGAAGGGGCAAGAAACTCCATGGACACAATTTTAAATTCTATTGTTACAAAAAGATTAGTATAAATTAGTATAAATAATGTAACTAAATGTGAGGACGATGTAAAAAAAAACGCGTCCATAGCAAAAAAAAACAAAAAAATATATAATTTTAAAATAAGATAATTACAAATAAGCCGAGGAAGCTGACTGGAAGCCGACCCTAACGTAGTTGGGAAAAGACTAGGCAGATAGATGATGATGATGAATTGATGATCTATGTTATATTAATGTTTTAAATTTTTAACTAGGTATAATAATGTTCTTTTGACAACTCAGTTGTTCCCTTCAGTGAGAAAGTTAAAAACTTAGGAATATTGATTGATAAGAACTTCTCTTGGACTGCCCAGCTACAGGAAGTTAGCCGCAAGCTATATGCATCCGCTGCAGCTTTGAAGAGATTGCGTAATTTTCTACCGACTGCCA
This sequence comes from Atethmia centrago, assembly GCA_905333075.3. Taxonomy (NCBI): domain Eukaryota; kingdom Metazoa; phylum Arthropoda; class Insecta; order Lepidoptera; family Noctuidae; genus Atethmia; species Atethmia centrago. The sequence goes on from HG995376.1 coordinate 26,363,779, forward strand.
CCAAGATTGCGCTTGCACAAACGCTTCTTCTACCCATCCTTGACTATGCTGATACCAGCTATCTTGACCTTACCCAAGACCAACTTGATAAACTTGAGCGGCTTCAAAATTTTTGTATAAGGTTCATATTCGGTTTGCGTAAATTTGATCATGTTTCCGAATTTCGTGTGAAGCTCAAGTGGTTACCAATTCGCCTTCGCCGGAATGCTCATATTCTTTCCCTTTTGTATAATGTCCTCTTTTCCCGTTCCACCCCTCTCTATCTCAAGGAAAGTTTCCAGTTTCTTGGCGACTCCCACACGAAATTTTTAAGATCATCAGATAGCTTGAAGCTTAAAATGCCTATGCATTCCACAACGTTCGTCGACAAATCCTTTACTGTCCAGGCCACTCGTTTGTGGAATGCTTTGCCAGTTCAAATAAAACGCGCGCAATCGTTACTCGCATTTAAAAGACTCGTAAAGGTACATTACTTGTCGCTGTGAGCTTGTTCTCGTAACTGTAATTATCTATAGTCTTCATTTATTTTCGTTGCTTATACATTTAATATGTATGTATTTATGTATATATTATTTAGGTTATATATATATATATATATATATCTGTGTATCAATTTTAGTATATTGTATTTATTTATTTTTTACACCAACGACAGCCCCACTTTATGTCCAGGCAAATCACTGTGCATCCTATGGTTGCCTGGAAGAGATCGCAGAAAGCGATAAGGCCGCCCATTGTATATTTTGTAGTGTTTGATTTATTTTTTGTCATTTATTTTTTGTGGTGTACAATAAAGTATATATAAATAAATAAATAATGGTTATTTAATTTTTGCAGAGAGCAAGTGATCCAGAAATAAAATCAAAAATAAAAGGTTTAGCGGAACAGGCTCTTGACAGGGCTGAGGAGTTGAAAGGTATTAAGAGGATTGGATCTCTTTCTATTAGTGAACCAAAGAAGCCAGGTAAATTATTCTCTCAATATACTCAAGCATTACTTAAAAGTTAAAACTACTTGAAAGCCATTTGATGTTTTGTTATAAGGCTTTGCTTTTTCTTTACAGACACTAACAAACCATCATAACAAAACAAATATTTCTTACACATGTTATTTAGACTGCTTTCCTGAAACTGAACTTTTTAAACTCAAAATATGCAGTTAGTACTTACTGAATTTTCTTCGATTTCCCTTCTAGCCGTATCTCCAGTAAGGCCCGTATTGCAAAGAGATCAAAGCATCCACTTAAAAGTAAGTGGAAAGCAAGCCACATACTCCGAAGAAGAAAAGGAGGTTTTACGTACAACATCAAATATTAACAACAATTGCTTCCTCCCATTTATGGATGTGGATTTATCAGAGAGGTTCCAATATGCTATACCATTTGAAGATAGGGCTAGTGAGCTAAAGTTGTCTTCTAAGCAAGATAAGGAGTTTGATTCCTGGGTGAGGCCGCACGAGATATGTACGGACCCAAAGATGATTGTTGGAGATCATGTTGACTGTTTTAGTATTAAGCAGACTGTGAGTATTTTGAGTGGTACACTTGTTTCATTAGCAATATTCCCATGAGTTCCCAGGATTTGTTATAAATGGGGTCTTTTGATCAAATCAAAAGTCCAAAATAAAAGCATATTCACAATAAAGGCAATTTCTACCTTTAAGTCTGATATAAAGTAACACCTCAACTTTGACTGATAAAATATACAAATGGATTACAGTCATTGGAAGTAATAAGAAGTCCAAGGACAAATATAATTTGTGTAAACAGACGATTAAAGATGCCGAGAGCCACTTGTTATTTTCTCGAAATTATGATCATTTAAGCCAAAATTACATTACGAAATGAGTGACATTAAATTAATGATAATGGTCAACTTTTTCGTAAAAGTGTGCGGGCGCACACTGGTCCCGAATGATAAAAAAGTGGACATTAAGAAATTTTTGACAGAAGGTCAACGGATTCGGCTGATTTTTTTTTTGTAGACAGCTGATGCAATTACAAATCACTTTTATAGATTGAGTTTTTGCCAAATAAGCCGTATTTTCAGAGAAAAAAAATATTCAAATATTTTTTGTATGAAAGAAATCCTAATTTTGTCTTTATCTTCCAAGATTCAAACGTATTCAAAATAAAACTTAGCGCAGCTTGTAGAAGTGCTAATTGCTCACCACTTTGTCATAGACACTCTTCTGCGATTTTGTGCTCCTTTTGAGTTACAGGCACTTTAATTATTTTTTGTATGAAAAAATCCTAATTTTCTCTTTATCTTCCAAGATTCAAACGTATTCAAAATAAAACTTAGCGCAGCTTGTAGAAGAGCTAATTGCTCACCACTTTGTCATAGACACTCTTCTGCGATTTTGTGCTCCTTTTGAGTTACATGCACTTTAAATATTTTTTGTATGAAAAAATCCTAATTTTGTCTTTATCTTCCAAGATTCAAACGTATTCAAAATAAAACTTAAAGCAGCTTGTAGAGATGCTAATTGCTCACTACTTTGTCATAGACACTCTTCTGCGATTTTGTGCTCCTTTTGAGTTACAGGCACTTTAAATATTTTTTGTATAAAAAAATTCTAATTTTGTCTTTATCTTCCAAGATTCAAACGTATTCAAAATAAAACTTAGCGCAGCTTGTAGAGTAACTCTTACAAATATATGAAATTATCAGTATCAAATAAACAAACAAGGAAATCTCAAAACGTGTTCAGACATGTTTATGTACAGGTAAGTTATTGTGTGACTCGTATGTAAAATTTTTTTTGTATAGAGTCATTGCTTAATTACCCTATAAGTGACGATTTCGGCTCTATTTGGTCATCTAGTCGAACGCGTCGAAAACGCTGAATGATGAATAGGTATATAAATTGCAATTAAAAATTCCCTTTGTAGTTTTGCGGTATTTATGTAGGAGCACATCTTAGTATGTTTTATTTTCTCGTGACTCATCCAAATTGCAAGAATATTTGGCTCATTATCTAACTACCCCATTAAGTAATGAGGTAGTTAGGTAATGAGCCATTATCTAACTACCCCATTAAGTAACGGGATAGTTGGGTAATGAGTCATATATCAATAGTATAAGGGCAAGCGGAACCCGTTTTTGTTCATTACGCGTCTTGTGCTCGTAAAAACAACACAATTTTTTATCAACTATCACCACATTGTAACTTTTATTTATTTGCCTGTAACATTTTTGTATCAAAATGACTACATTTGTGACTAATTTAGACATTTTTTCTTTTTTGAGTAATAGTGGGTGCCTTAAAAATAGTGATTTACTGTGTCAAACCATTATAAATTGTTTGTATTTTGACGGTCCTAAGCCCGTTAAAGTACGAAGGAAAAGTTTTAATTGCAATTTATACCTTTTTATCATTCAGCGTTTCCGACGCATTCACTAGCGTTAGATGACCAAATATAGCCCAAATTGTAAGTAATCGGCTAATTAAGCAATGACTCATTACCAAAAAATGCTTATAATCTGAATATGAGTCACACAATAAATTACCTGTACCTGAACATGTCTGTACACGTTTTGAGATATCCAAGTTGTTTATTTGATATATTTAAAATAAGACTTTTTTTAATAGAAAGACATTTATAAGAGTTACTTATTAATGAAGAAAATGTTATTACATCTTAGTCTATCTTTAACAAGATTATTTCTAATCCGCCTGAATTAATTTTTTAACTCTGAAAATACGGCTTATTTAACAAAAAATACATCTTTAAAAGTTACTTGTAATTGTATCAGCTGTCTACAAAAAACTAGTAAAGCTCATCCGACAACGAAAAATTTAAAGTGCCTGTAACTGAAAAGGAGCACAAAATCGCAATTGAGTGTCTATGGCAAAGTGATGAACAATTAACCCCTCTACAAGCTGCGCTAAGTTTTATTTTGAATACGTTTGAATCTTGGAAGATAAAGACAAAATTAGGATTTCTTTCATACAAAAAATATTTGAATATTTTTTTTCTCTGAAAATACGGCTTTTTTGGCAAAAACTCAATGTACAAAAGTGATTTGTAATTGCATCAGCTGTCTACAAAAAAAAAATAAGCTGAATCGGTTGACCTTTTGTCAAAAATTTCTTAATGTCCCCTTTTTTATCATTTGGGACCAGTGTGGGGCGGCGGGACCGACTGCCCGGAGCATCCGTCGCTCGCCCGCGTGTACCATGGGACTGTCATCAACGAAAAAGTCTTCCTATAATTTTATGTAATTTCATGTCACTAATTTCGTAATGTAATTATGGCTTTTAAGTGACGTTTTTTAAAAGTTCAATCAAGATTTTAATGATAGGTATAACGTCGTATAACGTTGTATCCCAGCAATTGTTATTGTACAATTTTGCTTGGTACAGAACGCGTAACTGACGGCTTTGTAGTGGGTCTATTTATACCCTGTATAACTTGGGTGATAGGACACGATATTGGATATCTTCAAACTGAAAATACACATGACAGGACCTACAATTTGTATACACCACATTTTTAATATGACCAAATTATTTTTCAGATAGTATCAGACTGCTCTTTCGTAGCATCTTTAGCAGTAAGTGCGCTATACGAGAAGCGATTTAACAAGAAGATTATAACCTCTATTATTTATCCCAAGAACAAGAGCAAGTCGCCCGTCTACAACCCCTTCGGAAAATATATGGTGAAGTTACATCTGAATGGTGTGAGGAGAAAGGTAACTAAATTAACCTACTTGCTTTCTGATTTTCCATTATACAAGTATGTGCCTGCGAATGTCTGGTTGAAATAAAAGAAAGAAAGAAAAAAGAAAGGAAAGAAAGAAAGAAAGAAAAAAGAAAGGAAGGAAAGAAAGAAAGAAAAAAGAAAGAAAAATTGTTTATTCTGCAGAAAAAAAACGTACATTAAAAAAATACATAAAATACACACATACAATGAAGCCAAAAGCCTCGTATTCAATGCAATTGCAATTAAAAGTTTGACTATTTAAATAAAAGCTAATAAGTTTTGAAATACTTTTAACATTTAAACAATATTTATTTTTACCTAGTTTTTAAAAGCTGTTTCACTAATTTAGCAATTATAGCCTGTAATGTTCCCACAACTGAGATTCAGGTCTCCTCTCTATGAGAGGGAGTGGGTCGTAATCTACCACGCGCGGGCCCAGTGTGGATGTCACATCTTCGAATTGTTGGAAACTTCATTTTCCTTACGATGTTTTCCTTTTTGAATGAAATAAATTCCATGTGAAGTGCATGCCCTTTTTTTTTTTGGATGTGATATCATCAAATAACTTCTCCCGCTCTGGGCGGAGCGGGAGGGTGTGTCAGACTCTTACTGACTAAAACCCACCCGTGTTCCTTCCGTTGCCTGTGTTGCGGGGGCCTCGGTGACCCATTAGTACCTTCCCGCGACGAAGTGCATGCCTAAGCGATACACTTCAACTGGAATTTGTTGTATACTAGCTGCGCCCCGTGGTTTCACCGTGGTGAAATGTATGTCCCCCCCCTATGTCCTAATCTAGCACCCTTACTGCGTAACCCAATTTCCTAATCCATTGCTTCAAATGTTGGAAAAATTCGTCTGCCCCACTACGTTAATAACGCAATGAATGTTAGGCCCCAGGGATGAAAAAAAAAACAATTTAAAAAGTATCTTGTTATTGTGAATTTTTTTTTCTTTCTTGATTGTGAACTTTTTTTCTTTGAAGGACACAAGCAAGGATGTATTTTGTTCTTATCTTAAACAAAAAAACAAATAGTGGAGGCCCCTTCTTTGTGGAGGCCCGGGGCCAGTGCCCCTGTTGCCCTGCCCTAAATCCGGCCCTGTGTCGAATTGTCAAAATGAAAGGTGTTGCAGTTGTTAGTGGGTCACGCAATTACCCCGCAGGTCTTAGTCTACCCATGTGCCAAATTTCATCTAAATCGGTTCAGCCGTTTTAGCGTGAAAGCGTAACAAACAAGCTTACTTTTGCATTTATAATATTAAGTAAGGATAGGATTGTACTAAAGTCTAAAAAAGTTAATAGGACCTCTTTTGTTTCAGATAATAATCGACGACAGATTACCGTATAGTAGATACGGGCGGCTGCTATGTTCATACTCCAGCAACAAGAACGAGTTCTGGGTCTCTTTGTTAGAGAAGGCCTACATGAAAGTAATGGGGGGCTATGACTTTCCTGGCTCGAATAGTGTGAGTTCATTTTGTTATTGAATTTAAAGGTGCTAGCTACTACACTCGCGAGCAAAAGTATGGAATCACTTACTTGGAATTGATTCCGCGCGATCTTGAGTACTTAGTAACTAGTTAAGAATAATAAAAATGATACCATGTTAAAGGTTAAACTGTTAACTTTAAATTGATACCAAATTCATTTAAATCACACCAGTATTTAAGGAGCTATTCCGGATTGAGTGAAGGAGTTAGGAAAACATAAGGATAATGGAAAAATAATAAATGAAGAAAACAAAAATAAATTGATAAAAAAATTATTTGGCCTTAAAATTCAGTTTACTCTTTTGACAAAAAGACTCTTTTGTCTTCAAAAGAGCCTTTTTGTCAAAAGAGTAAAATGTCAATGGCCAATGTGATTATAAATAGGACTGTAGGCATACAAACATAAATATTACACACAACACATACCTACGACACGACCGAGGCGATTTCGGGAAAACGATCGGATCGCCGCCCGCGCCGCTGCGTCTCCCGCACGGCTGCGCCCCTCGCACGCCCACACCAGTCTGCTATAAACCTCTCCGGCGATGCATGGCCTTGTATAATTCGCGCCGCGCATTATTGTTACTAGTTTTTGTTATTTGTTTCATAAACAGTTATATTTTATTCAAAAGTAGTGTTTAATTAATAGGTTACCTACCTTAACCTACACTAACACATCACAGGACCTCAGGACGGGTCATATAAACATTCTACCACCGACATTCCAAATAAATCCTTTGCGCACGGAATGAAAACATTAATTTTTTAGACCTAACTAATGAATGAATTAATATTTTTTTTGCCATTTTATACCTTATTTAACCCTTTGACCGCCACGTCAAAAATACAAAAACGTGCCCTCGGCGCCAAGCTACGAATTATTCCATATAAATCTGGCATGTAGTCGTGACCGTGGCGTGCTGGGCACATTTTGGTTTGTCATCTATACATGACTGTGGCGGTCAAAAGGTTAAGAATAAGGTATAAAATAGAAGTAACAGATATAATTTCATCATTCACAGAACATAGATCTCCACGCTCTAACCGGTTGGATACCTGAGCGTTCAGCCATTCGCAACGGAGAAGCAGACTTCAACGCAGACGCAATATATGAGAAGATTAGAACTAGACTGGAAAGGGGAGACGTTTTAGTGACTGTAGCCACCGGCCCGCTTTCTGACGCAGAGGCAGAACGCACAGGGCTTGTGGCTACGCATGCGTACGCTGTGCTCGACGTCAGATTGGCTAACGTAAGTAGATACTACACACTAAGAAAAAAACGAGAGACTCTAAAGGCGGATACAGACATTGCGAGGCATGCGCACGCCTCGTTTAAATTACGAGCGTAGCACATGCCTCACCACGAATATGAACGTCTAAACATTGGGATACAGACATTGCGAGCCATGCGCACGCCTCGTTTAAATTACGAGCGTAGCACATGCCTCACCACGAATATGAACGTCTAAACATTGGGATACAGACATTGCGAGCCATGCGCACGCCTCGTTTAAATTACGAGCGTAGCACATGCCTCACCACGAATATGAACGTCTAAACATTGGGATACAGACATTGCGAGCCATGCGCACGCCTCGTTTAAATTACGAGCGTAGCACATGCCTCACCACGAATATGAACGTCTAAACATTGCGAAGCATGCTATGAGCGCCGTGCGCTGCGCATGCCTCGCAATGTCTGTATCCGCCTTTACAGTAGTGGCATATCATGTCTAACATCTGACATCTTACCTTGGTAATAAGCAACTGAGCAGCGACAGAAATTAACCTGGATATTTAAAAAAGCTAAATACTGAAATATTTATTCGAATAATTATTCATTACTGGTGGTCGCCCATTGGTCGAAATTCGACCGCCTCTACTTACAATCTATATAGTAGGTACTTACTAATTTCATGAGGGCACTAATTCCATGCTAATGCTGTAACTTCCTGTTACACTCCGTCCCTTTTCACGAAATCACTCCCACAGAAAGCGAGAGGAAAGATGTTACATAACAGAAAAAATGTGTAACAAATTGAGAAAATATTGCAATACGTAGGAAGGGTGACGTCACGCGTCAAACGTCATCGGCCGCATTCGGCGTCTTGCTGTACGCCCCGTCAAAATGCTTGCTACGGGAAATTTCTCCAAATGATTTTAAACCTTAAAATGTTGATGGTTAAGTTCAAAATCGAATGAGAAAATTTTACTGTTTGTGGTAACTTGATGTGCTGGTGACTGTACTGGTCCACTGCAGCTGCTGCTTTAAACTATAAGTACTCAGATAAGCGAAAGTGAGCGACATGCCGTGGCAACTTAACGTAGCGTCTAGCTATAGTTTTACAGCCATACAGACACAGCCGTTCATATGAGCCCGTATAACAAGTGTTGACGAATGATTTGGAAAAACAATCAAACGCTTGGAACTCCTGCGATATGACCATACATCCATTATCATGGGTACTATTCCCTTAATGGTTCTGTAAAATCCGTGATATTTAAATACACGAACTGAAAATGGAGGCCTAACACAAGAGGATAGGCCGTTCAAAAATATTGCGGGTCTGGTGGAAAGCATTTTTTGTTTCAGGGATCCGTTTGCGTAATATTAAGCTTTAAAGTGCAAATTTGTTAGAGTCAAGTCCCCCCTTCCCTTCCAGCTATATTGTTAATTTGCGAGAAGCTTGACATGATTCAAAAAGAGCTATTTTTGGGTAATATGATTTAAAAATGTAAAAGCAGCGGTGAGAGTGCGACGAAGCATAAAGTCATAACCTCTAGCTCCCTCATTTTCAGGCTTAGCGTAATGTCGTTTTTGCAACAAAAATAACGAAATTTGCTGCGTTCATCTGTATATTTAACTCGTAATTGCAGATGTTTTTGTTATGTCACCCTTTTTGCCAATGAGCGATATGGTTGTTTTTGGATATGTGAAAAAATTAATGGCAGTAGTATATATAACAAAATTAAAAGGAGAACTATCACAGCTAAGTGGGCTTTACGAGTTAACGAGTAATAGTCGACCAACTTTAATTTGCAGCTGGAGAATAGATTGTGGCATATATCGATGTATGGGAGAACATGTTTTTCAACTGCAATGTTAAGTTTGTTTTTGGGATAAATTTATACCAACTTCCCAATTACGGAACCCTTCACTGTGCGTGGTCCGACACGCACTTTGCCGGTTTTTTATTAAGTAGTTCAGAATAAATATTCAGTAAGTACCATTTTTTTTAAGTGTTGGCTTTTTCCATCAGGAATTTCTCAAAAGCAGTCCCATTTTTTTTAAGTGTTGGCTTTTTCCATCAGGAATTTCTCAAAAGCAGTCCCTGTTTGTGCCCGGTTGCAATTACAATTAGACTTGCCGATTACTCTTTGGGACTTAAACATGCGAAATGGGAAATTATATATAATATCCCATTGGGAAATAGGGGCGCATGATTTTACGATGTTAAATATGTATCTATCTTCTTCCAGGGTGTAAAACTTTTAAAACTAAAGAACCCATGGTCCCACCTACGTTGGCGTGGAAACTACTCAGAGTTAGACCTCGCCCATTGGACGCCCACGCTACGCGCCCTCTTAAACTACGACCCCGACAGCGCGGCGCAGTACGACAACGGCGTATTCTGGATAGACTACGCCAGTATACTGAACTTCTTTGATGTCTTCTACTTGAATTGGAATCCGGAGATGTTTCAATATACGTATTGTATTCACCAGTAAGTTTAAAATTTTGTCTATTTTGAATTTAACATTATTTGACCAATATGCTATCATCATCATCACGATTTTTGTTTATTTACATACATACGCTACCTTACAGTGTCCCAATTCGGTAGTGTTGTTAATTAACAGTTCTTGAAATAATCCTACTAATATTATAAATGCGAAAGTTTGTAAAAATGGATGGATGGATGTTTGTTACTCTTTCACGCAAAAAACTACTGAACGGATTTGGATGAAATTTAGCACACAGATAGTTTATAACCAGGAATAACACATAGGATACTTTTTATCCCGATATACCCACGGGGTCAAAACTTATGCGGGTGAAACCGCGGGACGCATCTAGTTTACAATATGTTAAGATACATGCCATATGATTAACAAATTTAAAATATAACACGTGTAACGTTACCCTTGCGAACTCGTTCAGTGTACATGATGGAAGATCTATTCTGACGGTAACAGTTAAGTTCGACCGCGCGGCACCGCGAGCTAGTTGGACCGTCGTTAGCGCTGCACGTACCAATCTGGCATACACAAGCCTATCCAAAATCTTTGGAGATAGGCCTCCCTTGAGGCGAAATAGTCAGAGTAGCCCGCGAAATTACCGGGGAAAATGCATCCCGGAGTCGCGTGGCAGTCCAAAAGGGTTACCGAGGCCCCTGGCAACACAGGCAACGGAAGGAATACGGGTGGGTTTTAGTCAGTAAGAGTCTGACACCCCCTCCCGCTCCGCCCAGAGCGGGAGAAGTTATTTGATAATTTCCCACCCAAAAAAGAAAAAGCCCGCGAAATTATTATTTTTTAAGCTTTTTGCAATTTGCAGTTCAATATCAGGGCCTCAAGTCTGCAATTACAATAGTGTCAGAATGGTCTATCATTGATTTTATAATTGTTGATTTTGACAAGTTTGGTAATCTACTAATATAATGGCGTCATTAATGAGGATCGGAACAGACCATTCTGACACTATTGTAATAGCAGACTTGAGGCCCTGGTAGTATGTTGATCTAAATATGATTCGCGGCCGTATCAAATATTTATTTATGGAATTATGATCATAAAAATCATCAATACAACTCTCTAAGTTCATATTACCCTACTGAATGACTATTTCATGAAATCATGACATTTGAAGCCAATTTTAACTTAAGGAAGTTGTATTGCTGGTTCTATTGATCATAAACATACAACCGGACACTGACTGCAAATTGCAAAAAACGTAAGAAAAAGTTTCGCAAGCTCCCTTAATGCATCCCCATTAAATTAAGCATCATCAAAATGGCCCGCACTATGTGTTTATAATTTTTTAATTTGTTCGCGATGACGTTTGCATGTCGCGAAAGAAAGTCACTCTAATTTTGTGTCCAAATAGTTCTAAATGATGAATAAATGATAAACGATTTTTATTTCTGTAAGTAGGTTTATACAAACACTTTTACACGTCAATCATATTTTTTTAATAAAGCTAGATGAGGTCGGCGTTTCCTATCTGACTACTCTGAGAAGAAAGGCCGAAACAACTCAGAGGTCATTTCTCTTTTAAAGTCCAGACATAATCTTGGTCAGATCATGTGAAGGCCATGAAGATTGGTGTCTGAAATGTTTCTTTTGAGGAAAGAACCATACAGATTGAGTGGACCTGTCCAGTCAGTGCACGCATTTCTAACCAGCGAAAGCAACATATTGCAACTTCTTATGTGGTCTTATCAATAAGTCTAAGTGCATACACAAATAGCAAGCATGCATCTACCGTTGTGTAACTTAAACCCTTTATTTATCGCTTTAAACTTTGTTTCAAACAACAATATGTAGTCACTCTGTTGTATTCAAACCTAATATCTAATATTTTTCCAGAAAATGGGACGCCGGCACAGGCCCAGCGAAAGATGCGTACAACATCGGCGAAAACCCACAGTTCTCGCTACACGTGCAAGGAAAAGGCGCCGTTTGGTTACTATTGACGAGGCATATCACGCAGATCGACGACTTTAGGGACAATAAGGAGTATATCACGTTGTTAGTCTACAAGAATGGAAGAAGAGTGTATTATCCTTGTGAGTATTCTAGAATGTTCTCATAGTTCTCACTATACATGCAAGGCAAAGGCGCCGTGTGGCTGTTATTGAAGAAAGGAAAAAAATTAAATTAAAAAATACAAAAGTCATGTCAAACTAGGCTGAGAATCAGCACTTTTCGAACGTCAAAATTACATAAGACAGTCCCCCAAAAACGTCCACCCTTCAACACTTCCTAGTGCTTTAGCTGGGAAGAAGTGGCGCAGCAAACTCCCCAGCAGCAAGTGTCCTCAATACTAATATCAAAAAATCTTTTCAGACGACCCTGAACCTTACAAAGACGGAATAAGGATCAACAGTCCGCACTACTTATGTGAGCTGTTAATAGGGGAAGGTAGTGCGGATAGATACACTTTAGTCGTGTCACAATATGAGAAAAGTAAAACGATATTCTATACGCTACGGGCGTACGCCACGTGTCCCTTCACGCTTAGCAAGCTTGAGCCCTATCCGTACAAGAAAACTGTAAGTGGGAATTATTAATATTGACTTTATGTGTGTGTATCCGTTCCAGATCTAAAAGAATGAAAATCTATAAGGTAAGGTGGGGTAAGACTATCAGCGGGGCAAGACTATCACTATCAAATATCTCCAAAAGCATTGCCTTCTTTTTGAATTTGCTATGTCGATAAAAAAGTTCGAATGAAAAAGTGCTCGACTCAAAACACAGATGACACTAAACTTCTGATCGTTAAGGCTCCTACATACTGGCGCGACTTGTCGCGCGACGCGTCGCGACACAAAGGCAGGTAGAAGCCTTTAATGTCGCCAAAATAATGAAACGAAAATTCCAGTTGTGAAATAAATTTTTGCACGTGAGAGAGCTCGACGAATTTCTTAGAATTTTGGCAAAAATAAACGTTAAATGGAGGAGTCTTGAACGTAAGTAGCATCATATTAATATTGTCTTTTAAGTTATCGTATCATTTCAACACACAAACGATTTCTTCTAATATTTTACGAAAACAAAGTATGCTCCACCGTGTCCTCCGAGCGATCCACACAGTAGTGACACCCGGGCGTTTCCTCTCGCCTTATCCGACACAGGAACTATACGACATAAGAATAGATAGACCTTATATGTTATTGATTTCTTACTGTGATTGTAAAATGTTACTTCTCTTATGACACTCGTAAGTTTCTTTTTTAGGAAAAATAAATTCTTATGTTTGTTTTATTTTTTAAACTTTTACTGTGTTTAATGTTACTTCTCTAGATTGACTCGTAAGTTTCTTTCTTAGGAAAAAGACATTCTTGTTTGTTTTGTTTTTTTTAACACTTTGACAGCCAATCACGTAGTCAATACGTGATGCCGCTCATTCCACAGGACGCCGATTACGTACGGAATACGTGATCAACTTTCATATACACTCGGCGTCACAAAAATCGCACCTCTTTGAAAATCCCCTTCAAAATAATTTACACCATATTTATTCAATAGTAAGAGTATTACCATTAAGTAAGCACCATTTGAAAGGCAATTTATTCAGCTTTCAGAAAAAGTCGAAAGTTTTTGGTGTTATTTACACAGGCATGAAATAAAACGGGTTAAGTGTAAAGAAGGAAAAATAAGTTTTATTACAAAATCAAAAAAATGCAATTACAACAGAAAACAGATAGAGTCCGTCAAGCGATTCTAGTCCCATGAAAAAGGCGGCAAATTCAAAAATCTTTCAGGTGTCAACACTGATATAGCACGCTGAAAACTTGTTGATACTTGAATTTTGATAAAAAACTTACTTGGGATAAATTAAAAAAAAAAGCATTTCAATGTACGTATTTATTCATCAGAACTAAAATCAGAATCAAGAAATTCAATGCCTTCAAATGAGAAATCACTGTCAGTAGAATCATTACGCACAGAAATGATGAAGGGTTCCAACTCGGTTTCGGATATCCTGTCTCTTACTTTATACTTATTTTCGACACTAATAGTGTGATCTGTGCATTTTTTCCAATCATTGGCTGTGACACTATTAAAGCATTCTTTTATAAGGTTCTCCATTTCTTTACCTGGAATCCCTAAGTTTTTGCTGGCTATTTTTCTTTTAGCCAAACTCCATATGAGTTCAATTGCGTTCAGGTCACAATGATATGGCGGAAGTTTCAAAACCTCATGGCCATGTTGTTTCAAAAATTCTTCAGCTTCATACATTGGAGTTGTTTTATGTTCATTCACAAGGCACATAAGCTCAGCCTTTGTAAAGAATTCTTCATAATGAATTCCATTTTCAGTTAGCCATTTCTGAATGTCAGCCTTTAAATCATTCATAGATGGTGGCTTATTTATTTGTGTTACATGGTAGCTAGCGTTGTCCATAACAATGACACTGGGCTGACTTAAATTGGGTATTAATTTTTCACGTAACCATTTCATAAAATTATTTCTGTTCATATCATCATGATAATCTGCCATTTTTGATTTAGTACTGAATACCAATAATGCATTGGGAACAAAACCTTTTTCGGATCCAGCATGAACAACAATATGTCTTTTGCCTGACGATATTTTGTCAATTACACCGCTTGTTGATGGCCCTTGCCATGATTTTTTAACTTTATAATTTTGGTGGACATAGGTCTCATCAAGATAAACTGTTAATTTTCCTTGTTTCCGCTTTTCATCAATAGCTCTGAGATACCTATGTCGCCATGCAGCTAGTTCATACTTTTCAATAAGAAGAGATCTCTCATTTTTATTTTTTTTTAATTCAAATCCATTTTTGAGTAATAATTGTCTCAATGTTTCATGACATCCAGTAAATCCAATTGACTCTCTTAAATCTGCAAGCAAACTTCGTAGAGTTGGAACTTGCTTTTTCACACAGTAAAATTCATTAATTTTATTGCGTATGGCTGATAAGTCAAAATTATCCAGATTGGCTACAGTTGGCTGTCGTGGACGTTTTTTCCCCGGTGTGTTCCACTCGCCTTGGTTAATAGCACCTTCTTTTTTAATTCTTCGCAGTGTTTTCACACTTAAATCTGAAAGTTCAATATGTCAGTTCAGTATCAAACGCACAAATTTTATGATAATATTTGTAGAAAATGCAAACAATGTAAACAAATAAATCTGTACTAACCTGTCATAGCAGCAATTTTTGTCAAATAGTCTGTTTCAGATTTAATTTTTTTATTCTCATCTATGGCTATGACTTTTTTAACTAAATTATCAATTGTGCTTTTTATTAATTCATCATCCAAGGTGGCTGAAAAAAGATGACAACAATCTCTTATAATACTTTTCACTTATAGGTGCCCCATTGAGATTCAATGTCATGTATACGACGTCTGAATCTAAACCAAAACCGAAATCGTGATCACATCATAGTAAAATAAACAAAATTAGACAATTGTGCTAAAAGTATCAACATTTTGTAGCCAACCTACCTGTTGTTGAAACAATTTCATCCAAAAGTCGTCGTTTTTCTGTTAACACGTCATCAGATTCAATCTTTACATGATTATATTTATTAATCATTGTAAACAGCAGGCTCCTGACACTACTTTTAATAGGTTTTGGCATTATAACATTAAAAAATTCAACAAAAACCGGAATGCTCGAGGTTAGAACAGAAATTGTGACAATCTGTTTGACAGATAATAGTATTGCCATTATAAGAAATCAGTAAAATGGTTGTGGACTCGACTCGCTTGACAGACTCTACAATTAAATTCTTCAAAATAACTTAACTTAACCTAGTGTTGCCCCCCTTGCCCTGATAACAGCTTCTATGCGGTCCTTTATGGACCTAATTAATTTGACAACGCTTTTTGGAGGAATGTTGTCCCATTCCTCAAGGACGGCATCATGGACGTCTTGAAGAGTGGTAGGGGCAGGATCTTGGACCCGTACACGCCGTTTCAGCTCGTCCCAAAGATGCTCGATAGGGTTCAGATCTGGACTTCGAGCTGGCCAGTGCATAACAGGGATCCCAACCTCTTGCAAGTAGTCCCTTACAATTATGGCGGTGTGACAGCGGGCGTTATTATGCAATAACATGAACCCACTGCCAACAAAACCCACATAAGAGACCACATATTCTTCCAGGATCTCTGATATGTACAGAGGAGCAGTCAACGACCCTTGCCCGCGGACACCTCCAGTCCGGGAAACGCACACAAGATTAGTTTTCCCGTCAATGGACATACCGCCCCAGAACATGCATGAACCACCCCCGTATTCCAGTGTCTCTTCTATACTGGTTTTGCGCGAATCGTTCTCCCGGCCTCCTGTACACCCTTCTACGCCTATCATTGCAAAAAAGACACACCCTTGTCTCATCCGAGAAGAACACAACCCTCCATAGCTCTATCGTCCAATCAACATGGTCGCGGGCAAATTGCAACCGGTCTCTCCTATGCTGTGTAGTCAACTTTGGCCCCGTAGCAGCTCTATGGGCAGCAATTTTCTTCTCACGCAGCCTTCTCCTAACCGTGGAGATGCTTACTGAAGTTCTGCGTACTGATCGAAGCCGTTGTTGCATTTCAACAGCATTGGAGAATCGATTGCGTAATGAAGTCGACACAATGAAACGATCGTCTCTTTCGGATGTGCAGCGTTGTCTGCCAGATCCACGTCTTCTGATATAGCTACCAGTCTCTTGGAACCGTTGGCACACTCGTCGAACAGAAAAACGACTTAAATTAATTTGCCGAGCAACATCACACTGTCGTATCCCTGATTGCAATAGTGAAATCACTTGAGCGGCTTCATCTGCAGTGGTATCCATTTATAGGGTTATTTTTCTTGCAGGAGTTGTTCACTTATGTTCACTTCAAAGTCTGGATGGCGAAGGCCTCACATTTGACCTTGATTGGCCCTTTTATACACTTCTAGGGTGGTGCAATTAGTGGCTCCTGTAATGCGTATTTTAACAACAGTTATTTAACGGCTTGTGCTCTGAAGAAATGTGTTATTTATGAAATCTCACTGTTGTTAATTTAAAGGTAAATAAACATACTTTCAGAAGATACCAATGTTATCTGGGTTTAATGTATGCGTTGATGGTTGGACAGGCTTGATTGCTATTTTCGGAGAGGTGCGATTTTTGTGACGCTATGTTTAGTTAAGATAATACATAAGAGAAATAAAAAAAAAATATGCATATAGCACTTACAGTTTTTTTTTTTAAATCTTACAATATCTTAAAAAACTATATAAACGACATTTTTTTAACACGCATTTCCATGCGTGCTAAAAACCGGCCGGCTGTCAGTGTTAATTTTTACTGTGATTTTGATGTTACCTACTTCTCATAAAGACTAATCTTTCTTAATAAAACACTGGTGTCATAATTATATCCTGCTTTTATATTTCCTCTTCATTCATTATAATTCTATTATCGACAAACGTGAAAAGTAAATTCACTACACTAACTATTAACGAAATAG
Source organism: Atethmia centrago (assembly GCA_905333075.3). Taxonomy (NCBI): domain Eukaryota; kingdom Metazoa; phylum Arthropoda; class Insecta; order Lepidoptera; family Noctuidae; genus Atethmia; species Atethmia centrago. The sequence continues at coordinate 26,381,181 of HG995376.1, forward strand.
TTGCAATTGTCCCTGAAGTTAGGAAATATTTATAATTATGATATCACTCAAAAGGTTCTGCTCCTCTGATTTTGATTGTATGTTTGTCTTGCCCCAAATCGTGTAATTAACGTATTTCCGCAAAAATGAACGTTGTTTCGTTGCGATTGAGTTCAAATTAAATACGAGTACTTCTTTCATATACGTTTTTTCTTTAGAAACTCCATTAAATGTACGTTTTCAGTTAAAATACATTACTGTTATTCTTACCCCAATTAGTGGGGCAAAACTAGCAGTTTTAACTTTCTTACAATTTATTCAGAATGTACGTTCTGGATGCATTAACGGAAATATATTCATTATTTCATTAACGCGTATAGTTTTTAGGTATCGGTGATTTTATTATCACAAAGGTAAGTCAAATAACACAGCCATGACAATCGATCTTTACTGTCTGGTAGAAAAGTATGTTTGTCTTACCCCACCTTACCTTACTTCTTTGTTCAAATACGCCATAAATAAAAAAAAAATACAAACCTAACGTTAAGTAAATCATTATAGTCCTTAGTTTTAGTCGGACAATAATATTGTGCCAACTGAATTTTATTATAACCAATAATGTAACTTGAATTTAGACCTCAACAAAAAAAAAAAAATACAAAGAATGAAACAAACATAAAAACGAAAAAAAAACATATTTTTTTTCGAAATATTCGCTTTATATTATTACCTCGGGTGGAAAGTAGAGTATTGCGTTTTCGATACTATTTATAAAAAAATCCATTTTATCTGTGTAAATATACAGGGTCAAATTAAATTAACTAGCTAAACTCCGCAGACGTGATGGGTAATTGGGTATCGATAACTAATTTCTTTTTTGTATTATCATGTTATAATACATTTAATTTAAATAAAAAATAAATTAAATTATATTAATTTACATTTAAATGTTTTTAACATTTACATTTCATTTCTTTTTTGTATATTTTCTTTTTTATATGTTTAGGTATCGATACCCATCGTGGGCGGAGTCTCGTTAGCTAATTTAATTTGAACCTGTATAATAAGCAAATAAAGATTTCAATTTCGATTTCAATGAATCTCTAGAAGAAGAAGAAGCTACCGACATAAATAAAAATCTACCCACCATGATAAATGATTTATTTTCTGTAAGTAGGTTTGTACAAACACTTTTACACGTCAATCATATTTTTTAAATAAAGCTAGATGAGGTTGGCGTTTCCTATCTGACTACTCTGAGAAGAAAGGCCGAAACAAACTTAGAGGTCACAGTCTCCTTTAAAGTCCAGACATAATATTGGTCAGATCATGTGTAGGCCATGTAGATTGGTGTCTGAAAGGGTCCTTTTGAAGAAAGAACCACACAGATTGTGTGGACCTGTCCAGTCAGTGCACGCATTTGTCAGTAATCGTGCAGCTCAACTCAGAACTTAAGGAGCTCAACAATTCGACGAACAATACCAAAGAAAGAACATTTGGGTAGGCCGCATAAATTACTCAAACTGCCAGACCATGATTAATACTAAATGAGGAAAAAAAAAACAACAATAACCCGCAGAGTCTTCACATTCATAATAATTGAAAACAATATAATACTTTACAAGTAAATATTAAATTCCACACAATATATTGAACTCCACAAAGTAAATATGTCACCAATTATTGTTCAGTCCAAATATGTCATAAAAACATCCTTACAGTTAAAAGGTGAATGGACGGCCCGCACCGCAGGCGGCTGCGAGAACCATCGAGCCACTTACCCAAACAACCCGAAGTTTATCATCACCGTACCTGATGCCAGGTCTCCATGCAACATAGTGATAGAATTGAAGGGACCTAAGCAGTACCAGATGGGAGTGGATGCCAGAGTCGAGGCTTTGGATGACCCTACAGTCACTGCTCCGTTTTTGAAGGAGACTTCAGGCCCTTATAGGTAAGGAAACACGTTATTTAAGTCAAGCCAGAGGGGTAATAGCGTACCACACTATCTGGGCCTCAAGTCTGCTATTACTATAGTGTCATAGTGGTCTGTTCCGATCCTCATAATGGCGCCATTATATTAGCAGATTACCAAACTTGTCAAAATCAACAATTATGAAATCAATGATAGACCATTCTGAGACTATTGTAATAGCAGACTTGAGGCCCAGTAGCAATGGCTTTCATTTAGATAGTTCAACAACATTAATTGTGTTATTTACGTTGTTGAGCAGATAAATTTTTCGAACATATGAAGCAATGGATTAGCAATATACTTCAAAGTCATTCAGATTGTGATTGTTGGTGTGTTACACAATTAGGCTTTTTTTTTTTCTTGAGGGTGGGAAATCATCAAATAACTTCTCCCGCTCTGGGCGGAGCGGGAGGGGGTGTCAGACTCTTACTGACTAAAACCCACCCGAATTCCTTCCTGTTGCCTGTGTTGCGGGGGCCTCGGTGACCCATAAGTACCTTCCCGCGAACACAATTAGGCTGCTAATTGCAGCAAACAATTGGGCTCTGTCTCGCATAGGGTCGCAACAGCGTTGGCCGTTTTGCGTGGATGTGACGCATGTTCTCCCCCTAATTGTTTCTTTTTTGTATTTGTGTTCCTTCTTTGCGTCATGTTTACCGCAAATAAACGTATTCACTTTCTTTTCTTCTTTCCATGTTTGGCTATCAAATTTGTTTCAAATAAGATTTCGCCACTGTCCTTTCGGTCTCTTTAATAGAAAATAACTACAGCCTTTTTTTTTTGGATGGGAAATCATCAAATAACCTCTCCCGCTCTGGGCGGAGCGGGAGGGTGTGTCAGACTCTTACTTACCCACCCGTATTCCTTCCGTTGCCTGTGTTGCGGGGGCCTCGGTGACCCATAAGTACCTTCCCGCGACCCCGGCAGGCATCGGCCCTAGTGGACCCCTACATTATATATATATCTTTGAGGCGCGCGTGGAATACGACGCGCCGTCGACCCGGGCCTGGTCCTTACCGGACGGTGAGCTACCCATTGCTCACCGTCCGCAAGCCCGCGCCTACGGTGGCCGGAAATCCGCCCGGGAGTCCCGACGCCCAGGGCGTCTCTTGCAGCGGCTAGGGGCGAGAGGGCGCGAAATTTGCCTTTCCCTCAACCGTCCCGCCTCCTCCTTCGCGAGCATTACTGCTTCGCAGAAGGAGGTGACGCCTGCCCATGCCCTCTCGCTCCGTACCATGGCCTGAACCAGGGCCGGACGCGAGAGGTCTCTGCCGCCGATCGCCTCCACGAGGACACGGCGGTGCTCTGCCCAAGCCGGGCAGACCACCGTATGCTCCACATTTCCTCCGGGCGATCCACACAGTGGTGACACCCGGGCGTTTCCTCCCTCCTTATCCGACACAGGAACCTCCCGAAGCTGCCGTGTCTGGTGAGGACCTGCGTCAGGCGGAAGGTGAGGACGCCGTGGCGCCTTTCTAGCCACTCCTCAAAGAGGGGACTTATCGCTGCAAGCGTGGTGTGCCCAGCACTGGGTTGCGACAACCATAAACTAACTATAGCCTGCCGTTTCTCGATGTTTGTTTACGACATAAATTTAGTTTTGTTTTTCATTCACAGGGCCGGTTTCGTAGTTCTAGAGTTACGCAACCTACCCGCGGGTCGCTACATACTAACGCCATCTACCTTCTACCCGGAACAAGAAGGTCCTTTCTTCTTAGAGCTTCGCTCTTCATGCCCCATTACATGTGAGGGACGTAACTAGAGAGCGGTCGGCAGGAGGAAACAAAATGACTGCAGGTTTTAAATCGATTATATGTTTGTTGGGCTCGAAAATCGAATAATCGAGAAGTTAAATTGATAAAATTTCGATTGCTTAAATTAGAAGGCGTTGCCCGAATCTCATGTCCCGAGTGTGGTAACTCGGGAGGCTAATGCCGTAATTAAATCTTAGCTTATGTACAGTACAGTACTGCACGTTCATGTCGGCGCCTTTATTTAGTAGCAGTAAGGGCGGTTTTCGCTTGTGTTTTGTTGGATAATAAAGTCATAACAAAATTAAATTGCCTTTATTTCCCTTTGGAGATTTATATTGTATCGATGTTTGAGCCTGATATTATTAATTATTATCATTGTAAATAAATAAATACTGTTTTTATGGATCAGATTTGAATGTGGTGTTCATAGCTACAGTTAGTTTTTAATTAGTTACTAAAATGCTTTAGGTATGTTGTTTACCATAATGAAGTTTTATTGGTGTTAAAAGGCTTCGAAAGAATATTGTCTATGGATTAAGTCTCGCTCATGTAGTGTTTTTGTTAATTTTTAATACTGTTCTGTTAAGTAATGTATTTAAAAAAAACTAAAATATTATGTGAAAATCTTTTTCTAACTTTTGAGTTCTTTACGTTTTTACGGTTATAAAACATTTTTTTTGTTAAAATTGTTTGACAATAAAAATTAAGTGATGTATTGGATCGTGCCTTTAAGATTACAAGAAATATAGGAGCGGGCGCACATTATACAATAAAATATTTTTTTTTATCATTAGATCAATTTATTCCGATATAGTCGCGTAAAGAAGTAAATTGTGTCGAGACTTTTTAATGGAATATCCCTTAGTCCTATTAAGTTTTTTTCCGCACGGACTCATGGCGATTACGAAAGATTCCATTTGTGTCGCCCCCAATCTCTTAAACTGACAAAATTCTTGTCGTCCACTGGGAGTCAGGAAATGGTGTCGTTATATAGTCGTTTTTTTTTTCGGATCTCTGTCTTTGTTTCGGAATAGAATGTATACACCTTTTGACCGCCAGAGTGTAAAAGCATCGGCGTCCCTCCCACGCATTTACAATATTATATTAATGAAGTTCTAAATAATAGTTAAAAGAAACAGAAAACTTAATTTAGTTTTTTTATTTTGTAGTTAAAAAATGGTGTTTTCTTGTCGGCATTAGCCGACGGTGGCGTGTTGGGCACGTTTTCATTTGTCGGCTATACCCGACCGTGGCGGTCAAATGGTTAATTGTTTATTATAGTTTTAATGAATTAAATTCAGTGTTTTTTTCATTTGATGACTCGATTAATGAGTTTGTTTGTTGTTGATAATGCTGCTGTGCAAAGAGGACGCAATTTCTATTACATTATCCTCCACTTTTATGAGGGGCTCATGGCTAAATAATAACAGCCGCACGGGTCGATGGAAGGTTAAGCTACGCTTGCCGCGGTTGGTTGTGGATGGGTGATCCATGATTACATATCGAGTCCTCTCCGTGCCTCGGAAAGCACGTTAAGCCTTTGGACCCGGCTTTCATTCGTAGATCTTTGATAGTCGTTACGGGTACTCAGAAACCCAGAAAAAGTCTGACAACCAGTCTTACCAAGGGGTATCGTGCTACCCATTAACTGGGTTGTGAAGGTCAGATAGGCAGTCGCTCCATGTAAAATACTGGTATTCTGCATCCAGTTAATCTGGAAGCCGACCCAAACATTGTCGGGAAAAGGCTAGGCAGATTGATTCTCTACATTTTCATTCGATAATTTTTGAACAGACCATTTCACTTATGACACTTAACTCATACAATTATTCCCAAAACACTTCATTTAAGCTCAAAGTTGATTCCGGACTCTGTATAAAACAGTAATCTTTTCCTATAAAGTCACCACAAAAGCGACTCATATCCGACTTTTTGTAACAGCCAATCCTAATTTCATTTAAAACGTGTCTGAGCAAAGTTTGTTAAGCGAAAAACAAAAACACATCGTACTGTAGGCGACCGCGCTAACTGCTAATTGCGTTTATGTAAATGTATGCGGGTTTTTGTGTTGTACAGTGTGCGCCCGGTCTAATATGGCGATAACGCGGCTTATGTACTGCTGTGAAATGTTATGCGAATGCATCTGGTACGTTTGTTGCGGGTAGGCAGGTTTATTATATGTTTTTTTTTTTGGGTGGGAAATGATCAAATAACTTCTCCCGCTCTGGGCGGAGCGTGAGGGTGTGTCAGACTCTCTCTGACTAATACCCACCCGTATTCCTTCCGTTGCCTGTGTTGCCAGGGGCCTCGGTAACCCTTTCGTACCTTCTCGCGACGTGTCCTGTAGGCTAGGAATTATAATGTAATTTTTATTTAATTGACAATTACATAAATATTTTATCTATATTTTTTGTTGTCAAATAGTCTGTCTGTATGTCAGTAGAGCAGTGGTGGCCCAGTGGTAACGGCCTCGACTTACGAGTTGCAAGTCGTGAGATCGAACCCAAGCAGGCTCATTTTCTTTGTATAAACAATTTCATCACCACTGCTCTCAAAACGGTGAAGGAAAACATCGTGAGGAAATGTAGAACTAAAAATTCAAAGACAGGCAACATCTACCAAGCCGCACTGAGCCCGCGTGGTAGATCACAGGCCTCTCGATGAGAGGAGGCCTGTGTCGCAGCAGTGGGAACATTATAGGGTGATTATGCAGTATATGTCTAAAGCTTAGAAATGCCTTACAAATCTACTTGTGACCAAGGCCTTATAAAAATATCTTAAAAATAATTGTTATGCTTACCCATTTATTTTCTGGAAAAAAAATCAGTCTTTTTGTTTATTTTTTTCAAGCAAGAGAAAGTGTGAATTAATTTTAAATAATCTTTTTGTTTTGACTGTTGTAGATGCATTTGTATAGTATTGTTGACATTTTCCGTCATCATCAAAATTCTCTCGCCCAATTTATTTGGGGTCGATGCAAAATATGTTTTACTTTTGTACTTCTTAATTATACGTCATTTGTCGTCGTCACATTTTCCGTATTCTAGTTTTAGGGCCAAGGCCATAATTTTGTTTTTTGGAAATGTGCACATTTAATAACAAATCTACCGTGTATTGTATAGTGAGATTTATTTGTGTATATTTTAACTAAAAACTAACAATAATTACTAGTCGCGGTAAATCGTCCAATTAAGCTATTTTTTTATGTCCAGAGCTGCTTAATACATCATTAACCATGTATAGATGGCAGACCGAAATGTACCCAGCACGCCACGATCACGACTACCTGACAGATTTAAATGAATAATTCGTAGCTTGGCGCCGAGAGCACGTTTTTGCTTTTTTGACGTGGCGGTCAATAGGCTAAAGAAGTGCTACGAAGATCTTTTGAATCTTGCATGGCATTAACAGGGGGGCGTTGTTGGTAAGACTGTGAAATTGCCACAGAAGTTGTATTGATAAAACAAGATGGCAGCGTTCGTTCCGATTTTGGCCACGCGCCAAAAGAACCTTGTGGCATTGTATATACCTCTACACTTCAACAAAGTATTTATCAATGTCAACCTTTGACCGAGATGATGTGAGTCATGTATAGATGACAGACCAAAATGTGCCCAGCACGCCACGGTCACGACTACATGACAGATTTTAAGGAATAATTCGTAGGTTGGCGCCGAGGGCACGTTTTTGCTTTTTTGACGTGGCGGTCAATGGGTTAATAGACTAGTCTGATAATAAAAAAAATGTAAATGAAGAAGAAAACAATATTCATTCGTTTTTCTTTAAACTGGCTAAAAACCTACATTTTTAATTTAAGGCTTTATTCTGGGCCGTAACTAGACTCCAGGCTAAAGCTTGTATTTTTTTTTTTTTGCCTTCATGTATGACTACCTAAACAAAAAGAAAACAAAACATGAGCACTCTTATTTCAATTTAAGGTCTCTGATCGTCCGCCGAGGCCAAGGCTTGTTCGATTTAAAGCCTCACTCATACCGTACCCAGGCCAATGCTGGTTCGCTTTTCTGCCGTTGCTTCCAAAGTTACGCATTTTGCACGTAATCACACATCTCGCCCTGCTGTGATAATTTAGTTCTTAAGGTCAAATCACAGTGTATTATAATAATGTTATAAATCTATTTTCTTTTTATAGAATGTTAATTAATAAAGTATTTTGATAATTTGTTGTTGTTTCCACTGAGAAATCCCTGATCAAAAAACCCAATGAGACTGCTCGTCCTGAGCATCAAACCCAGGACCTTACGCTCATCAGTCGCGTTTGTGACCAGATCAACTGTCGAAATACACCTCTGCTTACACCTTCGGGAAATACAGGCGTGATAATAACATATAAATAATAAAACAAGTTTATTGTACAAAGAGAAACACATAAAGTTAGTCATACACTAAACATGTGGGACATTGGTTACGGTTGGTTGCTACGCGGTGCATTTTTCCACGGCGTCTACGTAAACTGTTACGCCGATGACTCACTGTTGACGGCCCGGGGGCAATCGCACCGGTAATCGGCCATACTGGCCACGACTTTGCATAAATCTGAAGCTCTTTGTTTCCATGGGCGTCGGAAGAAGCCACTTCGGGACTTACACAGTGGTAGGAGGCGTCCTCATGGGTGTCGAGTCGACCATGAAGTACCTGGGAGTCGTCCTCGATTGCCGGTGGGACTTCGTGCCCCACATTCAGCGGCTGGTACCCAGGTTGATGAGCGTCGCAGCTGATTTTGCGCGACTGCTACCCAATTTGGATCTGGACGTGAAAATCCTAGGGTCCCTATATCGCTGGCGGAAGGTGGTGCTAGTGCATGGTCAGCGTCCGGTTCCCCGGGAATTCCAGGCATGAAGAACCGAGCTCCGTCAGATCCTAGTGGCTGAATGGAGGGAGCGACTTGCACAACCCAGGCGGGGTTCGCCACAATAGTGACGGTAAGGCCTGTTATAGAGGAATGGCTGGTGAGTTTCCGGCTGACGCAGGTGCTTACTGGACACGGATGCTTCGGGAAGTACCTGCGTCGGTCGCATAGGTCGGGAGCGGACGTCCGCTGTCATTACTGTGTGAACTGCCCCGGGGACACGGCGCAACATACGCTGGAGGAGTGCTCAGCTTGGGCCCAACAGCGCTGTGCCCTCGTTGCAACACTAAGTGCGGGTGATCTCTCGCTTCCGGTTGATGCATGACTCATTCCACCCGCACTAGAAGAGCAGCCGGGCGTTGAAGGACGCATAATGATCTCCGGCTACGATAAGGAGGGGCCTGCGGGCGGCAAAATATGTGTCGTCGCTCGAGCAGTCAAGCTCAAAGAGGTGGCACGCATTATTATATGCGTGCTTTAATGGGAGGACGTGCGGTCGTGCGATCGGCCGCACTCGGTGATGGGGCCCGCGTTAGTCATGGCGGGCTGATACCAATCGGGAGTGCGGCGAAAGTACAAGTATTTCCCGGGCCCCCGACGCATGGTACTAGAAGGTACTATGGGGTTTTAATCGGTAGGAGTCCGACATAAATAACCCTCCGTTCTTCCCAGACGGAAGGTATCCATGAGGATTTCCCCAAACCCGAAAAAAAAGGATAGGATAAATAGTCGTAAAACGTGCTTACGCAGAAAAAAAAAACATCAAGTTTAGGCCTCTTCTCTCATCTCACGACGACATTCAATTACCATAGATATTCATTTACGCAGAAAAAAGACATTTACCCCAAAAACAAACTTAACACTGTAGTTGAAAAACATGTTCTACCATTCGTCGATATATGTATGCCACAATCAATTCTCTAACTGAAAATTTTAGTTGGTCGACTACCTATTACTCTTGTAAAGCCCACTTAGCTGTGACAGTTTTCCTTTTAATTTCATTATATGTACTACTGCGATGAATTTTTTCAAATCTACATAAATAACCTTTTTAGGTGGTAGGGGGGACACTTGGCTGTAACAAAAATTAGCACTTTAATGCTTAATATTACGCAGGCGGGTCCTTGAATCGAAAAGTGGTGTTCGTTTTTATATATGTTTAAAACACGCTATATTTTTTTACGTTTATTCAAAAAAATAAAATCATCCCCACATTACGTGCATGAGAGGTATGCACGTATTGTGGGGATGATATTCTTTTTTCTCGTCTAGTCCATGGTGTGGGGTATCGTTGGATAGGCCGAAGGACCACAAAAAATTTTTTTTCATGATTTTATTTAAACTTTTTGTCGGCGTGATTAATATGTATACGAGGGCTGCACTAAAAGTATCGGGAAAGGAATATTTCCACTGTTCCTGTCATATTAAAATCTTTTTAATTGAAAACTCCTTGGTTTTAAAAATCGAATACCATTTATTTATTTAAAAAAAGATTCTCGGTCTTGTCACAAGGTTTTGTCAAACTTGTTTAGTCGTTGAGAAAATGGAATTGACCTGAGAAAATTCAAGAGCGATGATTTATTATGACTTTCGAAGTGGTTTAACACAAAAACAGTGTGTTGACCGGATGATTTCTGCATTTGGTGATGAAGCCCCATCCAAAACCACAATTTATCGCTGGTTTGCTGAATTTCAACGTGGACGTGTCAAGCTCAGTGATGATCCCCGTCAAGGTCGTCCAAAAACTGCAGTCACCCAAGAAAACTTTGATGCTGTGCGTAAGCTGATTGAGGAAGATCGACATGTGACATACCGCGAAATTCAGGCAACTTTAGAAATTGGCATGAGTCAAATACAAATAATCTTGCATGAACAATTAGGTGTAAAAAAGTTGTTTTCCCGATGGATACCGCATTCGCTCTGTGAAGAGCAAAAAGCGGCTCGCGTTACTTGGTGCGTCAGAACTCTCGAAAGATTCCACGCAGGATCCTCAAATGCTGTATACAACATCGTATCAGGTGACAAATTCTGGATATACGCGTACGAACCCGAAACAAAAAACCAGTCACAGAGATTTTCATCACCTGAAGAAGCTGTGGACGCCTACAAAACGGCCATTTTGGAGTCCCCAACTTCCGAATGGAATGGTTGCTTCAAGGATTGGTTCCATCGTATGGAAAAATGTGTCAAATTTCGCGGAGAATACTTCGAAAAGCAATAAATAAATTTTTAAATAGTAATGTTGTGTCACTTCCTTGATTCCCGAAATTTTCAGTGCCGCCCTCGTATTCTTCGAAGAAATAGAGAGTGTTATGCTAAGCCTGCAGAGAAGTGTGCCCAACGAGAACATTTTCGACTACGAATCTATCCCTTGTTGACTCTGACCACAAGTAGGCATAGTATATGCATTCTGCATCCTCATCAGCTTCTAAGGAACTTTTGTTACCTTTCTTGTTGAGAAGCTTTCTTTGTTTCTGTTTATCTGATTTAAATTCCAAATCTTTAGCTACCTTCTTTTTATGTTCTTTTAATTCTGTGGCCTTTTTTAAGGCCACAAGCTCATTTTTGTATGGTGACTCTGTAATGATTGCCATATTGACTGAAAAGAAATAATATTAATAGAAAGATATAATAAGCCATTTGTTTGTCTTTAAATAAGTTACTTTAGTTGCATAAAAAGGGGGACCTTTCAAACGATAGCCCTTTTGAAGTAGGGACTTTACCCCACTGTTACTTGTACCACAAAACACAAAGTGACGAAAATTTACCTTTTTCACAAACAATCTTGTACCTATTTCTAATTATGAAATCCAGATGGCATTGCTACAAAACGAAATATTAACCACCACAATACATAGTTAGGCTTAATTTCACGTATTTTTTTAAGGAAAACACTGCTTTTGAGACTTTTGTGTACATAGCATAAACGGCTATCGAAATGGCATCGATCGCCCGTGGAGGTCACGCGCCGTCTGACGACCAATCAAAGCGAGCCATTTCCATCTTTGCACGGCGCGGCCACGGCGTTTCATTCGGCTTGTATGATAGATACCCCGCTATGCCTCCCCCTACTATATGAAAAAAAACAATCACATTTTAATGTTGGTGTAAGGCAAAGATATTTAAGATTTACGTAAATAATTTAATGTCTTTGGTGTAACGGTTCGAAATTCTATGGGCATTGCTCGAGGTAACCATCTCTGTGAATGACACTCCGACGGTAATATTTTTTTAAGTTACATCAAACTGTCACAAACAAAAAAATTCAAAATAATATTTGAAACCAAGACCAAAATATGCCAGCCAGTACTGACCTCAAAAAAAAGGTTGAATAACTTTATGAAAGCAAGGAAAAATCTCACCAAAAATCTGAGGCTGTTATTTTAGTATGTTGTGGTGACTTACGACTTCCACGCGAACGAAGCTAGTTCTCTTATAATTCCAATAAAATACACAGTTAAGTCCACAGGCACAGCTAGTAGCCTGAATAATTGTAAAATATCCTAGCAAATTTATCATCTTGAATCACGAAAGTATAATGTTACTGTTATCCTATGTCAACATTCGCAGACCTGTGTCAACAAGCGTTTAGCAAAGAGCATGTGAAGAGCTTATGACTAATTAAACGTGGCTTCACTTACCCGGTTTTATATAAAGTTGAGATGGTCTATTATTCGGAATTGAGTGGATCCGTGCCGACATTATCCGTTTCTGTTTAGTTGGGGGCATGTTAAATTACGAGGACCGTTTCTTATTTATAGAGTGTTGATTGTGGAACAAAAAACTTACAGTTTGGTTTCACATTGATAATAATAAGGTACCGGAGTCCTGCAGCCTTCACAAGGTCATTGGTCCACCTTGTTCCCGGAGGCCTTCCAACGCTACGTCTTCCGGTACGCGGTCGCCATTCCAGAACCTTTCGGCCCCATCAGCCATCTGCGCTGCAAGTAATGTGCCCTGCTCACTGACACTTAAGTTTGGCAATTCTTCGGGCTATGTCTGTAAAACAATATTGTTGGCAACGAATGCAAGGCTTTTACATCCTGCCAGAAATCCTACAACATTCTACGTTGCCTGCAACATGTTTCCCGAACCTATACTTACCACAAAAATATGTTTCGGAAATGTTGCTCGCCTTTTGTTTCATGTTTCCCATAGACAACGGGCTTAATTGGAATTACTCAGTAAAAAACGGGCTTCCCAAAGAGAGCAATTTCAAGATTTCCTACAAAGTCACTCAAACAGAATGACGTGAAGTGAACTCATTAATGTGTTTGTGATAGAATCGAACTGGGACAAAACGTAATATAAATGGTAAATCAAATACTCGTCAGTGTTGTCGAGAGCATTCGATTGTCGACCTAATGTCCTTAAGATAGGAGCATATTGTACACATTGATTTTCCTTCGGTTTGTTTGTGTATGGTGTGATCTACAAGCGGAAGCGATTAGCGTTTTGCTTTTGGGTCAGTTTTATTAGGTCTGCTGCGAGCTGGGACCTATTGCTATGCTTTTCTGCTTAGTCCGTTGGTTCGGCAACACACAAGGAAAGAAGGAAAAGTCTTGGCCTCTAATACAAGACATACTACGGTAATCAACTAAGTCATAGAAAATTCGATACGACTTGACCGAACTAATTGAAAAAAACTTGACCAGAATTTCGGGGTGACAGATTCTAGCTGGCATCTCTCTATAATGCGGTATGAAGGTATCGGTGGATTTACCTAAACTAGTGGTCGCCCATTGGTCGAAATTCGACCCCCTCTACTTACAGTCCATATAGTACTTACTAATTCCATGTTCAAGCTGTCACTTCTGTCACCTATCTATCTTCCAGTCATGAGGCTATTTGTGTGTGTGTGTGTCAAACGCACGGTAGTGTGTGTAATGTTTTTTGAATTTATTAAATTTATTTCTGATGTACTCGTATATTATACAAAAGTATTCGCTTTCTGCACTCCTCCTCCATATAAACTAACTGTACCAAATTTCATAATGCTTCGTCCGCGGAATTTTCGTAAAAAGGGGTTCAAAGTTTTCGCTTCACATATTAATATATTGATAATAAGTAGTTACAGTTTCTTCATTGTGGACAGGTGCTGCTAAAACTTAAAAATAAAATAAAATCCCAACAGAACTTAGGTACTCCGCTTATCACAAATGCCACACCCCAACGTAAATGTTTTATAAGGGTACGCTTCAAAATTTAATTTAGCTGCGTGTGTGCGATTTCTCATTGTTTTTGTAGGCCTAACGTCTGTGTTATGTGGTGCTATGTGGGTCAAGGATATGTTCCGATCATAGAAATAAGGAGATGATGTGTTATCACTGCAAAAAGCACGTTATTTGTGACCCACTGACTCAAGACGGTAATTTTTGTAGTGACTTATGGTACCTGTCTAGGTCAACGTCCAGAATATGCAGTTAATTGTAGACCAAGGGGATAAAGCAGTGTCTTATGTCGCAGGCGCCGTATTGAATCGCGAGCGTAACGAAGTAGTAGTGTCAACCAAGAGGAGAGAGGGAATTAAGACAAGATTCCTCAGTGCAGCGAGGGATTCAAGCCCGCCCAAGACGAGGACACCTTTATCCACGGGGATAAAGGTGCTACTTATTGCTGCTCTACTTTTCACAACATCTACAAGACAACAAAAAGCAATAGTACTAGAATTTATTAAAATTACAAAAACAGTAAGTAGCGATCATAGTGTCACGAGTGTTGGAGTACATAATTTTTAGGTTTAAGGCCCACATATCTGACGAAGTAGATCTATATAGTGTTTATATTAGAGGAGCGTAAGGCTTGGTAATTTTCGACAATTCTTACGTATTCTCCATGAACTACGAACGACCTTACTTTCTTTGATTTTGTATCTGGAAAATTTACCAGCAACAAATTATCTGAATGTTATTCAATCAATCAATCAATCAATCAGTTTATTTGCATAATATGGGTTTAGAAAGATGTTACACAGGTACGGTTTCACCATATTCAGCTTGTTAGCATGCAAATTATAATATAGTGTCTTAATATGTAAACAATTAGATCATATCCTTAAAAATATAAATTATACGTTGATAGTCAATCCATTACAAATAGTCATAATGATATTAAAATAAAAGGTCAAATTCAGTAAGAGTAAAATTACTTAGATTAATTTGGGAATTATGCTGGGTATATTACAATTATTTCAAGCGACAATTAAATTTTGGATTACTATTGATTAATTATTAACAATGATTACATTACATTTTATCTTCTAAGTATTCCTTAACTGAATAATAAGCCTTATCTATAAGTAAAGCTTGAAGTTTCTTTTTAAATAGATTTACATTTCTTGAACTGCGTATAATTAAGGGTAGTTTATTATATATTTTAGGGCCCATGCAAACAAAGCTTTTAGAAAGGAGGGCGGTTTTCCCTGGTGGAACGCAAAGTTTATCTGCGTGACGCGCTCTTGTGCGATACTCAAACAGTTCTAGATTGCAATGAATAAATAGTGCTGTCTCATAGATGTAGTGTATGAATAAATAGTGCTGTCTCATAGACATCTATACACTACATAGTGTAGATGTATATGTATGCTGGGCAGTGTCAATATTTTTAAGCCAAGCCATTCGATACTTCGATATTAAAAAAAAATCAAGCAAGGCCTTTTGTAGGCAGGTAAGTTACTAAGTAGGAAGGTAAGCCTAAAGGTAGCCACATAAACCCAACGAAGGTTTATAATTATATTAAACTTAAATAGAGCGCAGAAATCTCGATGTTTCGACATGTCAAAACATCACATCAGTAGGTCGCACTCTAGTGATCGATGCATGAGCGGGTCGCTAGTACTATACGAGTACGTACTAGCGACCCGCTCATGCATCGACCGCTTGTGTGTAGTTATTTTAATTACTGAAAATTCAATCATTAGTGATGTACTTACTTTTGTGGCAAGAAAGCTGTGGTCAGGGGCTCCATTTAGAAACGTTTCCACATTTTGAGCAGGGAAACTTTTGATTTCTTAGCACGATCCTTCCGTCCTTCCGATTTCCTTTTCAAAAATGCCAATAATTTGGTGTATGTAGGTATTAGTTTGAATATTATGCTTATTGTTGACCTAAACATCGAATAGATGCACCATAGGCCACTTGGCTTCTTTGGACATGATAAATGCTGGAAGTAGACTAAAAACACTCATTCAGCTAAGGAGTTGACACCCTTTATAGTTTTTCATTTGTATAAAATCGTCGTAGGCTTTCTTGTACGATTCCTTGGACGTTTCAAGGAGTAGAATGTTGGCAATGCTAATGGATCCGGAATTAATGTACTCTGTAGAGTCAAATCACTATCGTCACTCGACATTATTGTGAGAATTTGTAGTTTATTTTTTCATATGCTGCAAAGCGATTTGCAGTATTCGCGCCTTTTTAGGGTTTCGTATCAAGGAAGTAGAAACTCTTATAGTTTCGCCATGTCCGTCAGACTGTCTGTCCGTCCACGGCTTAGCTCAGATAATCTTAGTACTAGAACGCTATAATTTGTTTTTTTTTCATGATTTTATTGAATCACTTTGTCGGCGTGATTAATATGTACGCCTATGCTAAATTACAGCTTTCTAGTACTAAGCGTCTCTGAGCTACAGCGGGGACAGACAGACAGAAAGACAGACGGACATGGCGAAACTATAAGCGTTCCTTGTCTACGGAACCGTAAAAATGGACTGTGTCTGTCATATTGGGCGTGAACCTTTTGTGTACGCCTATCGTGTCGTGATCATGACGGAAAAAAAAACAATTAAAAATTAAAAAAGAATTTAAAAAATCTCAATCTTTTTTAAACTTAATCATCAAGAGTTTCAAGTTGTAAGTTGATGTGCTGGCGACTGTACCTAATTACAGCTCTCAGTATTGCGTGGTTAGAATA
This sequence comes from Atethmia centrago, assembly GCA_905333075.3. Classification (NCBI taxonomy): domain Eukaryota; kingdom Metazoa; phylum Arthropoda; class Insecta; order Lepidoptera; family Noctuidae; genus Atethmia; species Atethmia centrago. The sequence goes on from HG995376.1 coordinate 26,397,667, forward strand.
TTTTTTGAAGATTGTTGGGTATGGTCATGTGAAATTACCCGACTCTCCACTATTTCATTGCTTACTCAAGGATGCATATCCGGGGTAATAATCCTTCCTATCCTAAGGGCACGTCTTCCTGACAATTACCGCGTTCCCCGGTCTACTCTTTGATATGCAATAGTCTCAGTAGTCCCTTGAAACATGAGGCTCCAGGGACTAGTGCGAATCCTTGGGTTTTTTCGAGCAATCGAGTCTGGTTTAACCACGCTGTGGTCGGTGCATTTCATTAATTCATTCATTCATTCAAGATTGTAGGGTATGGTCATGTGATATCGAGTAAAAGATTTTTAAAGGAGACTGATCAAAAATGGTCTATGAACCAATAGCGATACTGTAATGGTATTTCTGTGGGGATACCTCAACTATACCCTTGTGCAAAGGGGCATCAAAATCTAACCCGTTTTGAGAACAATAGCAGTTTTGATAATAACGGTTTTAAGAAAAATAATATTTTAGAATTCACATTTCTTTCTTTTCTTTTTCGTTTTTAACCGTCTTCAAAAAAGGAGGTTCTCAGTTCGTCGGAATCATTTTACATTTTTTTTAATATGGATAAGGAACTCTTCAAATATTTATTAATTTTATATTTAGGAAAACTTAAAGCTAAACAGATACAGTAAGTAATAAATAGTTTTAACAAAATATGCCCAATTATAAGTTTTCACATATAGTATATATATATATATATTATAGTTATTTAGGTTGCGAAAAAAGTCTTTTCGCATTATAGTATGTATGAACTTGTAATAAAATCTCTTTGGGTATACTATTTGTATCTGGCTGGTTTTGGTATCATTGAAAGTTTACCACTTGTCGCGGTATTTTGATCAGAAGTCCCAAAATTTCTATAGCAATGGGATCATGTCCCTACCTACAAGATGGCAAAAAGTTATCGAACAAAATGGTACCTACATACTTAGTTAAATTTAAATAAACTATATTAAAAGATGTTTTGAATTTTCTAAAAAAATGCGAAGAAACTTTTTCCCCAACCTATTATATAGTATTTCCATATATTATAGGGCCCACCTATAACAATTTGGGTAAGTTTTATAGTAACTCGCGCCATTTTCTCTCGGAAAGCACCATTTGGTGAAGTGGTACTGATGATGAAGACCACAGATGATTATCGGAACAACTCATTAATAAGTACGGTAAAATACAACTAAAATGCAAACGACAACAAAATAAATATCCACATTGCTCACAGGCACGCTTTTTTAAAGACGAACGGGGGCTGAAGATACACTATGGCAAGATCCAAAAATCACATAGTGTACCATTGTGCCCCCTAGTCACGTCCCCAACATAAACACCTCTAGAAGAAACCTTGTGGAAAAGGCTAGCAAAATTAAAAAATTCTAAGTAGTATTAAAAAGAGTTCCCCGGGGCGTGAGACGGTCTGTTGCACTGAGTTTGGCGCCATGTCTCCGTCTTGCGACCCAGGAGAACTCACAAAGTGCCTGGGAGCAATTACTTACCTTCCCTTATAGGATTCTGCAATTTGGCAACTAAAAAAACCTTAACGAACCAAATTAAAGAAAATTGTAACAATTCGACCCTACCTTTAGATACAAAATTACCTGCTTTCAATAATATATCACGAAAAGGATTATGTTCACATGTGGAATCCAAATTAGGTGAAGGTGACATCAGGGGTGCGGCCAGGATACTTTTCAGCAGCAATGTGGTGGCGCCTTACTCTCCAGAAACAGTAACAGCTCTAGAGAGTAAACACCCAGCGCCTGCGGATGGTCTCACCTTTCCCGATCCCCCGACCCTCCCAATCTAAATTCAACCTTCCTAAACGTTTCGGCCCCCCAGTTGATTGCAGCCGTGAGCTCCTTCCGAAGTGGTTCAGCCGGTGGCTTCGACGGTCTGACTCCTCAACATCTTAAAGATCTTTTGAGTTCAGGCGCCGGGGAAGCTGGTGAGACGCTTTTGAAGGAGCTTGCGGCCCTGATTAATCTCATGCTCACCGGCGGTGTGAACGAGGCCGTCGTCGATGTCTTATACGGGGCCAACCTATGTGCACTGCGTAAGAGAGACGGCGGTATTCGTCCCATCGCCGTTGGCTGCACTTACAGGCGTACGGCAGCAAATATGCTGTAAGCTGTATAGCGAACCGCTTACAGCTAAGTTTCAGCCCCTGCAGCTTGGTTTCGGCTCAAAAGGGGGCGAGGGGGCGGGGGGGGGGGGGGGGGGGGTGAGGCTGCCGTGCATGCCCTCTCCACCTTTTTGAATTCCAACAAAGGTAAGGTCATTCTCAAGGTCGACGTTAAGAATGCCTTTAACTTTGTCAACAGGGACACTGTTGGCTGAAGTCAAAAAGGAATTACCCGAAATTTATGGTTTTATATGGCAATGTTACAGATACCCTTCAAAATTATTATACAAGGACAATGTTTTGGAATCTGCAGTAGGATGCCAACAAGGTGACCCTCTCGGACCAGTCATTTTCAGCTTGGCTATTCATCCAATTATTCAGAAACTAAATTCAAAATTTAATGTGTGGTATTTAGATGATGGAACGCTAGGAGGTGATGTAGACACCGTTTTTTAAGACTTAAAATTCCTCAAACAGCAATTTAAATCTATTGGCCCTGGACCTTAAACCCATCTAAATGTGAAATTTATCTTTCTGACATATATAGATACTGTTGTTTTGGCCCAAATTTTATATATTTTCTACGCTCTTCCCCTTTATGGAAGCAGTCACACCTCTTGGACAAAATTGACCAAATTATTCGCAATACATTAGCTTCTATTTTAAATGTGGCCTTGGACGACCGAGCGTGGTTGCAAGCCACACTACCCATCCGTTTTGGTGGCCTCGGTGTCCGTAAAATTACCAATATTAGCTTACCGGCGTTCCTGTCCTCTGTCCACAGCATTGAAAAGCTAACCAGGGTAATTTTAGCCCCCTCCTTGGTTGACTGTGAAGTGCCGTGCTTGACCGACGCGGTGAACGCCTGGAAAATGGCTTGCCCGGATACAGATCGGCCCGTGAACCCATCTTCCCAGAGGCAGTGGGATGAGCCGCTCTGCAGGTTGGTACGGAATCATCTTATTAATACGTCCACCAATACTGCTGAGCGTGCCCGCCTGCTGGCTGTGGGTGAGTGGGAGTCGGGCCTTTGGCTTCAGGCGCTACCGTCAACCAACATAGGCACTATGCTGGGTGACACAACCTTCTGGCTCGCTACTTGTCTGCGTCTGGGCGCTCCTTGCGTGGCTCCGCATCGCTGCCAATGCGGTGAGGGTGTCGACTGTCTCGGACACCATGGCCTATCCTGCAGTAAAAGCGCAGGTCGCATAGCACGGCACGCCAGCATCAACGACATCATCCGTCGCGCTCTTGGCACCGTCGGGGAGCCCGCTGTTTTAGAACCTAATGGCTTGGCACGCGACGATGGGAAGAGACCAGACGGAATGACCATAATGCCTTGGAAGGTAGGTAGGCCTTTGGTGTGGGATGCAACGTGTGTCGACACCCTTGCACCATCCCATCTTCCTAGCACCGCGGGCTGTGCTGGGGCGGCTGCGGCAGGTGCAGAAAACCTCAAACGGCGCAAGTACTCAAATCTTATTGGGACTTATATGTTCGAGCCGTTTGGGGTTGAAACACTAGGGCCATGGGGTCCGAGTGCCCACTTAGTTTTTAGAGACATCGCAAAGCGGTTGGTCAACTCCTCACGTGACCAGAGGGCTGGTCTATTTTTTGGCCAAAGAATCAGCATTGCCATACAACGTGGTAATGCTGCCAGGCTTTTGGGCACTTTTCCTGTTGACAACGATGCGGACGAACTTTTTGGCGCCCTGTGATATTTTGCCCTCCCTTTTTATATAATTGTACATATTATTATTATTATTTTAAGTTTGTTAGTTTTTAAAAAATGTTTCAATATCTTTATGATTTGTTGAATAAAGCACACAAATTATTTATGAAGTTGAAAAAAGTACATATTAAAAAAAATAACAACTAAAGTCTGATCGCGAAACAAAAATAATCTCGTACAATGATCCGTCATTACTTATTTCTATCGCTTGCGCACAAATGTATTGCTGTCGCGCTCGCGATAGAGATAAGTAATGACGGATCATTGTACGAGATTATTTTTGTTTTGCGATCAGATTTTAGTTGTTATATTTTTTACAGTTAATACGCTTCATAGACCATAAAAAAAAAATAGTCTCCTTTGAAAATATATTAATAGGACAATTTAAACTACATACTAAATTCGATTGATATGGAGCTTAATCCTTGGATCATGAAAACTTAACGAAAATATTGACAAAATCTAATCTTGGTTACACTTATATGTTCATCGAATAATGGAATCGGGAGAGTTACTGCTGAGATACTGTTGTTCTTGTGAGGTTCCGTCAGCGACAGTGCATTTGGCCATTTATACACCTACTGTAGCCGGAGTAGCCATAAGCTCTACAACACTCGTTCTTCTCAGGATTGATGGCGCTGCAGAGCTGGTCGCAGGGTCCGACACGAGCAGCATCGACGGTGACCGTCACAATTGCGAAGGCAACCAGGAGAAGAATGAAGGTGGTCTTGATGGCAGCCATTGTAGTTGTTGTGTTGTAGAATACGAGATACGTTCGCAAAGAGATGTGGATTTGTTGTGTGTAGCTTTGGACTTTTGTCTGTATTTATACCCGATAACGAGGAAAATACGTAGGTAAACTACCTACAAGCCAGCTAAGACTATGTTTTTGTATGATAACAGGAAAATAGGTAAAATCTGTCCATTAGGTACATCTAACGAAGTCTATAGCAGGTAATGCAAACGTTACCTGCTTTATATGGCATATTATTATATCATAGTGATGAATAAGACAACCTTTTCTAGAGTTTGGTGCTTGGCATATTTCGGTCTTGTTTTTGAATAGTAATTTGAAATTTTTTGGTTCGTGTCAGTTTAATGTAACGTCATATTTTTCGGTGGCATAATTTTTGACACAGATTCTTGTCTCTAAATGCTGATTTTTTTGACCTCTTACGCTTAAATTTTACTGTGAGAGAACTTTTCATAAGAATCTTCAATTTAACAACACTTTTTCATTCTATTAAAAATCTGGCCGGTAAGTCGTAACTTATGTACTACTTAGCCAGTACTCTTTGGCTTTAACTCCGCTGGCGGAGCAGGTTGGTATGGATTGGACTCGGTAAGACGTGCGAATTGTACATGACTTTCGTCTTGTCTGCCGTCATTCATGCCGAGGCCAACACGCCGTGAGGCTTCATTTAGGCTGTGCAGCATCTGGTCTAACTGTTCCAGCGTCTCTGCCATTATGACGATGTCATAGGCATAACGAAGGTGTGAGATGTACTCGCCGCTGACGTCTGTTCAGTCCAGACGTCCTCCAACGCATTGGTGAACAGTTTCGGGGATATCACATCCCCTTGTGTCACTCCCCTGAGCAGTTGGATAGGGCTGGTTTTTTTATCATGGATCGTCCAGATCCCGTCATCGTTGCAGCGACATACAAACACCTCAACACTTCGATGTAACGCCAGTCAATTCGACATCGTTGCAGAGAGGCAGAACTGCCCATATTTCGATGGAGTCGAAGGCCGGCTTGTTCCGGTGGCTGGAACTCGTCAAGTTTCGTGGCGAGACGGTTCGGGACGACCCTCGAGAACAGCTTGTAAACGTGGCTCAGAAGTAAGATGGGTCTATAATTCTTCAGCAAGGTTTTGTCGCCTTTTTTGAAGAACACAACCACCGCACCCCCTCTCCATGCCTCCAGCGTTGTATTCTCTTGGATGACGGAGTTGAAGAGACTCGCTAGCTCTCTCAGGACTGGAGCCCCGCTCGCTTTAAGAAGCTCTGTCCTTATTCGGTCATCACCATTACATGAAATGTTTGTATGCGTTTTTTCTTGAGGTTCCAAATTCAAATTACATTAATGATCTGTGGGCTCTAATGAAACCCAGTACAATATTAACGCCCGGCTTTAATGACTTACTTTTAGTTAGGTTTGCATGATATAATAATTTAACATTGTCGAGCAAGTGGTATGAACACATCCTTAACGACTGCTACAATTATTGCGTAACTTTGATGTACTTAATAATCTCGCTGGTATAATTATGTGATCACGATTAGCTAAGCTACTACCAATAAAAAGTTGATTCAGATTATAAAATAAGGAAAATTCACAGAAAAGGGAGAATCTAAATATAGGTAGTCAGCGGGTGGATTAAATGATTAAAAACAGTTATAATCTAAGTGACTGATGTTGATAAAATTGTAAAATGTAAGTGACAAAAGTCGTGAATCCTCGACATATCTCCAGTTTCTAACCTCTCAAAACCTTTAAAACTTAAAACTAATATAATGCAAATAATGTAAATTGAAAATTAATGTACATCTTTGATTTATATGTAAATTTAAATTGATTTTGCATACCGTTAAAACGGTGAGACATATAGCACTATGCTACTTTAAGATAACAAAACAAAAATCAAAAGTCATTTATTCAAAGTAGGCTGAGAATCAGCACTTAATTACTAATAACAAAATAAAACAATGGTCAGCAAGACGACCAGTCACCGCAAGCAGCACCCGTTCACGAGCATAACGCAAAAATCAGCCATTACCCCCCTCGCCATATTCGAGGGAAGGAGGCAACCCGACCCCCGACGCTACCACAAGCAGTGACATCTAAGGGAGCATGACGAACTTGCTGCCGGTTGTAAGAATAATATAATCGGTTATCGAGGTCGCTAGCTAACCAGATATTGCAATACAACTCAACAAAAAACATTGTAATGAGAAGATTATGTCAATATTAAACGAAAATGAAATTAAAAATAAATTGACTTATACAGTCAAATAAAATAAACCATTATTAGAACTCATATAACCCGTCACTAGGTAAGCCAATTCTGGAGAAAGGACATAAACATTGTCTTAAGTTAATCATAGCGACCAACAATTCTTATCGTTTAAGTAGTCGTTGATAGAATACGAGTAGTAGTATGCCCTTGAACAAAGTTTGGATTTTACTTTAGTTTTAAACGCATTTAAAGGCAAATCTAGCAAAGAAGGGGGTAGCTTGTTATAAAAAGTAATACCAAGCCCAACAAACGAGTTATGAACGTTGTGAAGCCGGTGAAATGGAGCACGTAATTTGTCCTTATTTCTGGTGTTAATATTGTGAATATCACTGTTTTTAATATATAAGATGTTGGCGAAGATGAATTGTGATGCAACAATGAGAATACCAATATCTTTAAAAAAATCTCTCAAAGAAACTCTGGCACCTAGCTGGTAAATTGCTCGAACAGCCCGTTTTTGAAGAACAAATATATTTTGAATGTCAGCGGCTTTGCCCCACAGCAGAATACCGTACCACATAACGCTATGAAAATAACTAAAGTATACTAACCGAGCTGTATCAACGTCAGTGTATTGTCTTACTTTCCTGATGGCGTAAGCGGCCGAACCAAGCCTTCCCGCTAGGCTTGATATATGAAGTTTGGTATCTACTGTTATACTCAGAAAAACTGCCGAATCTACAGTTTCAAGAACCTCTTTATCCAAGACGATTTTGGGTCCTAGATTTCTAACATTCGGTAAAGCGAACATTATACATTTCGTTTTCTTAGCATTGAGAACTAAGTTATTTGTCGTAAACCAATCCATAACAATTGAGAGTGCACTGTTTATGTCGTCAAAATCTTGTCTATTCCTGTCTACTTTAAAAATAAGAGAGGTATCATCTGCAAACAGTACAACGTCACAGATACCCTTTAAATAGAATGGTAGAATAGAATAGAATAGAGTACTCTTTATTATGTACACCATAAAAATTACAGATACAAATGTTGAAATTTTACAAGGGGTGACAGAATGGGCGGTCTTATCGCTAAAAGCGATCTTTTACTGACAACCTTTGTATGGATTAAAGTGGGGAGGAGAGACAATACTGCAGGTAGGCAGTAGGCTGCAGGCAGTAGGTAATATATGTAATATTATATATATATATATGCCATAAACATGAAACAAGAACAAGAACTATAATAAGTAATTTGAATGATGTTAAATGGTGTTTAAATGATGTTTAAGGAGAGCGAAAGTGTTATTTTACCTGAATTTTAAAAGTGGACAAAGTTTTAAGTGGTACGTCATTAATATACACTAAGAATAAGAATGGACCCAGTATTGAGCCTTGTGGTACACCTAACTGACCTAGAAGCCCGGAAGATTTCACACCATTAACATCTACACATTGCAACCTATTATGTAAATATGAACTTCTTACTTTAAGAGCTTCATTTTGGACACCGTAATGATGTAGTTAACCTGTGTAAACATACCATGTTTCTGGCAAATAAATATTCTATTCTTTGTTAACCAATGGTATCACTTACCTACCGTCTGACAATTTGGCGTTCATTTCTCCGTGAGCCTGATTGTGTACTGCGATACGCCTTTCAGATGTAGACACTGAAATTTATCCTAACAATCTAATAATGTCGATACTTTTAGCTTCATGAAGACGTATGGTTATGGCAATTTATAAAGCGAGTTATTACGGTTTCTTCTGAAACTGTTTTTGATCTTTCATGGAATAACATTAGAGGTAAGTAAGTAGGTAGATAAGCTGCATGGCTCGAAAGAGGGTAAAGCCATTATAGAATAGAATATAATAGAATAGAATGCATTTATTTGTCAGAATATTGTACAAAGTTGTTATATGTGTATTACGATCAGAATATTCTGCCGTTTCCGGCGTTCAATTATCGTGTAATTGCGGGTCATCATTACATTAAAATTAAATTATTATTCTAATTACAGATAATTTTAAATAAATTGAACGTTCACTGTTCATTGTTGTTCATTGTTGTTGGTTCATTGAAAAACCTAAGCTGTAAGTAACATTAAGTATAATCAAGTAAATTGTAAGTGAAGATACAGTTGTTGAAGATTGTGTCCCCAACATCAAATATGCCATGAATAGGTTGAATTAGAATAAGATTTGGACGCACTGGGTTGTGGCTGAAATGATACGCCAATGATTGCCTATTGGTATCTCTCTGGTTAGCCTACGAAGCCTAGAAGCTAAACCCATAGTTAGGAAAGGCTAACTTCATCCTGATTGATTTGAACCTGACTTTTCAGAGAGGGTAGCTGGAGAAAGACACTAAAAAACGAGCGAACCTTACAGTAGTCGCGTATGATGTGTAACACCTGACATCTCACCTTGGTAATAAGTAACTGAGCAGCGACAGAAATCAACCTCAGAATTTGAAAAAGCTATATACTGAAATATTTATTCCAATAATTATTCATTACTGGTGGTCAGCCCACTGGTCGAAATTCGACCGCCTCTACTTACAATCTATGTATATATGTAGTACTTACTAATTCCATAAGTACACTAATGCCATGCTATGATAAAGTACTTACTAATTTCATGCGATTAAAAAGTAGTTATGCCATGTTCATGCTGTCACTTCCTGTTACACACTTCCGTTCCTTTTCACGAAATCACTCCCACAGAAAGCGAGAAGAAAGATGTTACACATAAAAAACATACACAGAGATGGCGTCACGCGAACAACTAACGAATATTTCGTATAAAGGCTCCTACATACTGGCGCGACTTGTCGCGCGACGCGTCGCGACACAAAGGCACCGCTTGTAGCGCTACACGCGGTGTCTTTGTGTCGCGTCGCGTCGCGCGACAAATCGCGCCAGTATGTAGGAGCCTTTAAACATTAGTTTGTTACTTATTTCCACAATAAAGGGTTCCGTAGTTGGGATTACTTGGGATGAATTTATCCCGAAAACAAACTTAAAATTGTTGTTGACAAACATGTTCTCTCCTACATCGATATACGTCACGGTCAATTCTCCAACTACAAATTTAAGTTGGTCGACTATTACTCGTTAACTTGTACAGCCTACTTAGCTGTGATAGTTTTTCTTAATTTCATTATATGTCCTACTACTGCCATGATTTTATTCAGTTCTCCACAAACAATAATTTAGCTGGCATTAACTTGACTCTAACAAAAATAAGCACTTTAAAGCAGGCCACTTAGAAAGTATTGCGAAAAAAGTTTTTATGTATGAGAGATTGACCGGTTATAATCTATTTTGAAAATATGATTATTTGTAAGTAAAAATAGGTATGTACGAGGGCGGGTCAATAAGTCCGTGACTTTTGGAATAAAACACAGATTTTTTGATAAAAAAATAATTTTATTTTTCAACGTAGTCTCCCTTGAGCTCTATACACTTTGTCCAACGCTTCTCCAATTTTTTATCCCTTCCAAAAAAAATGATTTGTCGAGGTCCTCAAAATAGGCCTTTGTTTGCGAGATGACTTCATCATTGGAGTCAAATCTTTTTCCACCAAGCCATTTCTTCAGGTTTGGGAACAAGAAGTAGTCGCTCGGAGCCAAATCTGGAGAATAGGGCGGATGAGGGAGCAATTCATAGCCCAATTCATGGATTTTTGCCATGGCAACTGCACATGTGTGCACCCTTGCATTGTCTTGGTGGAAAAGAACTTTTTTCTTGGCCAAATGAGGTCGGTTTTTTTTCAAATCGTCATTGAATCGGTCCAATAAATTGGCATAATATTCCCCATTGATTGTTCTTCCCTTTTGAAGGTAGTCAATGTGGATTATCCCGCGTGCATCCCAAAAAACAGTCACCATAACTTTATTGGCTGACAAACCCACCTTGGCCTTCTTCGGCGCCAATTCACCCTTAGAAACCCACTGTTTTGACTGTCGTTTGGTCTCTGGTGTGTTGTGATGGATCCATGTTTCGTCCACGGTTACAAAACGGCGCAAAAACTCCTCCATATTGCGATTAAACAACGCCAAACCTTCCTGTGAAGTTGTTACACGATTGCGTTTGTGGTCGACTGTGAGCAAACGCGGCACCCATCTTGCGGAAAGCTTTCTCATGCCCAAGTGATCATTCAAAATTTAAACCACTGAGCCATGCGAGATCCCTACGGCTTCCACAATCTCTCGCACTTTCAATCTTCGGTCGGCCAACACCATATCGTGAATTTTTTCGATTGTTTCGGGTGTAGAGACCTCAACTGGGCGTCCAGGACGTTCGGCATCTTCAGTGCTTGTACGGCCACAACGAAATTCAGTAAACCACTTTTTTACCATTGAAATCGATGGTGCAGAGTCCCCATAGTATTTATCAAGCTTAGCCTTGGTCTCGGTAATGGTTTTTTTTCGCAAGAAATAATGCTTAATAAGCACACGAAATTCACTTTTTTCCATTTTCTCCTCAAATTAGTGAGTAGTCTGATAAAAATAGCTGTCAAACACAAACTAACTGACGCAGCAAGTTTAAATTTTGACAGGAGTCAACTGACAGATGCTTGTTGACAGGAGCAGTGTTGCTGTTTCAGTAAAGAGGTCAGAAATTCAAAAAGTCACGGACTTATTGACCCGCCCTCGTACCATTTTCAAAATTTCCCTCCACATTGTTTGCGAGCTAATTTAAATTATCGTGTCTCATTAAAAAATGGGTCTGTGCCGGGAACATTTTCGCGCTATGATTTTATACGATTTAAAGTGTCGCCTGAAACCGGACAAAATCGTACGATAAACTTCAAATGGCATTCATGGATGAAGGCCCTTTTAAGGCAACGAATTTCGAGTATAACGAATGCAAGTGCGGTCGACTAACTTTGGGGGGTGAAGAAAGAAGTGGTCGCCCTTTGACGGCTGTTACGGAAGAAAACGTGCTAGCAGTGTAAAATTGAATCCATGACAATAGGTGAGTTACGTATCAAAAGATTCAGCACATACTGCGCGTTGGATCGGGAAGCCTTCTTAAAATTCGAAACGTGCATCTTCACGTGAGGAATCCTCCTCACGCGAAGATGCACGTGTAGAATTTCATCATCGGTGAGGTTGTTCAACACCCAGAGTGAAACTATCCAGTTTCACGCTGGGTGCCGCACAACCGCACCGATGCTCAGAAGCAGGCCCGGGTGGAATGCTGCCGTGATATGATAAACTTTGAAACAGGCTCGTCTCGGCGAGTTTACGACATCATTACAGGGGTGATGAGTCTTGGATTTATCAATACGATCCAGAAAAGAAGCGTCAGTTGACGGTTTGGGTGTTTCGGAACGAATAAACGCCTACCAAAGTGAAGGCATCTAGAAGCGGGGGAAAGATTTTGATCGCGAGATTTTTCAATTTGACTGCCTACTTGGTGTCAAACCAAAGAAGCATCAACGCTCAATGTTATGGTTGCCAAATGCTTGGCAGAAGTTTTCTCTGTTGTGAGCAACAAGCGACCAAACACAGGGCTCCGCGGGCTACTGCTCCACCACCACATAACGCGCCATCGCACACCGCGCTCAAAACGAGGGACTTCCCGGGAATTGCGTGCAAGGGATTTCTCACTAAAAAGGGAACAAAACTCAAAACTCAAAGCATTTATTTCAAATAAACCAATTACAGGCACTTTTGAATTGTCAAGGAATTGGTCGGTCAGTCTGAAAGATGAAGCTAGTTGCCCATTCCAAAGCATAGTAGGTACCTATGGAGAAGAACGGGCAAGAAACAGGGTCCATAATGATCTCAATTATATAGTTACCACCTAAGTACACATTATGGTAAAGCAATAAAGATATTGAGTATTGAGTATTGAGTTAAATCAACGTACTATGGTTAAAAAATATTGATTACATCATGAATGATGTAATCAATATTTTTAAAATAATTTCAAAATGAATTTTGAAATTATACATTTGTGAGAGCGATGCAAAACGTAAAAGCGTCCGTAATAAAAATATTAACAAAAAACACAAATTAAACACACGATATTATACCTCGTATGATGAATTGATTTCGATAGGCATGTGTGGCTATTGTTGTGAAACTAAATGATTCTGGCGGCTTTCTCGCGCAACGCATCAGCATTGCAATTCAGCGAGGAAATGCCGCCAGCATCCTCGGTACAATGCCCCGAGGGCCTTTTTTAAGCTTAACTTAGTTTTAATTTAATTTAGTTAATGTTAATAATCATCTTGTAATTTGGTTATGTAAATAAACAATTTCGATGATTCTGGGATAATATTTATCCAACAAAGATATCTAATACCTGTGATAATTTTAGGTATAGAGGCATCATCTAGGTACAGTCGCAAGCACATCAACTTACCACAAACTGCCAAGTTTTCTCATTGATTTTGGACTTAATCGGCAACAATTTAAGGTTTGAAATCATTTGGGGGAATTTGACAGTTTGTGGTAACTTGTTGTGCTGGCGACTATACCTAATTACAGCGCTATTGCGTGATTAGAATATTTTTTGAAGATTGTAGGTCATGTGATATCGAGTAAAAGATTTTTAAATTTTGAAAATATTTTAATCGGACATTTTAAATTACATACTAAATTCGATTGATGTGGATCTTAATCCTTGGATCATGAGAACTTAACAAAAATATTGACAAAAGCTAATCTTGCTTATCGAATAATGCAGTCGGGAGAGGTTCCGTCAGCGACAGTGCATTTGGCCTTTTTTACAGCTACTGAAGCCGGAGTACCCATGAGCTCTGCAGCACTCGTGCTTCTCAGGATTGGTGCGGCTGCAGACCTGGTCGCAGGGTCCAACATGAGCAGCCTCGACGGTGACCGTCACAATTGCGAAGGCAACCAGGAGAAGAATGAAGGTGGTCTTGATGGCAGCCATTGTAGTTGTTGTGTTGTAGAATACGAGAAACGTTCGCAAAGAGATGTGGATTTGTTGTGTGAAGCTTCGGACTTTTGTCTGTATTTATACCCGATAACGAGGAAAATACGTAGGTAACCTGTAGGTAACTTACCTACAAGCCAGCTAAGACTATGTTTTTGTATGATAACAGGAAAATAGGTAAAAGCTGTCCACTAAGTACATCAAACGAATGGATCATCTAATATATGGAATAATATACTATAGTGGTTGTTTGCGCCCTTATTCACTCTAGGTAGGTATTAAATATGTACGTTTAGGTTAAGGTATTTTTCTATTGGCCTGTGTCGCCTGAAATAAATCGTATTATTATTATTACTACATATCGTAGAATTATCATTCTTCAATAATTTTTTGATATAATTCCTCTTTGCTATCATGAAGGAGACCACCTTTTTTAGAGTTTGGTGCTTGGCATAAGTCGGTCTTGTTTTGAATATTAATTTGAAATTTTTTGTTTCGTGTCAGTTTGATGAAACGTCATAATTATTTCTCGATGGAGTAATTTTGACACAAATTCTTGTCTCGAAGTATGCTGATGTTTTTGACACAGATAATTTTTCATAAGAATCTCCAATTATGATCAATACTCAAATATAATTTGCTTTACGGTTCGTGATCTCTCCTACTCAATTTTGAAATTTTAAGTTTTTTTGTATAATTTTCTTCAGGAGGGTCCGTACACTGTTATTGCAAACCTGGTGCATAACCCACGATCATTGATAATCATTGATCATTAAGATCTTAAAGTTTAGTTTAATCTTCATAGACTAAACTAACCTATTATTTAAACTATTGATGAGACTGTAAAGTACTTGCACAGACATAACCAAGTGGCTAGGATTATTCACTAGCAACTTGCTTTGAAATAAACACTTGTGAAGGAGGTACCGTATTACAAGTATGTACCCGACTCGGTAATTTGCCATGGGTATACATATTAATTACCGGGACAAAGTGGTAAAATAAAATCTTGACAAAAAAATTGTGTGCCTCGCTTTAAAGTGGAGATGATATTTTGTAGTTCATGATGTGGGGTATCGTTGGATAGGACGTTCAAAAATATTACAGGTCTGTGAAAACCATTTTTCGATTCAGGGATTTATTTGCGTAATATTACGCTTTAAAGTGCTAATTGTTGTTAGAGTCAAGTGTGTCTTCCGCCCTGCTAGCTAAATGGCTGTTTTTAAATATGTGAAAAAATAATGGCAGGAGTATATACAAAATTAAAAGGAAAACTATTACAGCAAAGTAGGCTTTACAAGTTAACGAGTAATAGTCGACCAGCTTACGTAAGTAAGTAGGTAGATAAGTTGCATGGCTCGAAAGAGAGTAAAGCCATTCATTGTTTTTTGTTGTTGGTTCATTGAAAAACCTAAGCTGTAAGCACAGTGAGTCTAATGAAGTAAGTCGTAAGTGTAAGTGAAGAAACAGTTGCTAAAGATTGTGCCCCCAACATCAAATGTGCCATGAATAGGTTGAATTAGAATAAGATTTAAACACATTGGATTGTGGCTGAAATGATACGCCAATGATAGCCTATTGGTCTGTCTCTGGTTAGCCTACGAAGCCTAGAAGCTAAACCCATAGTTAGAAAAGGCTGACTTCATGCTGAATGGAAGCAAGTTTGCGTATGGAAGTGGCATTGCATTCACAGTAGTCGCCTATCATGTGTAACAACTGACATCTCACCTCGGTAGTAAGCACCTGAGCAGCGACAGAAATTAACCTCAGAATTTAAAAAGTTTTATACTGAAATAATTATTCATTACTAGTTGCCGACCATTGGTAGAAGTTCGACCCCTACTCGAGCTCTACTTACAATCTATATAGTACTTACTAATTCCATGGTATTCAAAAGTACTTACTTATTCCATGCTCAAGCTGTCACTTCCTGTTACACACTTCCATCCCTTTTCAAGAAATCACTCCCACAGAAAGCGAGAGGAAACATGTTACACATAAAAACAATATACACAAAGATGGCGTCACGCGAACAACTAACGAATATCTCGTATAAAACATTAGTTTGTTACTTATTTATTCCACGATATTATAACACAAAAATGGCCTGTGTCTGTCATATCGGGCGTGAACCTGTTGTGTACGCCTGTCGTGTCGAGATCGTGACAGGGAATAGGTACATATTAAACATCCGATATTATACCACGTGTCGTGAATTGAATTAGATAGGCGTGTGTGTGGCTGTTGTTGTGAAACTAGCTGATTCTGGGGTAATATTTATCCAACAAGGTATCTAATACCTGCGATAATTTTAGGTATAGAGCCATCATTTAGGTACATCATGTTACCACACTGTAAAATTTTCTCATTCGATTTGGTACATAATCGGCTACTATTTAAGGTTTAAAATCATTTGGAGAAATTTGACAGTTTGTGGTAACTTGTGCTGGCGACTGTACCTAATTACAGCGCTATTGCGTTATAGAATATTTTTTGAAGATTGATATCGAGTAAAAGATTTTTAAAATTTTGAAAATATTTAATCGGACAATTTAAATTACATATGATCTAAATTCGATTGATGTGGAGCTAAATCCTTGGATCATGAAAACTTAAAAAAAATATTGACAAAAGCTAATCTTGGTTACATTTGAATGTTTATCGAATAAGGCAGTCGGTAGAGTTACTGCTGAGATACTGTTGCTCTTGTGCGGTTCCATCAGCGACAGTGCATTTGGCCTTTTTTACAGCTGCTGAAGCCGGAGTAGCCATGAGCTCTGCAGCACTCGTGCTTCTCAGGATTGGTGCGGCTGCAGACCTGGTCGCAGGGTCCGACACGAGCAGCCTCGACGGTGACTGACACCATTGCGAAGGCAACCAGCAGAAGAATGAAGGTGGTCTTGATGGCAGACATTGTTGTGTTGTAGAACACGAGAAACGTTCGCAAAGAGATGTGGATTTGTTGTGTGAAGCTTTAGACTTTTGCCTGTATTTATACTCGAAAACGAGGAAAACACGTGGGCAACGTACCTACAAGCCAGCTAAGGCTTTGTTTTGTATGATTTCCTTTTGATTGAACAGGAAAATGGGTTGATAAAAGCTGTCCATTAGATAGGTACAAAGTCTAATAACAGGTAATGTTTGGGAATAATTTATCGTAGTGATTATTTGCACTCGTAGGTGCTACCTACCTAGGTTCCTATTAATCCTAACTAATATTATAAACGCGAAAGTGACTTTGTCTGTTTATTTGAATGTTACGCTTTCACGCTAAAACGGCTGAACAGATTTGGATGAAACTTGGCACATGGGTAGACCATGACCTGGATTAGGAAATGAAATATTATTAATTTATCCCGATATTCCTACAATGTTACGTTTGTAACATTGTAGAAATATCGGATTTTCTATCATTGTAGGAATTGGCGAACTACAATGTTAAGTTTGTTTTTGGGACAAATTCATTCCACTTCCCAACTACGGAACTCTTCATTGTGCCTGGTCCGGCACGCACCTGGCCGCTTTTTGATATTTACCTATCTCATACTTGTGATCATCAACATTGTCCTGCCCTTATCCCAATTTATTTGGGGTCGGCGCAAAATGTCTTTCTTCTCCTTCAATACTTCTCTATTAGTTGTCATCTCGGTAGTCACCCCCTTTCTAGTCAGATCACCTTATACACGTCCTTTGTTTGGTCCATCGTTTCTTTGGTCTTTCTCTACTCTTATAGCCATCTACATTCATACTCAAAACTTTCCTCACGACATTTTCCTCATTCCTCCGCATCACATGCCCATGACAAACGATTTCCACAACTTTTCAGTCACTAGTGCTACTGCTGATCTTATGATATAGGTAGTCATTGTTATTAGTTATACATACATACATACATAAACTCACGCCTTCTTGCCATGGGGGTAGGCAGAAACTATATAACACTACCTGCTACGCTCCTTACATACTCCTTTGGCTTCGTTTACGTTCATACATCTGGTCATACACGTACGCCGGTTGCGAGTATTACGCACCTGACCTTTCTGAAGAAAATTACCAATGAGGTCACTATGTGTGTTCCTGGGGCGTCCCCACCCGGCGTTTCGTCTTACATTCTCCTTGTTAGTTAGTTGTTAGTTATTCATAACACAAATAATTTATCGAAAGACTAATCCCCTTATTCATAAAACTTAGCTAATTTATTTAAAATAGTTCTAGCCTATTTTAGTTAAAATAGATTTTGTCAGTTTCTAAGAAACCAAAATGTCAAATGTGACATGTGATGTCAGATAAGGACCAACGAACGTTGACTGCAATGTTTGATGGATATTTATGAATAAGAGCCTTATTCTATAATCGAACCTCCCATTTTTTAGGTCAGCACCTAATTAATGTCATCGGAAGAAGTAAGAAAAAAGGCCATTAAATTGAAAAAAAAAAATAGTGCAACTAAAATACCTACCTAAAATTTTAAATGTATGACCCTTAAATTATGTACTTTATGTGTGTCCGTCGTAAACAAAGACTGCTGTATGTGATTCTGGTGACTTTAAAAAGTCAAAAAGTGGTGGTCGTAAAATAGGACGTATCGGTTCCTCATGGAAGAAACCGTAAGTTCCTATTTTCCTTGAACTTTGTACCAACATTGAGTATTGAGTACTAAAATCTGAGACCAAATAAAAAACCAAGACATAGCGCTGTCAACATTGACGTGTCGTAAACATGTGTGCACTTACAATTAGTGAAATTCAAATTTAAATGAATTTATTTGCTAGAATGTACGTAAGTAAATAATCAAGAACTTAAGACTATCCTGGCCCAATTACATTCTACCATTACATATGGTGTGCAAATATGTCATACTGACATTTAATTTATGAACGGGTAATTTAGGTAACAATTCGATTTAAATGATTACGTTTCAGGAACATACATTAAATAACATCAAAAAAGAAAAAAAAAAATTAAAATGTCAAATCACGAATATAATGCCAAATCCATACTTCTTCTAATGTCACGATTATTTGTAGGTATAGTTTGGTTGAAATAGGTTGTAAATGTGTGCGTGTGATCTTGTACGCACAGAGCGAGGTGTAGTTTTGGCATGGCTTCGTTGTATTTTTCGCAGCGCTATGTCTTGGTTTTTTATTTGGTCCGAGCCTAAGGTAATGGTTTATACCTGTCTTTAATGATTCTCTCCTAGTTTTAGTAGTATATAAACTAGTAGTAAATAAACTTCATATGTAGGCATATGAAGTTTATTTTATACTAATTGAATATGTAGATACCTACTTCATGATGAGGTAATTTAACGATTGCCGCATTCTTATGCATAGCATTATGCATTAATAATGACACTAGATATGCTTTATTTGAAATTAGAACTTCATCTCACCTTACAAACAAAAAATATACCTATCTTGAAATTCGCGATTCTACCTATGTGGTGGAACGTAGGTATCTCATGAATTTTTTAGAATTCGATTAAAACAAACATGTGCCTACGTAACTAGCTATGTCATTTGCCGCATTTTTTTTAACGGATTTTTTTTAAGCAGTTTCCACCAAATGAGTTTTGAATGCGCGGGGCGGCTTCTGATTGGTCGTTAAACTCCCATAGCAGCCTCTGTCTACAAAATCCACCAATTGAGTTTTAAACAACCAATCAGCGCGCTCGATACCACTCAGGTGATAGCTAAAGTTTATTTCGGGATTTGTGGTCGGGTTCCTATTTCTGAATGGTTAAAAAAATAACCATGGGATGACAGGTCTTTGTTCGCTCGCTTTGGTCGATCACTAGACCCCGCCATCCCCTTCGAAACCAACTTATCCGAATCAGGGTGCCCCAAATCCCGAGGTCGTTTCGCTAGCTCTCTTAGTAACCACGGTATTTATCACGGATCGCGCGGATACAAATTCGACCATCAGAGTTACACCTGTTTTGTGCAAAACTTAACATAACTGGCAAAAAGTAGGTTTTCTAAACAAAACAATACATATCTGTGCATTTTGCACAGCCCGGAAAATACAAGCGTGATGTTATTACGAAGGGTCCCCGTTCTTCATGCACCCCTACCCCAGTAACTTCATATTCATCCCATTAGCTCATCAAATATGCTACCTACCTATACCTACAATGTACAAAACGTACACAGTGTATCTCGTATGAAATGAATTACATTTGGTTAGCAGCTCATTTGTGCATCCGTGCGGGTGCACTCCTCACAATCACTGATCAAATATTAAATAGCGCAAGTCTGAGATATGAGATGTGATCACTGAGAGTACGGACTTTGGAACTGGGCACTTTGGAAGTATTATTTGAATAAGGCTAAAGGTAAGACTAAACCTACTGTTTAACTACCTAGTTGACTTAACAGGTCAACTTTTTTTTTGGGTGGTAATTTATCAAATAGCTTCTCCCGCTCTTTGTCAGACTACTGACTAAAACTCACCCGTGTTCCTTCCGTTGCCTGTGTTGCCAGGGTCCACGGTCTCCCTTTCCGACTATCCCACGACCCCGGCAGGCATCGGCCCTATTGGACCCCTACACTTGTGCTGACATCTCATTGAGGCGCGCGTGCAACACAACGCGCCGTTGACCCGGGCCTGGTCCTTATCGAACGGCGATCTACCCATTGCTCACCGTCCGCAAGCCCGCGCCTACGGTGGCTTTTTTTTTTGGGTCGGAAAATATTATATAACTTCTCGCACTCTGGGCGGAGCGGGAGAGTGTCTCAGACTCTTACTAACCAAAACCCACCCGTGTTCCTTCCGTTGCCTGTGTTGCCAGGGGCCTCGGTAACCCATTGGAACTTTTCAATTCATACTCGTATACTAGATACACAACGTTACAAACACCGTTATTTACGATGATGATAGAGATCGTCGACATCTTCTTGAATTTAAACAAGTTACAATTATTTAGGAAAGGAAACACTAAAGTTGTAGGTAGAAATTGTGATTATCCCTTCGGTCTCCTGTAACGGCTATCAAAAATCTACAAATTACAGCCGGGACCAACGGCTTTAAGGGGACTACAGGAGCTAAACGCAAGTTTTATAATGCCTAAAAGTATATGATCCACTGCAGTAAACAAAATCGGTAAAATATATGATATTCTTCAGGATATATGCTTGATAGATAGTGGTGCCGATTCCCTTGTTCACAAACTAAACTAAATTTAAGTTCAGTGCATCTTTTCTTTCTATTTCGTTAAGAAAAGGACCGAAGATAAATGTAAGTTTAGTCCTGTCAAATTAATCGGCGCTTGACGTAAATTGACGTAATTTTAGTAGGCAAGTTTTTAATCACGTCTAAACTTGTATGGAGTAGTAACAGGCGCTGATTAATTTGACAGGACTATACTAAAACTTATCTTCTGTCCTTTTCTTAATAAAATAGAAAGAAAAAGATGCACTGAACTTAAATTTAGTTTAGTTTGTGAACAAAGGAATCGGCACCAGTGTGTTGAAAATATAAAACAACTAATTTGACACCATAAAAAAAATCAAGAAGATACCTCTAAAAATTTCTTTTAGCGATTAAAGACTTGGTTAATAATATATAATAATATTACACATGCAATCATTCTGATTTTTTGTCAGATTGTACTAAAAGCAACATATTAAAGTAATAGTGTTTTATTTTTTTAGTAAAATCAATAGATTTTTTGTAAATAGATAATAGCTTCATATTTTGCAATAAATTACCAGCGTTGTGGCATCGTTGCTTCTCTTTCATGTCTATGCACATTTTCTATTTCTATCCGATAGTGACCGCACTTTAGCTGTTGTCAGCCTCTTAAGGCTCGTGCAGACTCGCGTGCGCGACAGGCAGCGCGACAGGCAGCGCGACGCGCAGCGCGACAGGCAGCGCGACGCGCAGCGCGACACTTTCCATGAAGTATTCATAGAAATTGTGCAACTAGTGTCGCGTCGCGCCTGTCTGCGGAAGCCTTGAATATTATTTCGGAGGTACGGAGGAATGGAATGGAAAATGGCTCAAAGGTAAAGCTTTCTAATAAACGATGGCGGAATCCCTCCAGAGCTGTGTGGTGGCTTTCATAGAATAAGTAATTGGTCATCTGCTGGGTAGCCTCTTCTGTTTTCATTTCAACGGGTCGAAGATCGTAACACAACGTAGGTACTAAGCTGCTTTTGTTAAAATAATTAGCATGAATTTAACGCGGCGACAAATTAATCTGGGAAATGAATTTGGGATTAAAAAATAATTAAAACCGGTAGCAAAAATAGTAGGTTGGGAGCTACAGCGAAGGATTAGATTGGATTTGTTTTGTAAATTGTTTCGATTTTAAGTATTCTATTTTTACTTCTACACACGGTGTCTACATCTCTTTATCTACTTTCCTATCGCAGGTATGCTGGAAGAGATTTCTTTAGAAATAAGCATCAACTTTGTACGTATTTTTCTGTTCTGTTCTTCTTTTCTGTTTTTATATGTGTACATAAATGGTTAAATAATTAGATAAGGATAATTTTAAATAGAAAGTGGCAGTTTAATAATCAGTTGTTAGCTTTGTTTTAAATTAAACTGGCATCGAGTTTTTGTTTTGGTAACTGAGAGTCACCAACAATAGTTGGGATCGTAAACCTAACCCAAATTATTCAATAACAGTAGATGGTATCATACCAACCACAAACAATTTGTTTATATTATTAGTATTATATTGTTTGGGTAGTTAGGTACTATATTCATTGAGTGAATTAAATAAAAAAAAAAAACTTAATTTTTGTTGATTTAGATTTAAAAATAATATTTAAGAGGCTGACAACAGCTAAAGCGCGGTCACTGACGGACTGCATAGAAAATAAAGAGAAGCGCGATGACACATCGCTGGTAATTATTGCAAAATATGAAGCAATTATCTATTTACACAAAACCTATTGATTGGATAAAAAAAATAAAACACTATTATGCGCTAATATGTTGTTTGTAGAATAATCTGTCAAAAATCTGAATTATTGCATGTATATTAGTATGGTTTTTAATCGTTAAAATAAAGTAGAGATATCTTCGTGGTTTTTTTTCTATCGTATCAAATTAGTTGTATTATATTTTCAACACACTATCTACCTAGCATATATCCTGAAGAATATCATATATTTTTTTTTTGATTTTGATTACTGCAGTGGATCATATACTTTTAGCCATTATAAAATTTACAAAATTTGCGTTTAGGTCCTGTAGTCCCCGTAATCGCTGCCAAGTTATTTTTTTGTAGCAAATAGTTAGTCGCCCTATAAGTTGCTAATCGCCTGGAAAATAATTAGCCACATACTTTTAGCTTAATTCCCCATGCAGAAATGAACATTTTTTCATAACACAGTGGTTGGAGACCACTCGCATAATCATACAGGTCTTTTCTTTTCAGGTTTTTTCTTATTTCAAACACAAAAAATGCGGGTAATTCCCGCATTTTTACTATTTTCTATTTTCAAACAATTTAAAAGTGTCTGGTCTTAATTACAATTTGACTAACACCCAGTCTCTAGAACGAAAATCAACGCCACATCAAAATTAAACAATTTAACAAATCCAGTGATCCAATTGGCTGTTGATAATTCAGTCAACCAATCACAGCAGTTGACGTGCGCTTGATCGTTTGTTTATTGAATTTTTGAATTAATTTTCGTTCCACAAATCTGGCGTTAAAGTAATTTCTAAGTATCTTTGCTTTCAATCGATCATTGTCACTACATAATGAGCGGCTCAGTAACGAAAACCACGGAACGAGCTAAAACACTTTTCTAAACACCGAAAATCTACTTCATCTTAACACAAATACTTCAACAAAAGCATTACTCAATCACTAACAAAGCAAGCGACAATTTCAAGTACTTTAATCATTCCCTACATTCCTAAACAAGGAATTGTTTTCAGCCAAAGACACTTGACTAAGACCGATAGAGGCTCGGATTTGTTGGAGCTCTCAACTGTCAATCCTATTTGATTTGTTAATCATTATAATTGCACTGCTGAAGACCCTTCTGTAGATCAATTGTTTTAGAAAGGATCCCTCCATTGACAACATAATGATGTATTCAATAGGTTTCCTTATAGGAAATTCTAAAGTGTTGGTTTATTTGATTTCCTTCAATTGGTGAAGTACGCTTCAATCTATCGGTGCCCTTCGGAGCTTTGTGATTGGTTTAAACCGAGTAGGGTTTTCTTAAGGTGTTATTGTACGAATAGATTGTTGCTAACCTTTTACTTTGAATTTAAGAAGTTTTGTTTCAGGCGTGAATTTATGTAGGTGTGTCTATTGTATCTATTATCTATATGTAAAACTGTATATTATATAAATGTTTTCTAATGAGCGTTGAAACATGAACTGGGGGGTAACCATCACCTCTTATAGCAGTATTATTATAATATTACTTCATAGTGGGAAAGTGATGGAGCTATACAGGACTTATAGCTCCATCTCATTCTCACGCTGAAGTAATATTGAAATAATACTGCTATAAGTGGTGATGGTGGCTGAATAATATGACGTATCAAAATTATCCACAATCGATATTACTATTATATTGATCACAGATCAAGAAACTTTGGGTTTTATCATACCTTAAACAAATAAAGGAAGAAAGGTGGCCCAGTGGTAACGGCCGCGACTTACGAGTTTGTAGGCTGTGGGTGCGAACCCAAGCAGGCACTTTACTTTCTGTACATTATTTCATCATCACTGCTCTCAAAACGGTGAAGGAAAACATCGTGAGGTAACCGGTATGTCCTAGAACCAAAAATTCGAAGACATTTGTGACATATATCAACCCGCACTGGGCCCGCGTGGTAGATTACGGCCCACTCCCTCTCACAGAGAGGAGGCCTGTGTCCCAGCAGTGGGAACATTATAGGCTGATTCATCTGCCTAGGCTTTTCCCAACTTCGTTGGGATCGGCTTCCAGTCTAAGCGGATGCAGCTGAATACCAGTATTTTACATGGAGCGACTGCCTATCTGACGTCCACCACCCAGCTACTGGGTAACACGATACCCCTTGGTAAGACTGGTTGTCAGATTATCAGGCTTCTGACGACCCGTTGTCGTAACCCAGTGCTGGGCACGCCACAATTGCGGCGATAAGTCCCCTCTTTGAGGAGTGGCTAGAGAGGCGCCACGGCGTCCTCACCTTCCACCTGACGCAGGTCCTCACTGGACACGGCAGCTTCGGGAGGTTCCTGTGTCGGATAAGGTGGGAGGAAACGCCCGGGTGTCACCACTGTGTGGATCGCCCAGAGGACACGGTGGAGCATACGGTGGAGGTCTGCCTGGCTTGGGTAGAGCACCGCCGTGTCCTCGTGGAGGCGATCGGCGGCAGAGATCTCTCGCGTCCGGCCCTGGTTCAGGCCATGGTACGGAGCGAGAGGGCATGGGCAGCCGTCACCTCCTTCTGCGAAGCAGTAATGCTCGCGAAGGAGGAGGCGGGACGGTTGAGGGAAAGGCAAATTTCGCGCCCTCTCGCCCCTAGCCGCCGCAGGAGACGCCCTGGGCATCGGGAATCCCGGGCGGATTTCCGGCCACCGTAGGCGCGGGCTTGCGGACGGTGAGCAATGGGTAGCTCACCGTCCGGTAAGGACCAGGCCCGGGTAGACGGCGCGTCGTATTCCACGCGCGCCTCAAAGAGATGTCGTCAGCACAATGTAGGGGTCCACTAGGGCCGATGGCACCTGGGCGTTTCCTCCCGCCTTCCCCGACACAGGAACCTCCCGAAGCTGCCGTGTCCGGCGAGGACCTGCGTCAGGCGGAAGGTGAGGACGCTATGGCTCCTCTCTAGCCACTCCTCAAAGAAGGAACTTATCGCCGCAATTGTGGCGTGCCCAGCACTGGGTTGCGACAATCGCACTCTCCATGTCGCCATGAGATCCCGACGGAGCTCTGTCCACTGTGTCGTGATTTCTCGCGGCAGTGGAGTTACGCCCCGGCGCACAGTGGGCTGAAATCGCGAAGTGTGGACTTAAGGATTGGTATGTACATTTTTAAAATCTATATACTAATACAATATTTTTATGATCCGACAACTTTTTTCGTCAAGCCGTTACTTACAGAGTTATACTGCTTTCAATATTGTATGAACAAAAATATTAAAATAGATTTTTTTGTATGTACGTGCAAAAATATTCCACACCACTCCAGTGACGTCATTTGTTTGTGTCCAAAACACGGCCAAACCGGTTTTCTTATCAGTAGACGCGTAGTAATTAGTGACGTCATGACGTGCACCAATCAGAAGGTAGTAATTATGCAAGTAGTTAGTCACCGAGAGGGGAGAAAACGTCAAACGACAACCTTAGTTCGTTGTTATCTACGAATACATACGGACTACCCTGCTAAATTGACTTTTGTGAAGTTACGGTTGACGAGTTTTTGTGAAAATGTTTAGTGATTTAGTGACTAACCTTGATATGTTCGTGAAATTAAAAGCAGCTGGGAGTATTAAAGATAATAACTTTTTGGTACAATGAAATTAGGTCAAAAACATCTGGTTTAAGCAGTGATAATGATAAAAAACTGAAGGACTTTTGTGCAAAGTATTGTTTTAATATTTATAAGAAATGGGAAACTTCTCATCGTAAGGAACAAGTATTCAAAAGCAATTATAGTGAGTGGTTAGAGTCAGAAATATTGTGGCCAGATTTTGTGTTGTAGATCCATCTCTAGAGAAAGCATCTATTGGCACATCGACCGAAATTCTAGAAGACCTTTCACTGAATTAGGTCCTAAGCAAAAAAAGAGACGTGTAGAACATACTCTGACAAGTATGGATTCAGACGAATTATTACATGCATATGTTTCAAAGTTAAAAGCAGATGGAAATGACAGTATTGCAGAAATATTAGAGTACTTGCTTAAGAATCCACAAGAAGTGCAGAAAGAGAAAGATTGTCTTTTTGTTAAAAAAAAAAAAAAACTGAGTTTGCACCGGATGAAGCTTTAGGCTTGTTTTTGTCACTTAAAATGATGAAATGGCAATATAATACGCTGCGGAAAAGCACCGGACAAGTAACCACTGCCAACATATTTCCCTCCTACTACGCACTACAAAATGAAAAACTAAAATGTTATCCACCTAAAACTGCTATTACAGTAACAGATACATCAGCTAGAATAGGATTGCAGGCTCTTTTGGACATTACTGTGAAAAGATTAATTAAATCAACCCCAATTGATGAAACGTATAAAGAAATGACACTGATAAGTAAATGGGGTTTTGACGGTGCTTCTAATTAAGCCAACTATAAGCAAAAAATGCATTTAGACACCACAGAAGAGACTGATTATGATGATTCTAGTATTTTTATGGGTAGTTTGATACCTATCAAATTGGTTTCTGGTGATCAACTTGTTTGGAAAAATGACTCTCCTAACTCTGCTCATTGGTGTCGTCCACTCTTTTTCCAATTTGTAAAAGAGAACAAATGTACTATTCTGCGGGAGAAAAATCAATCGAGGCATAGAGAGATAATTAAGTGAAGACAGAGATTGGAGAAATGAAAATCTCAGACGACTTAATATTAACGATGATAGATGGTAAAGCGACAGCTATTCTTTGCGATACATCATCTCAAAGATGTGACATATGTAAAGCTACTCCAAAAGAGATGAATGACTTGCCTTTGATATTGACAAAGAAAGTTGATGTCAACCTATATAAATATGGTCTATCGTCGTTACACATTTGGATACGTTTCATGGAATGCATTCTTCATATATCATATAGATTACATTTGAAGACATTTACATTTGAGATTTGTGGATTGTTAAGGGTGACAGCAAGGATATTATGCAGAGCAGAAAGAAAGATATTCAGGAAGCGCTTAAATCTCAAAAAGGACTTTTAATTGGTGTCGTAAAACAGGTCCACGGTACAACCAATGACGGAAATACCGCTAGAAGATTTTTTCAGGAGTCGATGAGAATTTGATAAAACGTTTTAAAACCATACTTGAGGCATTTTTTTCTGGTCACCCAATAGATGTAATTAAGTTCAAAGACTATACCGAAGCTACCATGAAATTGTATGTTAATTTGTATAATTGGTATTGCATGCCTGCAAGTGTACATAAAGTTCTTGCTCACGGAGCAGATGTAATTGAGAGTTTGGGTATAGTGCCAATTGGAAAACTATCTGAAGAAGCTGCTGAAGCTCGAAATAAGGATTTCAGGAGATATCGTACACAAAATTCGAGAAAATTCTGTAGAAAGGCTACCAATGAAGATATAATGAATAATTTATTAATTAGTTTTGACCCACTTATTTCAAAAATACGTCACAAACTGTTGCGAAAACACAAAGCCCTCTCAGAAGAGGCAAAAGCTTTGTTGATTATTATGGATCCTGACGATAATGATCAGGAAAACATATTACATTTAAGTTCAGACCTATCACTGTACAATGAACCTGAATCTGACTTTTCTGAATAATCAATTAATGGTGCCTGTGTCTAAACACAAGCAACATTTTATGTAGTGGATTAGGCCTACTGGGGACACCACTGTTAAAAAAAAAAACACGCGTAGTTCTCTACCTCTGGGGTGGTGTGGAACAGAGAATTAAAAATAAAAATATCTCCAAAATCACAGCATATCGCAGTATCAGATTATATGCTAAAATAGGAAAATAATTTGTACTATTTTAATCTGTAAACCGTTTGTTGAGAGCTCTTGAGAATTTCGAGATTTTCACGAAGTTATGTTTTTTTTCATACAAAAAAATCTTTAAATATTCATAACATTGAAAATAACGGTCAAAACGTAAAAGTCGTAAAACATTATTAAATTGTATTTGATAGTAGATTTCAATTCCGTTTTTTTTTTTAAATATCCCAATCAGTTTTTGTTGATTCCTAAGTCTTCTACGAGTTCATATCGGCCCACTGTGCGGCGTTTCGCCTCCTCACGCCACTCCCATACGTGAACGAGCACTTTTGCCTCCAGATCCCATGGCGGCAATCAGGCAAGGAGGTTCGCTGCCTCACCGGAGACTGTGCAGTATCCCCGAACCAGCCGTATGGCTATGACCCTTTGGGCCGCGCTCAACCGGCGGGCTGGCCGCCACGCCGCATCTTGTGCCCAAACTCAAAAACTCAAACTCAAAGCATTTATTTCAAATAAACCAATTACAGGCACTTTTGAATTGTTAAGGGTAAATTGACGGATTTTTCTCACAGCACATGCTGCTGAACTTAGCCGTCCTGCAAGGGAAGTTAAATGAGGCCCCCATTGAAGCCTTGAGTCGAGCGTACTCGTAATCCCTAGGAAAACAGTTTTATCGACGAATTCAAATTTCTCTTGATTCAATACTATCTCACAAATACTACTTTTGACATTTGGTAAAGAAAATCTTATGCACTTAGTTTTTTTCCCATTTAATACTAAATTATTAGCAGTGAACCAATTTTGAACCTGCAATAGGGCGTTATTTACGTCGTCAAAATTTGATGCACGTCTATTAATTTAAAAAAATCAAGGAAGTATCGTCAGCAAATAACACCATTTGTGGTTGGGTTTTTAACAAGTGGGGTAGATCATTAATATATACTAAAAAGAGGAAAGGACCCAATATCGAGCCTTGTGGTACACCCATTTCTACTTTTAAGCCGAGTGAATTGACACCATTTATTTGAACTTGCTGCTGTCTATCATATAAATAAGATTTTACTAAACTGAGCGCAAGGTCTCCAAGTCCGTAATGCTTAAGTTTCAAGAGTAATGTTTCGTAGTCGACGCAATCAAATGCCTTGGAGAGGTCACAAAATATTCCTATTGCGTCTTGGGCCTCTTCCCACGCCGTAAATATGTATTTTAATAAGGTGACACCGGCGTCAGTCGTACAACGTCCCTTGGTGAAGCCATACTGTTGATCGTGTATGATTTTATTGGTGTTAAAATGATTGAGCATTTGATTAAGCATTATCTTTTCAAACACCTTGCTGAAAACCGGCAACACGGATACGGGTCTATAATTATTGGTGTCTCTACTATCCCCGGATTTGAAAAGTGGTATTACCTTACTATATTTCATTAGATCCGGTAAAACTCCTTGATCAACACACAAATTAAATAATAATGCTAAGTACGGCGCTATAGTCTCAATAATGGAGGTACAAACTTTGATTGACATTCTCCATAGATCTTCTGTTAATTTGATCTTGATTTGCTTGAAAGCTTTTATTACTGTTATGGGGTTTATGTGCTTGAATTTAAATTCAATCGGGCAGGATGAAACGTTTGCTCTTAATAAATCAATAGAAAGCGAAGACGAGGAATTTAGGGTTTCAGTAGTTTTAATTGGGATACTGGTAAAGAAATTTACAAATTCTTGCACTACTTCTTTGTTTGAGCTTAAAAGACCATGCGAAGTTTCTAGAGTGAAATCATTATTATGACTTTTACTCCTGTTAGTTTCGTCGTTGATAATTTTCCAAACCGTCTTTATTTTTAGGTTTTTTTTTTAAGTTTTAGAGTAAGCAGCAACGTATTTATTAAAAGTTTCAGAGTTAATATAAGGCTTAAGGCCATACAGCTCAACAAATGTTCCCTACTTTTCCTAATACCCTTAGTTGCCCAGTCACTGAACAGAAAGTTTGGGCAAATAGTTTTTGTTTTCTTTTTTAAAGTATTATTGAAATCGGTGCGCTCTATCGAAAATAATTCCTCATATAATTCATTTACATTGCTATTAATATGGCCCGGTGTACTTAACTTACTAATTAAATTATTATTAATCTATTTAGATTGCTGGGTGTTATTTGTCTAAATTGTGTCTGATTTTTTTTTAAATGGTATGTTGGACTTGAAAGCCACGATTTGACCGCTGTGATCAGAAGGGAGATAATTTACAATAGCTTTATCTAAGTAGTCGCAGCAACAAAAAATATTATCAATACATGTAGCAGAATTTGTAGTTATGCGGGTTGGTTCTGAAAACACATTTGACAAATTGAATGATTTAAAGAGACTTAACAATCGACTGCTATTTGAATTATTCTCTAAGATATTAATATTGAAGTCACCACAGATAATTAGCGATTTTTTACCAGTTGTAAGTTTTGATAGAACATCTTCCATTCCTGACTCAAATACGGAGTAGTTTTGATAACTTGGGGGTCTGTAACCCCTTGACATTACTAACATATACTAACATAACACCATAGCTAATATAACTAACATAACACCTTCCCTACCCCTTCTCTAATTCCCACACTAGTACGCAAACACACACATGCACACACACACACACACACACACACACACACACACAACTATACAAACACTACACTCTTTCACCACTCCACTAAGTTATACTGATGTGTTTATTTATGCATGTTCATTCATATTCTCAGTCGTGTATTTTAAATATTTTGTTAGTTTCTGATTGTTATTATGTTTATTTTCATTATTATCTGTTTATTTTTATTTTTAAGTTTATAATTTTATAATTAATTACTATTTCCATTATTAATTATTGTTACTGCTCCGGTTGTGCTGATCAATGACAATGAACGTTCGGCAACTCAATCTGTCTTACTACGATACAGGCTGTGCCAGGGCCTCAAGTCTGCTATTACAATAGTCTCAGAATGGTCTATCATTGATTTCATAATTGTTGATTTTGACAAGTTTGGTAATCTACTAATATAAAGGCGTCATTATGACTTTCCAATGATCAACCACTGACACTCCATTGAAAGAAATGGCATAGAATGGTAATGTCGTACATAATGACAAATGAATGACTGATGTATGCGGTAATCTCCTAAAATTTTGACAGTTATTTTGATCAGTGACCTACCATTAGAACGTCATTGTGCAGTCATTGCTTTTAATAGCTCGGTTTTCAAAAAGTGTTTGCTATCTATCGTGTTTGTGGAATATTGAATGGAGAAATGTATTCACTACGAGCAAATATTCTCGAGCTAGCCAACGCGGTGAATGCTAGAGAAAGAAGATGGGCGGAATGCAAAAGACGTCGTTGAGCCCATCGTAAGTTACACAATTATTACTATAATTATGCTTCCCACTATAATTCTGCAAGGCTGCCAAAAGAAAAGTATTGTTGTAGCACTTATTTCACTCTTCTGTGATTTAATTTTCTTACAAGATTTATTTTTATATTCAATAAAGAACTAAAAAAGGTGCAAAAATTACAATAATGATACATTTTATAATACGTACCTATTACTAAATAATACTGTATTTAGGTACTTACTGTGCGCCATTCTGCCGTCGTTTTATTGGGGCAGTCCACAGATATCGAATTAAAAATTTGGGCGCACTCCATCCAATATCGTTTGGATAAACTTCGCCCTTCATTGGTGCGGCTGCAGTACCCAAGCGCCAAGTCTTGATGGTTTTCCAGAAACTCAGAGCCGAAATTTGCTTCATTAGCACCATTTTGTAAAAAATGTAATATATAAATAAAATAATTTAAATATAGGTACAAACAAAAATATAACGAAAACACTCAAATGAAAATAAATAACTAACAAAACACCGATCGCTAGAAATAAAAACCGGCCAAGTGCGAGTCGGACTCACGCACGAAGGGTTCCGTACCATTATCTATAAAAACGGCAAAAAATCATGTCTGTTGTATGGGACGCCCCTTAAATATTTATTCTATTCTGTTTTTTAGTATTTGTTGTTATAGCGGCAATAGAAATACATCATCTGTGAAAATGTCAACTGTCTAACTATCACGGTTCATGAGATACAGCCTAGTGACAGACGGACAGACGGACAGATAGACAGACGGACAGCGGAGTCTTAGTAATAGGGTCCCGTTTTACTCTTTGGGTACGGAACCCTAAAAACAGATTAACGTCAGTAAGCAGTAATGTCACATTGACAGCTAAACAGATAAAATATTATTGAGTTGTATAGTTTCACATAAATTTAATGTTTTTGCTATTTACGAACTTCTTACTACTTCAGATTGCATATAACACTAATAAATAATATGTAAATTTAAATATAAATGAAATCTGGTATGACTAAATGTTCAAATTAAGTAGTAGTTTTTCGAAAGTCTTTTCTACTAACGAGTTTTATAATAATGGCAATACGACAATGTCATTCCACCACGATTCTATCACGAGACCATTGACCGACCAATGATCGACCATTATGAATTCAGCAGATTACGAACTTTTAGCAAAATGAAAATGGAGTCGTGTTGGAATGACGAATTTTTAAAAAATAGCAGACTTGAGCCCCTGGTTTGGGACCCACGGCTATTTCTACTTTGTATTGCTATCATTCTCAATGTGTTTTCTATGTCTATATGTAACCCAACTTGTGTGTGTGTAAATAAAGTTATTATTATTATGATGAAATAATATTAATTAAATTTAAAACTTAACATAGTGTAGGTACAGAAAAAAAAGTTGTTTACAATTAAAACATTTAATCGGAGAATTTAAATTAAGTAGGTAGATACATGCTGAAATAGATTGGCAATTAAAACTAACAAAAAATAAAGACGTTTGCAGTGACAAGTCAGGAGTCTTGATTACCTTTGAATTTTGTTCGATTAGTGGTTATTGAAGGCGTTCACATTATGAGACTGCATTTGCGGGATTCCGTCAGTAGCATTGCATTTGGCCATATCTACAGCTGCTGAAGCCGCGGTAGCCATGAGCTCTGCAGCACTCGTTCTTCTCAGCATCGATGCGGTTGCAAACCTGGTCGCAGGGTCCGACACGGACAGCCTCGACGGTGACCATCACCATTGCGAAGGCAACCAGGAGAAGAATGAAGGTGGTCTTGATGGCAGCCATTGTAGTTGTTGTGTTGTAGAATACGAGAAACGTTCGCAAAGAGATGTGGATTTGTTGTGTGGAATTTTAGACATTTCCCTCTGTATTTATAGTCTATACGAACAAGTAAACCGAGTGAGGCTCGTGTTTGTATGTAAACAGGAAAATGCAAATTGTAAATTCCGCAAGAGGAAATGGTAGTGAGGGCCCAGTGCTAACAGCTGAACATTACTTTCCTCTATGAGCTGAACTCCTAAAGTCGAATCATTAATTTACTGAAGTAATCTGACATGTGCTAGCTGTCATTTTGTTTAATAAAATTTGTCATATTTATTATATTTGTTGTATTCTAAACTTTTACTCTTATTATTATACATTTATTTTACAATTACATTATTCGATTAAACTAAATAATCACCATTACTATACCACCAACCACCATTACAAACCACCATTTACCACCACCACCATTTTTTTTTACCACTTTAATACAAATAGTGACAGCTAGCAGTCAGATCTCCAGTGAATTAATAATTAGACTTTAGTTGCGACTTGATGGGCGTGGGGTCAAACCCTGACTATACGATACACCTTTCTTTGTGCACTTTTTAACACTATTCTAAAAACGGTGAAGGAAAACATAGAGAGGACCTAACTACCAACAAACTAACCTATAAATGATTGAATATTAATATATTTAATATTGTTATACAAAAGTGAAAATGAGCTTTAAAACGCTGCGTTTAAATAATATGATAACTTTATGCTAATCAGTTAGATCTTGTTGAGACGATCCTGGTTTTAGCATCAGGTCAAATAAATGTGATAGATTAAAAATCAGTAATACAAAGTTTCAATTTGATAAATTAACAGTAACATGTTTTCCTTTCAGTGTTCTAATACTAGTCAGCAAGTTTCGCATTAAATTCAATAATAATTATTCATCAACCAACTACTTAGTATAGGATTTAGTTTTAATTCACACGTTTTTTTTAACACGTCTGACATTGGCAGTCACGTTGACATCGGCACCATTGCCATAGAAAAAAAATAGAATAAAATAGGAAGATTCGAAAGTTAATTTGCTAAAAGCCACCTAACATAATACAATCTTTTCAATAATAAATATGTGCCTACCTACCAATACCCTTACCTTATAAAATAAATTCTTACCAGCAGAGCATTTGTCTACTACTCTAATAATTACATTGACTCAGTACTCGATTTATCTAAGTGTCCTGTAAATCGTGTTAGGCTAGACTGTGATTACTTGGACCTAGATCTAAGAACGAATGGCCCGTGAGCCAGGAGGTCAGAAGTCTTAGGAGGAATTAAACCCCACCGGCGGCTGTCCCCCTTTGCATAAAACTCGGGAGACGGTGCGATTTTCCAAGCAACGGACCCATACGTGGCTTAGTCCTTTGTAGTTTTATAGGTAAATCTGTGAGGTCATGGCCGCCTCCTAGATACGAGAAGACAAAAATGTGGTATAGACGGATAAATCTGCGTAGTATCTTATGATAGTGATACCTACTCGTAGCAATAAACATGGTGGTCGTGGAGTTTGAGATTTGAATTCGAGTTTTTGGCCAGGTATTTAACGATTCCGGTTTTTTCAGCAAGTAGAAATCTCTACAAATTCGCCTGTTTTTATCGATTTTCCTAGTATGGAGGTAGCTTAGACGCTGAGAAAGAACAAAAAAGTATAGTTATATACTACTGAAGTGGTAAAACGCGGTGTATAAGTTTGCTTAGGAAAATTCTAAATCCACGTGGATGAAGTTGCTGGCAGAAAGCTGGTAAAATGGGTACCTATGTATAAAGAAAGAATATACGTTTATTAAGCTCAGACTTCAGTCTGAGCTTAATAAACGTATATTCTTTCTTTGCCTTTCAAGGCATAGAACATATTCTGCAAAATAAAAAAGTGTATTCCGTTGTAAGAAAAACTTAAACGTGCAAACTCCTGGGTGTGCCAAATAGGCTATTTTGCCAAAAAAATCCAGACAACTAGTGCCTGAAGATACCTTTAATTCCGTGCGCACACTCTTAAAACAATACACCACATCCTTATGTCTACAAATACTAACACAACTTAAATAAATAATCAGTCCAACTTAATTTATTCTGCCGAAGGAACCCATTCGATCGACGGGGCGGTCCCGGCCAGTATTACCACAGTAAAAAATCATGGGTTATAGCCCGGTTTATTGCGACTGTTAACATTGCACGATCAAATCACATTTAAATCTACGACGTAGCTGGCTGAATTGACTGTAACTTCTTTTTGCACGGGAAAAAATTAGTGAGTTATTTTTTCTTTTTTGTTATTACAATCTCACTGTGTGCTGCACCGGTCGACGTCATCACGTCAACGCGGCTATCGCTGAAAACCAGCGCTGGGGCTCTGTCTCGCATATGGTCGTAGCATTATGCTGAGCGTTGGTCGCTTTGCGTGGATGTGACGCATATTTTTTTTTTTTTATTTTTTTTATTTGTGATGGGTTTGCTCTTGACTTTAGTCTATGCCAGAGGCGACAGAAACAAAGTCGACGATGGAGCGAGCTTACCCAGAAGAAGCCTGTTCACTCTCACTTTGAAGAGATTAGGGTTATATGCGTTCGGAAACACAGACGCAGGCAGAGAGTTCCATTCCTTTGCTGTGCGCATTATAAAAGAAGTTTGGAAACGCTTAGTGCGAGTTGGTGGGATAGCCACCAGGAAGGGATGGTAACCTGAAGTGCGCCTAGATGACCGATAATAGAAGGGGGCCGGTGGAATGAGGTCGTGGAGTTCCTGAGCACACTCTCCGAAGTACAATCTATAGAAGACCGACAAGCAGGCAACCTTGCGACGATGGGCCAAACTGTGAAGCTTGGCATCCACCAGATTTACGTCGCCAATGAGCCTCTTAGCTCTGCGTTCCACCGAGTCAAGCGCGGCAAGTTGGTATTTAGCCGAGCCATCCCAAAGGTGGCTACAATACTCCATGCAGGATCGGACCTGCGCTTTATAAAGGGTCAAAAGCTGTCCAGGCGTAAAGTATCGCTTCACCTTATTTAGGATGCCCAGTTTCTTGGCCGCAGTCTGGGCTTTGTACTATTTTATATTGTCCCCCTAATTGTTTCTTTTTTGTATGTGTGTTCCTTCTTTGCGTCATGTTTACCGCAAATAAACGTATTTTCTTTCTTATTTCTTTTTTGGGTAAATAAACTAACTAAATGTTTTCTGCTTCTTCGGTTTAGGGGTCGTTTGCACGACTGCTGAGCATGGGGTTGATTTACCCAAAATCTATCAATCAATCTGTGTAGCCTTTTCCCAACTATTTGGGGTCGGCTTCCAATCTTTCATATCAGTATCTTTTTTTTTTAATAATATCAATAATCTTTATTTTTGAAAAACTTGAGTACAGGTTAACTTAAATACTACATCACGAGTGACAGATAGGAAAGTCATAATGGATAGCGGAGCAAAACCCAGTTCCGTGCTAGGAATTAACCTGTGTTACGGACCCTAGGGCCGCTCCATCATCTCACTAAAAACATTACCTCAAACGTCCGCAGTAAGAAAATGATTGAGTTACTGGATTCCCAATTTAGGCATGCCTGTATATAAGGAATCCATATTAAAAAAAAGGTATTAAAATACAAAAGTATGGATGTGCCACAATCACGACGTGCAAAGGTGTGTGTTTGTATGTACTATGTGTGAGAGTGAGTGCTGGTGAGGGGGTGTTAATATGAGTGTATTGACACCCCCTTTTATATGCAGCTACTGCTTATCTGACCTCCACAACCCAGTTACTGGGTAAGACGATACCCTGCCTGAAGACTGGTTGTCAGACTTTTGGGCTTCCCAAAAGTCTGACAAACAGTCCCGTAGCGACTGCCAAAGATCTAGTGGAGGACAAATGGGCAGTCGCTCCATGTAAAAATACTGGTATTCAGATGCACCCAGTTAGACTGGAATCTGACCCCAACATAGTTGGGAAAAGGCTAGGCAGATGATGATGAGTCTTAAAATAATAATAATAATAATAGATCCGTGTGGTGTCGGACGTAAAGAATAGCACCATCCCATTTCTTCCCGTGGGTGTCGTAAAGGGCGACTAAGGGACTTACTAGAGAATGGGCAGCAGCGTTCTCTATGCATTTTAACACCATACTGCGATCGCCAACCCGCCTGCCAAGCATGGCAATTATGGCACCCCCCCTTGGGGGAGGCCTGTGTTCAGTAGTGGACGTCTTTCGGCTGGAATGATGATGATACATGTGTATATAAAATTAATGGCAAATTATAGCCTATTTTTTGGGCAAAGAATCAGCTTTGCCATACAACGTGGCATGCTGCCAGCGTTGTGGGCACTTTTTCTGTTGACAGCGAAGCGGACGAATTTTTCGATGCCTTTTATGATGCTTTTTTTTTGCCCTTTTTACAAACTAAGATTACTTAGATGCAATGAGCTGTCAAAATTATAAGTAGTAAGTTATTTCTATTTGGGTAACATAGCTTTACAGTTGTATTTTCAACAAAAAAAACCGGCCAAGTGCGTGTCGGATCTCGCACAATGAAGGGTTCTGTAGTTGGCAATTTGGGATGAATTTATCCCAAAAAAATTTAACGTTGTAGTTCAAAAACATGTTCTCCCATACATCGATATACGTGACCGTCAATTCTCCAACTGCAAGTTTAAGTTATCGACTATTACTCGTTAACTTGTAAAGTCTACTTAGCTGTGGTAGTTTCCCTTTTAATTTCATTACCTATAAGTAATACTACCATTAATTTTTTCACATCTCTATAAACAACCATTTAGTTGGCAGGGGGGGGGACTTCACATAGCAAAAATTAGCACTTTAAGGCAAACGCCATTTAATATTACGCAAACGGATCCATTAATCGAAAAACACACGTGTTTACAGACTCGCAATATTTTTGCCGGCCTATCCAACTATACCCCACACCATGGTATAGACGAGAAAAAATGTCAACCCCACATTACGCGCAAGAGAGGTACCATAAACATTTTTTTTTCAAGATTTTAGTTTACCACTTTGTCGGCTTGATTAATATACCGACAAAGTGGTAAACTAAAATCTGACATGGCGAAACTATAAGGGTTCCTTGTTTACTACGGAACCCTAAACATATAATTTTACGTGCAAGGCTACTTCACTTGCACGTAAAGTGGGATGATATTTTATATAGGTACCTACCCTACAATTTTTTTTGAAGATTTGATTTTACTACTATGTCGGCGTGATTAATATGTAGGTATACCACCATGGGGTAGACGACAAATAAAATATCATCCCCACATTACGTGCAAGGGAGGTACCCAAAATATTTTAGCACGGCGTGATTAATACGTATACCTATGCCAAATTACAGCTTTCTAGTACTAATTGTCTCTGAGCTACAGCGGGGACAGCAGACACAGACAGACGGACATGGCGAAACTATGTATAAGGGTTCCTTGTTTATTACGGAACCCTAGAAAGGTATTCAAAAGTGAGTACCTACCTACACCCACATTTCAGCAACTTTATGTTCTCATTCTCTACATTGTTAAGATTCATAATTTAGTACTCAGTTGCTAATGGTCAGAT
This sequence comes from Atethmia centrago, assembly GCA_905333075.3. Taxonomy (NCBI): domain Eukaryota; kingdom Metazoa; phylum Arthropoda; class Insecta; order Lepidoptera; family Noctuidae; genus Atethmia; species Atethmia centrago. Next base: position 26,436,816 of record HG995376.1, read on the forward strand.
GTTGCTAATGTTTATGGTAAAAACCCGTATGTAATTCCTATTTACCTGTTACACTGCCGCTGAATAATTAACACCTGCAAATAAAACAAACATTCAAATCTAGGTCGCAACATGACAATCATAAAAGCTTGTTCAAATCATTCTCTAAACTAAAATGTTTGGGCGTCGACAAATTGATAGGCAACCTAAAAGAAAATATATGGATTTTATTTTCACGAAGCGGAGTGAAAGGGCCGTCCATTTTATGTAGCCAATATTTTAGTTAGCTGATATATATTTTGTATAAAAATATTAATTACTTGAAAGCCTTTCATATGTTACACTCAAGTTTTTGTTTTAGAAAATAATATTTGTTGATGATTAATCCTAACTTCGAAATCGCGGGGCGCAGCTCGTTGTTTATTATATTTTAGAGGGGTTTTTTTTGTTAAAACGTTGTGTTTTTATAGCTGTGGTGGGTTAGTCTGAAGACCCGTGGCTGACGGTAGAGACTATAAATATGTAGGTACTTAATTAAGACGCTGACAACACCCAAACCGCGGTCACTGTCAGATTGCATAGAAAAGAAAGAGAAGCGCGATGACACAACGCTTGTAATTTATTGCAAAATATGAAGCAATTATCTATTTACTCAAAATTGAGTTGAGTAATCGAAAATAAAAAACAACGATCTGCATTCAAATTCAACCTGTTCTCGTTATTAATTATATACGTAACGTATGTTGATATTTAATACAGATATTTTGGATTAGAACTAAAGGTAAGAGGTTAGTTTACCGTTAGTTTGTATCCCCCCTGCCAGCTAAATGGTTGTTTATGAGAAGTGAAAAAATTAATGGCGGTAGTACATATAATTAAATTAAAAGGAAAACTATCACAGCTAAGTAGGCTTTACAAGTTAACGAGTAATAGTCGACCAACATAAAACAGTTGGAGAATGGACCGTGACGTATAACGATGTATGGGAGAAGAGGTTTTTCAACTACAGTGTTGTTTGTTTTTGGTATAAATTCATCCCATTTCCCAACTATGGAAGCCTTCATTGTGGGTGGTCTGCCACGCACTTGACGGGTTTTTCTATCTAGAATTCCTCAGTCTGGATTTGTGCCCGGTTGATGGTAATAGGCTCGCCCCTTTACATGAGACTTTAACCGTTGAAATGTGGGTGTATTATAGGTACACCTCTGCCCAACCCTTCGGGGAAACAAGGCGTGATGTTTTGTTATGTCGAAAGCAAAGCGAATGTTTGGTAAAACTTAGGAAAGTTATCTGTGCCTGGCAGTGGACAGTTTCAGACTGATTTATCAAGGAGATAATGATTCATTCATTATCTCCTTGTTAAATCCAATCAATCTCCTTGTTAAGTAAGCTTACTCCACGCAAGAATTCACGTTGAGATTTTTACAGAATCGTTGTACCTACTTGGTTTTGACTATTTGACATACGAGTATAAACTTGTATAAACTCGTATAAACCTGCCCTGAGAATGTTATCAATTAGTAAGTGTTTGAGTGGCTCTTACCTCTTAGACATGTGTTTGTATTCCGTCAATGAATTTTTAAATCATACTTTTTGGTATTGTAAATACTTTGTAAATACTGACATTATTATGAATTCTTGGACATTGAAATTTTTATTTTGACATTATGATTTATTCTTTGACATTATGATTTATATTTTCGACATTATGATTTATATTTTTGATTTAACTATTAATATTTTGACATTATAAAAAATGCATTTTTTGACGAATCTTAACTTAAATTTTTAAATTCATTAACTTAATACAAAATTTCATAACTTTATATAATATTCTCATAATGTACCTAGTTTTGATTTGCATGTACCTACCTAGCTTATTATTTAATATTTCTACACCAGCAATGGTAGTATGTGTGAAACAATGGTTAATGTAAGATCTCACATATACTGAGAAAAAAATCAATACTAATTATTATTATTATAAACACTTATGATCTATTCCTTCCCACAGAGAGGAGGCCTGTGTCCCAGCAGTGGGAATGTTAAAGGCTGATCATGGTATAAACAATATCACTGTAGGTAACTTCTATTCATTTTATTTTCTAGAAATCTAAAACCAATCCGATAAGCATAAGGTCGAGTTCCAAATGGATAACAAACATTCAAATAATATTCGCTTCCTCACCCTTTTAGATCGATATATCCAATTAAAATTGCCTTAATTTACAATCATCATCATAAAGCCTATAATGTTCCCTCTGCTGGGACACAGGCCTCCTCTCTGTGAGAGGGAGTGGGCCGTAATCCACCACGCGGGCCCAGTGCGGGTTGGTAGATGTCACATGTCTTTGAATTTTTAGTTCTAGGACATGCCGGTTTCCTCACGATGTTTTCCACCACCGTTTTGAGAGCAGTGGTGAAGAAATAGTTTACACTAAATAAAGTTCCTGTCTTGATTCGATCCTACGATCTACAATTCGTACGTCGAGGCTGTTACCACTAACAAATTTACCAATACTATACTATACTTACCAATTTACAAATCTCAATTTAATTATACATAGTGTGAACTCGACATTATTTTGGGTTCCGTACCCAATAGTTCCTGCGGAATCATTAACCTACGCCATCTGTCTGTGTGTCCGTCTGTCTGTCACAGGGTTGTATGCTTTTTAACCGTGATTAGTAAGGAGTTAAACATTTCACAGAATCTGTGTTATTATGTCTTCTATCATGGCAAAGAATGTAAACTATAATATTCATAGGTTTGGTATTTAAAAATAAAAAGAATGTAGACTACAAATAGGTACTGTAGAGTACGTGTCCGAATCACATTTGCCCCGCTTTTTCGCTCAAATTTAATTCCCGAGTCCCTTGGTTCAGATTTAATTTCTTCCTTAAAAAAAATACAAACAGTACCTGGGGACTGTTTGTATTTTTTTCTCACCGAGCCGTCCAATTAATCAAGTTACTAATTAATTTATTACATATTATGTAACAGGAATGGGGCTCATCCATCATTTTGCGGAACAAGTTGTAAAATATTGTCCCAATCCGCCGCGAAACGGAGTTTTGATTAGATTTTAATTACTAGGTACGTACTTGTTTGCAGTGAGTCGGCGATCTGGGAAGTTGAAGACTGGCGATAAGGGGTAAACTCTGTAGTTGGTTACTAACAAGCTCTTATATCCGTAAAAGGTTTTACTCTTAATTCAATTTAGTAACTCATGTACCTACCTACTACGTTAAGAATATTTTAGCAAGAGCTGTTATTTTTAACAGACTTCCAAAAACGAGAAGGTTCTATGTTCGTCTGAAAGTAAGTTTTTTTTTTCATTTGGTAGAGGAAGCTTGCGCGGTGGTCCCATATAAAATATATTGACTTTTCTTGGGTTGTTTTTGAGTTAGCTTCAATGATACGTATTTTTCCCACTTGGATGATGTTATCATAACTTCCTGTCACTTTTATTTACTTAGCCGGTAGTGTAATCGAATTTGTGTGTTAGTGTGTGGGGTAGGTACCACAACAAATGTAAAAAATAAAAACTTTTTATAAAATTAATAGGTCGTAAGGTAATTGACGATTCACTATACATATGAGGAAGTATTAAAGTAGTACGGGAAGTAGCTCCACGTAAAGGTAGTATATATATCCCTTTATATAAAGCGCAAATATATGATTTCGCCTTCAAATAATGCAAATGAGTTATGCAAAAAATGAATGTTAAACTAGAACGCATACACATCAATTCTGTATGTGAATATTTAAGTATTGTAGTAAAATACTTTATGAAATAAATTCAGTCTACCCAAAGCATACAAATCCAGCCAAGTGCGTATCGGAGCACGCACAATGAAGGGTCCCGTAGTTGGGATGAATTTATACCAAAAACAAACTTAACATTGTAGTTGAAAAACATGTTCTCCAACCATCGATATATGCCACGGTCAATTCCTTAACTGCAAATGTAAGTTGGTCGACTATTTCTCGTTAACTTGTACAGCCTACTTAGCTGTCAGTTTTACTTTTAATTTCATTATATGTAGGTACTACTGCCATGACTTTTTTCACATCTCCATAAACAATCGCTTAGCTGGCATGGGGGGGGGGGGGGGACACTTGACTAACAAAAATTAGCACTTGAATGCTTAATATTACGCAAGCGGATCCTTGAATCGAAAAGTGGTGTTCACAGATACGCAATATTGAACGGCCTATCCAACGATACCCCACGCCTTGGGGTAGACGAGAAAAAAAAATATCATCCTCACATTACGTGTATGGGAGGTACCCTAAAAAAAAATTATTCAAGATTTTAATTTAGCACTTTGTCGGCGTGATTAATATGTCGATGGGTCCTATGTATAAGGGCCAATGTGCAAATTGACAACTTTTCAATAGAGGCTCTCAAAGTTTCAATTTGTAATATTTTTTAGATGCTTCAACTGATGTTTGTGAAACTTTGCATAGTTACTATGAAACATATGTTCTTTATTCTAGATACATTGATTTATTTGTATATATATTAGTTTTTTAATTAATGTAGATATGCCTTTATACGTTATTTTTTTTATTTAAATTATACTGAAATAAACTAGTAAAAAGGCCAAAGTGTCACTTTAGACGATTTACTTGGCATTAGAAAATTTTGAAAAAAAACGTGTATTTTAATATTTTTGAATATCATTATTTATAGAAAGTATTTAAAATAAATAAATAACTTAGACAGACAATAATAATATGATTATTTTATGACATCATTCACATTGACACTTATACGCTATCATACTTGGTGTCGTAATATTCTCAAACCTCAGTTAGGTCACAAAAATAAAATCGATTATAAAACAATTTGACTTCTTTATTTGTTTTCTAATGAATTATCGAAGTTTCTGTAATCGAAAGGCAGTCAAATAATCAATACTTAATGTTAAAAACCTGCCAAAATCACATTGGACTTAAGATCAAACAGCTTTTTATTGTAGATACCTCAACCTAGGTTAGTTTAAAGTTTAAAATAATAACAAATTATATATTTTTTATAAAATCAAAACTTATTAAACATAATTAAAGATTCTTAGAATATGATGAGGAAAATTAATAAAATAAAATATAACAAAATGCTTAACAAAAAAAATAAACATTTTTAAAAACAAAACAAAATCACTCATTGTCATCATTATCACTAGTAATAATCATTGAATTATCATTAGATGCTACCAAATTTTCGTAATACCCATGATAAACTAGTGGAATAATATTTTTGCATTGAATTATCATTAGATGCTATCAAATTTTCGTAATACCCATGATAAACTAGTGGAATAATATTTTTGCGACATAAATCAAGTCTTTTTTTTGGATGGATGTATTGGTAATAACTGATTGTAACATACATAGTTTTAAGGGTATTTCCGTAGATCTATTAGCCATTTGTCTTCTTGTTGTAACAGAAACTAATAAAATGGTTACTAATAAAAGCATACTGTTTAGAATGGTCACCGATTTCCCAGAACTTGTTAAATATTTCACTTCCTGTGTCTTCATCTAGTTTTTAAAAAAATTCAATTTACATACGTTTTGACATGGTTCACCCAATTGTTTTCCAGATCTTATCTTACCACTTCAACTATAGTATGACTTTCCAGTATTTTTCAGTATTTTTCTCTTTAAATCTATCCATTCATAACAAAAAATTTCTCGCAATTTACCGCTCTCTTTTTTTTTATAAATCTTCTTTTCCTGGAACAGAAACCTCTCCTGATGAGTATTGGGAAATTGGAGAGGACACATTGTCATCCGTTAGCACACGCGCAACTGATGGGATTGGTTCTTCATCACCAAAAAGGTTAATACTGCCATTGGGTGACGGCATAGGGGTATGTTCGCTACGTATATCTTGAAGATGAGGCTCATTTGTCATTCGAATTGACTCTTGGCTGTCAAACCCATGAGAACTGACGCTAATTTCAAGTATTGAGTTACTAGTTGATATTATTATAGGAATATTAAAAGGACACATTTTCTATAGTGGGTTCATTTGGCTCATGGTTATTTAGGTGTGAAGAAGTATAATGTTCTTTTTCCAGGAGTTGATTCAGTTGAATAGGTGCTATGGAAACATTATGTTGCAATGTGTTGTTTTGATTGCTTTGGTTTAACTCGAGTCACTATTATTTACATTACCAATTGCTAAATTAACTAAATTCCGCTAAACTAACTAACTTCTACTAAACTTAGAATGATATTTGGACGTCATGTTTCACTAAGCTACATCTAATAACATAATATTATTCACTAAAATAATTGGTTATTATCACAGCGCGACATCGTTCCGTGAGACGTAGAAGTGCTCAACTGACCGATTAGCCGTTGCAGTAAACAAAGACGCGGGATCTCCCCGCGTACAAGTCTCGAATAACCGTTTGGCCTTTATACGTTTAAAATTGTGCCATATAGGCCTTTTTACTGTAGCAAAAAATAGTATTTCTACCTATAAATGTGTATTTTTTTTTAGTGCACGTTATCAACTACAGAAAAAGGAAGCATTTAATACAAAAAAGTGAAAATGCTCAAAATGTTGCATTGGCCCTTATACGTAGGACCCATCGATGTACACCTATGCTAAATTACAGCTTTCTAGTACTAAGCGTCTCTGAGCTACAGCGGGGACAGACAGACACAGGCAGACGGAGATGGCGAAACTATAAGGGTTCCTTGTTTACTACGGAACCCTAAAAACACTATTACTTTCAAACTACGTAAGATATACAGTTCATGATTTGTTTTGTATGAACAGATTATTCAATTATGTATAACTAGCTTTACCCGGCCCGGCTTCGCACGGGTAGCACTAAGTATCTACTACCCTACCTACCCTATTATTTCTCACTTTTTAAATCTTCCCTGGACTACGACAAACATTTCAAAACCAAAATCAACTAAATCGGCCCAGCCGTTCTTGAGTTTTAGCGAGACAAACGAACAGCAATTGATTTTTATATATACGTATGTATAGATTTATATTTGTGATTTTTTGCGAATATTTTCGTCACTAAAAATAAACATTCCTTTTGAAACCGAAAGAGAACCACATTCGCAAACACGTCCACTGCTGGACATAGGTTTTCCCCAAGCACCGCTACTTCGACTGGTTCTGTGCTGCCCGCATCCAGCGGATTCCTGCGGCCTTCACAAGGTCATCGGTCCACCTTGTAGGCCTTCCATCGCTACGTCATCCGGTACGCGGTCGCCACCCCAGAACCTTTCGGCCCCATCGGCCATCTGTTCTGCGAGCAATTTGCCCAGCCCACTGCCACTCTGGTCAAAGACTTTTGTTTTGGGGCAATGTGGGATGAGAAGATATTGCGTACATAGGTGGCCGAACGCTGCCCAGCCGAGTCAGATTCGACGATATACTTCTTTCTCGAAGTTGGACCTACCTAACTGCATAGTTTATCCTAGGTAAACATACTCGCCCACAACTTCGAGTGTAGCGTCTCCGATCTTCATGAGAGTGGGTGATACAAGACAAAGTTCATGTCAAATGCCCATGTAGGGCATTTGACATGAACTTCGTCTTGTCCATGTTCATTTTAAGAACATGGACAAGACAAAGCTTCGGAAGCTCTACTGAGGTCATCGAGTATTATACTGATATCCTCTATATGCTCAGCCATGACAACTATATCGTCGGCAAACCGAAGGTAAGTAATGTACTCGCCATATTTTGATGCCTAGCCATGCATGCATTATAATTATAGTAACTGGCAATGATACGGATGATTTCCTTCCTTGATATACCTTCTGAATGTTCATCAAACCAAATCAAATCATGCCATTCAAAAAAGATGATCACACACAATGTTCTGTGAAGTTATTTACCTACCTGTACGTGTACATCATTTCGAGCTGGGTATTTAAAATGCACAAATACGAGTATAATGACAAATATAAAGTAATACATAATAATAATAAATCACGATGTTGAAGAGGAGGAAGATAGGGTTGCCACAGTAAGTAGCCAGTGCAACGTCCGATTGAGAAGCGCACTGGAAGATGCGTTTCGCGAGTATAGGTCCACTCCGACCGAACTTAGACCCCGACTACCACGCCTACCCATGCACAAGAAAAATAAGGCGCTGGTATGTACCTTGGACTCGCTGCTTAAGGATTTCTTCGAGAGCAGCGAGGATCTCGTTGATACACACTCGATCCTATATTGCGCGGCTGTTGCGGCATGTCGTTTAGCGAACGTGAAGTTCCCAAACTGTGACGGAGCTACGCGACCAAAACCAGCCGTACCAGCCTGGCAATGCAGGATCGAGCGTCGTATTGATGGGGCCAGGGTACTCATAGGCAAACTATACTGCTTCAGGGAGGGAAATACACGACCACGAGTGATGCGCTTTGTAAGGCGGGCATTCTCGGGGACTGGAATCAGCCCTCGAGAATACATGTCTCGTGTCACGGAGCGCATCGACTTCCTGAAGCAGAAAGTTTGTGCATGGGCGAGCCGTATTCGGCGGTATAAGCGGCGGGTTGATCGATACACGCAAAATCGCATGTTCCAGAGCGATGAGAGGTGGGTATATAGAGCTTGGGAGCGACCTGAACAAAACGAGACAGACGTGTGCCGCCCCGATGATGCCACCACGACTGCGTTCTGGCGCAGCATCTGGTCGGTACCTGTATGCCATGCTGAGGCTGACTGGATGCGGGATGTCGAGCGAGTGTGTGAAACTATACCAGAAATGGAAGTAGTCATTATCACGCCATCAGATATAGCTAGAGCGGTCCGTCCGTTACCGAATTGGAAATCACCAGGACCGGACGGACTGCATAACTTTTGGCTGAAATGGCTAACTAGTTCACACACTTGCCTGGCATCTCAGTTCCAGTCATCCTTAGAATCTGGGTCGCTACCACAGTTTCTGACGACAGGCATTACCCACCTGCTCCATAAGTCAGGTAGTCCCGCGGAACCCAAGAATTATAGACCGATCACGTGTTTATCGACGGTCTATAAACTTCTTACATCCATTTTGAGAGCGAAAATTAACACACACATTGACAGTAATTCGATTATGTCAGCCTCTCAAAATGGATGTAGGAACGGGTCCCGTGGCACTAAGGAGCTACTTCTCATCGACATGGCCATTAGCCAACAGGTTCGTCGATTCCGCAAGGATCTGTCGACTTGCTGGATAGATTATAAGAAGGCCAGGCCTACGACTCGGTGCCACATACATGGCTCATGAGGGTGCTGGAGTTCTACAAAATAGATACAACTCTACGCACCTTCCTTGAATCGTGTATGGGGCAATGGAGGACAGTCCTTCGCTATCCAGGGTGTCGACAGATCCAGGGGAATGATGAGCCTGTATGGATTAAACGGGGAATATTTCAGGGTGACAGTTTAAGTCCACTTTGGTTCTGCTTAGCTCTGAATCCTCTAAGCACGCTGCTGGAGGATTCAGGTCTAGGCTATCGGTTGAGGAGAGGTGGTCAGGTCATATCTCACCTCCTCTACATGGATGACTTGAAAATCTTTGCCCCCAACAAATTGCAACTGATGGAGCTACTGAAGGTAACTGAAACTTTCAGTAGCGCCATCAGAATGGAGTTTGGTGTGGACAAATGTGCAGTCATGCATGTAAAGCGAGGGGAGATAATGGAATCCGAGGGAATTCAACTTTCGGATTCCATACACCTTAGATCCCTCTCCTCACCCGAAAGCTATAAGTATTTGGGTATGTCGGAAGCGTTAGGCATCAACGTTACTGACATGAAGCAATCATTGAAGGAGCGCTTTTTTGGCCGTCTGAAGAAGGTATTGATTAGTCCTCTTTCAGGCGGAAACAAGGTGCGTGCCTTCAACGGTTGGGTCATGCCGGTTTTGATGTACTCTTTCGGCATACTCAAATGGACTCAGACCGAACTCGACGCCCTGGATAGGAGGGTCCGTACACTGTTGACCGCAAACCGGATGCATCACCCACGATCATCGGTGATGAGACTGTACATCCCGCGGAAGTGCGGGGGTCGAGGCTTTTTAAATGCGAAGACCCTCCACAACCGCGAGATATGCAGTCTCAGGGAATATTTTTTGAAAACCGAAGTGGGTATGCACCGTGATGTGGTCGCAGTGGACAAAGGGCTCACCCCACTTTCCATGGCTAAAGAGAACTGGTGCAAACCTGTAATACTTACAACGGATGACCGCAAGGAGATATGGCAAAACAAGGAGCTACACGGGCGCTTCTATCGGGCTCTTCATGAGCCCGATGTAGATTTTTTAGCGTCCGTATTCTGGCTACGCTTTGGGGACCTTTTCGGGGAAACTGAAGGTTTCGTCTGTGCAATTATGGACGAAGTTATCTTGACGAATAACTACCGGAGACATATTATGAAGGACGGGACGGTTGACGTGTGTCGGGCATGCCACCGTCCGGGTGAGTCTATCAGACATATTATCTCTGGTTGTTCTCGTCTGGCTAACGGCGAGTACTTGCACAGACATAACCAAGTGGCTAGGATTATTCACCAGCAACTTGCTTTGAAATATAAACTTGTGAACTCTGAGGTACCGTATTACAAGTATGCGCCCGACCCAGTTCTCGAAAATGACCATGTCACGTTGTACTGGGATCGGTCTATCATTACTGACAGGACTATTGTCGCCAATAAGCCTGATATAGTGGTGATAGATCGATTAGCGCGCCGCGCAATGATAGTCGATGTTACCATTCCACATGACGAAAACCTCGTGAAAGCTGAGAAAGAGAAGCAAATAAAATATCTCGACTTAGCACACGAGGTTGTTGACATGTGGAATGTTGACTCGGCTGTCATTGTGCCGATTGTCGTTACGGCCAATGGCCTGATGGCTGAAAGCCTCAACCATCATCTCTCGAGGCTCTCGTTAGGCGGCTGGATCAAGGGCCTGATTCAGAAGGCAGTACTCCTCGATACGGCCCGCATTGTGAGGAGGTTCCTGTCTCTGGAGTCCTAAGCACCGGTAGCTTGGACTCTGCTCCCGACACCGGCGGACCACTATTTTTTATATTTTTAAATGTTTTTTTTTTTTTTTATACCTTTTTTCAAGAAATATTTAAAAATATATTTTATATGTAAAAAAATAAATAAACGAAATAATAATAATATACCTAATCTATTATAAGAAATTAATAATACAATAATGAAAATGTAAAATGTATGTTAATAACAATATGGACCAAATATGTCTGAAATAAAAAGATTTTATTTTTATTTTTTTATTTATTATTTTTTATATTATATTATTATAGTTAGGATTATTTTTTATGTTTACATATCTCGGGACTATGAGGTCCCGGTCTTTTGGAGTACGAGGGGCCGAAGCCAACTCGCAGAGGCACCTTACATCATTTTAAATGGAATTAGGCACCAACCAACGATTACCCCTATATGCAAGTGCTCCCAGGACTATTATTATGATTGAATATGTTTTGTAGGTACCTTCGCATAAACGCTTGGAATAATTAGGTACTTCAAAGCAATTTTATAAATTCCTTCGTCTATACATTTATGTATGTAATTGGAGTAGAGATCGCGTACCGGAACACGCAGCATTGGAAGGCTTCCCACAACCTTGTGGGACGCCTTCCAATGCTACGGTTTCCAATGTTACGCGGTCTCTACAACGTTCACTTGAACCGATGACCTTGTGGAGACCGCAGGGATCTGCTGGATGCACATAACAGGTCGAAGTGCCGGTGCTTGGTGGAGGACTATATGCAGCAGTCTTTCGGCTGAAATGATGATGATATGAATGTAAGTAAGTGGGTCAAAAGAAGCAATAACTTTATTTACCATTTACGCGTCATAAAACCTATCGGTAAATATATTGCTGGGTACCCACATCTTCCATTAGTATCTATCTACATATCTCTATACTAACAATAAAGCTAAAGAGTTTGTTTGTTTGTTTGAACGCGCGAATCTGTGGAACTACCAGTCGGATTTGAAAAAATCTTTCATTAGATTTGATAACCCAATTCTTGAGGAAGGCTATAGGTTATTTAACATCACGCTGGGACCCTTAGGAGCCGAGCAAGAAGAAAAAAAGTCAGAAAGAACGCTAAACGAAGTAATAGTGCGGGCAGGCCATGCGATGTGTAGGGGCCCACTAGGGCCGATGCCTGCCGGGGTCGCGGGAAGGTACTAAAGGGTCACCGAGGCCCCCGCAACACAGGCAACGGAAGGAATACGGGTGGGTTTTAGTCAGTAAGATTCTGACACACCCTCCCGCTCCGCCCAGAGCCGGAGAAATTATTTGATGATGTCTCACCCAAAAAAAAAGGCGATGCGATGCGACGGGTCGGGGAACAAGAAATGTCACGCGAAGTCGCGGGCAGAGGCTAGTTGATCATAAAACGAGTGGTAACAAAGCATATATTAAAGTATGTATTATGTAAGAGTTTATATGTGTTATTTTGAATGTGGCAATGGTAGATCATAAACAATGTCACACAGAAGGAAGGGATAGGTTTTATAGCATACTTATATCAACTCTGATTATACTATATATTACTATAAAAGCCAATTATTTTTAAAAGAATAACCGTGGAGTTTCTTGCCGGCTCTTCTCCATAGGAAGCGACCAATTGAAACCGTGCACCTAGCTTCTGACGTTTCATAAGTGCCCATGTAGGTTTATGTGAAATAAAAATATTTTGATTTGATTTGATACTGTAAACAATTTCATTCCACGTTTATTCCCAAGATTATCTCGTTTAATAGTAACGCGACTTTCAGTGATTTGGCTACCATTTGTGTTCATAAAAGTAGAACACTGCTTTATGAGCTGTACAATGAAAGGACTTATGTAAACACTGCTGAATTTAATTTATAATATAATTATGTTAAGAAATTATTCAAAATTATTTAAAAATAGTTTGTTCTATGGCCAAGTCTCGTTATTTGAGTTCGAAGATTAAAAACAATAGTAATATAATTAGAACGACACGAAACGGGAAACTCTATGTATGTGACCGAAATACTGACTATAGCCTGTCAATTAATGACAACTTAATAAAATGAGACTCACAAGTCAACGCGGCCTTTGAAAATTTATTTTCAAACATTCCCTTTGCAACTACTATCAAATCAATCAAAATATTATATTTAACATAAACCTACATGGGCCCTTATGAAACGTCAGAAGCTAGGTAAACGGTTCCAATTGGTCGTTTCGTATGGAGAAGAGCCGGCACGAAACTCCACAGGTAACTCTTTTAAAAATAATTGGCTTTTACAATGTTTTCTAATAACAGTGTCAATAGGTATGGGACGCGAGTGTAGGCCTGTCAGGAAGTGCTAGGTATTTAACACAATATAAATGGTTTACAAATCTAGTCTATTAAGCCTACAACGTTCTAACATTCACAAAATATAAAATAATCTATGTAAAATACTAATAAAAATAAAAACCTATTTAAACCAAATGACATGTTTGCTATTACAACTGTGACAAGTCTGAATTAATATACTGTCCACGAAAAGCACTAATAAATACTAAATTTCTAAACTCATCACCTTCTGTTGCTGAGTCATTGCTTAAGGGTGGGATAATCTTCGTTGACCTTGGCTATACAAATGCGCGTTGCGCTCACGCCGCGCCGCCGTTCGGTCATAGGGAACATTTATTTTTAGTAACGCAATAATGAATATTTGAAAAAAAATCACAGATAGAATTATAGATAACAAAATAGTCTGTTCATATAAAAAAAAAACCATGAAAATATCTTAACTAGTTTTTATGCTTTCGGTAGACATTACTTCCTGAATTTATTTCATAAAGTATTTTACAAAAAATCTTTAATTTTCATATATAGAATTGTTGTGTATGCGTTCTAGTTTAACATACATTTTTGCATAACTTCCTTGCATTATATTAAGGAGAAATCTCAGATTTAAAAGTCACTAAAATCATATGTGCGCTTTATGGAAAATGTTTGTTTACGATTCGGAATTTCATTTTGAACCTATTACTTGTAGATATATAATTAAAACTTTCACACTTGTGTTAATAAATAATATTTATTTACATAACCAAATTACAAGATGAATTATAAAATTAACTAAATTAAATTAAAACTAAGTTAAATGATAAATGATTTTATTTCTGTAAGTAGGTTTTTACAAACATTTTTACACGTCAAACATATTTTTTTAAACCAGATGTGGTCGGCGTTTCCTATCTGACTACTCTGAGAAGAAAGGCCGATAAAAACTCAGAGGTCACAGTCTCTTTTAAAGTCCAGACATAATCTTGGTCAGATCATGTGAAGACCATGTCGATTGGTCTCTGAAATGGTCTTTTGATGAAAGAACCACTCAGATTGAGTGGACCTGTCCAGTCAGTGCACGCATTTGTCAGTCGTTGTGCAGCTCAACTCATAACTAAAGGAGCTCAACGATTCAACGAATAATACCAAAGAAAGGACATTTGGCTAGGCCGCAAAAAATACTCAAAACAGCCAAACCATGTTAAAAACTAACTGAGAATAAAACAAAATTAAACAATGACCCACATAGTCTTCACATTTACAATAATTAAAACAATATAATACTACACAGAGTAAATATTCATGACATTGCATAAATAAAATTCATCAATGTCAATGTGTATATCCGGACATAATTTTGGTCAGATCATTTGAGGACCATGTAGGTTGGTGTCCGAAATGGTCTGTTGAGATAAGAACCACACAGATTTGAGTGGACATGTCCAGGCAGTGCACGCATTTGTCAGTTATCATGCAGCTCAACTCAAAACTTAAGGAGCTCAATGATTTGACGAACAATACCAAAGAAAGACATTTGGGTAGGCCGCATAAAGTACTCAAACTGCCAGACCATCATTAAAACTAGCTAAGAGACAAAAAAACAAAACAAACAATGACCCACATACTCCTCACATTCCTAATAATTAAAATAATATAATAGTATACTATACAAAGTAAATATTCATGTCATTGTTTTTATAGAATTTTATATAGAATAAGAAAATATAAATAGCTAGCAAAATAAAAAGAGTAAAAAAACAACATTCACTGTAAGTTTATTGGAGCAGCTCAATTAACAGTATAAAAGGCTTTCAGGCACAGTTTCTGTTTTATAAAACATTTGAATTTATTAAGACTGGCTTAGTTCTTGAATGTGGCTAGGAAGTTTATTATAAAAACTTATACATTGGCATCTAAACGAGCTGCCGTTTTTTTGAGCCTGGTTGTAGAAACAACTTTTGTTTCTAGTATTTACATTATGTATATCACTGTATTTTTTAAACAAATTAATATTTTTATGTGCGTACAAAAGATTTTCATAAATATACTGAGAAGCTACAGTCATTATGTTAATCTTTTTAAATTTGTCTCTGAGGAAGTATCTGGACTTAATTTATAAATTGAACGGATTGCCCTTTTTGGTAAAACAAAAATTGTCTGAATATCGGCGGCATTTCCCCATAACAGAATACCGTACGACATTACGCTATGAAAATAACTAAAGAATACTAAACGGGCTGTGTCTAAATCAGTTAAATCACGAATTTTTCTAACGGCGTATGCTGCAGAGCTAACCTTTTTTGACAATTTATCTATATGGGAGCCCCATTGCAGCACAGTGGTATCTTCGGGGTTCAACTCTTCACCATTTATGAGAACACTAGTTTTTACTTGTCTAACATGAGGTATTGTAAACTTAATATATTTGGTTTTTTTCTCGTAAAGAAGTAGGTTATTAACATTGAACCAGTTAACTACTTTACATGCACTATTTACATTGTCAGTAACCAACTGCTGACGTTTGAATTTAAATAAAAGTGAAGTGTCGTCTGCAAACAGCACTATATCATGATTATCTTTTATGAGGCAAGACAAGTCATTTATATAAATAAGAAACAAAAATGGGCCAAGAATTGAGCCCTGGGGGACCCCCATTCTTACTCCAGATCCGGGTGATCTTTTTCCGTTAACATCAACTCTCTGAATCCTATCACTCAAATATGAAGTAAGAAGATCCAGAGAGGAGTTTCGGATTCCGTAGTGGTGCAGGGTTAGTGGTGCATCTTGCTCTAAAACAGGCCCTCGGGGCTTTGTACCGAGTATGCTGGCGGCATTTCCTCGCTGAATTGCAATGCTGATGCGTTGCGCGAGAAAGCCATCAGCTTTTCGGTCACCAGTTACATCAACTAGACGTTTCAAACTTTAAATCTAAAAAAGACTGCAGATCTTTTTTTTTCACACCCTCCCGCTCTGGGCGGAGCGGGAGGGTGTGTCAGACTCTTACTGACTAAAACCCACCCGTATTCCTTCCTGTTGCCTGTGTTGCCAGGGGCCTCGGTGACCCATAAGTACCTTCCCGCGACCCCGGCAGGCATCGGCCCTAATGGACTCCTACTTTTGTGCTGACTACATCTCTTTGAGGTGCGCGTGGAATACGTCGCGCCGTCGACCCGGGCCTGGTCCTTACCGGACGGTGAGCTACCCATTGCTCACCGTCCGCAAGCCCGCGCCTACGGTGGCTGGAAATCCGCCCGAGATTACCGACGCCCAGGGCGTCTCCTGCAGCGGCTAGGGGCGAGAGGTAGCGAAACGTGCCTTTCCCTCAACCGTCCCGCCTCCTCCTTCGCGAGCATTACTGCTTCGCAGAAGGAGGTGACGGCTGCCCATGCCCTCTCGCTCCGTACCATGGCCTGAACCCGGGCCGGACACGAGAGGTCTCTGCCGCCAATCGCCTCCACGAGGACACGGCGGTGCTCTGCCCAAGCCGGGCAGACCTCCACCGTATGCTCCACCGTGTCCTCCGGGCGATCCACACAGTGGTGACACCCGGACATTTCCTCCCGCGTTATCCGATACAGGAACCTCCCGAAGCTGCCGTGTCCGGTGAGGACCTGCGTCAGGCGGAAGGTGAGGACGCCGTGGCGCCTCTCCAGCCACTCCTCAAAGAGGGGACTTATCGCCGCAATCGTGGCGTGCCCAGCACTGGGTTGCGACAACCGTACTTTCCATGACGCCATGAGATCCCGCCGGAGCTCCGTCCGCTGTACCGCGATTTCTCGCAGCAGCGGACTTACGCCCCGGCGTTTCGCCTCCTCGCACCACTCCCATACGTGCGCGAGGACTTTTGCCTCCAGATCCCATGGCGGCAATCCGGCAAGGAGGCTCGCTGCCTCACAGGAGACCGTGCAGTATCCCCGGACCATCCGGATGGCCATGACCCTTTGGGCCGCGCTCAACCGGCGGGCTGGCCGCAGCGCCAGAGAGCGCGCCCATGCAGGAGCCCCGTAGAGGGACCGCACGACCCCCGCGTAGAGCCTCCGGCAGGAGGCGTTTGGACCACCTAGATAGGGCAGGAGCCGCTTCAATGCAGTGCTCGCCCGCTCCAGTTTGGGAGCCAAACGTCGGAAATGCTCCACGAAGTTCCACCGGCTGTCGAGGACGAGTCCCAGGTACTTCATCGTCGACTCGACCCCGATAGAAACCCCTCCTACCGTTATTTGGGACCCCAACGGTGGCGCGTTCCGAGGACCATGAAAACACATGGCCTCGGACTTGTGCAGGGCCACCTCGAGTCCCAATTGCCGGATCCTTTCGACGATTGTCGCAACCCCGCTAATTAGGCCGCCGCTTGGTGCGACCTCCCCTGCGCCAGGACCAACGTGTCGTCAGCGTAGCACACTACGCTGACGCCGCTAGGGAGATCGGCGCGCAGCACCCAGTCGTATCCGATGTCCCACAGATGCGGCCCCAGGACCGATCCCTGTGGGACACCGCACGACATCTCTTGCCGTTTCCACACTCCCTGTCCGTCAAATAGGCCTCGACCACACGAAAGAGGTAAGACTGCAGATCTGTAATTCGGTAATTCTGTAGAAGTTGTTAAGTCTATTATTGACATAGTAGCACCTACTTTAGCTCTTATATTTAATAATTGTATCGACTGTGAGGGTTTTTCAAACCTTATGAAACATAGTAAAATAATATCTTTGTTTAAAATTTTTGTGTAAATTTTTTGAGAAATTAATTTTAGACAAAATGCTAATTTTTTAATAAACAAAAATTATAAAATAGCAAACAGTTCGGTTTTACAAGGGACCCCCGTTCAACTCAGATGTCAAAGTATACGCTTTTATTACAAACTTCCAAACCACGTTTAAGATGTAAGCCTTAATAAATTCAAATCATTCATTAAAAGTTTTGCCCTTTTATACCGTTAACGATTGTATTAAGGACAAAAAGGCTTGGGATTGAATTGCTACAATTTTTCATACTGATTGTTATTTTTTTTTAATCAAGGTCTGGCATTTTGAGTAATTTGTGTGGCCTACCTTAACTTTGGTATTGTTCGCCGCATCGTTGATCTCGTTAAGTTTTGAATTGAGCTGCACGATTACTGACAAATGCGTGCACTGACTGGACCGGTCCACTTAATCTGTGTGGTTCTTTCATTTTTATCAAAAGATCATTTCAGACACCAACCTACACGGTCCTGAAATGATCTGACCTAGATTATTTCTGGACATTAAAAGAGACAGCTGTGACCTATGAGTTTGTTTCGGCCTTTCTTCTCAGAGTAGTCCGATAGGAAATGCCGACCACATCTAGTTTTAAAAATATGATTGACGTTTAAAAGTGTTTAATTCTCTAATTTATTATTATTAATTGCGTTCCGTCGCAGTTTTTTTATATATGTATGTATTTCCGAAATATTAAAGTCTCACTAGGTATTTTTATTTAAACCCACAACTGCAAGATCTAAAAAAACAACATCTCTAATCTCTTTTCTTAAACAAAACAGCGTTTAAAACGCAGACTCATTTATTTTAAAAGCGTCTATCTACTTATCATTTTATACAAACCAACTTACAAAAATAAAATATATTTATCATTTTTATTATTTATAACGTATAAACTTTTAACTTAAACGTGAGTCTTTCTTTACTTAAGTTTATTGTTTCATATTTAAAAAAGTTATTTTTAGTACTAATCTTATGCTAGCCTACGTTCGCACGGACGCGCTTTTTAACGCGACGTTTCTTGCCGCGCTCTGGATTGTCAACACTCGGATTAGCGGCGGGCGTGAGTTGAAAATCCAACTGTGCGCTTTTTCAACGCGCTAAGGATACACTCTGTTGGATTCTCAACGCTCGGTTCGACGCCGAGAGTTGAAAATCCAGAGCACGGTCAAGGCCTTCGCGTTAAAAAAAGCTACCGTGCTAATGGGGGCTTAAACCCTGAATTAAGGACTACGTTATGCTACGATTTCCAAGTAAAGTAAAATTCTCCAATTTCCTATGTGTACAATTAGTAACATGTTTCCCTTGTGTTTACTCTAACTAAACTGAAAATAATGTGATTGTTGCTTCCACAGAATAACGGGCAATCTGCGAGAAACGTAAACATCTAACTTAATTTTAGCTTAACAATCAAGGCTCAATTTATATCTTTCATTAGGATGTAATGTATGTATTTTATGGAGGAAAAGATTCACAAAGAAACCCTTCGTATTAAAAAGAGGGTGTATTGTCCCATCACCTGGCAAAAGTAGGTCAACCTTGGACATTATTACGGACGTATAGCATCTCATTTTGTTTGTTTTCATTTGTTTTATGTTAAACCCATTGTAGGAACATTTGTGGGTAAGGTAAGTAAGGCTGTAGAAGTCGTCCCCTCTAAGAGAAAACTGCTGTAGTTTTTAGGGTAATTTAAATTAATTGAAATCTTTTACATCCACTGAATTTTTATTTATTAAGCTACCAATCATTCATAGAAACATAATAACATAAATCAAATCAAATCAAATCAAATCAATTTATTTGTGAAACATAGGTTTTATGATAGATGGATCTTAAGAACTAAATAGTGCGCTATGTCTTGTCAATTTTGACATACAAATATTTTTAGAGGAAACATGCGTAGTCAATTATCAATAATAAAATTAACATATTGGATTAAATAGTTGGTTTACACTAAATTTCAATATTAATTAACATTATCATTTAAAAAGTCTTCAATTTTATAATAACATTTGTCAATTAGCAATAATGTGAGAGCTTTTTTAAACTTTAGTAAAGTTAGGTAAGGATAGGTAATGGATTTTTCGGTTTTACACAAAAGTTCCTTCGGTACGATTAAGGGGTGTAGTACCTAATTCGTACCACCAAGTACGTACTCAATCTAAGTCGTACTTAGAATATGGTCTCAGAGACGAGACGGAAATCTAAATAATAATAAAACATGACGATATTTAAACAAATTAAATACTACTTAGAAATAGTCAAGTGGCTTGTTCACGGATTTTGAAAAACCAATTAGTAATGTTTCTTGTTTAATTACTACAAAATATTAATATTTCAGCGAAATATTAACATTAACAGAACATTTATTTTATTTTTAAACGTAATTTAATTTTAATCTACAAACTTCATGACTTTCCATTCTGTCAAATCTACAAGTTTTTTTTGTCGTGTCGATCGCACACAAACTTTATTTATTGCATCTGTCGGAATATTATATCTCGTCGCAATATTCGGTAGACTTAATTAACGACGTTTTAAAATATTTAATCAATAAAGGCTCCCGCAAACAGGTGCGACGTGACAGCGCCACGCAACTCTGGTGGAATAATTTCTATGATAACTTTTCGGAAATTATTCTACCGGTGTCGCGTCGCGCCATCGCGTCGCACCTGTCTGCACGAGCCTTAATATTTAAAGTAGACAAATAATTATTTGAGTCAATGTCTCCTTTACAGCTGTAGGTAGACGATTTCCATTTCCTAATTTTAATTGTGCCTACACAAAATATGACTAAATACTACTATTTTAGTAGATGATTAATAAACACTGCCACATTGTGCGAGAGGGACGCACTAACAATCGGTGTTGCCTTTAGGATAGGTATATATGTTCTGTGGTTGTTCCTTTCAAGACTGTGTTTCAAGACCATTCCTTTCGTACGTATTGGTATTGTAAGTTTAAAGTTATAGTTTGTTACAAGGAAGTTTAAAGTTGAAACTACTGACATAATTTAATCAAAACCTTTAACATTTAAGCATAACAAAATCATATTTTGTTAAATTAAATTAAATTTTGTTTCTTAAATGAATGTCTGAAAACCACAAAATAGCCATGAACAAAAATATTATCTTCATCGTCATATTCATTTCAGAAATAGCTTACAGATATGCATTAAATTTTAATGAAGACAGTAGCAAAATATTATTATTTCCAGTCAAATTCAGCGGGTACTTGTTTTAGTTAACGACTAAATTGTACAGTTTTGCATCATTAGATGTCAGTTTTTTGAGCAGTGGTGGCCCAGTGGTAATGGCCGCGATTTACGAGTTGTAGGTCGTAGGTTCGAACCCTGACAGGCGCTTTGGTTTTTTGTGAATTATTTCATCACCACTGCTCTCAAAACATTGAAGGAAAACACCGTGAGGAATGTCTTAGAACCACAAATTCGAAAACATGAGACTATCTACCAACCCGCACTGGGCCCGCGTGGTAGATTACGGCCCACTCCCTCTCACAGAGAGGAGGCCTGTGTCCCAGCAGTGGGGGGAACATTATAGGCTGATTTTTTTATGAACAGAAGAGCAGATGTTGCTGTAGTACGAATTAGGAACTGGTATTGTCGGCAAAACTTAAGCATGCTCACTTAAGAAAATATTTTTGCGGCAAGCGCAGCTAGTGACAGACCACACCCTTCGTGGTTTCGTCGAATTAGAGACAATATGCATATGTGTGAGTATAGGGCATGTAACAAAAAATAACAACAGACATTATGATCCGGGGTCGCGGAAAGGTACTTATGGGTCACCGAGGCCCCCGCAACACAGGCAACGGAAGGATTACGGGTGGGTCAGTAAGAGTCTGACACACCCTCCCGCTCCGCCCAGAACGGGAGAAGTTATTTGATGATTTCCCATCCAAAAAAAAAAGACATTATGATACAAGTGTCGTCAAATTAGAGACAATATGCATTTGTGTGAGTATAGGGTATGTAACCAAAAATAACAACAGACATTATGATACAAGTGTGCTATGTTGGTCTCTCACACATTTATTCGCTCTATTTCGCTTTTTCACAGGTTGCGCTCGGAAGGACAGCGCTTTAACCTTCTTTTGGCTCTGTCCCTAGCTGCCATCGCATCTGGCAGGAGTAAGCCAACGAGCCGGAACATATTTGACTTTGACTTGACGGATACGATGACATGACGATCGTATAAGTTGAGTAGAACCATATCGCCATACGCTTGGGAGGACGAATTCTGTAGGACATAAAGATGAGGTTATGGTAAGAAAAACAAGCAGTGACGTGTCCGTGGACAGATACATTATTAGAGTTAAGAGACAATCATCAGGTCCAGCAGAGAAGGGGTGCCATAAGAGAAATCATAGTAGTAGAAAAAGGCAGAATACTAAGGTTAAAAGAAGATATAATGAAGATAGAATGAAGTTTGTGAGTACGACTGTCGTTTCAAGGCAAGTATTAAAATCACCATCAACACTACGTGGTCATAAGAAGGACAGAAATAACTTAAGGCGCTGACAAGACCCAATTGACCAAAATAGGCTTCTCTTAAGAAAGAAAATCGCCAAATCTCTATAGTTTGTGGTAGCAGAACAAATATTTGTTAATTATGAACATATTTCCCAGAACTTGGTTGTTACCAAAACACGTTTTGAAAAAAAATCTCGATACAAACTAAGGTTAAACTAACCTCTTACCTTGAGTTCTAATCCACAATATCTGTATTAAATATCAACATACGTTACGTATTTAATTAATAACAAGTACGTCTTATTTGAATGCAGAACTTGGTTGTTTTTTATTTTCGATTACTCAATTCAATTCTGAGTAAATAGATAATTGCTTCATATTTTGCAATAAATTACAAGCGTTTTGTCGTCGCGCTTCTCTTTCTTTGCTATGCAATCTGACAGTGACCGCGGTTTGGGTGTTGTCAGCGTCTTAAAATGGAATCAAAAGAGTCAAAGTAATCTATACTGAGGTTAGGACTGTAAACGACACTCAGTAACATTTTAGCGTGATGCAAGGAAATTTCGAGAAATAGATGCTCCGCTGACCCCGAGTAGGAGGATGGTGATGTGCTGATGATCTTGTTTGTATATATGTATGTATGAATGAATGAATGTATGTATGTATGTATGTATGTATATATGTGTGTTGTGTATGTATGTATGTTATACATAACAAATATAAAAAATGGCAAATACGTGCCGCAATACATGCGGCACATATTTGCCTTGTTAAACTGGTATCTTTGCCTGAATTCTTCAGCCGTTAATTCTAGTAGCGGATTTATACGAGGCCTGTAGGTTTTCCTCTGTCTACTTCCCGCTGGCGTTGAAAAAATATTCGTGACTTCTACGTCGTTTTGGAAAACCCGTAAAAGATTGTCGAAATCCATATTTTAAGTACTACTCGATAGAACAAATTAACCTCGAAGCACAAAAAAATCCTATTGAATCGATTCGATCAGCTGATTCAAATAAATCCGCCATTTTGCCTCTTAGCAAGCTTTAAACAGGGCACCGATGGTGTTTAATTTTGACAGCTTGTAATCAATTGCTTAGTGACCTCTTAGCGCTAAATAGCGTTTATAAAAAAGAATTTTGCTTATCAGTTATTTAACAATTGATTAAAATACCCTTTGTAGACTCGTGTGACATTTCTGTAACAAACCTCAATAATACCGCTAAAGTAGGTATACACTAAACATTTAAGTTCATTCAAATCAGTGTCACTGTATTGTAACATACCACACCGAACATTTTAGTATCAAATACAAATCATAGATGGCGTAACTTGTTGATTTTAGCGAGTTTGAATTTCGTGCGTTGATGAAAGTGACAAGTTTAAACTGGTTGAAAGTTTTAATTTTGTAAAAAAAAATACTAAAAGTGTATAAAATTGTATTGTTTTCGTCGAAACCTATATATAGGTAAGTGAATGATTTGGTTCATATATTGTTACCAAAGCATATTTTTGCTTTTTTATGTGAAAAATAAACTTTATATCGACGGTTAAAAGGTAATACGGCATAAGCGACGTTTTGGTCGAAAATGGGTTATGAATGCCATCCTATTTAAAAAAAGAGATTACGTAGGATGGCATTCATAACTCATTTTCGACCAAAATGTCGCTTATGTCGTATTACCTTTTAACCGTCGATATGTTTGTAACATTTCTGTTACCTTGAGTGATGATGGAAATATTAATGGTAACTAAAGTATGTGTAAAGTATTTCAGAATGGGGTCACACTTACTGCGGGATAGTGATATATGTGTCATATTGCACCAATATGATAGCGAAGACGGATTAGAGGGCGATGATGACAGCGTTATTGATCCCGATTTTCAGCCGTTGTTAGTAGATTTAGAACTTTTTTCTGAGTGATAGATGCTATTATTGAAGAATTTGAACGCGGTGAGCCTA
The DNA here is from genome assembly GCA_905333075.3 of Atethmia centrago. Taxonomy (NCBI): domain Eukaryota; kingdom Metazoa; phylum Arthropoda; class Insecta; order Lepidoptera; family Noctuidae; genus Atethmia; species Atethmia centrago. The sequence continues at coordinate 26,461,318 of HG995376.1, forward strand.
TTACTGGCCCCTCGTCTGCAGATCCTGGACATACAAATAAATCTTCGACTAATCAAAAGCGACAAAAGTACCAATTACAATGGAAAAAAATAACCTAGTTCTAAACGACCAGCAGTTGTGATTTACGGGAAAAATATTAAGAATATGTAGGCATTTAATTAAGCATTGGTGTTACAGAATGGAAACGAAACAAGTAGGACTAGTCAGTATTTTCAATCACTATCAGATAAATTTTCGATTTCCGATTCCGTTTTGCTGTCGTCAGAATCATTTTGTACATTGATTATAAATTCAAAATCGAGATCAAAATATTTCAAGTAGTCTTTTTCAATTTTTTCAACATGAGCACGAGTTTTTTGCCACGTTTCACTGCTAACTTGGCCCAAACTTTCATTGATCAGTCTTTTCGTATTCGTCATGTTTTGCTCGATATTTTTAGATGCGACATAATTTTTAACGATCCCCCAAATATTTTCAATCGCATTTAATTCTGGGTGATAAGGGGAAAGGCGTAAGACATCAAAACCCTTGCTTTTTTAAAAACGTCAATCTTGTAGATTACGTGTTGGGCTTTGTACTTCTTTATTGTATAGTACAATTCCAATTAAAGAAGAGATTCATCAAATGCTATACCCTTATCCCTGAGCCATTGCTGCATATCGGCTTTCTTTGTAGATTGCGTCGGTAGTCGTTCAGTCCGTGTGTTATGATAAGATGCATTGTCTAAGACAATGACAGAGCGCGGAAGTAAATTGGGTAGCAACTTTTCATTTAGCTATTTTACATAGTTATCATAGCTCATATTTGAGTGATAATCACCAGCTGTTGAGTTGGCCTTATAAACCAAGGAAGCATTTTCAATAAAACCATCCTTGGTTCCCGCGTTCACTAAAATAAAGCGAGAACCTGTGCTATTTTTTTTTTAAAACGGAGTTCTTTCCTTTTTTTTTGCCCAGGTGTTGTTTCGCACGTGTGTCAAAAGGACGTAGCTCTCATCGGTGTAGACAATGGGCCGACTTTGAGAGCGGTACTCTGTTATTTTTTTTTAATATTTTAAACGCCACATTTGTATATCATGACGCTCCGTCAAGACTTTACGGTTGTTCTCTGTTTTGCGCCACTTGTAACCTAATTTCAACAGTAACTTGCGAACAGTTTCTAAACAACCTTCGAATCCGATTTT